>CM068369.1:416946995-418293245 GCA_034769895.1 Magicicada septendecula
AAGACACCCATAAGAGAATTGAGGAAACCAGTAAGAAGGTGGAAAAGAAAATGGAAGAAAATAAGAAGAATTTGGAAGACAAGATGGAAGAAACTAACAAGGAAATGAAGAAAGACAACCGATCTTTAAGCCGGAAAATTGATGAAACCAACCAGAAAATGGAGGAAACCAGCAAAAAGATGGAAGAAAAACTTGAGGAGAATAACAAGAAAATGGAAGAGAAGATGGGGGAAAGGTTGGAAGAGTTAAGAGAGGACTACCAATGGTTAAGAGAAGAAATAAGGAAGGATAACCGACGATGGCATAAGGAAATGAAAGAAGACAGGGAAGAGGAAAGAAGGGATAGAAAAGAATACAGACAAATCTTGAAGGAAGGTTTGAGTGAAATAGATAAAAACATCACATCCTTGGATGAAGAATTGGATAAGACACTGGACAACAGCAAACCAGAACGAAAGGAAATACCAAACAATAAAACAATGGAGCCAGTGATAGTGTTACCTGAAAAGAAAACGAACGGGAACAAAGAAGATACTAAGGATATGGAAGTGAAACCAAAGGAAATGAGAAGGAGGCATCCAAAGAAATTAATGAAAACAAAGGAAGAAATGGAAATGATGAACCATGGTTTATTTGATAATGATAATATCCCTATTACCAACAATGAAGAAATCGTGAGTTCCAAAAATTATGGAAGTAGATTGATGGTAATCTCAGAGATGGTTTACCAGCAGACAGTAGTTTACCACTGGGAAGTGATCAGAGGTAAATGGAATACAACAGGGATGGAAATATATGGTAGATTGTCAATGGTATCATTGATCATTGAAGGACCAGAGACGTACTGGTGTATAAAACACTATGATAGAGGGAGCCGAATAAGCTTAGCAGCCAACAAAGGAATAGCAGCTAGAAAAATGAAATACAAGACAAAGGCCAGAGATGTCACTAGTACCGGAACGATGATGAAGACTATGGTCATCTGGACAATGAGAGCAACTAAAGTGACAGACCACGGTTAAACCAAAGACTACACACCTATACAAAAGGGACGGATGTTATGATAACCGACGACGGCCAAAAACCTATGTCAAAGAAAAAGAAATTATGAGCAACTGTCCAGCCTAATAAAAATCTTCAACCTGGGTATATAAAAGAAAAAACAATTATAAGAAGTACATTTGAAATAAAGAAAATGGAAGAGAGCTAATACCATATTTAGGGTAATAATTTGATATGTTAACCATATTTATGAAAAAATATTATGAGTAATTGAAGGTATGGAAGAAATAATAATAAACCACTAAATTCAAAAATGAAGTAATGACTACTTACTACCTATTATTTAGAAAACAATTTATGAATCAAAAAGAAAATGAATTTTGAATTAAATCACAAAATTCAAAAAAAAAGAAGTAAGAACAACTTACTACCTATTATTTAGAAAACAATTTATGAATCAAAAAGAAAATGAATTTTGAATTAAACCACAAAATTTAAAAAGAAGTAAGAACAACTTACTACCTACCATTTAGGAAACAATTTATGGACAAGAGAAAATGAATTTTGAATTAAATCACCGAAATTCAAAAAAGAAGTAAGAACAACTTACTACCTATTATTTAGAAAACAATTTATGAATCAAAAGGAAAATGAATTTTGAATTAAACCACAAAATTTAAAAAGAAGTAAGAACAACTTACTACCTATTATTTAGAAAACAATTTATGGACAGAAGAAAATGAATGTTGAATTAAACCACTAAATTCAAAAAAGAAGTAAGAACAACTTACTACCTATTATTTAGAAAACAATTTATGGACAGAAGAAAATGAATTTTGAATTAAACCACAAAATTTAAAAAGAAGTAAGAACAACTTACTACCTACCATTTAGAAAACAATTTATGAATCAAAGAGAAAATGAATTTTG
Source organism: Magicicada septendecula (assembly GCA_034769895.1). Classification (NCBI taxonomy): domain Eukaryota; kingdom Metazoa; phylum Arthropoda; class Insecta; order Hemiptera; family Cicadidae; genus Magicicada; species Magicicada septendecula. The sequence continues at coordinate 416,948,928 of CM068369.1, forward strand.
AATTAAATCACCAAAATTTAAAAAGAAGTAAGAACAACTTACTACCTATTATTTAGAAAACAATTTATGAATCAAAAAGAAAATGAATTTTGAATTAAACCACAAAATTCAAAAACCCAAGTAAGAACAACTTACTACCTTATCTTAAAAACAACTTTTAGAAAGGAACAAGAAGAAAAAGAATTTGGATAAAACATTACAAACAATTATATATGTGACCAATTCTGAAAAAACTTTCAAGAATAAAGAAATGGCAGTACAAACCACTGATACAATTTAAATGAATAAACTTATTGTGAAGTAAAATTAATGAGAATTTTATGTCAAATAAACAGAGATATAAAACATATGGAATTAATAATTAAGGAGTGCATTTGTATAAAAAGCAAGAGCAGAATAAAATTTTGAAAAAAGAAAGAAAAAACCATATATAAATAAATCCATAAGAAAAAGATGATCATATATAAACGTCAGTTATAAGAAAGACAATTAAAAGAGTAATTGAAAAAAAAACATAATACTAGTGGAACGATTCACAAGAATTGAGAAAGGAACAAAAATATAATACAAAATATATGCTACCAATGACCAGAAGGAGATTGTGATAACAGTCAAAAAATGACAGAGAATTTAAAACTTTACACTGAATAATGAGTGATAATTATATTATACCAGCTTCCCACCACAAGGAGAAATAAAATGCCAGCAGAGCTAACCATTGAGAAAAATAACTGAGATAGAAATTAACTAAGATAGAAATGTTAATAGATCTGTTCGTATACGAAGTGAAATATCCAAAGATATTTAATTTTTTTTTATAGTCATAAGGTGGACTATTCTTATATAATTTTTATAAATAACTGTCTGAGATAAGTCCAGTAGTATTATTATGTATTGGTCAGAGATGATTTACCTCTGTTATCAATAAATGACGTAGTATGGCCAGCAGAGTGTGAAGCCTATAGAGCCCCTCTGGACACTGCCCCAGCTAACGTGTTAGGGAATTTTAGGGAATAAATATCCCAAGGATAAAGAAACAAGTTAAGAAGAAAATGGAAAAATAAAAAATAACGAACCTCAGATGACTATTACTATCAGTAAGAATCCAGTTAATAATGAAATATAAATAAGCTCAAAAATATAGAAGAAAAAATTTTTAGAAATGTGAAGGAAGTAAAGAAATATAATTTATAATATGTCATAAGCAATTACTTCATACAAACTAAGTATGATCTGAACTAATCACTTCTGGAAGAGAGCAATCTGTAGCGTGACAGATAATCCACACAAATACATTACTCAATGATCATTAATAAAGCTCTAATATATGGAATATCCAGATGAGAATCAATTAAAATGCACTGTTTAATAATATATTCACAAGAAAGGTTGAATAAAGAAAATTTCTGCAAATAATATAATATAATACAAATTTAAAAACCCAGAAGACTAAAAATGATAATAACAAAATTACCCAGGTAAGATAGAAGCAGGCAATTAATATACCCCGACAAGGAAACCAGACTAGAAGAAACAAAGGCATACACAGCGAAAAACTACAGAAGAAGGAAGAATAGTCAAAACCGCCACTACTGAAGAAGGAAGAAAGAAGAAGAACCAAACTCAAAGAAGAAAGAAGAATATTCCAAAACTAAAGAAGAAAGAAGAAAGAAGAAAGAAGAATAATCAAAACCAAATTTACTGAACAAGGAAGAAAGAAGAAGAACCAAACTCAAAGAAGAAAGAAGAAGAATTAAAATCAGAACTACTACTGAAGAAAGAAGAAAGAAGAATAACCAAATATACTGAAGAAAGAAGAAAGAAGACTAATTAAAACTAGAGAAGAAAGAAGAACTAATTAAAACTACTACTACTGAAGAAAGAAGAAGGAAGACTAATTAAAACTACTGAAGAAAGAAGAATAAACCACAACTACCACTACTGAAGAAAGAAGAAAGAAGAATAAACCAAAACTACCACTACTGAAGAAAGAAGAAGGAAGACTAAATTAAAACTAGAGAAGAAGGAAGAATAACCAAAACTAAAGAAGAAAGAAGAACAATCCAAAACTAAAGAAGAAAGAAGAATAATCAAATCTACTGAAGAAAGAAGAATAATCAAATCTTCTGAAGACAGAAGAAAGAAGAATAATTAAAACTAAAGAAGGAAGAAGAATAACCCAAAACAAAAACTACCGAAGAAAGAAGAAAGAAGACTAATTAAAACTACTATTACTGAAGAAAGAAGAATAATCAAAGCTACTGAAGACAGAAGAAAGAAGAATAATTAAAACTAAAGAAGAAAGAAGAAGGAAGAATAACCCAAAACAAAAACTACCGAAGAAAGAAGAAAGAAGACTAATTAAAACTACTGAAGAAAGAAGAAAGAAGAACAATTAAAACCAAGGAAGAAAGAAGACTAATTAAAACTACTATTACTGAAGAAAGAAGAAAGAAGAATAGTCAAAACTAAAACTACTGAAGAAGGAAGAAAGAAGAATAATCAAAATAAAAACCACAGAAGAAAGAAGAATAATTAAAATCACAGGAGAAAGAAGAAAGAAGACTAATTAAAACTACTGAAGAAAGAAGAAAGGAGAACAATCAAAGCTACTGAAGAGAGAAGAAGGAAGAAAACCAAAACTACTACTACTGAAGAAAGAAGAAAAAAGAATAATCCAAAACCAAATCTACTGAAGAAGGAAGAAAGAAGAATAATTAAGACGACCCATATAAAACAAAAACCCCATAGGGATAGAACCCCAAAAAACTCCAAAATCAATGAATGTCCAAAGAGAAAGTATAACACCCTAAAAAACCATATCACTGTAAAACTGACAAAAAACTAAAAGTGTTAGTAGTATTAAATATTAGTGCATTCAAAAAGTTATTGTTTAGTTTGTATAAACAAATCTTCACAGTTTCCCCCCATGGTTGAATATTTCATGTTAAAAACTAGAAAAAGACTAGTAAATATATTGATGATTCACCATAGACAAGTGTAAGTGATCAAATTATAACTAATAAACTTTTAAAAAGGTGCATGAGTTACAGTACAAAGTAATAAACTTTAAGTTTTATGAACAGTGTCTACTTTGATAATGAAATAGTAATGTTACTAATAAAAAGCTACTAAAGCTGTATGAACATTCCATAGAATGGAATATAACTTAGATAGCCAGGGTTATACTTAAAGAGGGGGCATAAATCCTGTAAAATTGGGAATTACAAAACAAACTGTTAATGTTGAGTAGTAAAGATGATAACCATTATATGTAACCAGGATGTCAGATTCCTATTACATATAGTAATTAGATAAGTAAGGATTATCCATAAGAAATGTTAGTGTTATAATTTGTTATTTTATTGTTCATTTTAATTTAGGAATGCAATATCTAAAAATAGATATCATTCCAATGTTATAGAATATTTTTTGTTTATGTTATTAGGTGATATACAAAACAATGTTATTCAGAACACCAGTTTTAATATAGGGAGGTGTTATATGTTAATTATATAATCAATAATTACTGTTATACCAGTCAGAGAAGGATATAAAATAACTACATTAATAAAACATTTGGAAATTAGCCACACATCAGATCTAGGCCAAAGTATGAATTTAAACTGCAGTATAATTAACAAACCTAGTCTTATAAACCAGATAAAATGACAATATTTAGGCAAGATAAACTCAACATATTAAATACTATGTAAATAAGGCTTTCCAAAGATATGGTCATTATATGAGTAAAATTATTTAATTGTCTAATAAAATACCATTAAAACTGAAATAGATTCACTGACATTATCCTAGGGGGAGTCATATACAAATGAATTGTATTAAAAAACCATCATTAATATACTAAATTGCAATAAAATAAGTGAGAATTGATAATTATATCAATTTCAGATTTAATAGGATAATAATTATATTAGGGAAAATGGCTATTATTTACTTAGAAGACAGGAAGTATAATTTTAGGCCTACCTCCCAAAAATTATAAGAAATATAATTTTCAGATAAAACTTTGTAATACTAACTTAATTACTATCAAAATGAGTAGAATAGAACAGTGAAAACGAATATGTATTTAATATTTCAAACAGTTAAATAATAACGAAATTACATTCTGAGCATAATGTACGTTTTTAAAGTGTGTCGGAAGTTATGACAATTTGAAACAATGTATGAGATATATTATATAGGCTAAGATTTTCATGAGACGAAGGAAATACAGACAGTTCATTATTATACCTCGAAGAGAGCACTTCATGTGAATATTTGATAGAACCAACCTTTAATGGCCGTTACGTTATAACGGAGTTCGGAATCATTTTATGTAAAACTAAATTTTTAACTATTTTAATGAAAGTGAAGTGGTGAAGTTGACCCATGAACTACATAACACCAATAAACGAAATCACATATAACTAATTAAATGAAATAACACTGAAATCGCACCAAACACCAAGTGAAAATTCGAGGTTAAACGGACACGCATAAACACCAGTAGATATACCCATTTGACAACATTTTTACACAAGTGAACTATTCCATTATACACCAGTGACAATAAACTATACCCCAGAAGATCATATACAATTGCGAAGAACATTTAACCGAAGAAAGGACATATCATCTCAACAAGTACTTTGTCAACATTAGAAGCTATCAACGCGCATGCGTCAGGCGGCCATTTTGATCCAATATCGTCACCTCAATAAGACACGACTGTAGACTGCTTTTTGGTTCGAATAAAATTATATATAAATTTTTATTATTAATAACTACCATTGCATTGTTTAAATTTAAGACATTTTTAGAATTGTAAGTGTTATACTTTCATGTCCCTGACCTTCTCTGGCTTTTTATATTAATAACCGTTCAAAGAACCTGTTTTTATAATACAACTGTAAAACTTCTAATATCGACCGACCCTGAGCGAGTCGATACGGCATTGTAACCTCGATTAATTAATCGACCAACTTTATTATTGTGTTTAATAAACGTTTTTGTTTGTTTTTTGGTAAATTGAAGTTGATTTCTCTTATAAAAGGACATAACCATTAATTAACCAAGAAAACTAGATAATCTTTAAAGGCAGTATATGCGAAACTATAACATTTCAAGAGTAAGAAGAAGAGAGCCGTTTTCGCGTAACTTGAAGTTAATTGGATTGTCTTTTTAACAAATTTACAGAACAGAAATTTATTACCAAAATAAACACCATACCATTATAATTATAATTACAATCAACCACCTCGATTTATTCCTAAATATTAAGCACATAAATATACCGAAAACATTTTTTCCGAAATTATTTTTTTTTTTATAAATATAAATTTTAAATTTATATTTTATTTCAAATTGCTACCACAGCAATATACACCGAGTTTATTTAATAACAACAAAGACCAGGAACTTTACCAAATCGACGATTCCCAGAGCGGAACGTCACTACTACACATACACACCATAAAAATTATTCTGGGTAATATTATACCAGAACACTATACAATTACAATTATAGTATGGTTTTATTACAAAAGTGAAGATCAACAGTGAGAGCATAACGAAGACTAGAAGACATTAGCTACGTTACTACACACATTTTTACATAATAATATATTGAATTATTACAAAGTCGACGTATCCAACGTGGGACAGAATAACACGAGAGAAATCTTATTTATTACTTATTTATCACGACTCATAGAATTATTACAAAATTGGCGTCCAACTAAAGGGCTGTAATTAGGGGTTGAAATTACTGTAATTACTTACCCAATTCCTAATTCAGCTTGGCAGCGGTTAGTCAGCCAGGGAATCAGGGAAGATGATGCGTCGTGCCACATCAAAGAAGAGAGCGGCGGAGGCCGAGAAGGAACTTGATATGGAGGATAAGGAGGCGACCCCAGTGGAGGACGTGGAAAAGATATTAGAACGGGTGGAAGATAAACAACCAGCACCACCAGAGAAACAACCCGAAGTACCCATTCAAACAGGGGACGTCGATGTCCAAGACAAAGAAGTGGAAAAGTCTAAAACTACAGAAGAAAGTAAAATGGACAAATTATTGGAAATGTTCATGAGAATGGAAGAAAACAGCAAGAAGATGAAGGAAGAATTAAGGAAGGACATAGGAGAGACCAGTAAGAAAATGGATTCAACCATGGAAGAAAACAGCAAGAGAATGGAAGAAAACAGCAAGAGAATGGAAGAAAGTTTGCATAAGAAAATGGATTCTACTGCAGAAGAAAATAATAAAAAGTTAGAAGATTTGAAGAAGGATAACCAATCCACTAAGGAAAATTTGAGTGATATAAATAAGAGCATAGAGGCAACAAAAGAAGAATTGAAGAAGGACAACCAAGCAACAAAGGAAGAATTGAAGAAGGACAACCAAGCAACAAAGGAAGAATTGAAGAAGGACAACCAAGCAACAAAGGAAGAATTGTACACAACATTATATATATCAGCCAGAGTACAAAACACACTGCCCCGAGAAGTTGGCACACCCCCCAAAATACATATATAAAGTTAACATAGCTTTAGAGCTACTTAAATGTAAAACTTGACACAGTTATATGGCCAACATGCCCTATTTGAAACTATTTCGAACAGTAAATCTTCATAATAATAACTTCACCCAATGCGGGTTACCATGTTTGAATTTTTGACAGTTAATTATGGCTTTGTACAATTTCATAAACTTTATACATAGTGCGAATATTTAGTTACCACGTGGTTGAGAGGTTAATTCAGATTACATAGCCTTTACTATAGTAATTAATACGATTTGGTGATTATATTACTTTCAAAAGGTGCCTCAGTAAGTTTCCTGATATTCATAAAGTTTTATTGAGTTTTAAAAAATTCTACCTTCAAATTGCGTATTGCACAACCGCCATGAGGTTGCATCAAGGTTAACAGAAATCCAGCTACTTAGGCCTATAATACAAGTTTTTCTTTAGTGACACATTATATACTATTAAAATGAAAATATAGGCGAGACTTACCGCAGTCGTGTACAGAACTAGCCTGACATAGTGTGAAGGCTTAAAGGTGTTAATATCTTCATCTTACCGGAGAAACTTAATAAGCTGCCGATCTAGGCCACCATTTCAGCGAGACAAGGTTATTTTATACTGTTTACGGCCACCTCGCTTGCCTACCGAGGCTGGCACGAGATGCCAGCACCTCTCAGGCACTTGTCTAGTTGCCTATCTTCGCTACAAGAGCGCAGCAGCGATTAAAGCGCTACAAATTAGTACTGCGTTTAACGTTTACCGCTGCTGTTAATTACTGGTGTTTCGCCGATCTGATACTAGAGTCGGCACATGTTGACGTGGCTCTAGGAATTATTTTTGCCAAGGATGTAGTGTGTCGGCCTCGTATAATATTCTTTTAAGTAGTACGGGTAAGTTGTTGTTTACTTGTTGACTTGGCTCTAGGAAATATATTAATTTACATTATATATGCCAAAGATCTTGGGTGTCAGTCTCGTATAATATTAATTGTAGTACGTGTAAGTTGTTGTTTACTTGTTGACTTGGCTCTTGGAAATATATATTGTGCCAAGGATGTGGTGTGTCTTTCTCGTATAATTAATTGTTTTTATTAATAGTACTGGTAAGTTGTTGTTTTACTTGTTGACGTGGCTCTTGGAATTTGCTGTGCCAAGGATGTAGTGTGTCGGTCTCGTATAATATTAATTGTAGTACGGGTAAGTTGTTGTTTTACTTGTTGACTTGGCTCTTGGAAATATTTTGTGCCAAAGATGTAGTTTGTCTTTCTCGTATAATATTAATTGTAGTACGGGTAAGTTGTTGTTTTACTTGTTGACGTGGCTCTTGGAAATATATTAATTTACATTATATATGCCAAAGATCTTGGGTGTCAGTCTCGTATAACAGTTTTTTCCTTTATGTAGTACGGGTAAGTTGTTGTTTTACTGTTGACGTGGCTCTAGGAAATATATATGTATATATAATTATGCCATTGATGTTGGGTGTCCGTCTCGTATAATATTAATTGTAGTAGCAGTATTATTTGTAAATACAATTTTCTTTATCCTTTACAAAACTTCTTTAGAACACATTTTTACATTACAAAATTATAATATAGTCAACGTTTATTTTCATAGTTCTATATTCACTTCCTATTTAATATAAACAACAAATAATCTTCATAGCAATATTTCACCCTTTTTTCATATAGTCAACAATTAATCTCACAATTATATTTTCATTTTTCACTTAGTATCAATAACAATCTTAATAATAATAATAATCGTAATAATAATAATAATCTTCATCGCAATATTTCATTTTTACTTTATAATTTAACCTTCGATATACCGTTTCATTGAAGCTTGATTGTATGTGCCCTTTATTCTCTTAGTTATTGGGTCTTGTAATTCATAAGTGTTATTCATGTTGCTTTTGGTAACAGTATATGGGCCTGTGAATAGCAGTAGCAGTTTTTTCGCAATACCTTCAATTGCACTTGGGAGTTCTCGGTTTTTTATGAGTACCTTGTCTCCCACTTCGTATTTTATGATTTTAGGTTGCGATTTCTGGTATTTGAGCCTAAGTTTATCAGCTCGTTCAACTGCATTATTGTAAAATTTGGTTTTATTAAATCTGAATTCATTTTCTGGAGGAAATTTTATAATTTCTGTAATTTCCCGGGGTGGTCTTCGCTCATACATAGCCATATAGGGTGTCTCATCTGTTGATTGGTGGTAAGCTAAGTTCAGGAAGTCTTCAGCCGGGGATAGATATTCCTCCCATCTCCTCTGCTGGCTGTGACAGTAGGTTCTTAAAATCCTTCCTACTTCTCTCAACACTCTCTCAGCAGGGTTGCTGTTGGGGTGATACACAGACGTTTTGTATGTCTTTACGCATGGATTAGAGTTTCCCGCCATTTCCGTCCTCGGAATTGCGTTCCGTGATCTGTAATTACTGATAGTGGTTTTCCTACTTCGGGTATGTATCTAGATATTACTATGTCTAGTATTTTGTTAGTTGTTGCTCTGTTTATTGGATAAAGTTTTGTGAACTTCGTATAGTGGTCAAATATGATTACCACATATTTGTATTGGTGCCTTCCACCACTTCGTGGAAATGGTCCACAAATATCTAAAAATACTTTTTCTAATTTTGCTGTTGAAGTTATGGGTATCATTACCCCTTCTCTTTTTTCATTGCTACACTTGACCAATTGGCATACATGACAATTTTGAATATATTTTCTCACCTTGCGGTTCATGTCCTTAAAGTATACATGTTCTTGTAGTGCCTTGACTACTTTGACTGCCCCCATGTGACCGTAACGCACATGGTAATCAATTGCTAGTTCTTTCTCAATAGTTTTCGGTATGACAACCTTCCATTGCTCACTATATTTTTGAGTTTTAGTGAATAGTAATTGCTTGTGAGTACAGTAATATGGTATTATTTTTTCATCATTTTCTGCCAATCGTTGGATTATTTGTGAGATTTTAGGATCCTTATTTTGATGAATTTTTATGTCAGATAATATGTTGGTTAATTCAGACTTGTTCTTTAAGATATGGTAGACCTTGGCGATGGTTTCTTTTTCTCCCTCGAATGTCTGGGCTATGATGTTCACTCGGGAGAACACGTCGGCCGCTATGTTGCTTTTCCCGGGGATGTATTCCCATTGGATGTTATATTCTTGGAGCGTCAGTGTCCATCTTGTCAGTCTACCATGTTTTAACCTACAATTCTTTAGAAAGGATATAGACTTGTGGTCTGTTCGTACCGTAATAGGGTATCCTAAAATGAAGGTTCTAAATTTCTCACATGCAAACACTATACTCAGGAGCTCTTTTTCCGTCGTATGATAGTTCCGTTCGCATTTGTTAAGTGTTCTACTTGCGAAACTAATCACTTGATGATTGCCTTCCGGGTCCTCCTGATATAATACTGAACCAAGGTTAACATCACTAGCGTCGCAGTTCATAAAAAATTGTTTTTCAAAATTGGGATGGTGTAGCATTACTGTGTCGAGAAATTTTTTCTTTATTTGTTCAAAGGTTGTGTCTTGGTCAGGCCCCCATCTCCACTTTTCCTTTGATGACAATTGTGATGAAAATCGAGCCGTTAATTCCGAATAGTTGTGCTGGAATTTCCTGTAGTAATTACAGATACCGAGGAACGATTGTAATTGTTTTTTGTTCTTTGGTATCGGGAAACGCTGTATTGCTTCCATCTTTTCTTGGGCTGGTGTTATTCCAATTTCCGACAAGTTGAACCCCAAAAATTGCACTTCCTTGGCTATTAATTTTGACTTTTCTAGTTTGAGCGTTATGTTATTTTCTTCTAGTTTATTTAGCACTTGTGCCACCCGGTTACAGTGTTCTTCCCAATTATCTGATGCAATTAACAAATCATCGACATACACTGTAGTAAATTGCAATGTATTATGTCCTAATATTTCATCCATGCATTTAACAAAAATGGCCACAGAATTTACAAGGCCGAAGGGTAACCTTTTAAACTGATAGTTACGGCCTTCGAAAATAAATGCTGTAAACTTCCTGCTATTTTGGTGTAACTCCACCTGCCAATAACCACATACAGTGTCCCATATACTGTAATACCGCGTGCCATAAAATTTCTTTAATATCTCGTCGATTTCTCCAGGCGACGTCCTGTCATTAATTATGGACTTATTTATTTCCCTCGCATCCAGACAAATCCTCACTGCGCCGTTTTTCTTAGGTACAGCTACAATGGGATTAGTGTACGGGGAGTTGCTAACTTCAATGATATCATTTTCAATTAATCTCTGTATTTCTTCACGAACGGCTTCTTTAAGTGAAAAAGCGATCGGATATGACTTTCTCTTGAACTCCGTTTGATCTTTGAATTTCAATTCACACCGAAAGTTTTTTATTTTGCCAGGTGTATCAGAGAATACATGTCGGTAATGATTATAGATTTGTATCAGGTCTTCTCGCTGTTCATTAGTCAACACATGGTTAATGTTATCTGTTCGGAATGCTCTAATTTCATTAATCTTCTCTACCCATAATACATCTTCTGGATTGCTGCGAACTTCTCTGTGGATGGACATCTTCTTATGGTCATAGCCTTCCCGTATATAATAGATTACATGTTCTGGGGGTGCCTTCCTATGTTCTATGAGATTGCAGTCCATTCAACTTCATCTGTTTTCAGTAATACTGTGTCTTTATCCATATTGATTATGACTGTATACTTTCGCAGTATGTCGCATCCAATAAGTAGTGTAAATGGCAGTCCACTTGCTACGAGGAAAACCATTGGAATCGTCTCTCAATTGCTCGATACTTCCAACTGTACTTGGTGTCGAATGGTTTTATTCTGTCGCCCAGTGGCTCCAATGAGTATGATATTATTGATGGGTAGTGTTGGTATTGTTGTTTGGTTTTCCAATTGTATTCGGTTTAATTCCAATTTGTCGATTAAAGAGACATTAGCTCCGGTGTCTACCATAGCCGTTGTACTTATCCCGTTGACTTTTACTGAGATATACGCTATCTCGTTGTTAGTTGCGTCACTGATACTGTATTCTTTTTCTTCCATTAGATCCTGCCTAATGTTTTTGAGATAATTATTGCGATGTATTTTGATAGATGCCAATTCTGCTGCCAAAATGTTAGACCCAATAGTCCGGTTCAGTGAGGGTGTTGTTAGGCTTTTCACTGCCGGTTCCCATTTAAAGGCAGGTCACCGTTTGTGTGCCTGTCTGTTGAGGTTGATGCTATTGGTTCCTGGGCTCCTTGCCCATTTCCATTGTGGTAGGTTTCGGTGGTTCGAGTGACTGGTCGGTTACCTTCACTACTGTCGCTTCTGTTCGACCTGTAACCAGACTCTCGATCCTCTCCGTCGCTGTGATTTGAATTATTATGGTGATTAGGGAAGCTTCTTCGCCCTTGGTAATAATTTCGCCTACCTCCCCCTCTGCTAGCATGAGTGTAATTCACTCTACGGAACTGGTTGTTGTTGTGGTTCCCGTTACCCTGTCGATGCTGGTTATTTGGGGATTGATTATTGTAGGGTCGATAATAATTATTACCTCGTTGGTAATTACTGTCCCTCTGATATCCATTTGGTCGGGGGTTATTGTTATTCCCTCGGTCCGCATGATCATTATGGTTACCACCTCCATTCTGTCGTGGCCCCTGTTGGTTATGAAAACGTGGAGGGTTGTTGAATGTCCTTCCATAATTGTTCCTGTCACTGTTATTAGTGGGATTCACGTTTCCTGGTCCGCCCCGATCATACGTCTGTCCGGGACCCTGGCGGTTCCTCTGGTAGTAGCGTTCTCTTTCGTGACTTTCCAATAGAGTGCACATTCCTTGTATGGTCTTTATTTGTGAATTGAGCCTACCCTGTGATACTCCCTGATTGAAATGGTACGCTAATTTTGTGACTAAACATTCCTCCGGGATGGCTGGCTCCAGGTTTCTGGCCAGGCAGATCTTACCTAAAAAGTAAGTAGTCACGGATTGTCTGCCATTTGGGTCATATTTACCGTTGGTAATGTCGTCCCTAATAATGTTTTGGGTAGAATCAGACCAATATTTCAGTTTGAATGCTACTTTGAACGCAGCATAGTTCTCCACTTCATGCCGGGTCGCTGTCCACCAGTTGTCAAAGGTATTCCGGAATGATTCATCTAGCATTCCTTTTATAACGGACCATCTATTTTCTCTGTTTCTACTTATAATTTCCTCCACCCTCTCTAAAAATTCCAGTGGATTCTTCACGTAAGCACGGAAATCTATCTGTTCCCTACCTTCCAGGTGCGTCAGTCCAGATAAAATATTTGGGAATATTCGTAAGCGGTTCATTTCATCCCGAATATCGTTGAACTCCCTTTGTTGGCGCTCTGTCAATTGGTCTCTGTCACTGGTTACCTGGTGTTTGACTGCATCCACTTTTACTGAAATCTCCTCGCATCTCTCACCCAGTGTAGTCTGTGCTGTCATCATCTCTGCTTGCTTCCGTTCCACTACTCCTATCTGGGCGTTGTGGATTTTCTCAATATCGTCGATCCGGTGGTTGACATCTGTTTCCGTTTGTGCTATTTTTTGATTGTTATTTTCTCCTTCTCTTCGTATGTCTGATACTTCTTCATGTATCTCAGTTGTTAAGATGGCAATCCTCTCCTCAGTTGCTTCTAAATTCTCTTCTAACTTCTTGTCAACTATTTCAATGGTATTTTTGGCAATTTCTTCCGCTCTGTCATTATTGCTGGCCATTTGTTGCCACATTTTCTCACCATCATTCTTCATTAATTCGATATCTCGATTAATTTTCTCATTGATTTCGTCAATCTTCTTGTTGGTCTCGTCAATTTTAATTCCCAGCTCCGCAGATAAATTCTCCTTCATTATTTCCATCTTCTTTTCCAATAGCTCTTCAGTCCTTTGGTTGATGGATTCTTCCGTCTTCTTAACTGTTTCGTTTATTTTGCTGTTCAAGTCCTCTTTCAGGGATTCTATGTTCTTACTTAACTCCTCCTTAGTGGATCGACTGGTTTCGTCCAGCTTCTTATTCATCGTTTCTATCTTCTGGTCTGTGGATTCCATCTTCTTATTCATGGTTTCTATCTTCTGGTCTGTGGATTCCATCTTTTTCTGGCCTTCTTTCATCAATGCTTTCATACTTATTAACATTTCTACGACGTACATGTCTCCTAGTTGCATCGGTTTCTCGGGTTGGTTTACTTCAAGTTGAATTTCCCGCGGTATGTCTTCCGGTTCATCATCCGGTTGCTGAACCTCCTCCGCCGGTTCAGACTGCCTATCTTCCACTTCCAACAGTATCTCTTCAACATCTTCTGCTGATGTTGCCTCTTTTTCTTCTAATCTGGCCTCCCTCTCTGCCTCTGCTGCTCGTTTTTTCGAAGTCGACCTTCTGTACATCTTGTTACCCTGGTAATGCACTTGGTGTCTCTTCGTCGAATTAGGGTAGGAAATTATTGTTTTAATGTAGGAAATTATTGTTTTAATTGCCTAAATTGTTAATTGTTTTCTTCCTAATTCGCGCTCAGACGTTGGGCGCCACGTTGTAACGTATCTAGCTGCAACGATATAATAAGATTTAAAATATTAAATTATTATTAATAGTGATTATTAGTAGCGTTGTTGTGGGTGTTCACGTTTAATTCTTTCAGTTTAAAAACTATTTAGCACTTCACTGTCCACCTCCCCACTTACCATATGTGGATGTTATCAATGTTCTGTTTGGTGACTTCTTCTGCTGCAACATACACTTTATACACATATACAGATATTCTATTTGAATACCCTAAGTAATACACATGCACAATAAAGTAAAATAATGGCTTAACTGTAATTTGAATTGTGTTGAATATTCAAATTCTACCGCCACCTTCTGATAGAACGTATGATAAAAATTAAACTATTTTAATTTTAAAATCAAAAACTCTTTCCACTGGTAAATAAATCGGGATTTATTAACAATTCTGAAATGCCATTAACTCTTTTAAAACAATCAATCGACAATGTCTTTACAAAATAATAATTATTATGAACAATTCTTGAGCTCTTTTAACCTCAAGGCTGGTAACACTGGGGTCTGGTACAATAATTTTAGTTAACGAGGTTATGTCCTCTTTACACAGTTACATTACCAAATTCGTGTGTTCTTGGAAGTTGCATGATACCAGATACAAGATGTTATCTTTTCTAACAATATTTAATAAAGAATTACTACAAAAAAACAAACAAATATTAAAAATAAAAGTCGGTACCATAAAACCGATATATATCGTACTATCGTACGGTGAGTATAATGGATACAGTAGTTACTTTGACAACACGTGCTTTATGCTGCACTGTTAAAAATTACTATTATTATTTATTAGTTGGTTATAAAAATCATTTATTGGCAAGAGAAAAAGATCTATAATAAAAAAACTCTTGTGATAGCTTTCATTGGATTGAAATTATTTGAGAACAGAATCATTACTTGGTGACAAAGTTGTCGTTGTTATTTCTAGGTTAGTTAACAAAAGTAAGTAGTTATTTTGAATAATTAAGTTATTCATTAAATTCTTAATAATATAAACACATACATTTTATTCATGTTGCATCTGATGGATAATTATCAGTTGATTAGAATATTTTTCGCAATCAACTATTTATTCTTCAATTCAAACGAAATGAGTCAAATGAGCGACTATTCATTACACTCATATTTTCGATATTTAAATTAATATTGATTTCTTTAATTACGATAAAATCGTAACACATTTATTTTTTAAATTAATAAATGCGAGATAATTCTTTTATTTAATTCTGATAATTTTCATCATGAGTAATGCACTTCGGTACTTCTGACTAGAGCGGTACCCAAACAATAATTCTTCGTTCACTAACGAAAATTATTATTTCCATTCAAATCGTTAAATAATAAAAATAGAGTATTCCCTGTTTTTTATAAAAC
Organism: Magicicada septendecula; assembly: GCA_034769895.1. Classification (NCBI taxonomy): domain Eukaryota; kingdom Metazoa; phylum Arthropoda; class Insecta; order Hemiptera; family Cicadidae; genus Magicicada; species Magicicada septendecula. The sequence goes on from CM068369.1 coordinate 416,964,422, forward strand.
ACAAAACACGAAAACACGACCTTTATTATACACTGGCCGGTTTATTATTTTAATTCACTTAGCACTGGACACTCGTTATTCCTCTGTTGTGTACAGGTTATGTGTGTATAGCGTAACTTATGAATGTGTCGCGCACAATTTAAATAAAATCTTGATGCATTTCTTCATCAACCTTGCTCGTTGACTGGTGCTGATAGACTGTTTGACGACTGAATGATGACTGCACGCTTCATCTAGGCGTCTCCTGCTTGTCTGGTTATTTTAAGTCATTTGATTGGTTTAAATTGTCGAACTCTCTACCCCAAAACACCTTAGTTAAATTAAAACTTTTAATTTTTTACAAATTTTTGTATGGGTTAGAGATTATAGTGACGTAAGCGTTGATACACAAAATGACTAAAAAGTTTATAATTGCTATAACTTTTTTATTAATCATCGTATCGTTGAATGGTTAGTGGCAATAGATTGCGGACACTTGCGGTTTTAATTAAAGTCTAAACAAGGATAAAATCCGTCCATTATTAACGCACTAAGCCGTTTCGCAAACCCATATGGTGAATCTTAATATGAATAAGTTTATTTCACCATATTTTTCTCCAATTACACTATAACACTCATTATTAAACGTCTTGAGTCCATTTCTCTTCCGTTTTCATACAGAAATAGTTGTAATTACCATTCAAACAATATTTGGTAATGGCGTCCTCAAACGACCATATTCGATTGTTTATAATCGCTTATAACGCTATTATTTCTTACTTAATTACACTTGTTTGGCATTCTAACAATACTATATACATTTATTTACATTGGTTTACACTTTATTTTATGAAAAATGTTGTTTTTTCGTATACTAATAGTCTTATCAAAATACCTTCTGTTCTCTTTTCTTTAAATTGTCACTTTTTCAATTATTTTACCACATAAGGTATATAATGTTACAAATTAAAATAGTGTACAACTATAGTACCTTGTTTATTTAATGTATTTATCAGTCTTTCGTTATCTGAAAGCTTTCCAATTCTTAGTATTGGGTTTGTTTACATCAGGTTTTGCAATGACAGTCAGTTAGTTTCTAATAAATCAACTACTAAATTGCTATTATTACATCTGGCATGTGTTCCCATAGTGGTATCAGATGTCTTTCTAACTACTGATAACATTTTCAGTAATCCTTTAACAAGTTTTAATAATGTATTTTGCTTAACTAACTTGTCACGTTGTGTTTGTTTACATTTGGTTCTACAATCATAGTCAGTTAGTTTTCAATAATCTGACTATAAAACTACTATTATTATAATTGTGATCTGTTCTCATAGTAGTATTAGATATTTTTCTAACTACTGGTAACATTTTCAGTAATCCTTTAATAAGTTTTAATAATGTATTTTGCTTAACTAACTTGTCACAATGGGTTTCTGTTCTTCTAGCTTTATGCTATCATATTGAATCTGCTTTATGTGCTGTGTATTTCAGTATAAATATTATTTATTAGTTTGCATTACCATTTATAATTAATCTTTGATTGAAACAATTGTTGATAGTTGCTTGGTTTAATTAATATATATGACTTTAAGTTATAGGTGCACTTCCTATGAGGTTATGTATCATGTAATCTGGTCACAATTGTGCAACATATTCTTATGCAGTATTTGATTCTACTATTATGATTTCATTATGGTATTCTATTACAATGGTTTAATTGTTGATTAATACACATGTTTACACTATTTTTCTAAACAATAACACAAGTATTCTTAATCTAATAGTATTACATTTCTTGTTGTGTTGTACCTAGTTTTTGGTACATTGGTTGTTTGATACCTAACAAACTAGCTTATTTGTCACTATTTGTTCTGGACTTTCTTTATATTTTAGTCTATCTTGCCATGGCATTCAGTTATATCTCATTTTAAAGTTTACAAAGCTTTTATTATCAGTTTCTATGAACAATGATTTTACTGTTCTCTCTCACATTTCTCTTGGTGGTCTTATGATTATCTATTTTGGGTTACAATCTTGATTAAACTGGTCACACTAATTGTCTGTGCATTTCAACTATTTAATCTTTGATTCTTCCACTATAATGGTAACGCATTTTCCTCTGTTATAAACCTTCTCACTTGTATTGTCTGTGGGGTTTATTTGGGTTAAAAATGGTTAACTTGTTACAGGTTCTCACACTTACATTAAGTTTTCACTATTACTGTTTGTGATTCCTTAATTATGCTAAACACTGGTTTCTTCATAGTTGATAATCGTTATACTTCTTCCGGTCACTAGTATAGTTCCTTGTATACTTGGTGAATGGTGATTTCTTGTATTGTCCATATATTATCTTCATTCTTCATGTTATGTTTCCTTTGCTCTTCTTCTTCCTTTCTTCTTCTGTTTAATTGTTGTTCACTATCGGTGTTCTCCTGGGTTGTATTTTACTTGTGATAATCAATGTTCACTTATTCTCGTCATCTTCTTCAATATTTCCATTTTTGGTAGTCGTTGTTCCATAGTGTTTATATTTATAAATAAATTGGTTGTTTTGCCATCATTGTGGTTGCTCTTGAGTTGTCTCTTCTTCATTTTAAGGGTTGTGATTTTTGTTGTTTTCCCTCACTGCTTGGATTCTGTTGTCTTCTCTTCATTTTACATAGTTATGATCTTTGTTGCTTCCCCTCACTGTTTGGATTCTGTTGTCTTCTCTTCATTTTAAATAATTATTTTTGTTGCTTCCCCTCACTGTTTGGATTCTGTTGTCTTCTCTTCATTTTACATAGTTATGATCTTTGTTGCTTCCCCTCACTGTTTGGATTCTGTTGTCTTCTCTTCATTTTAAATAGTTATTATTTTTGTTGCTTCCCCTCACTGTTTGGATTCTATTGGGCCTGGTTTCTAACATTTTATATTGTCATTTTCTTTCTCCTTTGTACTCGATGATGCTATATTACTCTTCCTTCTTCGTTGTTGGAATTTTACAATAATATATCTCTGTAGATACACACTTTTTGTTTACATTATTTTATGTACTTTGAAATATTTTCATGATCTCCCGTCACTTGAAGTAATAATTGGTTACTCTATGTAACTACCAAATTTGGTACGTTACAATATATATCTTCAATTAGAAGTGTAATATAAAAGTACAGTAAGAATATATTTCAGAAAATTGTAACAAACATAATAATTTGATCATACATACACTTATTTGAATGAGTCATGTATTAAATTCAATAAATAATGCACTTGATAATGTTTTAATGTGAATAATTTTTGCGTTTAAATAAAATCTGTACATACAATAAAATTATGTAGTGTAATATATAAATTACGTTTAAATAAAATCTGTACATACAATAAAATTATGTAATGTAATATAAAAGCACGACAAGAATAAATTTCTGAATTTTTGTAACAGACATAGTAATTTGATCACACACCCATACATACTTATTTGAACGAGTCATGTATTAAATCAATAAATAATGCACTTGATAATGTTTTTAATGCGAATAATTTTTTACGTTTAAATAAAATCTGTACATACAATAAAAATTATGTTCACTTATTAACGTATTCAAAATGTTTCATGTACACTTACCAAACTAGCGTACGTTGTCTACACACCCTTAAAAAATGACGAACGTTGTGTATATTGAAGACGTTGTCTACACACCCTTAAAAAAATGACGAACGTTGTGTATATTGAAGCTCACACGCTAAAATTCAGCTATACCTAAAATATATATCTTCAATTAGAAGTGTAATATAAAAGTACGGTAAGAATATTGTAATACACTTTTAAATAGGCCTTAATAAAAGTTCACGTTACTAACATACATACTACACTCGGCCTACGAGCATGTGAAAAGTAAGAGTTTATCAAGCTAATTTACCCAATGACAATATTAATATTTATAACATACTAATTATCAGCAACAGAATGTAACAATTACTTTAGTGTACCGACTCTTAAAAAATTATCCCAGGGCGCCAGTAATAAATAAACACAATTTGACTGTTATTAATTAAGTTTTTAAAAACTAATTTGTATTTACATATTACAAAATTTGTAGATCATTACCTTTAATAAGTTTGCTATAAAATTTGTTTGTGCTTATTTCTTGGCTATGAATTCTTTGACTAATTGAGTCACCAAATATGAGTTACATACATTTAAATTTAATAGACAATATTACAATAAGTGTTCATTTTATTATTTACTTGCATGTTGAATCCACTCTGCGCCGCGATGTAATCAATTCTACACGTTCCAGGCGGGTAGCCGACGTTAATCGTTGAGCCCTTATCCTTGTTAGTTTTGCACTAATTGATACACTTGTTTCACAGGTATTAAACACCATTCACTTTGACAACTTAGTGATAACTACACATGTGCCGTATGCTAATACACTTGTTGAATACACAGTATATTCTTTTACAAAGCTAAGTGCGTCTAACACCAGATTAATAACTGCTTATTGATCGACCGTCCCGCACCATGACGTTGACACATTTAAATCGCAATGTATTTCGATTTAACGATTGATGCTGTGTTAAGTAAAACTTGGATATGTTATTCGATTTTAACTTATCTTCTCTAATTTCTCTGCACGTTATTCTTGTAAACGATTATTAAATGTTTATAATATGTAGCTTTCACAATACTTAATATCGCGTTACCGTGACTGACTTACGTGGCGATTGAAATATACTTAATCAAATTACTGAGAAATTATTATTGCAACTAATACGAGTCTAATATCTGTAATCTCTCCGTTGACTAACTTAACTTCTTACACTACGTATTTTTATATTTCGCTAAAACTACCCTCACTCAATATCGACAAACTACACGCCTATTGGTCTGACTTACCGCTAAATTCAAAACTACCCAATCTGTTTAACAGAACAGCCCGCGCAAAAAATGACGCTATCCGCTATTCGTCCACAAAATGCGCGTGAACACGTGGTATGAAACTTCGCGTCACCTTCCATTTCACATATACGCTCTCTTTTGTTAGGTGCACTTAACTCTTACAACCTTAGTAAATGTTTCTTACATCCTAGCAAACAATACAGTTTTATGACGGTCCGACCCGTCCGTGACAAAATATAAATTCTTAGCCGACTTACTGGCGTCAACGCAAGGTCGTCTTTTGAATAGCTATCGCTCTTTACTACATATTTTAATGTTTTCTTACTTCTAAAGAAAACCACCGCTTTCTATAAATTTACATTTCTCCCTGGGTACCATATGACTTTGTCCCCGTAAAATTGTTAAGAATACAATTTTCCGTGATATCGTCCCCCGATAGAATCATATCAAAATTTTAATAGAATTTGGGATTGATTCTATTGATGCGTCCCTAATCCCCTGCTAAAATTTTAGATTACTAACAATAATTTGTTTAACCCTTGCTATAATCTAGATTTGTTTGTACATCACCTTATATTAATTACTCTTAATTTATTTAACATAACATGGCAATATTAGTTAGTTTACGATCTGTTGTTATACCCTAAGTGTCAACGGCATTTCAAGGTTTGTTTACATACAGACTCTCCGTCCCACCCTTGACAAACTGGTCAAACAACTACTTTTAAAATATTTTGCTTTACTCTCCCTTTCATCTCAACACATGTTACAATGACATTTTGCCCTAACATCTGTTTACGTTCTACTTCCCTTAACTTACTCTTACAATGTAGTACATTCATAATAACTACGCTAATATCTTTTGGAATCCTTATACAATTTAATAATTAACAATGATTATCTTATTTATTACACCAGTATTCGAATCTTACAATTATTACATATGTAGACGTTGTGTGCTATTACAATCTGTTTAGTATCTATGTAGTATCAGTGTTCATGTGTGTAGTAATGGGTCTTTGCTCATAATACGGTTTTAATTGTCGTATATTAAAATTTCCTCTGATACATCCTGGTCGTCGTGCGTCTTCTAGCTGGTAGGTTGCTGTTCCGAGTTCCTTTGTTATTTTATATGGTCCTTCAAATAAATTGCAAAATTTCCCTATTATCTTCTTGTTAATATCTGAGATTGGATACGCGCGTAGCGATATCTGAGAGATAAAACCTTATCTCCTATTTGGAATTTTGAAATCTGATGAGCAGCGTTGATTCGATTTGTCCTTTTTTCTCCATTTTCTTTTATGCGTAAGTAAATATTATGATAATTAATTGGTTGGCTTGTCGGCATCATTTCCTTGTCAAGATATTTGGCCCAGTCCCGCTCCGGTTTTCTTCCCCACTGTGCCTCGTATGGGGTGGTTTCAATTGTCTCATGGTATGTTTGATTTATACATGCTTCAACTAGATTAAGAAATTGTGCCCACTTTGTGTGTCTTTCGGATGTCAATGCCCTAAACATGTTGCCTAATTGTCGATTGATCCTTTCGGCCAAATTAGTGCACGGATTGCGAACAGCGGTATATTTTGGTTTAATACCCATCTCCGTCAATGCTGTGAACCATCGTTGACTGGTGAACTGTGTACCGTTGTCAGTCAGTACTGCTGATGGACTTCCCATTTCTTCACAATACAATTTAATTTTATTTATAGTGGCGGTCGTGGTGGCTTGCCTTAATTTATATAATTTTACATATTTGGTGAAGTTGTCAATCACAGTGAGTATGTACCTGACCTTGCCCGTGGATACCGGTAATGGTCCATAGTAGTCAATACTAACTAGTTCACTCTTGTTTTGGGGTATGACAGGCTGCGTTTCGCCTACCATTCGTTTAAAATGGTCCTTGCTTTTCTGGCATATTTGACAAGTTTTCGTAATTAATTTGGTAATCTTATTAACTGAGTTCCCCGTGAAATTTTCTTTGAACAGTTGATATGTACGACGATTTCCCACATGACTGTATGCCTGATGTAGTTCAGCAATCATATTGTGGCAAAGTTCACTGGTCAACATAAGTTTCCATATCCCTTTTTCGCTTCGGTATAATTTGTCATTGTGCCAACTGTATTTTTGGGCAAGTTTATGTTGTTTATCGGCTCGTATTACGTCGATAATTCGCTTCAATTTCATGTCGGCTAATTGATAACTTCTTATATTCTTGAGCTGCTCCTTAGCCTCCTTACTGATGCGGATGTTGATAAGATTGATCTCTAACTCCTCGGTTCGATCGATTGGTTGTTCCTCGTCCATGTCTTCAGGATGCCTGCTCAGGATGTCCGCCACGATGTTATCTCGCCCTTTGCAGTGAATGATGTCGAAATCATACTCCTGTATAGCGAGAATCCATCGCGTTATGCGGGAGTTATTTAGGTGGCACTTTTTTATGAATATTAACGCCTTGTTGTCAGTAATGATTGTAAAAGGCTTACCCAGTACGTAGGTCCTAAATTTTTGCAAGCAGTATACAACACTCAGTAGCTCTAATTCTGTGGTGAAGTAATTACGTTCAGCTCCCCGTATCACGCGGCTTGTGTATGCGACTACTCCAATGTCGTTATTCTCGTCTAGCTGGTAAAGCTGGCCTCCCAGCGCATAACTACTCGCATCCGTCTGTAGGTAGAAACGCTTGTTGGGGTCAGGATGCTTAAGAACCACTGATTCGATGAATAATTCCTTGACTCTCTCAAAATGCTGATCCATTTCCTTTGTCCATTTGAACGTGGTATTCTTTTTTAATAAGTTTAACAACGGTTGTGTCGCTTCGGCGTATTTATTGGTGAATCAGTTGTAAAAATTGGTTAAGCCCAGAAATCCTTTAAGTTGTTTTTGATTCTTTGGCTTCCGAAATTCCTGAATGGCTCTAATCTTATCTGGTGCGGCGGTAATACCCTCTGTTGTTAAGCGATATCCCAGGTAATCAATCTCTTTACGAAACAGCTGCGATTTTTTAAAGTTGACAGTTAAATTAGCTTGTTTGATGTCACGTAATAATAATTTTAAGTGCCGTAGGTGCTCTTCCACACTATCCGAGATACATAAGCAGTCATCTACATATAAGATCGTAAATGCCTTCACTTCTTCCGACATACTCGGTCCAAACCACGTGTTAAACTTGCTAGGCTAGTCTTCAATCCGAACGGCGTCACTGTGTACCGATAGCACTTGCCTTCGTACAAAAACCCAGTAAAATCTCTACATTCCTGATGCAATGGGATCTGCCAAAATGAGCTACGGAGGTCAATTGTGGACATGACTTTAATGTTACCACATTTTGCCAGTATCTCGTTAATTGGAATGGCTCCCTCATGGTCTGTAACTGTTACTGAATTCAGCTTACGGGCGTCCAAACATAATCTAACCGTCTGGTCTTTCTTTATGACAGTAACCATAGGGTTGACGTATGGACTCTGGGCCCTTTCAATAACACCATGCGCCTCCATTTTCTGGATATCTGCCTTCACTGCTTCCTTGTATCTCATCGGAATCGGCCAACCTTTCTGACAGTAGGGTGTCCGATCGGTGACTTCGAATTTATGTTGATACGAGTTAATCCTACCTGGCGTATCCCGGAATACCATTTTATTATCCATCAAAATATGCTTTAGCTCGCTCCGTTCAGCTTCGGTTATGTCTGTGATAGTTTGTACCTTCTGTCCAATCAATTCTTCGATCTCTTCATCGGCAGATGCGAGTTCTACTCGTAGTATCTCCGCTGTAGTTCCTTCCTGGTTTTGGTCTCCCTGAATGATTAATCGTTTGTTGTTCAGGTCGATCACACACCCATTTTCTTCCAATAACCCTATGCCTAAGATACAATCTTTTATTAATTCTGGGACAACTACGAAGACACTATCGACTCTTAAACTTTCGATTTGGACAGTTAATAGGATTTGTTGTGTAACCCTTTTTGACTTATTGCCGGTTGCACCCTTAATTACGGTATTCGACAATTTTAACATTTCTAGATCACCCAATTCCTTTTTATTGTCTTTAAACCACTGTTCTGAGACAGCGTTTAATTGGCTCCCGGTGTCCAATAAGGCGCATGTAGACACACCGTTCAACGAGACACTTACTTCCGGACATTTATTAACTTTACATATTATGTTGACATCATCATCATCCATTAAATCATCTCTTAAATCTAGAAAAGTAGTGTTAATATATTTACTAATATTACTTAAGTCTACTTCATATTTACAGAACTTAGCTAGTTTTTTGGCATAACGGTATTAACTTTGTTACCGTTCGCACCGCTGGTCGATGGAATAGGTTCGTTCTCATTTTTAAACTTGTTTGTTCGTTTGGGGTAGTGAGAAGTAACTGGCCTACTTTCACTTTCATTTGCGCGCCCGTGCTCAGCTGGTCGCTCTCTCTCCTCTTCACCCCTCGTCCATGATTTACGATCTCGCCGTCCGTCATAGTACCCTCGGCTCGCCTCTCTGGTGTCACTTCTCAGACTCATAAATTCTAACAAGACCTGCTCGAATTCATTGATTGTCACTACACCACGAGTAATTATCGCAACTCTTATTTCATGCGGATAATGTTTAGTAATTTTTCTAATTAAATACTTATCAGGTATTGGCGGAATTAATTGACGATTTTCTAACAGTTTACGCTCTAAATACTGGATCATGTTCATTCCATTCTCGGCGTGATACCTTCCGAATTCCAGTTCATTGCGTACTCTCTCTTGAATGACGTCATTCCAATATTTACTTATAAATGCGTCAGTGAAGTCCACAAAATTGTTAATGTTATCTTTTACTAACCTCCACCACACTGCTGCCTCTCCTTCAAGATGTCTTGCTATCCACTTGATGTTTCCAGCATCTTGATAATGTTCTCTGAATATTTCATTCAATTCTTTAATAAATTCCATCGGGAAATCACCCGTGCCATTATATTTTATGTCCTTCACCTGTTCGTTTGTCAGGCTCCGATTACATGGTGTGTTGCTTATTGACGCTAGTTTAGTTCGTACTTCCTGTTGTATTTGTTGTAATTTAAGGTGTGTCTCGTCAGACTTGCTGTTGATTTTAGTTTCCAACTCTTTCAGTTTTTCGACCTTTATTTCATTTATAGCTGCCGTGTTATCTGCACATCTTTGATTGTTTACACTTACTGTTTCAATAATTATTTCAAAATTATTATTGTAATTTTCGTCAAGTTCTTTAATTTATTGTTTTGTATTGGCATTAATTTCGGTACTAATCTTATCACAATTTTCTTCGATCTTATTATCAATATCTACTCTAAACTCCTGGAGAACTTTTTGGTTATTTGCTCTCTCTTGATTGAGTTGCGTGAATACTTCGTTTCTTAGTTCCATATTTTGTTTGTGCATCTGCTCTGATAATTGTTGCATTTGTTGTTTGTGTTGTGTCGCTTGTTGTGTTAGCTGTTGTGTTGTTTTTTCCGCCAGTTCTTTTATTTGTTCTTTTGTTTCTTTCGATTGTTGTTCAAGTCGTTGTGTTTGTTGTAATAGTTGTTCTTTTGTTTCTTTCGATTGTTGTTCAATTCGTTGTGTTTGTTGTACTAGTTGTTGGAGTATTGTACATATATCGGTGTCTTTGTTTTTCTCTGGTAATGTCTGATATACTGGTCTCTCTCTAATCTCTACTAGTGTTTCTTGTGTAATATGTTGTGTTTCTGCATTTTCTTCGTTCAGTCCCCGCGTCCTTGACTCTTCATTCCCCATTGAAATGTGTGCGATCGTCTGCGAATCTCCTAGCTGATTGTTTATATCAAAGTCCATTTCGTTACCGTGGGATGTTGTTTCTGTATTCATGTTATTGTTTTCTCCGTGCGTGTTGTTCTGTGTGTTAATGTTTTTCCTACTCTTACTCCGCGTAATCATACAACTATATCTTATATTATCGTTATTCTTAATTCTATTTTATTCTTATTTTACTATTCTATTAGTGACTCAATAGTCCCACGTTCCGGGCGACAGAATGTAATACACTTTTAAATAGGCCTTAATAAAAGTTCACGTTACTATTATACATACTACACTCGGCCTACGAGCATGTGAAAAGTAAGAGTTTATCAAGCTAATTTACCCAATGACAATATTAATATTTATAACATACTAATTATCAGCAACAGAATGTAACAATTACTTTAGTGTACCGACTCTTAAAAATTATCCCAGGGCGCCAGTAATAAATAAACACAATTTGACTGTTATTAATTAAGTTTTTAAAAACTAATTTGTATTTACATATTACAAAATTTGTAGATCATTACCTTTAATAAGTTTGCTATAAAATTTGTTTGTGCTTATTTCTTGGCTATGAATTCTTTGACTAATTGAGTCACCAAATATGAGTTACATACATTTAAATTTAATAGACAATATTACAATAAGTGTTCATTTTATTATTTACTTGCATGTTGAATCCACTCTGCGCCGCGATGTAATCAATTCTACACGTTCCAGGCGGGTAGCCGACGTTAATCGTTGAGCCCTTATCCTTGTTAGTTTTGCACTAATTGATACACTTGTTTCACAGGTATTAAACACCATTCACTTTGACAACTTAGTGATAACTACACATGTGCCGTATGCTAATACACTTGTTGAATACACAGTATATTCTTTTACAAAGCTAAGTGCGTCTAACACCAGATTAATAACTGCTTATTGATCGACCGTCCCGCACCATGACGTTGACACATTTAAATCGCAATGTATTTCGATTTAACGATTGATGCTGTGTTAAGTAAAACTTGGATATGTTATTCGATTTTAACTTATCTTCTCTAATTTCTCTGCACGTTATTCTTGTAAACGATTATTAAATGTTTATAATATGTAGCTTTCACAATACTTAATATCGCGTTACCGTGACTGACTTACGTGGCGATTGAAATATACTTAATCAAATTACTGAGAAATTATTATTGCAACTAATACGAGTCTAATATCTGTAATCTCTCCGTTGACTAACTTAACTTCTTACACTACGTATTTTTATATTTCGCTAAAACTACCCTCACTCAATATCGACAAACTACACGCCTATTGGTCTGACTTACCGCTAAATTCAAAACTACCCAATCTGTTTAACGGAACAGCCCGCGCAAAAAATGACGCTATCCGCTATTCGTCCACAAAATGCGCGTGAACACGTGGTATGAAACTTCGCGTCACCTTCCATTTCACATATACGCTCTCTTTTGTTAGGTGCACTTAACTCTTACAACCTTAGTAAATGTTTCTTACATCCTAGCAAACAATACAGTTTTATGACGGTCCGACCCGTCCGTGACAAAATATAAATTCTTAGCCGACTTACTGGCGTCAACGCAAGGTCGTCTTTTGAATAGCTATCGCTCTTTACTACATATTTTAATGTTTTCTTACTTCTAAAGAAAACCACCGCTTTCTATAAATTTACATTTCTCCCTGGGTACCATATGACTTTGTCCCCGTAAAATTGTTAAGAATACAATTTTCCGTGATAATATATTGCAGAAAATTGTAACAGACATAATAATTTGATCATACACACATGCACACACACACATGTATTAAATTCAAATATATATCTTCAATTAGAAGTGTAATATAAAAGTACGGTAAGAATATATTTCAGAAAATTGTAACAGACATAATAATTTGATCATACACACACGCACACACACACATGTATTAAATTCAATAAATAATGCGCTTGATAATGTTTTAATGCAAATAATTTTTACGTTTAAATAAAATCTGTACATACAATAAAATTATGTTAACGTATTCAAAATGTTTCATGTACACTTACCAAACTAGCATGTGTTGTCTACACACCCTTAATGATGGAAGTTGTGTACACTGAAGACTCGTAAAACGTACAATAATACAAACAGTCTTTCAACTATTAAAAATGCAGTGTTAGATTTCACGATGTATCAGCACACGCAGGTGGTCAAATGAGAAATTGCAACTGATTTTCTTCCCATATATATTGTACTCTGGTAGTGGGGAATGCTTGTGTGTCCGTTTTTGGAGTAAATACTTTCTAATCCATAATTAATCCTAATTACTGTCAGCGCTGCTAATGATTGTCATGTGTCAAATTAGAAAGTAGGACGCACCTATTTAGACGATGTGCACACGGTCAATGACCCCCTGGTTTAAGTTAGCGAATACACAATGTTTTATTTTAATTTATTTCGTTATAAACCTCTGAACATGCATGCAATTATTTGTATAGTAATCAGAAATGTGTGAGAGAGAGAGAGCGAGAGAGAGACAATTTAATAGTTTGAATTTCCTACCACAGCGGTAAACTATATTTTAAGTCGCAGGTTGTATCTTGCAATCACGAAAATTATTATTTAAACTGATAATTGTTTTATTAAAATCTTACAATGACGAAATATTATTATTTCATTGTTTACGATATATATTTAATTAATGCAAAAATGAATTTTTAAAATTACAATGGTCTGTAAACCATATTTACGTTTGTGTACAGTGACACCGTAATCGCTTTGAATAAGGGAATTCTTGTCAACGTTTGCAGCGAGAGAGACATACACAATGTGTGTGTGTGTGAGCAGTGCGTACATTGTCCGACAGCGATTTGTATGTGTACACAACACTTTTGAAAATACCTTATTTCAAGGAGTTTTTATGCGTAACACTTTACCACACAGACTTGGCAGAACCGAGATTGGCGTAGAGAGAGAGAGAGAGAGAGACCCGTTACATAAACACAGAGAGAGAGATGCAACAGGCAACAGTAATCTACTAAATGTGTGTGTGCGAGAGAGAGAGAGAGAGAGAGAGGGAGGGAGAGAGATAGTTTTACTTACATTCAAATGTGAGAGAGAGATAGAGAGAGAGAGAGAGAGAGAGAGAGTTTATATCGTGATGGATAACTGTGTCTAGAGACAGAGAGAGAGAGAGGGAGAGTTACTTACATTCAAAGAGAGAATTGCATAGTAAAACCGATGGCGTAGAGAGAGAGAGAGAGAGAGAGAGAGAGAGAGAGAGAGAGAGAGAGAGAGAGAGTGAGACCCGTTACATAAACATGCAGAGAGAGAGAGAGAGGGAGAGAGGGAGAGAGATAGTTATTTACATTCAAAGAGAGAATTGACCCACCACCCACCCCTGATATGCAAATCAGCTTTATTAAAAATAAAAAAAATAAAGCATGCACGACAAACATACTCTCTCGAGTCTCAGGTTCTAGCGGACAAATATTCATTTTCACTTGATAGATAGGTGTACCATTTATACATATTTTGTAAATACTAGTTTAAACATATATATTTTTTCATATTTGTAACATTATAATTGCGTAACACTTTACTGCACATTGGAAGAACGAGATTGGTGTAGAGAGAGAGAGACCCGTTACATAAACATGCAGAGAGAGGGAGAGAGAGGGAGGGAGAGAGATAGTTATTTACATTCAAAGAGAGAATTGACCCACCACCCACCCCTAATATGCAAATCAGCTTTATTAAAAATAAAAAATTATATTCACGGATGTGTGTGGTCCATTGAACCCCACCCCACCCACCACCCACCCTGATATGCAAATCAGCTTTATTAAAAAATAAAAAATTATATTCGCGGATGCGAGTGGTCCATTGAACCCCACCCCACCCCCCACCCACCCCTTGATATGCAAATCAATTTAATTAAAAAAATAAAAAAATCACATTAAAAAAATAAAAAATTTTATTCGCGGAAATTCGCGGATGCTGCGGGTCCATTGGTGGTGGGGAGAGCGTGGGAAAAAATCTTGAACCGCGGGAACGGCGGCATCTATTTGAACTTGGCGCGCGAAAGGCGGCATGAAATTTTATTGGTGGAAATTCGCGGATGCTGCAGGTCCAGCGGTGGTGGTGGGGGAATAACGGTACTTGAGTCAGGACCGGTATTTTCCCTCTACTAGAATAACATAAGTAAACGCAAATTGTATGAAGAATTAGAAATATTAAAAGTAAGGAAAAAGGATAGTAATGCGCTGATGAACATAAAGACTGAATTTAGTAATGAAGATAAATTTTACTATAATTTGAAAGAGTAGTGTATAAAAGGTGTAATACGGTTACAGGATAGGTTCAGAAGGTAGAAAGCTGTAAGAGATTTCTAGAGGATAATGTACATGACGAGGTCAGGTAGCTGAGTAAGGGGCGGGGCTAACAAGGACTGGGCGGTAAGTACTGCCTCCTATTGGTTGAATGTAACCGGTGATGCGTGGGAGGGTTAGAATAAATATAAGGGAAGTAGGTATTTTAATGTTGTTGTAGGAAGAACTTGATAATGGTTGCGAAACCAAAAGGCCTCGTTCGAGGAAAAAGTGTATATAGCAGGGAAGCAACAAAATTTGACAAAAAAAATCATATTTGTTTTTAGTAAAAAGGGGCCTCATATTTGTTGATGGTTTGCAGCATTTTCTGGAACAAATCCTCATTTCTATTTCTTGTTCACCACATGAACTCACTTAAATAGGAATCTAAACGTTCCCTTCTCGTACCACATTCAATCATGTTTCGGCGTTTACAGGACAGCCACATGCTTTCTACGCCTTGTGTATGCGCTCCCGTTTGAGGATCCACAAAGTTATAACTATGGTTTACAGTCAAATGACTGTACTGTTGTGACAAATTAACAATTTGACGTTACGAACGCCACTCATCTGACATTATAGTAGACCCTGGTTCAATATTTGCCACTATGAGAGGTAGGAGGGTAGCTGTTGACCAATCTTCGACACGACACAAGAACATTCCTTCGTTTCTCGGCAGTGTCCACCAAATACCCATTGTTGTGGATACACCCGGCCAACATTATTTTTTCTCTTGGCAAACACACTCTCGTCAATTTCAACTGTTAAATTCGGTCCTCCAATTTTCCGTGGGTTTCTCATGATGTCTACGGCACATATATATATCTTAAGTAAGCCACCCACTCTGTGTGTGTGTGTTGACGCCGATTTCCAGTTGATTTTTACTGTTTTTCACACTACTACGGCCTTCACACCAGAAATAAATTTTATTATTTTTCCCACCGGTAATTTGAACCCCTCTAAAAATGTGCCCTGCGAACTACCTTATACTCACGGCAAGTCCTCTTATTGCAACACCAACGCTGTTGCTGCCCAAGGGCTAATACCATGTCATGTCCTTGTTCACATTGACGAGGATTGTGAACCAAACCTTTTTCTTGAAGAAAAGAAATTGCATCCTCTTCTGTACTAATAACACTCAACAGTTCATCATAGCTAATCATTCTTAATTAAATGAATGTAAAACGCACAACACAACACTGATTAAAAACGTAACAAAACACGCGAACAAGCCTCACAACCATTCGCGCATATGCCATTGTAACAACACAATTTTACCAGGTGGTGTACGAATGGTATTGGGTCTTTTGCTATTCTAAGCAAAATTCAAGAGCTTTAGCAAAAAACTTTAAAACAAATTTAAAGACTCCCTGTATTAAGTCTTTTAAAGTCTACTAAAATTAAAGTTTCCTTTTCATACACATGTTATTTCAATTTATTTTCATTGCAATTAAAATTAAAAGTACTAACTGAAGACAAAGACACACCATACATTTGCGGTTAGGTGGGGTAATTGTAAACGGAAAATGGATTGAAACATTTTGATTGATTAAAAATTGTGTATACGTTTTAAAATTGAAATAACTGCAAATATTTCAACCTTTGTTATTATGTTGCGTAAAAAAACTTGTTTAAATATAAATAATAAATACAGCTCTAAAATTCAATTTACAATTACCCTTGACATCTTAGAGGTAATTGTAAACAAGTGTTTCCTTTATCCTTTGAAACTAAAAAACTCACACTCCTCATGAAATTGAAAAAAGGATTTTAATGTACTTGTTTGGTTATACGTTAGATTGTACTAGGTTATAAATTGGAAGTAAATTCAGGTACTTCGAATAAATACAGCCTTTAATGTTATATACAGCCTTTTATCCATACAATAAATACACACATTAACTAAGGTTTATGGAAGTGTGGAATACAAGGACAAATCGAACATTGTACGATTTATGTTAGGTACACTTTACAAAAACTTTTCATCAGATGTTCAAAAGAGCAAGCTTGTAATTTTTTTTTATAAGCCCCTTAGTAAGGTTTCTCAGCAACAGTTACCGTACTGGATGTCACAGTTTGTTTCTAGGATGTTTTACAAAGTAGTGGAAACTTGCTACTTAAATTCTGTTTCTTTGACTTCCTATTCTAAAGTAATCTTTAAGGTTTTTTAAGGGATTCGAAGATAACTCTACTAGGAATAAATCTGCATCTGAGCTACAGATAAGTATGGATGGGTCTAATCCTAAATGGAAATTTTAAGAACAATGCAAATACTGTGATTCTGGGAACACAAGTTGATAAAATGTAAAAAAGGGCAAATTAACTGTGGATAAACGCATCCACATCATTAATCTTCTTGGTGATGGTGTAAAAGCCTTCCCACAGTGGTTGCAGGTTCGGGCTGATTTCTTTCTTCCTTATCATGTTATAGAACTAAGTCTGGCAGCAGGTGTGAGCCCTGAAGAAATTGCAACCAGTCTTCATGTTTGTATTTGCCAAAATAAAGTTGTTCTGAGCCAGGTCATGTAAATTCAGGTTAGGCCAAATTGCTCATTAGACTTTGTCTAAATTTTAAAGATATAAAGTGTTGATAAATATTTTAGGACCGTAATTTAAAAACATTGTTTGCACATATGAGTAGGAAGCAGATGTATTAATATAATATGTTACCCAACAAGATACAGGAACAATTATGTATATTTAATTAAGTAGTTAGTGGACTTAAAACCTGCAGTAGGAACTCCAGTTTTTATAAAACAAATAGGGAGAGAATTGAAGATTTCATGTTTGTAAATGTTAGAGCTATTTTCTTCACAAGTAACTAATGGCTGGTTAAGATTTGTAGTCACGTTTTCTCATAATGTATGTTGTTAATGACCTTTTTATAAGAGTATGAAAAAAAATAATAGATATCGGTATCTGAAAAAAAGTGAATTTTAATTGGAACATACTAAAGTATAGAGTCCCATTTGTTTCTATTCATTAACAAAGGTCCGAACTGTAATAATTTTGTGTGTAATATACAAGCATTCTTTAATATGTTTACGAGATTCTCCAATTTTATTTGCATTAATTCAGACCATAGTAACATTAAATTCCACTCTAACCAATTATTAATACTTAATCATTTGCGTGTTAACAGAAACTGCACATTGCTTTTTATTGCATTATGTTGAAAAAAGGATTTTAATGTGCTTGTTTGGTTATACGTTTGTGCCGCGACTAGTAAAAAACATCGCGGCGAGTTTTAATTATTTAATTTTCTTTCGTCTATATTTCGCCGGGACATAATTCTGCCGCGTGTTCGTCGCCTATTGCAGCGAGCTGTCAGTTGTGCATTGTCATGCGCTCTGTCGACTAATTGCCGTACTACGGTTTCCCTTGAACGGGGCTTCCACGTGGGGAAGTGGGGCAGTTGCTTTCCATATCTCGACCCGTTAACATCTGAACGCCGGCGACGAAATAAGAATTCTGTCTGTTCTTCTACTTTCTGCCATGGGCGAGTAATTTTATTAAGGACCTCTGGTGAGTTTCTTTTGAGTATACCTTGTTATTAAGTAAAATGAAAATGTGCATAAATATGTTTATAATTTGGAATTGGATCAAGGTGTGTGTGCGTGATTCTGGTCTGGTGCAAACATAGTAAGCCATATGGCAAAATTTTTATAACTGCTTTAAAATTAATAAAACAGCTTCAGTGATTGATTATATTTGATACTTTGATTGTAGCGTAAAGGTGCCACTGATTTTCACAAACTGGCAATCTAACGAATGACTTAGCATAATTGAAGCCACGTGGCGAATTATTTTATAACTACCTGAAACTGATTAAAAAAATATTTTTGTAAACTAATTTCATTTGTTACTTACTAAATTGTGAAGTATTAGTGTCAATGGAATATTAAAATAACCATCGATCAATCGAGATTAACTTAGCGTAATTGAGGCCACGTGGCGAATTCTTTACATGAAAGCACATGATATTATAAGGTACCAGCCTTAACTCTTTGAGTTAGTAATGATTATAGCTTTTACGGTGGCATATTTAATTAGTAAAATGTAATTGGTTCAGTTGTTAAAACTATGTGCGAGCGACTTGTTTTATCTGTAATATGGTGTGTAAGTGCGACACTAGAGTCTAGTTGGCTGTTTATGAATTATTATTAGTGACGTGGTCTACAAAATACATGTGCTTATAGGGTCCCGAACCAGCCAGGGACTTGGGACAGAATGATGGCGATGACTACATCTGTCGCCATCAGCCAGAGCATTGCGGCCTAGCTCCCCTGTTTCGCTACCGGACGTTAGGGATGGGACCCGTAGTATATACAGGATGAAACTCCCGGATCCTGAACCAGCAACTCGCTACAAATCGCGGCATGAGCGGACCATCTACCTCAGCACGTGGTAACAGCCTTACACCAGGTGAAACAGTTCAAATTATTCAAATCGACCTCGCGACACATTTTGCCACACTCTTGCAGTGAAATATAAAAGTATAGAGAGGTTACATTCCGTTTTTGTGATCTAAATTGCAGTTAGACAGTAGATGATCAAAACTGAACATGTCTGTTCATTAGTGGTAGCCTACTAATTTGTAAATTATTAATAAGTCAATAATTGTATGCCGGACTAGCAGGCATGTACAGAGCGATTGTTTCATTCCGTTTTCTATTTGTTCAAATTCTTTTATTTCTAAATATCACTATAATATTGACGACTCGGAACACTAAGTTTTTTATAAGTAAAAACGTAAAGTTTTACCTTACAGCCTAAACCGGCTTTCACCTATAGAAGGCTTCATCAGAGGCTGTCTTTTATTTCGTTGGATTGACTGTTTGTGCAGGTTCATGAATTATCACGCCAGGTCAGCTCACGCTGTCGGCCATATCGATCCGGAAGTCATTTACAATTGTAAATTCATGTGTTACCTTGCTGCTTTTCTTTTTTCATATTTTATTTAGTTTCGTTTAAGCGTTTTCTAGTTGTCAGTCCAATCGGGATGTGCATGCTTGCAGCCTGGGCTAAACTCGAGCTGTTCTGATTGTTAGCGAATTTCATAAAGATTATAGTAGATTTATATACAATAATGATTAATATTGAGAAAGCATATAAGAATTTACAAGCACTAATTGTTAGCATACCCGTTGGGTCATTATGAGATTATTATTATTTGTCAGTAGGCATTATGCCAATTTGATTAGTGATGATTAATCATTACCTGGAGTGGTTGCTATAAATTAAAAGCAATGCTAATTATTGAAGGTCTAAAGTCAACAAAAAGGGGTTTATCAATGCCATGCATTGACTTGGTATGGGTGCTGGTTATGTGCCGTATTAATCGAACTTGTTCAGTTTTTTGAGTTCCTGTAAAGCAACAAACAGAATGGTTAATCATTGCTGGGCTCTCGTTCCGTCACTTAAGAGTGAATAATTTGGTTGGCTGTAGTAATATTGTAATTTGAATTATGATTCTGAATTACCGAGGGCCTCATGAAGGTTTAAGCTGAACTATAGAACATTACTGTCCTCAAATAAATGTATGTATAACTGTTGTATACTGTGCTATAAGATCTAGGCAAAATAAATGTTATGTTAATCCTGACTTTTATTTGCAAGTCCTGTCACAATGGGCTCGGTGCATTTTATGCTTCATCTAGGCCATCTGCCTAGTCCTAAAAATTACGGGTCGACTTCCCCTTTTCAAAAAAAAAAAAAAAAAAAAAATTTTAAATAAAAATTTTTTCAAAACTTTGAGAAGGGGTAATGAGGCGGCTCAATTAGATTGTACTGGGTTTTAAATTGGAAGTAGAATTCTTGAAAAGAACGAATCCATAATATTTTTACCATGTGGGGCGCATTCCTTGAAACATGTGGGTGTTAATGCTGCAAAACTCAATGCAGATATGATGACATTTTTCGGGCATGTTGCAAGTCTTTACTCATTTTTCTCTAGCAGCCCTGCATGTTGGGAAGTTTTGAAAAAGCACATTCCTTTATCACTGCAGAGCTTCCCTGAAACAAGATGAAGTGAGAGGATCCAAGCTGTCAAACCGATAGTTAAGCACTACCCAGGAGTACTTAAATTGTTGGATATATTTTAGAAGAGATGTCTTCTAGTCTAACTCCCTCTGCCTACAATATCATATTAGGGCTTAAGAAATATTTCAATTCCACAAAGAGCTTAATGTTGGCATCTTTTTGGTCAAAGTGCTTTCATGTATTGACTAAAATAATGTTGTTATTCAAAGCAAAGGAATCACACTCAATGTTGAAATAACTCTAGTGGAAGATTTGCTGACAGAATTGAAATTGTTGCATGATAATCCAGACAGCATAATTGAAGAACCAAACTTAATTGCAAAAGAACTAATAAAAGTTCCTCCTGAATCTCCCAAAAGGTGGAAAAAAAGTACAGATCAATCCAATAGTGATTTTTCAGTAAACAAAGATCAAGGAAATAAATTTAAAACCTGAGTCATGTAGTCAGTGTTAGAGTTTGTAATGGGCAACATAAAAACATGATTCACTACAAATAGATCAATTCGTGACTTGCTTGCACCAGTATTGAACTTTACGGACATGGAAAATGATGAATTAGAATTGAAAGTAAAAGTTCTCATTAGCAAGTTTAAAAAGGAATTGGCAATGGATCTATTTGAAGAACATTTATAAAACAGAGTTTGAATCAGAAAAGAACCCACTAAGCCTACTCCAAAAACCTTCAAGATGTATTTGTGATTGTGAACTTCTGTCTTGCCTATAGGCTTTTCTGTACTATTCCAGTTACAGTTTCGTCTGCTGAAAAATCTTTCAGCAGGTTAGCGAATTCACTGAAAACTTGGCAGAGAAGCACTACCTACCAAGAAAGGCTTAATAATTTGGCAATTTTAGCTATTAAAAATGAATTGGCTAACAGTATTAATTTATCAGTCAGATGTTATTGACCAGTTTGCTCAAATGAAAGCAAGAAATAAACTTTGCACTACTTAAGCCGTTTTAGAAGCAGGTCTCTCACTTATAATTATTGGTTATGATCTTAGACATATTTTTGTTTATCTTTGTAGCAATTGACTTATGTATCACTTATGTGTTGATAAACACAGATGTTTATTTTTTGTCTTAAATTCAGACCGTAGTAACATTAAATTCCACTCTAACCCATTATTAATACTTAATCATTTGCGTGTTAACAGAAACTGCACATTGCTTTTTATTGCATTATGTTGAAAAAAGGATTTGAATGTACTTGTTTGGTTATAGGCCTACGTTAGATTGTACTGTTCTAAATTGAAAGTAGGTTTTAATTCCGGTACTTCGAATAAATACAGCCTTTTAGCCATACAATAAACACAGCCTTTGAATGTACACTAACTAAGGAAATGTTTGTTAAGTCTAATTAATTTTAAAAATCTAAAAGGTTTTAAAAGTTAGATAATAAAACGTAGACACAGCCTCCGAAAATCATCTCTGTACCGTAATTATGTGCGATAAATGGAAACTAATTTCTGTACTTCCAATAAATACACCCTTTTAATAAAATATGTGCCAATAAACCCCAATAAAATATGCACCAATAACGTAGCCTACTAGGTTATACGTTCTAAATTGGAAGTAGGTTTTAATTCCGGTACTTCGAATAAATACAGCCTTTAATGTTATATACATCCTTTTATCCATACAATAATTTAATGTACACTAACAAGGGAAATTTTTGTTAAAATTAATTAATTATAAATATCTAAAAGGTTAAGTTACATTGTTAAACGTAGACACAACCTCCAAAAATCGTCTCTGTACCGTAATTATGTGCGATAAATGGAAACTAATTTCTGTACTTCCAATAAATACACCCTTTTATTGTACACTAACAAAGTAAATTTTATTTAAGTTACATTGTCGTACATAACCTCCATAACCTGGCATTTGTTACTTGTCAAGAAAACAGTTGCAGTACACATTACAAACGCGGAGACGGAAGTTAGATTTGGCCTCAGGATATAGTGAAAGACCCTTGGAGGTATGTTAGTTTCGTAATATGTGATTTGTATGGCACTGAATTTTAATAAGTGTTAATATGGCTTAATATGGTGAATAGCATAGTTTGTATTTACATACAGTAGTCATCAATTAATTAGTGTTACCGTGCTTTCGAAAAGTTTATTACCTGCAGCGGTGTATTGAATAGTTTATGTTAGTGAAACAAAATTATAGCAGCCGTAGTATACTTACGAAGGTCTAAGGTAGTTTACTTATTTAAAGACAACTGGACGTTAGGTTAAGGTGGAAACGGGGAGTAGAAGAGACAGAAGAATCTCTTCTATTCGCTATGGTGAAAGTAACGATAATAGTCATTGATGGGTATGAAGTATAATTACGGATAATTTCATTTGTAATATAATGCAGACTCATTATCAAAAATTAATTTCAATTTGGATGTGGTTCTTCGTTGTGTGAGTGGTTCTTCGTTGTGTGTGTTGACATTATCCATAAGCTAGAAGAATTACTCGATTGTACGTTAAAATATCTTCCGTTACAGTAAAAAGTTACCAAGGTTTCCTGTTTGCTTTTTATTTCCGTTTTAATGTCTGAATTAATGATTCCAACTTTCACATCAGTATATAAATATAAATGTAAGACTTTTCAGGCCTTCATATGCTGTAAACAACACAATGTCTAGACTAAGCTAGGAGGTTGGTAGCTCTAAAGGTACCACTAATTTAATGTACTTGGGTTTAACCAGTATAAGAGTGTGTAATAAATGTACTGAAAGTAATGGCTTAGTCAAATATTGTTATACAACGTACAGCACAAGTTCAAGACTAAATGTAATATTATTATAGCTTGCATAACCCACACCTGGGCAAACATAACCTCACCTTGCCTGCATAACTAACTACTACCATAAGGTGACTAACAACTATAAATATGAAATAATGAAACATACAGATATTCAACAGAATACGGAAAATTGCTGTTAGTGGTATTTATGGAAAGTATCAGTAGATGAATATATTTTTAGGCATGTGAATATAAGTAAATATGTGAAGATTTCTCAAAACTATGCTTTTGTGATAATGTTTTCACAACGATTCAATACACATTAAAAATTGAATTGTAGTTACTCAGGTTAACAACAGTTTGAAATGACAAATGAATTTATTACAGTTCTTACAAATGAAAACAAGAAAATGATGATGCTCACTATATTATTATTGAAACGATTTATTATATAATTTGTATTGAACTGAACTAAAGCAAATAAAACTTTTTGTAGACTTCCAAAACAAAATAAAACTTTCAGATTCTGAACACTTTTTGTTCAGACATTATTGTCGGTATATGTTTAATGTATGTAATACCCATTTTTACTTTGTCTTAAGTACATGTGTACATTTTACATGTGTTTAATGTAAAGGCAGTGCAGTTCAGCTTGAACAGTAACGGAGCCATGTGATATTGTGCATGAAATAGCTTTGTGGCAGAGGCGGCATAAAATAGTTTTATAGTTTCTTGTAAGAAATTTGTTTTCAAAACAGATTGTATATAATATTTCTGGTTTGGTCAGTACTGTATTGTATTAAGCCGATACATGACATCAGATATTATTAAAATACACAAAGTAAACTAAAAATCTATTACATAAATGTGTATGTTAACCAACTACTGAATATTATTATTTGGCCATGCACAGCCATTTATTATAAACAAACAGTTTAATATAAACATAATATGATTGCAAGGTGGATATCCCTATTTTCACTATGTTAAATTCTGAAAATTGAGATGCATTTTTCAAAGAAATAAAAAAATAAAATATAATTTTGTTTTTAATCCTACAATATCTTTCATATAACAGGGTCATTCCATTTGAAGTAACCCAATTTCAGATTAAAAGGTTGCTGACAAAATTTATTATTTTTTAATTTTTTTACACATAGTTGTACTATATTCAGTGAGTAGAAAACAAGCATTCATTCATTTTTTAGATGTTCAGTTTTTTTTGAGTGGCCATTTTGTATAGGTGCGTTAGCCTATTTTACACTTTACAAAGATTTGCGGTAAACTCTGTAGTTCCTTTATTTTTGAAGATATTGATGTCAAACAAAAACCATTTTAAAGAGAATTAAATGTACAGCATTTTGTGTCCAGTGCACATATGAGCCTACTGCACTACAAATACCTTAAAAAAATAGTTGAAAGTTTAAGTTTTAAAAACGCAAATTGTCATTTTTGAAATTAAAAATTTTAAAGAAAAAAACTAAGACTCACCTTTAATTTTGTTTCTACGTATATGGTTCGTAATATACTACTTCCTAAAAATGTTCGATACCTGAGAGTCTCATCCTTTTTTTTTTATGGGTCTTCAAACATTGGGATTTTTCTAAAATCGGCTATATTCAACCTGAAATATCTCAAAAGGGACACACTTAAAAAAATCTCAAATTTTCACAAAACAATCTTTATTTGTGTAGTAACAAGAGGTTAAAATTTGATCACTGAGACTTTACTAGTTTTTGAGTTATAACTTTTTTTTAAGTACTGACATCACAAGAAGTGGTGCAATGTGCAAATATTATAAAAACTGTGTTGTAATTCTAAATAATACATTAGTAACATTATCCTAGTATATTTTTTTTGTTTATACAGTTCACAGTTTAAGCAAAAACACAAACAACTATTAATCCTTCTCTTTTTATTGTCTTAAAATGTCATTGATGAAAAAAGTTGACTGATTTCTGTACATAGTTTTTCGCTGATATTGAAGCTTCGACCTGTAGCAGTTGTGAACTCTGTTGGTGTTAGTTTCCTTAGGACCCTACTAATTGGCACCCAAACTTTGTCATCTTTAGAGATTTGGAAAGAAGTTCTGGGGCCATGTGGATGAAAAAAGTGAACAAAAAGATCGTTGTTTTCCTCACTTGTTTCTTCAGTTATCCCGATCCACCAGTTCTTGTCGTAAATGCAAGCTACTGTATCTTGTATTTTCAATGAAAATACACTTTCTTCTGGAATTTCTGTAGTGCTGCAATCAGTAAACTCTTCTGACTGTGAGTATACATAACATCTGAGTTTTGTTTGAGTTAGAGGTACAAATCTATGAAATGATCTTGTCTGTGGAATTTGCTTACAAGAATCAAATCTCCTCTGTAATTTCATGCTGTTTGATTCCACTTCTTCTGATGGTACATAAATAATAAAATGAATGCCTGATACATTCTCAAGGCAAACCCCGTACATTTCTTCAGCTGTTAAAATTTGATTGCTATATGGTCGCTGCAGGCTTGCCTTGGTCACCGCTCTTTTTGTGATGCCACCGATTGCATGACACGCGTTTTTCCCACGTGAGGAAGCAAAAAAATTCCACTCAACATCAAGACCAAAGTCAGTTTTATGGTGACAAATGTTGGTAAAGTCTTTTTTTATTCTTGTATTGGCTGCTGGCACCATCACTAAAGTACACAATTTTTTTACTGCTGGTGCTACTTTCTTAACTTCTTCAACTACGTATTTTTGAAAAGTGTGTACAGCAGCAGGATTGTGGTCCAAGTTGTCACTGATCACACATAAACTCTTACAGCAAATCTTATCATAATTTTTCTTATAATAAAACACATAAGGGTGTAATGTTGCTTGAGGATTGGACCAGTGAAAACTCTGAATTTCGTCTTGTATCATGAAAGTGAAATTCTCAGCAAAATCACATAGAGTTCAGTATTGACACTTGGGAATGCACAAGAAATTCAGATTTGGTGCTCTTTCACTTTGCCATTCATAGCTGATGTTAAGATGTCCTTCCCATACCAACAAAAAAATGTTGCCAATTCTTATCAGCTTACAAAAATGTCTCTTTTCAGTGATATAACACATCACGTTTTGGATCTGTTAGCTGTTTTTGTATGTGGTTTGTTTTAGTAACGTGTTATTAGGCTGTCATAAATTATATCAGTGACATGAATATCATTAATGTTACCCTTCATGTTACTGGAAAACTCTTCAAAGTGGTCTCAGCAGATCATGAATTCAATCAGTCCCAGTTCTCCTTTTTATATGCATTTATGTTCCATTGTCCATTATGGTATTTCAAGTCATTAAAAATTATAATTTCTACACGATTTCTAATATTATTTGTCACAGATTTTCTGTTTAAGACCAGATTAAGTTTACTGCACCCTGAAAGCTATAAATAAGATGAAACGTGTCTTCAGACTAGATAAAGCAGAACAAATGTTTCAACTCTTTAAATCTGCCAAACGCTTCAATCTTCCATTGTAAACAACAGTTTGCTAGTAGTATTGCAGTGTATTCCCACATCTGTCAATTTGGAAGTTATGTGAAACAGAGTATACTGTACGGTAGGCCTATAACTTATGCAAACATTTTGACTCTTGAGGTTTCATAAAAATTTTAGCATTCAATTGATAAGCAATTGTTGGTTCCTTCTCAAAATAATTCTAAAATTATGTCAAAAGTCTTATAATTTCTGGTAAATAGGAATTTAAAAACAAAGTCTGTGTCAAAATAAGTAACATGGTATGACGAACTGATAAAAAAAAAAATTGTGGACACATGTTTGTATGGCTTCAAAGAAAAGTGTACCTTTATGGGGAAAACATTTTCCAGGAATCATCAGTATAGTTAGCACTGTAGGTTGAATGCTCTTCTGTATGTTAGCTCATTCCAATTGCATGTGGAGAAGTAATGTGACTTTTCCTTTACATAAGTGGTCTCGGTATCTCCTTTCAACCAAGAACACTTTATTGTATTAAATGAAGTACCTTGCCCACACTAAGATATGGCATCCTCATTGGTTAAACTGAGGTCTGACAATGGGAAGACATTATTTATAAAAAAAGATATGTGCATTTAATCTAAAAGTGTCCTTAATCAGATGTTATTCTTGTGCTAACTTGTGAGTAATATAGATTTAGTCTTCATTGACTGCCAACTTGTTTTCATTTGTTTCAGGTGTTAACAAGATCAATTTATCCATCATCTGACAAATGGAAGAGATCAAATTTGAGGACAAGGTATAAAGTTTAAAAATAAAAATATATTTTTTGCTGTTTAATATATGTATTAAATTGATACACGTGTTATATACATGTATCACACACATTCATTTCTTATATTAATAATAGTTTATTTATCATCATATTGATTTGTAATTAATTGCTGTACAGAATATGATTTATACATGTATTCTTTTGTGTAGGGTTCGCATTGACAATATGCATTTTCCATAACCTCCTAACTTTCAAGCAATTCTCTTCCTCCCTCGTCCAATTTATACTTGTAGTCTGTTTGTTAGTTGCAAAGTAGCTTTAAAACTTTTTTTGATCTGCCAGTCCTCTGTCTTTGTGTTGACCAATTATGTCAGCATACTCATACTATTCTATCATCACTCATTCTCTTGTGTTGTCCACTCTGGTAGTCCTGTCCTCTGCAAGTCTTCCTGGTATTCTCCTTAACTCCATACTTGTGACATCTCATTTCGCTGTTTTGACTTGCGTTGTCTCACTCCCAGTTTCTGCAGAATACATCAGTATATCAGTATTGGATGTATTATATGTCTTATGTTATACCTTATATGTATTATTATTAGTATTATATGTTTAAAAGTCAATATTACACATGAAATTGATGTACATATTCAAACCTTTGTGTTTTGTCTCAAATGTTTGTTAGCCAGATAGTAAGAGCCAGGCACACAACTGACTATTCTATGAGTGATCATGACTTGCATTTGAATTTTTTATCTGACCACCCGCTCCTATGCCAAGTGGGGGGAGTCCAAAATTCACCCATTTATTGCCCACTTTTAATGTTGTAACCGTTAGCTTGCTTCCTTCACATTTTATGTACACGACCTACTCTTTCGTGGGGAGTGAGGTTAACCCTTCTTACTAAGCCACTGCTCTCAACATTAGTTATAAACAAGTCAGTCAAGGACACAGTAGGCATGCTGCTTTTAACTGTATATTTAACAAACTATTAATGTAGAAGGTGCGTTAATAAGTTTACACTACAGTAGACAGTAGATAATTAATTACATTTGACTTAATTAAATTGGTATCTTACTGTAATACCATTAAAGTTCATATCACGTCATCATAACTAATAATCTTTAATGCAACAATATATGATGGAAATCCATTTGTAACATGGCTTTTTGTAGATAAGATCATTTATCCTTTCATATACCTTACAGGTATATACTAGGGCAATTTGAAAAGTTCATGGCCTAATAATAAAAGACTTACCAGAATTTTTTTTTTCGTTTTGGAATCACTTTTCATATTTCAGAATAGTCTCCATGTAGTTGAACACATTTGGTTTAGTGATGGTTCAGTGCTTTTATCCCGTTGAGAAGTTTGATTGTTCTCAGTGGCGCGCCGACACTATGTGCAAAGTGTGCGGTGCACACAGCCGCAGGATAGTAAACGAGCTAAAAATTGTAGAACCATTCTTGTATGTTTATTGTTTTTTATTCATTTTTTTGTAATTCCTGGGTTATGTTCAATAAAATCATAATTAACATATTTCGTATTTTATTTTTACTCATTGATACGTTTTTATAAAGTCAATTTTAATTGTGTGGGGGGAGGGTGTAGGGTCGGCAACTAAATTCTGCACACAGGCGCCAGACACAACTGGCTCGCCTCTGATTGTTCTAGGTCATTTGATAACCATTTACTGCCGCTTTCAGTCATCTCCAGAAAAATCCCTCCCTCCCCAGAGAATTTCTGAGTTTTGGGCATAATTAAAGTTAAATAGAGCTAAATCAGGCGAGTGAGTGTGATGTTGCAACAGATTGTATTTCAGCTCAGCGATTTTTTGCCTTAAAAACAATGCTTGTCTGAGGTCTTCCATTATCCTACTACAAAATTATTGGTTTATATACTAAACCTGGCCCTTTTTTCAAGTATTTTCATTTATTTGGTCTAAAAGGTTAGAATATCACTCTTTATTTTTTGGCACATCCATGGTAATCTCTTAACAACATTCTCTTAGCCACTCAGAAAATCAAGTCATGCCTTCTTTCCAACAGACAAAATTGACTTTCCTTTTTTTTGTTTACATGACTGTAATTAACAATACTGCAGACCAACATGTTGCTTTACAGCTGTTCATGAGGCAAATGTGTTTGACATGTTTCTCAGACTCTTCGTATCTTCTTCACCTTTGACTCTTCGTGAACCACTTTCTTTATCTGTGAGAGCTTACAGCGTCCCACAACCGAACAGTCAACCTGGGTACTCTAGTCTGTGCCTTCCTCTGCAGTACAATGCCCATCAGCAAAGTCATTACTGGGTCTCAACCAGTAGTGACTCACCACACTGTCTCACCTTCACAAACCTCTCCATTCACCCATTGTTTCCAGAACCTGTTCATTTTTGTTTTCTAATTACTTTGTCCATCCAGTATATTTTTAATATTCTCCTACAGCAGCAGATTTCAAATACTGTGGTTGTGTCTTTCATTTTTCCCTATTGTCTAGGTTTCACATGCAGCTTCTATAATAGCATGCTGCAGACATATAATTTGAGGAATTTCTTCCTAATTTAGAATCCAGTATTTGACAGTAGCAAATTTGTTTCTCCATTTGGCCTGTGCTCTGACACTGATTCCTCTCAGTTATCTTTACCAGTTTTAATATTTACCTATTTTTGTTCCTGATTCTGCTCTTCCCCTTAATCATTTTTTATAATATTCAATAGTGTTCTCAATTTACCTTGTTTTCTGTAAGTAGAAACCATACCATCAGTAACTCTTAACTCTTATACTCTCCATGAAATGTTATTACGGTCTTGATCATCTTTATGTTTTCCTTTACAGCCTCTTATAAAGCATTCTCGTATAATGTTAATGAATTTGTATAAAAGTAAATTTTAATTCCTTGTTATTTTTAGGATGTTTTAACGGTCAGTGTAAAGAAAGAAGCAGATCCAGAAGAGGCTGAGACTGAACAGGTAATGTGCATAACCATTATTTAGCCCATAGCTAATGTGTTAGTTGTGCCGTGTCATGTACCACTAGAGATTTGGATCACATTCGTTTGTAGATATGTAATTAAAAATCAACAGAATATACAAACTGTATCATAGTGTTGTATACATATAAACTACATGAGATTAAATAAATAAAATCGCACACTTGTGCGAGCGCGCGCGTGCACACACACCATGTAGGTACAGAGTATGGATATTTATTGCAAAAACTGGTAGGTGATTCTATATATTTCATATTTAGTATTGATCACCTCTTTATATAGTACTCTATAAATCACTGAGAAGACAAAGTAAATTTTATAATTGTTCAATTTGCAGGATGTATTTCCAGTTATAAATTCTGTCCTAAAAGGAGAACTGCATGTAAAAGAAGAAATCATCAAAGAAGAGAATGAACAGTTTGTTGATCAGGTATTATACATAGTTATAACTTTGTTTATAGTAACAAGCATTTATTGTTATAATGAACAGCATTGTTGTTATTTGTAAACTTATCGGTTAAAACTGTTGGAGACCATTTGGTGTCCCATGGAAGTCATTTTTATGTGCACTTTCAGTCCATACAATTTAGCCATAACATGTACCAGTACCACATGGCAGGAAATTTGAATTTTATGACTTCAGGGGTGTGAGTACGACGTGACCATGGTGGGGGTAGAATGTGACTGAAGTAGGGATATCACGTGGCCATGGTGGGAGTACCATGTGACAGCCACCATGTGGGGGTACCACAGCACTGGTGCGAGTGTAGTGATTGGTCAGCCATGTTTAATATATGTCATGTCATCATATAGCAGAATCAGTTGTGATTGGTGTGTTTGAATGGCGGTAGTCGGTGTGGCCAACATGTGATAAGGGAGAAGAAAATTCTCTGTAGAAGGGAAATAGGTTAAAGAAGGATGTGTGAGGGAAAATTTAGTGTTGCCACTACCACCAGTGTGTCTACGTCATGGTGGGAACGGATTTATGTTCCCTTAACAGTGTATTCAGCGTGTCCGTGGCCATCTTGTCCTCTGCTTGTCTTGATTTAATAGGGTGATGTCGTGTGAGGCATAAAATTGTTTAACTTAATGTAATACGTGTGTATGAAAGAAAATAAATAGGCCAGTTCCTGGTTTCTTCTTTCCTTGTTTTTTCTACGTTCATAAATAAGGTTAACGTTTATGCACGTTTGTGTGTGTGTGTGTTAAGTAAAACACTGTGTCTTGACTGCTCTTCTTGTCTTTGTTGTCGCAGGGTTTTTCAGTGTTTAAAAGTAAGGTTAACCTTCACACAAATGATTAATGAGTGTTGAGGAAAAATAAATGTGTATATGGGCATGTTGTCTGTATGTACAGAGATAAAATGTGTGTGGGTCGGGTAGCCTTTGCGTAAAAGCACCTTGATGTATATGTGTGCACATAGATTTTGTGTATTGTTGTAACCTAATGAAAACAATCATTCTCCTCACTCACAGTGCGAAACAGTATGTGTGAAATAAAACACGACATCAATCGTGTATAAGTATAATTACACCATCAAAAATGGTACAATAAATATACACAGTTATGCATTAAATAATACAATAAAACACACACATGCATAAAGTACTTATAGAATTGTCACATGGTTTTAACATCAGCAGTGAATCTATAACAGACATTAATGTACGGAATTAGAGAGTTACAAATGAAACCACTGTAGAATGAATAAATAGAAAATCACTAGGTCTTACCTTATAGAAAAACAAATGTAAAACTTTATTCTTCATTTTTGGTACGGTCTCCAAGTTGCGTAATTTAATAAATTATATAGATTGGTAATTACCTTTATCTAATTCCTTCCTTGCAACTTAATTATTTGCGTAACAACGCGTTTCAGGATCACAGTCCCATCATCAGGTTATAAAATTAAATCATGCACTGGTCATTCGTCGTTAAATTTTTAAAATTATAAAACCACTGCACAACATTCGTATTCGCATAAACACATAGCTATGTGTATTCACTCGCGTGCGCCTCGTCATAAAGTTAAAAGTCGACTCTAACATTATGAAGAGGCACGTCATAACATAATGTTAGAGTCGACTTTTAACTTTACGACGAGGTGCACGTGAGTGAATACACATAGCTATGTGTTTACGCGAATACGAATGTTGTGCAGTAGTTTTATAATTTTAAAAACTTAATGACGAGTGACTAGTGCATGATTTAATTTTATAATCTGATGATGGTGTAACGAGACATTTTGGCCTACCTGGGGTAAAATAAATAAATTTGTATTTTCATAAAAGCAAATAGCATTTTTTACGATATAATAATACTTTGGGAAACGTAAACATAAAGTGACAATAAAGGTAAATTTTATTGGTAGCGAAAGTGGCAGGAGTGATTGAAAATATTGTTCATAAAATTATAAAGACGCAATAGACAAGCACGCGAAATGTGTCAAGGTCAGCTCCAGATGCAAGTAAAGCAGTTATTTTGAGCGCCAGTGACTAACTGATTGTGTAACAGATTATATAACATATTACGTCAGAGACGATCCCAAAGCTGGAATGTAGGAGTGTTAGCCGAACTACTACTGGCGTAGTAATACGACAAACATAAGACAATGGAAATTTGATGAACAGCAGCCGCGGCTACACAAAATAGCGCCGTTCGTATAGGCAGTCGGCAAACAACATCTATAAGTATCGGACACGAGCCGTTTGTGCGTCCGCCGACCGGGCGTAGTTTTCGTCGCCCGCAAAACAGAAAGAATGTGAATAATATATTTAAAATATGACTTAAACATCAAAATTCATACTTGAAGTGTAAATAACAGTTTTCTTTATATTATAACAGTTCGGAGATTATGAATTAAATGAAAGTGCGCACGTAAAACGATGTGACGTTTTCTGGACTAGAATTCGGACTCAAATTCAGCTAAGTACCTACAAGGATATAAACAAAACTATCGAATTTTATTATTTTTCATAAAACAAGAACAGTTGGGGGAAAATTAAATTAAATATGAGATCTCTAAGGGCATAAAGTAACTGTGTGTGTGTATGCGTGAATGAAAGTAGGTATAGAAAGAAGGCTGGTTTGTGCTTCTTAAAAAATTAGCTATAATTAATATCTTGATTTTCTTATTGTTTGAAAATTTTTGTATCATGTTTCAATTTGATTTATATGAGTTTTAGAATGGGAATTTATAACAGATAAGGGAGTTGAAGAGGTAGTTTGTCAATGATATAAAAAAAAAATATAATGATGAAAGGAAATAATCAAATGTCAATAAAACTTAAGTATGGGAGATAATTAAAGGTTTATTATTTTGAATAACCATAATTCTGTTCTCCTGTGTTCGCCGAAAAGAATCTGGCCCTAAATTGGTAATTACCTATATATAATTTTCTTGCAGTTGGTAAGGCAAGATGGCGCCTGAAGAAATTTATAAGTAAACAATGCCTCACATTTAAAATTAATTGAGTTTTAATTATATGAAATAAAAGTTATACCACAATTGGCGCCCGAAGGCAGGGACATTTTTATATAAAATATTTTTTTTTATATAAAAAATAGGCCTACTGGGAGAGCAGAATGGTGGTTTGAAATGAATGAAGTATAAATAAGGTACGTAGGAGGTTACGAGAAGTAACGTAAAGTGTTATGTAAGTAGAATACATTGTGTGAAAAGTAGATGTTATATATGTTAGTATTTTGATTTAAAAGTAATAATTTTACCATTACAAAATGGAGAATAAAGAATTAAATTTAGAAAGCACTCTTACAGAGTCAATGATAGAAGCACAATCTACTCCAATGACAACAAGAGTCAAAGAGTTGTCGATGGACGATATGTTTAACTTAATAAGAACAATGTCCGAAAATGTAAGTAGTAATCTAAATGAATTGAAAGAACAAAATAAAAAACAAAAGAGTGATTCTGATGTTAAATTTAATAAAATTATTAGCAAGTTCGATGAACAGAATAGTAAATTTGATGTTCTGAACAGTAAATTTGATGTAATGAATAAAAATTTAGAACGTAAATTCAATCAGATAATAAACAAGAAGTTAGATGACAATGTTACAGTTAGGACCAATATTAATGATGACAAAATAGTAGAAGAGGTAGTGTTAGATAGTAAAATATTGAATAGTGATGATAATGATGTTAATTACAATTCTGAGGTAAGTAGGAGTGAGAATTATAACAATATAAGTGAAAATATGATGTTAAAGAATAATGGGGTAAATATTGAGAATACTGATGAAGTTGTAGAATGTAATAATGGAATGTTAATGTGTGTTTATGAGTCAGAGAGAAAGTGGAAAGGTAGTATAGAGGTAGAAGGGTGGCAGAGGGTAAATTTTCCCCATGTTTATGGTAAACCAAGGTGTTTACAAATGTTGTTGTTGAAGGGTAAGAGTCCCTTATTATTGGAAGACATGAGGTCTTTGAGTTGTTCCCCGAGTTTTTACGAGTTAGTACCCTCTGTGTGGGATGTTAGAGAAAGTGTGATATGGTGTTATGGTGAGAGAGATTTAGATAGAGAGTTGTGTATTGATAGAGAGGTAGAATTATATAAGTTAAAGAGAAATTATAAAGAGTTGAAAGAGAGGTTAGAATTGAAGGAAATAGATGATATGAAATGCTTACCTGTTGAAAGAGAGATAAGTGAATATTTTGATAATACCATTGTAAATGATAAACACTTACCTTATGTTGTAATGAACGTAGTAGAAGAATATGATGAGAAAATAACTGACTTTATAATGAATAAAACTACTGATGGAGACAGAACTAAAATCACAAATGTAGACGGGTTTTATGAATTGATAGATAAGAATGATGTCAAATATTATGTCGATAATGGTCATAATAATAATAACAAATTGTATGTGGATAACAATGATGTATGTTATAAATATATTCGATATATACATGATGATGGAGGTTGAATTAAAAATCAGTGAAGGGACATTTTTAAATATTTTAATTTATGGTAATGACATGGCCAGATTATGAAATGAAGTGTGGAAAACTGAAAAATTAATGACGAATAATTTGTAAATAATTGATAGTGAAATTAATCGTGTGTATAGTAAAATGTTATGTAAACAATGTATGTATGTAGTAGAAATTGTCTTAATAATAATAATATTATTTTGGTAGACTAAATAAATAACAAGAATAATTATTGTGTTTTCGATTATTGATAGAATTAAAATAATTTGAGATGTTTAAACTATTTTGATTGATTTAAAATGTTATATACAGTACAACCTGTCATATCCGGACTAATATGGCGACCGGCCGATCCGGATATGGAAAAATCCGGATATCACAAGGTCATTTATAAATATCGTATTTTCTCGCATAATTAACGCACTGTTTTGACGAAAAATACTGGCGAAAATTTCGGGTGCATAAATTATTCAAGGATTTCAGATATACCCAAATTTTATTTGAAATTTATTGACATTTAAAAGATACATTAAATATACTGTATTATACACAAAATCAGTTCAACTCATTGAAGTTGTCGTCATTTGGCGTAAAATTACGGTTGAGTTTTCTTCTGAACAATCAAATAGAGTACATTAGGCAAGTTGGAGTTAATGATGTTAATAATAAGATAGAGCAAACTAATAAATAATCAATTTTTTTTATACCGAGGAGGGGTATATATAACGATTCATAATACAGTATGTCGTCATATCTGAGCGTTATATGAAAGGGACAGACTGTGCGCCGTAAGCAAGACAGAGAGCGTATAATAAGCAACTATCTCACTCTAACTTCGTCACAGTGAAGCACGCGGTCGGATCAGAGATGAATTTTACTCAATTCATTTTTGCAGTTCAACCTGCGATAACTTCAAAACCAATAAATATACAGCAATTCTGAAAACTGCATTGTGTTCAGTAATTAAAGCTCTATAA
Organism: Magicicada septendecula; assembly: GCA_034769895.1. NCBI lineage: Eukaryota > Metazoa > Arthropoda > Insecta > Hemiptera > Cicadidae > Magicicada > Magicicada septendecula. The sequence goes on from CM068369.1 coordinate 417,001,369, forward strand.
GTAGCCAAAATCTCAATTAATATAATTAACAATTACAGAAGATACACTGAAGAAGAACGTGTTTTTTTAGACGTTTCTATTGGTTTAGCATTTGTATTTGTACACTGTACTCTTTAAAATACAAAAAGTAAAATTGGTTAAAAAGTTTTACTTACAGTACGCCTACATCAGTTTTTGAAAAAGTTTGTGATTTTCGGCTGCTTCACACACTGCACACGTTTTTTGGAAGCCATGTCTCTCAACCTTCTTAAAAGCATCACTTCAGTTTCACTTGTTTCATCTTGATGTTGAACATAACTGATCAGAGATTCGATGGTCTTGAATGCCTCAGAGTGACTCATTATAGGCTTGTTGTCATCCTCTTCGGGTTCAGAGATTTTCTCATCACTATTGCACACCATTTCTATAATGTCACTGTCTGTAATTTCGTTGACTTCATCTTCACTTAACCACTTCTTGACTTCATCGTCATTGATTTCTTCACATCCAGGCAGGTTTTTTACAAGCTCTGCAATGTGACTCTCTTCTTCATTGCAAACAGTTTCATTGATTTCTTCTGGTTTCTCCCCAGTCCATTTTTCAGTTGCTTCGTGATCTAACAGCTTCCTCCATGACCTAACCAGTATAAACGGTTTTATTTCATCCCATGCTTGGGATACCCACATTACCACATCTAACATGTCCACCTTTTTTAAGGATTCCGTAACACTTTCACCCTCGTCCATTCCAGCAATCAACACAGTCAGTAACTTACGGCGATAGGTACGTTTCAGTGATTCAAGCACACCTTGGTCCATAGGTTGACAAAGGGATGTCACATTTGGGGGTAAAAACACACATTTTATGTCACCATTTTTCAGTTCATCTTCACTTCGGTGTGAGGGTGCATTGTCTAGTAGGAGCACTGCTTTTCTTGGCAAATTATTTTTCACTAAATGTTTTTCCACTTGTGGCACAAACTGCTTGTGAAACCAACCACTAAATATTTCACAGTTCATCCATGCGCTGCGTTGGTTTCTGTACCAAACTGGCAGGGAAGACAAATCTTTAAAGTTCTTGAAAGCCCTCGGCTTTTTGGATTTTCCAATAAATCCCAGTGGAAGTTTGTGAACTCCTGTAGCATTGCTACAAGCTAAAATGGTCACTCTCTCCTTTTTCTTTTTATACCCTGGTGCACTATCTTCTTGTTTTGAAGCCAAAGTGTAGGTCGGCAGCATTTTATAGTTGAGCCCAGTCTCGTCACAATTGTAGAGCTGTTCTCCTGAAATCCCATGTTCGTCTACAAAGCTGTGTAAAAACCTTTTGAAGTTGTCAACATCATCTTGGTTAGCAGAAAGTTTTTCACCGCTGATCTGCAGTTTCCGCACACCATAACGATTTTTCCAACTTTCTAACCATCCCTCACTTGCTTTAAACTGTCCATCGGCTCCGATTTCTTTATTGAAGTGCAAAGCTTTTTCTTTTAGCAAAGGACCTGAGATAGGCAATCCTTGCTCTCTTCTTTGGGTAAACCAAAGATATAAAGCCTCATTAACTTGGTTGTTAGTGGCTTTCGTCATCATTTTCAGTTTTTTTACCCCACTTGTTGAAGCTTGCGATGAGCACCACTCACTCCTCGTTTTTTTCCAGTCACTCACAGTGCTCGTTCCTACTCCCATGTCAGCAGCAACCTTCTTAGCTGTTTCACCAGCATCCAACCTCTTCAGAGCACGAAACTTTTCATCCATTGTCACAATAGTTTTCTTCCTTTTCTCTGCCATTTTAGCAAAAAACAACAATAAAGAATAACAACAATAAAAAATAACGATAAAATAGCAATGATAAAATACAGTAACAACGGTTAACAATAACGATAACAACGGCAATCACTTCTGACATACAGTTTAGAAACTCACTTGCAAAACAAACTGTCACTTTAAAACGCAAACACAGACTGCGGGTAGCAAGTGGCAGGCAGACGGCAGCCGAGGTTGAGAATAAAGGAATGGGTTTCCGGGAAAGAGCCATTGACCGAGTCAAGGCCACAGCCCCGCTCGGAATAGACTAGGCGCGCAAACAATATTCCAGCTGCAACTTTCACTTTTCCATCCCTGTAACGGGGCTAAAAAGGAGGGGTTTTTATTTTATTAAAAAATTGTAAATTCGTTTTCATCCGCGTGATCAGTCCCATGGTAATATAAATTGTAGTTCAAACAAAGGCACAGTGAGGTGTAGCTGGTACAATAGAATGCGGCGGTGAGTGTGTTCAACAGCAGTTTAATTCCCAGAAGTCCAGTGCGCACATGCGTGTATTTTCCGTTGGGGAGAAAAGTAAAAGCTTTGTAGCTGTATGTTGGAATGCGGCAGGTATGCAACAACGCAATACAATTCTAAGAACTGTAGTACTGTGTGACACGCGCAAACACCAGCAGGCGCGCAACCGATGCCGAGAAGCTAAAACAACATGGCTTGACTGTGAATTTTGTTCGCCTCGTATTCAGGAGCGGGCGGAAACATAATTAGAGATCCCGCCCCTTTGTGTGACGTGTAGAGAGGCAATGTAATTTCGTCAACGCTTGGGGAACACTCACAAACCATGTTCCCAATGCCACTACTAACAATTTGACACATGAAGGCTATGAACAGCGATGAAATTTGGTAGCAAGAAAGGCAGTGACGTCCACCCGCATGTAAAGTGAGTCGACCTAACGCCGCTGCGACGGCTGGACGCAAGCTAAGACTCAGTTGCCCCAAATAAAGTATTTCAATTGTAAAAACTTAAATATTCAAAAATAGTGACCCATATCACAGAATGAAGTAAGTGTAGTGAAGAAAAAGTGGTGAACAGCCAAAACATCAAGAGTAGTATCTTTACATCCCTAACCATTTCGCTAACCAAAATTGAAAAATTAGTTTGGAGAAATGTCCGGATATGGGAGGATCCAGATATCACAGGTCCGGATGTGACAGGTTGTACTGTAATTGAATTTTGATGATGAATTTAAATTACTTTATGAGATTTAAATTTGAAAAAAAAAACTTGTGATTATACAAGATGTGTGGGTAATTTTGGGGGGTTGTTTGGTGTTAATCGAAGTGAAATAATTATGGAAAGTAGAGACTGCAGCAGTAGAAGGGTTAAGTTAGTTATTAGTATGCTATTGCAGTGGTGGCATGTGCCACTGCAGATAGCGATAAGTGTTGGTGGTAACATCAAGGTATGTTACCATCATCGGAGGCCAAACTGGCGTAATATACACTGCACAGCTTGGTATATAATTTTATATTATATGTTGATTTATTGCCGTGCAGTGTATTATGATGATGAGAGAACATGCCTGAAATGAAGATGATTTCCCCGCCTTTTCGGGCGATTACTGCCTTACCAGCACTAATCGTGGTTTTGGACGGTGGTCAGCTATGGGCAGCAATTGTAAACCTGACCATAGTTGGCTTGAAATTGGTATATATTTGAAATTAGTGGGGGGTGACTTAGGGGAAATCCCCGGAACTATGGAACAGCGGCTATCACTCTGTTCGCGTGGGAACAGTAAACCAGGTGATAGACCCGCATTAAGGGCATGTAAATTTGTAACCTTTAGATATGATGGTATCTAGTTTTTTAAAATGTAACGCAGAAGCAAGGACAAAAAAGGGGTAAGATTATAGGTAAATGCCAAGCTGATAAAGTGAATTATTATGAATAACGGAAAAGCACCCAAATTAATAAATTATGAAAATCAGAGTTGAAAGGTAATAATAAAAAATAAAAAAAAAATTTATTTTTTGGAAAAGTTAAGGGATAAATAATTGATGATTAATTAATAAAAGTTCAATTGAGATAAAAATATAAATTTTATAATTTTATATGCAAATTTTAGATGTAAGGTGTGTAAATTTTGGTCAGACTTAAATGTGAATTGTTTATTTTTAAGGTAATAATAACAAAGTGAATTATGAATATACTATGTTGTAACTTTCTTTTATTAGTTACTTTATTATTATTTTGTAATATTGATAATTTTGAAATTTTCACGGGCGCCATGTTGTCACACAGTACAACAAAATATGTATACTTACCTAAGGTCAGAATTCGTGTTAGCGAACCAGTACTTACGGAATGTATTACCTGAAATAACTCACTCTGGCTTATATTGTTTACCAATGACATTACCCTTTATTATCAAAAAGACTCTACGTACATATGAAAATGACTACTGAACTTGTAACTATATTATTTAATTTTATTTACTTTTACTAACTTACTATCACTGTTCTGGGCGTCATTTATTATCATACACATTTAGTAAGTTTATATTTATTAATTTTGTTCATGTATGCTAACCGCACCATAATTATCGTACTTACCATAACTATGCTGTACCTGTTGATCTGTTCGTATTTGTTTACTGTGGGTCCAGGGTTTCGAATTAGGCATGAATGTCGACTGAGTAGGGCCTTGAAATAAAAATACTAACATCTCTAAGCATTGAAATCAATTTCGATTTATTATTTCCCATTTTACACCGGACTTTTAATTATTAGACAATGGCGTCTTTTAACGACCAAAACAAAATGGCGGCCGTTATTTACATTTCTTTATTCCTTATGATATACGACTATATTATATTTTTGATCAAATTACCCTTCTCTCTGTTATTTAGCAGCTGCCTTTTTACTTAAAATGCTTCTATTTATATTCACATGGAGGCTATAAGCAAAGCAATGCCTCAGCTTGGCTGTCGACAGTATGTCATTCACGCTTTCCTTTCTCACGCTCACTCACTCATTCTGAATATATTTAATACATTTTTAGATATGAATGTTTTGGATGGTTAATTCTTTGAGCTCAATAAAATTATATGAAGGTTTTACACTTTCCTGATGGTAGACTGGAAGTTCTGGTAGATGGTCTCACATGATGTTTCAACAAAGGTTCCTTGGTTAAATTTTCACTGACTTATTATACTGACTCTAATTTCTGACTTTTGAAAACTATTGTGCACTGATGTTAATCCATTTTTACTGATTGGTATTTATATATTACATTTTTTGGTTGTTTTAGACTCACTAGGCCGGTATTGTTTGCCGGCGAATTTCTGTAACGTGTTACCGCTGATGCGGTGTTGTGAAGACTGGGCTGAGGCACTACGCACTTTTTACGTATGTGAGTGTGTGTGTGTGTACGTCATTATTCTTTGTCTCTAGGCAAGGAAACGCCCTGGTTTATGCGTAATTTATGCATGTCATTCTTATTGTTAATGACGTCTGGCATTGTTGAGCAATGAAACAAACGTATCTAGAGCCTGTATTAACTTATGCAACCATTTAAAGTGTTCTTATCCGCACGTCTGCCTTTGACCTTGGAATATTTCTGCGTCATTTTCGGCAAAACAAGGGAAATTTGTACCATCCATACACATGAATGCAAAAATACAGTGAAATACAATAATTTGATACCACTCGTACCATAAATCTGGCATCAGGCTTTCGTACTGTTACAAAACCCCCTCAATGAAAGGTTTTATGTCGAAACATAAAAACTTTCATTGACCCATTCACACGTTCTAAAAGGATCAGCCCAGATATGTGGTCATAATCCCCTGTAGTGTTAATATAAAAGAAATGCAATCACTTACCCTTGGTCCAATGATGATGATCGCACCCTCTGACCTTACTGGACTTCTCAGGAGAGATCCCAACACCATAAGGCCATGAGGCACTTTACGCTCCTGGTCTGACGCACCGGCCAGCTCAGGACCGCGGTCACAACACCACCAAACTCTGAAACATGCGATACAAATTTTAAAATAGTGGCCTTCTCTATATCCATATCCACAACCGATATGTCTCCCCTTAGTGCATTGGTTTGCGTTTTGAGGCATTGGTTTGCTTAACTCTAAAATTTTCATACAACAATTCACAAGATTTAGGATAGAAAAACCTTTCTCCTTTTAACAACCCTGTATCTAGTACAACTTTCTGACTCCAGTCAATCATATTTGCTCTCTTTACCACATGAAAATATATTCTTATCCTAAGCAGAAAATAAATTTTACTTTTCTAAGCAACAACCATTAACTCTAGTATTTTACTTCATATAGCATTGAAACATATATCTATCATGGCAAACAACTTCAAAACTCTTTATATTTTCTTTACAACAGAACGAAATCATTTATTTTGTTCAAAACCACTGTTATCTTCATATTTTTAACACATTAGTATTTTTACCATAAACATAATACCATATCATACCATCAACATAATAAAACATTGTGCATTAAACATTAACATTGTTACATTTACATTACACAATTTACATTTAAATAACTTGTATCAAAACTTTATAACGTTACTATTATCCACTCTTTATTAACTTTTAAATTAGTGAACATTCATTTAGCATTAGATTCTATACAAAAAAAATTTCAAATTTATCATTACCTTTCTGTTACATCACCTTCCTACCATGAATTCTCCCTTTTCTAACCTTTTTATCCTTAATCCTTGTCTAGTTTGGGTGACTCTGTTATTCACTATTTTCTATATCTTATTTTGGCATTTGTAAATCTAACCTTACTACCCCTTTTTTCTACTAACCGCTTCTAACCATTAACATATTATGACACCAATATCTCAATAATAACCCCCTTCACTAATCCCATTTAAATCCTCTGGCACCGCTCGTCTTTTGTACTAGGATGTGTGTTCCGTACCTGGCCATACCCATACCTAACCATTTGCCCTCCACCAAACATTGGCAAACACTCTAACCCAAATTGCTCCGCCTGCCACAACGCTGCACGCTGATCACTCCTTACACCGGATCCTTACTACAAAATATCATCATCATTAAATATATATACCATTCACATTACTCACCTCTCTACATATAATCACTAACTACTGTGTCCCTAAAATATCTAACACCTCTTTATATATTATCTGTATCTCAACATTCTTATTTTCACTAACTCCCACTAACTCTATTTAACTAACTCCAATGCCCTTATTTATCACTATCCCCAAACCTCTTTACAACATTTCACCTTAATATACCACTAGAAAATTCATCACTTATCTTACAATAACAATACCTCTCAGTATCCATATATATTACCTGCTTCATTTATTAACCATTAGAATCTAAATCTCATAATTGTTTAAATTCCTCCTAATTACTTATTCTTGGATATTTAGAATTCTACAGTACATGGTTTACATAAAACAATACATAAAATACATAACATCAAGAATACACAAATACATTGACATTAACACGTAAAAATATACAATCCAAAATTATCATTTAACCATTTACCATAAATCAGTCAGAAAGCAGTCCATCTTGAAAAACACTGTCCACATAATTAAATGTTCATAAACACAATCAAATATTTACCCTCCATTGTCAAACAATAATCTTATCTTATATCTATATACATTGCTTAATATTGACTCTCTTATACTAACATCATAAATACATATACCATTCAACTTTTTATCATTATCCTCAAACTCATATAATTCATGATCGGGTATGGTTCTGTCACCTTCAGTATAATCAGTCATAATTAGGTAATTTGCAAAGTCATTATTTTCATTATCTCCTACTACTTCAGTTTCATTACAAGGCAAGTATTTACTATATTTATCAATCATCTCTACTCCTAACCTTTCCATAAATTCTTCATAGTTCTACTCATCTTAAAAATCTCTATTTCTCTCTTTCTCTCACTATACCTCTCACTTTCAAAACATCTCTCTCTTTTAATATATCTCTCTCTACCACACCAAGCTACATTCTCTCTTTCTACATTTGCAGGGGACACTAATTCACAATTACTGCACCACCTGTGAAGTGCACTAAAAAAACCAAGGACAACATTATTTGTAGACCATATGTCTCCCAAATATACATTGAAGGCACTCTCGTCCTTCCTAAACACATGGGCTTCACCCCCTACTCCATCATTAAGGGAAAATTTTACCCCCTGCAATCCCCTTACAATTATACTTTCTTTACACACTCTCTTTAACCCTTCCACACACTATCATTCCATCATTATCATATTCTATTCCACATAAAATCTCATTATCACTACCCCTGTTTACATAATCATTTTCAAATATCATACTTTTATTTATTTTGTCATAATTTTCTCCCCCACTTACCTTGTCTTTGTTTATATCTAACTTGTCTACTCCCCTCTTATTTTCTAACATCTCGTTAATTCTCTCATCAAAATTACAATTCTGTTTTTTGATTTCATTAATGTCACTTTTCAAATCATTAAATTTCTCATCGAATTTATTATTCTGTATTTCAAAAAGTGTTTGCATAATCTTTACAATCTCATTCTCTTCGGTTTTTTTATTTACTACAGGCGTTGACTGATCGCCTTCTCTCATAATTTGTGATTCAGTAATGCTTATTTCGCTATCATTCGCCATTGTGAAAAAAAATTGTTAATGAATTGTTGCTTTCTACATATGTCACAACCTAACCTACAACCGTATCTTTGATTTCAATACCCACTCCGTCTCCATTCAGGCTTATTATATAAAAATACAACAGGATATTCTTTATATAGTCACCTGTTCGGGCACCATTTGTAACTTTATTATTTAATTTTATTTACTTTTACTAACTTACTATCACTGTTCTGGGCGTCATTTATTATCATACACATTTAGTAAGTTTATATTTATTAATTTTGTTCATGTATGCTAACCGCACCATAATTATCGTACTTACCATAACTATGCTGTACCTGTTGATCTGTTCGTATTTGTTTACTGTGGGTCCAGGGTTTTGAATTAGGCGTGAATATCGACTGAGTAGGGCCTTGAAATAAAAATACTAACATCTCTAAGCATTGAAATCAATTTCGATTTATTTCCCATTTTACACCGGACTTTTAATTATTAGACAATGGCGTCTTTTAAGGACCAAAACAAAATGGCGGCTGTTACTTACATTTCTTTATTCCTTATGATATACGACTATATTATATTTTTGATCAAATTACCCTTCTCTCTGTTATTTAGCAGCTGCCTTTTTACTTAAAATGCTTCTATTTATATTCACATGGAGACTATATGCAAACCAATGCCTCAGCTTGGCTGTCGACAGTATATCATTCACGCTTTCCTTTCTCACGCTCACTCACTCATTCTGAATATATTTAATACATTTTTATATATGAATGTTTTGGATGGTTAATTCTTTGAGCTCAATAAAATTATATGCAGGTTTTACACTTTCCTGATGGTAGACTGGAAGTTCTGGTAGATGGTCTCACATGATGTTTCAACAAAGGTTCCTTGGTTACATTTTCACTGACTGTTATTACACTGACTCTAATTTCTGACTTTTGAAAACTATTGTGCACTGATGTTAATCCATTTTTACTGATTGGTATTTATATATTACATTTTTTGGTTGTTTAAGACTGACTAGGCCGGTATTGTTTGCCGGCGAATTTCTGTAACGTGTTACCGCTGATGCGGTGTTGTGAAGACTGGGCTGAGGCACTACGCACTTTTTACGTATGTGTGTGTGTGTGTGTGTGAGTGTGTGTGTGTGTGTGTGTGTGTGTGTGTGTGTGTGTGTGTGTGCGTACGTCATTATTCTTTGTCTCTAGGCAAGGAAACGCCCTGGTTTATGCATAATTTATGCACGTCATTCTTATTGTTAATGACGTCTGGCATTGTTGACCAATGAAACAAACGTATCTAGAGCCTGTATTAACTTATGCAACCATTTAAAGTGTTCTTATCCGCACATCCGCCTTTGACCTTGGAATATTTCTGCTTTGTCGGATCTGCGTCGTTTTCGTCAAAACAAGGGAAAATTGTACCATCCATACACATGAATGCAAAATACAGTGAAATACAATAATTTGATACCACTCGTACCATAAATCTGGCATCAGGCTTTCGTACTGTTACAAACTATGTGCCAAACATGCATGTTACTATGCCTCGGGGCATAGTCCCATTTATTTTGTAAACATAATATCCCTTAAACATTTTATAAGCCCTCCAAAATAACATGTTTTATACTTATTACATAATAAACAATATATAGTTATTAAAAAAATGATTTCACAACCCAGCACTTATTAATTGTTATAATGAAATATCCTCTGTCTCACTCGCACTCTCATTCATGGTACAAAGTTATTTTGTAAAATTGAGCTCATTTTAATTAATTAAATTTAAAAGAAAAGATTATCTAAACCCTTAGTTGGACCTTTTGGACCCCCCCATTTTATGACTTAGCTGGAAATTCTTCGAAGATGTCCCATCGTTGATCTCACACTCTCGATGTTTTCGTACCGCAAAATTTAGGGTTTACGTCGAACTGTTATTTTAAATATATAATATACTGCACTTTCACATATTTAACAAACTCTTGGTTGCGTAAATTTAGATATAAGTAGCTTTTTAGAGAGTTGCCGGCCGGCGCGCTACTCTGATGAAACGAGCCTGGGCAGATTTTCAACGCTGCTATACCGAGGTGGGGGACAAACTATGTCGTCATTCCTTTGTGTAGAGCCCAACTCCAGTTGTAATATGCAACGTATGTAATACGCATTGCATAGTTTTTTGGCTGACATAATCATGTGCGCAGCTTGTGACACATTTGTATGACAACTGTTTTTTGTTGTTCTGGACGTCTATCCCTGACCTTGATGCAAATCATGTTCACTCAATATTGCACAGTTGCAAATTCTCAATAAAACTTTACCAATTTTTTATATGGGACTTTAAAATAAAATACACTTTATATCGATTATTCCCCAAAATATTATAGGACCAGAATTGTACCGTTACAAAACGCCCTCAATGAAAGATTTTATGCCGAAGCATAAAAACTCTCATTGACACATTCGTACTTCCTAAAGGGATCAGCTTGGATATGTCGCCACACCCCCCTTACTATTTATATGAAAAGAATATAATAACTCACCCGTGGTCCGGTAATGGTGACCGTACCTGCATGACCTTACTGGACTTCTCCAACGAGATCCCAACACCATAAGGCCAATCAGGGTCTTTATGCTCCTGCTCTGACGCGCTGGCCAGCTCAGGACCGCCTTCACAACATCACCAAACACTGAAACAATAAATCAAAAATATCAAAATAGTGGCCTGATATAATACTATATCCTTAACTGATCTGTTTCCCCTTAGCTATGTGCTGGTTTGTGTTAAGAAGCACTGGGTTTGCTTCAACTCAACAAGAATTATATAGAAGTGCCATTCTCTTCATTGACTACCCCTAACATTATAAAATTTTTCGATTCCCATTGATAATAATTAACCCTTTTTTGTTTTTATAATTAATATAATTATAAGAAGAAACACAAATCTTTATACTACAATTGAAACATATAATCCAAAATTTATGGATATAATTACCAAAATCTCCCTCTTTCTAAAACATAAAAAAAAATTTACTATTATTATTATTATTATTATTAATATTATCATTACCAGTAAGTAATCCGGCGCCGTTAACAATATTTACCCCTCTTTCTCCTCCACACACACTATTCCCCCCTGAACTGTTGCGTTCAGTTTGTAAGTATATTATTTAATTTTATTTACTTTTACTAACTTAATATCACTGTTCTGGGCATCATTTATTATCATACACATTTAGTAAGTTTATATTTATTAATTTTGTTCATGCATGCTAACCGCACCATAATTATCGTACTTACCATAACGATGCTGTACCTGTTGATCTGTTCGTATTTGTTTACTGTGGGTCCAGGGTTTCGAATTAGGCATGAATGTCGACTGAGTAGGGTCTTGAAATAAAAATACTAACATCTCTAAGCCTTGAAATCAATTTCGATTTATTATTTCCCATTTTACACCGGACTTTTAATTATTAGACAATGGCGTCTCTTAACGACCAAAACAAAATGGCGGCTGTTACTTACATTTCTTTATTCCTTATGATATGCAACTATATTATATTTTTGATCAAATTACCCCTTTCTCTGTTATTTAGCAGCTGCCTTTTTACTTAAAATGCTTCTATTTATATTTACATGGAGACTATATGCAAACCAACGCCTCAGCTTGGCTGTCGACAGTATATCATTCACGCTTTCCTTTCTCACGCTCACTCACTCATTCTGAATATATTTAATACATTTTTATATATGAATGTTTTGGATGGTTAATTCTTTGAGCTCAATAAAATTATATGAAGGTTTTATACTTTCCTGATGGTAGACTGGAAGTTCTGGTAGATGGTCTCACATGATGTTTCAACAAAGGTTCCTTGGTTACATTTTCACTGACTGTTATTACACTGACTCTAATTTCTGACTTTTGAAAACTATTGTGCACTGATGTTAATTCATTTTAACTGATTGGTATTTATATATTACATTTTTTGGTTGTTTTAGACTGACTAGGCCGGTATTGTTTGCCGGCGAATTTCTGTAACGTGTTTCCGCTGATGCGGCATTGTGAAGACTGGGCTGAGGCACTACGCACTTTTTATGTATGTGTGTGTGTGTGTGCGTACGTCATTATTCTTTGTCTCTAGGCAAGGAAACGCCCTGGTTTATGCGTAATTTATGCACGTAATTCTTATTGTTAATGACGTCTGGCATTGTTGACCAATGAAACAAACGTATCTAGAGCCTGTATTAACTTATGCAACCATTTAAATTGTTCTTATCTGCACGTCCGCCTTTGACCTTGGAATATTTCTGCTTTGTCGGATCTGCGTCGTTTTCGGCAAAACAAGGGAAATTTGTACCATCCATACACATGAATGCAAAAATACAGTGAAATACAATAATTTGATACCTTTCGTACCATAAATCTGGCATCAGGCTTTCGTACTGTTACAAAACCCCCTCAATGAAAGGTTTTATGTCAAAACTTAAAAACTTTCATTGACTCATTCACACGTTCTAAAAGGATCAGCCCAGATATGTGGCCATAACCCCCTGTAGTGTTAATATAAAAGAAATACAATCACTTACCCTTGGTCCAATGATGATGATCGCACCCTCTGACCTTACTGGACTTCTCAGGAGAGATCCCAACACCATAAGGCCATGAGGCACTTTACGCTCCTGGTCTGATGCACCGACCAGCTTAGGACCGCGGTCACAACGCCACCAAACTCTGAAACATGTAATACAAATTTTAAAATAGTGGCCTTACCTGTCTCCATATCCACAACTGATGTCTCCCCTTAGTGCATTGGTTTGCGTTTTGAGGCATTGGTTTGCTTAACTCTAAAATTTTCATACAACGTATAACAAGAGTTAGGATAGAAAACTCCTTCTCCTTTTAACAATCCTGCATTTAATACAACTTTCTGACTCCAGTCAATCATATTTACTCTCTTTACCACATGAAAATATATTCTTATCCTAAGCAGAAAACAAATTTTACTTTTCTAAGCAACCACCATTAACTCTACTATTTTACTTCATATAGCATTGAAACATATATCTATCATGGCAAACAACTTCAAAACTCTTTATATTTTCTTTACAACAGAACGAAATCATTTATTTTGTTCAAAACCATTGTTATCTTCATAGTTTTAACACATTAGTATTTTTACCGTCGCTACCCCCGTAACAACCTCCTATCCACACACACTATTGTACCATCAACATAATAAAAACATAATAAAACATTGTACATTACACATTAACATTGTTACATTTACATTACATAATTCATATTTACACAACTTGTACCAAAACTTTATAACATTACTACTTCAACTCTCTATTCAACTTTTATTATTGAACATTTGTTATATCCTTAGATTCTATAAAAAAAATTTCAAATTTATCATTACCCTTCCAGTTACATTACCTTCCTACCATGAATTTTCTTTTTCTAACCTTTCTCAATCCTTATCTACTTTGGGTGACTCTCTATTATTCATTATTGTCTACATCTTATTTTGGCATTTGTCCATCTAACCTTACTACCCCCTTTCTTCTACTAACAACCGCTTCTAACCATTAACATATTATGACACCAATATCTCTATAATTGTGCCGGTCGTTTTATGAGCCGGCGATTAAATACGCAAAATAAACCTAATACGGTATATTTTTTCTATTATAGAAATTTATAATATATAACGCACAATTAGTTTAGTGGATACTGCGTTTAACGTTTAGCAAAACGACGAAATACAGTTCACCGAGGGCATGTCAGCGCATTCTGGTGATCGCCTTGTACCGGGTTGCTGTACTGCGTTGTAACTAAATTCTGGTTTTGTCTCGCTTGGTCAGCCACAAAAGTAACATCAAGTAACCACTTCGACAGAGCGAAGTCTTTTTGTTATTAACAAAAAAAAAAAGAAAACAATTGTTTTATAGATATATATATTTATACTTTGTGAATTATGTTGTGTCATTTTTGTGGGGTATGTACGGGGAAGATTATTTACACCAAAAATAATTACATTATAAAAGGAAAACAATTGTTTTATAGATATATATTTTACTTTGTGGTTTATGTTTGTGTCACTTTTTGTGGGATATGTACGGGGAAGATATTTACATGAAATATATTTGCATTATAAAAACAAAAAAAAAATCAACAAAAAAGAAAACAATTGTTTTATAGCTATACATATTATTTGTGATTTATGTTTGTGTCACTTTTTGTGGGGTATGGATGGGGAAAAATTATACACAAATTTTGAAATTATAAAAAAATAAGGAATACAAGTATACACGATATGTTACAGAATACAAGACTCAATAAATGTTATGTTTGTTTATAACCAAGAGTTTAATTGCAAGTCCCGTCACCCTGGACCTAGCGCCTTTTAGCTTCTCTAGGCTTATGCCTAATTTTAAATAATTAGTAGCCACTCTTCAAAAAAAAAAAAAAAAAAAAAAAAAAACAATGGGGACGGTCCGTGAATATCAAACGAGATCTCCCTTGGGGATTCAGTCCTTCCAGAATTGCTTGTATAACTTCCGTCTCGGGCAACCCTAATCTTAATACCCAGGCAGCTTTCTTTCCGTATGTCGTGCACGAAGTCCCCCAACGCCTCTCCATTGGCCTGTAGGCGATAGAATAAATTAAACTTAAGCTGGGCACGTCGTCGATGGGGTATGAAGAAATCCAACACTTCGCCATGGAAAGCGTCGACACTGCCACCCAGACGCAGAGTATTGGTGACCAACCCTGCCAATGAACCCCGGCAATACGGGTATATAAGGGACAAGACCTCCCCATCGGACACCCCCAGGAAATCTGCCAACTGCAGGACAAGGTCCAAGAAAACTAGCAACTTGTCCTCATCTATTCCATCTACCACCAGAAGTTTCTGGAGAACCCCTGAAAGGGGGTGGGGCAATTTCTGATAGCATACCGCCGCCAGAATTGCACAATTCACAACAAACAACAATAAAACAAATCCCCACTAAACACCTAACACAAACCTAACTTACGAAACATAGAAACAAAGAATCAGAAAAGCTCGAGTACTATACTCTTCCTTCAAGCAAACTGCGGGCCCCCTAGCGTTGCGCGGACGCGGCCACTAGCCTGAACTGGCTCTCGACAACACCATACAAGAAGAAACGCAACATTCACACTAACACAACACGACATACCCAACATCTATCACGACATCATATTTAACAAGAAACAAAATATTTACCGACCAACAACGAATTCCCATAAGTCATAACACTAACTTCGGCTCCCGTACCTCGGATGAGACCGACTGCCGATTGGGCCATACCGCATGCCTATGAACGCCCTCACTATCATTTGTAAAGAACGCGAAATCATTTTCCCAACACCTCGCCACAGAACTGCGGTAATTCAAGTTTCAAAAAAAATTCCCCCCTAAAATTTTACATCACGTGGCGACACTAAATTTACAAATAAACGCAATATACTCAACAACAATAGACATCACTCACATGATAAAGCATAGATGTTAATTACAAAAAATCTTCAAAGTTTCAAGTTGCCAGAACTATTCCCGAGTTTGCAAGCCCCGTCACACCCAAAGGACCCAAGGGTTTACCCTAGATACAACCACGCTCTGCTACCAAATGTAACCCCTCTTTGTATTGTTTATGCCTTATAAAAAAAAATTGTTATAATTGAAATTATAAAAAAATAAGGAATACAAGTATACACGTTATGTTACACAATACAAGACTCAATAAATGTTATGTTTGTTTATAACCGAGACTTTAATTGCAAGTCCCGTCACCCTGGACCTAGCGCCTTTTAGCTTCTCTAGGCTTATGCCTAGTTTTAAATAATTAGTGGCGCCTCTTCAAAAAAAAAAAAAAAAAAATTTCACTAATCCCATTTAAATCCTCTGGCACCGCTTGTTTTTTGTACTAAGTTGTGTGTTCCCTACCTGGCCATATCCATCCCTAACCATTTGCCCTCCACCAAATATCGGCAAACACTAACCCAAATTGCTCCGCCTGCCACAACGCTGCATGCTGGTCTCTTGCCACGTCGCACGCTGATCACTCCTTACACCGGACCCTTACTACAAAATATCATCATCAACAAATATATATACCATTCACATTACTCACCTCTCTACTTATAATCACTAACTACTGTGTCCCTAAAATATCTAACACCTCTTTATATATTATCTGTATCTCAACATTCTATTTATCTAACTCCCAATAACCCTGTTTAACTAACCTGCCTTATTTATCACTATCCCCAAACCTCTTTACAACATTTCACCTTAATATACCACTAGAAAATTCATCACTTACCTACTAACAACAATACCTCTCAATATCCAAATATATTACCTGCTTCATGTATTAACCATTAGAATCTAAATCTCATAATTGTTTAAATTCCTCCTAATTACTTATTCTTGGATATTTAAAGTTCTACAGTACATGGTTTACATAAAAAATACACAAAACACACAACAGCAAAATTACACAAATACATTGACATCAATACACACAAAAATATACAATCCAAATTATCATTTAACCATTTACCATAAATCAGTCAGAAAGCAGTCCATCTTGAAAAACACTGTCCACATAATTAAATGTTCATAAACACAATAAAATATTTACCCTCCATCGTCAAACAATAATCTTATATCTATATACATTGCTTAATATTGACTCTCTTATACTAACATCATAAATACATATACCATTCAACTTTTTATCATTGTCCTCAAACTCATATAATTCATGATCGGGTATGGTTCTGTCACCTTCAGTATAATCAGTCATAATTAGGTAATTTGCAAAGTCATTATTTTCATTATCTCCTACTACTTCAGTTTTATTACAAGGCAAGTATTTACTATATTTATCAATCATCTCTCCTCCTAATTTTTCCATAAATTCTTCATAGTCTCTACTTATCTTAAACATCTCTATCTCCCTCTTTCTCTCACAATATCTTTCTCTTTTAAAACATCTCTCTCTTTTAATATATCTCTCTCTACCACACCAAGCTACATTCTCTCTACATTTGCAGGGGACACTAATTCACAATTACTGCACCACCTGTGAAGTGCACTAAAAAAACCAGGGACCACTTTATTTGTAGACCTATCGTCTCCCAAATATACATCGAAGGCACTCTCGTCCTTCCTAAACACATGGGCTTCACCCCCTACTCCATCATTAAGGGACAATTTTACCCCCTGCAATCCCCTTACAATTATACTTTCTTTACACATTCTCTTTAATCCTTCAACACACACTATCATTCCATCATTATCATATTCTATTCCCCATAAAATCTCATTATCACTACCCCTGTTTACATAATCATTTTCTAATATCATACTTTTATTTGTTTTGTCATAATTTTCTCCCCCACTTACCTTGTCTTTGTTTATATCTAATTTGTCTACTCCCCTCTTATTTTCTAACTCTATCTCATTAATTCTCTCATCAAAATTACAATTCTGTTTTTTGATTTCATTAATGTCACTTTTCAAATCATTAACTTTCTCATCGAATTTATTATTCTGTATTTCAAAAAGTGTTTGCATAATCTTTACAATCTCATTCTCTTCGGTTTTTTTATTTACTACAGGCGTTGACTGATCCGCCTTCTCTCATAATTTGTGATTCAGTAATGCTTATTTCGCTATCATTCGCCATTGTGAAAAAAAAATTGTTAATGCTTTCTACATATGTCACAACCTAACCTACAACTGTATCTTTGATTTCAATACCCACTCCGTCTCCATTCAGGCTTATTATATAAAAATACAACAGGATATTCTTTATATAGTCACCTGTTCGGGCACCATTTGTAACTATTTTATTTAATTTTATTTACTTTTACTAACTTACTATCACTGTTCTGGGCGTCATTTATTATCATACACATTTAGTAAGTTTATATTTATTAATTTTGTTCATGTATGCTAACCGCTCCATAATTATCGTACTTACCATAACTATGCTGTACCTGTTGATCTGTTCGTATTTGTTTACTGTGGGTCCAGGGTTTCGAATTAGGCGTGAATGTCGACTGAGTAGGGTCTTGAAATAAAAATACTAACATCTCTAAGCCTTGAAATCAATTTCGATTTATTATTTCCCATTTTACACCGGACTTTTAATTATTAGACAATGGTGTCTCTTAACGACCAAGACAAAATGGTGGCCGTTACTTACATTTCTTTATTCCTTATGATATACAACTATATTATATTTTTGATCAAATTACCCCTCTCTCTGTTATTTAGCAGCTGTCTTTTTACTTAAAATGCTTCTATTTATATTCACATGGAGACTATATGCAAACCAACGCCTCAGCTTGGCTGTCGACAGTATATCATTCACGCTTTCCTTTCTCACATTCACTCACTCATTCTAAATATATTTAATACATTTTTATATATGAATGTTTTGGATGGTTAATTCTTTGAGCTCAATAAAATTATATGAAGGTTTTACACTTTCCTGATGGTAGACTGGAAGTTCTGGTAGATGGTCTCACATGATGTTTCAACAAAGGTTCCTTGGTTACATTTTCACTGACTGTTATTACACTGACTCTAATTTCTGACTTTTGAAAACTATTGTGCACTGATGTTAATTCATTTTAACTGATTGGTATTTATATATTACATTTTTGGTTGTTTTAGACTCACTAGGCTGGTATTGTTTGCCGGCGAATTTCTGTAACGTGTTACCGCTAATGCGGCGTTGTGAAGACTGGGCTGAGGCACTACGCACTTTTTACGTATGTGTGTGTGTGCGTATGTCATTATTCTTTGTCTCTAGGCAAGGAAACGCCCTGGTTTATACGTAATTTATGCACATCATTCTTATTGTTAATGACGTCTGGCATTGTTGACCAATGAAACAAACGTATCTAGAGCCTGTATTAACTTATGCAACCATTTAAAGTGTTCTTATCCGCACGTCCGCCTTTGACCTTGGAATATTTCTGCGTTGTCGGATCTGCGTCGTTTTCGGCAAAACAAGGGAAATTTGTACCATCCATACACATGAATGCAAAATACAGTGAAATACAATAATTTGATACCTTTCATACCATAAATCTGACATCAGGCTTTCGTACTGTTACAAGTTGCCCCCACAAGGACTGAGGCAGAAGGAGTGAGCATTTTTTCTTTTCTCTCTCTCCCATCGTTGCTTCGGCGTTACAGAAACTTCAAGGTCAATACCCCTACTTATTATTTTATTACATGCCCCTAAGGTCTACCACCCATACTTAGGTGAAAATAGCCTATTCAAACAAATAATCTTAGATGCCCCTGAATCTCCCATTAAATTTCTAAGTTGAACCAATTTCATAGGCAACCAACTATGGTCAGGTTTTACAAATTCTGCCCACAGCTGGTTGTCGTCCAAAACCACGATTAGTGCTGGTAAGACAGTAATCGCCCGAAATATGGGGAATCGCAATGGTTTGACACGTTGTGTCATATGCAGTTACATTTGTAACTACCCTAAAACTAACAATTTATACATATTACATATATATATATGTAAATCCTTCTTACATGACTAACATACATTATAAACATAATAATCATATTATCACTGTTCATAAAGCAGTCTCAATACATCACTATATTATCACTATGTTCTTCTAACCACTTAAGGTTGTTACTTCAACATAAAATTTTATTTATCACTTGACAAAATATAAACAATTTTCAAAATTTAAATGTTATCTCCAAAAAACGGTTGATTTCTTTCTTTATTTCACATAATTAATTTTGAGTATAGACACTTTGCAAGTTCCAACTTTCACTTTTCAAAACAGTACCTTCTTACTACTGTATAACAAGTACAACAATGGATCATCTTAAATTATATTATTTATACTTCTAAGAAAACATTAACTCCTCCTTTTTTTTTTTAAATTCCCACGAAACTAGGGTTCCCCCTCCCCATTCAATAATAAAATTAAATTTCTACTTGCACCAATTTGTGGAGTAAGACCATCGTTGCTTTCACTCCAGATGGCAGTTCCGCCAACCATGGTCCGCCTCCAGATTACCAAAATCCACGATCAGAGGTGGTGAGTCTGTGATTGCCCGAAAATGGGGGAGAGTCCCTTCTGTAAAATAATATACACCAAATTAATACTCATACACTCGCTAATATCAAAAAACAAAACAAAACTATTTATAATCCCTAAGATGACCAGTACAATTTTAAATTTGTAGCATTGTGTGTTCCTACTATCTCTCCAGTCATACTGTTCTGCAACACATATGAATTTTGCATTTTAATCTCTACTACCTCTTACGGTCCTTCGTAGAGTAGGAAGAACTTCTTGATTTCTTTGTCTTGCGCGCTCGATAAGTCATGCCTTCTTACTAATACCATTTGTCCTATATTATGTTTAACCCACTTACCTCTTGCGTCGTGTCTCCGCTTTCTCTGCTCGCCTTTGCTTACTAAGTTTTCGTTGGCCAACCGGATTTTAATGCTCACATCAGTTTTCTTGCTCTCAGGTGGATAATCGAACAGTTGTTCTAAAATTCTTCGGGGGCGTGTTCCTCTTACCAACTCATGAGGTGTATAGCCGGTGGACTCGTGGGTGGTACTGTTTAGCCAAGTTTCTGCCTTTCTTACATACAACGGCCACTCGCTGTGTTTAGCATGACAATAGGCTCTGAAGATCCTGCCTATTTCTCTCATTACATGCTCAGCCTGGTTGGACTGGGGATGATACACAGCCGTATGCTTTGTGAGAATTCCTTCCCATCCTAAGGTTTGGCGCCATCTTCCACTGATGAACTGCGGCCCATGGTCTGACAAAATCACCTTTGGCTTACCCACGTTAATCATATAATCTTTCGTCACCTTTTCACTCAATACCTTACTGGTAGCTCTTTTCACGCTATACAATTTTACATATTTTGAGAAAGTGTCAAGCAATACAAATATATAAACTACTCCGCGTCTACCCTTCGGCAATGGTCCAAACAAATCCATAGCAACTAAATCGAAAGGTCTTTCTACCTTAACATAATTCAACTCACCTTCCACTCTATAATTTACCACCTTCGACTTTTGACATAAATCATAACTCCTCAGCAGCTGTCTCACTCGTCTCTCCATATTTCTGAAAATACATGATTCTTTTAAAACATTCACACACTTTTTAGCTCCAAAATGACCATATCTTATATGACAATCCCAAATAATCTTCTCTTCCAACCCTTCTGGCACTACTAATCTCCAGTCACGCTCACCCCCTACTACCCTCTTGAACAACAACCCTTTGTAAATTTGAAAATATTGGTTGTACTCTGATTCATCCAACTCCGTCTCCAAACTGTTTATTATTTTCCCTGACTTACCATCTGCTCTCTGCATGGTTTTGATATCCTTCAACTCTTCTCCAAAGATCCTGTCTTCTCTGCTAATCTGAAAAATTTCAATTTCTTTTAAATCCCTACCTGTTTTATTGTCCTCGCAATCTACTCTGGAAAGTGTGTCGGGTACCTTATTCTCTGTTCCTTTGATATACTCCCACTCGAAGTTGTACTCCTGCAAAACAAGTACCCACCTGGTTAAACGGCTGTGAGCAAGCTTACAAGTGTTGAGGAACGACAACGCCTTATGATCTGTTCGAATAATTGTTTTGTTGCCTAAGATGTACGTTCTGAATTTGCCGACTGCGAACACAATACTGAGCAATTCTTTTTCCGTTGTATTATAGTTCTTTTCGGCTGGCAACAATGATCGGCTGGTGAATGCAATAGTTAGATGTTCCCTCTCGTCATCCTCCTGATACAGTTCAGCACCTACTGCTACATTGCTGGCGTCCGTCTGCAAATAAAACACTTTATCAAAATCCGGATGGTTCATCATAATCATTTTACTAAATTTTCTCTTTATTTCTTCGAAAGCTCCACGCTCCACGTCTCCCCATTTCCATTGCCTGTTCTTTTGCAATACAGCACTTAACTTTGATGTGGTGTGTTCTTAGTTCCTTTGAAATTTTCTGTAAAAGTTGCACAGCCCAAGAAAACTCTGAAGTTGCTTGATGTTCCGCGGTTCAGGGAAGCGCATAATAGATTCGACCTTGTCCGGGTTGGCTGAAATTCCTTCCGACGTAATAATGAATCCTAAAAAATTAATATTTGTTTGTAAAATTTTGGACATGTCCCAATTTACTGTTAATCCTCCCGCTTCTAATTTTTCTAACACATACTTTAAATGTTCTAAATGGTCTTCAAAAGTCCGGGATGCTATCAAAATGTCGTCCACGTACACTGTGAGGAAATCTAAATCTTTTGGTCTCAAAATTCTGTCTAAACATTTAATGAAACTAGCTACGCTGGTATTTAGCCCAAATGGTAGTCGTCTAAACTGATAATTTTTCCCATTAAATAAAAATGCTGTGTATTGCCTACTTACCTCTGCTAATGGTACTTGCCAAATATCCGGCCGTCAGATCTAATGATGTCATGAACCTCACTCCACTAAACTTTTGAAATATTTCATTAATTGATTCTGGTGATTCCTGGTCTGGTATGATGATCTGGTTTATCCTCCTCGCATCTAAACACAATCTTACTCTTCCATCTTTTTTAATTACCACCACCAATGTATTTGAGTAGTGCAATACTGACCTCTCTATAATTCCACATTCCATCATCTTATCCAACTCTTCTTGCACCGCTCGTCGTTTAGAGTAAGGCACTGGATAGCTCCGCTGCATGAATGGTGTGTGTTCCCTAATCTGCAACATACATTCATAATTTTTTGCCCTTCCTGGAACATCGGCAAACACTCTCTTAAACTGCGCTATTACCTGCCACAACACTATATGTTGGCCACTCCTTATCACCTCACCCCCACTACAGAATTCATCCGCCCTTATCTCCAATACTGCATTATTAATATTACTCATTTCATTATCAACAACTTCAAAATACTCACCCTCTCTACACAAATTAATTTTAGTATCTATGTTATTCTCAACTACTCGCTTTTGTAGTAATTTCACACCAGTTATTTTAACTTTATTCATCACACTTTCAAAATTAACTTTAACAGACCGATCACCCCCATCTAGCTCTAACACCTTCTCTTTAAAGTTTATCACAGCTTTATTTCTTTGTAAAAAATCATTGCCTAAAATGATGTCTAAACTTAGCCCCTTGACTACCAAAAATGTATTATCAAAATTTATATCTTCAATTGAAAAACTTAAATGTATTTGCTTGGTCACACGTTTACTACGTACTCCCGTGACTCCTATTACTGCAACCCCTGCTACGGGTAGAACTGGAATATTCTTTTTAAATTCTTTCAATTCACTTAAAATGTTTTCGGCTATTACTGAAATCTCACTCCCCGTGTCAACAAGTGTTTTAAATTTCCTATTTTCTATTGTTACCTGGATTTCCGTGAGTCCAGCTCTCACCTCCGTTGTGTTATTTTCTTCCTCCAACAAGTCAGCTATTATATCTGTTTTGATGACGTTACTTTGGACATCTTCTAATGGTTGGACCTCATGTGCTTCCCTGAACAGTGGTCGGGTCCTAGTTACCACTGTTGGCTTTAGTTTTCCAGCTGTGGCCTGCTGTTACTGGTGGTGGGTACCTGGTGTCCCCTTGTCGGTCCCTGGTTATGGTTTGGTGTTCCTCGGTTACTCGGTGCTCCTCGGTTTGTCGGTACAAACTGCTTGGTGTCGTTACTACTCCTTGGTTTGTTTCTTGGTACCTTACATTTGTAGCAATGTTGCATGTGGGCACGATTCCCAGTCCTGCACCTAGAACAACTCCACTCACCTGGTTGCTGTAAATCATTACGATACATATTATGATTATTGTTTCCATTATAATAATTCCTTTGCCAATTAAACTCGATGTTGTTATTATTTATAGTATGTGGTATGGGTCGCCTAACCATTTCACGATCATGAATACTCTGTAGTATATCTAATACTCTTTCTAGCTCGTTTAGAGTTTCTATTTCTTTTGTCATTAATGTAACCTGCACTTCTCTGGGTAAGTGCTTACTCACGTATATAACGAACGATTTAAAAGGTATTGGTGGCTCTAAGTATTTCGCCTCGTTATATAGTTTTGTCACATATATTGTGATATTATTATTAGGGTTATGTCCTATGAAATTACCCGCTCCCATAATACGGCTTCTTAAGGTTTCCTGTTCTTCTTCCGTCCAATATTTGCCCTTAAAAGCTTTTTCAAAAGTGTCATAACAATCCCATTCTAATCTACGAGCCTCAGCCCATATTATTGAATTACCTTTGAAACACTTTACTATTTTGGTTATTTTTATTTCCCAACTACTGCTACTGAAATAATTATAATCCTGTGTCTGATTCAAAAAACGCATGGGATGTATCACCCTGTTTTCATGGCTAAAATTTTCTAGTTCTATTTCATTGTGTAAATCCCTAGTCACTACCACTCTCTCATTAATACTAGAAATATTTTTATGAATTTCCCCCCGTAACTCATTTTTCACACTTGTTAAACTATTGGCAATTAAATCATATTTATCATGCACATCATTATTATTTTGTATAGCTAAATCATCTATTTCTTTAATCTTATTTTGTAAAATACTTATTCTACTCTTAGTATTTCTTTCATGTTCTGATATTGTATTATCTATAGTTTCAATATTTTTTGTGATGTCCACAACATTTGATTCAACTTTCTCTAATGGGCTTTGCAAAACATTTGTTTTCAATTCTATTTGGTTATTTACTTCATAATTTGTTTTAATTTCTATTTGACTTTCTACATAAGTTAAACATTTCTTTTCTATTTCTTTATTTTGTGACTCTATCTGGTTTTTAACTGCATCATTAACTGTCTCATTAATTTGATCAATTTTGTTATCCAAATTACTTATTTTACTATTAAATTTCTCATTAACTATTTCTACTGTGTGTTTCTGGATATTATCACAACGTGTTTCTATTTTGTTAATTCTTTCATCAAAGTGGCAATTTTGTCTTTTAATTTCATTTTTTATTTCATCAAACTTCTCATTAAAATCACTTTTAATATGAATATTTTGTGTTTTAATTTCATTTTTTATTTCACTTTTGAAGTTATTAAAATTTTCATTCTGTTTGTCAAACTTTACATCTAGCTTGCTGAACTTCTCATGAAATCTATTACTCTGTGTATCAAATTTAGTTAATAATAACTGCATCAAAGCAGCGGTTGTTTCGCCTGTTTTGTTTTCATGACGACTTGAGATGGATGTTGCTGTTACTTTCTCTAACTCTACAGATGCAGTCGCACTCGACTCACCAATCTGACTAATTTGTGTTAATGGAACATCCATCTCACTAGTCAAATTTTCATCAGTTGCACTGATTTCTATTGTTTTATTGTCATTAATACTCATTTTCTTTGTTTATTATATCTCTAACACATACAATACTGCTACCGCATATATGCATATAGTCTAGTTGTATACTTACGTTTATTTTGATTTTATAGATACGATATATTATATCTCACAAATGTGGTTATGTATACAAAAACTAAGACGCCATCTTTTACTACCTAAGTCATGGGCCAAAAGTTCGTTACGCGAAGTCATAGGAAACGGAAATTGCTTGAAATAACAAAACAGCTGTTCTAATTGTTACCAATGAAATACCCCTTTTTATTCTTCACTTTGTTACATAACATTTTTTAAAACCAACTGTAACCCTTCCAAAAACATAATGTGTAATAATAACTTTGATTAAGTTTAATGATTATATGATTAAATGATTATACAATAATAACATGTATATATTTATATTATATAGTGGTGCTCAACCCAGCACTTAGAATAATTACGCACGCACACAACCACTCACCCTTTCATTATCATGGTACAACTTATTTAAATTTTGGAGCTCCTTAAATTTAGATTGAAATTTTGAATAATTTGTTAAATGATTGATTTCTACAATAACATATATTGGGAAATAAAGGATTCAAAATATATAAGGAACGCTCTCACCAATTTCCGTGTTGGCTTCCTCGCACTGCCAGTCTCGTTCGTAATATCGGCACAATCGGTTTATTTTACTGCGCTTGACGGGACTTTATGTCAACCCACGTAACCCACCGTCGTGGGACCGATTCTATACGTCGATCTTGTTTACGAACGATTTAATCGGTCGAGGACGCCTACACCAAACCGAACTATTACTTTCCTTAATACATTTTGATAGTAGATATTATACTGTTTATTAACCACCTACAGTGGTCTAAAAAGTTAAAATTCACTCGTAAGTGAATGGGCGGCCGGCCGGCTCAAATCAGAGCTGCAGATGAAATGACGGCAATTTCTGGTTGAAATCTGCGGAAGTGGGGTGTATTGACGTCACATTCCTTTGTCTAACGTGTTGACATCGCAGTTTGGTTGCTGTCAACACATTCTCCGCCTCTGACGTAACGAAGGCTTGGCTCTGCTTATCTCAATAACTGCACACTGTTTTTGTGATGTGACACCGTTTTTTGTCATGAATTAGTTCAAATCCTGGCAAATACTGTAATATAGTCCACTCACTGTAAATTCGATATCGGGTGTTTGAGATTGGGTTGGGTATGTCAAAAAATAGGAAAATACAATATTTATGATCTCTTTACCATATTTTAGTATATTATGAAATGTACCATGATTGTACCATCACAAAACCCCCTCAATGAAAGATGGTGTGACGAAGCACACAAACTTTCATTGACCCTTTCATACTTCCTAAAGGGATCAGCCAGGACAAGTCGCCACAACCCCCTTACAATTTTACATAAAAAACAATAATCACTCACCCTTGGTCTGGTGATAATGACTGTACCTTCATGACCTTACTGGACTTCTCCTGCGAGATCCCAACACCATAAGGCCACTTAGGCTCTTAACGCCCCTGCTCTGACGCGTTGGCCAGCTCAGGACCGCTGTCACACCCCAAACACTGAAACAATTTATAAAAAATATTAATATAGTGGCTTATTGAATCACTCCATCCTCAACTGATCTGGTTCCCCTTAGCTAAGTGCTGGTTTGTGCCAATAAGCACTGGGTTGGCTTACTATTTATAAAATTATAAATTATATTAAATAAAATTAGAAAGTATAAAAATTATAAAAATAATAAATCTCAAGGATTAAAAAGAATACCTTGCCTGCATATTACAAACCCTAGCTTGAATAATAGTTTCGATTCCTATCGATAATAATTATCTTCGTTCTATAATTACTATAATTGTAACATAAGCACAAAATTATAAAAAATTGAATAAAATATATTTGAAAATATAAAATATATATAATATAAAATATAATTATCTATCTCCCAAACTTGGAGAAAAACAAATCAAGAAATTTAATGAATCGATTTATTTACTTATAACTTTTAAAATAAACTTTTATTATGATTATTAGTATTATTATTATTATTATTATTATTAACAGTTAATCATCTGGCTGATAAATATTATTAACAGCGCCATTTAAAATTTTTTCTCTTCCTACACATATTATAAAATCATGTTAAAAAGTTTTCAAATAAATACATAATACATTAATAATTAACACTGATATATTAATAATACAGTTAATACATTTTAAATACTCAATCATATTTAATCATATCTTAATAAATAATTAAGATATATCAAAATTGAAATATCATTTAAAAAAAATGTTAATTTTTTCATTAGTTACATTAATAAATTTGTAGACACTTTCCAAGTCCAAAACATCACTTTTCTAACACTCCAGGAAAACAATGGATCTTCTGATATACTTAGTTACATAAAAAAATATACAACTCCTTAATGAGTTAACCTCTTAAGTTACACAAATTTCAACTTTTCTATTCTATAAAATTTTAGAATAAAACAAGTTTTTTTTTTTTTTTTTTTTTTTTTTTTTTTTTTTTTTTTTCCCAAGAATTAGGGGTCCCCCTCCCCGTTCAATAATAAGATTAAATAATACCGCACTTAACTTAGCGGTTAGGTAGGCGTAGTTCCTTTGAAATTTCCTATAAAAGTTGCACAGCCCAAGAAAACTCTGAAGTTGTTTGATGTTTCGCGGTTCAGGGAAACGCATAATAGATTCGACCTTGTCCGGGTTTGCGGAAATTCCTTCCGATGTAATAATGAATCCTAAAAAATTAATCTTCGTTTGTAGAAATTTGGACTTATCCCAATTTACGGTTAATCCTCCCGCTTCTAATTTTCCTAAAACATATTTTAAATGTTCTAAATGGTCTTCAAATGTACGTGAAGCTATTAAAATATCATCTACATAAACTGTGAGAAAATCTAAATCTTTTGGTCTCAAAATTCTATCCAAACATTTAATGAAACTAGCTACGCTGGTATTTAGCCCAAATGGTAGTCGCTTAAACTGATAATTTTTTCCGTTAAACAAAAATGCTGTGTATTGCCTACTTACCTCTGCTAAAGGTACCGGCCAATATCCAGCAGTCAGATCTAAGGACGTCATAAATCTTACGCCACTAAACTTTTGAAAGATCTCATTTATAGATTCTGGTGATTCTCGGTCTGGTATAATAATTTGGTTAATTTTCCTTGCGTCTAGGCATAATCTTACTCCTCCTTCCTTCTTGATTACCACCACTAACGGATTTGAGTAGTGAG
The DNA here is from genome assembly GCA_034769895.1 of Magicicada septendecula. Lineage (NCBI taxonomy): Eukaryota > Metazoa > Arthropoda > Insecta > Hemiptera > Cicadidae > Magicicada > Magicicada septendecula. The sequence continues at coordinate 417,030,502 of CM068369.1, forward strand.
ACACTGACCTCTCTATGATACCATTATCTAACATCTTGTCCAACTCTTCTTGCACCGCTCGTCTTTTAGAGTAAGGCACTGGATAGCTCCGCTGCATGAATGGTGTGTGTTCCTTTATCTGTAACATACATTCATAATTTTTTGCCCTTCCTGGAATATCGGCAAACACTCCCTTAAACTGCTCTATTACCTGCCATAACGCTCTACGTTGGCCACTCCTTATCACCTCACCCCCACTACAGAATTCATCCGCCCTTATCTCCCATACTTCATTATTAATATTACTCATTTCATTATCAACATCTTCTAAATACTCACCCTCTATACAAAAATTTACTTTAGTATCTAAGTGATTCTCAACTACTTGTTTCTGTAACAATTTCACACCAGTTGTTCTAACTTTATTTATCACGTTTTCAAGATTGATCTTCACAGACCGCTCACCCCCATCTAACTCCAAAATTTTTTCTTTAAAATTTATTACAGCTTTATTTCTTTGTAAAAAATCATTTCCCAAAATGATATCCAAACTTAACCCCTTGACTACCAAAAATGTATTATCAAAATTCATATCTCCAATTGAGAAACTTAAATGTATCTGTTTTGTCACCCTTTTACTACCCCCCCCTACCCCCGTGACTCCTATTACTGTAACCCCTGCTACGGGTAAAACTGGAATATTCTTATTCAATTCTTTCAATTCACTTAAAATATTCTCGGCTATTACTGAAATTTCGCTCCCTGTATCGACAAGTGTTTTAAAGTTTCTATTATCTATTGTTACCTGTATTTCCGTGAGTCCAGCTCTCACCTCCAATGTCGTGTTACACTCCTCCTCCAATAAATCTGCAACGATGTCTGCTTTTATAACGTTGGATTTTAAGTTCTCGATGGGTCGGACCTCATGAGTTTCCCTGAACAGTGGTCGGGTCCTACTTACCACTGTTGACTTCAGTTTTCCGGCTGTGTCCTATTATGACTTGTTGATGGCACAGGGTGTCCGCGTGTTGGTCCCTGATGGTGGTACGGTGCTCCTCTGTTACTCGGGGCTCCTCTGTTCGCAGGTATGAATTGCTTTACTTGGTTATTTCTTGGTGCTTTACAGAAATAACAATGCTGCATGTGACCCCGATTCTCCTTCCTGCAACTAGAACAACTCCAACCGCCTGGTGTCTGTAAATCATTTCTAACATTATATTTATTGCCAGTATGATTAAAATAAGGCCTTGGTCGATTAAACTCATTGTTATTATTGTTATGGTTATACATATTTGGTTGTATAGGGCGTCTACCCATTTCACGATCATTTATACTTTGTAGTATATCTAATACCCTTTCCAGTTCATCAAGATTTTCTATTTCTTTATTCATCAAAGTGACTTGCACTTCTCTAGGTAAGTGCTTACTAACATACCTAACAAATGACTTAAATGGTATAGGAGGCTCTAAATATTTAGCTTCGTTGTACAATTTTGTTACATAAATAGTAATGTTATTATTACTAACGTTACGTCCCATGAAATTACCCGTTCCCATAATACGGCTTCTTAAAGTCTCCTGCTCTTCTTCTGTCCAATATTTACCCTTAAAAGCTTTTTCAAAAGTATTATAGCAATCCCATTCTAACCTATGAGCTTCAGCCCATATGACTGAGTTACCCTTGAAACATTTAATAATTTTATTTAATTTCACTTCCCAGCTACTACTACTAAAATGATTATAATCCCTAGTTTGATTAAGGAATCGCATGGGATGTATTACTCTGTTTTCATGGCTAAAATTCTCTAGTTCTATTTCATTATAGAAATCTCTAGTTACTACTACTCTATCAGTTATGCTTGAAACATTTTTATTTATTTCTCCCCGTAATTCGTTTTTTACACTGGTCAAATTATTTGCAATCATATCATATTTATCATGCACATCCATACTATTTTGTACAGTTAAGTCATCGATTTATTTAATCTTACTTTGTAACAAATTAAATCTACTCTTGGTATTTTTCTCATGTTCAGTCATAGTACTATCTATAGCTTCTAAATTTTTAGTAATATCTATCACGTTTATTTCAATGTTTTCTAAATGATTTTGCAACACATTGGTTTTAACTTCTACTTGACTTTCTACAAAATGTAAACATTTCTGTTGTATTTCTGTACTTGTTGACTGTAATTTACTTTTAATCGTGTTATTTACTGTGTCTTGTACTAGATCAATTTTAGTGTCTAAATCACTAATGGTACTATTGAACTTGTCATCAACAATGGCTAGTGTCTTTTTCTGAATGTTATCACAACGTGTTTCTACTATATTAATTCGTTCTTCTAAGTGAAAATTGTGACCTTTTAACTCTCTGAATTTAATATCAAAATTATCGAATTTGTCATTCAAATGTGTGAATTTAATATCCGTATCGCTTTTCTGTTCGTCTAGTTTTTTATCTAGTTTTAATAACAATTGTATCATTGCATTACTTTCATCTGATTTACTGTCTAAATTAGTTGAAATGGATGTATTGACTTTCGTTATTTCTACAGATACAGGCGTATGCACCTCGTCAATCTGACTAGTTTGAGGTGTTTGTACATCCATCTCGCCAGTCAAATTTACATTAGTTGTACCTATTTCTAACGTAATATTGTCATTAGTACTCATTTTGGCAATTGTGTAATGCACGCATGCATACAATTGTATTACCTAATTGTGGGGTTATGTTTACTAGTTATAAAATTTTGTCTGTTACCTCAAGCAATTTTTTCCCGTGTTCTTTCTAGGCGTATCCCATGTAATAATATACATACATAATATTACATAAGGTCCCTGTTCGGGCGCCACCTGTATACTTACGTTTATTTTGATTTTATAGATACGATATATTATATCTCACAAATGTGGTTATGTATACAAAAACTAAGACGCCATCTTTTACTACCTAAGTCATGGGCCAAAAGTTCGTTACGCGAAGTCATAGGAAACGGAAATTGCTTGAAATAACAAAACAGCTGTTCTAATTGTTACCAATGAAATACCCCTTTTTATTCTTCACTTTGTTACATAACATTTTTTAAAACCAACTGTAACCCTTCCAAAAACATAATGTGTAATAATAACTTTGATTAAGTTTAATGATTATATGATTAAATGATTATACAATAATAACATGTATATATTTATATTATATAGTGGTGCTCAACCCAGCACTTAGAATAATTACGCACGCACACAACCACTCACCCTTTCATTATCATGGTACAACTTATTTAAATTTTGGAGCTCCTTAAATTTAGATTGAAATTTTGAATAATTTGTTAAATGATTGATTTCTACAATAACATATATTGGGAAATAAAGGATTCAAAATATATAAGGAACGCTCTCACCAATTTCCGTGTTGGCTTCCTCGCACTGCCAGTCTCGTTCGTAATATCGGCACAATCGGTTTATTTTACTGCGCTTGACGGGACTTTATGTCAACCCACGTAACCCACCGTCGTGGGACCGATTCTATACGTCGATCTTGTTTACGAACGATTTAATCGGTCGAGGACGCCTACACCAAACCGAACTATTACTTTCCTTAATACATTTTGATAGTAGATATTATACTGTTTATTAACCACCTACAGTGGTCTAAAAAGTTAAAATTCACTCGTAAGTGAATGGGCGGCCGGCCGGCTCAAATCAGAGCTGCAGATGAAATGACGGCAATTTCTGGTTGAAATCTGCGGAAGTGGGGTGTATTGACGTCACATTCCTTTGTCTAACGTGTTGACATCGCAGTTTGGTTGCTGTCAACACATTCTCCGCCTCTGACGTAACGAAGGCTTGGCTCTGCTTATCTCAATAACTGCACACTGTTTTTGTGATGTGACACCGTTTTTTGTCATGAATTAGTTCAAATCCTGGCAAATACTGTAATATAGTCCACTCACTGTAAATTCGATATCGGGTGTTTGAGATTGGGTTGGGTATGTCAAAAAATAGGAAAATACAATATTTATGATCTCTTTACCATATTTTAGTATATTATGAAATGTACCATGATTGTACCATCACATAGTAAGTTAACCCTACCTTACGCACGTGTTTACGTACTTTCAAAATATTACTCCAGGTAATTATTCCGCTTTTCTGGTAGGTACACCCCACATAAAATTATATTTTATATCGAGTCCCTGGTAGGAAAGCGTCAATGTAACTTTCTTTTATTAGTTACTTTATTATTATTTTGTAATATCGATAATTTTGAAATTTTCATGGGCGCCATGTTGTCACACAGTACAACAAAATATGTATACTTACCTAAGGTTAGAATTCGTGCTAGCGAACCAGTACTTACGGAATGTATTACCTGAAATAACTCACTCTGGCTTATATTGTTTACCAATGACATTACCCTTTATTATCAAAAAGACTCTACGTACATATGAAAATGACTCTACTGAACTATGTGCCAAACACGCACGTTACTATGCCTCGGGGCGTAGTCCCATTTATTTTGTAAACATATAATATCCCTTAAACATTTTATATGCCCTCCAAAATAATATGTTTTATACTTATTACATAATAAACATAATATATAGTTATTAAAAAAATGATTTCACAACCCAGCACTTATTAATTGTTGTAATGAAATATCCTCTCTCTCACTCGCACTCTCATTCATGTACAAAGTTATTTTGTAAAATTGAGTTCATTTTAATTAATTAAATTTAAAAGAAAAGATTATCTAAACCCTTAGTTGGACCTTTTGGACCCCCCCATTTTTATGACAGCTGGAAATTCTTCGAAGATGTCCCATCGTTGATCTCACACTCTCGATGTTTTCGTACCACAAAATTTAGGGTTTACGTCGAACTGTTATTTTAAATATATAATATACTGCACTTTCACATATTTAACAAACTCTTGGTTGTGTAAATTTAGATATAAGTAGCTTTTTAGAGAGTTGCCGGCCGGCGCGCTACTCTGATGAGACGAGACTGGGCAGATTTTCAACTCTGCTATACCGAGGTGGGGGACAAACTACGTCATCATTCCTTTGTGTAGAGCCCAACTCCAGTTGTAATACGCAACGTATGTAATACGCAGTGCATAGTTTTTTGGCTGACGTAATCATGTGCGCAGCTTGTGATACATTTGTATGACGACTGTTTTTTGCTGTTCTGGACGTCTATCCCTGACCTTGACGCAAATCGTGTTCACTCAATATTGTGCAGTTGCAAATTCTCAATAAAACTTTACCAATTTTTTATATGGGACTTTAAAATAAAATACACTTTATATCGATTATTCCCCAAAATATTATAGGACCAGAATTGTACCGTTACAATGTTTTATTATGTTGTATTATGTTTGTTAGTGTTTAAGAGAATTTTATGAATTGAAATATTTTGGATGCAAATTGGGGATGAGAGAGATGTGTAATATGGTAATGGGAAATGTTTATTTAAATTCTGATGGGAATCAGGGCAATAATTTTGAATTTTGGGATAAAAGTTAACAAGAAAAGGTAGATAGAATGAGATTTAAAATAAGTATCATGTTAGGGTATGTGTTCATATATATGTTAGAGGTTAAGTGAAAACAAAACCAGTGCTTCTTAACACAAACCAGCACCGCTAGGGGGAAACAGATCAGTTGGGGATATGGTGTTGTATAAGGCCACCAGTTGATATTTTGATTTGTTGTTTCAGAGTCTGGTGATGCTGTGGCGGCGGTCCTGAGCTGGCCAGTGCGTCAGAGCAGGAGCGTTAAGTATCTGTCTGACTTTATGGTGTTGGGATCTCGCGAGAGAAGTCCAGTAAGGTCATTCAGGTGCGGTCACAGTCACTGGACCAAGGGTGAGTTAATTAAATATTTTTTGTTTGTAAACCGTTAAGGGGGTTGTGGTGGCATATCCTGGCTGATCCCTTTAGCAAGTATGAGTGTGTCAATGAGAGTTTTTATGCTTCGGTATAAAACCTCTCATTGAGGGGGTATTGTAACGGGACATTTTGGCCTACCTGGGGTAAAATAAATAAATTTGTATTTTCATAAAAGCAAATAGCATTTTTTACGATATAATAATACTTTGGGAAACGTAAACATAAAGTGACAATAAAGGTAAATTTTATTGGTAGCGAAAGTGGCAGGAGTGATTGAAAATATTGTTCATAAAATTATAAAGACGCAATAGACAAGCACACGAAATGTGTCAAGGTCAGCTCCAGATGCAAGTAAAGCAGTTATTTTGAGCACCAGTGACTAACTGATTGTGTAACAGATTATATAACATATTATGTCAGAGACGATCCCAAAGCTGGAATGTAGGAGTGTTAGCCGAACTACTACTGGCGTAGTAATACGACAAACATAAGACAATGGAAATTTGATGAACAGCAGCCGTGGCTACACAAAATAGCGCCGTTCGTATAGGCAGTCAGCAAACAACATCTATAAGTATCGGACGCGAGCCGTTTGTGCGTCCACCGACCGGGCGTAGTTTTCGTCGCCCGCAAAACAGAAAGAATGTGAATAATATATTTAAAATATGACTTAAACATCAAAATTCATACTTGAAGTGTAACTATCAGTTTTCTTTATATTATAACAGTTCGGAGATTATGAATTAAATGAAAGTGCGCACGTAAAACGATGTGATGTCTTCTGGACTAGAATTCAGACTCAAATTCAGCTAAGTACCTACAAGGATATAAACAAAACTATCGAATTTTATTATTTTTCATAAAACAAGAACAGATGGGGGAAAATTAAATTAAATATGAGATCTCTAAGGGCATAAAGTAACTGTGTGTGTGTATGCGTGAATGAAAGTAGGTATAGAAAGAAGGCTGGTTTGTGTTTCTTAAAAAATTAGCTATAATAAATATCTTGATTTTCTTATTGTTTGAAAATTTTTGTATCATGTTTCAATTTGATTTATGTGAGTTTTAGAATGGGAATTTATAACAGATGAGGGAGTTGAAGAGGTAGTTTGTCAATGATATAAAAAAAAATATAATGATGAAAGGAAATAATCAAATGTCAATAAAACTTAAGTATGGGAGATAATTAAAGGTTTCTTATTTTGAATAACCATAATTCTGTTCTCCTGTGTTCGCCGAAAATAATCTGGCCCTAAATTGGTAAGTACCTATATATAATTTTCTTGCAGTTGGTAAGGCAAGATGGTGCCCGAAGAAATTTATAAGTAAACAAAGCCTCACATTTAAAATTAATTGAGTTTTAATTATATCAAATAAAAGTTATACCACAATGGGACTGTGATCCTGAAACGCGTTGTTACGCAAATAATTAAGTTGCAAGGAAGGAATTAGATAAAGGTAATTACCAATCTATATAATTTATTAAAACTTCATGTTCACACGATATTGAATGATGTAGTAAGTGTGGAACCAAGCTAAGAAATACTGTCCACTCTGCTCCATTTCTCGAATACAATGACCTTATAGCAGATCACTTGATCACTTCCTCTTCCACTGCACTGTAACAAGTGCACAACAAGTTAGGTAAGTTCCAAACAATCTGCAGAAAAATCAATGTATTTTTAGAAACAAGGTAGATTGAGATGCAAAATTAAAGTTTTACAAAGTTAAGGGTGTCCCTGTACTATGTAAAGGAACACACACTATGAGTGTGAATTATGGGCAACAATGAAAAAAGACGGTAAAATACAGAGCTCGGAAATGGCATTCTCAAGAGTAGTTAAAAGGTGTTCTAAACTTGACCTTATAAGAAATAAGGCCATAAGAGGAGAGTTAAAAGTTTTTAACTTGAATGAAAAATTAAAAGATTACAAACAACAGTGGAAAGAACACTTAGAAAGAATGACAGATTCCAGACTGACCAAACAAGTCTGTAAATTCAAACCTATAGGACACAGGTGTGTGGGTAGACCCAGGAAGAGATGGCTGGAGGATTTTTAAGATGGAACAGGCAGCACCTTTCCTATGCCGTGTTGTGAAGATGATGATGGTGTATGAAGAATGTCAGTAAATCAGTGCTTTTTCTATGCTAACAGTTTAACTCATATTTTAACACGTCCCTGTTACGGATTGTTTCCAAGTTAAGTCTATGCAGAACCTTGTTGTGACTGGCTTTGAATGTTTTTTTTTAATCGAGTTTACAGGATGTGTGCATACCATCAAGGTACCATATAAATATACTGTCACGTTTGCTATAACAGCCAAATGTACACATATCTTTGTTAATGAACATCCTTTGGTCTAATATTATGTCCTTCACTCTCATTGATTATATAATTTACATTAAATAAATTGACTCCATAATTCTGAAACTGCCCTATAGGAGTCCCATTATCCCATTACAGCAAGTAGATTCACAGTTGTTAACTCCATACTTCTTCATAGCACTGTTCAGATTCAGACATCTGACCAAAATTTCTCTACCATACCTAGAGAAATTTATTGAATATTTTTAATTTCTTTACCTCAAGATGTATTTTCCTGTATTTGGCACATGTTTCGGGAATCCTATTGTTCCCATCCTCAGCCTTGTTGTTGTTATGCTTTCCTGTTGGTTTTTAGTATTTTATACTTATATTATTGTGTGTGATTGTTGTGTATATACTAAATTTTTGAGTGTTTTTGATGTTGAGTACTTTGAAAATTTTGTCATGTTTTGTATTGACTTGTGTATTAGTTTGTTTAGTTTTGTGTTTGTATATTTATAAATAGGCTATAACATCTTGAGGTAAAGAAATTATTAAGTAAATTATATATGCATCAAGAAATAGGCTGTAGCAAGGTGTGTGTGTGTGTGTGTGTGTGTGTGTGAGAGAGAGAGAGAGAGAGAGAGAGAGAGAGAGAGACTAATTTAAACAGTTGCAATAAATGTTTACAGTTTGTTAAAACAGCCATATTTCATTGGGAAAAATAATAATTTTTTATTTTAGGGTGGATATTTTATTTATATTTATATTTATTTTGTTACAGCATTTGGAAGACATCACTACAATTATAAAGGATGAAATTCTTTTAGAAGAAGTGGAAAACGAAATGAATACACAAGAGGTAAAGTTTTTTTTTTAATGTACAATCAGTCTTCCATTTATACGTAGGTGAGACAAGTGAGATTCATGGTAGATCAGTCTTCTATTGAAGGCGGTCACTTTATTAACAAAATATTTTTGAAGTTGAACATTTATAGTTGAAAATTAGATTCAGTCTTAGCCTTTCCGGTGCTCTGGGTGTGTGTGTGTGTACACACAACATTTTTATGTCAATATGTGGGTGGATTCAGACCAATATTTGGCTTTAAACAACGCCGTAAATTCTTGATAGTCGTTTATGTCATGTCGGGTTGCTGTCCGCCAGTTATCAGTCATGTCCTTAAAGTGTTCGTCTAACATACTTCTAATTACTGTCCATGTGGTCTCTCTTTTTTTTATAATATTCTCTTGAATCCTTTCTAAGAATTCCATTGGGTTCCTTCGATAATTCTTGAAATTAATCATTTCTCTATTGTCATTAAGTTGGAAATTAGGTACGTGAAATGGCCTATTCCTAATCATCTCCAACTCTTCCCGTATACGTGGATGGTCTGAAAAGTTCTAGGCCTAACAATGAAAAAACAAATTTATAATTTCAAAATGGTTTTTATTTTTCAACATAATCTCCCTTAAGACTAATACATTTGTTCCAGCGATGCTCTAATGGCATTATCCCATCTCTGTTTTAATTCTCTGGAAGGTCCGCAAAATACCCCTGTACAACTGCAACCACCTCTTCATTAGAAGAAAATCACTCTCCTGCGAGGAAGTGCTTGAGTTTCGGAAAGAGATGAAAGTCAGAGGGAGCCAGATCTGGAGAATACGGTGGATGCTCCAGCAATTCAAAGCGCAGATCTCTCAATTTTCCCATTGCCAAAACACTTTTGTGGGCGGGTGCATTGTCGTGATGAAAGATGATTTTTTTTCTTCTCCAAACCCGGTCTTTTCTCATGAATTTTTTTGTCTAGTTTTGTTAAAAGATTAGAATAATATTCTCCGGTTATTGTTCTACCCTTTTCGAGGTAATCGATTAACAAAATACCTTTAGCATCCCAAAACACTGATGCCATGACCTTTCCAGCTGATGGGACCAATTTTGCTTTCTTTGCCGCTGAACAGCCAGTTTCTGTCCACTGTTTTGACTGCTGTTTAGATTCTGGTGTATAATGGTGAATCCACATTTCATCCATAGTAATAAACCGATGCACAAAATCAGTTTTATTTTTGTAAAAATGTTCCAAGCACTGTTCACAGATTTTCATGCAAATGCGTTTTCGATCTGCTGTGAGCATGCGCAGCACCCATCTTGTGCAAAGCTTTTTCATATGCAATTCTTCATGCAAAACATAACCTACACGTTCTTTCAAAATACCCACAGCCTCAGCAATTTCACGCACTTTAATCCGTCGGTCATCCAATACTAAATCATGTATTTCTTCGATGATTTCTGATGTTACACTTTTTGGGCGTCCCTCACATGGATCGTCTTCAAGGCTGGTATGGCTACGTTTAAACTCGGCAGCCCATTTCTTAATTTTCAAAAATGAAGGAGATGATTCCACATAAACTTTTGTGAACTTCGAATGAATTTCATTCGGCATCAAACCTTCTTTTACAAAAAATTTTATCACTGCATGATATTAAATTTTATCCATTGTACAAAATATACACAATTACGCTACTTCAAATAACTGTATGCAAAAAACTATGTGATAGATTGACTCGCAATTTCACATGAATTGTTGTGACAGGCATACCAACCTAATGAAAAAAAAAACTTGCTCATAGAGTTGATGTCTATGATCGAGGCCGAGAAGTTTTCAGACCACGCTCGTATTTATTAGTTCTCTTTGATTTATTTCTTCTATTTTCTCCGTATTATTGGTTACTTGGTTCTTTATACCATTAATGTTGACTTCCACGTTCCCTATTTTCTCTTCTACTTTCTTGCGCACCTTTTCTATTTTCTCTTGTGTCTCTTTCTGCATTGATTCCATTCTTATTATATTATTATTCTCTACATGGTCAATCTGTATGCAGGCATCTTCCTTGAATTGTGCAGTTCCAAACTTGTTTATTTTAGCTGTTCGTTAGTTTCTGAAATCTGCTGTTTGATTGTTTCATTATACTGTTCCATTTTCTGATTAATCTCAGCAATTTCCCCTATGATCTGCTGTTTCAAGTTCTCATTGCTTTCTTCCACCTGATTTTTCAGATCCTTTCTTATTTCAGTCATTTGTTCTTCTATTTTCCTATTAGTATCTTCCATTTTCTGACTTAATTGTTCCTTCAACTGTTGGTTATTATCTTCCATTTTCTCGTCCATCTACTTACTGTTATCTTTTAATTCTTCCTTCAACTGTTTACTCTCATTTTCTAATTCCTCCATTTTCTCTTCCATCTTCTTACTATTATCTTCCATTTTCTTACTGTTATCTTTTAATTCTTCCATCATAAGCCTTATCATTTCTTGTATGCTTACGTTCTCCATATATGCTGGTTTATCGGGTTGATTTTCTTCTATATTGGTGACTTCTACCTCCACTTCTAGTGCAGATTGAGCCTCCTTCTCTTCCATATTTATTTCCGTATTAGCTGTCTTGTTCCTTCTACATGAGGTTCCTCTCCTGGACATCTTGTTTACTTTTGTATAACCGCCAGCTAGAAATGACAACTATAATCCTGTCCAACTCTTATTTATTTATTCTTTATTTACTTTTTTCTAGCCCTCAAGTTGGTCGCCAAATTTGTAGTGTACTTACTTACTAGCCAACGCCCACCCTTGGCTGTTGAGCCATTAGGCGACGCGCTGACCAGTAGCGTCAGGTTTCGACGATCTCGGTGTCCTCGTTGGACGGGGTGTGGTCTAAGGGCGGGCAGTATCTCAAATGGTCGGCGTCCATCATCGCGTGGCCGCACAGCTGGCAAATTTGTAATGTTACATATATTATTATTGTTCTATTTTTATAGTTTTATAGTATTATAATATAAGTCTTAAATCTTAATCTTACCCTTCTTCAATGTAAATATATTCTCCAGCCCCAAGTTGTTGTTGCCAAATATGTTAGATAAATTATTATCTAACTATGTGAAATAAAAAATTGAAACTCTTATTCTGTCTTGTCTTAATTTCAATAAATTTTATTATTCTTTCCTCTTTAACATATATTAAGATTCACTAACATACAATGCCCTTCTCTTCAGTTAGTAGCTCCTTTAGGTTCGATAACATGAAAACTCTTTCTCAGGTTTAATAAAAAAATTAATTAAAGTCTATGTACAGTTAAAGTCATACATGTGAAATAAAATATAATAATTATAAATCTGTTTTAGTAAAGTGATGTTGTATACGTGTGTTGAGTTAGGGGTTCTGTGGATCATACAAAAGAAACAACCTTAATAGGAACATTAATAGGTTCGTAAATGACCTGAAGATGGCTTGACTGCCGAAAGCGCTCGTCAATACCAAAGACAACATAGTGGTTTGCACAAAATTACTAGTAGAAATTAATAGGAACAATTAATAAAAAAAATTACAGTGAACAAATAAAATTAATAATCATAATGTTTATAGTGTTTTTGTTATTTAATTTCACTGTTCTTGTGCTTTGAATTGAATAATGTTTGATCAAAGGTACATTTTAACATGATGGAACAATCTCACCAAATTTGCAGTTTAGTCTACAGATTATTTCTTGATATTTATCTTCTGGCCTTCAGTTTTCCATGTATTATATTAAACCATTTGCTTCACATTATTTTTTAAGTTTGTCTTCATTAATTCATTGTGTAACATTAATTTTTCTGTATAAAATGTCCAGCTTCAAAGTAATCTGTTCTGACCTACTTCAAATATATCTCAACAATACCCTTTCTTTTAAAAAACCCCTGATTCAATTAGTAATGCTCTTGGCTATGACATGTTTATTGGTCACAGGTTTGTTTTTATATTTTTTAATTAACTTGATTCAGTTGAATCTTGTTTTTTATTAGTCACTGATGTATATAATTAGTTTCTAGTACACTATTCCACTATTTTTAATTATTGTACACTTTGTTTGATCTTACTACATTACCTATATAGTTGTTTTATATAAATTATGTTTTATTCACTGCTTATTTATTACCAGGTCTATTTCCTATTCACTTTTACTATACACTGTTTATTAACATCAATCACCGTTATTTTCACTTTCTTACGTTAGTAAACTACCTAACGTTTGTGATTGTTGTTGAATATTATTTTAATTGTAATATTTAAATCACTTTCAGTTCGTAGTGCGATTACACAAAACATTGCTTGAGGTTCGCAGACCTCCCTATAGTTTAATAGGCTTATGTAATAACAAATTTTTTTTTACTTACTTCCTAATTTGTTAACATTTATACACTATATTTTTACTTATTACAACTATTTACATATTCATTATCATTCGATCTTCCCTCCCGGATGTAATAGTCATCGTCATGTCATTGTCATTAAACTATTTAATGAACAAGTTTTCACTTCCAATTTCCATTGTGTTTGTTTATTATGATAATTCCTTTTTGTTTTTTATTATCTTTTACTCCTTGACATTATTAATTATCTTTAAATAATTACATTTTATGTTCACTTATTTATTTGTTAAATTGATTTTATACTTCTTTGTGTATACATTTATAAGAAACATTGTGTTTAGGCATAATTCACAACGAATTTTGATGATTACATTATATTTACTCTAGGGCATAATCTTGTGATGTTACAATATGAATAAGCATGACTGCAGTCAAAGTAACTCTCTCTGTTACCTTATTTTCTTTATTTTTTTGTACTTTACCTTTTTTGGTACAATCTGTTGAGCAATTTCATTTGAAGCACAGGGTTGTTTTTTCATTGACTGTTCAGCTTCTGTTTTAATCTGTTATTTGACATTTGCAGTCCACTTCTCTACTACAGATAATCTTACCTCTTCCCCACTGAGATCACCATGTAATTCATCCACACCTCCACATAGTAGAACCCAACTCTGCAGTAGTATGCTCTTGCAAATGCCTTTGTTCCTATATCAGTGCGTTTATGTGTTCTGTTTCTTGCTGATATTCTTCTGTTTGTCATTATATCTAAGCAGGGATGCTTTTAATGAACTAAAAGAAGAAGTATTACCTTGTTAGTCCGTCCTGTGGCTTCCTTATATAAACTTTAAAGATGTAAAAACAACGTGTTTCAGAACTTATGTTCCATCATCAGGTGCCTTTCACTCATTGGAGGTTGTCAACACATTACGACACAACACATATTTAAACACAAAAAACTAATTAACGATAGCGTTCGAAGTTCACAGTGCGCTCTGTACGGTGTAATATCCATACTGCCATCTGTTGTCATTGTTGACTGTGTGCTATCTGTGATGCAGGCTTCAGGCATTCAGAGAATTGCAATGCTGTATCATACAATGTGTTGGAATGAAAATTCAGCTGGTCATTTAACAAATGCTTGGGATAAATTTTATACGCCTTATACACTTCAAACTCCTCGGCAGCACTCATGTACCGGCCTTACTTGCAAACATGTATGGGTATAAGATTTGTAGAAAAATCTATGTAATTGTGGTTACTATTACATTCAAACTGCCACATTGAATGTAACAATGTGTGGCAGTTACATTAAAATTAAAATTTTTATACATTTCAAAAAACAAGCAGTTTTACAAAAAAAGTAGTCCGTTCCTCGGTATGGAACTGTTTGTAAGGAGATTGCACTCAAAATGTTATGTATACTGGAATGGTATGTAAGGATGTGTAGCCATGTTTGTAGTATGCATGTGTGAGGGTACAAAATTGTTTTATTGGATATATATATATATGTGTATATATATAACGTTAACGCCGTTTATTAGCAACATTACTTACGCTATAAAATTATGACAGTTGTAATCGTAATAATAATAATACAATGTGAAATTGTTTAGAACCATTTAAAAATTTATTAATTAAAAATTTTCAATTCTTTTGTGATGTAAACTATCATTATTATTCGCATGTGTGTAGCCGTAGTACACATGTAGTTATTAACATATAAGTAGTACCTCGTATTACACATAGAACATAACATACACACTTATACTACAATAAACATTTGTTATTATATAATATTGGTCTCGACTTGCTGATTTCTTTAATAACTATTAAATTATCCGATCTCTTTTTAATAATCTATTTTCCTTTTATTATTATTGCATATGCATTTCTTTGTTTTAAAAAAAATTTACTATTTACTTTCAGATTAATTCAAATATCATTGTATTATTTATTCAAAATTATACTTTCATATGTTTAAACATTACTCGAAACTACTATACAAATAAACATTTACATTTTCAACAATTATTAATTCCACTTTGAATTATATTGTCTTTTTTTTACATGGTTAATTGTCTTTACTTGAGTCTTTTTGTTTTTACAAATACATGGTTTTGTTTCACCTAAGTTGTAGTGGTAATACTCAGCGTATCCTCTTCGGTCCTAGGTCCTTGATCCTGGATGCTCCTCTGTAGTCGTGCAGTCCTGGAGTCCTTGATCCTCCTCCTTCTGATCCTCTCCGTAGTCCGTTGCCACGTTCCGTACGCTGGTCTCTATTCCATGTATTTGGCTGCTCCCTCGTCTTCCGTCATAGCCTCTGGCTGCAGCGGTGATCTCACGAGTGTGATGAGTAGTCGGTCATAGCCACTGGCTGCAGCGGTGTTCTCACAATTGTGATGAGTAGTCAGTCATAGCCTCCGGTTGCTGCTGTGGTTGATCGAAAAAGAGTTGTCATTGGGCAGAGCCTCCGGTTGCCACGGTAGTTGAACGAGAAAGAGTTGTTGTCGTTGGGCAGAGCCTCCGGCTGCCACGGTAGTTGAACGAGAAAAAGAAATAAGTTGGTGTGTCTCGAGTATTTATATCCTAGGGCACAAGAATCATGTTTCGATAATCCTCTGCAGATATCAGTTTGTCGTTGGCGTCCCTTTCTAAACACGATTATTTTCATACTTATTTTGCTTGTCTTCACAACATGCGAAGTCTTTTGCAAATTACCCGATATTCATCTTGTCGGTAATTTTTATGTGTTCACTGTGTATAAACTCTTTTTCCCGATCTTAATTAATATAAGTTTTATTTGTATTTATTTTCATTATATTCGGACTTTTTATTATTTTCGCACTAATTTTTGTACACACGTGCGTTTTTATAGTATACACACTGTGACGTATTCGGTTTTGTGATATTATGCAGACACTCTTTACAATTTAAATAATTCATATAATTAATAGCATTTATTTAGGGGTGACGCTTTACAGAAATCAACTGGTCTCACACACACATGTAAAATTCACGTGTACACACAGACACAGCTGAGTGGCGTGATCAACCTGTACAAGCATGAAATTTGGTTGTTCCCTTTACAGTTCAGAGTGAAAGCTGAATTATTATTACTAACAATATGGATTATTTATTTAGTTATATTAATTATCTTAATTAATTGTGCAATGCACCGTACCCTATACATTTGTACTGTTGCATATTTCCCTGCTTAATAAAAAAAATGTAATAAACTTGTTTATTAAATTTTTGCCTTTTTACATTAGACAAAATAGTACAGTACATTTTAACAATACAATATTTATTTACATTATGCTCATAATAATGAATAAACTATTATTCAATTTACCCTTGTGTGGTGGGCTGAACAAAATTATTCCCCTCCCATATATGTTGACTTGGTGCTCACTTTAAAGTGTTCTCCTTTAACTGTCACTGTGACCTAGTTATTCATTCGTAGAACTTCCTTAAAGAGCTGGCATGGCACTTGCCCGCCTTTCTGTTTTGTGTCATCATATGGTGGTACTTTCTATCTGTCTTGTGTCATCATATACAATGAAAGTTTGTTTGCCAACTTGTCTTCGCAAAGTGTAAGGTGCATCATACAATCTGAAGAATTTCTTAGCAGTATTGTCAATACATTTTCCAACTGGATTTGTTTTTAATAATACTTTCTCTCCCACATTAAACTTCTGCAACTTGTGAGTTCTGTTGAATCGTTCTATTCTCTTATTACCTTTTTCCATTATTCTTCTTTTAGCATGTTCAATCTTAATGCTTAAAGGTATCGGTAAGTTCTGATTTGCAGGTTTGTGAACATACCGGTTCCAAAATCGGTCGGGCTGACGATCTTGTTCAATCTCTGTCGGTGTGTAGCTCGTTGCGTCGCTATAATTCTCATTAATGGCTTTTTCAAAGAATGGTAAATACTCTGCCCATTTATTGTGTTGGTTATGGCAGAAAATACTTAGGTACTTACCCAATTCTTTATTCACTCTCTCAGCTAAATTTCCCTGTGGATGTCTGGTGGATGTGAGTATGGGTTGGATTCCATTTTCTCTTAATATTCTATTCCATACTTCACTTTGAAATTGCACTCCTTGATCGCTAAGAATCCTCTTCATCTTACCATGTAGTGGAATATATTTTTGTAACAGAATTTTTAGGACAGCTTTCGTTGTCAGTTGCATAATAGGATACAGATGAACTGCCTTAGAAAACACTTCTATACAGACTAGTATGTGTTTAACCCCCCGACTTGATCGTGGTAATGGCCCTAAGAAGTCCACTGCAACCAACTCACCTTTCGCCTCCTCTGTATACTTTGCATTTCCACATATGTTTGAAGATTGGGTTGCTTAGCAGTCTGGCAATCATAACATTTCTTCAATTCATTTTTAATTTTTCTAAACATGTTGATCGTAAAATCTCTAAGGGATAAATAACATTTTAATGCCGATGCATGAGCTAAGGTCTCATGAGTTGGTGTTATCAGTTTAAATAACATCTCGTTCGTCAACACAACTTTCCAGTCATGTCTAATTAATTTGAAAAGAATGTTGTTATGTAGCTTATATTGAGCTGGTAGGTGAGATTGACGTTTTAAATTTCGTAACGTAATGGCTTGATGCTGTTCTTCTGCTAGATTTTGTAGCATTCTTCTTACTTCGTTGCTAGCTTCAATCATATAGGTAATAGACATACTTCGTTATCTTCCTTATTGTAGATCTCCTCACATTCTTCTGTAACATAAGACTTAATATATCTGCAACGCTATTGTCTTTCCCTTTGCAGTACTTAATAGTGAATGAGTACTCACCAATGGCTAGCTAAAATCCATCTCAGTAAATGAGAGTTCGTTACTTTACATTTCAGTAGAAATGACAGTGCTTGATGGTCAGTATGTATTTCAAAGTGAGTACCATAAATGTAATATCGGAATTGTTTAAGAGCGTAGTGCAACGATACAGCCATACGCTGTATTAGGCATTAATTTGAATAAATATAAAATTTATAGAATTTTTATAAGTTACGGGTAAATGGACAGGTCTGAGATTGTAAAAATACTTCATTGTTAGATTAGGGGATAAATTAACCTGTTCTGACAGGCAGTGAACACCTGCTCAATTGTATGTGTGTTACACGTGTATCTTGTATGTGTTAGTGATGCATGGAAAGACAGGAATCTCAGCAACCCGGCCCAAGTAATTAATAAAATAATTATTTTAATTCACTGTGCGAAAACTAATTAGTGTATAAACAAACCAAAGGCACCAAAGTGTGTGTAAAATTTATAGTTATCCCCAGTGAAAACATGACGTTAATAGGACACGCTATGTGAAGACAATGCGAAATGTATGTGCCAAAAAATATGCAAATTACCCTAAGACACTCAAATTAATATAGTGAGTGCTTAATTGAAGTAGCTATGATTTGTGCTATCTCGATTCCATGCAAAACATTGCTATTTGCTAATAATTGCAAATAGATGAAAAGGTTCGGGAGTGGGGGCTATCACGCGATATGCAGGTATCGACAGGACGATTTTGGAGCCAACTGGCGCGGAATCTCGAGAGGGTATAAATTGAGGGTTCGACCAAAAACCCTTCTCTTCATTTCAAGACACAGTTGCAGTCGGACATGCTGTCCGTCGGCAGAACAGTTTTATATTTATTTTGATTACAAGTCGCAGTAACAAAAGAAGAAAACGTCATTAATTTTGTGACTATTCCGGAAAACGTAAATATCGGAATCGCAAGTCTACCAAGAGTATCTACGGTGAAGCTACCAGAGTGACGAGGGATGCTGGACATTAGACGATGTTTAAGATCTATCTTGCAGCAGATAACAACTCTCTGATGAGGACCACACCGCTGTAGAACGACTCTAGACGTATCCAGGACCACACACACGCTGCTGGATAGTGACGCTGGACTCTAGATGTATCCAGGACCACGCCAGGACAGGAGGAATGGAAAACTAAATCTGGACAACGCTGGACCCCTGACAACAAGTTGTAAGAGCATCAGAACTCGAGGTGACATGCGTAATGCATTTTAAATGATTTTAAAAAAGAGCTCATAAAGACTATATCAAAAGACAATAAATTAAAACAAAGAAAAATTTATAATTAGTAATAATATTTTAGAAATGTAGATAAATGTTTAGTTGTAAGAATGAGCGATCGCATATAAAGAAATAATAAATAAAAAGAGAATTTAAAGTTGAGAGAGTATAGTTTATCAAAATAAATAGTTAAATTGATTTGATATTTGAATTATAGAAAAGAATAATTTAAATTAGAAAATATTAAAACAGATGCCAGTCTAAAAGTAATTAATATAAATTTAAATTTAATTTTAAACATTGGTATAAACTGAGCGAGTTGAGGTCAGATCTGAATTAAGAGAATTCAATTCAAATTACATTTTAATTTTATATTTTATTAGTAAATCAAATTATTAACAGGTCTAGATTAAGATTATTAACATGTCTAGATGTAAGAGGTTTTAAAAATATGTGTAACATTGCATAGTATAAGATATAAACATTTAATAATGAGCAATATCGTGACCGATGATTATTAAGGATGTTTATGATTATTTATAAGATTGAGTAAACAATAAATATGAATTTTAAATACTCATAAATACAATACTCTTATTATAATTACACCTGAACCCCAAATACACGTACACGTTATATTAAATTGCAACTTGTTACGTTGTATAAATGGAGCTCCAAGATCGTGAAGCTACACAAATTTAAATTATACAATAGAATTTGTTGTATAAATGTCGCCCATGAACGTGGGACCCGACACGCCTACATTTAATAATTAATGTATGCTCTATGATTACCAATGGTTGATGAGTTATATGATATAACTAATATTATATTTTAATTAATTGTGTATGTTAGTATTTTAAAATTGTTGTGTGTATTGTATTGTAATAATGCAACTGGCACCCACCCAAATAAGCAGGTGTAATTGTAACAGGAGTAAATAAAAATAAATAAATAAATAAATAAATAACAGTTCAACAATAAATAAATAAAAGCTTGCATACGGTTCACCAATAATAATAAATTATAAATAAATATTTTTTAATAATTCGACATGACGACTCCAGGAAACTTAGATGTGGAAGCATTTCAGACCATGATGCGTGCTTGGGTAGGTGAAATAAGCACAAAACAGACAGAAAATTTGAATGCAAAAATAGACGAACTAAAAGAATTAAATAAAAACCAAACAGAAAGTTAGAAAATAAATTAGAACAACAGCCTGAAAATTTTAATATTAAACTAGAACAACAGACTGAAAATTTTAAACAGGCTACCATAAAAATACGGAGAGGCTAGAAGTGTTAACAGAGAAAATTGTTGACATCAACTCACATATTGAGACTATCACAGAAAATGTATGTGAAAGAATTGTTAAGCAAACGGAACAAATATGTGAAATGATGGAATGTAAACAAACAATTGTAATTGGAAGTAAGAGAGAACAGACTTTCATAATTACTGATGATAATTCTAAAAGAATAATTAACTCTAGGGAAGAATGTAAAATACATTTAATTAAACACTCGTACCATGTTGGCGGAGGTATCCACAGTAGTGGTTACACTCACACACTAATAAAACAATTCAAAACGGTAACATGATTGAAACAAATCACTCGCGACAAGGGTACGCACAGTAATTATCGAGTGAACGATAATCATAATGATAATCACAATAATTATAAAAACTATAAAGGTTATTATAAACGATGAATGAAAAAACCGTCGCGCACAGCTGTTCAGGTAGGTGCACTAAGCCAAACTAATGAGAGAGAGAGAGAGAGACGTTTATAAAGAGAGACGAAAGAGAGGAAATTTTGTGTGGCTGACAGGCAAAACGAAAACGTTGCCCTATGAACAGGTGACTCTTACGATAAAAACAAACGTCGCAGTAACACAATGGAATGTTGTCACGAGGGTGAATACAATGAATTTCCTGTTGACGGACCCAATGCAATTGTTATAATAGTGAGGGGTGTAAGATCGAATGACACACCGAACCGAACTCAATACCCGAAAATAAATAATTATTTTTAAAAGAAAAATATTACTGTTAATTATTAATAAGAAAAGGAGTTAATTAATAAGAAATAATATGTGTAAAAAGATTAAAGAATTAATAATAGAAAGAATGTTATGTTTGAAAGAAATGGTGAGGTATGTTAGTATTCAAAGTAAAGAATGGCGCGAAATAATTAAGAAAGTAATGGTAAAGGATGTTAGTGTTGTTATTAGTATAAAGAAAGGATTAGAGATGAGAAATCAATGTTAATTGTCAGAATGGCTGATCAAGCGAAATCTTCATACCTTAGTGGAAAGGCAAGGGCACAGAAGATAGCGATAGTGAAAGTCAAGGGCAGAGATTATTTAGAGCTCCAAATACTATGATTAAAACATCGAGTAGAGTTAAGCACATAAAGTCTGGATATAGACGTGTTTCTAAGGTAGTCATCTGTAGCCGATAATGACTCACTACGAAGCTAACGAAAAAGGTGTATTTCAGAAAGTAATGGTAAGGATGAAGAAAATTATTAGCGAACAGAAAGGTAATAGTAAAGAAATGTAATCATAGAAGGTAATGAAGGTTAATGTATTGTATAAGATTAATGTAAGAAATGTTAATGTATTGTATAAGTAATATAAGAAAAGTTAAGGAAGATAAAGTAATGTTCATGTTAAGAAAAGAGTTAAGAAGCGAAGGTAAGAATGTTGTGAGTGTCAAACAGCAAAATGACCGAATCGACATACCTATGTGGAACTCCAGAGTATCCGAAAGGACCAGAAAGGAGAGCTAATTGCAGTGGATTTTCTTGGACCACGTCCGAGATCAAGTCGGGGAGTGAAACACATACTTGTTTGTATAGATGTATTTTCCAAAGCCGTCCATCTGTATACAATTAGGCGATCCACAACTACAGTTGTAGCAGAAATACAATCCTGCATATGGTAAAATGAAGAAGGTCAACGCACCACTCACACGTTCATCGTATACGATGAGAGAAAGGATAAGGACATTGGCAAATATCATGCAACGTCATTCAAGAAATTCTACGTATGAATAATGAGAAGCGAGAGTGAGAGGGGGACAATGCCACTGAACCGGTACAAGGTCAACTAACTTGCCCACCCAATATTCCGGATCAGCTGTTATAATGGAGGGTGAATCTTGCATTCCACCAACAGCGAGCGTTATATGGACTACTCATTATTATGTGTTGTTTAACTGGTGTAAACGTAAGTTAAGCGAATATAATATGATTATATTTGTCTAGAACAAATAGACAAAAATTTAATAAATAAATTTTTTTTTCTCAGGCAGAGGAATAATGCAACGATACAGCCATATGCTGTAATAGGCATTAATTTGAATAAATATAAAATTTGTAGAATTTTTATAAGTTACGGGTAAATGGACAGGTCTGAGATTGTAAAAATATTTCATTGTTATATTAGGGGAGAAATTAACCTGTTCCGACAGGCAGTGAACACCTGCTCAATTGTATGTGTGTTACACGTGTATCTTGTGTGTGTTAGTGATGCATGTAAAGACAGGAATCTCAGCAACCCGCCCCAAGTAATTAATAAAATAATTATTTTAATTCACTGTGCGAAAACTAATTAGTGTATAAACAAACCAAAGGCACCAAAGTGTGTGTAAAATTTATAGTTATCCCCAGTGCGAAGATGACGTTAATAGGACATGCTATGCGAAGACAGTGCGAAATAAACGTGCCAAAAAATACGCAAATTACCCTAAGACGCTCAAATTAATATAGCGAGTGGTTAACCGAATTAGCTATGATTTGTGCTATCTCGATTCCGTGCAAAACATTGCTATTTGCTAATAATTGCAAATAGATGAAAATGTTCGGGAGTGGGGGCTATCACGCGATATGCAGGTATTGACAGGACGATTTTGGAGCCAACTGGCGCGGAATCTCGAGAGGGTATAAATTGAAGGTTCGACCGAAAACCCTTCTCTTCATTTCAAGACACAGTTGCAGTCGGACATGCTGTCCGTCGGCAGAACAGTTTTATTTTTACTTTTATTACAAGTCGCAGTAACGAAAGAAGAAAACGTTCATTAATTTCGTGACAATATTCCGGAAAACGTATATACCGGAATCGTAAGTCTACCAAGAGTATCTACGGTGAAGCTACCAGAGCGACGAGGGATGCTGGACATTAGACGATGTTTAAGATCTATCTTGCAGCAGATAACAACTCTCTGATGAGGACCACACTTCTGTAGAACGTCTCTAGATGTATCCAGGACCACACACGCTGCTGGATAGTGACGCTGGACTCTAGACGTATCCAGGACCACGCCAGGACAGGAGGAATGGAAAACTAACTCTGGACAACGCTGGACCGCCGACAACAAGTCGTAAGATCATCAGAACTCGAGGTGACATGCGTAATGAATTTTAAATGATTTTAAAAAAGAGCTCATAAAGACTATATCAAGAGACAATAAATTAAAACAAAGAAAAATTTATAATTAGTAATAATATTTTAGAAATGTAGATAAATGTTTAGTCGTAAGAATGAGCGATCGCATATAAAGAAATAATAAATAAAAAGAGAATTTAAAGTTGAGAGAGTATAGTTTATCAAAATAAATAGTTAAATTGATTTGATATTTGAATTATAGAAAAGAATAATTTAAATTAGAAAATATTAAAACAGATGCCAGTCTAAAAGTAATTAATATAAATTTAAATTTAATTTTAAACATTGGTATAAACTGAGCGAGTTGAGGTCAGATCTGAATTAAGAGAATTCAATTCATATTACATTTTAATTTTATATTTTATTAGTAAATCAAATTATTGACATGTCTAGATTAAGATTATTAACATGTCTAGATGTAAGAGGTTTTTAAAAAATGTGTAACACTGCATAGTATAAGCTATAAACATTTAATAATGAGCAATATCGTGACCGACGATTATTAAGGATGTTTATGATTATTTATAAGATCGAGTAAACAATAAATATGGATTTTAAATACTCATAAATACAATACTCTTATTATAATTACACCTGAACTCCAAATACACGTACACGTTATATTAAATTGCAACTTGTTACGTTGTATAAATGCTGCTCCAAGATCGTGGGGCTCCACAAATTTAAATTATACAATAAATTCATTGTAGTAGACAATCTCCTTCTCTGATGTTGAGTAGTGCCGCTCTGCTCCTTTGAAAACTCTACTCACGTAGGCGATGACACTTAGTTTTCCTTCGGACTCCTTCTGGTATAGTACACTTCCCACGGCATAATCACTAGCATCAGAATAAATCACAAATTTTCCTTCTCGTTGAGGATAATGTAGCATGTTTTTTATAAATAATGTCTTCACTTGGTCGAAGCTTCGTGATGCTTCTTCTCCCATTTCCATTTTCGTCCTTTCTTTGTCAACTCTAACAAAGGTGGAGTCCTTTCGGCATATAATGGTGTAAACCTCCTGTAATATCCAGTTAAACCTAAAAATGCACGTAAACATTTAAGATTTCTGGGTATAGGAATGTTGGTTATACTGGTTATCTTGGTAGGATCTGGTTGTATACCTGAGGATGAGGTGATGTGTCCTAGGAATTAGATGGAAGTTTTTATGAATTCACATTTGTCTAGGTTTAGGGACATGTTTGCTTGCCTAAACTTATGGAATATTGTTCGTAGGTTTTTGATGTGTTCATTGAATGTCTTAGATATCACTAGAATATCATCTACGAAGGTCATCGTATAAGGTTCCACCTCTGGGCCTAATGTTCTTTTCAAACATTTTACAATAGCTGCCAAACTCGTGCTTAATCCAAATGGTACTACCTTATGTTGGTAACACTTGTTCTTGTTCAGGAATGCAGTAAATTTTCTATCCTCTTCTCGGATTGGAATCTGCCAAAAACTTGAACGTAGATCTAGTTTAGTCAAGTAGCGTGCTCCTTCACACTTTGTTAACAGCTTGTCGGCATTAGGCGCACAGTCATACTCTTTCATTATAATACTGTTCAGCTCCCGCATGTCCAGGCATAAACGAATATCCCCGCTTTTCTTCTTTACTACTACAAGAGGATTTAAGAAGTTGCTGTTGGACCGTTCTATCACGTTATTATGCAGCATGTGACGTATTTCCATTCCTACTTCTTCCTCGTAGCGCATTGGAATAGGATACGTCCTGACGAATTTTGTTGGGTCTGTTACAGTTATAGTATGTTTGTAGACTGTCGTCTGCCTCGGTGTTTCATTGAATACGTCTTCATATTCATTTATTAATTCTAGAAGCGGCTTTTCTTTCTGTTTAGAAATCTTGTCAGTTGTCTGACTTGTACATCGAGTTGGTACATATTGAACTTTGGGTTCAGTTAAGACAATAGGTGTCTCACTTACCTTATACTGTTTTTCTTCTTCATTCATACTTATGCTATGTTGAACACCCTTATAATTACATGTTATCTTATCATTAATGATATCAATCTTAGCACCTAGCACATTCAATAAATCAGTTCCTATAATACCATCATATATCAACTTATTCATAATAATCATTGGACATTCTGTTTCTAAATTTTCATATGTCATTGTTATGTAGTCTTGTGTTTTAACTTTTTCTCACTTATTAGTAGCGGTGGTAATGTTCATATTATTAACAGGTAATATTGCTGTATTATTAAAATAATTTTTATTTTGTTGCACCCAGGCAGCGTTTAAAACTGACAGTTTACTACCTGTGTCCTCCAACATTTTAATTACACAATTTCTTAACGACTACGTTCAATTTCCATCTCAAACGTATTTGTTGAGGTTAATTTCGGTTTCGTAGTTTATGTTATTCTTACAACTCGCAGACATCTTCTTGATCTTCGTGCGTATAGAGCAAATCCTGATTATACCTTACTTTCGAGAAATAAAACACATGGAAATGATAGTGGTAATATTAATGTTTAATCTTTGAAATTTTTATTCAAGTTTAGTAAAAATTGTTATTTTGATATTAACATTAGCAATGATCGATTCTTATCTCAGGGTCAAATGTTAAATGAATTAAGTATATAAAAGTGAATTCTTTTGGCTGCTACGCAAGGTTCTATTAATTAATAAAAAACAAATAAGGAGTACATTACAATGAAACTAGATCAATACTTATTATCTAAACTAATATTATACATAGCTATTAATGTTAGACAGTATGGCCTGCAAAATATTTCATTTCATTATGTGCGCAATGCATGCTGGTTGTTGAGTGATGTCATAATCATGGCCGTCGCGTGGCTAGCTATTTAGTGTAAATTCGTTCCCAATGTATATTAATAAAATATGTTCACTTTGCGTTCACCATTTCTTATATTTTGTTCTTTTTCTTTTATAAAACGTTTTATCAGTTACTAATGTGGTGTGAGTTGTTGGTGTTACTACTGATTATTCATGTTGGATTACAAGAGTTGGTTGGTTAAAATTTTTGTAGAATACATACAGTTCATTAGTTAATTTTAATTTAGTCTTCCTTCTTGTTAATCACTTCCATATTTTCTTAACTTCACTGGTAGTCGTTCATGTTTGGTTATACGACTTATGGTAATGCTTCATGATTTTTCTGTTTGGTAATTTATTCTTCTGAGTTTGGTTCCTTGTTTAAAAAATTTTTTACATAATATTTTTTTTTTATCAGCACTCGTCAACTGTGTTCCATCGTGGTTAACAATCAAGTGTCCTTCTTTCTTCTTTTTTTTTTCACAGAAGCTGACCAAAATTTCTTGGATTATTATTAGCCCATAGTGCAAAGTTCAACTGTTACATTACCATGATCATTAAAATACATACATTTTATATTTTGCCTTCAAATTACCTTTTTATCATAACACAATAATATTTAATACAATTTATATGTGGTTAATCCAAACAAAATTACAAATCATTTGATACCAAACATGGCCTGGTTTGGTCATGTAAAAATTAGTATTTCTTTTATGAATTTGCTAACTGCTATAATTTTTTATTGTTCGACTAAGCTTTTCGTCATTACTGACATCTTCAGGTCTTAAACAACGTCTTACTGACCTGAAGATGTCAGTGATGACGAAAAGCTTAGTCGAACAATAAAAAATTATAGCAGTTAGCAAATTCATAAAAGAAATAGTAAGGATGGCTGCTAATTTAAACAATACGAAGAATAAAAATTAGTATTTTGTGGATTTTGCAGTTATCTTACTAAACAATTTAGAATGATGGATGCCAGTTGACTATGACCCTTTGATACTGTCAGGATTAATTATAGGCTCTGATAAAAGCTAATTCATTATTCAGGTTGTTAACCCCAACTGAACTTGGTAAATTGCTGGAATTGTTATGGGAGTTGTAAATTCCCTCCCAGCAATTGCCATTTACACTGATGAAAGACAAATTACGTACAGTACCTGTGGTTTGATGAAAAGTACTCTTGTAGGCTGTAAGACCGCATGTAGCTGAAGCTGTTTGTTGTTGTAGTTGAAGTAAAGAAACTTAGATTTTGACGAACAGTTCGCACATTCGCGATTTTCCGAACTTATGTGTGAGGTTTGAACCGTTTGCCGTATTTGCGAAAAAAAGGTTACATACGAAAAAGACGGGCAGGCCTGCGAGGGCGAAGCGAACACGTGTACTACTAATATGCGATCCTAACAACAGTACAGAGTTCAGCGCACGCGCGAGAGGTCGATTTGTGGTTGGTCCTGCATAAAACGATCACGCACTCGTGCACTATTTGAACTTACCAAATCGTACGTGAAATTAAAGTTACAAACACATACGTAAAGACAAACACATGAGCAACTAAACGCTATGCAACTCACCATCTGTGGCTTAAGTAAATGTCTTCACAATACAATTGACATGTTTCGGGACACTTGTCCTATCCTCAGAATTTTTAAAAATGTCTCTTCATACCATCATACGATGGCACAGTCGTCAATATATTTAAAAATTATTAAAATGCACATAAACATAAAACACAATTACATTTCACAAATTACGCGCACAACAGTTTTACGGTGTACACCGCACGGCAACCGACAGCGCCCTGGTTGATATTTTACTCGTGTCATAGCAATATCGCAACACGGTATCATACAGGACATTAGATTTAAAGTTCAGCTGATCATTTAAAACATGTGGCCTGGTAACAGGATTATTATACCCTCTATATATTTCAAACTCTTCAAGGGCGTTCATGTAATGTCCTTTATTACAAATGTGAAGGGGTTTCAAGTTGGTATGAAAATTAGTATAGTTGTGATTTTCTTCAATAAGATGTTTAGCGAATTTAGATTTTACGTTTTCTGTGTTGTGAAAATAAGTGGGTGGCTTATGTTCAACAAACCTCTTGAGAAAACCACAGCCCGTTTGGCCCACATAAAAGGCATCACAACTATTACATATTAATCTATAGATCCCTGTTTTCTTTTCAAGGACTGTTGGTTCCCGAGTACTAAGGCTATTTAAAATGTTATTTGTAGTCTTATATGTGACAACAACGTTTGACTTGTTTAAAATAGAAGACAGAATTCTAGGTAGAAAGCTGATGTATGGTATTGAAATGTATTTATACACAGTGTCCCCAGGTGCCCTTAGTGTGTTTCCGTTTTTTCGTCTCATATGTTTTTTAAGGATATTATTTACTACTGCTTTTTTGTAGCCATTGGTGACCGCAATGTGTTTAATGGTATTTAGTTTGTCTTGATAATCCTTATCGCTGAGGGGCAATGATAAGAGGCGGTTAACCATGCTGTGGAAAGCAACCATTTTCTGTGATACCGGATGATAAGATGTGGTGTGTATTACAGTGTCAGTTGTAGTGGGTTTCCTATAAATATTAAACTCCAATTTATTAATGTTTCTGGTCACCGTCAAATCTAGAAAATTTAATTTTCCACTGTCGTCGTGCTCCAGTGTAAACTGTATATTGTTATTAATACTGTTTAAATATGTGTGTAGCCTGTCTATTTTTCGACGTGTGCCTTTATAGATCAAAAAGGTGTCGTCAACATACCGGCCATAAAATATTATGTTATCATTGTACATACCATTGGAAAAGATAAAGGAGTTTTCGAAATGGTTTAAGTACACTTCAGCGAGTAGGCCAGAGAGTGGAGAACCCATTACCACTCCGTCATGTTGGCTAAAGAATTGCTTGTCATGCATGAAATAATTCTGGTTAAGAACCAACTCCAAAAGGTCCATCAATTCTTTAATACTTTCAACATTCAATTTATTAGTATTGACGAGGTTATTTCTCAAAATTTGTAAGGTATCAGCAACCGGTATATTCGTATACAAATTAACAATATCAAACGAAACCAGCTTATAATGAGGTTCGATCTTTAGATCCTTCACTTTATTGACAAAATCGACATTATTGGTTATACTGTAACTATTAACTATGTTTATGTTGCGTTTAATGACGTTTACCAATTTTTTAGCTGTTTTATAACCAGGTGCGGTAGTGAAGTTAATTAACGGTCTTATCGGAACACCAGTCTTATATAGTTTTGGTAACCCTGTCAATGTGGGTGCCTTTGAATTGATGGGCTTTAACGATCGTCTAGTTCGCTCATCAAACAAATGCACACTCTTATTTATGCCCCGATTTAGACACTTGACGTAATGTTCAGTAGGGTCCGAGTTTAATTTCTCAATGTTGTTGTTAGGTATAAAGTTCCGTATCTTATCAGTATAATCACTATTGTCCATAATGACAACAGTGTTGCCTTTGTCAGCTTTGGTTACGAGAGCACCGTTGTCTGACAGTTTGCGTTTTAAACCCGTTAAGATATTGCGTTCTTTATTATAATTATTAAAAGTATACAGAACCGAAGAATAGGTATTAGTATTCTGGTTTCTTATGATATTACTGAGCTTATTATTGATTAAAATCCGCGCCTCATCTTGAACCTTCTGGTCCTCTATTGCTTTGACTACAGTTTCAGGATTTATAATTTCAGCAGCAATATGTTTATGGCTGAAGTTAGATTTTGATCGAGGTAAATTATAATTTAAGCCCTTGTTCAACAAATTAGATTCTTCTTTAGTTAGATCTATTGATGTTAAGTTCTGCAATCGTGTATAAAATTTATGTTTACAGGTAATGTTGTTGGCTTCCTGCTGTTGTCTGTCTAATAACCTTTGGAATTTACTTATTTGCTTGCTATGCATTTGATAAATAATTCGCTGTGTGTCATTGTTTACAAAATCAAGATAGTTATCAAGCAAGGCCGGATGTACGTCATTAAGTAATTGTAAATGTGCTCTATATAATCTTGAATTGAGATGGGATTTTTTCTTGTATAACGATTTTATTTCTTCTTTAATTCTGTACAATTCTGCGTGCCTTTTAGTTTTCATATCAGCGAAGGATGAGCATTTAAGAAAATCCAGATGTAAGATGTCCAGGGGTAAGAAAATCAAGTTCCTCAGATGGATCTGGTGACATGTCGCATAGAGGGCGACTGTTCAATATTGCTTCAATGCGAGTGAATATGGTACAGTATTCTTCAAATGTAAATATTACATCACCAACCGTGCGGTACAAATGACCTTTCGCTAATTTGATGGCGGCTTCCCAAATTCCACCGAAATTCGGCGCATACGGTGGATTGAAGTGCCATTGAATTTTGCGTTTCGCTAATTGAGCGGCTATTTCATCGCTATGAGTTTCCAACATAGAACATAGATCACGAAGGTGGCGTGAGGCACCAACGAAGTTGCGACCATTGTCAGAATAAAGATCTGAAGGAAGTCCACGACGAGCGATGAAACGATCCAGCGTGGCGAGGAAAGCCTCAGTAGACAAATCTGAGACAACTTCTAGGTGTACTGCACGGGTAACCATACATACAAATACGCAAAGATAACTTTTATAGGTACCTAGTTTACGAAGGCGAGAGTCTTTAGTTGAGAACGGACCAGCATAATCTATGCCGGTGGACAAGAATGCAGGTTGTGGTGTTACTGGAGACATAGGCAACGAAGCCATGATAGGTTGCGAGGGCCTTGCAGATATTTTAAAGCACTTGACACATTTACGCAGCCGAGCTCTCAAGGTGGAGCAAGGCAAGGAATCCAAAAGGTTTGGTTGATCAATCCTTGAGTAGTACGTGGTTCAGAATGCAAACCTAATGTATGAAAGTGATCAATGGCAAGATCAGTAAGATGTGATTTATTTGGCAAAAGCATAGGAAACTTGGATCTGTCCGGCAACAAGGAGTGACATAGTCTACCACCAGCACGAAGGATACCATCGTTGGAGATAAATGGAGAGACAGCAAACGTAACGAGTCAGGAATCTTTCCCTTCTTCATACAGGCAATCTCCTGATCAAAGTAGTCTTGTTGCGTGAGACGTACTATGGTGAGTTCAGCGACTTTGAGTTCTTTGACAGACAAAATAGTAGATTTTGACGCCATATACTTACGAGAGTGAGCCTCCAGGTGGTCTAGTGGCTAACGCGGGCGATTGATGCGCTCGTGGTCCCTGGTTCAATTCCCGGCGGAGGTTCCGTACGGCGTGCACTCAGCGTCGTGAGGCAAACCGAGTAGGCGCTGAGATAACAGCGCCGCCTCCTGGCTGTGAATACCGCAACTAGCGGCTGGTGGCGCGTAGTACTAGCCATACACCATCACACTAACACAAAAGCCGCGGGGTACGCCTTGGTCCTTAACGGACTGTTGAGCGGAGGTTTATTTTATGCTTACGAGAGTGATTTACGAACCGATGAATGTAAACAAATACACGTATGAGTTTTTGAAAACTAGACATTCTTTGGTAGAAGTCAGTGAATCTTTCTGGAGAAGTGACCACAAGAGTTGTGGCTGGAACAGGTTTCAATTCAGGAATCTCCAAGTAGACCTTTCTACTGTAGACAAGCAGAGGCCAAGACTTAGATGACACATGAAATTGCGGTGGTCCCTTCCACCACCATCCTGAGTTTTGAAGCGTGGCCGCAGTGCATCCACGGGAACCCACATCAGCTGGATTACTGTGTGTAGGAATGTGAGCCCAACATTTAAGTGCGGTGAGTTCCAGGATGGTCACCACTCGATTAGCAACATACATTTTGAGTTTGTAGGATGGCGTATTAAGCCAATCCAGTACAGTACTAGCATCAGTGTACAGTTGAATTTCCTGTATAGGAAGAGCGGATAGGACCTGTTGAGTTGATGCTATCAATCGTGACAATAGCACTGTGGCATTGAGCTCTAGTCGAGGGATGGAGACAGTTTTTAGCGGGGCGACACGACTTTTGGCCACAAGCAGTTGCAGGTTGACTCGGTTGTCATTACTTTCTGAATGCAGATAAACGGCGGCGGCAAAGCCATGCTGTGACGCATCGCAAAAACCGATGAGACAATAATGAGCATTGTCAATAGCGGCATGTGGAAATGATATTTCACTTACAGCTGATAATCCAACAATGAATTTTTTCCAATCCTCTTTGGATTCAGAGCGTAACGGGTCATCCCAATCCAATGAAGCAGTCCAAAGACATTGTATGAAACAATTGGCCCAAAAAACGACAGGCGAAAGCCAACCAAGAGGATCGAAAAATTGGGAGATGTAGGACAAGATACTGCGTTTGGTGATTTTCTCTTTGAACGGAATGTAGTTATATGAAAAGGTATCGGAAGATGGACACCAACGAATACCAAGAATTTTTACTGTTTGGTTTTCATCAGAAAAAATGAAAGGATTTTCCAGGTGTTCTGGAGAAAATTGGGCTATCAGTGCTGGGTTGTTTGATGTCCACTTTCTTAGCTCAAATCCCGAGAGTGACAACATCGAATTTAGCTCCTTGATGAGATGAACAGCTTCCTCAAAGGTGTCAATACCAGTGACTAGGTCGTCTACAAAGGTATGATGTTCGAGTGCATACGCGGCGCATGGGAAAGATGAGCCTTCATCTGAAATCAGTAGTTTTAAAGAACGTTGAGCTAAATACGCTGACGGTTTTAGTCCATATGTTACAGTGGCTAACTCATTCTTGGAGAGGTTGAGATGAATCGCTGCGCCAAAAGATATGTTGGAGATGTCGATCTTCCGGACAAAGTATAATTTGACTATACATCTGACGACAGTCTGCGGTGATGAGAAATTTGTGAGTACTGAATGATATCAATATGTGTTGAAGGTCACTTTGAAGCTTGGGACCTGGAAGAAGACGTTCGTTGAGTGACACACCAGTGTGATCTGGAGAAGTGGCATTAAACACGACCCGGATTTTTGCGTGAGGATCGTGCCTTTTGAATACACAATGGTTTGGAATTATGTACGAAGACGGAGTGTGCGCAACAGACATGTGGCCCAGGTCCAAGTATTCCTGCATGAAATTGTTATACTTGTCCTGCGCTTCGGGGTTTTTTGAAATGCAATGTTCCAAGTTAAGAAAGGAACCAACAGCGGCTGGACGATTCGATCCAATTTCAGTAGCTTCAGGGGCAACTGGCAGTGAAACCATGTACCACCCACCCGGTACTCTCGTCGTGGTTTGAACAAACAAGTCTTCACAGTATTGGTCTTGAGAAGATATAGATTTGGGTGTTTCGACTTCCTCCATTTCCCAAAACCGTTTAAGTTGGAGATCAACCCTATCGTTCAGAGTTGAGAACAATGTGGTGGACGACGCTTGACGTGATGAGAATGATTGGCGATTGACTACAGTGCCGACTAGGACATATCCAAACATGGTAGATATAGCAGAAGGATTGCCTTTGATTACAGAGCGTGGGCCGTCTGACAGGCAATATTGATACACGTCGCTTCCAATGAGTAGGTCGACCTTGGCAGGGCAATAAAATCAGGGTCAGCAAGTTGCAGGCATGAGAATTGGGCAGCTACATCCTTGTGGAGATTAATGGAAGGCAATTCACTAGTGATGCGATCCATGACTACAGACTGTACATGAATTGGACGTTGACGAGTGTCTCGAGACCGAAGACTGAGATCTACAGTGAAAGTAGCCTAGTTCACTTGAGAATTTATACCAGTGAGTGTGAAGGCAACAGGGCATTGTTTAAGAGCAAGACGTGCAGCAGCGCAGTCTGCGGTGATTATGCTGCATTGACTGCCAGAATTGAGAACAGCTCGAATTTCCTGGCACTGACCATATGCATCCTTTACCTAATACCTTTGCTGTGCCGAGTAACACAATTTTTGAAACAGTATCCACGGTTTAGGCGTGACAAGAGAAAGTTGCATTCTGACTGTTGCCAGAGCTTGATGGTGACAAAATAGGTCCAGGGGCGCCCGTTTGCACACTACTCTGCGTTGAATTGACAGACGAGCTTTGAACATTTGCCTGACAAAGCATAGTGTTGTGGCTTTTACTATGACATGTTCGACAACTTTTGTTTGAAGTACAATTTGCACGAGGATGAGTGGAAAAACAAGCAGAGCATCGTTTGTGCTGACGAAGTACATTGTAACAAGAGTCAACAGGCAGTTGTTGAAACTTTTCACAATTGAATATTTTGTGACTGTCATTGCAATGGAAACAGGTAGTGTTGGGTCGAGCTTCCTGAGAGGTTTGAACTAACAGAGTCTTTGCAGATTTATTTACAAATTTTGCCTGGTTAGTTGTGCCTTTGAAACCACTTGTGCCGGGAAACGATCGACTATTGACAGGTGGTGTACTGAGAGGCGAACTAGGAGGAGATTCAGCCTGGATGATTTCGTATGACCTTTCGAAGTTGGTGATAAATTTTATTAAATCCTGAAAGTTAGGAATTTGATTATCATCCTCCGTTTGTTTTTGTTCATACAGCATACGGTCGTCAGAAGGCAATTTGTGTAAAGCAAGCTACAACAGGAGAAAATCTTGCATGTTTATGTCAATGCTGAGCAAGGCATTGACGGATGGCTGAAAGGTTGGCAGGTAATGTGTTTTAAATTGTCATGTCTATTTTCTTTTATTTGATAATTTTTCATCAAAGCATAATAATGATTTACAGCAGAATGATTGCTGTATCTGTTACATAAAACGTCATACGTTGTTTGGTAATTTACATCAGTAATTGGTAATGTTTCAACTAAGGACAGTGCATGACCTGACAAGTGCGTACGCAAACATTGAAGTTTTTGACATGGTGTGAAGACAGATGAATTGTGAACAGATGAATCAAACAAATTTTTAAAATTAATCCATTGATTAGGTTCGCCAGAGAAAACAGGCAGTGAAATTTTGGGCACTTTTAAAGGAAGCATGTGCCTGTATGACAGGCTTTTGTTCACTTGAATTGTCCAGTGTGAGGAGACTGAGCAGCTCATCACATTCTTTTGAAATGTCAATTACATCAGTTGAATCCTTTTCTTGTAAGGAAATATTATTTATTTCAATTTTTTCGATTGCATCTGAAAAGTCGTATAATTTAAGTGTGATTTCATACGTTTTCCCATCTAAATTATGCCCCTTTGAAGTTGCAAAGGTCTGTAGCGTATTTAGAGTACGTTTGCATTTGGCAAAATAAACTGCATTTGCACGTAGTAATGCGTCTTTTTTACCGGTCATGTTGAATGATTGTTGAACAATTTATTGCTGAGAAGACGAATATTAGACGAGATGACTTTTTTCAGTATAATGTGCACGATGCATTTGAAGTATGCGATGTATAATGTACGTATACAGTAGTACAGATGGCTGAATGTATTTTTACATGTGGACTGGCTGCCGGGTGAACGCGGTGGATACGTGTTATGCGTAAACACAGGGGGGATACAGGAGGGAGATAAGGAGTCACAGTGTCCGGTAACATAATGGGAATGTCGCAGTAGTTTTCCGCCAACAAAACAAGGAAAAGAACAGTTATGAAATGTACCTTATGAAATAACAGTTACTAGACACTAATAACAATTACTGTACACTATTTACATGGAGACATATGAGAGTAGTTGCAAAAAATAACCGTTACCGGTAACCAACGAAATGAGCGGTACATTCACGCGACCACGTTTCACAAGTTTTTATGATATCACAAAAACGACACTGTGAATTTGAACCATTCACTATTTGAACAATCCGGCCCGGAGGACCATTTTGTCGAGATTAATTATAAGCTCTGATAAAAGCTGGTTCATTAGAAAGGTATTATTCAGGTTGTTAACCCCAACTGAACTTGGTATATTTCTGGAATTGTTGTGGGAGTTGTAAATTCCCTCCCAGCAATTGCCATTTACACTGATGAAAGACAAATTACGTACAGTACCTGTGGTTTGATGAAAAGTACTCTTGTAGGCTGTAAGACCACATGTAGCTGAAGCTGTTTGTTGTTGTAGTTGAGGTAAAGAAACTGCAATTTTGATGAACAGTTCGCACATTCGCGATTTTCCGAACTTATGTGTGAGGTTTGAACCATTTGCCGTATTTGCGAAAAAAGGTTACATACGAAAAAGACGGGCAGGCCTGCGAGGGCGAAGCGAACACATGTACTACTAATATGCGATGCTAACAACAGTACAGATTTCAAAACGATTACGCACTCGCGCACTATTTGAACTTACCAAATCGTACGTGAAATTAAAGTTACAAACACATGAGACTTACACAATGAAAATAAATTACAACTGAAAATTAACTAAACACTACATCTAACAGATACAATATTAATTTAACTTGATCTGCTAATAACAAGAACTTTTTATAATATAAAACAAAACTCTTAACTATACTCCTTATGTTAATAATTATAACTTACTACATTTAAATGGTTACACACTGCTAAACAATTGTCGGTGTGCTATTTCCTAAATCACTAGTGTCAATTATGATTGATTGCACATCACTTCTTAATATTAAATAACACCACACTTTTTAACTGTAGTTTGTGTGATTATTATTATGCCACCTTTTATGTGTTTGTTTTCACTTATATCACTATAGGGTTTTGTGCCCCTTTGGTCACCTTTATTTTACAAAAGGAAAGATTTTATTGACCTATTTAGTACTATAGGTAACGCACATTTTATGCTATGAAGTGGCTGTACTCTTTATTATTTTGATTATTGTTTATTTATTTAGTGCTTGTTTACAGCTTTACCTTTTTATTGATTTACTGCCCTATCTAACTGGGTAATGTCTGGTTATTATTTGTTAGTCATAGTCAGGTCAATGATTGGTGTTGTTGAGTTAATTTTGGTCCATTCATTATCTTCAAAATTGCGGTTTTCTTTTATTAGCTGGTGATCATAATGATTGGTTCTCTTCCTGAATGAGTTTTCAATGTGTCTTATTTATAATTATTCATACAGTTTCCAGTTGTGTTACAATATGTTTAACATTACTCTAAACTATTATACAAATAAACATATACATTTTCAACAATTATTAATTCCACTTTGACTTATATATTGTCTTTCTTTTTACATGGTTAAATGGTTGTCTTTACTTGAGTCTCTTTGTTTTTACAAATACATGGTTTTGTTTCACCTTAGTTGTAGTGGTAATACTCAGCATATCCTCTTCGGTCCTAGGTCCTCGATCCTGGATGCTCCTCTGTAGTCGTGCAGTCCTGGAGTCCTTAATCCTCGTCCTTCAGATACTCTCCGTAGTCCGTTGCCTCGTTCCGTACGCTGGACTCTATTCCATGTATTTGGCTGCTCCTTC
Source organism: Magicicada septendecula (assembly GCA_034769895.1). Lineage (NCBI taxonomy): Eukaryota > Metazoa > Arthropoda > Insecta > Hemiptera > Cicadidae > Magicicada > Magicicada septendecula. The sequence goes on from CM068369.1 coordinate 417,068,561, forward strand.
GTCTTCCGTCATAGCCTCTGGCTGCAGCGGTGATCTCACAATTGTGATGAGTAGTCAGTCATAGCCTCTGGCTGCTGCTGTGGTTTGATCGAAAAAGAGTTGTCATTGGGCGGAGCCTCCGGCTGCCATGGTAGTTGAACGAGAAAAAGAAATAAGTTGATGTGTCTCGAGTATTTATACTGTAGGGCGCAAAAATCATGTTTCGACAATCCTCTGCAGGTATCAGTTTGTCGTTGGCGTCCCTTTCTAAACACGATTATTTTCACACTTATTTCGCTTGTCTTCCCAACGTGCGAAGTCTTTTGCAAATTACCCGATATTCATCTTGTCGGTAATTTTTATGTGTTCACTGTGTATAACCGTTTGTCCCTATCTTAATTAATATAAGTTTTATTTATATTTATTTTCACTATATTCACACTTTTTATTATTTTCGCACTAATTTTTGTACACATGTGCGTCTTTATATTATACACACTGTGGCATATTTGGTTTTGTGATATTATGCACACACTCTTTGCAATTTAAATAATTCATATAATTAATAGCGTTTATTTAGGGGTGACACTTTATGGAATCAACTGGTCTCACACACACACACACATGTAAAATACACATGTACACACAGACAGCTGAGTGGCGTGATCAACCTGTACAAGCATGAAATTTGGTTGTTCTCTTTGCAGTTCAGATTGAAAGCTGAATTATTATTACTAACAATATGGATTATTTAATTATATTAATTATCTTAATTAATTGTGCAATGCACAGTACCCTATACATGTGTATTGTTGCACTATGTATATATATATATATATATATATATATATAATCAATCACTTTCTGCTACAGTCCATTTCTTGATGTACATAATACATTTAATATTTATAATTAAATTTACCTCAAGATGTTATTTTTCTATTTGGAACATGTTTCGAGAGTTCCTGTTCTCTCATCTTCAGCCTTCGTTATCTTGTTTCTGGTGAAGTATTTGTGTCTTCGCTTCTGGTTGCTATTAAGGTTGTTTATTGGTCTTTGGTATTTTAAAGTTGTATTATTGTGTGTGATTGTGGTATGTTTTTGTATTTTGTGTATTTTCGATGTTGAGTGCTTTGAATATTTTGTCATGTTTTGTATTGATTAAACAAACAAGAAACTGACAAAGAAAGAAATATAATGTACCAAATTGGTTATGAAAATGGATACAATAAAAACACTATGAACAAAATAGAAAATAAAACCAAATATAAAATAAAAACTGAACAATTAAGAATTAATCAAAATGAACAACTCATAAATAATAATAACGACAACAAAAAGTGGGCCACATTCACTTACATAAATAATAAAATGACAAAACTAACAAAACTATTTAAAAACACATATATAAAAATAGCATACAAAACTAATAAAAATAAATTACAAATTCTAAATAGCTCACACAACAAAGATAATACAACAACTAACGGTATAAATTGAATGCCAAGACTGGAATAAATGTTACATAGGACAAACAAAAAACAGCTGAAAAAACGTTATTTCAACACCTAAACGCATACAAAAAACCAGAAATATATAAATCCAATTTAGCCACACATGCAATAAACACAGGACACTAATTCCCAGACATAACCAATGTATCACTAATAAAACATATACCACACAAAGGCACCATAATGAACATTTAGGAAAATTTACAAATATACAAACATAAAACACAAAACAAACTAATACCAGAACAAATACAAATCGATACAAAACATGACACAATTTTCAAAGCACTCAACATCGAAAACACACAAAATACAAAAATATATACCACAATCACACACAATAATACAACTTTAAAATACCAAAGACCAATAAACAACCTTAATAGCAACCACAAGCCAACACACAAATACTTCACCAGAAACAAGATCACGAAGGCTGAAGATGAGAGAACAGGAACTCTCGAAACATGTTCCAAATAGAAAAATAACATCTTGAGGTAAATTTAATTATAAATATTAAATGTAATGTGTATATATATATATTGTAATATAATTACAAATTTAAATAAAATAAAATATAATAAGAGTTGTGCTCTCCTGTAAGCCCCACTGTTTGGGCTAGCCAATTTGTAATATAATTACAAATTTAAATATAATAAATAAAATATAATATGTAGATAATATATGTGTAGATAGCAAGAATGCTCTCCTGTAAGCCCCACTGTCTGGGCTAGCCAATTTGTAATATATTTACAAAATATAAAAATAAGTAGGATATATGTAGATGTAGATATGCAAGAATTGTGTATGTTGTCTGGATCTCGGTGTTGAACTCGCCGATGATACAGCTCCACTTTGGATTTACCAATCACAAAGAATTAATTAAATATAAATATGTTTTATAATTAAGTGTGATTGATTGATAAAACAAAAATAAAATTTTGTAGGTTGTGAAATTTTTACTGATATTGAGTTTTGGTTTAATTATTTAATTTAATTAATTAATAATTAATTAATTAGTTGAGTGTGTCATTTTCTTAGATATTTATTCTATCACTGTAAATTAATTTTGTTTAGAAAAAAATAGTTAACATTAATTATAGAAATAAAAACAACTCTTGTAACTGAATAATGATGTTCATTTATTAACATTCAAAATTATGCGCCATTCAAACTGCGCATGGCCAAGGCATTGGCTAATATGTGCTCCAGTCGGTAGCGAACAAGATTAATAAAATATATTTTTTACAATGTTAGAAATTATGGTTCTTTTAACGAGTCGAAATGGTCAGAGGGCAAGGAACAAGATACATTCTTACAGGTATTCTTAAACTAAATTATTTTGGCTGAAATAAAACAAGATTATTATTTAAATTGTCAATTAGAAAAAATGAATAGCGAACCAAGTCGACGAAATGACGTCACTCCTTTCAAGCTGGCAGTGCAACTCGTGCTGGTGAGTAAATCCAGTATGGCCGACGTCTCCTCGATTTTAGCTGCTATACGGCTGGAACTGGCTGAGATTCTCCCGCAGAAATAAAATGATATTCCCTTCTCTGCGAAGTAGTGTTGGTCCAGGAATATAGTGTAGAGTGTCCTCTCGTCTCCTGCGATGTCGTTTTCGTGATGGGTTTCTTGTGAAGTGTCCGGTGTTCAAATATGTGTAATTGTGTTCTGCGAATATGGTCCAAAATTGTCTCAAAATGGCTGTTGATTTCTTGTGTTTGAGTTTGATGGTGTTATTACTGTTGTTTGGAACTTGTGAAGTGTTATAAATTGATAGTTAATGTTATTTTCACTTTTAGATCATCTCTGTTACACGCCGCATAACCACACTCGGTTTTACACAAATTATTCTGTTTTCAGTATTCTGCTAACACATTTCCAACTAGTCGTCTTCACGATTAACAATAGACTAATAGACTCAACGTCGTCGTTTTAGGGTAATTTGTGCTATGTCTTTTTCCTCTTTATATTGTTCAATTATAAAAATATCTGTCTAAGACTTGGTTCACCATCTAAATATACATAATAAGTTTTCTTATTTTTTACTGTAATTCAAATATTTCTTAATTTTACATAAATCTAATTACTCAGTAATATTGATTAATTAATTTTACATCTTTGGATATATAGCTGGGTTTGTTTCAAGCTCATTTAAGCCCAAAAATTACATTTTTTTATAATGATTGTGTGCCTCATATTTTGTACAAATTTATTGTTTAAATGTTTTTTAATTGTTATTTCTGATAATATTTCCATGGAATATTCTTAATAACTCCGCGATTATCTTTGTTGTTAATAATTTTGTTGTTAAAACACTTCAATATTGATTAATTTACTGTTTAGTCTGATTTGATTACCATTATAGGCCTAGTATTATCTGTTTCCAAAAGAAGTTAATTTTCTTTCCTTTGTCATTCTATTCGCTATTAATTGTATCTGTATTAATTATATTTTCAATTTCTGTATATTGAATTCTATTCCTATTATCTAGCTTGATTTTCTGATAGATAGTTTTGGTTTAATTGCTAGTCTGTGTTTTCTAAAATGGTGTCTTAGCTAGTCAGCTTGTACATTATATATGGTTTACTGTTTTGAATAAAATTATTACATTTCTATATCCTACTTGCCTCTGCCTTACACACTGGAAAATTAAATAACATGATTAAAATACAATGGAATATCTTATACCTACTAAACTTTTTTTTTTATAATATCATTTAACCATAACATAAACATCTTATGCCTATTATTTTCTACATATTTAGTATTATAATGGGAACATATTATTATCAGCACTATTATCAGTCGTTGGCTGTCCTTTGTTTTTATGTTTCCTTTTATCACAAACCTTATCCTATAAAACATCTTATTCCTAATAACACCTTCAGTTATTAACTGTCTCTTTTAATTACTATAACTAATTTGATAACACTTAATAACTATAACTAATTTGATAACACATTAACATAAAAACATCTTATAACTAATGACACTTTCAGTTATTAACTGTCTCTTGTGTTCCCTATACCTAATTTGCTAATACAATAAAATAAAAACATCTTATTCCTAATATATTGTTATTATGCCTAATCACTAAAAACTTTTATTATCCAAATTGCACTCAGTCATTAGACTGTCTCTTTAGTTTTTATTTAGTATTTCCCTACACTGATGGTAGTCTTTTTTAATAGATTTTTTATACTACACTTTATTATAATGTGTCATTTATTTTGGCTACACTAATGGTAGTCCTTTTAATAATTTTTTCCACATATTATGCTTACAACTAGTATACAATTCGGTTTTCTTTGGGATTGTATCTTGTAACTTGTTATTGGGTCTACATATATTAGTTTTAATTTTGTTTAATGGTATGTATTCCATGATTACCATTTTTTGGAATAACTCTTCTTGGTTCTAGTCTCTGTGTGGGAATCTTGACATATTTTGTCCCTTCTTCATTATTATATTAGTAATTTCTGGTCTTGTGGTTTCTCTGCATCTTGACCTTATACATTTCCCTTATTAATATGGTTTCATCCTTTTATTTTCTTTTTCTTGTATTTCCTTTTTACTGCTTCCCCAATCTACTGGGTATACTGCTGGTTTATTGGGTTTTTACATAGTAAGTTATTTTGATCAATGATTTTCTTTGTTATTTTTCATTCTTATTAACATTTTATTGACTTAATATACAGTTTCTAGTGATTCTTAAAACAATTCATTCTTCTCACTCACTATGGAACTTTTCTTCCTCATTTATGTTGCATTAAGTTAAATGTTTAGTGTGATAATTTTGTTATGCTACATATGCTCTCCTGTAAAAGTGATTAGTTCAGATCATACTCTTAGTATGGATGAAATAATTACTACTAATTCTTTTGTATTTACTATATTTTCTTCGTGATTACATGTTTTCGCTTTATATACCTTCTTCTTCCGCCATTGCTTCCTCTCAGATGATGTGTATCTCCTTCATTAGTTTCTTTCTTCATTAATAAGTGATCTTCAATCTTGTGTATAACATTATCATTTTATATTCTTTCTTATTTGGTGCTTCCTCACCAGTATGTTTACTCCCTAACATTCCCTAACAAATTAATTGGAACAGTTCAGAGTGGCACTTTTGGCTTCAACCCCTTGTTGTCCAACACTTCAATTAATTGAGTCCAGAGGTATTATCATCTCTGCTCAAAATATAAGACTGATGGCATTTTCTACATCCAGTCATAAAAATAAATAAACAGTAAAAGTAGTCATTTTTACTAAAATAAACATCTTTAGATTCTTCACTTCATAATACTTATATTAATTAATACTCTTATACACTTGACTCTTCTTCTCTCTTAAAGCTTATTCCATATTAGGTGGTTTAGGTATGTGGTATAATATACATTTCATCATGTTTACATAGTAATTAGTATTTATATTTATTCTTTCTACCACCTGGTATCCAATGAGTTATTTTTATTGCTCATGGTATAACATGAATTAATTCTTTATCACTTTCACTATAACAGTGGTTATTGCAACAACATTATCATTAATAGTATCAGAGTTTTTTGGTTTCTGGTCTCACTATTTGGTCTTTACTGAGTTGGTCCTTCTTCATTGTTCTATTTTTATTAAATTATTTTCTTTGTGAGTTTGGTTAAGTTGTTTCGATTAAGTCTTATGATATTCTGGTTTCCTTTCTCCTTTAGAATTTTGTATCTCTTTCTTACAAAATCTTTTTTTTCATATTGATGAGTTATTTCTCATCATTTGTATGAGTAATGATATGAGCTTACTATTTTTTAACTTTAGATATTTTTATTCAACTAAATTCTTTCTTATTCATAGTTGTTTTTCAAATATTTTGGTGTAAGTTGTACTTATTATTGGTTTTGAATTTTGAACATATTTATTCATCAAAATTCTTTTTTCATCATTCATAATAGTCTTCGAATGATCAGTGTAAGTTGTACTTACTAATGTTTGAATTTTGGAAGTATTTTTTATTCATCAAAATTCTTTTTATTTATTCATAATTCTTCGAATGTTTTGTGTAAGTTGTACTTACTGATTTTTTGGATTTTGAAATTATTATTCATCCAAATTCTTTTCTCATTCATAATAATCTTTCAAATGATTTGTGTAAGTTGTACTTACTGATTTTTTGGATTTTGAAATTATTATTCATCCAAATTCTTTTTTCATTATTCATAATTGTTCGAATAGTTTTTGTGTAAGTTGTCCTTACTAATTTTTGGAATTTTGAAATTTTATTTATTCATCAAAATTCTTTTTATTTATTCATAATTCCTCAAATGTTTTGTGTAAGTTGTATTTACTAAGTTTTTTGAATTTTGAAAATTATTATTCCATCAAAATTCTTTTTTCTTTGTTCATAATAGTCTTTCAAATGTTTTGTGTAAGTTGTCCTTACTAATTTTTGGAATTTTGAAATTTATTTTTTATTCTTCCTCTAAATATTTTTTAATGGATAACTGATTATAAGTTCCTTTTACTTTATTTGAAATGATATCCTTTAGTACATACGTATTGTTATTATTGTTTTTAATAATCAGGTATGGGCCGGTATACAGCAGTAACAACTTTTTGGTAATGCCTTCCAAAGTACTGGGTAATTCCCTGTTTTTTAGCAGTACCTTTTCTCCGACTTCATAGCTTATTATTTTCTTAATCGCCTTTTGATATTTGTTCTTGCGCTTTTCCTGGTCTTCTGCCAATTTATTGTGGAATCTGATACGATTGAATTTGTATTCTTGACTCATGGGGAACTCTATTATGTCTTGTATTTCTCTTGGAGGAGGTTTTTCATACATTGCCGTGTATGGCGTGGTACCTATAGCAGGGTGATATGACAAATTAAGGAATTCTTCAGTAGCTAATAAATATTCTTGCCACTTCTTTTGTTGATTATAGCAATAAGTCCGTAATATTCTTCCGACTTCTCGCAGTACCCTCTCCGCTGGATTGCTGCTGGGGTGGTAGACAGATGTCTTGTATGTCTTAATGCCCAACGTATTCATAGTGTTTCTCCACCTCCAACCCTTAAATTGCGTTCCATGGTCTGTGATTACGGATGCCTATCTCTGGAATGTAATGATTTGTTATTATTCCTAGAGTCTTCAAAGTGGTGGCTCTGTTCACAGGGTACAGTTTTGTAAATTTGGTGAAATGATCCATCATGATAATAATATATTTGTATCGATGGCGTCCGCCACTGCGGGGAAATGGACCACATATGTCCAGAAAGACCTTTTCCAGTTTGGCTTGTGAGGTAATTGGTATCATCATACCCTCCTTTCTCTCATTGTTGGTTTTCACCAATTGACATCAGACAGGTTTTGAGGTAGTTTCTCGTCTTTCTATTGATACTTTTTATATGACAATTCTCTTCTATCGCCTTGATCACCTTCATGGTTCCCATGTGACCGTATCGTAGATGATAGTCCAGGATGATATCCTTTTCGATTGTAGTAGGGATCATGATCTTCCATATGTCTTCATCAAGGGATGTTTTGATGAATAAAATTCCATTATGTATACAATAAAATTTGGTTGTGTCATCTTGGTTGGAGAGACGAAGTTTAATGTGGTTTAACTTCGGGTCGGACTGCTGGTGTTTGCTGATGTCCTGTACTATCTTTTCTAAATCGGATCTGTCCTTAATAATATTATAGATTTTCAAGATGCTCTCCTTTTCGCCTTCGAACGTTTGTTCTTCCAGATTCACTCTTGACAATACGTCGGCTACTACATTTTTACTTCCAGGAACATACTCCCACTGTATATCGTATTCCTGTAGGGCGAGTACCCATCTGGTCAATCTACCATGGCTTAACTTGCATCTTCTCAGAAATGATATTGATTTGTGATCTGTTCGAACGGTCACTGGATATCCGAGGATATACGTCCGAAACTTCCCGCAGGCAAAGACTACACTTAGCAGTTCTTTTTCCGTCACATTATAGTTCTTTTCACACTGGTTAAGGGTTCTGCTAGCAAAGCTCACTGCTAGATGGTTTCCACTTTCATCTTCTTGGTACAGTGTTGACCCCAAGCTAATGTTACTAGCGTCACAGTTTAGAAAGAAGGGTCGGTTACAATCCGGATGGTTGAGCATTACTGCTTCTAAGAACTTCTCCTTGATTGATTTGAAGGTTTCGTCTTGTTCTTGACCCCATCGCCATTTATTCTTGGACGATAACTGGTACTGAAACTGGGCCGTCAGTTCGGAATAATTATTTTGGAACTTCCTATAATAGTTACACAGGCCTAAAAATGATTGTAGTTGCCTTTTGTTTTTTGGTGTAGGGAATCGTTGTATGGCGTCTACCTTTTCTGTTGATGGTGTTATTCCTTGACTGTTTAGCTGGAAACCCAAGAATTGTACTTCTTTAGCTATAAGCTTGGACTTATCTAGTTTAAGGGTAACATTATTTTCAGCAAGCTTTTTCAAGACATGCTCCACACGGTAACAGTGTTCTTCCCAGTTGGTTGATGTTATTAGGAGATCATCAACATAGACAGTCGTGAATTGGAGTGCTTCTGGTCCTAGTATATGATCCATACAGGCAACAAAAACAGCTACTGAGTTCACCAACCCGAAGGGCAACCTCTTAAACTGATAATTGCGCCCTTCGAAGATGAACGCCATGTATTGCCGGCTTGCTGGGTGCAACTCCACTTGCCAATAGCCGCAGACGGTATCCCACGTGGTAATGAATCGTGTTCCGTGGAACCTCTTCAAAATCTCATCAATTTCGCCAGGTGAGGTACGATCGTTAATTATCATTTTATTTATCTCACGTGCGTCAAGGCAAAGCCTTACCTTCCCATTTTTCTTTTGTATAGCCACAATTGGGCTAGTGTATGGCGATTGACTGCTCTCGATGATATCTCTACTGATCATGTTCTGGATCTCTGTGCGTACGGCTTCCTTCAAAGATTGTGCTATGGGATACGACTTTCGGTTAAATTCTACCGGTTCTCTGAATCGTATTGAACATTGGTAGTTCCGGATCTTTCCAGGTTCGTCCGAAAATACAGCTCGATATTTTTCATATATTTCGACCAATTGATTCAGCTGGTTTTCCTTTAATTGCTCGTTAGTATTGTGGCACTGGAAGTTACGTATCTCCTGAATCTTTTGTTGCCATAGGTCATCCTCCGAATCCTGGTGTACTGGCTTGTTGTTTGTTGAGTAGTTGGACAAGTAATTCACCTTATTTTGGTGGTCGAGAAGTTGTCTGGAGTCTAACATCTTGTTGTTAGTTAAATTGGCTACCCAGGTCGAACCTTCAGCAAAGAGTGATACCTTTCCTCGGCACAGGTCGATAACTGCTGAGTTTCTGCGCAATATGTCGCATCCTATCATGATGTTGAAAGGTAATCCGGCTGCAACAAGAAATATCATATCCACACTAATGCCCTGACTGTTGACACTTAGGGATACCTGTTTTCTTATGGTCTTGTTCTGTCGGCCGGTAGCTCCTACAAGTACAATATTATTAATAGGTAGTACCGGTAAGTTTTTGTGGCATTCCTGCTGTATCCGGTCCAACTCATTTCGATTTATTATAGAGACATTGGCTCCAGTGTCTATCATTATAGGGACAGAAATACCCTCAATTTCTGCAATTATATATATTATTTCACTGTTATCATTATTAATATTAATTTCGCTTTCTTCTAGCAGGTCCTTACGGATATCTTTCAAATAATTACTGTATATTATAGTAAAATTTTTTCTGTTTTTCTTCGAATTTCTTTCTTGGTTAAACCCAGCAGATTGGAGCAGTAAAGGGTTATTGGAGTTTATTACTTCCTCCGTTCGTTTAAATGTTCCGCATCATTACGGATTAGGCCGTTGGAAGCATCGGCTTGGAGTCCTGAGACTGCTTCGTTTGGTTCAGCACGATCGTCCTGTTGGGCTTCTGTTACAGGTAGTCTTCGCTGATTGTCCAGGCTGGAACTACATCTGGGCTCGTACTCTCTGTAACGATTACTTCCCTGACTTCCTTGAAAGGTCTCGTACTCGTAGTATCGGCTCCTTCGTTGAGGCTGGTACCTCCTCTGTCCACTGCCTTCCGCTCTGCTGTAGTTAATATGGGGTCGATATGTCCTGTAATTATTGTTATTACCCCCATTCGGGTAATTCTGGTTATAATTACCATGATAATTGTTATTAGAAAGGTTGGGGTTCCTCTGACCATTTGGAACATAGTTACGATTATTATTATAATAACCGTTGTTGTTTTGTGGACGGTTATTATTATTATTATTGTTGTTGTTGTTGTCATTATTATTAATGCGAGGAACATGATTATTATTATTATTGTTGTTAAATCTAGGTAAATTATTGTTATTACGGGTGTTATAATTGTATTCGGCATTATTCTGATTTGCGGAATTATAATTATTGTTGTTGCCCACATTCTGCCGATTATTATTATTCAAATTATTGGTGTTACTTCTTGGTTCCGGCTTTTCATATCTCCTGCGACTTTGGCGGTAATAGTCTTCATGCTCATACATTTCTAAGAGCTCGGTCATAGCTTGCACAGTCTTTATTTGACTGTTTCTCCTAGCTCTTATTATATCTTCCTCATAATGGTATGAGAGCTTGCTGACCAGGCATTCTTCCGGTATTCTGGGCTCTAGATGTTTGGCCACACACACCTTTCCCAAGAAGTACGCTGTTAAAGTCTGGTTTCCATACGGGTTGTATTTTCCATGGCAGATCCCGTCTCTGGCGATATTTTGTGTTGATTCAGACCAATATTTGGCTTTGAATAGCCTTCTGAATTGTTGGTAGTCGGTCACTTCGTCTCTTATCGCCATCCACCAATTATCTGCTATCTCCTTGAACGATTCGTCAAGCACTTCTTTATTCTCCCTCCAGCGATTACCTCTGTGTTTGGTGAAGTACTCTTCGATTCTGGCTAGGAACTCCATTGGTTTGTTTTTATAAAACCTGAAGTTAATTCCTTCACGATTCTCGCTGTTAGGACAACTGGTAATGTTTGTCGGTCGACTGTGGAACAGGTCTATATCTGTTTGGTTCTGTCGCACCTGACTGTTGATACTGGTCACAGTAGCTTCAATGCCGTCACATTTTTCTGTGAATCGGTCCTGCACTCGCTCCCAGTCTTCACGTGTTTCTTTTAGTCTTTCCTCCAACGTCTTCCTAGTCGTTTCTTCAATGTTGTTAACTTTAGTGTTTATTTCTGTCTTGATACTCTGTACTTCTCGTTCGGTTTGACTCCATCTTTCGTCAGCTCTGGTAACCTTTTGTTCGATTACCGTTAATTCCTCTTCTACCTTTTTGCTGATTGTTTCATTATTTTCAGCTATCTTTTGCCCCAGTTCTTCCTTCAATGCTTCCATTTTTCCATCTAATCAGTTCATGTTCTCTTGGTTCGTCTCCTTCAATTCTTCTCTCAATTGCTGATTATTGCTTTCCATTTTCTGACTTGTTTCTTCCATCTTCTTATTGGTCTCTTCCAGTTTTTGGCTTATCTGGGTTAATTCCTCCTTCGACTGTTTATTGTCAGTCTTTATTTCCTCCATTTTCTCCTCAATTTTATGAATATTTTCTTCCATCTTCTCTTCTATCTTCTTACTGTTTGCTTCCATCTGCTCCTCCATCTTCTTACTGGTATCTCCAATTTTATTACCCAATTCTTCCTTCAATCGTTGGTTATCATTCTTCATTTCCTCCTCCATCTTCTTACTATTTTCTTCCATTTTCTCCTCCATCTTCTTTCTTCGATTTTCTTATTGGTATCCCCGATTTTATTACCCAACTCTTCTTTTGTCGTTTTAAATTCTCTGAGTAACATCTCCATTATTCTATCCAATTTTGTATCTTCCTTTGTGGTGGATTTCTCCGGCTGTTCCTTCTGTGGTGCAGGCTTGTTTGGTTCTGCTGGCGGTAACATCGACTCCACATCTTCCACTGGTGTCGCCTCTTTATCCTCCATGTCTACCTCCTGCTCGGCCTCCATAGCCCTTTTCCTTGATGTAGCTCTCCTGTGCATCTCGCTCCCTCTTCCGACCTATTGACCGCTGCCAAGCTAAAAATAGGAAATTGGACACTCGTCCTTATTTTATAACTCTATTCCCTCCTATTTAAAGGCCGTTAGTTGGACGCCAATTTGTAATATAATTACAAATTTAAATAAAATAAAATATAATAAGAGTTGTGCTCTCCTGTAAGCCCCACTGTTTGGGCTAGCCAATTTGTAATATAATTACAAATTTAAATAAATAAATAAAATATAATATGTAGATAATATATGTGTAGATAGCAAGAATGCTCTCCTGTAAGCCCCACTGTCTGGGCTAGCCAATTTGTAATATATTTACAAAATATAAAAATAAGCAGGATATATGTAGATGTAGATATGCAAGAATTGTGTATGTTGTCTGGATCTCGGTGTTGAACTCTGAGCTCGGTCATAGCTTGCACAGTCTTTATTTGACTGTTTCTCCTAGCTCTTATTATATCTTCCTCATAATGGTATGAGAGCTTGCTGACCAGGCATTCTTCCGGTATTCTGGGCTCTAGATGTTTGGCCACACACACCTTTCCCAAGAAGTACGCTGTTAAAGTCTGGTTTCCATACGGGTTGTATTTTCCATGGCAGATCCCGTCTCTGGCGATATTTTGTGTTGATTCAGACCAATATTTGGCTTTGAATAGCCTTCTGAATTGTTGGTAGTCGGTCACTTCGTCTCTTATCGCCATCCACCAATTATCTGCTATCTCCTTGAACGATTCGTCAAGCACTTCTTTATTCTCCCTCCAGCGATTACCTCTGTGTTTGGTGAAGTACTCTTCGATTCTGGCTAGGAACTCCATTGGTTTGTTTTTATAAAACCTGAAGTTAATTCCTTCACGATTCTCGCTGTTAGGACAACTGGTAATGTTTGTCGGTCGACTGTGGAACAGGTCTATATCTGTTTGGTTCTGTCGCACCTGACTGTTGATACTGGTCACAGTAGCTTCAATGCCGTCACATTTTTCTGTGAATCGGTCCTGCACTCGCTCCCAGTCTTCACGTGTTTCTTTTAGTCTTTCCTCCAACGTCTTCCTAGTCGTTTCTTCAATGTTGTTAACTTTAGTGTTTATTTCTGTCTTGATACTCTGTACTTCTCGTTCGGTTTGACTCCATCTTTCGTCAGCTCTGGTAACCTTTTGTTCGATTACCGTTAATTCCTCTTCTACCTTTTTGCTGATTGTTTCATTATTTTCAGCTATCTTTTGCCCCAGTTCTTCCTTCAATGCTTCCATTTTTCCATCTAATCAGTTCATGTTCTCTTGGTTCGTCTCCTTCAATTCTTCTCTCAATTGCTGATTATTGCTTTCCATTTTCTGACTTGTTTCTTCCATCTTCTTATTGGTCTCTTCCAGTTTTTGGCTTATCTGGGTTAATTCCTCCTTCGACTGTTTATTGTCAGTCTTTATTTCCTCCATTTTCTCCTCAATTTTATGAATATTTTCTTCCATCTTCTCTTCTATCTTCTTACTGTTTGCTTCCATCTGCTCCTCCATCTTCTTACTGGTATCTCCAATTTTATTACCCAATTCTTCCTTCAATCGTTGGTTATCATTCTTCATTTCCTCCTCCATCTTCTTACTATTTTCTTCCATTTTCTCCTCCATCTTCTTTCTTCGATTTTCTTATTGGTATCCCCGATTTTATTACCCAACTCTTCTTTTGTCGTTTTAAATTCTCTGAGTAACATCTCCATTATTCTATCCAATTTTGTATCTTCCTTTGTGGTGGATTTCTCCGGCTGTTCCTTCTGTGGTGCAGGCTTGTTTGGTTCTGCTGGCGGTAACATCGACTCCACATCTTCCACTGGTGTCGCCTCTTTATCCTCCATGTCTACCTCCTGCTCGGCCTCCATAGCCCTTTTCCTTGATGTAGCTCTCCTGTGCATCTCGCTCCCTCTTCCGACCTATTGACCGCTGCCAAGCTAAAAATAGGAAATTGGACACTCGTCCTTATTTTATAACTCTATTCCCTCCTATTTAAAGGCCGTTAGTTGGACGCCAATTTGTAATATAATTACAAATTTAAATAAAATAAAATATAATAAGAGTTGTGCTCTCCTGTAAGCCCCACTGTTTGGGCTAGCCAATTTGTAATATAATTACAAATTTAAATAAATAAATAAAATATAATATGTAGATAATATATGTGTAGATAGCAAGAATGCTCTCCTGTAAGCCCCACTGTCTGGGCTAGCCAATTTGTAATATATTTACAAAATATAAAAATAAGCAGGATATATGTAGATGTAGATATGCAAGAATTGTGTATGTTGTCTGGATCTCGGTGTTGAACTCGCCGATGATACAGCTCCACTTTGGATTTACCAATCACAAAGAATAAATTAAATATAAATATGTTTTATAATTAAGTGTGATTGATTGATAAAACAAAAATAAAATTTTGTAGGTTGTGAAATTTTTACTGATATTGAGTTTTGGTTTAATTATTTAATTTATTTAATTAATAACTAATTAATTAATTGAGTGTGTAATTTTCTTAGATATTTATTCTATCACTGTAAATTAATTTTGTTTAGAAAAAAATAGTTAACATTAATTATAGAAACAAAAACAACTCTTGTAACTGAATAATGATCTTCATTTATTAACATTCAAAATTATGCGCCATTCAAACTGCGCATGGCCAAGGCATTGGCTAATATGTGCTCCAGTCGGTAGCGAACAAGATTAATAAAATATATTTTTTACAATGTTAGAAATTATGGTTCTTTTAACGAGTCGAAATGGTCAGAGGGCAAGGAACAAGATACATTCTTACAGGTATTCTTAAACTAAATTATTTTGGCTGAAATAAAACAAGATTATTATTTAAATTGTCAATTAGAAAAAATGAATAGCGAACCAAGTCGACGAAATGACGTCACTCCTTTCAAGCTGGCAGTGCAACTCGTGCTGGTGAGTAAATCCAGTATGGCCGACGTCTCCTCGATTTTAGCTGCTATACGGCTGGAACTGGCTGAGATTCTCCCGCAGAAATAAAATGATATTCCCTTCTCTGCGAAGTAGTGTTGGTCCAGGAATATAGTGTAGAGTGTCCTCTCGTCTCCTGCGATGTCGTTTTCGTGATGGGTTTCTTGTGAAGTGTCCGGTGTTCAAATATGTGTAATTGTGTTCTGCGAATATGGTCCAAAATTGTCTCAAAATGGCTGTTGATTTCTTGTGTTTGAGTTTGATGGTGTTATTACTGTTGTTTGGAACTTGTGAAGTGTTATAAATTGATAGTTAATGTTATTTTCACTTTTAGATCATCTCTGTTACACGCCGCATAACCACACTCGGTTTTACACAAATTATTCTGTTTTCAGTATTCTGCTAACACATTTCCAACTAGTCGTCTTCACGATTAACAATAGACTAATAGACTCAACGTCGTCGTTTTAGGGTAATTTGTGCTATGTCTTTTTCCTCTTTATATTGTTCAATTATAAAAATATCTGTCTAAGACTTGGTTCACCATCTAAATATACATAATAAGTTTTCTTATTTTTTACTGTAATTCAAATATTTCTTAATTTTACATAAATCTAATTACTCAGTAATATTGATTAATTAATTTTACATCTTTGGATATATAGCTGGGTTTGTTTCAAGCTCATTTAAGCCCAAAAATTACAATTTTTTATAATGATTGTGTGCCTCATATTTTGTACAAATTTATTGTTTAAATGGTTTTTAATTGTTATTTCTGATAATATTTCCATGGAATATTCTTAATAACTCCGCAATTATCTTTGTTGTTAATAATTTTGTTGTTAAAACACTTCAATATTGATTAATTTACTGTTTAGTCTGATTTGATTACCATTATAGGCCTAGTATTATCTGTTTCCAAAAGAAGTTAATTTTCTTTCCTTTGTCATTCTATTCGCTATTAATTGTATCTGTATTAATTATATTTTCAATTTCTGTATATTGAATTCTATTCCTATTATCTAGCTTGATTTTCTGATAGATAGTTTTGGTTTAATTGCTAGTCTGTGTTTTCTAAAATGGTGTCTTAGCTAGTCAGCTTGTACATTATATATGGTTTACTGTTTTGAATAAAATTATTACATTTCTATATCCTACTTGCCTCTGCCTTACACACTGGAAAATTAAATAACATGATTAAAATACAATGGAATATCTTATACCTACTAAACTTTTTTTTTTTTATAATATCATTTAACCATAACATAAACATCTTATGCCTATTATTTTCTACATATTTAGTATTATAATGGGAACATATTATTATCAGCACTATTATCAGTCGTTGGCTGTCCTTTGTTTTTATGTTTCCTTTTATCACAAACCTTATCCTATTAAAACATCTTATTCCTAATAACACCTTCAGTTATTAACTGTCTCTTTTAATTACTATAACTAATTTGATAACACTTAATAACTATAACTAATTTGATAACACATTAACATAAAAACATCTTATAACTAATGACACTTTCAGTTATTAACTGTCTCTTGTGTTCCCTATACCTAATTTGCTAATACAATAAAATAAAAACATCTTATTCCTAATATATTGTTATTATGCCTAATCACTAAAACACTTTTATTATCCAAATTGCACTCAGTCATTAGACTGTCTCTTTAGTTTTTATTTAGTATTTCCCTACACTGATGGTAGTCTTTTTTAATAGATTTTTTATACTACACTTTATTATAATGTGTCATTTATTTTGGCTACACTAATGGTAGTCCTTTTAATAATTTTTTCCACATATTATGCTTACAACTAGTATACAATTCGGTTTTCTTTGGGATTGTATCTTGTAACTTGTTATTGGGTCTACATATATTAGTTTTAATTTTGTTTAATGGTATGTATTCCATGATTACCATTTTTTGGAATAACTCTTCTTGGTTCTATCTCTGTGTGGGAATCTTGACATATTTTGTCCCTTCTTCATTATTATATTAGTAATTTCTGGTCTTGTGGTTTCTCTGCATCTTGACCTTATACATTTCCCTTATTAATATGGTTTCATCCTTTTATTTTCTTTTTCTTGTATTTCCTTTTTACTGCTTCCCCAATCTACTGGGTATACTGCTGGTTTATTGGGTTTTTACATAGTAAGTTATTTTGATCAATGATTTTCTTTGTTATTTTTCATTCTTATTAACATTTTATTGACTTAATATACAGTTTCTAGTGTAATTCTTAAAACAATTCATTCTTCTCACTCACTATGGAACTTTTCTTCCTCATTTATGTTGCATTAAGTTCAATGTTTAGCGTGATAATTTTGTTATGCTACAATATAAAGCATGTTAATTTAAATAATTTTTGTGGTATGTAAATTTTTGAGATGGGACTTATATCAGAATGTTCAAAATAAAAAGGTTTGACCCAATTAATGACGGTAATTATTTAAAAAATTAGTAACTAAATGTATGTTTTTTAAGTAAAAAGGTTTTATGGCCATAAATTCGATTGTAAAAATATTCAGGTTTTTTTAGAACAAGAATTGTTCTGTTAAGAAGCCTCCTTCGACAACAACTTTTATCATGAGTAGGGGTTACCTAACAACCAATCTGATTATGCGAATTCAGTTGAAAATTATTTTTAACTGATTGATCAGTCTCTCTTTGGAATCGATAACATGTAATTGCCACTTGGTACATGATCATTGACCTCCCAATCATCACACACACAAGTTAGAAAATTACTACAGTTGCTGCGAGAAATATAGTAGTGCTATTCTGTGAAAGTGCAAGATATCCGATTAGGTATATAGACACTTTAAGCTGACTGGAAATAGGGCGTTAGCATAACACACCATTTTAGTAATCAGTATTAGTTTGCCGTGAAAGTATGTAACCGTGCCCATGAGAAATGACTACACGCCTGAAAGCGACCCTGGCGGTGGAACAGAGTATATATCAATCCATAATCCAGGATCATCCAGGAACAACCCATCATCTAAAGCATCTGAAGTCTACATAAAAGGGAAGCAAACATATATTATTTATGCACAATTAAAAAAATAATAATTTAAAAGAATGATTATCACATCAGTAAAGACTTTATGGTAAATAAGACAAAAGAATGTTAAATATTACTTTACTTCATTGTATATAAAGGGAATCTTTTATTTTGTATTACAAACGTGAACACAGAGATTTTTTTTTTTTATAAACTGTATTAAAATCTCAGGAGTTTGTCAACAATAATAGCATCGTTATTAATAGCATCCACTTCAAACATAGGCCTATCTCGGACTAGTTATTCTATGTGACACCTGTACATCACAATACGTATACATATATAAATCATTTGATAAGTTCAGCCATTTTCGTTTTAGTGTAAATAAATTTAAATTCGTGTTTTTATGTGTACTGATTCTAGGTAAACCTTGACTCCATTTGTTCTTTATTTAATATTATCTACTTAACTGTTTTTGTTATTATAATTATCTCATGACAACAATTTTTCTCTTTAAATTTTGTAGAGCTCCAGTTATGAAATACACAGCAATAATAAAATTATAATACTATCTTTGAATACAATAAAATATAAAATACTAATAATAATAGAACAATGTACTAATTCTTGTGTCACAGATTGGTAGCACTAATATTTATTATGCAGTGTTAAAAATAATATTAATGAATACAATTCTGTGTTTATATCCAACCTAACTGTATTGTGTAAACCACAAGCTGGGTCATATGAATTTGCTTGTTCATTGTGTTAAGTATAATCGTTGCACAGTAAATTTTTTAATAGAGGAGTGAGACATTGATGGGATAAAATAACTAATTACAATACTGAAAAATAACAAATCATCTATTTATTAACTATTATATTAAAAAAATTAAATATCAAAAATTTGAATTGTGAATTCAGAATATTCCCTTTTAAGAAGATACACTGACATACTATTATGCCTCTTATATGTAACACAGAACAATAATAATCTATAACACCAAAACAAAAGACATTAAAAAACAATTGTAAAATTCTTGTAAATTTCTCGGGTGTCTGACAGGAATATAAACTTTAAATCATTATTAAAATTATAAATTTCAGCAAATAATCAGCAAAAATAGTATTATATCTTTTGTTAAATCAAATAGTAAGTTTATTAATATTTTAATAACATAATATTCATTTTAAGTAAACATAATTATCGTTTACAAGACAGCACCCATTCTAAATTGATTGGAAAAATTATTTTTAATAAAACTTAAAAGTCCATATTACTTATTTTACTTCAACTATTTACATTTTTGTATTGATTTTACTTCACTAGCTCATACTTCAGTTCTTTGTTAGTTGTTTCTTTGTTTTGAAGAAAATAATTGTTTTTTTTGCTTCTGTGTGTGTGTGTGTGTGTGTGTGTGTGTGTGTGTGTGTGTGTGTGTGTGTGTGTGTGTGTAGCTTCTGGATATATGAAACAACGACAATGATGGTGATGATGTTGCCGATGCCGATTTCCTGTCGCTAATAAAGCCCCAAGAGTAGCCCCATGAGTAACTCATTTGCGTCTTCCAGTGGCAGTGGAAAGAAAGTACATTTCTACTTATGGCATTGTCTGAATTGCAAAATGTGTATTGTAACTTCAAATTTGATTAAATAACCATGTTTAATTATTGTCATTAATTCATTCATGTCTGGACAGAAGTTCTGTAAGCAAGCAAAATACATGCGTACACAGAGATCGTCCGCATTTGCAGCACAATACCTGTTTCTGCTGGTAGACCACACACACACACACACACACACACACACACACACACACACACACACACACACACACACTGCATAAAATCGACAGGTGATCGGGTATACTTTGCCTGTACATATACTACTTAAAATTATTTCTAACAACTTCTCTCTATGAATTATTTACAACAATACTGTTCTAACAACTTCTCTCTATGAATTATTTACAACAATACTGCCATTGTTGAATATTCAAATATATGTGTTGTTGCATATATTCCCCAGATGATTGGATTTTAATGGTATTCATATTTTATTTACATCTTCACATACGTAATTATTCACATAACAATACGTTTTAAAACTGCTTCTTATAAAAAGATTTAATCGAACATAGTAAACACTGCCACGGAGGGATAGAAAATTCTGCCACCTTTCTTTGGATGTATTCTTCTCCGTTGATGATATCCTGTGTCACATTTACGTGCTTTGTATGAAGAGGCTATATAACAATGATTTTTATATGCTTCTTTTCATGGTGCTATTTCTACCCGTCTCTAGTAACATGCTGCTTCTTCTGAGACTCGTCCTGTGTTCACCCTTGGTCTCTCTCTCTCTCTCTCTCTCTCTCTCTCTCTCTCTCTCTCTCTCTCTCTCTCTCTCTCTCTCTCTCTCTCTCTCTCTCTCTCTCTTGGGAAATAATTTCTCTTTGTCTTCTCTCACTTCGTTGTTCATATCTTTTTGCTCTTCTCCAACCTTGCTTGCATTTCTCTCTTCATAGCGATTCCTTCTCTTCCTGCCCAAAGTTTTTTTTACACTCTCCTCTCTTCTTTCTTGCAGTTCCTTTTGGTTGCCATCACATATCACCTCTAGAGAATTGCTTTTATTTTTTTAATCTGTTTTAGCAAATATAATAATTCTTCAATGGTTTTAATTCCTTGTATGTATATTTACATATATATATATATATATATATATATATATATATTCATAATCTTATATTTCAGTTCAAGTTGTAAGCTAATTTTAACACTAACTTGTGTTCATTGAATTTTGATTTGTTTACTCCTTTCAACTCGCTGAGTGATGTTCTCTTCAAGGGTAATTTTCCATGTGTTTAATATATACCACAATTGGTATCTTGCGTGTCTTTGTGTATCAGTATTCTAATAGCAGCAGTATTCAAACAAGTCTTATTTTGTTCACAAATAGTTTACTTGCACAAACAATCATGTGGCAGCAGAATCTTGAAAATGTTTATTTACTAAGCAAGCTTCTCTGTCAATTACATTATTACCTATCGATTCCATTTCTCGTTCACAATTCAGATGGAATTCAGTTTGATTGTTCTTCAATCCTTGAATATTAAATTAAGTCCTCTCTTCCGTATGTGTAGGATATACAATCATCTGAACCAGTCTTCTCTTTATTCACATTCTAAGATTTTCTACTTCAATGTGTAAATCATTGTAGAACGTATTTATTTGACTTGGATAGTCCTTTGTTGTTTTGGTAGACGATGGCAGTTCCAATGAGTAGTTCGGACTTCTAACACTTGTGTCTTCCTTATGTTTTCAAATACCCTTTTACTGACTTAAAATCACACACACAGAGCTTAAAATCAACATGTGTTCACTTTTTGACAAGCTGCAGCTTGTGAACTTTCCCTGCAATATACAAAAATTCTAGTGTGGTTAAATATGCAAATGTGTGTGTGTGTGTGTGTGTGAGTGATTCACCATTCAATTATATACACATTTGCTTATAAAAATCTACTATTCTTCCTATGAAGAGTAATGCAATACTGTAATCAGACATAGGGTAAGGTTAATTTTTGCAAGCCGAAAGCTACCTCACCGATAGAACATGATTTTTTTATTTCTACTGCTTCTGTGTTCCAATTATGAATTATTACAGTTGTGTATTCATTTGTTCCAGTGTTACTTATTTACACCCATGAATAATATCTGTGAAGAAGAGGATTCTACTCTGGATTGTGAGCTATATAGGGGAAAGCCAATTCAGGATATTCTTGGAGACCATCTGTCACCACACAAGTTAATACATTCAGGCATTAAGAAGTACCAGTGTGATGTTTGTTCAAAATTATTTACTAGTTCATATGGTTTGTCAGTTCACAAGTTAATACATACTGGCATTAAGAAGTACCAGTGCGATGTTTGTTTAAAATCATTTACTCGTTCAGGCCATTTGTCACAACACAAGTTAATACATACTGGCATTAAGAAGTACCAGTGTGATGTTTGTTCAAAATCTTTTACTCAGTCAGGCCATTTGTCACAACACAAGTTAATACATACTGGCATTAAGAAGTACCAGTGTGATGTTTGTTCAAAATCATTTACTGATTCAAGCACTTTGTCAAAACACAAGTTAATAATTCATTCTGGCATTAAGAAGTACCAGTGTGATATTTGTTCAAAATCATTTACTCAGTCAGGCAATTTGACAAAACACAAGTCAATACATTCTGGCATTAAGAAGTACCAGTGTGATGTTTGTTCAAAATTATTTACTGATTCAAGCACTTTGTCAAAACACAAGTTAATACATTCTGGCATTAAGAAGTACCAGTGCAATGTTTGTTCAAAATCATTCACTTGTTCAGACAGTTTGTCGCAACACAAGTTAATACATACTGGCATTAAGAAATACCAGTGTGATGTTTGTTCAAAATCATTTACGCGTTCAGACCATTTGTCACAACACAAGTTGATACATTCTGGCATTAAGAAGTATCAATGTGATGTTTGTTTAAAATCATTTACTGATTCAAGTACTTTGTCAAAACACAAGTTAATACATTCTGGCATTAAGAAGTACCAGTGTGATGTTTGTTCAAAATCATTCACTCAGTCAGGCAATTTGTCACAACACAAGTTAATACATTCTGGCATTAAGAAGTACTAGCGTGATGTTTGTTCAGAATCATATACTTCATCAGACAGTTGGTAAAAACACAAGTTAATACATTCTGGCATTAAGAAGTACCATTGAGTTGTTTCTACTGCAACTAGCGGCTGGTGGCGCATAGTACTAGCCATACACCTTCACACTAACACAAAAGCCGTGCGGTACGCCTTGGTCCTTAACGGACTGTTGAGCGGAGGTTTAATTTAATTTAATTGAGTTGTTTATAAAAAAGTATTTAATTTGGCATAGCCTGTTGTGTTATAAATAACATGATGGCATAAAATATTAACAGTGATGTATATCACAAAATTTTCTGTTTGTACATTTTAAGTGTAAATTAATCCATTATACTATTATGAACCATTACTGTGTGGTATGTAAGAATAGTTTCTGTTGCCCAAGAAGTTTAAGCAATGTAATAAAACTTATCAATATAATGGTTTTAAATAGAAACCTTTAAACAATCATAATTATACAAATAAATTAATATATGCTGTAATATTGCCACTGAAAATATGTAATATGTATATGATATTTGGCACTACAAAACAGTAGTGAAATTTGTAACAAAATTTTACCTTACAAATTAAAATCATTAAATTATATATTGTAATGTAGTATGACATTATTGATACACATTTATCCTCTAATTAAATTTATCACTGCATGAGCTACAGTGATATATGTATGTTTATTTGAAATAATTTGGAAGTCTTTGTTTCTTGGCATACATGGATTATACTTCTCACACAAGATTTTGTCTGGCTGCTACAACCTTCACGATGACAGTGTCCTGGCGTCTTAACACATCTGCGTTATTGCTTGGCAAAATGATTCACGCGGGTATGTCACCTAAGTAAATGTAGCTTGGCATTTCACAACTTGCAAGTTGTATTTATAGCTCAAAGGTTATTTCATCTTGCATTATTTTTGATTGCTCTATGCATACTGTTTCTTTACAACTCAACATTAATTCAGTGCATTACTGACAGATGGGGCATTGTACTCAAAACTGCTAATTTCCGATGCTTTACATGTCAATGTTTGTAACGGTCCCTTGTTGTGAACTACACACTTGTTATAGCGTTGGCATGTGGAGTGTTTGAATTTTTGAATGATTTTCTTTTTTGTAATTTTATATTACAAAGTGACTGACAACTTCTTGACTGAAGATAAAATATTATGGTAATTTAATTTTTAATCTTGATCTGAATTGAATAATGTGGAAAATGAAGAGATATTTTGATCTGACAATACACTAACATGATGAAGCCTACATGATTTGAGGTTACTTCATCTCACTGTTTATTGCCGGCGTCCAAGATAATGAACTATAGCAAGTGTTACAAATGGCAAGACACCAGAATAGTTTGTATGCCCTGGTACATGCTTTGCAATTTGAGGACGCCAAATCAGCATCTTGGGTGGACAAGTCATAAAGTGCGTGCTAAAAGATAACAATGGCACAGATGAGGAAGAAGAACAAGGAACAGATACTCAACGGTCAGCACTGCAGAATAAAATAAGAAAGCATGGAAGACCAAAGTGTTATAGATGTGGGAAACTTGGACATCTACAATGAGATTGTTGGGTAGTAGGGAATTCAGCAGCCAACAAGGAAACAAGCAGTAGTCAGTACAACGAGGCGTGTGCTGACTAACTGGAGGAATGAAGCCCCTAGAGAATACACAATTTCTACACTTCAGAAAAACAGCGGGAGCTTGGTGGTTACCGGACTCATTCAAGAAAGGCCAACCTCGATTACAGTTGACACAGGCGCAACAGTTTCCATTGTGCGGCCCGACACAGTGAAAGATCTCAAGCCAATCTGGTGTTCTTGCAGCTTGCGAACAGCTACTGGACGGCCTGTAAAAGTGTTTGGAAAAGTACAGCTACACCTATGCCTTGGTCGACTTGAGTTGAATCACCAAGTACTTGTTGCAGACATTGTGGATGAAGCAATTCTTTGTATGGACGTTACGAACGCATACGGATTTATAGTTGACTTCAAAAACAATGGCTTGAGAATTGGAGAAGAGGTCATGCTTTCCACAATGACTACATCAGAAAAATCGATGGATGTGATAAAGAAGTGGCCATAACTGTTCCGCTAAACACCGAAGAGATCATTTTTAGAACTGAGGTAGATACAGTAAAATTAAAGTTAAGGGCGTATGTGCAGAAACCATTTTATGGATGGACCCGTCCACTTTGAACTTGTGAATGCCGGGAGGGTAAGGGAGAATCAGCTGGTATACAAGTGAAGGTGTTGCCAACTTTGCGTGTGATGTTTTAGTTACCCGTACATTGTTAGTTACTGTATGATGTACTATCTCAGTCTTGCATTTGTTATTACTATTTCAATTTATTATTAATTATATAGTTTTACAGTCACTCATTTTTATTAATTATTTAATTTTTTAGTTAATTTCTACTGGTAGTTTTTATTCTATAATTACGTATTATCGTAATTATTTGTGTTATACAGTAACAAGATTTGATAAAATGGATACTTCTTCAACTAGCGAAGACAGGAAAGTTATTCATAGTAAAGCACGGGAAGTAATAATACACAGTTTTTTGTTGTCCAGGACTAAAAAGATTCTTGCAATTAAATTAATACGAAGAACGCATTCCTTTATGTAATTATAGACTGTAGAGATAGTCAAGTGTAACTAAGAAGTGGAAGTGTACAGTTTGCAAATTCCATTGCGATAAGAATGGTCAGATAGGCTGTAGTTTTTTACGTCTCACCAGTGCACAATGACAGAATCAAACAACACTCATATGTTTATAAAACATTCTGATGTGTAACAGCAACATATTCTGATACGTGTGAACAGTACATATCATTTGCTTGATTTGTATAGTAATACAATTACAATATTATTATTATTATTATTATATGATTTACGTCAGAACAGTAAACAATTCTTTTTTTTAAGCCAGCTGTGTGACTAGGAACACACACACACACAGATAACGGTTCGTGGTGACACATTTACAAACCTTAACAATTGCAAGTTTTTGTTACTATTGGAGACGATATTCATAGGTTGGCAACAGTATTGCTGATAACAACAATTCTCTTCTCACATCTCACAGTGACTCCTCCACATCGCCTTTCCCCTCTGACTGTAAGCATTTCCCTCAATTACATGCACTTAACTTTCAATTTTGCTATACTAGAGGCAACCAGTGCTCTATATTCAAACCCCATGTAGTTAGCACACCAGGCATACTAATTGCCAGAAGTTTAGTAAAACCTGATGAAACTGGAAGTGTGCATATTAGAGTGGCGAATATTTTGGATCAAGCTGTCACTTTACAACGCAATAAGCTCCAAGGCAAATTGACTCCTGTGGTCTGGGTAGCCGGAATGACACAAAGATCCAGTACTTCGGGTACTTCCAAATTACCAAATGAACTACAGGAATTATTGAACAGATCTTCTAACAACCTCTCAAGTGGTGAGGTAAAAGAACTCAGACGGTTTTTACATGAATTCAAAGATTACTTTGCAGTTCAGGAGCAGTCATTAGGAAGAACCTCTCTTGTACAGCATCGCATCAATACCAGGAACACAACACGGATACGCCAGCATCCTTGAAGGCCTCCATTAGCTAACAAGAGGAAATATTTTGGTTAGTACAGGACATGCTGACAGAGGGAGTAATCGAGCCTTCGTTAAGCCCTTGGTCTTCTCCGGTAGTGTTGGTAGTGAAGAAGGATGGTAGCTTGCGTTTCTGTGTAGACTACCGGAGGCAGAATGATAATACAAAGAAAGACTGCTATCCATTACCTCGTGTTTACGATACACTCTACACGCTGTCCGGAGCACAGTGGTTTTCCGCATTGGACGTAAAGAGTGGATATTGTCAAGTGGGTCTTCAGCAAGAAGACAAAGAAAAGACCGCTTTCTCGATCCAAGTGGCTTATTCCAATTTAACGTCATGCCATTTGCACTCTGTAATGCACTGGCAACATTCGAAAGATTGATGGACATGGTACGTTGAGGACGGACATGGAAAACTTGCCTTGTTTATTTAGACGATGTCATGGTCATTGGGAAAACTTTCAAAGTTAATTTGGAATACCTTAAGGTTCTGACTATAATTCATGGTGTCCAACTAAAGCTGAGCCCAAAGAAGAGTTCTCTATTCCAGAAGGAAGTACAGTATCTGGGCCATCTGGTTTTGGCAGCGGATGTTAGCATGGATCCTAATAAAGTAGACATCATAAGAGACTGGCCAGTGCCGAAGAGTAAACTCGAAGTTCAGAGTTTCCTGGGGTTATGCTTATTACAGACGTTTTGTGAAAGGCTTTGCAACTATTGCTAAACCACTACATGAGCTAACGGAAAATAAACGAAACTTTCAGTGATCGAGAGTGATCATGCATTTAGAACTTTGAAAATTGTATTATGTTCACAGCCAATTCTCGCTTTCGCCGTTTCTGAAGGAAGTACATCATAGACACAGACACAAGCTATACTGGTCTAAGAGCAGTTTTGTCTCAAGTGTAAAATGCTGAAGAAAGAGTAATACCATATTACAGCGAACACTTTCTAAACCAGAGAGAAATTATTGCGTTACAAGGAAAGAGTTGCTGGCAATCAACCGAGCTTTGGAGCACTTCCATAAATACCTCTATGGAAGGGAGTTTTGACTATGCACCAACCATGCCAAGCTTGGATGGCTCTTGAGATTTAAAAATCCGGAAGGCCAGTTGGCAAAGTGGCTTGAACGTCTGCAAGCGTACAACTTCAAGGTATAACATCTGCGGGGGCGCCTGCATAGTAATGCGGGTGGCTTATCATGAAGACCGTGCCCGGAAGACTGCCGACATTCCCACCGAAAAGAAGAACAAAATGCCAGTGAACATGTTCAAGCCGTTAGTGTAGATTTCCTGGCAGACAGCTGGACAACACAAGATTGTCGACAAGAACAGATGCCTGATGAAGAAATTGTACTGATCTTGACAGCAAAAAGAGGAAGGTGCCACCCGGATTGGCAAGTTATCTGCCATGGTTCCAAAGTGCTGAAGGGCTACTGGGTACAATGGGAATCCATTATCTTAGAGAACAGATTGCTGAAAAGGGCTTGGAAAAACTGCAGATGGACGAGACATGGTCATGCAGTTGATAGTTGCCCGAAGTAGAGTGCAGTCTGTTTTGAAGCAGATACATGATGGAATGTCTGGGAGCTATCTTGGCATTAACAAAACCCTTGACAAAATACGGAAGCGATTCTATTGGTTTCATCTTCGCCACGACATAGAGGAATGGGTTCAGACATGTGAAATATGTGCTACACAAGGGCCCACAAACTATAAGGAGGGGAAAATGAGACAGTATAACATTGGTCTGCCTTTCGAGAGAATTGCCATAGACATTGCTGGACCATTCCCAGTTACTGACGATGGAAACCAGTACATCATGGTTGTAGGTGACTACTTTACTAAGTGGGTGGAAGCATATGCAATTCCAAATCAGGAGGTTACCACTGTGGCAAAGGAGTTAATTCACAACTTGTGTTGCCGTTATGGAACCCCTATAGAAATCCATACAGATCAAGGGAAAAATTTTGAATCAGGAGTTTTTAAAGAATTATGGCATCTACTCGGAATTTGAAAGACCATGAGCTCTGCATCCTTAGTCGGATGGAATGGTTGAGAGATTCAATAGGACACTTGAACAGCATCTTTTGAAGGTTGTTGACAAGAACCAAACAGACTGGGACCAATGTATACTACAGTTCCTCATGGCGTATATAGGTCATCAATACACGACACAACCGGCATGACCATAGCAAAATTGGTGTTTGGGTGGGAGATTCGTCTTCCTGGGGACTTGATGTTTGGATCACCTGACACTCAGTCCCAAGAGCCACAGAACTAGTCCTCGCAATCAGAAAACCAACTGCGAGAAATGAATCGCTTGATAAGAGGATGGCTAAAAATTGCCAGTGATAAAATGATAACTTGGTACGACATTCACAGCAATAGTCTGGGTTTCCAAGAAGGAGATCAGGTCTGTTCAACCCAAAGCGCCGTCGTGGTCACTCACCTAAGCTTCAGACTAACTGGGAAGGACCATGCACTGTGAAAAAAAGAGGACAGTGAAAGTTCAAAGTCGTCCACCTGGATCACCTGGCCAAGTACTACTTCATAGACGGTTTGCCAGTTCGGGACGAACAGGCTTAAGGAGGAGGCAGTGTTATGACATTACAGAACAGTCTATGTGTTTATTGAATGTTCCAGAGGAATCCGGCTGTAATCTGTGTGGTGTATTACAACATATTTATTGTATAATTTAAATTTGTGGAGCCCACGATCTTGGAGCGCCATTTATACAACATAACAAGTTGCAATTGAATATAATGTGTACGTGTATTTGGGGTTCAGGTGTAATTATAATAAGAGTATTGTATTTCTGAGTATTTAAAATCCATATTTATTGTTTACTCAACCTTATAAATAATCATAAACATCCTTAATAATCGTCGGTCATGATATTGCTCATTATTAAATGTTTATATCTTATACTATGCAGTGTTACACATATTTTAAAAACCTCTTACATCTAGACATGTTAATAATCTTAATCTAGACATGTTAATAATTTGATTTACTAATAAAATATAAAATTAAAATGTAATATGAATTGAATTCTCTTAATTCAGATCTGACCTCAACTCGCTCAGTCTATACCAATGTTTAAATTTAAATTTATATTAATTACTTTTAGACTGGCATCTGTTTTAATATTCAAATTTAAATTATTCTTTTCTATAATTCAAATATCAAATCAATTTAACTATTTATTTTGATAACAAACTCTACTCTCTCAACTTTAAATTCTCTTTTTATTTATTATTTCTTTATATGCGATCGCTTATTCTTACGACTAAACATTTATCTGCATTTCTAAAATATTATTACTAATTATAAATTTTTCTTTGTTTCAATTTATTGTCTTTTGATATAGTCTTTATGAGCTCTTTTTTAAAATCATTTAAAATGCATTACGCATGTCACCTCGAGTTCTGATGATCTTACGACTTGTTGTCGGGGGTCCAGCGTTGTCCAGAGTTAGTTTTCCATCCCTCCTGCCTGGCGTGGTCCTGGATACATCTAGAGTCCAGCATCGCTCTCCAGCAGCGTGTGTGGTCCTGGATACATCTAGAGTCGTTCTACAGGAGTGTGTGTGGTCCTGTATACGTCTAGAGTCTTTCTACAGCAGTGTGGTCCTCATCAGATAGTTATCTGCTGCAAGGTAGATCTTAAACATCGTCTAACGTCCAGCATCCCTCGTCGCTCTGGTAGTTTCACCGTAGATACTCTTGGTAGACTTACGATTCCGGTATTTATGATTTCCGGAATATTGTCACGAAATTAACGAATGTTTTCTTCTTTCGTTACTATGACTTGTAATAAAAATAAAAATAAAACTTCTGCCGACGGACAGCATGTCCGACTGCAACTGTGTCTTGAAATGAAGAGAAGGGTTTTCAGTCGAACCCTCAATTTATACCCTCTCGAGATTCCGCGCCAGTTGGCTCCAAAATCGTCCTGTCGATACCTGCATATCGCGTGATAGCCCCCACTCCCGAACCTTTTCATCTATTTGCAATTGTTAGCAAATAGCAATGTTTTGCACGGAATCGAGATAGCACAAATCATAGCTAATTCAATTAAGCACTCACTATATTAATTTGAGCGTCTTAGGGTAATTTGCGTATTTTTTGGCACGTTTAATTCGCACTGTTCTCGCATAGCGTGTCCTATTAACGTCATCTTTTCACTGGGGATAACTATAAATTTTACACACACTTTGTGCCTTTGGTTTGTTTATACACTAATTAGTTTTCGCACTGTGAATTAAAATAATCATTTTATTAATTACTTGGGGCGGGTTGCTGAGATTCCTGTCTTTACATGCATCACTAACACACACAAGATACACGTGTAACACACATACAATTGAGCAGGTGTTCACTGCCTGTCGGAACAGGTTAATTTCTCCCCTAATCTAACAATGAAATATTTTTACAATCTCAGGCCTGTTCATTTACCCGTAACTTATAAAAATTGTACAATAATTTATTACCTTTTATCCGTCAGTGACTTCGTTCTAGCGTTTTTTATCTAGACGCGTTTCGTGACATGTGTCACATCTTCAGTAGTCCTCGTCAAAAGTTGAAATTCACATAAACACATAAAAACACATTTGCACATATTTACAAAATTACAATGATGACACACACATAACACGATGTAACTACGGCTTCGCTGGACCGGTCCGACCGCGCGTGCAGTTGCCGAGCCACTAATTGAACTAAGTCAATCCTTATCACCAGTCATTACCGTCATGCGCGATTATTTTTAGGGCTGTATCATATAGTGAATGAGATTGAAACCTTAATTGTTCGTTTAGTATACTGTTATTGTTGATATTCTTGTATTTAAATGATTTATAAATCTCAAACTCCTCGAGAGCATCCATTAACTACCCTTACCGCATACATGGATTGCTTACAAACAAATAGATGAGTTAATTTTATTGTTGAATGTCCTGTTGAAGCAGAATTACTTCACTTTTAATAATAATTTTTACCTACAAGAGTTTGGTCTCGCAATGGGTTTGCCACTTTCAGGACTGCTGGCGGATTTATACTTGCATCATTTTGAAAATACTTACATGTTCTCAGAGAATAACAAATTTTGTAATAATATTCTATGCACGATATGTAGACGACACCTTTATAATTTTTAACGGCACGCTACGGCAGATAGAGAAATTG
Organism: Magicicada septendecula; assembly: GCA_034769895.1. Classification (NCBI taxonomy): domain Eukaryota; kingdom Metazoa; phylum Arthropoda; class Insecta; order Hemiptera; family Cicadidae; genus Magicicada; species Magicicada septendecula. The sequence continues at coordinate 417,100,562 of CM068369.1, forward strand.
AAACATTATTTGAACAGCCTTAGCAAGAACATACAATTTACCCTCGAAACAGAGGTTGACAATAAACTCAATTTTTTGGACCTGACTGTTACAAAGTATCTTAATAAATTTCAATATAAAATATATAGGAAATCCACCACCACAGATATTACAATACACGCTGATTCTCATCACCCATATAGTCAGAAAATGGCGGCTTACAACAGTCTTGTTCATAGGTTGGTAACGATTCCACTTAACCAAAAGGACTTTCAGGACGAATTGGATATAATAAGGCACATAGCAGTAGCGAATGGGTACAAGAGTTCGATGATAGATAGACTTCTTAAGCGACACCTATATAAAACTAGATCCCACCATAATACCATCGATGATAATAAAGTTAACAATAATAAAAATAATAATAAAAAGTATATAACGACAGTGTACGGTAGCCTTTTACCTAACATTATATCCAATGTGTTCTCCAAATTCAATATAAAAGTCGTGTTTAAAACAAATAATAATATATCTAATTTGTTACGCATAAAACAACCATTCCCGTTAGAAGAGAAAACAGGTGTTTACAGGATGTCATGTGATGATTGTGATTGTTTCTATCTGGGTCAAACTGGCAGGTCTTTCTTGAAAAGATACAAAGAACATCTACCAAGGAATGATTTAGACAAGACCAAATCTAATTATGCGCGCCATCTAATGATGCATAACCATAATTACACAGATTTCAATACCAATTTCAAAGCAATCCATGTATGCGGTAAGGGTAGGTTAATGGACGCTCTCGAGGAGTTTGAGATTTATAAATCATTTAAAGACAAGAATATCAACAATAACAGTATACTAAACGAACAATTAAGGTTTCAATCTCATTCACTATACGATAGAGCCCTAAAAATAATCGCGCATGACGGTAATGACTGGTGATAAGGATTGACTTAGTTCAATTAGTGGCTCGGCAACTGCACGCGCGGTCGGACCGGTCCAGCGAAGCCGTAGTTACATCATGTTATGTGTGTGTCATCATTGTAATTTTGTAAATATGTGCAAATGTGTTTTTATGTGTTTATGTGAATTTTAACTTTTGACGAGGACTACTGAAGATGTGACACATGTCACGAAACGCGTCTAGATAAAAAACGCTAGAACGAAGTCACTGACGGATAAAAGGTAATAAATTATTGTGAAAAAGTGACTTGGATACTATATAAAAACAAAATAAAATTGTACAAATTTTATATTTGTTCAAATTAATGCCTAATACAGCGTATGGCTGTATCGTTGCAGTATGTAAATCTCGATGCATTAGCTAGACTGTGCCAGAAACTGCGCGAACTGTGTCAATGCCGCAACAAATTATGCTCTAATGTTTTCCTTTATTGTTAATGCATATTATGGAATATTCTAGTATTTTGGCGGGGTATAAATACAAGTACTCAATGACATTCAGTTTCAGTTTGAGTTGTGATATATCTCAGTGCGGTTCGGGTATTGTGGCAAAGTGTTACGTGTTTTATATGCTGTGCGGGATGATTGTTGACGACAATTGTGTTTTATATTACTAGACATTTTTATTACATGTGAACAATTTTTATTTGATTGTTGTAAGAGACTGTCTTGTTAATTAGAAACTGGTTAATTGTGATAATTAAAGCTGGTGATTAGTGACGTAATTGGTGTCTTGTATTTTGTTTTCCAATGTACCATGCGATGATCAGTAGACCGTCATAACAATATGTTTCTTGAAGTGATCCCCTCCAGTGTGTTGGTTACATGTTATTATTATTCAGCAGACAAAACCTCACCTTTTAGTTCTTATTTGATAGAGTGAGTTATTTAGTAAGCTAATCAAAGAATTGTCTTTTCATATGGACAGATGTCTATGTTACAGTGAATGTTGAAATTTCAGTTAAGGTTAACCGTCACTAGTTACGGTCGACATTCACTGAACGTTTTAGTGAAAGTTGAATACTCATATTATAATACCATTCATAATCAACTTCCACTAGTGAATGTCGACTGTTCCTAGGTATTGTCAACCTACCCTACTACAGCTTAGGGAAGATGTACCAACACTAAACATACTAAAGGAATAAATGAGCAGTTACAGTAAGAATAAACAAGAACATAGTTTATTCAAGGTTGATTTATATAAGTATAACTATGTACTACAACATTTTAACACATTTAAAATCTTTATTTAGAATTTTATTTTTATTTATTACAGCATGGTAATCCCCCCCCCCAATGGCACTTAGAATTACAAAGTACATTATTTTTCTTGCAGACACATTTTTTGTTTGACATTTAGATTGGCAAGTGCACTTAAAGAATCCTTGGCCACTTCCAGTTGATTGCGCTGTTGCAATTGTCTGTAAAGAAAGTGTCTTGTCTAGTAGTACTTCACTTTCTTTAATTATGTTTGTAGTACAAGCACTAACTTGTGATCTGCAAAATTGAAATTATCTGTAGATTATAAATTGATTAATTAAGGTCAGTATTTGTATGAGTGTGTATAGGTGTGGGTATGCTAGTGGTGTGGATGTGACTGTACTGTATTTTTAACCCCTTTCCATCCCCTGTCTATTTGGGGTTACGTGGTGTCCAATTTTTTCAGGGGAGACTATCACCCCTTATTTGTGTCTTTTTGCACTGTTAAGTTCAATCATACCGATATAGAAGCCCAAGTGGTCGTCGCGAAGGTTGTCTGAATATTCAGTTATTCGTATTTTACATTATATAAAAAATTAATTTTATGTCCGCGCCCTATTAATAAAAAGAAACACAAATTGGTTACCGATAATTATTGATGTTCATGTGGAGTACGACATAAAATATAAAGCAACATAGCGCGTTTAAATAAAAAACATTGCTAAAGGAACAAAAAGCATTTATTATGTTATGTTTATAATATCATTGTTTATAATTTCTAAAATAAGTCACAATTATTGTTAATTTAACAAGTTGATAATAAAAAAAATGTTCAAATTATGGATATTTACCGTGCTTATGTGATGGTACTTGACTTAATAACTCTTTTATTTGATGTATCGAAATCGATTAATTATGTAGCAACATCACATCATATATGTCCAGTACATGTGACAAAATTAAGTGCGTGAATAAGAGTTTGAACACGCAAGACGCAAGTAAAAAACGAATCACAGTTAAAGGCTTTAAGCATCACTGTATATTAATTGAAAATCAAAGATTAATAAATGTGAAAGATCGATACGATACATAATACATAATTAAAAAAAAAAACACTTGAGATCGTGCATGAGTCAGCACGAACTTACATAAATGACCGACATCATTTTCACGTAAGGAATCAAACCAACGTAGAGCACAACTTAACTTGAGCAATAGCAATGGCAGTGTTTTCACTTATACTATCAAAAAATTAGTTAAAATTTCAATAAAATTAACCATTTGTAACGGTACATAAGTCTGTAGGAATTTGTAGGTACATGCAAATATAATTTTATTGTGATTTAATCTATTAAACGACATGAGGTTAAATTTTCCAATATATATCATACAACGCAGTTTGCCAGAACGACTCTACGCCAAGGTCAACTGGCCTACGTGACAAACGACAGATATTCAGACGAAATGACAAACGGACAATGCTAAAACGTCATAATAAATACGACAGATGTACTAACTGAGATGTAAAACAATGTCGTCATCACCCGAGAACAATAGGTTGATGACGAATTATCCCTTCCACCTGGCGAGTTTACACCAATATGTCTGTCCCAGTTGACAAAACTACCGTCAGTGCAGCAGCACGTTATAAAATTCGCTGGCAATTTATTGCCAGCAAAAGTGTTTAAAAGTGTAAAAATGTAATCAAAATGTAGCCAAGTATCATCAGTTAACAAACAGAGTACAAAATGTAACGTAACTTCAGTGTTATAAGAGAACAGACATAAACAGTTTACGTTCGGCCGAACACCCGCTGGACAATGGAGAACGTCTGACGAGAAACTGCAGTACTCCGAGTTTCAGGAAAGTCAAAATTTATATCAAAACATTTTATCATTTGAGCTCAAAATTACAAATTAGCAAATGTACCACTAAATTACTGTATGGGGAGAGAGTGTGCGTGCGAATGAGTGCCAGCACCTACAGGCAAAGCCACGAGGCATTGGTTTATGTGATAACGTAAGAACGTAACAAACTTAAATAAATGATAACTGCACTATATTAGCAATGGACTTGATTATAGATTAAATAATGAAGATAACATATGAATAATTGAGATTGACGTAATTTTAATACGGCGGAAATACGTCGCCGCCATTTTGTTTAATATGTAAGAGCGACTCCATTTTGTTTTGTTTTGTGTCTATTTCAATATTAATGTCAGTAAAACGCAAGTTTATTTACCATACATGGTTTGAGTTAGTTATTTCGAACAATCATCCTGTCTCTGATGATCGCTTAACAAGAATCCTGGAACCCTTAGGTCAATTTAAAAATCTTATGTTGGTAATACAAAATGGCGCCTGAACAAGCATGGCATATAAAGTAAATGTGGTAGTAAAAGGTAAGTTATCAACAAAATAAGTTATATAGAGAAGTGAGTTTTAATAACACATTTCAATCAACACTTAAAATTGCAGAAGACCTCTCAATCAATCTGCTAAGCCGAGTAGAAACTACAGGAACTCTCGTTTGCTAGATTGCTTTTAGTTCTGACTAGTTACAGAAAGTCTAACTGTCTTCATCTGATGTTGATGCAATATCTACGTCCATGTCTGAAGCACTAAAGACATTTTCATTTAAGTCGCTAGGACGATTCCCGACATAAAGACTCGTGACAATATCCGCATTGCACACCTTCATACGACTTCTCTTTGGAGTAACTACGTCGCCGTACGACGAAAAAGCCCTTTCGCAATCTAAGTTCGACACAGAAAAGTACATAAGCTTTGAGCACTGACTAGCAAATGCACTGCTGGTACCTCCTACAGCAAGCATTCCAACAACAACGTCTTGAACGGCGGTGTTGAGCTTCTCATGGTCGCTGGAGACACCTGGACATGTTAGCTTACATCGGACGTTCTCTTTCAAAATTGCATGAACAACTTGTAGCTCTGCAAGCGGGGTCCCGGACAGCATTATCAACTCTTTCAACGCCTTTGTGATTGCTTTCTCCGAACTCGACATCATCTTAACTGGGTGAAGCAGCGTTGCGACATTTCGGAAAAAAGATTTGCCTCGATCGGAGTCTATGAGGCCTTGAAGACGAGTACGGCATGAACGTGCAACATATCTGAATCTGTCTTCGACGTTCCTCTTCTTTTCTTGACTCAGTGTGGTCGTGGCAGCAGCAGTTCCCTTCCCTAGAACGTCTCCGATATTTTTGTGCTTGTCAATAATGGTGTAAGCCATAAAGAACTCTTCCAGTTTTGGGTAGAGGCGATGAGCTAGGGGTTGCTCGTTATTTCCCAGTAGGCAGAGAAATTCTGATGGAGCTGAACAGTGTTCCTTTACAAAGGCGGCCTCTGCCTTAATGATTGCGACATCTTCTTTGGTTAAGGATTTAAAATACGTGATTGCCGATACCTCCTCAGTTAGGGTCTTGATATATTCTACCAAGTCGTCACAATATTCGTCAACATAGTCGGAGGCGAGTTTCCATGAATTCCAGCGATTCATAACGGGGACCGGAAATAACAGTACTTCCTTCTCCTTGCTGACTTCGTATTTCTTGTCTAAAAATTCTGCGTACTTGTGGCGTCGCTTCCTCGTGTTTTTGTAAACTTCTTTTGTTTTCATGATGAACTCATTTAGGCGTTTCAGGATTGTTGGGGGAATGCGCTCAAGTTTGTCTAATTTGTGTGACCAGCATAGGACGTGTACGGAAAATTCGTTGATGATACCCTGCAAGGCCGGAACGCAGGCGTTCATGTAAGTAGTATAGGTATGTATGTGCTGGGACAAAGTCAATGACCCCGGAAGTAAACAAAGATGACCTTGACCCCGGAAATAAACAAAGATGACCTTGACCGAGACATTGACAGCCCCCGGAAGTAAACAAAGATGACCTTGACCTACAGCAAGGTCACGGCCAAGGTCAATGTCAAGGTCACGGTCACGACGAAGGTCAAGGTCACGGCCAAGGTCAATGCTGGTTATGACGTAAGCAATATGATTTCCAATGACGTGTTCAAGGGAATTACGTAATAACATGTGAACGCATGCGGTTGACCTTTCGATTAAACCGCGCCCAAGAAAATTGCGCAATAACACGTGAATGTATGTGGTCGATTAAACCACATCCAAGAGAATTGTGTAATAACACGTTTTCATCATGATAGAAAAGTTGACGTCCATATTTTGAAAAATAAAAATACGAATTAATCAGGATCGAACCTATGAAACTATACATCGAATTAAGAAACAACGATTTCTTAACTTAAGTTAGTTAACTTCTTAATGTAATCTACACGGCTAATTCGTATTTTGAATATCTTACTAAATCATGTGAGGAAAAGAGAAAAATCTTTAGAAATGTACATATTTTTTTTCTTTATTTTTTTCCAACATAAACATACAATTGTTATAATGTTTTTACATAATGTTGATAACTACATTTATTAACTTTCTGCTGATTATAAAGACCATTAGTAACATCATTTATACTATCAACTAGCTTAAATTGATTATGTTGTATGTTTAACATTACTTTGTACTCATTCACCTTTTCAGGTACAAATTTAAATATTTTACAATTACACATGTTAACATTTTTAAGCCCAATATTTTTAGTATCATAAATGTTATAAACTACATTCTTCCGCCGATTATATTTGTTTCGCGTGTTAAAAACTTGTTCCATCATTCACCAACGAATAATGACCGTAGGGTAGTGTATCTACTTTATTATCGCAAAGGATTCTTTTATTGTCTAAATTACTTAACGCCAATTTGTTGCACGTAATCGTTTCAACTAGATGTTTTTTCGATCGGAATAATTTCATCATTCTATAGCTATTAATTTTATTATTATCCTTATTTATAGTTACGGGTTTATTATTTTTAAAAACGGTTTTAGAATAGACGCACTCTTTAAAATCTTCAAAGCTTATATGTTTGCTAATAACATTTTTTTTAATTCCTTTTGCTCTTTTTTTAATTTTGTTATCCGCAGTTTTAAATGTATATAATTTAGAGTGTAAACCGATAAATTCTTTAATCGGTACACCCACACATTCATCTTTAAATTTACCAATAACTTTTTTATTTTCATCCGAATAGCACGGATGATTGGGCGAATAATCTGATGTATCAAAGTGTGTAAATAAATCTGAATCTAATATGTCTTTATAAAAATCTTCTGTACGAATTTCGTAAAAAAAGCTATCTGTATCTGTATATAAGAGCAAAAGCTTTTCACCATATTTTTTCTTCATTATATCGTAATGAAAATCATACATTAACGTTTTACTTATTTCTAATACGCTAAATCCGATGTATATTGGTTTATCTAAAAATAAACGTTTTTTATCCGATAATACCGCACATAACGATTTATTATAAATTATTCTGTCTTTAAATACCGGTTGTGTAATTAAATTTAATAATTTTTTCTCATCACTTACAAGTTTAAGGTCAATTCTTTTTCTCACGTTCTCCATACATTTACCGAACACCGAGTTGTTTAGTAATTTAAAAAAGTCTTTTTCAAAATCATTTTTAGCTTGTTTTCGTTTTTCTGTATTTAAGTCAATGTACGTTTTTAACCAAGGACCCTGCAAAAATTCTATAATACGATGAATTTTTATAACTTTTAAACCGTGTTTAACAGCTTGTTTTAAATTAATGTAATGACATATATATTTTTCTTTATTTTCTAATGTTGTTAACAATTTTTGTTGTTTTGTTCCTTTAACGCATTGATTAACTGGTAGAAACGGTAAATCGCTATGATGATCATGTAAGTGATGAGGATACTCAACGTCTACTTCTAAAATATAACCGACGGGAGAATCGTCTGCAATATCTAGTATATTTAAATTATCGTTAGGATCTTTCCAAGTAAAACCAGCATACGGCATACATTTACTCATTGCCCAACCGTACAGATTATTCGCGTCTAAATAAGTTAAAAATTTAATCGGGTTAGTTACATCAAATGTTTCTGGAATATATTTATTGTTAGCAACAGATTCTTTTTTTATGCAAACACTTATTCCCCCCCTCACCCCATTTTCAAAAAGTAAGTACATTTCATAATCGGTTAATAATTCCAGTTTAATTTTTGTATAACTTAACATTGCATCAAATGCAAAACCTGGTACTGTAAAGTAGTGTGCGCAGTCTAGTTTATAAGATTGCATACAAAGAGATCTAAAATTTTCAAAAATATCACACAATAATAAAACATCAATTTTTAAATAAAGATCGCTATACTCCCCAAGAGTTTGTATATTAAAATGATTCCAAACTTTACACGCGTGTTCATAATCATCATTTCCAATTTCCGAATCATTTAGTGAACTATAAAAACAATCTTTTGGAGGTAATCTACATTCTTCCAACTTTTTCCAGGAATTCGTATATTCGTAAGGATACACACCTTTCCTGGTAACTAGCGGCATACTGTCTACAGAAAAAAATTTTCCAGTATAAAAAAACTTATCCTTAGGTAGATTATTACTGAGCTCAGCTAACGAACAATTCATAAACCGATAAGTATCAATAAATCTAATATTTAAACCCGAATGTGTTTTCTTTGCAAAAGAAATATATTTTTCTCTTGTATTAGGAATTACATGCATATTTTTTACATCATAGCCCAATTGTCGCACTATAAAATGCGAATCATAATTAGAACTACCATGTATGAAAACTGGTACAAATTTCTGTTGTTCTCGTTTCAGGTTACACGTATTACATAATACCGCACGAAATCGACCGGTTAAATGACAATGATCGCGAACTTTGGGATATAATAACGTAAATTCCTTATTACACATTTCGCAATGCGTAGCCAATTTAAATTTTATTTTATCATCTCGATTCATATGTAAAGGTATATTTTTTTTAATAAGTAAACCGATTAAATTAATTTTTTCAACTAAATATGTCATAAAATTTTCCGCAGCATTTTTACCACGATATAAGTAAGGTTCTGAAGGTAATCGGTTTCTAATACTTTCAGAGATATTGCTATCTATAACAAAATATACGCAAAAACTCATCGGAATATGAAATTCGTTAACTGTAGTAAATTTGTTTTCGGGGTTGGGCAAACAAGTACTAACAGGTTTCAAAATACATTCGAAATCTGCATATACCACAATAGGAACCCTATATTGATAATGAAAATTTTTAAATTCTAATATGTTGTTGTCAGTAGTTGGTAATGCTATTTTTACGGGCGAATACTTTCCGCAATATCTACTATGAATTTTTAATTTTTTAGACTTTTTAGTAAAAAACGAAAAACAACGTTTACATATTTCAATTACTTCTGTATGTTTTGTTAACTGTGGTCTTATTAACTTGGAAAAATCCTTTATATAACAATAATGGTAATTAGCATTATTCAATTTATTTAATACTAGAAGGTCAAAATGATTATTTTTTTCTTCCCTACACACTTTAAGAGGAAAAATTGATTTTTTTTCATCGATAGAATAAATGTTTATTGACACATTATTATTTTTTTCAAAACGAGAAATTTGGTTTAAAGGTGTAGGAAAGTCTATATGTTTAAAATCAAATTTATTTTCTAAATTAAAATAACGAAAATTAACCCGTTCAATGTGAGGTCCAGTAACATAACGACATAAGATTGACCATTTAAAACAAAAAATATCATTATTTTTTGGATTTATTATACATTTTTTATTTTGTAAGAATTTTGGAAGTGGAATATATGAAGCACCTCTTAATGGTTTAAATCGATTTATTCTTAGTAAAATTCCGTCTATACAGTGAAGACTCCATCCGGAACCTTTCCCCATATATATGTTTTCATCGTGACAAATCTCTCTAATCGAATTATTTAATATCATATTTAAATTATCGTTTTCTAAAACTGGGATGTTTTTTGTTTTAAATGATCTGTCCTGTGTTTCATTTATGACAGGTTTTATGTATGTACATTCGACAACTATGTTGAATTTTATTGGACCAAACATTGAAATTATGTTACTTAAAATTGTAACTATATTTAATTTAATGTAATCTAATAACAAACAAATGTCCTTATAATTATTATTAGTGTTTTTATAAAAATATGTTTTTAAATTTCCTTTAAATGCATTCTCTATTTCTATGAAACTATTTGATTCAACAATTTGTTGTAATCTCGCCGTTTTTAATTTTAAATTTATTGATGATGATGATGATGATAATGATGATGCTGGAGTTGATGGCGGTGTTGACCATGTTGTTGTTGACTCCAAATCTTGTACACGTGACGGTCCAGGTTGTGGCGAAGGTGTTGTTTCACGAGATGAAGCATGTTCTTCATCAACAGTATTTCTGGCAAATTGTCTTTTTTTAAATGGCAGATTTTTGTCCATTGCAATCTATAAAAATATATTTAAACAAACGATATTCATATCGGTTCTATAATTATAAAAATTTATTATCCTTGTATAATTTTTATACTTACGTCAGTTACTTGTTCTTCTTGTGTAAAGTAAACTGTATTGTTGGCTCCTTATGTGTGTGGTTGTATTATCTATCTTTATATAGTCGCGTAAAAAGTAGAACAGCAGAGTGATCTAATCTTTATACTTTGAACTATTGTTGTGTAACACGCCCACCGTTTTTGCAATGCAAGATAATCTTTCTCGAGCGCGGTTTAATCGAAAGGTCAACCAGCTTTTCCTATAGTGAGAAACAGTATATATAAAGCGCCTTAGAATTGTATTGTACACGCTCAAACTGCTTCAATAAGAAGAATCAGCAAGTTGTTTCTGCATCGCTTTTTATACAGCAAACTCTATCAGGTAATTATTATTTTTTTGTATACTTTAAAACTTTATTTACAAATTAGTTATGTAACAAAAAACGATTATTTGTATGTTATAGAATCAATAATGGCCGCATCAATTCTTTATTTTAAAAAATTATCTAAAAACGCTTATCCACCTGAAAAGTTAACTAATCAGTCTGCGGGTTTTGATCTCCGTAGTGCGTATAATTATAAAATTAATGCTAACGGAAAAGAATTAGTAAAAACCGATTTAGCTGTTAAAATACCTGACGGTTGTTACGGGAGAATTGCACCACGTTCAGGATTGGCTCTTAAATATCACATCAACGTTGGAGCTGGTGTGGTAGATAGAGATTATAGAGGGAACGTAGGTGTGGTTATTTTTAACCATTCGTCAGCGTATTTTAACATAAATAAAGGTGATCGAATCGCGCAACTGATTTGTGAAAAGATTGAAGGACCGGAACTGAGAGAGGCATCAACTTTAGATAGTACTGAGAGAGGTGATAACGGTTTTGGTTCTACGGGTGGGATAAGCGGATTAAATGATAATGATGAAAATAAAGAATTATTGCTAGAAATCGATAAATTTTTAGCGGAAGGCTAATAAATTTTTTGTTTTTCTAGTAATGGACATCGCTGGACCATCTCACCACATCGAGGAATATGTTTCATTAGAAGACATCCTTAAGCTATTATATTTTTATGGACTTTCGTCTTTATGTTTATGGGAAGATGTGCTAAAGAAAATTAAAACTGATATTGTCAATTCAGATGATGTAGATGTTTTTAATTTATATAGTAGACTAATAGAAATAACAAAAAATATTAGAATCGCTTTAGAATTAAAACTAGTTCGCTCGCAAAAGGATTTATCACTACTAAATAATTATTTGTTTGATATTGATGAAGTATACGAATATTTAAATACAACAATTGTAAATTTTAAAGAAAAAATATATTAAAATCGACATTTATAATTATTAATTCTTTAATAAAAAATAATATGATGTGTGATAACGATAGCGAAAAGTTTACAATAGATATAGATAATGAAGAGGAGGATGAGGACGAATTTGATAAAGTTTTTACATCCGTAAAAACTAACGAAAATGATAAAAACAATCTCCGTTTTGAACAAACTGTAATGTTTCAAGCTGGGGGAACAAGGAAAACATTGACCACACCTGGTGAAAAAGGAGGGTATTTAATCAAAATTGAAATAATTGACACAAAAAATTTGGTAAACGTTGCTAAAAACGATAGATGGACTAAGGCCGCCTACAGGGCCACATTTTTAGTAGATTCTTCTAAAGACTTGAAATACGTTCAATTATATAAAATGATTTTAAATGTTGCGAAGAATTTGGCAAATATTAAAAATGTTAAAAAAACAAAATTTAAAAATTTTTAATGTTTTCCTTGTTTACTCGAATCTTGTATTTTTTTTATTTAAAAATTGAGTGTATATTGTAAAACATTTATGTAATAAAAAAATTTAACACAATTTTTATCTCTAGTTTTAAAAACACAATCCCCAAACATGAAACCTATATATAATTACAGATATGGAACCGACTGAGGTTTTTATCAATTTCTTCATCTTGTTGATGGTGACGATATATACGTCTCAGTCGAGGATCCAAAGACCTGTAGCCGTCGTAAGACCGATGCGTCGGCGGTTACCATCACCACCACCAGTACGAAATGTACGACCACGAAGGGGACCGTCACCACCACCACCAGATGAAGAAACAATACAGATTATCGATGATGATGATGATGATGTTATAATAATAAACTATTTATAACATAATAAAAATTTTTTATTATTTCACATAAAGTTTATACATATTTATTTATTTGTGCTACACAGTCCCAACATCTAAGTTTTTTAACTTTTTGGTGTTTATCACATTCACTATTCCAATAATACATCAACCAATCGCTTATATAACAAACATTATTTAAAGCACATTTATTTACATTATGTTTATAAGGACAGTTAACACTATACACATTCTGCCGTTTCAAAATATTTAAAGATGGACATCCTAAAGTTTCGATATCGATAATTCCAGCATACGAATTTAGTTGTGTTTCCAACAACAGCTTCTTTTCCGATCCTTTCACGTAGATACGTTTAATTTTGGATAATTTATCGAAAATCGTTTGTAGTTCAGAGTAGTCTTGAAGCCCGCAGTTCCAACTAAATCCGTGTAATCTCTCTTTAAGCCAGTTTGTATGTTTTTTCTTTTTATTTGATAAATGTTTATAATCGAATGGTGGTAAAAATAAATGATGTTCTCTAACGCCAACAAGCTTGGTGTTTTCTATTTTTTGCATACACAACTCTTTAATAATAAAGTTTTTTCCGTCATCTCGGAAACCTTGAAAATCGACAACGTATTCAACCATTCTTATTGAATGCAAAAGCGTGAATACTGTAAAAATATTCTTCATGCTTCATTATAAAACGATTAGATAAGCGATTTTCTTACGGAACCAGATAACGATGTGTATTGTATAATTGTATCATAGATAATAAGACAGTAGATTGCAGTTTTTTCGGGTATATTTTGAGATGTTTCTATTTCAAGACGAACATCTATTGAACCCGTTTTTAATGATTCATTTTGCTTAGAACAATCGATAACAAACAGAGGCGTATGAGTTATAAAATTTTCACGATTCATCATTGGCGCGTCCTTACTACCATAGTAATATGAAGATTGAAATCGCCTGTAAAATTCGTGTAAAAGTAACAATTGACCATTCAGATTGTCGTATGGATAGTATTCTGAATTCAAATATAATTTAATATTACGTAGTGATACGGAATCAAAATTTGCCGAATTCTTGTGTATATTATTTTTCCTATCAGACTGAAAGCCGACAATAACGTAACGAGGTTTTTCTGCTTGTGATGACGTTTTGACAGTCCAAGTGTGCTGCTTCGCTTGTGGTGTAGACGGATATTCATAAAGCTCCCATTTCCTAAAGGGGATCAATATAGGTTCATCACGCTCTATTATTTTAAAAAAATCATATTTTTTTCCATCATTTACATACACATATGGCATTATCCATGATATCTGTTTTATTGTAAATTTACATCCAGTCACCGATTCTGGTAAAACAACAGCGTTACTATCGGTCGATGCTCTTATTAAAACTAGTTCTTGCTTTATATTTAGCAGAATACGTTTATAATCCTCAACGAATCCAAACAACATTTTTAATGGAATACAGAATAGGAGATCTTTTTCAGATGGCGATAGAGCCCCATATAAATTTTCATTCCAAGCAGCATTTTCTAAAGTATTAACTTCATAAGGTTTAATTGTTAATAGATTCTTCATCGTTGTCGTTATTCCAACATTTTTAATTCGATCAATTTCTGACCCACATATTTCATATCTAATTTCATCAAATAAAAATGCCACAGCGTTTGAAACTAATTTATACGTTTGATCAAATACACCTAAATTATTTGTGTATTCTAATAGTATATAGAGATAACTATCGTGTGGAAACGTAAAAACATCTTGTTGATTGATTGGTATTCTAATTTCATCATTATTATTATACGTGCTTGAAGTATACGGATGATGGGTCTGATATTTTAATCTTACTATCGCATCATCTTCATATACGGGATTGTTTAATATATTTAAAATACTACTACTCATTTTTTCGAATATTCACTTATTACTGTTAACCCCAATAATTGTAAAAATTTCTTATTTTGAGGTGTTAATCGTTTAATATTTTTATCTCTACTGATCTTATTCAGATCGTTAACAACCGTTTTATCGGTGTTACCATAGCAAAAAATAAGCCTCATTTTTTTCTCAGGTGTAGACGTAACGTTATTATCTCGTCTCTAAAATTAATCGGTCTTCCTTGTTGATCTTCTAATCTTACTGTAATACGATGTATTCTCGATGTGTTTACTGGTAAATAAATTACATTTGTTGGTATTTCAACTATTTTAAATCCTGGTGGAACCGTAGGATAAAACTCGTGTATTATATGACCTTCAATACCGTTATTAAATGAATAACTAACAAGATTGCAAACTAATCGAACGGCCTCTACTCGAACAATACTTATTGGTAAGGTTGAGCTGTACCATTTATTAGGCTCAAGCACACATTCTTCAAAACCGAATATGGAGGCAAGAGAATTAGGCTTTTTAAAATCGATTAATACATTAGACAAAATTTCGCTTTTCAGCGTATTGTTATTCGCCTTTATCACCACCCGAACGTGTTCATAATTTTTAATTAAGTAATCATTAATATATGTTGCAATGTCTGATATTTCGTAAGAACCTGTAGGTAATTCAATTTTCTTATCGCTATCAAAATATAGTATATTATTTACACCTTCTTCCACGTTTGGTATTGAATTGTATGTCATGAAATCGATTAATCCAAGTTCCCATTTTTCGTTATTATTTAATTCAATTGGTGGAAAAATGTCACACTCCAATTCAGGTCCTTTGCCGCTTAAAGAAAACATTGTTCGCAAGAAATTGAAGACATAAGTGTCCACAATTAACTGAACCCAATTTTTGCTTTCGTGTATAATTATAACTAATTTCGATAGGATGTTCTATGGATGAAGAAAAATAGTTAATCAGCTCAGTAGGCGGTTTTAAATTACCAAAACTATCAAAATAATTAATTTTATTCTCATGTTTTACGTAACACACCCAATGCGTGCCTTGACCGTAAATACTGTCTAAATTAACAATACCAGCCTCATTTTTCCATATAGCACTGTTTAAAGGTAACGTATGACGCATAAACACACCTCTAAAATTTGGAATTTTTAATCGATTAATATATAACAATAACTCGCTCGTTGAAAGCGGGCGAATTGGGATATGTTTAATTATTTCCGCCGCCGCCGATTTGATTTTTTTTTTTAACGCCTCCACCCGTTTTTTTATACGGTCGTAAGTATAATCCTTTACCTTTCAAACATTTCTTTTTTGAAACCTTCTTCTTCTTCTTTACACCCCCACCAAATTTGCTTTTCGCCTTCATAATATTAGTTACAGCCCACGCAGCGGCTTTCTCCGCGAGCGAAGCGTCTTCTGATTTAACACGTTCCCAAGCTCTTTCAGCTAAGTCTTTATCCGCTCTAGCACGGTTTGTAGAATCTGAATATTTAGAATAGGCGATATCGTGTTGTTTACACGCCGCGTCAAGCTTATTAATTCCAGGGTCTCCTCGTTGCAAGCGTTTAGCCAACTTCGTACCTGGTCCACAATATTGATAACCCGGTATATGAAGTTCAACTGGTAATAAGTCGATTGATTTGTTAATAACAGTACCAAGAATGTCGCCCACTAGCCCGCTCCCCTCTTTATCGTTCCGATACACGCGCATTTATGATTCTTCATACAAACTCTGTACCATATATATAATATAAAATTCGTGTCTACTTTTAATAGGTTTGTCTGTTGTAAGTTCTTTATATAATTTGTACAATATATTTAGCAATTTTTTATCATATTCGAGAAACTGATCATATACGTATTTTTTATTTACAACACCATAATCGCTTTCAGGCTCGCTAACATTAACAAGTTTAGCTTTTTTAAAATCCAGCTCACCATCACTATTAAAATCTACTCTTTTGTCTATGTATTCTTCAACCTCGTGTTTCAAAGTGTTCAAAGTATTGTCTAAAGTTTGTTTATTTATACCATCAGTTAAATCAACAGGTTCAGCCACATTAATTAATCTATTATTCTTAAAGTCGCAACACCCAGGTTGTACAAGCGAATTGGGTAATTTATTATCCACATAAAATTTATTTGCGGCGTCTTCTTGTTCTTTAGGATTTTGTAGTCGTTCGATAACGTGATTCTCAGCATCAAAAGAGTTTCTTTTTTTATTAAATATAATAGTATTGTTTCTTAAATATTCCACATTTACAACATCGAGTTTAGATATGGGTGAAGCAACATTTGTAACACGATTATTTTTAAACGAATAAACAGAACCATCTTTCACCTTAACCGGAATTCTATTAACTAAAGAAGTTTTCATCGTATTTTCACAATATATTTTATTCGCAGCATCAAAAGGTTCTTGCGGATCGGCTAAATTAGTAATTTTTTTCATTTTAACATCGAAATGATTACCAATATTTGATAAAGTAATCGAGTTTTGTTTCACATATTTAACGTTCACAGCTTCATTATCCGTTTTCGGGTCTCCAACATTGCACAGCCTTTTGTTATTTATATTAAAATTTCCATCCTTTGTTAATTTAAACCCCTCACCTGGTGGACCGCATTGAATTTTTGATCCTGTCACCAGTTCTCCACTATAGTGTCCGAATTTGTCAACGCTCATTTTGAAAATATGGCCTCAAACGATGCACCGTCTTCTTTTATTATCCCCGCCTCATGCAATTCTTCTATAATTGATAATATCTCATTGCTATGACCTGAATGACCAGCACTTTGAGAAGCGATTAACAATTGTAGCCGTTTACATAATTCGTTTATATCATCCCAATAGACATAATTAGGCTTGTTGTTATTTAATTTTAATAAACCTCGACCACGATTTTCCGGTTTAGATGTTGAAATAATCGGTTTAATTATATTTTTATATTTGTAACTAGCGCTGCTTTTTACTCTATTTGTCGTTAAATTTAAATATGCACCTGTTTTACTTATCATATGTGAATATGCGTTTAAGTCTTCTTCCGAATATAAATATGCGTCCGGGTGTTTTTTGAAAATAAGATCGTACAAACCAGGCGTACCTTTATATGTAAAACCTTTGATTATAATATCATCATTTTCTTCAATTTTCATAGGGTATTTACCCAACATTAAAGTAGTACCATTCGTAAAATACGGACCAAAAACGTGATCGATATCGTGATTATCATCATCAAAAAATTTACGCATATATTGTCTCGCTAGCAGTCCTTTAAACCATATATCAATATAATGATCAATCGATTTTCGTCCTTCTGGTGTTGATATCAATTCTTCTGCTGTAGGTAGCGTTTCATACGTTTTTTCTTCTTCGCGCGGTAACGGAAGCGGTGTATTTGGTGGTGCTGGGCGT
The DNA here is from genome assembly GCA_034769895.1 of Magicicada septendecula. Classification (NCBI taxonomy): domain Eukaryota; kingdom Metazoa; phylum Arthropoda; class Insecta; order Hemiptera; family Cicadidae; genus Magicicada; species Magicicada septendecula. The sequence goes on from CM068369.1 coordinate 417,118,634, forward strand.
TTATTCGATAATGTATTGTTTTCAGATTCATCTGAAAACCTTTTGTTTTTTAATCGCTCCTGAATATCGTCCATTTCAACATCCGCATCTCGTTCTTTCTCCTTACTTGGCGGTGTAACAGTGTTCTTTTCTTGTACTAACTTTTGTAATGGAGCGACAACGGGCCTTAACGATTTTTCTGCAAGTTCTTCTTCATCAATAATGTTTTGTGTTAAAGTCTGATGTTTCTTTCGAATATTCTTTCTTATCTTCCCAATCTCTTTAGCAAGCTTCTCACACTCATCTAGAGAACGTGACTTTCTCGGTGCCATGATGAAAAATAATTGAACGAACAATTACAAGTCGTTAATATAGATATCAAAATCAAAACGGTAACGCCCTCCACAGTTCATATTGCTTTCTTTATCTATTACAAGGAAACCCTTTTTCCGTCGTGTCCACGCTTTTGTACAAATATCTTTAAACACTTCAAACGTCATGTCTGTATTTACGTGATCACTATATATATGTTTTAAATTTAAATCGTCCTGTTTAAAAATAATTATTAAATTTGCATTATCGCGTATCAAATGTTTTGGTATTCGAACATAAGTTTGACATATATATATAACATTGTTTTTTTTATGTCTACACATTGTAAAATGGTTTCTAATGTTGTCCTGTTGCTCGCACGCTACATCGTCAAATATAATAACCGAATTTGATTTAGCATCGTCAGGATGAATCACTTGATCATTTTCAGAAAATTTATAATAATCTATTTCCGACATATCGGATAAAACCATATCTAAAAATTTATATTTTGTTTGATAGAGCGATTTTGAAAAAATATATACATTTTCAAAATATAACCCGTTAGGATCAAACAGCAGATTTAACATTAAATTTGTCTTCCCTGTGTCGCTGGGGCCTATGATAAGACATCTGACATTATTTGGTAATAAATCGCTATGAACTTTGTTCTCTTTTTCTATCGATTTACCAAAGTTGCGGATACGCAGTCTCTTTGTTTGTTGTACAAACTTCATTTTGATAATAACTAATACAGATTAAATAACACGATTTTTATCAATCCAGCTATTGCTAGATTTATCATATCCCAACCACTTAACAAATAATTTATTACCTCTACGCTTTAATATTTTTTCGATTAAAAATATATCTCCAAATTTTGTTTTACTAATTTCTTGTTCGTAAAACCCCCCATCTAATACGATTCCTTTATCATCTCTTAAAATATAAGTCCTGGGTGCTGTTGGTTTAATACTATCAACTGTAAATATTTCGTTTGTCCAATTTGGTAAATAACCCTTTGTAAATACTTTCTTATATTTACTAATTCTTACTCTATCACCAACTTTAAATTTTGGCGGTTTCTTATTAAGTAGTAATCGTTTTTTATTTATTTGTGATAGGACTAACTCTTCATTATGTAAGCCTACATCTATTGGTTTCATCTTAATAGTTCTGTGTACGCTATTATTATATTTATGTAATAAGTTGGGAAGAATTTCAATCCATGTATATTCCCCGCTAGAAGTAAACCACTTCCACATATAGTTTTTTAATGTGCGATTAAAACGTTCGATTATGGACGCTTTTTATCAGAATAAGTAGAATAATGGTTTATATTATAATAACCAAGCAATCGTTGAACGTGTAAATTATAGAACTCTTTTCCGTGGTCGGTTTGTAAATGTTTCATTTTGTTCGCTCGTAAGATAGGTGAAAGAGCTTCCACAATATCGTTTGAAGATTTTGTTTTTAAAGGAATGGCGAACGCATATTTACTAAAACAGTTTATTATTGTTAATATATACTTATAACCTTTATTTAACTTTGAAAACGATATCATGTCTACGAGGTCGGCTTGGTACAAATCGTGAACGCCTTTCAACTCTACATTACGTGTTGGAAAATTCCGTCTGGCTTGTTTGTGTAGTTCATCGCTGATAATCTGTCTAACACTCATTATTATTCTAAATACAGTAACAAAGTGATTAAATAGGTTGAAAAATCAGTTAATAAACGCATACTATTTCTGTTATCACATTTTTTATTTACAATTGCACAGTTGCATATTTTATTTTACAATTGCGATTTATGTAATTTTACTAGTAAACAATCTGGTGATGCTTTTTGATGTTCAGTCCAAGGATCATCGGTCGCTTCCCATTCGTCAAGAACAACTTTACATTCTACACACATTACTTCATCGCTATTTCCTGTATAAAAAAATCCCGCTAATAAAAGCTTATCGGCTGCTGGTAAACGTTTTGGCCAAGCACAGAATGTAGCTTCCATCATTTCCTCAGTTGCACTAACACACATCTTTGCATCTGAATAATCCGCAATACACTTTTTAGATTTTGCATAGTTTTCATATTTGTAAGGCAAATAACGAACTCTTTTACATTTCGGATGTGAAAGTTTATGTATAAATTGAATATGTGTGATAGTAAAATAATTTTTTGTTTTAAATCCGCACTCGCTACAAACAATAATTCTTGAACCTGGTGTATGAATAAAACCCTCATTTTCAAAAAAATCTAATAAAAACTTTTCGCATATTGTCACCATCTTGAACCGATTATATCTTTTGTTTCTTCTTCACAGTCTATGTCTATTAGTATTTGGTAACGACATCTTTCTAATTTTTTCAACACATCTGTATATGAATAAGATACTGGAAAATGAATCTTAATTATACACTCTTTCCTTTCAAATTTGATAACATCCGCTTCAGAAAATTCGTTAATTATTAGATAACACACATCGTTAAAAGAATACTCTCCTAAACCTAAGTGATCTACAAAATAAACGCGCCAATTCAAAGCGTGCACGTTTTCCGTATCACTCTGCAAAGCCATACTGAATGTGACTTATAAAAAGAGGATATATATATATATACCCCGACAGAAAGCATATGATGAAAATATATAAATAGGAGATTAAAAATAAATATTTAACAAAAATTTTTAAACTATAAATCTTTTATTAATTCTTTCATAAACGGTCTTATAGTTGAGTCTGGTCTGTTAGCTATAGATTTTAGTTTAGTGATTTCCCCAGGCGTCAGACGTTTTGGAGAAAAAAACCATTAATGTAGGAGACGCTCCTCCTCCTTCCGTTTTACGTTCTCATGATCCATTGAGGTGGGCTTTTGTTTTACGTTCTCTTGATCCAGCAAGCGTTAACGCCTCGGCGCGCTTTGTGTAAAATTAAATACAGTTTATATAGCAAGTGGAACACGTGCTGTTTTTTTGTAATGCAAGCAGGATGTAGTTAACCGACTTACGCAACACACATTCACTTTCTGGTTATTACACAATATCGAGGTCAACTAACCGCTTAGCGCGGTATAAATATTTTTTTAATTTTTCCTTTGTATTATTAACTTCTGTATCAAATCTTTTAATTGATATAATACGTCATCATTTACACATTCCAATCCAAACACTGAAAGATTATTTCTTTCCGTTTTTGATAGCTTGCCAGTAAATTCGTTAAACGCGAAAATCGTATTATTCTTAAAAAATATATATTACCACCTATGAACCTAAATGACGAGTCGATATTAGGAGGTATCCCTGGAAAACGTTGAGATATATATCCCCACGATCTAATTGTAAACGAACACTCATCAACCTCTCTAAAATAATTATCATTATGAAATATAAAAGTTTTACCTGTATAACTATTGAATACAGTATGCAATTTACTTGGCTGAATATTAAACACGGATGAAAGATATTTTGGGTAACCATGAATTAATTGAAGACTTACTAAGTCGAACATATAAATAACCGAATCAACGAACATCACTATCTCACCAGACGGACGTTGATAGACGGCTAAAACTCTTGAAAAGTTTTTTGGTAAAAATGTTAACCAATCCGTTATAATAATCGGTTTAGAATATATCATATCATCGGTGTTTACTATCCATAACCATTTCTCGTATAATATATATAATCGTTTGTCTGCTATTAGAAACGTGTTAAGGTTTTTAAGACGACAAAGATCGATTTTACTATCAACAACAGAATAATTATCTTCTTCTTCAACTGGTGATCTAGGCGTTGTAGAAACTGGTACCATATTTTGCTGTGGTTTACCATACAAATTTTGAATAGCCAAAACATCATCATCGCTTAATTCAATTTCGCCATTATAATATGCAAACATAACAGAATCCGGCACATCGGAGTGTGATAACCCTATCGTGTGTCCGATTTCGTGAATTAAGGTTGAAAACAGATTTGTATAACCAGGAGACTGAATTTTGTCGCTAGAATATGACCATATCTCATCCTCGTCTACATGAATTTCCCGTCTTGAATTTGCATAATCCGGATAAAATGCGTGTGCTAGCGAGCCTGATTTACCATCAAACTCTCTCGTACACTGTGTTAATTGTGTTTGCATCATATGTTTTAGACGTTTATTAGAAATTAAAATGTCAGTATTTGTTCTGTCATGTTTAAAACGTATACCAGATTTTTGTTCCCACACAGCAAAAGCTTTACTTGTTAATTCTAAAACCTCCTGATTAGCTAAATAATAATGCCATGTAACCAGTGGTTTATTCCATTTAAAAGCTGTTAAACGAAAATCGGATATATTATCTTCATTACCGCATCTGGGTTTTAGCATTAAATCTTGAGTTTCATTATTTAATTTTCCATCCGCAGGTAACTTGTAATATTCTTGAAAAATAAGTAACGCGTTGAAAATGTCCGTTTCGTTTAATAATTCTAAAGAAGTATTATCTTTCACTTGAAGATAACCATATTTATATAAATATGATTTTACTTGTTCCAACGTTGCGTTATCCGTTAAACAGACCGGTAAAATAAATACTAAAATTATAATAATTTTCATGTTCACACAACACAATCAACTGATGGTTAATCACTGCTGAAAAATAGTAATATTGGAAAACGGGGGCGCCATCTAGGAAAAAACAAAAAATAAAAACTTTATAATCAATTTTTTATTTATACAGTATCCAGTTTTCAATATATGTATAAACATCTGAAAACGTTTTACCGCTTATATCTAAACACATAATATTACAAATTTCGGCAATAGATTTAAAATAATAATTTTGTAACAAAAAATATTCATCTGTTGCTAAATTAGTGTCAAAACCGTTTCTTTTTAATAATCGTTCCTTAACACTTTTAATATCTGAATCTATTAAAATCAACACATTAGACGATTTAAAATAATCTAACATCCATGAAGGTATAATTTCCTGTAACTCTGGAACACTTAATTTTTCGCCTTTTTTATTAACTATACCATACACAAACGGTGCTACGGGCGATCTGTCACAACACATTATTTTATAATTTTTTCCAATTTCACCATTTAAAAATAGTTGTGTCTGATACATAGAGTACCAACTAATCGTATTAAATTGTATTCCATCGGTGCGGGTATACAACTCTGGAAATTCGTTTCGCAACAGAGTCAAATCGGATGAGGATGTAAAACAAACGTTATTTTGATAAAGATTTGTCAATATGCTTGATTTGAAACTTGCTGCTGTCCCATCAAAATAATATACAATTTTTCCAGACATAACTAATTTTTTAATGTGTCACTCCTTTTCTTTACTTCTTCACATTTCGGCGACCACTTCTCATGTTCATGGAACGGATCATCACCAACCTTCCAAAGACCTAATTCGAGCCCGCAGGAATAACAGCGTACTCTATCGTCCGGTCTGCTATTACCGCAATCACAACAGTCGTAAGAAACTTGTGGATAATAATAAAACCCCGCAGCTGCTAAAGCTGTTGGAGAAATATATGATAGAGGCCAATTCCTAAATGATAACCTCCTCTCATATAACTCCGTATGTGATTTATCAGGAGCGGATACACAATCTGCAATGTCAAATTTCACTCTTTGGCGGGTAGACGTAGAATCGGTCATACTGTGCTCTTTAAATAGACCGTTCTCCTTATTATCACCTGTTGACCCCTTCTCTTCCTCCATTATACAATAAACCCAACTTTCCGCGTCGCGTTTTACTACAGAATGACAATCGTCACATATAAAAAAGTAATATATTAAAAACGCGTATTTTAAACGCTATCTGGAAACGATTACATGTAAACACGCGAACCCGAAACACGCATACGTCAACTTTTCTATCATGATGAAAACGCGTGTTATTACACAATTTTCTTGGGTGTGGTTTAATCGAAAGTTCAACCGCACGCGTTCACATGTTATTGCGTAATTTCCTTGAACAAGTCTTTGGAGATCATGTTGCTTACGTTATAACCGGCCTTGACCTTGGCAGTGACCTTGACCTTAGTCGCGACCTTGACATTGACCTTGGCCGTGACCTTGCTCTAGGTCAAGGTCATCTTTGTTTACTTCCGGGGGCGGTCAAGGTCTCGGTCAAGGTCATCTTTGTTTACTTCCGGGGTCAAGGTCATCTTTGTTTACTTCCGGGGTCATTGACCTTGTCCCAGCACATACATACCTATACTACTCATGTAGGCTGCGCTGTCCGACGCGAATCCCTTCACTCGTTCAAACTGGATTTCGAACTTCATAAGAACCTGCACATGACCCACAAAAAAGCTCAATTAACCATCATGAAGTCACAGACATTCAAGTTAGATCCTTCTGGTAATTTCAGAATTTTAAAATTCATACCTGTATAATATTTTGTGAGCATTTTTGGGCATTCACGGTTTCGAGCTCGGTAACGCCAGCACACACTATTTTCGGCGGAGTAGAAGAACTATTGGGTAAAATCTTTAACAATACAATGAATACTGCTCTGCCTCGTCTGTCGGTGCTCTCGTCGCTGTGTATGATGATGTCCTTACCGACAAGAGCGTTTTTCCACATGTTATCCTCCTCACTTCTACTTTTTGGCAGGATTGTATCTCTAATCCATTTGATAGTTGGCAGATCTCCTGCACCTGTAATTTTAAAGAACAAGATTACTGTTTGATCATCCTGGTGGAATGAGAGGCAACAGGGGAAGAAGGTAAAGATAAATTAGTTATATTTACGCATGATACGGGCCTACATTCAGCGTAAAGTTAAGTTCCGATGAGATGTGTAGGAAGTAATTTTACAGTAAATTAAAAAACGACAGCGCCCTTTCTAGCGTCTGGCGTAACGATAATGCTAACTCGAACAAATGTCGCAATTATTACACTCAGATTCTAGCCAGAATACTTGGAAAATAATAAAAATAACTAAACCAACAGACATGACACGGAAAAAGGTAAAGTGGACCGCAAAAGTTTCGTCGCTGATTTAATTCCGTAGTATTTTTTACTTTCTTAGGTTGGTAGTATGGGAAGGTAATGTTCGGCCGGGCCAATCAGAATGCAGCTTTCACAAACCGGTCGAACATGAACCTGACATGAACTTCCCATGCTACCAACCTAAACGCGAAAAACAATATCTACAGAATTATCAGCGACGACACTGCTTTTGCGGTCCACCGTATGTAGCAAACAGCTTAATAGGAGCAGAGGTTTTGTTATTTATTTAATGGTGTTTTAAAATTGGGATACTGGTAGTATCTGATGGATGCTATAAAGACGATTACGGTGAGAAAAAGGTGCTCTCTAGCCTAGCGGCAACACCGTCATGCGCAATGGCTGGTTATTACATCTGATGCCGATCTCACGTGGAATTTGTTTATGTCAAAGATTGAGTAGTGTTTTCAACTTAAACAAGCCCCCAGCCCAGAGTCATCAGACATAGAAAATCAGCCACTGCGTGTGCACGTTATTGTGTTCCCAACAAACACCCTTTTCTCGTTGGAATCGTCGATTCGACGTTGGAGAAGAATGTTTCGGCTGAACGATTGCCAGCCTGTTAATTATTACGATAAGCCATTACAATTAAGCAAATGCAATGCTCTTACTACATTAACCTAAAAGCTTTTAACAGGGTTCAATACATTTGTAGAAAAAAAAGAGCAATCAGCAAGCCTAACACTACACTTTTCTAGCCTCTTTGAGTTTATTGTACAGATGAATTTTGACTTACCTTTAATATATTTGTTCATCCATGTACGCATTTCGGGGCTCTCAAGTTTCCTCAGCAGAATATTGGCTCGTACAGTCGACATCACAAATTCATCTTTGTTAGCTTTTAATTTACTAGCCTGGTCGAGAGAGTCACCTATGTTTGCTTGTTTCTTCTGTTTTTCTTTATCAGCTAGAAATTTGATTTTGGCGTCTTTGAGTTGTGGATTCGCAGTGATTGTCTACGGAGCTTTTCCTTTTCCAGTCAACGCGGCAATTGCAACACTGACACATAACTATTTTTTGTTTGCGGTCAAAAACATACATAAGTTCGTTCTTGTACTCCCTCACGCGATCATCCATGGACACCTTGTGCGGTGCCATTCCGTATTTATCTGGAATTCCAACAATAGTCCCCTAACCTCACTTCCTCATGCGCGCACAACACAACAACAAGCCGGGACGCACTGAGCGAGCTGCACACCCCTCTACCACTGCCTTCCGAGTGAGGGGAAAGACGGACACCGAAACTGGCGAAACCAACCAATTGTTTCCGAGAAAGTACGAAGTGTTGTAGGTCTCGCCTGTGGGTTGACTTGCGAAAGACCAGCTTATTTTTCGACATGGTACTAAACTGAACTTGTCGCGGCGTTTGGAGTCAAGATGACTAAGTGGCCATTCAACTGATATATGAGAGATTAATTTGTGCGCGTTGCCCTCTTTACTTTTACAAAATTCGAGGGAGAAATTCCATTTTTTTTGTAGTTTTTTATGCCAAGAAAACACGATTATGCATGATTATGCATCATGCGCATTATGCGGCTTCATGACTAAGATTATGCGTCATTATGCGAGTTCGAAACACCCTAATTCATTATTAACGATCATTTTCTCATAATATTAGTCGAATTAAGGTTATTTCGTCACATTATGCGGTTATGCATGATGCATAAAGTTCCCTTCTCTAATAATTACACAATAAATGAAGTAAAATAAAAAAATGACACGCATGAATAAAACATGAATAATGCCCGCAGACTGTAAGAGTTTCCACCCATTTCCACAACGATTCCAGGTGTGAGAGTTCCTGTCTGTGGAAGGTATAATGACTAAAAACCTACAGACTCATGGCCTTATTAGGAAGTTGTGTTTATGCAATTACATTTTTTTTTTTTAATTTTTACAAACATTTTGTTAAAATGTTCTGGTACTTCAAAAGGCAACCACTGGTTATGAACAGTTAAAATGTTGTGTTAGTATGTACTTAACATTTTATGATAATTTGAGTCCAGAATAATTTTGTATTGCAAAAACGAGACGAGAGACAGAGGGTTCAGGACGTACTGCAGTCTTTAGAAACGATCCAAACAACAAACTATGAAGAGACCCAGCGTCAAGTCACAGCGGGATATACGCTTAAGTGACAAGCTGAAATTTACAACGAGAAAGCGTGGAGGTTACAACCGTCGACACTGGATGGAAAACTGTTAATTGCCATGACACAGAGTTTCAGTAACGAACAGTACCCGGGATGTTAAGAGTAAACCCTTGCTGGAGACTCGAACAATGAGTTGATTGACACGCGGGGAATGGCTTGCATTTCCCAGAACGAGAGTGACGCCTGGACAAGGCGATTCAAAGGACATCTCTAGCTACCTATCAGAACAAAGTATTTCACGAGAGAGAGCGGAAAAGAAGCCCGTTTCCATAGCAACTAGCAGAAGAACAAATCAGAGGGTAGAAGACTGGAAGACTTCGAAATGGTGGGAACGACTTCGAGAGAGGGTAGTGTTTCAGCCTATCATAGTAATCTTAGGCGTGGACAAGCCAGAGACCAAATTTCTAGTAGGGAGACGTTAATAAAAACCAAGTGCCCAACGCGGGACGAGGCAGTCTTATAATAAATTTTGGCAGTCTTATTACAAATTTCGGCAGTGATATAATAATCTTCGGGAGTCTTATAATAATGTTGAAAGTCTTATAACAATTCTCGAGCAGTTCGCGAGGAGTCTTATATATAAAAACTTTGAGTGTCTAAAATAACTTGCCAAACAGTTCGCGAAGAGTCTTATATTAATCGGACTACAAAAGTATTTGTGCGACATATAACTCTCGTAATTAACTTTATAATGTTACAAACAATCTCACAAGTTTACTAAGTCATACTTCTATATCGAACAACCGTGAATTCTCAAAGTACGTGGAATGGTGAACTGAACTTTGTTTAACTAAAAATATATATAATTATTTACATATTAGAAAACAATATAACGAGCAGTAATTCACAATATGCGTGAATGTTGTAATAACATCTATAAATTACTGTAACCAAGACACTTTTATTCAAAGGAAATATTAGACAGACACAATAATACCTTGCGTAGTCACACAAAAAACACACAGAACATTTAATCAAGCAATGATTATACGCGGAGACAAGGTGGAGCGTGTGAACATAGAATAACACAACACACTATTCTGTTAACGACGCGAGTGCGAATAACAAGTGAAAGTGATCATCACCATCATTATTCAATGGAGCAGCATTTCCAACGATCAGCATCACCTGGAGATAGCGCCGATGGATTAACGGATTAACCTTTACCAAGTAACTCTTTATGATCTTGTTAATATAGTCAACTACTGTCCTGTCTCTTTCCAATAATCTAACCCTGAGCAATTATGAGAAAAGTTAGTAAAAGAAGGTTGCATTCAATATATAATTATGTTCTATTAAAGCCAATCCATCTGGGTGAATGAACGCATTAGGTAGAGTAAATATTATTTGATTTTGTTGTATGCATTTTATATATGTTGTATGTATTTACAGGGAGCAATTAAGGAGGAATTTATGTTTTGATATATGTTGTATGTATTTACAGGTACCAGGAAGATATTTATATGTTTGTTATTGAATACAAAATGTTTAACATATAATAAATTAGTACCTAAGCAATCAATCAATAATGCGTTCATCATTCTCAGTAAACCCTGTGTAATCCACAATTCGCATCATTATTATAATTTAATATTAAAGAAGCAACCTAAGTAAATTAGTAGATTTGTACCTTAGTTACATTGTAATAATTAGCTGATGAAGGGTCTACTCATTAACCCTTACATCATTAACAATTAAGAAATTACAAATATTAATTAAACCCCAATACACCGTATGAAATTGGCGCTCCCACAACACGGGGCTATCTAAAGTCATATTTTATATAACTAGGGTAATCTATTAATTTATGCAAGTAATTAATTCTCCATTAATCCTATATAAAATTGCCGCCCAAAGAACGTGGGGCATTACAATATCAATCACACCCAAATTTATTATATAAAATTGGCGCCCATCCGCACGGCTTGATACGCGATAGAGTATCACTTATAAGTCTGGGTAAAGAGCAGGCAGTAGATTAGATTAACCTAGAGTAAGATAAAGATAATTCATAGTGTAGAGGCTAGTTTGAATGATCACGCGCAGTAGGGCAAAGATGGCCAGTAATTCGGATAGTGTGGAATTTGAGATTAACAATCAGTTAGGTATGCCTAATACCGAGGAGGGCAACACACCTAGCGATCCAGACAGCGTGGTGGAGACTCCAGATGATAGGGCGCGGGGACCGACGCCTAGACCACAAGAAGAGGTGACACTACAAACACTAATGACATTAATTATCGAAAGTAAGAGATTAATTCGTGAAGAATTTGATAAACAATTCAAAAAGCAGAATGAAATGTTTGAGAAACAAGATGAATATTATAGAGTAATCGATGAAAAACTAGATAGTAATCATGAATAAATTACGCAGCAGCTCACGCTGTTACGCACAGAACTACGTGAAGATACGAATACCTGGAACGCGGACAGAAGCGAGGTCCAGAAGAAGCAGGAAGAAGAGGTGAATAAGAGTTACGAAGATGTACGGAAAGTACAAGATACTGATAATGCTGTTGATTTCACAGACGTGCCAGCTAATAAGAAATTATCAACTGTGGGACCTAATGCGAATGTCATTAGCAACCCGAGGAAGGAGTGGATTAAGAAGAGAAATGACTTTGTTTCTTGGTATCTGACGATGTCGGAAGATGATTATCATGACATGGATAGAGATAATAAAAGTTTAATACCACCAAGTAGAATGCGTAAAAAGCATAAATTCAACGATACGAGGTTAGACACTGCATCAGTGAAACCAATGGTGAACTATTTAGAATGTGGAACAGGCACACATCGTCTAAGTAGTCGAGCCGCAGCAACAAGAAACATGAAGAGGAAGTTCGATATTAAGATGAACACTGCGTGTTATGGAGCAGAATGAAAATTTAAGCAAGCCATGGATGATGTGAAGCGGAAAACCTACAGGATCCGTATATAAATTCGTCCTGGGCAAGGAATGTTATGAGAAAAAGGAGAAGAATGAAATTCGCCGAACGACTTAAGAAAATTGTAAGTGCTACCAGTACTGAAAGAAGATATCAAGCGCTCGAGATAAGATTTCTTAAGAATATAGAAAACAAAATACTAAGTGCGTACGTAAATAATGGTAGTATGACTGGAAAAAGTTGTCCAAGGCGAGGGTACGGAATATTTCCAACACACCCGCACAAAAGGAGTGGTAAACAGGTTTGGAAGAGGCGACAAAAGCAATTTAGCGCGTGTTGGCCTAGAGAAAGTTATCGAAAAGGACGGTGCGACATATGTTTTACTCACTCTAAAAGCGAGAGGAAGAGACACGTCATAAATCTTGGAGGTGTCAAGTGCAGAACACATTGTAGCAGCATAACGGGAACAACTGACCGCCTGGAAAGTGAATGTGTGACGCAAGCCACTAGGTCAAATACCCTTACTGTTTACAAACAAAAATGCGTGCGTTAGTAACGGCACAAAATCTACAAGACATGCAACTATGTCTTCACAAATAGAAAGTTAAAAATGAATTAAATGAAAACGTGGTAAGGAGGCAATTTAAAAAAAAAAGTCTAAAATTTAATGATTAAGTTAGATAATATTGAGTAAAATACATTAATTATGATTGTGGTTATGTGAGGATAAATAAACCAAAGAAAATAAATAGATGTGAATATTGATGAATGAAATTAATGAAAGTAAAAAGATTACTAAATTTAATGTCGGAGAGAAAGTGTTAATAAGAACTTACTATCAATCCGACGCAGTTCAAAAGAAAATTGATAAATTCTACGAATTATATAGTGGACCATATAGAATACACCGGATTCTTGGGGACGCAACGTACGAACTCGTCGATTGCGAAGATGAAAACAAGGTCCGAGGAAAATTTAATATAAAACAAATCAAGAAATACCATGAAAGAAAGGATGATGTATAATCTACAAGGAGAAAATAAAGGGATATCTGGTGGTGTTAGCTGATGAGTCGAGTCGCATACGCTAGGGTAGTTGACGCGGGAATTTCATTCAGGCTAGCCAACCATAAATAAAAAACACAATATGTATTGTAAATTTAAATTTAAAAAATTTTATGTAAGTCTTTAGGAATAACATATGTGAAAAGGACTAACGATAGGTTAAGTGATACAAGTGAGTGAACACTTTGATTAATATTGTTTTATGGAATTTGGTGAATAAAAGGAGATTTTCTTTATAAAATTCTAATTTAGTTACACGGCAATAAATTGTCACAGGTGTAATAAATGTAAGAAAGAATACGAATGATCAACGTAGATCGATATTTCACGTGTAAAGCAAACCATGTTGACGAAATCATGTATAATCATTAGATTCAATTTTAAATGGATGTTAGGTTAAGATTACTTAATGATTACTTTAAGAATATATGTACATGTTTAGTTAATAGGATCGATTGTGGTGTAATCTAAAGATAATAATACAATGATCATCACTGTTATCAATCAAAATTTTGATGCTATTATGTAATGGAGGTAACTAGAAGAATACTTGGACCACTTAATCAAGTATTTTCTTTAATATATTACATGAAGCAAAGTCTTCAAATAATTTAATTTTATATTATTTCATTATTGATGTATTACATGTCTATTCTTTAAGAAACAATATCAAATCGTTTTGTACCTAATTCTACATTTATTGAGTATTTATAAGTTGTTATGATAGGATGTAAACACGTTTACACAAATAACACGTGCAAGCGTTCATGTAAAATGCGTTCAAGCAATCCAAATGGATGGCAATAAATTCAGATAATTGAACTAAACAAAAGGGGGATATACCAAATGCAACACATCATGGAAGTAGGTCATAGGGAGACGCTTCTCATAGACGAAGGTGGACACAGCGACACAGGGCGCAGAATGTGGATTCAATTGTTCCCTGAGGTCACATCATTAAATCCACATTGGGGACGATATAGCAATCAAAAAATTAAAAATTTAATTTTCGTGCTTGACCAGTTGTTCTCACGCTACGGTGGCAGTGCCTCTAAGAACAGAGCCATAAAACAAAGTAATTGGGGTAGGTGACAACTAACGCCCTATCAGACAATAGAAGCGCGTTCAGTACTAGGCAACAATAAGAAGTGACGACTTGAGTTGACAGGAGCGTGCCAACGGAGAATTATGACACCGTAACAAATTGAACAATGTACTTGGCTCTGCCGTACGTTTACGCGGAATCGAAGCAGGCGTGCATTTAAGGGTGTAGCTGAGGAACGAGGTCACTATACAAATAACGAGACGAGAGACAAAGGGTTCAGGACGTACTGCAGTCTTTAGAAACGATCCAAACAACAAACTATGAAGAGACCCAGCGTCAAGTCACAGCGGGATATACGCTTAAGCGACAAGCTGAAATTTACAACGAGAAAGCGTGGAGGTTACAACCGTCGACACTGGATGGAAAACTGTTAATTGCCATGACACAGAGTTTCAGTAACGAACAGTACCCGGGATGTTAAGAGTAAACCCTTGCTGGAGACTCGAACAATGAGTTGATTGACACGCGGGGAATGGCTTGCATTTCCCAGAACGAGAGTGACGCCTGGACAAGGCGATTCAAAGTACATCTCTAGCTACCTATCAGAACAAAGTATTTCACGAGAGAGAGCGGAAAAGAAGCCCGTTTCCATAGCAACTAGCAGAAGAACAAATCAGAGGGTACAAGACTGGAAGACTTCGAAATGGTGGGAAACGACTTCGAGAGAGGGTAGTGAGTGTTTCAGCCTATCATAGTAATCTTAGGCGTGGACAAGCCAGAGACCAAATTTCTAGTAGGGAGACGTTAATAAAAACCAAGTGCCCAACGCGGGACGAGGCAGTCTTATAATAAATTTTGGCAGTCTTATTACAAATTTCGGCAGTGATATAATAATCTTCGGGAGTCTTATAATAATGTTGAAAGTCTTATAACAATTCTCGAGCAGTTCGCGAGGAGTCTTATATATAAAAACTTTGAGTGTCTAAAATAACTTGCCAAACAGTTCGCGAAGAGTCTTATATTAATCGGACTACAAAAGTATTTGTGCGACATATAACTCTCGTAATTAACTTTATAATGTTACAAACAATCTCACAAGTTTACTAAGTCATACTTCTATATCGAACAACCGTGAATTCTCAAAGTACGTGGAATGGTGAACTGAACTTTGTTTAACTAAAAATATATATAATTATTTACATATTAGAAAACAATATAACGAGCAGTAATTCACAATATGCGTGAATGTTGTAATAACATCTATAAATTACTGTAACCAAGACACTTTTATTCAAAGGAAATATTAGACAGACACAATAATACCTTGCGTAGTCACACAAAAAACACACAGAACATTTAATCAAGCAATGATTATACGCGGAGACAAGGTGGAGCGTGTGAACATAGAATAACACAACACACTATTCTGTTAACGACGCGAGTGCGAATAACAAGTGAAAGTGATCATCACCATCATTATTCAATGGAGCAGCATTTCCAACGATCAGCATCACCTGGAGATAGCGCCGATGGATTAACGGATTAACCTTTACCAAGTAACTCTTTATGATCTTGTTAATATAGTCAACTACTGTCCTGTCTCTTTCCAATAATCTAACCCTGAGCAATTATGAGAAAAGTTAGTAAAAGAAGGTTGCATTCAATATATAATTATGTTCTATTAAAGCCAATCCATCTGGGTGAATGAACGCATTAGGTAGAGTAAATATTATTTGATTTTGTTGTATGCATTTTATATATGTTGTATGTATTTACAGGGAGCAATTAAGGAGGAATTTATGTTTTGATATATGTTGTATGTATTTACAGGTACCAGGAAGATATTTATATGTTTGTTATTGAATACAAAATGTTTAACATATAATAAATTAGTACCTAAGCAATCAATCAATAATGCGTTCATCATTCTCAGTAAACCCTGTGTAATCCACAATTCGCATCATTATTATAATTTAATATTAAAGAAGCAACCTAAGTAAATTAGTAGATTTGTACCTTAGTTACATTGTAATAATTAGCTGATGAAGGGTCTACTCATTAACCCTTACATCATTAACAATTAAGAAATTACAAATATTAATTAAACCCCAATACACCGTATGAAATTGGCGCTCCCACAACACGGGGCTATCTAAAGTCATATTTTATATAACTAGGGTAATCTATTAATTTATGCAAGTAATTAACTCTCCATTAATCCTATATAAAATTGCCGCCCAAAGAACGTGGGGCATTACAATATCAATCACACCCAAATTTATTATATAAAATTGGCGCCCATCCGCACGGCTTGATACGCGATAGAGTATCACTTATAAGTCTGGGTAAAGAGCAGGCAGTAGATTAGATTAACCTAGAGTAAGATAAAGATAATTCATAGTGTAGAGGCTAGTTTGAATGATCACGCGCAGTAGGGCAAAGATGGCCAGTAATTCGGATAGTGTGGAATTTGAGATTAACAATCAGTTAGGTATGCCTAATACCGAGGAGGGCAACACACCTAGCGATCCAGACAGCGTGGTGGAGACTCCAGATGATAGGGCGCGGGGACCGACGCCTAGACCACAAGAAGAGGTGACACTACAAACACTAATGACATTAATTATCGAAAGTAAGAGATTAATTCGTGAAGAATTTGATAAACAATTCAAAAAGCAGAATGAAATGTTTGAGAAACAAGATGAATATTATAGAGTAATCGATGAAAAACTAGATAGTAATCATGAATAAATTACGCAGCAGCTCACGCTGTTACGCACAGAACTACGTGAAGATACGAATACCTGGAACGCGGACAGAAGCGAGGTCCAGAAGAAGCAGGAAGAAGAGGTGAATAAGAGTTACGAAGATGTACGGAAAGTACAAGATACTGATAATGCTGTTGATTTCACAGACGTGCCAGCTAATAAGAAATTATCAACTGTGGGACCTAATGCGAATGTCATTAGCAACCCGAGGAAGGAGTGGATTAAGAAGAGAAATGACTTTGTTTCTTGGTATCTGACGATGTCGGAAGATGATTATCATGACATGGATAGAGATAATAAAAGTTTAATACCACCAAGTAGAATGCGTAAAAAGCATAAATTCAACGATACGAGGTTAGACACTGCATCAGTGAAACCAATGGTGAACTATTTAGAATGTGGAACAGGCACACATCGTCTAAGTAGTCGAGCCGCAGCAACAAGAAACATGAAGAGGAAGTTCGATATTAAGATGAACACTGCGTGTTATGGAGCAGAATGAAAATTTAAGCAAGCCATGGATGATGTGAAGCGGAAAACCTACAGGATCCGTATATAAATTCGTCCTGGGCAAGGAATGTTATGAGAAAAAGGAGAAGAATGAAATTCGCCGAACGACTTAAGAAAATTGTAAGTGCTACCAGTACTGAAAGAAGATATCAAGCGCTCGAGATAAGATTTCTTAAGAATATAGAAAACAAAATACTAAGTGCGTACGTAAATAATGGTAGTATGACTGGAAAAAGTTGTCCAAGGCGAGGGTACGGAATATTTCCAACACACCCGCACAAAAGGAGTGGTAAACAGGTTTGGAAGAGGCGACAAAAGCAATTTAGCGCGTGTTGGCCTAGAGAAAGTTATCGAAAAGGACGGTGCGACATATCTTTTACTCACTCTAAAAGCGAGAGGAAGAGACACGTCATAAATCTTGGAGGTGTCAAGTGCAGAACACATTGTAGCAGCATAACGGGAACAACTGACCGCCTGGAAAGTGAATGTGTGACGCAAGCCACTAGGTCAAATACCCTTACTGTTTACAAACAAAAATGCGTGCGTTAGTAACGGCACAAAATCTACAAGACATGCAACTATGTCTTCACAAATAGAAAGTTAAAAATGAATTAAATGAAAACGTGGTAAGGAGGCAATTTAAAAAAAAAAGTCTAAAATTTAATGATTAAGTTAGATAATATTGAGTAAAATACATTAATTATGATTGTGGTTATGTGAGGATAAATAAACCAAAGAAAATAAATAGATGTGAATATTGATGAATGAAATTAATGAAAGTAAAAAGATTACTAAATTTAATGTCGGAGAGAAAGTGTTAATAAGAACTTACTATCAATCCGACGCAGTTCAAAAGAAAATTGATAAATTCTACGAATTATATAGTGGACCATATAGAATACACCGGATTCTTGGGGACGCAACGTACGAACTCGTCGATTGCGAAGATGAAAACAAGGTCCGAGGAAAATTTAATATAAAACAAATCAAGAAATACCATGAAAGAAAGGATGATGTATAATCTACAAGGAGAAAATAAAGGGATATCTGGTGGTGTTAGCTGATGAGTCGAGTCGCATACGCTAGGGTAGTTGACGCGGGAATTTCATTCAGGCTAGCCAACCATAAATAAAAAACACAATATGTATTGTAAATTTAAATTTAAAAAATTTTATGTAAGTCTTTAGGAATAACATATGTGAAAAGGACTAACGATAGGTTAAGTGATACAAGTGAGTGAACACTTTGATTAATATTGTTTTATGGAATTTGGTGAATAAAAGGAGATTTTCTTTATAAAATTCTAATTTAGTTACACGGCAATAAATTGTCACAGGTGTAATAAATGTAAGAAAGAATACGAATGATCAACGTAGATCGATATTTCACGTGTAAAGCAAACCATGTTGACGAAATCATGTATAATCATTAGATTCAATTTTAAATGGATGTTAGGTTAAGATTACTTAATGATTACTTTAAGAATATATGTACATGTTTAGTTAATAGGATCGATTGTGGTGTAATCTAAAGATAATAATACAATGATCATCACTGTTATCAATCAAAATTTTGATGCTATTATGTAATGGAGGTAACTAGAAGAATACTTGGACCACTTAATCAAGTATTTTCTTTAATATATTACATGAAGCAAAGTCTTCAAATAATTTAATTTTATATTATTTCATTATTGATGTATTACATGTCTATTCTTTAAGAAACAATATCAAATCGTTTTGTACCTAATTCTACATTTATTGAGTATTTATAAGTTGTTATGATAGGATGTAAACACGTTTACACAAATAACACGTGCAAGCGTTCATGTAAAATGCGTTCAAGCAATCCAAATGGATGGCAATAAATTCAGATAATTGATCTAAACAAAAGGGGGATATACCAAATGCAACACATCATGGAAGTAGGTCATAGGGAGACGCTTCTCATAGACGAAGGTGGACACAGCGACACAGGGCGCAGAATGTGGATTCAATTGTTCCCTGAGGTCACATCATTAAATCCACATTGGGGACGATATAGCAATCAAAAAATTAAAAATTTAATTTTCGTGCTTGACCAGTTGTTCTCACGCTACGGTGGCAGTGCTTCTAAGAACAGAGCCATAAAACAAAGTAATTGGGGTAGGTGACAACTAACGCCCTATCAGACAATAGAAGCGCGTTCAGTACTAGGCAACAATAAGAAGTGACGACTTGAGTTGACAGGAGCGTGCCAACGGAGAATTATGACACCGTAACAAATTGAACAATGTACTTGGCTCTGCCGTACGTTTACGCGGAATCGAAGCAGGCGTGCATTTAAGGGTGTAGCTGAGGAACGAGGTCACTATACAAATAACGAGACGAGAGACAAAGGGTTCAGGACGTACTGCAGTCTTTAGAAACGATCCAAACAACAAACTATGAAGAGACCCAGCGTCAAGTCACAGCGGGATATACGCTTAAGCGACAAGCTGAAATTTACAACGAGAAAGCGTGGAGGTTACAACCGTCGACACTGGATGGAAAACTGTTAATTGCCATGACACAGAGTTTCAGTAACGAACAGTACCCGGGATGTTAAGAGTAAACCCTTGCTGGAGACTCGAACAATGAGTTGATTGACACGCGGGGAATGGCTTGCATTTCCCAGAACGAGAGTGACGCCTGGACAAGGCGATTCAAAGTACATCTCTAGCTACCTATCAGAACAAAGTATTTCACGAGAGAGAGCGGAAAAGAAGCCCGTTTCCATAGCAACTAGCAGAAGAACAAATCAGAGGGTACAAGACTGGAAGACTTCGAAATGGTGGGAAACGACTTCGAGAGAGGGTAGTGAGTGTTTCAGCCTATCATAGTAATCTTAGGCGTGGACAAGCCAGAGACCAAATTTCTAGTAGGGAGACGTTAATAAAAACCAAGTGCCCAACGCGGGACGAGGCAGTCTTATAATAAATTTTGGCAGTCTTATTACAAATTTCGGCAGTGATATAATAATCTTCGGGAGTCTTATAATAATGTTGAAAGTCTTATAACAATTCTCGAGCAGTTCGCGAGGAGTCTTATATATAAAAACTTTGAGTGTCTAAAATAACTTGCCAAAAAGTTCGCGAAGAGTCTTATATTAATCGGACTACATAAGTATTTGTGCGACATATAACTCTCGTAATTAACTTTATAATGTTACAAACAATCTCACAAGTTTACTAAGTCATACTTCTATATCGAACAACCGTGAATTCTCAAAGTACGTGGAATGGTGAACTGAACTTTGTTTAACTAAAAATATATATAATTATTTACATATTAGAAAACAATATAACGAGCAGTAATTCACAATATGCGTGAACGTTGTAATAACATCTATAAATTACTGTAACCAAGACACTTTTATTCAAAGGAAATATTAGACAGACACAATAATACCTTGCGTAGTCACACAAAAAACACACAGAACATTTAATCAAGAAATGATTATACGCGGAGATAAGGTGGAGCGTGTGAACATAGAATAACACAACACACTATTCTGTTAACGACGCGAGTGCGAATAACAAGTGAAAGTGATCATCACCATCATTATTCAATGGAGCAGCATTTCCAACGATCATCATCACCTGGAGATAGCGCCGATGGATTAACGGATTAACCTTTACCAAGTAACTCTTTATGATCTTGTTAATATAGTCAACTACTGTCCTGTCTCTTTCCAATAATCTAACCCTGAGCAATTATGAGAAAAGTTAGTAAAAGAAGGTTGCATTCAATATATAATTATGTTCTATTAAAGCCAATCCATCTGGGTGAATGAACGCATTAGGTAGAGTAAATATTATTTGATTTTGTTGTATGCATTTTATATATGTTGTATGTATTTACAGGGAGCAATTAAGGAGGAATTTATGTTTTGATATATGTTGTATGTATTTACAGGTACCAGGAAGATATTTATATGTTTGTTATTGAATACAAAATGTTTAACATATAATAAATTAGTACCTAAGCAATCAATCAATAATGCGTTCATCATTCTCAGTAAACCCTGTGTAATCCACAATTCGCATCATTATTATAATTTAATATTAAAGAAGCAACCTAAGTAAATTAGTAGATTTGTACCTTAGTTACATTGTAATAATTAGCTGATGAAGGGTCTACTCATTAACCCTTACATCATTAACAATTAAGAAATTACAAATATTAATTAAACCCCAATACACCGTATGAAATTGGCGCTCCCACAACACGGGGCTATCTAAAGTCATATTTTATATAACTAGGGTAATCTATTAATTTATGCAAGTAATTAACTCTCCATTAATCCTATATAAAATTGCCGCCCAAAGAACGTGGGGCATTACAATATCAATCACACCCAAATTTATTATATAAAATTGGCGCCCATCCGCACGGCTTGATACGCGATAGAGTATCACTTATAAGTCTGGGTAAAGAGCAGGCAGTAGATTAGATTAACCTAGAGTAAGATAAAGATAATTCATAGTGTAGAGGCTAGTTTGAATGATCACGCGCAGTAGGGCAAAGATGGCCAGTAATTCGGATAGTGTGGAATTTGAGCTTAACAATCAGTTAGGTATGCCTAATACCGAGGAGGGCAACACACCTAGCGATCCAGACAGCGTGGTGGAGACTCCAGATGATAGGGCGCGGGGACCGACGCCTAGACCACAAGAAGAGGTGACACTACAAACAATAATGACATTAATTATCGAAAGTAAGAGATTAATTCGTGAAGAATTGGATAAACAATTCAAAAAGCAGAATGAAATGTTTGAGAAACAAGATGAATATTATAGAGTAATCGATGAAAAACTAGATAGTAATCATGAATAAATTACGCAGCAGCTCACGCTGTTACGCACAGAACTACATGAAGATACGAATACCTGGAACGCGGACAGAAGCGAGGTCCAGAAGAAGCAGGAAGAAGAGGTGAATAAGAGTTACGAAGATGTACGGAAAGTACAAGATACTGATAATGCTGTTGATTTCACAGACGTGCCAGCTAATAAGAAATTATCAACTGTGGGACCTAATGCGAATGTCATTAGCAACCCGAGGAAGGAGTGGATTAAGAAGAGAAATGACTTTGTTTCTTGGTATCTGACGATGTCGGAAGATGATTATCATGACATGGATAGAGATAATAAAAGTTTAATACCACCAAGTAGAATGCGCAAAAAGCATAAATTCAACGATACGAGGTTAGACACTGCATCAGTGAAACCAATGGTGAACTATTTAGAATGTGGAACAGGCACACATCGTCTAAGTAGTCGAGCCGCAGCAACAAGAAGCATGAAGAGGAAGTTCGATATTAAGATGAACACTGCGTGTTATGGAGCAGAATGAAAATTTAAGCAAGCCATGGATGATGTGAAGCGGAAAACCTACAGGATCCGTATATAAATTCGTCCTGGGCAAGGAATGTTATGAGAAAAAGGAGAAGAATGAAATTCGCCGAACGACTTAAGAAAATTGTAAGTGCTACCAGTACTGAAAGAAGATATCAAGCGCTCGAGATAAGATTTCTTAAGAATATAGAAAACAAAATACTAAGTGCGTACGTAAATAATGGTAGTATGACTGGAAAAAGTTGTCCAAGGCGAGGGTACGGAATATTTCCAACACACCCGCACAAAAGGAGTGGTAAACAGGTTTGGAAGAGGCGACAAAAGCAATTCAGCGCGTGTTGGCCTAGAGAAAGTTATCGAAAAGGACGGTGCGACATATGTTTTACTCACTCTAAAAGCGAGAGGAAGAGACACGTCATAAATCTTGGAGGTGTCAAGTGCAGAACACATTGTAGCAGCATAACGGGAACAACTGACCGCCTGGAAAGTGAATGTGTGACGCAAGCCACTAGGTCAAATACCCTTACTGTTTACAAACAAAAATGCGTGCGTTAGTAACGGCACAAAATCTACAAGACATGCAACTATGTCTTCACAAATAGAAAGTTAAAAATGAATTAAATGAAAACGTGGTAAGGAGGCAATTTAAAAAAAAAAGTCTAAAATTTAATGATTAAGTTAGATAATATTGAGTAAAATACATTAATTATGATTGTGGTTATGTGAGGATAAATAAACCAAAGAAAATAAATAGATGTGAATATTGATGAATGAAATTAATGAAAGTAAAAAGATTACTAAATTTAATGTCGGAGAGAAAGTGTTAATAAGAACTTACTATCAATCCGACGCAGTTCAAAAGAAAATTGATAAATTCTACGAATTATATAGTGGACCATATAGAATACACCGGATTCTTGGGGACGCAACGTACGAACTCGTCGATTGCGAAGATGAAAACAAGGTCCGAGGAAAATTTAATATAAAACAAATCAAGAAATACCATGAAAGAAAGGATGATGTATAATCTACAAGGAGAAAATAAAGGGATATCTGGTGGTGTTAGCTGATGAGTCGAGTCGCATACGCTAGGGTAGTTGACGCGGGAATTTCATTCAGGCTAGCCAACCATAAATAAAAAACACAATATATATTGTAAATTTAAATTTAAAAATTTTATGTAAGTCTTTAGGAATAACATATGTGAAAAGGACTAACGATAGGTTAAGTGATACAAGTGAGTGAACACTTTGATTAATATTGTTTTATGGAATTTGGTGAATAAAAGGAGATTTTCTTTATAAAATTCTAATTTAGTTACACGGCAATAAATTGTCACAGGTGTAATAAATGTAAGAAAGAATACGAATGATCAACGTAGATCGATATTTCACGTGTAAAGCGAACCATGTTGACGAAATCATGTATAATCATTAGATTCAATTTTAAATGGATGTTAGGTTAAGATTACTTAATGATTACTTTAAGAATATATGTACATGTTTAGTTAATAGGATCGATTGTGGTGTAATCTAAAGATAATAATACAATGATCATCACTGTTATCAATCAAAATTTTGATGCTATTATGTAATGGAGGTAACTAGAAGAATACTTGGACCACTTAATCAAGTATTTTCTTTAATATATTACATGAAGCAAAGTCTTCAAATAATTTAATTTTATATTATTTCATTATTGATGTATTACATGTCTATTCTTTAAGAAACAATATCAAATCGTTTTGTACCTAATTCTACATTTATTGAGTATTTATAAGTTGTTATGATAGGATGTAAACACGTTTACACAAATAACACGTGCAAGCGTTCATGTAAAATGCGTTCAAGCAATCCAAATGGATGGCAATAAATTCAGATAATTGATCTAAACAAAAGGGGGATATACCAAATGCAACACATCATGGAAGTAGGTCATAGGGAGACGCTTCTCATAGACGAAGGTGGACACAGCGACACAGGGCGCAGAATGTGGATTCAATTGTTCCCTGAGGTCACATCATTAAATCCACATTGGGGACGATATAGCAATCAAAAATTAAAAATTTAATTTTCGTGCTTGACCAGTTGTTCTCACGCTACGGTGGCAGTGCCTCTAAGAACAGAGCCATAAAACAAAGTAATTGGGGTAGGTGACAACTAACGCCCTATCAGACAATAGAAGCGCGTTCAGTACTAGGCAACAATAAGAAGTGACGACTTGAGTTGACAGGAGCGTGCCAACGGAGAATTATGACACCGTAACAAATTGAACAATGTACTTGGCTCTGCCGTACGTTTACGCGGAATCGAAGCAGGCGTGCATTTAAGGGTGTAGCTGAGGAACGAGGTCACTATACAAATAACGAGACGAGAGACAAAGGGTTCAGGACGTACTGCAGTCTTTAGAAACGATCCAAACAACAAACTATGAAGAGACCCAGCGTCAAGTCACAGCGGGATATACGCTTAAGCGACAAGCTGAAATTTACAACGAGAAAGCGTGGAGGTTACAACCGTCGACACTGGATGGAAAACTGTTAATTGCCATGACACAGAGTTTCAGTAACGAACAGTACCCGGGATGTTAAGAGTAAACCCTTGCTGGAGACTCGAACAATGAGTTGATTGACACGCGGGGAATGGCTTGCATTTCCCAGAACGAGAGTGACGCCTGGACAAGGCGATTCAAAGTACATCTCTAGCTACCTATCAGAACAAAGTATTTCACGAGAGAGAGCGGAAAAGAAGCCCGTTTCCATAGCAACTAGCAGAAGAACAAATCAGAGGGTACAAGACTGGAAGACTTCGAAATGGTGGGAAACGACTTCGAGAGAGGGTAGTGAGTGTTTCAGCCTATCATAGTAATCTTAGGCGTGGACAAGCCAGAGACCAAATTTCTAGTAGGGAGACGTTAATAAAAACCAAGTGCCCAACGCGGGACGAGGCAGTCTTATAATAAATTTTGGCAGTCTTATTACAAATTTCGGCAGTGATATAATAATCTTCGGGAGTCTTATAATAATGTTGAAAGTCTTATAACAATTCTCGAGCAGTTCGCGAGGAGTCTTATATATAAAAACTTTGAGTGTCTAAAATAACTTGCCAAAAAGTTCGCGAAGAGTCTTATATTAATCGGACTACATAAGTATTTGTGCGACATATAACTCTCGTAATTAACTTTATAATGTTACAAACAATCTCACAAGTTTACTAAGTCATACTTCTATATCGAACAACCGTGAATTCTCAAAGTACGTGGAATGGTGAACTGAACTTTGTTTAACTAAAAATATATATAATTATTTACATATTAGAAAACAATATAACGAGCAGTAATTCACAATATGCGTGAACGTTGTAATAACATCTATAAATTACTGTAACCAAGACACTTTTATTCAAAGGAAATATTAGACAGACACAATAATACCTTGCGTAGTCACACAAAAAACACACAGAACATTTAATCAAGAAATGATTATACGCGGAGATAAGGTGGAGCGTGTGAACATAGAATAACACAACACACTATTCTGTTAACGACGCGAGTGCGAATAACAAGTGAAAGTGATCATCACCATCATTATTCAATGGAGCAGCATTTCCAACGATCATCATCACCTGGAGATAGCGCCGATGGATTAACGGATTAACCTTTACCAAGTAACTCTTTATGATCTTGTTAATATAGTCAACTACTGTCCTGTCTCTTTCCAATAATCTAACCCTGAGCAATTATGAGAAAAGTTAGTAAAAGAAGGTTGCATTCAATATATAATTATGTTCTATTAAAGCCAATCCATCTGGGTGAATGAACGCATTAGGTAGAGTAAATATTATTTGATTTTGTTGTATGCATTTTATATATGTTGTATGTATTTACAGGGAGCAATTAAGGAGGAATTTATGTTTTGATATATGTTGTATGTATTTACAGGTACCAGGAAGATATTTATATGTTTGTTATTGAATACAAAATGTTTAACATATAATAAATTAGTACCTAAGCAATCAATCAATAATGCGTTCATCATTCTCAGTAAACCCTGTGTAATCCACAATTCGCATCATTATTATAATTTAATATTAAAGAAGCAACCTAAGTAAATTAGTAGATTTGTACCTTAGTTACATTGTAATAATTAGCTGATGAAGGGTCTACTCATTAACCCTTACATCATTAACAATTAAGAAATTACAAATATTAATTAAACCCCAATACACCGTATGAAATTGGCGCTCCCACAACACGGGGCTATCTAAAGTCATATTTTATATAACTAGGGTAATCTATTAATTTATGCAAGTAATTAACTCTCCATTAATCCTATATAAAATTGCCGCCCAAAGAACGTGGGGCATTACAATATCAATCACACCCAAATTTATTATATAAAATTGGCGCCCATCCGCACGGCTTGATACGCGATAGAGTATCACTTATAAGTCTGGGTAAAGAGCAGGCAGTAGATTAGATTAACCTAGAGTAAGATAAAGATAATTCATAGTGTAGAGGCTAGTTTGAATGATCACGCGCAGTAGGGCAAAGATGGCCAGTAATTCGGATAGTGTGGAATTTGAGCTTAACAATCAGTTAGGTATGCCTAATACCGAGGAGGGCAACACACCTAGCGATCCAGACAGCGTGGTGGAGACTCCAGATGATAGGGCGCGGGGACCGACGCCTAGACCACAAGAAGAGGTGACACTACAAACAATAATGACATTAATTATCGAAAGTAAGAGATTAATTCGTGAAGAATTGGATAAACAATTCAAAAAGCAGAATGAAATGTTTGAGAAACAAGATGAATATTATAGAGTAATCGATGAAAAACTAGATAGTAATCATGAATAAATTACGCAGCAGCTCACGCTGTTACGCACAGAACTACATGAAGATACGAATACCTGGAACGCGGACAGAAGCGAGGTCCAGAAGAAGCAGGAAGAAGAGGTGAATAAGAGTTACGAAGATGTACGGAAAGTACAAGATACTGATAATGCTGTTGATTTCACAGACGTGCCAGCTAATAAGAAATTATCAACTGTGGGACCTAATGCGAATGTCATTAGCAACCCGAGGAAGGAGTGGATTAAGAAGAGAAATGACTTTGTTTCTTGGTATCTGACGATGTCGGAAGATGATTATCATGACATGGATAGAGATAATAAAAGTTTAATACCACCAAGTAGAATGCGCAAAAAGCATAAATTCAACGATACGAGGTTAGACACTGCATCAGTGAAACCAATGGTGAACTATTTAGAATGTGGAACAGGCACACATCGTCTAAGTAGTCGAGCCGCAGCAACAAGAAGCATGAAGAGGAAGTTCGATATTAAGATGAACACTGCGTGTTATGGAGCAGAATGAAAATTTAAGCAAGCCATGGATGATGTGAAGCGGAAAACCTACAGGATCCGTATATAAATTCGTCCTGGGCAAGGAATGTTATGAGAAAAAGGAGAAGAATGAAATTCGCCGAACGACTTAAGAAAATTGTAAGTGCTACCAGTACTGAAAGAAGATATCAAGCGCTCGAGATAAGATTTCTTAAGAATATAGAAAACAAAATACTAAGTGCGTACGTAAATAATGGTAGTATGACTGGAAAAAGTTGTCCAAGGCGAGGGTACGGAATATTTCCAACACACCCGCACAAAAGGAGTGGTAAACAGGTTTGGAAGAGGCGACAAAAGCAATTCAGCGCGTGTTGGCCTAGAGAAAGTTATCGAAAAGGACGGTGCGACATATGTTTTACTCACTCTAAAAGCGAGAGGAAGAGACACGTCATAAATCTTGGAGGTGTCAAGTGCAGAACACATTGTAGCAGCATAACGGGAACAACTGACCGCCTGGAAAGTGAATGTGTGACGCAAGCCACTAGGTCAAATACCCTTACTGTTTACAAACAAAAATGCGTGCGTTAGTAACGGCACAAAATCTACAAGACATGCAACTATGTCTTCACAAATAGAAAGTTAAAAATGAATTAAATGAAAACGTGGTAAGGAGGCAATTTAAAAAAAAAAGTCTAAAATTTAATGATTAAGTTAGATAATATTGAGTAAAATACATTAATTATGATTGTGGTTATGTGAGGATAAATAAACCAAAGAAAATAAATAGATGTGAATATTGATGAATGAAATTAATGAAAGTAAAAAGATTACTAAATTTAATGTCGGAGAGAAAGTGTTAATAAGAACTTACTATCAATCCGACGCAGTTCAAAAGAAAATTGATAAATTCTACGAATTATATAGTGGACCATATAGAATACACCGGATTCTTGGGGACGCAACGTACGAACTCGTCGATTGCGAAGATGAAAACAAGGTCCGAGGAAAATTTAATATAAAACAAATCAAGAAATACCATGAAAGAAAGGATGATGTATAATCTACAAGGAGAAAATAAAGGGATATCTGGTGGTGTTAGCTGATGAGTCGAGTCGCATACGCTAGGGTAGTTGACGCGGGAATTTCATTCAGGCTAGCCAACCATAAATAAAAAACACAATATATATTGTAAATTTAAATTTAAAAAATTTTATGTAAGTCTTTAGGAATAACATATGTGAAAAGGACTAACGATAGGTTAAGTGATACAAGTGAGTGAACACTTTGATTAATATTGTTTTATGGAATTTGGTGAATAAAAGGAGATTTTCTTTATAAAATTCTAATTTAGTTACACGGCAATAAATTGTCACAGGTGTAATAAATGTAAGAAAGAATACGAATGATCAACGTAGATCGATATTTCACGTGTAAAGCGAACCATGTTGACGAAATCATGTATAATCATTAGATTCAATTTTAAATGGATGTTAGGTTAAGATTACTTAATGATTACTTTAAGAATATATGTACATGTTTAGTTAATAGGATCGATTGTGGTGTAATCTAAAGATAATAATACAATGATCATCACTGTTATCAATCAAAATTTTGATGCTATTATGTAATGGAGGTAACTAGAAGAATACTTGGACCACTTAATCAAGTATTTTCTTTAATATATTACATGAAGCAAAGTCTTCAAATAATTTAATTTTATATTATTTCATTATTGATGTATTACATGTCTATTCTTTAAGAAACAATATCAAATCGTTTTGTACCTAATTCTACATTTATTGAGTATTTATAAATTGTTATGATAGGATGTAAACACGTTTACACAAATAACACGTGCAAGCGTTCATGTAAAATGCGTTCAAGCAATCCAAATGGATGGCAATAAATTCAGATAATTGATCTAAACAAAAGGGGGATATACCAAATGCAACACATCATGGAAGTAGGTCATAGGGAGACGCTTCTCATAGACGAAGGTGGACACAGCGACACAGGGCGCAGAATGTGGATTCAATTGTTCCCTGAGGTCACATCATTAAATCCACATTGGGGACGATATAGCAATCAAAAAATTAAAAATTTAATTTTTGTGCTTGACCAGTTGTTCTCACGCTACGGTGGCAGTGCCTCTAAGAACAGAGCCATAAAAAAAAATAATTGGGGTAGGTGACAACTAACGCCCTATCAGACAATAGAAGCGCGTTCAGTACGAGGCAACAATAAGAAGTGACGACTTGAGTTGACAGGAGCGTGCCAACGGAGAATTATGACACCGTAACAAATTGAACAATGTACTTGGCTCTGCCGTACGTTTACGCGGAATCGAAGCAGGCGTGCATTTAAGGGTGTAGCTGAGGAACGAGGTCACTATACAAATAACGAGACGAGAGACAAAGGGTTCAGGACGTACTGCAGTCTTTAGAAACGATCCAAACAACAAACTATGAAGAGACCCAGCGTCAAGTCACAGCGGGATATACGCTTAAGCGACAAGCTGAAATTTACAACGAGAAAGCGTGGAGGTTACAACCGTCGACACTGGATGGAAAACTGTTAATTGCCATGACACAGAGTTTCAGTAACGAACAGTACCCGGGATGTTAAGAGTAAACCCTTGCTGGAGACTCGAACAATGAGTTGATTGACACGCGGGGAATGGCTTGCATTTCCCAGAACGAGAGTGACGCCTGGACAAGGCGATTCAAAGTACATCTCTAGCTACCTATCAGAACAAAGTATTTCACGAGAGAGAGCGGAAAAGAAGCCCGTTTCCATAGCAACTAGCAGAAGAACAAATCAGAGGGTACAAGACTGGAAGACTTCGAAATGGTGGGAAACGACTTCGAGAGAGGGTAGTGAGTGTTTCAGCCTATCATAGTAATCTTAGGCGTGGACAAGCCAGAGACCAAATTTCTAGTAGGGAGACGTTAATAAAAACCAAGTGCCCAACGCGGGACGAGGCAGTCTTATAATAAATTTTGGCAGTCTTATTACAAATTTCGGCAGTGATATAATAATCTTCGGGAGTCTTATAATAATGTTGAAAGTCTTATCATAATTCTCGAGCAGTTCGCGAGGAGTCTTATATATAAAAACTTTGAGTGTCTAAAATAACTTGCCAAACAGTTCGCGAAGAGTCTTATATTAATCGGACTACAAAAGTATTTGTGCGACATATAACTCTCGTAATTAACTTTATAATGTTACAAACAATCTCACAAGTTTACTAAGTCATACTTCTATATCGAACAACCGTGAATTCTCAAAGTACGTGGAATGGTGAACTGAACTTTGTTTAACTAAAAATATATATAATTATTTACATATTAGAAAACAGTATAACGAGCAGTAATTCACAATATGCGTGAACGTTGTAATAACATCTATAAATTACTGTAACCAAGACACTTTTATTCAAAGGAAATATTAGACAGACACAATAATACCTTGCGTGGTCACACAAAAAACACACAGAACATTTAATCAAGCAATGATTATACGCGGAGACAAGGTGGAGCGTGTGAACATAGAATAACACAACACACTATTCTGTTAACGACGCGAGTGCGAATAACAAGTGAAAGTGATCATCACCATCATTATTCAATGGAGCAGCATTTCCAACGATCATCATCACCTGGAGATAGCGCCGATGGATTAACGGATTAACCTTTACCAAGTAACTCTTTATGATCTTGTTAATATAGTCAACTACTGTCCTGTCTCTTTCCAAGAATCTAACCCTGAACAATTATGAGAAAAGTTAGTAAAAGAATGTTGCATTCAATATATAATTATGTTCTATTAAAGCCAATCCATCTGGGTGAATGAACGCATTAGGTAGAGTAAATATTATTTGATTTTGTTGTATACATTTTATATATGTTGTATGTATTTACAGGGAGCAATTAAGGAGGAATTTATGTTTTGATATATGTTGTATGTATTTACAGGTACCAGGAAGATATTTATATGTTTGTTATTGAATACAAAATGTTTAACATATAATAAATTAGTACCTAAGCAATCAATCAATAATGCGTTCATCATTCTCAGTAAACCCTGTGTAATCCACAATTCGCATCATTATTATAATTTAATATTAAAGAAGTAACCTAAGTAAATTAGTAGATTTGTACCTTAATTACAATGTAATAATTAGCTGATGAAGGGTCTACTCATTAACCCTTACATCATTAACAATTAAGAAATTACAAATATTAATTAAACCCCAATACACCGTATAAAATTGGCGCTCCCACAACACGGGGCTATCTAAAGTCATATTTTATATAATTAGGGTAATCTATTAATTTATGCAAGTAATTAACCCCCCATTAATCCTATATAAAATTGCCGCCCAAAGAACGTGGGGCATTACAATATCAATCACACCCAAATTTATTATATAAAATTGGCGCCCATCCGCACGGCTTGATACGTGATAGAGTATCACTTATAAGTCTGGGTAAAGAGCAGGCAGTAGATTAGATTAACCTAGAGTAAGATAAAGATAATTCATAGTGTAGAGGCTAGTTTGAATGATCACGCGCAGTAGGGCAAAGATGGCCAGTAATTCTGATAGTGTGGAATTTGAGATTAACAATCAGTTAGGTATGCCTAATACCGAGGAGGGCAACACACCTAGCGATCCAGACAGCGTGGTGGAGACTCCAGATGATTGGGGGCGGGGACCGACGCCTAGACCACAAGAAGAGGTGACACTACAAACACTAATGACATTAATTATCGAAAGTAATAGATTAATTCGTGAAGAATTGGATAAACAATTCAAAAAACAGAATGAAATGTTTGAGAAACAAGATGAATATTATAGGGTAATCGATGAAAACTAGATAGTAATCATGAATAAATTACGCAGCAGCTCACGCTGTTACGCACAGAACTACGTGAAGATACGAATACCTGGAACGCGGACAGAAGCGAGGTCCAGAAGAAGCAGGAAGAAGAGGTGAATAAGAGTTACGAAGATGTACGGAAAGTACAAGATACTGATAATGCTGTTGATTTCACAGACGTGCCAGCTAATAAGAAATTATCAACTGTGGGACCTAATGCGAATGTCATTAGCAACCCGAGGAAGGAGTGGATTAAGAAGAGAAATGACTTTGTTTCTTGGTATCTGACGATGTCGGAAGATGATTATCATGACATGGATAGAGATAATAAAAGTTTAATACCACCAAGTAGAATGCGTAAAAAGCATAAATTCAACGATACGAGGTTAGACACTGCATCAGTGAAACCAATGGTGAACTATTTAGAATGTGGAACAGGCACACATCGTCTAAGTAGTCGAGCCGCAGCAATAAGAAGCATGAAGAGAATGTTCGATATTAAGATGAACACTGCGTGTTATGGAGCAGAATGCAAATTTAAGCAAGCCATGGATGATGTGAAGCGGAAAACCTACAGTATCCGTATATAAATTCGTCCTGGGCAAGGAATGTTATGAGAAAAAGGAGAAGAATGAAATTCGCCGAACGACTTAAGAAAATTGTAAGTGCTACCAGTACTGAAAGAAGATATCAAGCGCTCGAGATAAGAGTTCTTAAGAATATAGAAAACAAAATACTAAGTGCTTACGTAAATAATGGTAGTATGACTGGAAAAAGTTGTCCAAGGCGAGGGTACGGAATATTTCCAACACACCCGCACAAAAGGAGTGGTAAACAGGTTTGGAAGAGGCGACAAAAGCAATTTAGCGCGTGTTGGCCTAGAGAAAGTTATCGAAAAGGACGGTGCGACATATCTTTTACTCACTCTAAAAGCGAGAGGAAGAGACACGTCATAAATCTTGGAGGTGTCAAGTGCAGAACACATTGTAGCAGCATAACGGGAACAACTGACCGCCTGGAAAGTGAATGTGTGACGCAAGCCACTAGGTCAAATACCCTTACTGTTTACAAACAAAAATGCGTGCGTTAGTAACGGCACAAAATCTACAAGACATGCAACTATGTCTTCACAAATAGAAAGTTAAAAATGAATTAAATGAAAACGTGGTAAGGAGGCGATTTAAAAAAAAAACGTCTAAAATTTAATGATTAAGTTAGATAATATTGAGTAAAATACATTAATTATGATTGTGGTTATGTGAGGATACATAAACCAAAGAAAATAAATAGATGTGAATATTGATGAATGAAATTAATGAAAGTAAAACGATTACTAAATTTAATGTCGGAGAGAAAGTGTTAATAAGAACTTACTATCAATCCGACGCAATTCAAAAGAAAATTGATAAATTCTACGAATTATATAGTGGACCATATAGAATACACCGGATTCTTGGGGACGCAACGTACGAACTCGTCGATTGCGAAGATGAAAACAAGGTCCGAGGAAAATTTAATATAAAACAAATCAAGAAATACCATGAACGAAAGGATGATGTATAATCTACAAGGAGAAAATAAAGGGATATCTGGTGGTGTTAGCTGATGAGTCGAGTCGCATACGCTAGGGTAGTTGACGCGGGAATTTCATTCAGGCTAGCCAACCATAAATAAAAAACACAATATGTATTGTAAATTTAAATTTAAAAAATTTTATGTAAGTCTTGTGCTGAACTTTGTCGTTCAGCTCTGTCAGTCATTTTTCCAATCGGAGAGTGCACCGATACCTAGCGGTAAAACGATGCGAAATTAATGTATCTACCGTTGATAGTTAAGGGCAGTACTGAATTAAAGTAATAATTCGTGCTGCGCTCTTGTATCGAAATAAGACAGACTTATTACAGTGCCCGATCGCTGTCGCTATCTGTCGGCTTGTTGAGGCATTATAAAAGCCAGGTGCCGCTACCTGTCGCCTGATTGAAGACGGGCGAAGTGCTTCACCAACTGCGTTCCTTTTGCTTGTCTCGACATGGAAGTCTAACTGATGGCCTCGTGGTATATTCCTTCGGTGGAGAGAAGAATTAATTTCCAACATCTCCTAACAGCTATGAAGAGATAAGTTTGTAAACGGCTGCGGTGAGTCTTGATTACATTATTTTAATTATATACTAAATTTCACGGGAGAAAACGTTTTTTTTAGTAAGCCTGAGTGAGCGTGCCCACTTGTTCAATCGTGCATTCTGAGATACGTAATTGTTGTAAAGTTTTTATAAACTAATAAAACTAGATTATTGGAGTGTCTGAATCTCGGCCCTAAAACCTAAAGTACATTAACAACAAAATAATTAAGTTTGAACTTTCATTAACACCGATGTAACGAGATTGGGTTGCACACTTAACCTATTGCACAATGCGTTGTTAGTTAAGTGCTATAAGGTTTTGCTGCACTTAGCAGTAAAACTTTATACAAATATTTGGGAACTTACTCAGGCACGTTAAATATAAATGATGTCCCTATCAAATTATGTGTAGTAAAAAACTATGTGTTTTAAACAAATCCTTCACCACGTGGTAACTATATATATTCACTCTGAGTAATAAGTTTATAAGATGTTACAGAGCCAAAATAAATTTTTTATATGGCAAAAAGTAACTCACATTAGGTGAGGTTCAGTATTTAAAGAATCATTGTTAGAGAGTTTTTAAATAAGGCATGTTGGCCAAAATAATTTTACCAAGTTTCATTATGTAGCCCATAACTAGGTGTTGCCTTTATATGTGTATTTTGGAGTGTGTCCAAACAGTGGGGGCATTTGTGTGTGGTATCTCACTAAAAATGTAATGTGTGAGCAGGGTTCGCCGACCAGAGACAAAGTCCTGCTACATTACTGAACGAATTCCATCTTAAAAAGCTCCACACTCGCCACCGAAGAGAATTAGCTCACCACAACAACAACAACATGCCAATCATAAGATCGCCACGTTACCAATAAAAGACCATCCTTCTGGACCCATAAGCAGGTGAAAAACAACCATTTATAATTAACATGTAGAATCAACATGGCACCACCAGTTATACATAACCATCAGTTTCTACCTTTCAAGTTAAACATTCATTTGGATCCCCAATTGATGGGACAGTTTAGTGTGTACACTAAGAAAAAGAATTAATTGTAAAATTTCAATATATTTATAGTAAATTGTCAGTTCAGAGACTGACATGGTTACAAGACAGCATCCAACATAGATTTCCACTCATTTCATTATAGGGGTTTCTCTACAGAGTTAAAGTCAGTTTTGCTATTAGTAATTTCACATGTTCGATTCACTATGCATAAAAACATATATATTCTCTTAATTTAAAATATCAGTTTATTTCATTTGTATAAAAAGATTACTGGGGAGGTAGGCGAATTTTTAACTAGTTTCAACCAAGCTATGCATGTCGAAACACTTTTCAACTTGTTTGTCGAGGCTTTGTCGAGACTTGTTTGTTGAGACAAGCCGAAAGTTGAAAGAACATGTCCGTCTCTGACCCAAGTGTATTTTTTTATAAGGTGCTAATATTGTGCAATTTTTCTCTTTTCATTAACTGGCCCTATTTAAGTATATATAAATTCTTTATACTAATTCTGATAACTGGGGGGCGTTAATTATTTTAAACAATTTTTATTTCTCACCCTAATTAAGTATTTTGGCACTTAGCCACTTAGGCACTTACTTTTAAATTTTTATGTCCTGGGGAGCACTGTGGGCTTTAGCATTCTCTTATACACATGACGTGCAATTAACCCACACCATGTGGGTACTATTATAAATGTAAATTTCTAATCCTAATTCGGATTATTATAAAAGGAAAAGTTAGAATTTATATACACCAGAAGGGTAATATAAAAAAGGGCGTGGCAAGAGACCTTTATGTATTTTATGTATACTATTGTATAATGTATTTTTTTCTTGTGGAACATGTTATGTGTGTATGTCTCTGTGTACATTTTGGGGGTTATAAATATTATACATTTTCTGTACTTTTGGTGGGATATAGGGATTTATTATTCAAGGTCTTTTACAACAGAAAGTTAACACATGTAGTCATGTGGGTATATCTTTTCATTTTCTTTTTAAGGGAGGTATTCTATCTCAATAATCGTGGCTGATCATTTCTTTAAGGAAATTAATTATTTTATTTAACAAGTATAGGAATTGTCATCTTTAAAATTTATTTAATTTGTTGCGTAATTATTTTATTATTAATAGTAACAAGGAATGAAATTATTTATCTTCATTAATTCATATACAGTATTCTAAAAGGAACACATGATATAAATTTTAAATTTTAATAAATAGTTTAATGGGAGCTTTATTTTGAGGTTAATGATTATTTTAAATTTTCAATTCATTGATGGTGTGACATAGCAATTATTTTCTTGGATTCAGTTAATATTTTTCAGGTGGCCTTGTTGAGAGAGTATACTTATTTATTTAACTATTTTAAAGGGGAATTAAAGATTACTGTTGTATTTATTTATTCATTATATTTTTATTATGAGATAGAATAATAAAAGGGGATTTGTTAATTATTTAATTCTTGAGTTTTCATTGCAAGTCCCGTCTCACTGGATCCAGCGCAATTTTTAGCTTCTCTAGGCCTTAGCCTAGTTTTAATTAACTTGTGGCCCCTCTTTACAAAAAGAAATATTCTTTTCGCTTTAACTACTCAAGATGAAGTAGGGGTTACAGTCTTTAGGAATAACATGTAAAAAGGACTAACGATACGTTAAGTGATACAAGTGAGTGAACACTTTGATTAATATTGTTTTATGGAATTTGGTGAATAAAAGGAGATTTTCTTTATAAAATTCTAATTTAGTTACACGGCAATAAATTGTCACAGGTGTAATAAATGTAAGAAAGAATACGAATGATCAACGTAGATCGATATTTCACGTGTAAAGCAAACCATGTTGACGAAATCATGTATAATCATTAGATTCAATTTTAAATGGATGTTAGGTTAAGATTACTTAATGATTACTTTAAGAATATATGTACATGTTTAGTTAATAGGATCGATTGTGGTGTAATCTAAAGATAATAATACAATGATCATCACTGTTATCAATCAAAATTTTGATGCTATTATGTAATGGAGGTAACTAGAAGAATACTTGGACCACTTAATCAAGTATTTTCTTTAATATATTACATGAAGCAAAGTCTTCAAATAATTTAATTTTATATTATTTCATTATTGATGTATGACATGTCTATTCTTTAAGAAACAATATCAAATCGTTTTGTACCTAATTCTACATTTATTGAGTATTTATAAGTTGTTATGATAGGATGTAAACACGTTTAAACAAATAACACGTGCAAGCGTTCATGTAAAATGCGTTCAAGCAATCCAAATGGATGGCAATAAATTCAGATAATTGATCTAAACAAAAGGGGGATATACCAAATGCAACACATCATAGAAGTAGGTCATAGGGAGACGCTTCTCATAGACGAAGGTGGACACGGCGACTCAGGGCGCAGAATGTGGATTCAATTGTTCCCTGAGGTCACATCAGTAAATCCACATTAAGGACGATATAGCAATCAAAAAATTAAAAATTTAATTTTCGTGCTTGACCAGTTGTTCTCACGCTACGGTAGCAGTGACTCTAAGAACAGAGCCATAAAACAAAGTAATTAGGGTAGGTGACAACTAACGCTCTATCAGACAATAGAAGAGCGTTCAGTACGAGGCAACAATAAGAAGTGACGACTTGAGTTGACAGGAGCGTGCCAACGGAGAATTATGACACCGTAACAAATTGAACAATGTACTTGGCTCTGCCGTACGTTTACGCGGAATCGAAGCAGGCGTGCATTTAAGGGTGTAGCTGAGGAACGAGGTCACTATACAAATAACGAGACGAGAGACAAAGGGTTCAGGACGTACTGCAGTCTTTAGAAACGATCCAAACAACAAACTATGAAGAGACCCAGCGTCAAGTCACAGCGGGATATACGCTTAAGTGACAAGCTGAAATTTACAACGAGAAAGCGCGGAGGTTACAACCGTCGACACTGGATGGAAAACTGTTAATTGCCATGACACAGAGTTTCAGTAACGAACAGTACCCGGGATGTTAAGAGTAAACCCTTGCTGGAGACTCGAACAATGAGTTGATTGACACGCGGGGAATGGCTTGCATTTCCCAGAACGAGAGTGACGCCTGGACAAAACGATTCAAAGGACATCTCTAGCTACCTATCAGAACAAAGTATTTCACGAGAGAGAGCGGAAAAGAAGCCCGTTTCCATAGCAACTAGCAGAAGAACAAATCAGAGGGTAGAAGACTGGAAGACTTCGAAATGGTGGGAAACGACTTCGAGAGAGGGTAGTGTTTCAGCCTATCATAGTAATCTTAGGCGTGGACAAGCCAGAGACCAAATTTCTAGTAGGGAGACGTTAATAAAAACCAAGTGCCCAACGCGGGACGAGGCAGTTTTATAATAAATTTTGGCAGTCTTATTACAAATTTCGGCAGTGATATAATAATCTTCGGGAGTCTTATAATAATGTTGAAAGTCTTATAATAATTCTCGAGCAGTTCGCGAGGAGTCTTATATATAAAAACTTTGAGTGTCTAAAATAACTTGCCAAACAGTTCGCGAAGAGTCTTATATTAATGGGACTACAAAAGTATTTGTGCGACATATAACTTTCGTAATTAACTTTATAATGTTACAAACAATCTCACAAGTTTACTAAGTCATACTTCTATATCGAACAACCGTGAATTCTCAAAGTACGTGGAATGGTGAACTGAACTTTGTTTAACTAAAAATATTTATAATTATTTACATATTAGAAAACAGTATAACGAGCAGTAATTCACAATATGCGTGAACGTTGTAATAACATCTATAAATTACTGTAACCAAGACACTTTTATTCAAAGGAAATATTAGACAGACACAATAATACCTTGCGTAGTCACACAAAAAACACACAGAACATTTAATCAAGCAATGATTATACGCGGAGACAAGGTGGAGCGTGTGAACATAGAATAACACAACACACTATTCTGTTAACGACGCGAGTGCGAATAACAAGTGAAAGTGATCATCACCATCATTATTCAATGGAGCAGCATTTCCAACGATCATCATCACCTGGAGATAGCGCCGATGGATTAACGGATTAACCTTTACCAAGAAACTCTTTATGATCTTGTTAATATAGTCAACTACTGTCCTGTCTCTTTCCAATAATCTAACCCTGAACAATTATGAGAAAAGTTAGTAAAAGAAGGTTGCATTCAATATATAATTATATTCTATTGAAGCCAATCCATCTGGGTGAATGAACGCATTAGGTAGAGTAAATATTATTTGATTTTGTTGTATGCATTTTATATATGTTGTATGTATTTACAGGGAGCAATTAAGGAGGAATTTATGTTTTGATATATGTTGTATGTATTTACAGGTACCAGGAAGATATTTATATGTTTGTTATTGAATACAAAATGTTTAACATATAATAAATTAGTACCTAAGCAATCAATCAATAATGCGTTCATCATTCTCAGTAAACCCTGTGTAATCCACAATTCCCATCATTATTATAATTTAATATTAAAGAAGCAACCTAAGTAAATTAGTAGATTTGTTCCTTAATTACATTGTAATAATTAGCTGATGAAGGGTCTACTCATTAACCCTTACATCATTAACAATTAAGAAATTACAAATATTAATTAAACCCCAATACACCGTATAAAATTGGCGCTCCCACAACACGGGGCTATCTAAAGTCATATTTTATATAATTAGGGTAATCTATTAATTTATGCAAGTAATTAACTCCCCATTAATCCTATATAAAATTGCCGCCCAAAGAACGTGGGGCATTACAATATCAATCACACCCAAATTTATTATATAAAATTGGCGCCCATCCGCACGGCTTGATACGCGATAGAGTATCACTTATAAGTCTGGGTAAAGAGCAGGCAGTAGATTAGATTAACCTAGAGTAAGATAAAGATAATTCATAGTGTAGAGGCTAGTTTGAATGATCACGCGCAGTAGGGCAAAGATGGCCAGTAATTCTGATAGTGTGGAATTTGAGATTAACAATCAGTTAGGTATGCCTAATACCGAGGAGGGCAACACACCTAGCGATCCAGACAGCGTGGTGGAGACTCCAGATGATAGGGCGCGGGGACCGACGCCTAGACCACAAGAAGAGGTGACACTACAAACACTAATGACATTAATTATCGAAAGTAAGAGATTAATTCGTGAAGAATTGGATAAACAATTCAAAAAGCAGAATGAAATGTTTGAGAAACAAGATGAATATTATAGAGTAATCGATGAAAAACTAGATAGTAATCATGAATAAATTACGCAGCAGCTCACGCTGTTACGCACAGAACTACGTGAAGATACGAATACCTGGAACGCGGACAGAAGCGAGGTCCAGAAGAAGCAGGAAGAAGAGGTGAATAAGAGTTACGAAGATGTACGGAAAGTACAAGATACTGATAATGCTGTTGATTTCACAGACGTGCCAGCTAATAAGAAATTATCAACTGTGGGACCTAATGCGAATGTCATTAGCAACCCGAGGAAGGAGTGGATTAAGAAGAGAAATGACTTTGTTTCTTGGTATCTGACGATGTCGGAAGATGATTATCATGACATGGATAGAGATAATAAAAGTTTAATACCACCAAGTAGAATGCGTAAAAAGCATAAATTCAACGATACGAGGTTAGACACTGCATCAGTGAAACCAATGGTGAACTATTTAGAATGTGGAACAGGCACACATCGTCTAAGTAGTCGAGCCGCAGCAATAAGAAGCATGAAGAGAAAGTTCGATATTAAGATGAACACTGCGTGTTATGGAGCAGAATGCAAATTTAAGCAAGCCATGGATGATGTGAAGCGGAAAACCTACAGGATCCGTATATAAATTCGTCCTGGGCAAGGAATGTTATGAGAAAAAGGAGAAGAATGAAATTCGCCGAACGACTTAAGAAAATTGTAAGTGCTACCAGTACTGAAAGAAGATATCAAGCGCTCGAGATAAGAGTTCTTAAGAATATAGAAAACAAAATACTAAGTGCTTACGTAAATAATGGTAGTATGACTGGAAAAAGTTGTCCAAGGCGAGGGTACGGAATATTTCCAACACACCCGCACAAAAGGAGTGGTAAACAGGTTTGGAAGAGGCGACAAAAGCAATTTAGCGCGTGTTGGCCTAGAGAAAGTTATCGAAAAGGACGGTGCGACATATCTTTTACTCACTCTAAAAGCGAGAGGAAGAGACACGTCATAAATCTTGGAGGTGTCAAGTGCAGAACACATTGTAGCAGCATAACGGGAACAACTGACCGCCTGGAAAGTGAATGTGTGACGCAAGCCACTAGGTCAAATACCCTTACTCTTTACAAACAAAAATGCGTGCGTTAGTAACGGCACAAAATCTACAAGACATGCAACTATGTCTTCACAAATAGAAAGTTAAAAATGAATTAAATGAAAACGTGGTAAGGAGGCGATTTAAAAAAAAAACGTCTAAAATTTAATGATTAAGTTAGATAATATTGAGTAAAATACATTAATTATGATTGTGGTTATGTGAGGATACATAAACCAAAGAAAATAAATAGATGTGAATATTGATGAATGAAATTAATGAAAGTAAAACGATTACTAAATTTAATGTCGGAGAGAAAGTGTTAATAAGAACTTACTATCAATCCGACGCAATTCAAAAGAAAATTGATAAATTCTACGAATTATATAGTGGACCATATAGAATACACCGGATTCTTGGGGACGCAACGTACGAACTCGTCGATTGCGAAGATGAAAACAAGGTCCGAGGAAAATTTAATATAAAACAAATCAAGAAATACCATGAACGAAAGGATGATGTATAATCTACAAGGAGAAAATAAAGGGATATCTGGTGGTGTTAGCTGATGAGTCGAGTCGCATACGCTAGGGTAGTTGACGCGGGAATTTCATTCAGGCTAGCCAACCATAAATAAAAAACACAATATGTATTGTAAATTTAAATTTAAAAAATTTTATGTAAGTCTTGTGCTGAACTTTGTCGTTCAGCTCTGTCAGTCATTTTTCCAATCGGAGAGTGCACCGATACCTAGCGGTAAAACGATGCGAAATTAATGTATCTACCGTTGATAGTTAAGGGCAGTACTGAATTAAAGTAATAATTCGTGCTGCGCTCTTGTATCGAAATAAGACAGACTTATTACAGTGCCCGATCGCTGTCGCTATCTGTCGGCTTGTTGAGGCATTATAAAAGCCAGGTGCCGCTACCTGTCGCCTGATTGAAGACGGGCGAAGTGCTTCACCAACTGCGTTCCTTTTGCTTGTCTCGACATGGAAGTCTAACTGATGGCCTCGTGGTATATTCCTTCGGTGGAGAGAAGAATTAATTTCCAACATCTCCTAACAGCTATGAAGAGATAAGTTTGTAAACGGCTGCGGTGAGTCTTGATTACATTATTTTAATTATATACTAAATTTCACGGGAGAAAACGTTTTTTTTAGTAAGCCTGAGTGAGCGTGCCCACTTGTTCAATCGTGCATTCTGAGATACGTAATTGTTGTAAAGTTTTTATAAACTAATAAAACTAGATTATTGGAGTGTCTGAATCTCGGCCCTAAAACCTAAAGTACATTAACAACAAAATAATTAAGTTTGAACTTTCATTAACACCGATGTAACGAGATTGGGTTGCACACTTAACCTATTGCACAATGCGTTGTTAGTTAAGTGCTATAAGGTTTTGCTGCACTTAGCAGTAAAACTTTATACAAATATTTGGGAACTTACTCAGGCACGTTAAATATAAATGATGTCCCTATCAAATTATGTGTAGTAAAAAACTATGTGTTTTAAACAAATCCTTCACCACGTGGTAACTATATATATTCACTCTGAGTAATAAGTTTATAAGATGTTACAGAGCCAAAATAAATTTTTTATATGGCAAAAAGTAACTCACATTAGGTGAGGTTCAGTATTTAAAGAATCATTGTTAGAGAGTTTTTAAATAAGGCATGTTGGCC
Organism: Magicicada septendecula; assembly: GCA_034769895.1. Taxonomy (NCBI): domain Eukaryota; kingdom Metazoa; phylum Arthropoda; class Insecta; order Hemiptera; family Cicadidae; genus Magicicada; species Magicicada septendecula. Next base: position 417,163,088 of record CM068369.1, read on the forward strand.
AAAATAATTTTACCAAGTTTCATTATGTAGCCCATAACTAGGTGTTGCCTTTATATGTGTATTTTGGAGGGTGTCCAAACAGTGGGGGCATTTGTGTGTGGTCTCTCACTAAAAATGTAATGTGTGAGCAGGGTTCGCCGACCAGAGACAAAGTCCTGCTACATTACTGAACGAATTCCATCTTAAAAAGCTCCACACTCGCCACCGAAGAGAATTAGCTCACCACAACAACAACAACATGCCAATCATAAGATCGCCACGTTACCAATAAAAGACCATCCTTCTGGACCCATAAGCAGGTGAAAAACAACCATTTATAATTAACATGTAGAATCAACATGGCACCACCAGTTATACATAACCATCAGTTTCTACCTTTCAAGTTAAACATTCATTTGGATCCCCAATTGATGGGACAGTTTAGTGTGTACACTAAGAAAAAGAATTAATTGTAAAATTTCAATATATTTATAGTAAATTGTCAGTTCAGAGACTGACATGGTTACAAGACAGCATCCAACATAGATTTCCACTCATTTCATTATAGGGGTTTCTCTACAGAGTTAAAGTCAGTTTTGCTATTAGTAATTTCACATGTTCGATTCACTATGCATAAAAACATATATATTCTCTTAATTTAAAATATCAGTTTATTTCATTTGTATAAAAAGATTACTGGGGAGGTAGGCGAATTTTTAACTAGTTTCAACCAAGCTATGCATGTCGAAACACTTTTCAACTTGTTTGTCGAGGCTTTGTCGAGACTTGTTTGTTGAGACAAGCCGAAAGTTGAAAGAACATGTCCGTCTCTGACCCAAGTGTATTTTTTTATAAGGTGCTAATATTGTGCAATTTTTCTCTTTTCATTAACTGGCCCTATTTAAGTATATATAAATTCTTTATACTAATTCTGATAACTGGAGGGCGTTAATTATTTTAAACAATTTTTATTTCTCACCCTAATTAAGTATTTTGGCACTTAGCCACTTAGGCACTTACTTTTAAATTTTTATGTCCTGGGGAGCACTGTGGGCTTTAGCATTCTCTTATACACATGACGTGCAATTAACCCACACCATGTGGGTACTATTATAAATGTAAATTTCTAATCCTAATTCGGATTATTATAAAAGGAAAAGTTAGAATTTATATACACCAGAAGGGTAATATAAAAAAGGGCGTGGCAAGAGACCTTTATGTATTTTATGTATACTATTGTATAATGTATTTTTGTCTTGTGGAACATGTTATGTGTGTATGTCTCTGTGTACATTTTGGGGGTTATAAATATTATACATTTTCTGTACTTTTGGTGGGATATAGGGATTTATTATTCAAGGTCTTTTACAACAGAAAGTTAACACATGTAGTCATGTGGGTATATCTTTTCATTTTCTTTTTAAGGGAGGTATTCTATCTCAATAATCGTGGCTGATAATTTCTTTAAGGAAATTAATTATTTTATTTAACAAGTATAGGAATTGTCACCTTTAAAATTTATTTAATTTGTTGCGTAATTATTTTATTATTAATAGTAACAAGGAATGAAATTATTTATCTTCATTAATTCATATACAGTATTCTAAAAGGAACACATGATATAAATTTTATATTTTAATAAATAGTTTAATGGGAGCTTTATTTTGAGGTTAATGATTATTTTAAATTTTCAATTCATTGATGGTGTGACATAGCAATTATTTTCTTGGATTCAGTTAATATTTTTCAGGTGGCCTTGTTGAGAGAGTATACTTATTTATTTAACTATTTTAAAGGGGAATTAAAGATTACTGTTGTATTTATTTATTCATTATATTTTTATTATGAGATAGAATAATAAAAGGGGATTTGTTAATTATTTAATTCTTGAGTTTTCATTGCAAGTCCCGTCTCACTGGATCCAGCGCAATTTTTAGCTTCTCTAGGCCTTAGCCTAGTTTTAATTAACTTGTGGCCCCTCTTTACAAAAAGAAATATTCTTTTCGCTTTAACTACTCAAGATGAAGTAGGGGTTACAGTCTTTAGGAATAACATGTAAAAAGGACTAACGATACGTTAAGTGATACAAGTGAGTGAACACTTTGATTAATATTGTTTTATGGAATTTGGTGAATAAAAGGAGATTTTCTTTATAAAATTCTAATTTAGTTACACGGCAATAAATTGTCACAGGTGTAATAAATGTAAGAAAGAATACGAATGATCAACGTAGATCGATATTTCACGTGTAAAGCAAACCATGTTGACGAAATCATGTATAATCATTAGATTCAATTTTAAATGGATGTTAGGTTAAGATTACTTAATGATTACTTTAAGAATATATGTACATGTTTAGTTAATAGGATCGATTGTGGTGTAATCTAAAGATAATAATACAATGATCATCACTGTTATCAATCAAAATTTTGATGCTATTATGTAATGGAGGTAACTAGAAGAATACTTGGACCACTTAATCAAGTATTTTCTTTAATATATTACATGAAGCAAAGTCTTCAAATAATTTAATTTTATATTATTTCATTATTGATGTATGACATGTCTATTCTTTAAGAAACAATATCAAATCGTTTTGTACCTAATTCTACATTTATTGAGTATTTATAAGTTGTTATGATAGGATGTAAACACGTTTACACAAATAACACGTGCAAGCGTTCATGTAAAATGCGTTCAAGCAATCCAAATGGATGGCAATAAATTCAGATAATTGATCTAAACAAAAGGGGGATATACCAAATGCAACACATCATAGAAGTAGGTCATAGGGAGACGCTTCTCATAGACGAAGGTGGACACGGCGACTCAGGGCGCAGAATGTGGATTCAATTGTTCCCTGAGGTCACATCAGTAAATCCACATTAAGGACGATATAGCAATCAAAAAATTAAAAATTTAATTTTCGTGCTTGACCAGTTGTTCTCACGCTACGGTAGCAGTGACTCTAAGAACAGAGCCATAAAACAAAGTAATTAGGGTAGGTGACAACTAACGCTCTCTCAGACAATAGAAGAGCGTTCAGTACGAGGCAACAATAAGAAGTGACGACTTGAGTTGACAGGAGCGTGCCAACGGAGAATTATGACACCGTAACAAATTGAACAATGTACTTGGCTCTGCCGTACGTTTACGCGGAATCGAAGCAGGCGTGCATTTAAGGGTGTAGCTGAGGAACGAGGTCACTATACAAATAACGAGACGAGAGACAAAGGGTTCAGGACGTACTGCAGTCTTTAGAAACGATCCAAACAACAAACTATGAAGAGACCCAGCGTCAAGTCACAGCGGGATATACGCTTAAGTGACAAGCTGAAATTTACAACGAGAAAGCGCGGAGGTTACAACCGTCGACACTGGATGGAAAACTGTTAATTGCCATGACACAGAGTTTCAGTAACGAACAGTACCCGGGATGTTAAGAGTAAACCCTTGCTGGAGACTCGAACAATGAGTTGATTGACACGCGGGGAATGGCTTGCATTTCCCAGAACGAGAGTGACGCCTGGACAAAACGATTCAAAGGACATCTCTAGCTACCTATCAGAACAAAGTATTTCACGAGAGAGAGCGGAAAAGAAGCCCGTTTCCATAGCAACTAGCAGAAGAACAAATCAGAGGGTAGAAGACTGGAAGACTTCGAAATGGTGGGAAACGACTTCGAGAGAGGGTAGTGTTTCAGCCTATCATAGTAATCTTAGGCGTGGACAAGCCAGAGACCAAATTTCTAGTAGGGAGACGTTAATAAAAACCAAGTGCCCAACGCGGGACGAGGCAGTCTTATAATAAATTTTGGCAGTCTTATTACAAATTTCGGCAGTGATATAATAATCTTCGGGAGTCTTATAATAATGTTGAAAGTCTTATAATAATTCTCGAGCAGTTCGCGAGGAGTCTTATATATAAAAACTTTGAGTGTCTAAAATAACTTGCCAAACAGTTCGCGAAGAGTCTTATATTAATGGGACTACAAAAGTATTTGTGCGACATATAACTTTCGTAATTAACTTTATAATGTTACAAACAATCTCACAAGTTTACTAAGTCATACTTCTATATCGAACAACCGTGAATTCTCAAAGTACGTGGAATGGTGAACTGAACTTTGTTTAACTAAAAATATTTATAATTATTTACATATTAGAAAACAGTATAACGAGCAGTAATTCACAATATGCGTGAACGTTGTAATAACATCTATAAATTACTGTAACCAAGACACTTTTATTCAAAGGAAATATTAAACAGACACAATAATACCTTGCGTAGTCACACAAAAAACACACAGAACATTTAATCAAGCAATGATTATACGCGGAGACAAGGTGGAGCGTGTGAACATAGAATAACACAACACACTATTCTGTTAACGACGCGAGTGCGAATAACAAGTGAAAGTGATCATCACCATCATTATTCAATGGAGCAGCATTTGCAACGATCATCATCACCTGGAGATAGCGCCGATGGATTAACGGATTAACCTTTACCAAGAAACTCTTTATGATCTTGTTAATATAGTCAACTACTGTCCTGTCTCTTTCCAATAATCTAACCCTGAACAATTATGAGAAAAGTTAGTAAAAGAAGGTTGCATTCAATATATAATTATATTCTATTGAAGCCAATCCATCTGGGTGAATGAACGCATTAGGTAGAGTAAATATTATTTGATTTTGTTGTATGCATTTTATATATGTTGTATGTATTTACAGGTACCAGGAAGATATTTATATGTTTGTTATTGAATACAAAATGTTTAACATATAATAAATTAGTACCTAAGCAATCAATCAATAATGCGTTCATCATTCTCAGTAAACCCTGTGTAATCCACAATTCCCATCATTATTATAATTTAATATTAAAGAAGCAACCTAAGTAAATTAGTAGATTTGTTCCTTAATTACATTGTAATAATTAGCTGATGAAGGGTCTACTCATTAACCCTTACATCATTAACAATTAAGAAATTACAAATATTAATTAAACCCCAATACACCGTATAAAATTGGCGCTCCCACAACACGGGGCTATCTAAAGTCATATTTTATATAATTAGGGTAATCTATTAATTTATGCAAGTAATTAACTCCCCATTAATCCTATATAAAATTGCCGCCCAAAGAACGTGGGGCATTACTATATCAATCACACCCAAATTTATTATATAAAATTGGCGCCCATCCGCACGGCTTGATACGCGATAGAGTATCACTTATAAGTCTGGGTAAAGAGCAGGCAGTAGATTAGATTAACCTAGAGTAAGATAAAGATAATTCATAGTGTAGAGGCTAGTTTGAATGATCACGCGCAGTAGGGCAAAGATGGCCAGTAATTCTGATAGTGTGGAATTTGAGATTAACAATCAGTTAGGTATGCCTAATACCGAGGAGGGCAACACACCTAGCGATCCAGACAGCGTGGTGGAGACTCCAGATGATAGGGCGCGGGGACCGACGCCTAGACCACAAGAAGAGGTGACACTACAAACACTAATGACATTAATTATCGAAAGTAATAGATTAATTCGTGAAGAATTGGATAAACAATTCAAAAAGCAGAATGAAATGTTTGAGAAACAAGATGAATATTATAGAGTAATCGATGAAAAACTAGATAGTAATCATGAATAAATTACGCAGCAGCTCACGCTGTTACGCACAGAACTACGTGAAGATACGAATACCTGGAACGCGGACAGAAGCGAGGTCCAGAAGAAGCAGGAAGAAGAGGTGAATAAGAGTTACGAAGATGTACGGAAAGTACAAGATACTGATAATGCTGTTGATTTCACAGACGTGCCAGCTAATAAGAAATTATCAACTGTGGGACCTAATGCGAATGTCATTAGCAACCCGAGGAAGGAGTGGATTAAGAAGAGAAATGACTTTGTTTCTTGGTATCTGACGATGTCGGAAGATGATTATCATGACATGGATAGAGATAATAAAAGTTTAATACCACCAAGTAGAATGCGTAAAAAGCATAAATTCAACGATACGAGGTTAGACACTGCATCAGTGAAACCAATGGTGAACTATTTAGAATGTGGAACAGGCACACATCGTCTAAGTAGTCGAGCCGCAGCAATAAGAAGCATGAAGAGAAAATTCGATATTAAGATGAACACTGCGTGTTATGGAGCAGAATGCAAATTTAAGCAAGCCATGGATGATGTGAAGCGGAAAACCTACAGGATCCGTATATAAATTCGTCCTGGGCAAGGAATGTTATGAGAAAAAGGAGAAGAATGAAATTCGCCGAACGACTTAAGAAAATTGTAAGTGCTACCAGTACTGAAAGAAGATATCAAGCGCTCGAGATAAGATTTCTTAAGAATATAGAAAACAAAATACTAAGTGCGTACGTAAATAATGGTAGTATGACTGGAAAAAGTTGTCCAAGGCGAGGGTACGGAATATTTCCAACACACCCGCACAAAAGGAGTGGTAAACAGGTTTGGAAGAGGCGACAAAAGCAATTTAGCGCGTGTTGGCCTAGAGAAAGTTATCGAAAAGGACGGTGCGACATATGTTTTACTCACTCTAAAAGCGAGAGGAAGAGACACGTCATAAATCTTGGAGGTGTCAAGTGCAGAACACATTGTAGCAGCATAACGGGAACAACTGACCGCCTGGAAAGTGAATGTGTGACGCAAGCCACTAGGTCAAATACCCTTACTGTTTACAAACAAAAATGCGTGCGTTAGTAACGGCACAAAATCTACAAGACATGCAACTATGTCTTCACAAATAGAAAGTTAAAAATGAATTAAATGAAAACGTGGTAAGGAGGCGATTTTAAAAAAAACGTCTAAAATTTAATGATTAAGTTAGATAATATTGAGTAAAATACATTAATTATGATTGTGGTTATGTGAGGATACATAAACCAAAGAAAATAAATAGATGTGAATATTGATGAATGAAATTAATGAAAGTAAAACGATTACTAAATTTAATGTCGGAGAGAAAGTGTTAATAAGAACTTACTATCAATCCGACGCAATTCAAAAGAAAATTGATAAATTCTACGAATTATATAGTGGACCATATAGAATACACCGGATTCTTGGGGACGCAACGTACGAACTCGTCGATTGCGAAGATGAAAACAAGGTCCGAGGAAAATTTAATATAAAACAAATCAAGAAATACCATGAACGAAAGGATGATGTATAATCTACGAGGAGAAAATAAAAAGGGATATCTGGTGGTGTTAGCTGATGAGTCGAGTCGCATACGCTAGGGTAGTTGACGCGGGAATTTCATTCAGGCTAGCCAACCATAAATAAAAAACACAATATGTATTGTAAATTTAAATTTAAAAAATTTTATGTAAGTCTTTAGGAATAACATATGTGAAAAGGACTAACGATACGTTAAGTGATACAAGTGAGTGAACACTTTGATTAATATTGTTTTATGGAATTTGGTGAATAAAAGGACATTTTCTTTAGAAAATTCTAATTTAGTTACACGGCAATAAATTGTCACAGGTGTAATAAATGTAAGAAAGAATACGAATGATCAACGTAGATCGATATTTCACGTGTAAAGCAAACCATGTTGACGAAATCATATATAATCATTAGATTCAATTTTAAATGGATGTTAGGTTAAGATTACTTAATGATTACTTTAAGAATATTGTAATATAATTCAAATATTATAAATAAAAATAAAAATATAAATATAATTGAATTGATATGTTGGTATGTATTGATATTTTGTTTATCACTGGATCAGTCTGACTCCTTAAAGTCCCACTGGTTAGGCTAGTCAAATGGTAATATAATTTCAAGTGTAATAATAAACAAAATATAAAGATATTGATGATAAGAATATGTTATAACTAGGTGTGTTTGATTGATAAATAACAAATACATCAAACTTTAAAAATTTTGCAAATATTTTTTCTTGTGCTTGTATCGAATTTGACTGAATGATATAATTTAATTAATTAATAATTAATTAATTAGTTGAGTTTGTAATTTCCTTCTATATCTATTCTCTCAATGTGAATTATGTTTTTGCTTAATAAAAAATAATAATAACATTAATGGTAGAAATAAAAACAATGCTGGTAACTGAATACTGATTTGCGTTTATTCATTCAAAATTGTGCGCCAGTCAAACAGCGCATGTCCCAGGCACTGGCGAATATTCGCCACAGTCGGTAGTGAGAAAAATCAACAAATATATTTTTTACAAGTTTAAATTTATGGTTCTTTTAACGAGTCGAAATGGTCAGAGGGCAAGGAACAAGATACATTTAACAGGTATTCTTAAACTAAATGTTAATATCTGAAATAGAACAGAATTATTATTACAATTGTCAATTAGAAAGAAATTATTTAAATTTCGAACCAAGTCGAAGAAATGACGTCACTCCTCTCCAGGAAGCACTGGCTGATCGTCTTTATAGAAATTCAGCAATGGCCGCCTTCCACTCGATTTAACGGCTATGATGCTGTTGGAATTGAAGATCTTCTCCCACAGAAATAAAACGATGTTCCCTTTTCTGCGAAGTGGTGTTGGTCCAAAATATAGTGTTGAATGTCCCCTCGTCGTCTGCGATGTCGAATTCTGGATGGATCTCTTGTGTAGTGTAGTGTTCAATTATGTGTGTTGGTTCTCTGTGAATTCGTTCCAAAAATTGTTCAAAATGGCTGTCGATTTCTGGTGTTGAGTTTTTATGGTGTTATACTGTGTTTTTGGAAATTTGTGAAGTGTTAGACATTGATAGATAAGGTTATTTCACTTGTTAGTTCATCTCCGTTACACGCCACATAACCACACTTGGTTTTAATACAAATTATTTTGGTTTCAGTACTCCACTAACACATTTTCAACTATTCAGCTTTGCGATTAACAATAGACTAATAGACGCAACGTCGTCGTTTTAGGGCAATTTGTGGTATGTCTTTTTCCTCTTCATATTGTTTAATTATAAAATATCTGTCTAAGACTTGTTTCACTATCTAACTATACATAACAAGTTTTCTTATTTTTTACTGTATTTCAAATAATTCTTAAATTTACATGAATTTAACTATTCAGTAATATTGATTATTTAATTTTACATCTTTTAATATATAGCTTGGTTTGTTTCAAGCTCATTTAAGCCCAAAAATTACAATTTTACATAATGATTGTATGCCCCATATTTTGTACAAATTCAGTGTTTTAAAGGTTTTTATTTGTTTTTTCGGTATAATATTTCTATGGAATATACTTAATAACTCCGTAATTACTTTGTTGTTAATAATTTGGTTATTAAAACATTTCAATATTGATTAATTTGCTGTTTAGTCTGATTTGATTACCATCATAAGCCTATTATTGACTGTTTCCAAAAAAAGTTAATTTCCTTTCTTTTGTCATTCTATTTGCTATTAACTGTATCTGTATTAATTATATTTTCAATTTCTGTATTGTATGTATTGAATTCTATTCCTATTACATAGATTAATTCTTTGATAGATAATTTTTTGTTTATAGGCCATTCTGTGTTTACAAAAATGGTATCTTGGCTGGTCTGTTTGTACATTATACATGGTTTACTGATTTGAATAAAATTATTACATTTTTATGCCCTACTTGCCTCTCTGACTTACACAATGGAAAATGAATTGACATGATTTTAAAATACAATAGAATATCTTGTATCTATTAAACCTTCTTCATACTAATAACATCATTGAACCATAACATGAACATCTTATGCCTAATTTTAACAAAAACATCTTATTATCAACTATTTTCCATATATCACCTAATTTTAACAAAAACATTTTATCCCTATTATTTTTAACTGTATCATCAAATGATAACAAAATAGCTTATCCTAGACATAATTTAATTAGAAAAAAAAATAAAAAACTCCTATTACTAGTAACACTGTCAGTCACTAACTGTCTTGTGTATTATGTTTCTTTTGAAAACACTTTAACTGTGATCAAAAAACATCGTGTATCTATTTACACCTTACATCTAAAATATTATCTAATTAATAATAAATAACAAACATCTTAATATTAGTCATATCTTCAGTTATGAACTGTCCTTTGGTATTTTTGTCCTTCTCACCATTTACTTAGCTATAATTAAAGAAAACATTTTATGTGTAATAGTTTTTCTTATATCTAATTTAAAAAACTCTTATTACTGGTAATGTTGTCAGTCCTTAGACTGTCTTTCATTCCAATGGTTTTATTATTATTATTCTACACTCATGGTAGTCTTTTTATAATATTTACACTTCATTGAAGATTTTTTCATAGATTTTTTTAGCTATGTTTCTCACTATACACACTGTAGTTTCTTATTTTTGTTATCTCACTTCACTTTATTGGATTCTACACTATGGTAGTCTTTTTATAACATTTTTTAACATATTACACTTACAACTAATATACAATTTGTGTTTTATAGGATTGTATCTTGTAACTTGTTTGGGTTTACCTACATCGGTTTCAATTTTGTCTCATGGTATTTATTATATGACTAACATTTTGTTTTGGCATATCTCTTCCTGGTTCTGGTCTCTTTGTTGGAATCTTGATATGTTCCGTCCCTTCTTCCAATATCACATTAGTAGTTTCCTTATTAAAATGGTTTCATGACAGATTATTTCCTTTTTTATGGTCCTTCCCTTTTTTGTACTGCTTCCCCAATCTACTGGGTATACTGCTGGTTTAACTGGTTTTTTCATAGTAGGTTATTTTAATTAATGGTTTTCTTTATTATTTTCCATTTTTCTTAACATTTTATAGACTTAATTATACAGTTTCTAGTGTAATCCTTAAACAATTTATTCCTCTCACTCACTATGGAACTTTTTCTTTTATTTATGTTGCATTAATTCAAATGTTTAGTGTGATAATTTTGTTATGTTACATATGCTCTCCTGTAAAAGTGATTAGTTCAGATCATACTCTTAGTATGGATGAAATAATTACTACTAATTCTTTTGTATTTACATTTTCTCCGTGATTACATGTTTTCACTTTATATACCTTCTTTTTCCACCATTGCTTCCTCTCAGATGATGTGTATCTCCTTCATTAGTTTCTTTTTTCATTGATAAATGATCTTCAATCTTGTGTATAACATTATCATTTTATATTCCTTCTTATTTGGTGCTTCCTCACCAGTATGTTTACTCCCTAACATTCCCTAACAAATTAATTGGAACAGTTCAGAGTGGCACTTTTGGCTTCGATCCCTGCTGTCCAATACTTCAATTGAGTCCAGAGGTATTATCATCTCTGCTCAACACATAAGACTGATGGCATTTTCTACATCCAGTCAGAAAAATAAATAAACAGTAAAAGTAGTCATTTTTGACTAAAATAAACATCTTTAGACTTCACTTCATAATACGTTATATTAATTAATACTTTTATACACTTGACTCTTCTTCTCTCTTAAAGCTTATTCGATATTAGGTGGTTTAGGTATGTGGTATAACATACATTTCATCATGTTTACATAGTAAGTAGTATTTATATTTACTCTTTCTACCATCTGGTATCCATTGAGTTATCTTTATTGCTCATGGTATAACATGAATTAATTCTTTATCACTTTCACTATAACAGTGGTTGTTGTAACAGCATTATCATTATTAGTATCAGGTTTTTTTTTTTTTTTTTTTGTTTTTTTGTTTTTTGGTTTCACTATTTGGTCTTTAGTGAGCTGGTCCTTCTTCATTGTTCCATTTTTATTAAATTATTTTCTTTGTGAGTTTGGTTAATTTGTTCGATTAAGTCATATGACATTCTGGTTTTCTTTCTCTCTTAGAATTTTGTATCTCTTTCTTACAAAATCTTTTTTCATATTTCAGAGTTATTTCTCATCATTTGTATGAGTAATGATGTGAGTTTAATGTTTTTTTTTTTTTTTTTTTTTTTTTTTTTTTTTTTTTTTTTTTTTAGACACTTTTATTCAACTACATTCTTTCTGGTTCATAGTTGTTTTTCAAATATTTTGGTATAAGTTGTACTTATTATCGTTTTGAATTTTGAAATTATTATTCCTCAAAATTCTTTTTTCATTCATAATAGTCTTTGAATGTTTGTGTAAGTGGTACTTACTAATTATTTTGAATTTGGACAATTATTATCTCCATCCAAATTCTTTTTACTTGCATAATAGTCTTTGAATATTTGTGTAGCTTGTACTTACTATTGCTTTTGAATTTTGAAGCTTATTATGTTCAAAATTCTTTTTATTTATTCACAATAATCCTTCAAATGTTTTGTTGTAAGTTGTACTTACTGATTTTTGAATTTTGTAATTTATTATTTCTTATCAAAATTCTTATTTTGTTCACAATATTTTTTCAGATATTTAGTGTAAGTTGTGCTTACTAATTTTTGAATTTGGTAATTATTATTCCATCAAAATTCTTATTATTTTCGTTCATGATATTTTTTCAGATATTTGGTGTAAGTTGTACTTACTAATTTTTGAATTTTGTAATTTATTCTTATCAAAATTCTTATTTTGTTCATAATATTCTTTCAGATATTTGGTGTAAGTTGTGCTTACTGATTTTTTGAATTTTGTAATTTATTCTTATCAAAATTCTTATTTTGTTCATAATATTCTTTCAGATATTTGGTGTAAGTTGTGCTTACTGATTTTTTGAATTTTGTAATTTTCTATTTATCAAAATTCTTTTTGTATCACAATATTCTTTCTGATATTTGGTGCAAGTTGTGCTTACTGATTTTTGGAATTTGGTAATTATTTTTTCCAAAATTCTTATTTGTTCACAATATTTTTTCTGATATTTGGTGTAAGTTGTACTTACGATATTTTTGAATTTTGTAGTTATCTATTCTTATTTATCAAAATTCTTTTTGCATCACAATATTCTTTCTGATATTTGGTGTAAGTTGTGCTTACTGATTTTTGAATTTTGTAATTTTCTTTATCAAAATTCATTTTGTATCGCAATATTCTTTCTGATATTTGGTGTAAGTTGTACTTACTAGCTTTTGGAATTTTGTAGTTTTATTATTCCATCAAAATTCTTATTTCGTTCATAATATTCTTTCAGATATTTGGTGTAAGTTGTGCTTACTGATTTTTTGAATTTTGTAATTTATTCTTATCAAAATTCTTATTTTGTTCATAATATTCTTTCAGATATTTGGTGTAAGTTGTGCTTACTGATTTTTTGAATTTTGTAATTTATTCTTATCAAAATTCTTATTTTGTTCATAATATTCTTTCAGATATTTGGTGTAAGTTGTGCTTACTGATTTTTTGAATTTTGTAATTTTCTATTTATCAAAATTCTTTTTGTATCACAATATTCTTTCTGATATTTGGTGTAAGTTGTGCTTACTGATTTTTGGAATTTGGTAATTATTTTTTCCAAAATTCTTATTTGTTCACAATATTTTTTCTGATATTTGGTGTAAGTTGTACTTACGATATTTTTGAATTTTGTAGTTATCTATTCTTATTTATCAAAATTCTTTTTGCATCACAATATTCTTTCTGATATTTGGTGTAAGTTGTACTTACGGATTTTTTTTTTGAATTTTGAAATTTTATTTTTATCAAAATTCACAATTTCTTCATAATAGTTTTAACTCATAATTATGAGTCCTCCAAATATTTTTTAATGGATAACTGATTATAAGTTCCTTTTACTTTATTCGAAATGATATCCTTTAGTACATACGTATTGTTATTATTGTTTTTAATAATCAGGTATGGGCCGGTATACTGCAGTAACAACTTTTTGGTAATGCCTTCCAAAGTACTGGGTAATTCCCTGTTTTTTAGCAGTACCTTTTCTCCGACTTCATAGCTTATTATTTTCTTAACAGCCTTTTGATATTTGTTCTTGCGCCTTTCCTGGTCTTCTGCCAATTTATTGTAGAATCTGATTCGATTGAATTTGTATTCTTGACTCCTGGGGAACTCTATTATGGCTTGTATTTCTCTCGGAGGCGGTTTTTCATACATTGCCGTGTATGGCGTGGTACCTATAGCGGGGTGATATGACAAATTAAGGAATTCTTCAGTAGCTAATAAATATTCTTGCCACTTCTTTTGTTGATTATAGCAATAAGTCCGTAATATTCTTCCGACCTCTCGCAGTACCCTCTCCGCTGGATTGCTGCTGGGGTGGTAGACAGACGTCTTGTATGTCTTAATGCCCAATGTATTCAGAGTGTTTCTCCACCGCCAACCCTTAAATTGTGTTCCATGGTCGGTGATTATGGATGTCGGGCTTCCTACCTCTGGAATGTAATGACTTGTTATTATTCCTAGAGTCTTCAGAGTGGTGGCTCTGTTCACAGGGTATAGTTTTGTAAATTTTGTAAAATGATCCATCATAATAATAATATACTTGTATCGATGGCGTCCGCCACTGCGGGGAAATGGACCACATATGTCCAGAAAGACCTTTTCCAGTTTGGCTTGTGAGGTAATTGGTATCATCATACCCTCCTTTTTCTCATTGTTGGTTTTCACCAACTGACATATCAGACAGGTTTTAAGGTAGTTTCTCGTTTTTCTATTGATACTTTTTATGTGACAATTCTCTTCTATTGCCTTGATCACCTTCATGGCTCCCATGTGACCGTATCGTAGGTGATAGTCCAGGATGATATCCTTTTCAATTGTAGTAGGGATCATGACCTTCCATATTTCTTCATCAAGGGATGTCTTGATGAATAAAATCCCATTATGTATACAATAAAATTTGTTTATTGTGTCATCTTGGTTGGAGAGACGAAGTTTAATAGAGTTTAACTTCGGATCGGACTGCTGGTGTTTGCTGATGTCCTGCACTATCTTCTCTAAGTCGGATCTGTCCTTAATAATGTTATAGATTTTCAAAATGCTCTCCTTTTCGCCTTCGAATGTTTGTTCTTCCAGATTCACTCTTGACAATACGTCGGCTACTACATTTTTCCTTCCAGGAACATACTCCCACTGTATATCTTATTCCTGTAGGGCGAGTACCCATCTGGTCAATCTACCATGGCTTAATTTGCATCTTCTTAGAAATGATATTGACTTGTGATCTGTTCGGACGGTCACTGGATATCCGAGGATATACGTCCGAAACTTCCCGCAGGCAAAGACTACACTTAGCAGTTCTTTTTCCGTCACATTATAGTTCTTTTCACACTGGTTAAGGGTTCTGCTAGCAAAGCTCACTACTAGATGGTTTCCACTTTCATCTTCTTGGTACAGTGTTGATCCCAAGCTAATGTTACTAGCGTCACAGTTTAGAAAGAAGGGTCGGTTAAAATCTGGATGGTTGAGCATTACTGCATCTAAAAATTTCTCTTTAATTGATTTGAAGGTCTCGTCTTGTTCTTGACCCCATCGCCATTTATTCTTGGACGATAACTGGTACTGAAACTGGGCTGTTAGTTCGGAATAATTATTCTGGAACTTCCTATAATAGTTATACAGGCCCAAAAATGATTTTAGTTGCCTTCTGTTTTTTGGTGTAGGGAATCGTTGTATGGCGTCTACCTTTTCTGTTGATGGTGTTATTCCTTGACTGTTTAGTTGGAAACCCAGGAACTGTACTTCTTTAGCTATAAGCTTGGACTTGTCCAGTTTAAGGGTGACATTATTTTCAGCAAGTTTCTTCAAGACATACTCCACACGATAACCGTGTTCCTCCCAGTTGGTTGATGTTATTAGGAGATCATCAACATAGACAGTCGTGAATTGGAGCGCTTCTGGTCCTAGTATATGATCCATACAGGCGACAAAAACAGCTACTGAATTCACCAACCCGAAGGGCAACCTCTTAAACTGATAATTGCGCCCTTCGAAGATGAACGCCATGTATTGCCGGCTTGCTGGGTGCAACTCCACTTGCCAATAGCCGCATACCGTATCCCAGGTGGTAATGAATCGTGTTCCGTGGAACCTCTTCAAAATTTCATCAATTTCGCCAGGTGAGGTACGATCGTTTATTATCATCTTATTTATCTCACGAGCGTCAAGGCAAAGTCTTACCTTCCCATTTTTCTTTTGTATGGCCACAATTGGGCTTGTGTATGGCGATTGACTGCTCTCGATGATATCTCTACGGATCATATTCTGGATCTCTGTGCGTACGGCTTCTTTCAAAGATTGTGCTATTGGGTACGACTTTCGGTTAAATTCTACCGGTTCTCTGAATCGTATGGAACATTGGTAGTTCCGGATCTTCCCAGGTTCGTCAGAAAATACAGCTCGATATTTCTCATATATTTCTACCAATTGATTCAGCTGGTTTTCCGTTAATTGCTCGTTAGTATTGTGGCACTGGAAGTTACGTATCTCTTGGATCTTTTGTTGCCATAGGTCTTCCTCCGAATCTTGATGTACTGGCTTGTTGTTTGTTGAGTGGTTGGACAAGTAATTCACCTTATTTTGGTGGTCGAGAAGTTTTCTGGAGTCTAAAGTCTTGTTATCAGTTAAATTGGCTATCCAGGTTGAACCTTCAGCAAAGAGTGATACCTTTCCTCGGCACAAGTCGATAATTGCTGAGTTTCGGCGCAATATGTCACATCCTATCATGATGTTGAAAGGTAATCCGGCTGCAACAAGAAATATCATATCCACACTAATGCCCTGACTTTTGACATTGAGGGATACCTGTTTTCTTATGGTCTTGTTCTGTCGGCCGGTAGCTCCTACAAGTACAATATTATTAATAGGTAGTACCGGTAAGTTTTTGTGGCATTCCTGCTGTATCCGGTCCAACTCATTTCGATTTATTATGGAGACATTGGCTCCAGTATCTATCATTATAGGAACAGAAATACCTTCAATTTCTGCAATTATGTATATTATTTCATTATCATTTTTGTTAATATTAAGCTCACTTTCTTCTAATAGGTCCTTACGGATGTCCTTCAAATAATTGCTATAGATTATGGTAAAATTTTTTCTGTTTTTTCTTCAAATTCATACCTACTTGGTTAAACCCAGCAGATTGGAGCAGTAAAGGGTTATTGGGGTTTATTACTGCCTCCGTTCGTTTAAATGTTCCGCTTCATTACGGATTAGGCCGTTGGAAGCGTCAGCTTGAAGTCCTGAGGCTGTTTCGTTTGGTTCTGCTCGATCGTCTGGTTGGGCTTCTGTTACAGGTAGTCTTCGCTGATTATCCAGGCTGGAACTACGTCTGGGCTCGTACTCTCTGTACCGATTACTTCCCTGGCTCCCTTGGAAGGTCTCGTACTCGTAGTATCGGCTCCTCCGTTGAGGCTGGTACCTCCTGTGTCCACTGCCTTCTGCTCGGATGTAGTTGACATTGGGTCGATATGCCCTGTAATTGTGGTTATTACCTCCATTTGGGTAATGCCGGTTATAATTACCATGATAATTATTATTATTAGAAAGGTTGGGGTTCCTCTGACCATTTGGAACATAGTTACTATTATTATTATAATAACCGTTGTTATTTTGTGGACGGCTATTATTATTATGATTATTATTGTTGTGGTTGTTGTTATTATTATTTATACGAGGAATATTACTGTTATTATTATTGTTGTTAAAACGGGGCAAATTATTGTTATTTCTGGGGTTATAATTGTACTCGGCATTATTCCGATTTGCGGAATTATAATTATTATTATTACCCACATTCTGCCGATTATTATTATTATTCAAATTATTGTTGTTATTCCTTAGTTCCTGCTTTTCATATCTCCTGCGACTTTGACGGTAATAGTCTTCGTGCTCGTACATTTCTAAAAGCTCGGTCATGGCTTGCACCGTCTTTATTTGACTGTTTCGTCTGGCTCTGATAATATCCTCCTCATAATGGTAGGAGAGTTTGCTGACCAGGCATTCTTCCGGTATTCGGGGCTCTAGATGTTTGGCCACGCACACCTTTCCCAAAAAGTACGCCGTTAAAGTTTGGTTTCCATATGGGTTGTACTTCCCATGACATATCCCGTCTCTGGCGATATTTTGCGTTGATTCAGACCAATATTTGGCTTTGAATAGCCTTCTGAATTGTTGATAGTCGGTCACCTCGTCTCTTATCGCCATCCACCAATTGTCTGCTATCTCCTTGAACGATTCGTCAAGCACCTCTTTATTCTCCCTCCAGCGATTACCTCTGTGTTTGGCAAAGTATTCCTCGATTCTTGCTAGGAACTCCATGGGTTTATTTTTATAAAACCTGAAGTTAATCCCTTCACGATTTTCACTGTTGGGACAACTGGTAATGGTTGTCGGTCGACTATGGAATAGGTCTATATCTGTCTGGTTCTGTCGTACCTGACTGTTGATACTGGTCACAGCAGCTTCTATGCCGTCACATTTTTCTGTGAATCGGTCCTGCACTCGCTCCCAGTCTTCCCGTGTTTCCTTTAGTTTTTCCTCCAACGTCTTCCTAGTCGTTTCTTCAATGGTGTTAACCTTCGTATTTATTTCTATCCTGATACTCCGTACTTCTTGTTCGGTTTGACTCCATTTTTCGTCAGCTCTGGTAACCTTTTGTTCGATTACCGTTATTTCCTCTTCTACCTTCTTGCTGATTGTCTCATTGTTTTCAGCTATCTTCTGGCTCAATTCTTCCTTCAATATTTCCATTCTTCCGTCTAACCGGTTCATGTTCTCTTGGTTCGTCTCCTTCAATTCTTCTCTCAATTGCTGACTATTATTCTCCATCTTTTTATTGGTTTCTTCCAGTTTCTGGCTTATCTGGGTCAATTCCTCCTTCGATTGTTTATTGTCAGTTTTTATTTCCTCCATTTTCTCCTCCATCTTCTGGATATTTTCCTCCATATTCTCCTCGATCTTCTTAATATTTTCCTCCATTAGTAATTTATTTTCGTTTTTTATTTCGTCCACCTTCTCCTCCATCTTCTTACTGTTTTCTCCCATTTTCTCCTCCATCTTCTTACTGTTTTCTTCCATTTTCTCCTCCATCTTCTTACTATTTTCTCCCATTTTCTCCTCCATCTTCTTACTGTTTTCTCTTAATTCTTCTTTCAATTGCTGGTTATCATTCTCCATTTTCTTACTATTTTCTTCCATCTTCTCCTCCATCTTCTTACTATTTTCTTCGATTTTCTTATTGGTATCTCCGATTTTATTACCCAACTCTTCTTTTGTCGTTTTAAATTCTCTGAGTAACATCTCCATCATTCTATCCAATTTTGTATCTTCCTTTGTAGTGGATTTCTCCGGCTGTTCCTCCGGTGTTGCAGGTTTGTTTGGTTCTGCTGGCGGTAACATCGACTCCACATCTTCCACTGGTGTCGCCTCTTTATCTTCCATGTCTATCTCCTGCTCGGCCTCCATAGCCCTTTTCCTTGATGTAGCTCTCCTGTGCATCTCGCTCCCTCTTCCGACCTGTTGACCGTTGCCAAGCTAAAAATAGGAAATTGGACACTCGTCCTTATTTTACAACACTATTACCTCCTATTTAAAGCCCCTTAAGTTGGACGCCAATTTGTAATATAATTCAAATATTACAAATAAAAATAAAAATATAAATATAATTGAATTGATATGTTGGTATGTATTGATATTTTGTTTATCACTGGATCAGTCTGACTCCTTAAAGTCCCACTGGTTAGGCTAGTCAAATGGTAATATAATTTCAAGTGTAATAATAAACAAAATATAAAGATATTGATGATAAGAATATGTTATAACTAGGTGTGTTTGATTGATAAATAACAAATACATCAAACTTTAAAAATTTTGCAAATATTTTTTCTTGTGCTTGTATCGAATTTGACTGAATGATTTAATTTAATTAATTAATAATTAATTAATTAGTTGAGTTTGTAATTTCCTTCTATATCTATTCTCTCAATGTGAATTATGTTTTTGCTTAATAAAAAATAATAATAACATTAATGGTAGAAATAAAAACAATGCTGGTAACTGAATACTGATTTGCGTTTATTCATTCAAAATTGTGCGCCAGTCAAACTGCGCATGTCCCAGGCACTGGCGAATATTCGCCACAGTCGGCAGTGAGAAAAATCAACAAATATATTTTTTACAAGTTTAAATTTATGGTTCTTTTAACGAGTCGAAATGGTCAGAGGGCAAGGAACAAGATACATTTAACAGGTATTCTTAAACTAAATGTTAATATCTGAAATAGAACAGAATTATTATTACAATTGTCAATTAGAAAGAAATTATTTAAATTTCGAACCAAGTCGAAGAAATGACGTCACTCCTCTCCAGGAAGCACTGGCTGATCGTCTTTATAGAAATTCAGCAATGGCCGCCTTCCACTCGATTTAACGGCTATGATGCTGTTGGAATTGAAGATCTTCTCCCACAGAAATAAAACGCTGTTCCCTTTTCTGCGAAGTGGTGTTGGTCCAAAATATAGTGTTGAATGTCCCCTCGTCGTCTGCGATGTCGAATTCTGGATGGATCTCTTGTGTAGTGTAGTGTTCAATTATGTGTGTTGGTTCTCTGTGAATTCGTTCCAAAAATTGTTCAAAATGGCTGTCGATTTCTGGTGTTGAGTTTTTATGGTGTTATACTGTGTTTTTGGAAATTTGTGAAGTGTTAGACATTGATAGATAAGGTTATTTCACTTGTTAGTTCATCTCCGTTACACGCCACATAACCACACTTGGTTTTAATACAAGTTATTTTGGTTTCAGTACTCCACTAACACATTTTCAACTATTCAGCTTTGCGATTAACAATAGACTAATAGACGCAACGTCGTCGTTTTAGGGCAATTTGTGGTATGTCTTTTTCCTCTTCATATTGTTTAATTATAAAATATCTGTCTAAGACTTGTTTCACTATCTAACTATACACAACAAGTTTTCTTATTTTTTACTGTATTTCAAATATTTCTTAAATTTACATGAATTTAACTATTCAATAATATTGATTATTTAATTTTACATCTTTTAATATATAGCTTGGTTTGTTTCAAGCTCATTTAAGCCCAAAAATTACAATTTTACATAATGATTGTATGCCCCATATTTTGTACAAATTCAGTGTTTTAAAGGTTTTTATTTGTTTTTTCGGTATAATATTTCTATGGAATATACTTAATAACTCCGTAATTACTTTGTTGTTAATAATTTGGTTATTAACACATTTCAATATTGATTAATTTGCTGTTTAGTCTGATTTGATTACCATCATAAGCCTATTATTGACTGTTTCCAAAAAAAGTTAATTTTCTTTCTTTTGTCATTCTATTTGCTATTAACTGTATCTGTATTAATTATATTTTCAATTTCTGTATTGTATGTATTGAATTCTATTCCTATTACATAGATTAATTCTTTGATAGATAATGTTTTGTTTATAGGCCATTCTGTGTTTACAAAAATGGTATCTTGGCTGGTCTGTTTGTACATTATACATGGTTTACTGATTTGAATAAAATTATTACATTTTTATGCCCTACTTGCCTCTCTGACTTACACAATGGAAAATTAATTGACATGATTTTAAAATACAATAGAATATCTTGTATCTATTAAACCTTCTTTATACTGATAACATCATTGAACCATAACATGAACATCTTATGCCTAATTTTAACAAAAACATCTTATTATCAACTATTTTCCATATATCACCTAATTTTAACAAAAACATTTTATCCCTATTATTTTTAACTGTATCATCAAATGATAACAAAATAGCTTATCCTAGACATAATTTAATTAGAAAAAAAAATAAAAAACTCCTATTACTAGTAACACTGTCAGTCACTAACTGTCTTGTGTATTATGTTTCTTTTGAAAACACTTTAACTGTGATCAAAAAACATCGTGTATCTATTTACACCTTACATCTAAAATATTATCTAATTAATAATAAATAACAAAAATCTTAATATTAGTCATACCTTCAGTTATGAACTGTCCTTTGGTATTTTTGTCCTTCTCACCATTTACTTAGCTATAATTAAAGAAAACATTTTATGTGTAATAGTTTTTCTTATATCTAATTTAAAAAACTCTTATTACTGGTAATGTTGTCAGTCCTTAGACTGTCTTTCATTCCAATGGTTTTATTATTATTATTCTACACTCATGGTAGTCTTTTTATAATATTTACACTTCATTGAAGATTTTTTCATAGATTTTTTAGCTATGTTTCTCACTATACACACTGTAGTTTCTTATTTTTGTTATCTCACTTCACTTTATTGGATTCTACACTATGGTAGTCTTTTATAACATTTTTTAACATATTACACTTACAACTAATATACAATTTGTGTTTTATAGGATTGTATCTTGTAACTTGTTTGGGTTTACCTACATCGGTTTCAATTTTGTCTCATGGTATTTATTATATGACTAACATTTTGTTTTGGCATATCTCTTCCTGGTTCTGGTCTCTTTGTTGGAATCTTGATATGTTTCGTCCCTTCTTCCAATATCACATTAGTAGTTTCCTTATTAAAATGGTTTCATGACAGATTATTTCCTTTTTTATGGTCCTTCCCTTTTTTGTACTGCTTCCCCAATCTACTGGGTATACTGCTGGTTTAACTGGTTTTTTCATAGTAGGTTATTTTAATTAATGGTTTTCTTTATTATTTTCCATTTTTCTTAACATTTTATAGACTTAATTATACAGTTTCTAGTGTAATCCTCAAACAATTTATTCCTCTCACTCACTATGGAACTTTTTCTTTTATTTATGTTGCATTAATTCAAATGTTTAGTGTGATAATTTTGTTATGTTACAATATATGTACATGTTTAGTTAATAGGATCGATTGTGGTGTAATCTAAAGATAATAATACAATGATCATCACTGTTATCAATCAAAATTTTGATGCTATTATGTAATGGAGGTAACTAGAGGAATACTTGGACCACTTAATCAAGTATTTTCTTTAATATATTACATGAAGCAAAGTCTTCAAATAATTTAATTTTATATTATTTCATTATCGATGTATTACATGTCTATTCTTTAAGAAACAATATCAAATCGTTTTGTACCTAATTCTACATTTATTGAGTATTTATAAGTTGTTATGATAGGATGTAAACACGTTTACACAAATAACACGTGCAAGCGTTCATGTAAAATGCGTTCAAGCAATCCAAATGGATGGCAATAAATTCAGATAATTGATCTAAACAAAAGGGGGATATACCAAATGCAACACATCATGGAAGTAGGTCATAGAGAGACGCTTCTCATAGACGAAGGTGGACACGGCGACTCAGGGCGCAGAATGTGGATTCAATTGTTCCCTGAGGTCACATCAGTAAATCCACATTGGGGACGATATAGCAATCAAAAAATTAAAAATTTAATTTTCGTGCTTGACCAGTTGTTCTCACGCTACGGTAGCAGTGACTCTAAGAAAAGAGCCATAAAACAAAGTAATTAGGGTAGGTGACAACTAACGCTCTATCAGACAATAGAAGAGCGTTCAGTACGAGGCAACAATAAGAAGTGACGACTTGAGTTGACAGGAGCGTGCCAACGGAGAATTATGACACCGTAACAAATTGAACAATGTACTTGGCTCTGCCGTACGTTTACGCGGAATCGAAGCAGGCGTGCATTTAAGGGTGTAGCTGAGGAACGAGGTCACTATACAAATAACGAGACGAGAGACAAAGGGTTCAGGACGTACTGCAGTCTTTAGAAACGATCCAAACAACAAACTATGAAGAGACCCAGCGTCAAGTCACAGCGGGATATACGCTTAAGTGACAAGCTGAAATTTACAACGAGAAAGCGCGGAGGTTACAACCGTCGACACTGGATGGAAAACTGTTAATTGCCATGACACAGAGTTTCAGTAACGAACAGTACCCGGGATGTTAAGAGTAAACCCTTGCTGGAGACTCGAACAATGAGTTGATTGACACGCGGGGAATGGCTTGCATTTCCCAGAACGAGAGTGACGCCTGGACAAAACGATTCAAAGGACATCTCTAGCTAGCTATCAGAACAAAGTATTTCACGAGAGAGAGCGGAAAAGAAGCCCGTTTCCATAGCAACTCGCAGAAGAACAAATCAGAGGGTAGAAGACTGGAAGACTTCGAAATGGTGGGAAACGACTTCGAGAGAGGGTAGTGTTTCAGCCTATCATAGTAATCTTAGGCGTGGACAAGCCAGAGACCAAATTTCTAGTAGGGAGACGTTAATAAAAACCAAGTGCCCAACGCGGGACGAGGCAGTTTTATAATAAATTTTGGCAGTCTTATTACAAATTTCGGCAGTGATATAATAATCTTCGGGAGTCTTATAATAATGTTGAAAGTCTTATAATAATTCTCGAGCAGTTCGCGAGGAGTCTTATATATAAAAACTTTGAGTGTCTAAAATAACTTGCCAAACAGTTCGCGAAGAGTCTTATAGTAATCGGACTACAAAAGTATTTGTGCGACATATAACTCTCGTAATTAACTTTATAATGTTACAAACAATCTCACAAGTTTACTAAGTCATACTTCTATATCGAACAACCGTGAATTCTCAAAGTACGTGTAATGGTGAACTGAACTTTGTTTAACTAAAAATATATATAATTATTTACATATTAGAAAACAGTATAACGAGCAGTAATTCACAATATGCGTGAACGTTGTAATAACATCTATAAATTACTGTAACCAAGACACTTTTATTCAAAGGAAATATTAGACGGACACAATAATACCTTGCGTAGTCACACAAAAAACACACAGAACATTTAATCAAGCAATGATTATACGCGGAGACAAGGTGGAGCGTGTGAACATAGAATAACACAACACACTATTCTGTTAACGACGCGAGTGCGAATAACAAGTGAAAGTGATCATCACCATCATTATTCAATGGAGCAGCATTTCCAACGATCATCATCACCTGGAGATAGCGCCGATGGATTAACGGATTAACCTTTACCAAGTAACTCTTTATGATCTTGTTAATATAGTCAACTACTGTCCTGTCTCTTTCCAAGAATCTAACCCTGAACAATTATGAGAAAAGTTAGTAAAAGAAGGTTGCATTATATATATAATTATGTTCTATTAAAGCCAATCCATCTGGGTGAATGAACGCATTAGGTAGAGTAAATATTATTTGATTTTGTTGTATGCATTTTATATATGTTGTATGTATTTACAGGGAGCAATTAAGGAGGAATTTATGTTTTGATATATGTTGTATGTATTTACAGGTACCAGGAAGTTATTTATATGTTTGTTATTGAATACAAAATGTTTAACATATAATAAATTAGTACCTAAGCAATCAATCAATAATGCGTTCATCATTCTCAGTAAACCCTGTGTAATCCACAATTCGCATCATTATTATAATTTAATATTAAAGAAGCAACCTAAGTAAATTAGTAGATTTGAACCTTAATTACATTGTAATAATTAGCTAATGAAGGGTCTACTCATTAACCCTTACATCATTAACAATTAAGAAATTACAAATATTAATTAAACCCCAATACACCGTATAAAATTGGCGCTCCCACAACACGGGGCTATCTAAAGTCATATTTTATATAATTAGGGTAATCTATTAATTTATGCAAGTAATTAACTCCCCATTAATCCTATATAAAATTGCCGCCCAAAGAACGTGGGGCATTACAATATCAATCACACCCAAATTTATTATATAAAATTGGCGCCCATCCGCACGGCTTGATACGCGATAGAGTATCACTTATAAGTCTGGGTAAAGAGCAGGCAGTAGATTAGATTAACCTAGAGTAAGATAAAGATAATTCATAGTGTAGAGGCTAGTTTGAATGATCACGCGCAGTAGGGCAAAGATGGCCAGTAATTCGGATAGTGTGGAATTTGAGATTAACAATCAGTTAGGTATGCCTAATACCGAGGAGGGCAACACACCTAGCGATCCAGACAGCGTGGTGGAGACTCCAGATGATAGGGCGCGGGGACCGACGCCTAGACCACAAGAAGAGGTGACACTACAAACACTAATGACATTAATTATCGAAAGTAATAGATTAATTCGTGAAGAATTGGATAAACAATTCAAAAAGCAGAATGAAATGTTTGAGAAACAAGATGAATATTACAGAGTAATCGATGAAAAACTAGATAGTAATCATGAATAAATTACGCAGCAGCTCACGCTGTTACGCACAGAACTACGTGAAGATACGAATACCTGGAACGCGGACAGAAGCGAGGTCCAGAAGAAGCAGGAAGAAGAGGTGAATAAGAGTTACGAAGATGTACGGAAAGTACAAGATACTGATAATGCTGTTGATTTCACAGACGTGCCAGCTAATAAGAAATTATCAACTGTGGGACCTAATGCGAATGTCATTAGCAACCCGAGGAAGGAGTGGATTAAGAAGAGAAATGACTTTGTTTCTTGGTATCTGACGATGTCGGAAGATGATTATCATGACATGGATAGACATAATAAAAGTTTAATACCACCAAGTAGAATGCGTAAAAAGCATAAATTCAACGATACGAGGTTAGACACTGCATCAGTGAAACCAATGGTGAACTATTTAGAATGTGGAACAGGCACACATCGTCTAAGTAGTCGAGCCGCAGCAATAAGAAGCATGAAGAGAAAGTTCGATATTAAGATGAACACTGCGTGTTATGGAGCAGAATGCAAATTTAAGCAAGCCATGGATGATGTGAAGCGGAAAACCTACAGGATCCGTATATAAATTCGTCCTGGGCAAGGAATGTTATGAGAAAAAGGAGAAGAATGAAATTCGCCGAACGACTTAAGAAAATTGTAAGTGCTACCAGTACTGAAAGAAGATATCAAGCGCTCGAGATAAGATTTCTTAAGAATATAGAAAACAAAATACTAAGTGCGTACGTAAATAATGGTAGTATGACTGGAAAAAGTTGTCCAAGGCGAGGGTACGGAATATTTCCAACACAACCGCACAAAAGGAGTGGTAAACAGGTTTGGAAGAGGCGACAAAAGCAATTTAGCGCGTGTTGGCCTAGAGAAAGTTATCGAAAAGGACGGTGCGACATATCTTTTACTCACTCTAAAAGCGAGAGGGAGAGACACGTCATAAATCTTGGAGGTGTCAAGTGCAGAACACATTGTAGCAGCATAACGGGAACAACTGACCGCCTGGAAAGTGAATGTGTGACGCAAGCCACTAGGTCAAATACCCTTACTGTTTACAAACAAAAATGCGTGCGTTAGTAACGGCACAAAATCTACAAGACATGCAACTATGTCTTCACAAATAGAAAGTTAAAAATGAATTAAATGAAAACGTGGTAAGGAGGCGATTTAAAAAAAAAGTCTAAATTTTAATGATTAAGTTAAATAATATTGAGTAAAATACATTAATTATGATTGTGGTTATGTGAGGATACATAAACCAAAGAAAATAAATAGATGTGAATATTGATGAATGAAATTAATGGAAGTAAAACGATTACTAAATTTAATGTCGGAGAGAAAGTGTTAATAAGAACTTACTATCAATCCGACGCAATTCAAAAGAAAATTGATAAATTCTACGAATTATATAGTGGACCATATAGAATACACCGGATTCTTGGGGACGCAACGTACGAACTCGTCGATTGCGAAGATGAAAACAAGGTCCGAGGAAAATTTAATATAAAACAAATCAAGAAATACCATGAACGAAAGGATGATGTATAATCTACAAGGAGAAAATAAAGGGATATCTGGTGGTGTTAGCTGATGAGTCGAGTCGCATACGCTAGGGTAGTTGACGCGGGAATTTCATTCAGGCTAGCCAACCATAAATAAAAAACACAATATGTATTGTAAATTTAAATATAAAAAATTTTATGTAAGTCTTGTGCTGAACTTTGTCGTTCAGCTCTGTCAGTCATTTTTCCAATCGGAGAGTGCACCGATACCTAGCGGTAAAACGATGCGAAATTAATGTATCTACCGTTGATAGTTAAGGGGAGTACTGAATTAAAGTAATAATTCGTGCTGCGCTCTTGTATCGAAATAAGACAGACTTATTACAGTGCCCGATCGCTGTCGCTATCTGTCGGCTTGTTGAGGCATTATAAAAGCCAGGTGCCGCTACCTGTCGCCTGATTGAAGACGGGCGAAGTGCTTCACCAACTGCGTTCCTTTTGCTTGTCTCGACATGGAAGTCTAACTGATGGCCTCGTGGTATATTCCTTCGGTGGAGAGAAGAATTAATTTCCAACATCTCCTAACAGCTATGAAGAGATAAGTTTGTAAACGGCTGCGGTGAGTCTTGATTACATTATTTTAATTATATACTAAATTTCACGGGAGAAAACGTTTTTTTTAGTAAGCCTGAGTGAGCGTGCCCACTTGTTCAATCGTGCATTCTGAGATACGTAATTGTTGTAAAGTTTTTATAAACTAATAAAACTAGATTATTGGAGTGTCTGAATCTCGGCCCTAAAACCTAAAGTACATTAACAACAAAATAATTAAGTTTGAACTTTCATTAACACCGATGTAACGAGATTGGGTTGCACACTTAACCTATTGCACAATGCGTTGTTAGTTAAGTGCTATAAGGTTTTGCTGCACTTAGCAGTAAAACTTTATACAAATATTTGGGAACTTACTCAGGCACGTTAAATATAAATGATGTCCCTATCAAATTATGTGTAGTAAAAAACTATGTGTTTTAAACAAATCCTTCACCACGTGGTAACTATATATATTCACTCTGAGTAATAAGTTTATAAGATGTTACAGAGCCAAAATAAATTTTTTATATGGCAAAAAGTAACTCACATTAGGTGAGGTTCAGTATTTAAAGAATCATTGTTAGAGAGTTTTTAAATAAGGCATGTTGGCCAAAATAATTTTACCAAGTTTCATTATGTAGCCCATAACTAGGTGTTGCCTTTATATGTGTATTTTGGAGGGTGTCCAAACAGTGGGGGCATTTGTGTGTGGTCTCTCACTAAAAATGTAATGTGTGAGCAGGGTTCGCCGACCAGAGACAAAGTCCTGCTACATTACTGAACGAATTCCATCTTAAAAAGCTCCACACTCGCCACCGAAGAGAATTAGCTCACCACAACAACAACAACATGCCAATCATAAGATCGCCACGTTACCAATAAAAGACCATCCTTCTGGACCCATAAGCAGGTGAAAAACAACCATTTATAATTAACATGTAGAATCAACATGGCACCACCAGTTATACATAACCATCAGTTTCTACCTTTCAAGTTAAACATTCATTTGGATCCCCAATTGATGGGACAGTTTAGTGTGTACACTAAGAAAAAGAATTAATTGTAAAATTTCAATATATTTATAGTAAATTGTCAGTTCAGAGACTGACATGGTTACAAGACAGCATCCAACATAGATTTCCACTCATTTCATTATAGGGGTTTCTCTACAGAGTTAAAGTCAGTTTTGCTATTAGTAATTTCACATGTTCGATTCACTATGCATAAAAACATATATATTCTCTTAATTTAAAATATCAGTTTATTTCATTTGTATAAAAAGATTACTGGGGAGGTAGGCGAATTTTTAACTAGTTTCAACCAAGCTATGCATGTCGAAACACTTTTCAACTTGTTTGTCGAGGCTTTGTCGAGACTTGTTTGTTGAGACAAGCCGAAAGTTGAAAGAACATGTCCGTCTCTGACCCAAGTGTATTTTTTTATAAGGTGCTAATATTGTGCAATTTTTCTCTTTTCATTAACTGGCCCTATTTAAGTATATATAAATTCTTTATACTAATTCTGATAACTGGGGGGCGTTAATTATTTTAAGCAATTTTTATTTCTCACCCTAATTAAGTATTTTGGCACTTAGCCACTTAGGCACTTACTTTTAAATTTTTATGTCCTGGGGAGCACTGTGGGCTTTAGCATTCTCTTATACACATGACGTGCAATTAACCCACACCATGTGGGTACTATTATAAATGTAAATTTCTAATCCTAATTCGGATTATTATAAAAGGAAAAGTTAGAATTTATATACACCAGAAGGGTAATATAAAAAAGGGCGTGGCAAGAGACCTTTATGTATTTTATGTATACTATTGTATAATGTATTTTTGTCTTGTGGAACATGTTATGTGTGTATGTCTCTGTGTACATTTTGGGGGTTATAAATATTATACATTTTCTGTACTTTTGGTGGGATATAGGGATTTATTATTCAAGGTCTTTTACAACAGAAAGTTAACACATGTAGTCATGTGGGTATATCTTTTCATTTTCTTTTTAAGGGAGGTATTCTATCTCAATAATCGTGGTTGATCATTTCTTTAAGGAAATTAATTATTTTATTTAACAAGTATAGGAATTGTCACCTTTAAAATTTATTTAATTTGTTGCGTAATTATTTTATTATTAATAGTAACAAGGAATGAAATTATTTATCTTCATTAATTCATATACAGTATTCTAAAAGGAACACATGATATAAATTTTATATTTTAATAAATAGTTTAATGGGAGCTTTATTTTGAGGTTAATGATTATTTTAAATTTTCAATTCATTGATGGTGTGACATAGCAATTATTTTCTTGGATTCAGTTAATATTTTTCAGGTGGCCTTGTTGAGAGAGTATACTTATTTATTTAACTATTTTAAAGGGGAATTAAAGATTACTGTTGTATTTATTTATTCATTATATTTTTATTATGAGATAGAATAATAAAAGGGGATTTGTTAATTATTTAATTCTTGAGTTTTCATTGCAAGTCCCGTCTCACTGGATCCAGCGCAATTTTTAGCTTCTCTAGGCCTTAGCCTAGTTTTAATTAACTTGTGGCCCCTCTTTACAAAAAGAAATATTCTTTTCGCTTTAACTACTCAAGATGAAGTAGGGGTTACAGTCTTTAGGAATAACATGTAAAAAGGACTAACGATACGTTAAGTGATACAAGTGAGTGAACACTTTGATTAATATTGTTTTATGGAATTTGGTGAATAAAAGGAGATTTTCTTTATAAAATTCTAATTTAGTTACACGGCAATAAATTGTCACAGGTGTAATAAATGTAAGAAAGAATACGAATGATCAACGTAGATCGATATTTCACGTGTAAAGCAAACCATGTTGACGAAATCATGTATAATCATTAGATTCAATTTTAAATGGATGTTAGGTTAAGATTACTTAATGATTACATTAAGAATATATGTACATGTTTAGTTAATAGGATCGATTGTGGTGTAATCTAAAGATAATAATACAATGATCATCACTGTTATCAATCACAATTTTGATGCTATTATGTAATGAAGGTAACTAGAGGAATACTTAGACCACTTAATCAAGTATTTCCTTTAATATATTACATGAAGCAAAGTCTTCAAATAATTTAATTTTATATTATTTCATTATCGATGTATTACATGTCTATTCTTTAAGAAACAATATCAAATCGTTTTGTACCTAATTCTACATTTATTGAGTATTTATAAGTTGTTATGATAGGATGTAAACACGTTTACACAAATAACACGTGCAAGCGTTCATGTAAAATGCGTTCAAGCAATCCAAATGGATGGCAATAAATTCAGATAATTGATCTAAACAAAAGGGGGATATACCAAATGCAACACATCATGGAAGTAGGTCATAGAGAGACGCTTCTCATAGACGAAGGTGGACACGGCGACTCAGGGCGCAGAATGTGGATTCAATTGTTCCCTGAGGTCACATCAGTAAATCCACATTGGGGACGATATAGCAATCAAAAAATTAAAAATTTAATTTTCGTGCTTGACCAGTTGTTCTCACGCTACGGTAGCAGTGACTCTAAGAAAAGAGCCATAAAACAAAGTACTTAGGGTAGGTGACAACTAACGCTCTATCAGACAATAGAAGAGCGTTCAGTACGAGGCAACAATAAGAAGTGACGACTTGAGTTGACAGGAGCGTGCCAACGGAGAATTATGACACCGTAACAAATTGAACAATGTACTTGGCTCTGCCGTACGTTTACGCGGAATCGAAGCAGGCGTGCATTTAAGGGTGTAGCTGAGGAACGAGGTCACTATACAAATAACGAGACGAGAGACAAAGGGTTCAGGACGTACTGCAGTCTTTAGAAACGATCCAAACAACAAACTATGAAGAGACCCAGCGTCAAGTCACAGCGGGATATACGCTTAAGTGACAAGCTGAAATTTACAACGAGAAAGCGCGGAGGTTACAACCGTCGACACTGGATGGAAAACTGTTAATTGCCATGACACAGAGTTTCAGTAACGAACAGTACCCGGGATGTTAAGAGTAAACCCTTGCTGGAGACTCGAACAATGAGTTGATTGACACGCGGGGAATGGCTTGCATTTCCCAGAACGAGAGTGACGCCTGGACAAAACGATTCAAAGGACATCTCTAGCTAGCTATCAGAACAAAGTATTTCACGAGAGAGAGCGGAAAAGAAGCCCGTTTCCATAGCAACTCGCAGAAGAACAAATCAGATGGTAGAAGACTGGAAGACTTCGAAATGGTGGGAAACGACTTCGAGAGAGGGTAGTGTTTCAGCCTATCATAGTAATCTTAGGCGTGGACAAGCCAGAGACCAAATTTCTAGTAGGGAGACGTTAATAAAAACCAAGTGCCCAACGCGGGACGAGGCAGTTTTATAATAAATTTTGGCAGTCTTATTACAAATTTCGGCAGTGATATAATAATCTTCGGGAGTCTTATAATAATGTTGAAAGTCTTATAATAATTCTCGAGCAGTTCGCGAGGAGTCTTATATATAAAAACTTTGAGTGTCTAAAATAACTTGCCAAACAGTTCGCGAAGAGTCTTATAGTAATCGGACTACAAAAGTATTTGTGCGACATATAACTGTCGTAATTAACTTTATAATGTTACAAACAATCTCACAAGTTTACTAAGTCATACTTCTATATCGAACAACCGTGAATTCTCAAAGTACGTGTAATGGTGAACTGAACTTTGTTTAACTAAAAATATATATAATTATTTACATATTAGAAAACAGTATAACGAGCAGTAATTCACAATATGCGTGAACGTTGTAATAACATCTATAAATTACTGTAACCAAGACACTTTTATTCAAAGGAAATATTAGACGGACACAATAATACCTTGCGTAGTCACACAAAAAACACACAGAACATTTAATCAAGCAATGATTATACGCGGAGACAAGGTGGAGCGTGTGAACATAGAATAACACAACACACTATTCTGTTAACGACGCGAGTGCGAATAACAAGTGAAAGTGATCATCACCATCATTATTCAATGGAGCAGCATTTCCAACGATCATCATCACCTGGAGATAGCGCCGATGGATTAACGGATTAACCTTTACCAAGTAACTCTTTATGATCTTGTTAATATAGTCAACTACTGTCCTGTCTCTTTCCAAGAATCTAACCCTGAACAATTATGAGAAAAGTTAGTAAAAGAAGGTTGCATTATATATATAATTATGTTCTATTAAAGCCAATCCATCTGGGTGAATGAACGCATTAGGTAGAGTAAATATTATTTGATTTTGTTGTATGCATTTTATATATGTTGTATGTATTTACAGGGAGCAATTAAGGAGGAATTTATGTTTTGATATATGTTGTATGTATTTACAGGTACCAGGAAGTTATTTATATGTTTGTTATTGAATACAAAATGTTTAACATATAATAAATTAGTACCTAAGCAATCAATCAATAATGCGTTCATCATTCTCAGTAAACCCTGTGTAATCCACAATTCGCATCATTATTATAATTTAATATTAAAGAAGCAACCTAAGTAAATTAGTAGATTTGAACCTTAATTACATTGTAATAATTAGCTAATGAAGAGTCTACTCATTAACCCTTACATCATTAACAATTAAGAAATTACAAATATTAATTAAACCCCAATACACCGTATAAAATTGGCGCTCCCACAACACGGGGCTATCTAAAGTCATATTTTATATAATTAGGGTAATCTATTAATTTATGCAAGTAATTAACTCCCCATTAATCCTATATAAAATTGCCGCCCAAAGAACGTGGGGCATTACAATATCAATCACACCCAAATTTATTATATAAAATTGGCGCCCATCCGCACGGCTTGATACGCGATAGAGTATCACTTATAAGTCTGGGTAAAGAGCAGGCAGTAGATTAGATTAACCTAGAGTAAGATAAAGATAATTCATAGTGTAGAGGCTAGTTTGAATGATCACGCGCAGTAGGGCAAAGATGGCCAGTAATTCGGATAGTGTGGAATTTGAGATTAACAATCAGTTAGGTATGCCTAATACCGAGGAGGGCAACACACCTAGCGATCCAGACAGCGTGGTGGAGACTCCAGATGATAGGGCGCGGGGACCGACGCCTAGACCACAAGAAGAGGTGACACTACAAACACTAATGACATTAATTATCGAAAGTAATAGATTAATTCGTGAAGAATTGGATAAACAATTCAAAAAGCAAAATGAAATGTTTGAGAAACAAGATGAATATTACAGAGTAATCGATGAAAAACTAGATAGTAATCATGAATAAATTACGCAGCAGCTCACGCTGTTACGCACAGAACTACGTGAAGATACGAATACCTGGAACGCGGACAGAAGCGAGGTCCAGAAGAAGCAGGAAGAAGAGGTGAATAAGAGTTACGAAGATGTACGGAAAGTACAAGATACTGATAATGCTGTTGATTTCACAGACGTGCCAGCTAATAAGAAATTATCAACTGTGGGACCTAATGCGAATGTCATTAGCAACCCGAGGAAGGAGTGGATTAAGAAGAGAAATGACTTTGTTTCTTGGTATCTGACGATGTCGGAAGATGATTATCATGACATGGATAGACATAATAAAAGTTTAATACCACCAAGTAGAATGCGTAAAAAGCATAAATTCAACGATACGAGGTTAGACACTGCATCAGTGAAACCAATGGTGAACTATTTAGAATGTGGAACAGGCACACATCGTCTAAGTAGTCGAGCCGCAGCAATAAGAAGCATGAAGAGAAAGTTCGATATTAAGATGAACACTGCGTGTTATGGAGCAGAATGCAAATTTAAGCAAGCCATGGATGATGTGAAGCGGAAAACCTACAGGATCCGTATATAAATTCGTCCTGGGCAAGGAATGTTATGAGAAAAAGGAGAAGAATGAAATTCGCCGAACGACTTAAGAAAATTGTAAGTGCTACCAGTACTGAAAGAAGATATCAAGCGCTCGAGATAAGATTTCTTAAGAATATAGAAAACAAAATACTAAGTGCGTACGTAAATAATGGTAGTATGACTGGAAAAAGTTGTCCAAGGCGAGGGTACGGAATATTTCCAACACAACCGCACAAAAGGAGTGGTAAACAGGTTTGGAAGAGGCGACAAAAGCAATTTAGCGCGTGTTGGCCTAGAGAAAGTTATCGAAAAGGACGGTGCGACATATCTTTTACTCACTCTAAAAGCGAGAGGGAGAGACACGTCATAAATCTTGGAGGTGTCAAGTGCAGAACACATTGTAGCAGCATAACGGGAACAACTGACCGCCTGGAAAGTGAATGTGTGACGCAAGCCACTAGGTCAAATACCCTTACTGTTTACAAACAAAAATGCGTGCGTTAGTAACGGCACAAAATCTACAAGACATGCAACTATGTCTTCACAAATAGAAAGTTAAAAATGAATTAAATGAAAACGTGGTAAGGAGGCGATTTAAAAAAAAAGTCTAAATTTTAATGATTAAGTTAAATAATATTGAGTAAAATACATTAATTATGATTGTGGTTATGTGAGGATACATAAACCAAAGAAAATAAATAGATGTGAATATTGATGAATGAAATTAATGGAAGTAAAACGATTACTAAATTTAATGTCGGAGAGAAAGTGTTAATAAGAACTTACTATCAATCCGACGCAATTCAAAAGAAAATTGATAAATTCTACGAATTATATAGTGGACCATATAGAATACACCGGATTCTTGGGGACGCAACGTACGAACTCGTCGATTGCGAAGATGAAAACAAGGTCCGAGGAAAATTTAATATAAAACAAATCAAGAAATACCATGAACGAAAGGATGATGTATAATCTACAAGGAGAAAATAAAGGGATATCTGGTGGTGTTAGCTGATGAGTCGAGTCGCATACGCTAGGGTAGTTGACGCGGGAATTTCATTCAGGCTAGCCAACCATAAATAAAAAACACAATATGTATTGTAAATTTAAATATAAAAAATTTTATGTAAGTCTTGTGCTGAACTTTGTCGTTCAGCTCTGTCAGTCATTTTTCCAATCGGAGAGTGCACCGATACCTAGCGGTAAAACGATGCGAAATTAATGTATCTACCGTTGATAGTTAAGGGGAGTACTGAATTAAAGTAATAATTCGTGCTGCGCTCTTGTATCGAAATAAGACAGACTTATTACAGTGCCCGATCGCTGTCGCTATCTGTCGGCTTGTTGAGGCATTATAAAAGCCAGGTGCCGCTACCTGTCGCCTGATTGAAGACGGGCGAAGTGCTTCACCAACTGCGTTCCTTTTGCTTGTCTCGACATGGAAGTCTAACTGATGGCCTCGTGGTATATTCCTTCGGTGGAGAGAAGAATTAATTTCCAACATCTCCTAACAGCTATGAAGAGATAAGTTTGTAAACGGCTGCGGTGAGTCTTGATTACATTATTTTAATTATATACTAAATTTCACGGGAGAAAACGTTTTTTTTAGTAAGCCTGAGTGAGCGTGCCCACTTGTTCAATCGTGCATTCTGAGATACGTAATTGTTGTAAAGTTTTTATAAACTAATAAAACTAGATTATTGGAGTGTCTGAATCTCGGCCCTAAAACCTAAAGTACATTAACAACAAAATAATTAAGTTTGAACTTTCATTAACACCGATGTAACGAGATTGGGTTGCACACTTAACCTATTGCACAATGCGTTGTTAGTTAAGTGCTATAAGGTTTTGCTGCACTTAGCAGTAAAACTTTATACAAATATTTGGGAACTTACTCAGGCACGTTAAATATAAATGATGTCCCTATCAAATTATGTGTAGTAAAAAACTATGTGTTTTAAACAAATCCTTCACCACGTGGTAACTATATATATTCACTCTGAGTAATAAGTTTATAAGATGTTACAGAGCCAAAATAAATTTTTTATATGGCAAAAAGTAACTCACATTAGGTGAGGTTCAGTATTTAAAGAATCATTGTTAGAGAGTTTTTAAATAAGGCATGTTGGCCAAAATAATTTTACCAAGTTTCATTATGTAGCCCATAACTAGGTGTTGCCTTTATATGTGTATTTTGGAGGGTGTCCAAACAGTGGGGGCATTTGTGTGTGGTCTCTCACTAAAAATGTAATGTGTGAGCAGGGTTCGCCGACCAGAGACAAAGTCCTGCTACATTACTGAACGAATTCCATCTTAAAAAGCTCCACACTCGCCACCGAAGAGAATTAGCTCACCACAACAACAACAACATGCCAATCATAAGATCGCCACGTTACCAATAAAAGACCATCCTTCTGGACCCATAAGCAGGTGAAAAACAACCATTTATAATTAACATGTAGAATCAACATGGCACCACCAGTTATACATAACCATCAGTTTCTACCTTTCAAGTTAAACATTCATTTGGATCCCCAATTGATGGGACAGTTTAGTGTGTACACTAAGAAAAAGAATTAATTGTAAAATTTCAATATATTTATAGTAAATTGTCAGTTCAGAGACTGACATGGTTACAAGACAGCATCCAACATAGATTTCCACTCATTTCATTATAGGGGTTTCTCTACAGAGTTAAAGTCAGTTTTGCTATTAGTAATTTCACATGTTCGATTCACTATGCATAAAAACATATATATTCTCTTAATTTAAAATATCAGTTTATTTCATTTGTATAAAAAGATTACTGGGGAGGTAGGCGAATTTTTAACTAGTTTCAACCAAGCTATGCATGTCGAAACACTTTTCAACTTGTTTGTCGAGGCTTTGTCGAGACTTGTTTGTTGAGACAAGCCGAAAGTTGAAAGAACATGTCCGTCTCTGACCCAAGTGTATTTTTTTATAAGGTGCTAATATTGTGCAATTTTTCTCTTTTCATTAACTGGCCCTATTTAAGTATATATAAATTCTTTATACTAATTCTGATAACTGGGGGGCGTTAATTATTTTAAGCAATTTTTATTTCTCACCCTAATTAAGTATTTTGGCACTTAGCCACTTAGGCACTTACTTTTAAATTTTTATGTCCTGGGGAGCACTGTGGGCTTTAGCATTCTCTTATACACATGACGTGCAATTAACCCACACCATGTGGGTACTATTATAAATGTAAATTTCTAATCCTAATTCGGATTATTATAAAAGGAAAAGTTAGAATTTATATACACCAGAAGGGTAATATAAAAAAGGGCGTGGCAAGAGACCTTTATGTATTTTATGTATACTATTGTATAATGTATTTTTGTCTTGTGGAACATGTTATGTGTGTATGTCTCTGTGTACATTTTGGGGGTTATAAATATTATACATTTTCTGTACTTTTGGTGGGATATAGGGATTTATTATTCAAGGTCTTTTACAACAGAAAGTTAACACATGTAGTCATGTGGGTATATCTTTTCATTTTCTTTTTAAGGGAGGTATTCTATCTCAATAATCGTGGTTGATCATTTCTTTAAGGAAATTAATTATTTTATTTAACAAGTATAGGAATTGTCACCTTTAAAATTTATTTAATTTGTTGCGTAATTATTTTATTATTAATAGTAACAAGGAATGAAATTATTTATCTTCATTAATTCATATACAGTATTCTAAAAGGAACACATGATATAAATTTTATATTTTAATAAATAGTTTAATGGGAGCTTTATTTTGAGGTTAATGATTATTTTAAATTTTCAATTCATTGATGGTGTGACATAGCAATTATTTTCTTGGATTCAGTTAATATTTTTCAGGTGGCCTTGTTGAGAGAGTATACTTATTTATTTAACTATTTTAAAGGGGAATTAAAGATTACTGTTGTATTTATTTATTCATTATATTTTTATTATGAGATAGAATAATAAAAGGGGATTTGTTAATTATTTAATTCTTGAGTTTTCATTGCAAGTCCCGTCTCACTGGATCCAGCGCAATTTTTAGCTTCTCTAGGCCTTAGCCTAGTTTTAATTAACTTGTGGCCCCTCTTTACAAAAAGAAATATTCTTTTCGCTTTAACTACTCAAGATGAAGTAGGGGTTACAGTCTTTAGGAATAACATGTAAAAAGGACTAACGATACGTTAAGTGATACAAGTGAGTGAACACTTTGATTAATATTGTTTTATGGAATTTGGTGAATAAAAGGAGATTTTCTTTATAAAATTCTAATTTAGTTACACGGCAATAAATTGTCACAGGTGTAATAAATGTAAGAAAGAATACGAATGATCAACGTAGATCGATATTTCACGTGTAAAGCAAACCATGTTGACGAAATCATGTATAATCATTAGATTCAATTTTAAATGGATGTTAGGTTAAGATTACTTAATGATTACTTTAAGAATATATGTACATGTTTAGTTAATAGGATCGATTGTGGTGTAATCTAAAGATAATAATACAATGATCATCACTGTTATCAATCACAATTTTGATGCTATTATGTAATGGAGGTAACTAGAGGAATACTTGGACCACTTAATCAAGTATTTTCTTTAATATATTACATGAAGCAAAGTCTTCAAATAATTTAATTTTATATTATTTCATTATTGATGTATTACATGTCTATTCTTTAAGAAACAATATCAAATCGTTTTGTACCTAATTCTACATTTATTGAGTATTTATAAGTTGTTATGATAGGATGTAAACACGTTTACACAAATAACACGTGCAAGCGTTCATGTAAAATGCGTTCAAGCAATCCAAATGGATGGCAATAAATTCAGATAATTGATCTAAACAAAAGGGGGATATACCAAATGCAACACATCATGGAAGTAGGTCATAGAGAGACGCTTCTCATAGACGAAGGTGGACACGGCGACTCAGGGCGCAGAATGTGGATTCAATTGTTCCCTGAGGTCACATCAGTAAATCCACATTGGGGACGATATAGCAATCAAAAAATTAAAAATTTAATTTTCGTGCTTGACCAGTTGTTCTCACGCTACGGTAGCAGTGACTCTAAGAAAAGAGCCATAAAACAAAGTAATTAGGGTAGGTGACAACTAACGCTCTATCAGACAATAGAAGAGCGTTCGGTACGAGGCAACAATAAGAAGTGACGACTTGAGTTGACAGGAGCGTGCCAACGGAGAATTATGACACCGTAACAAATTGAACAATGTACTTGGCTCTGCCGTACGTTTACGCGGAATCGAAGCAGGCGTGCATTTAAGGGTGTAGCTGAGGAACGAGGTCACTATACAAATAACGAGACGAGAGACAAAGGGTTCAGGACGTACTGCAGTCTTTAGAAACGATCCAAACAACAAACTATGAAGAGACCCAGCGTCAAGTCACAGCGGGATATACGCTTAAGTGACAAGCTGAAATTTACAACGAGAAAGCGCGGAGGTTACAACCGTCGACACTGGATGGAAAACTGTTAATTGCCATGACACAGAGTTTCAGTAACGAACAGTACCCGGGATGTTAAGAGTAAACCCTTGCTGGAGACTCGAACAATGAGTTGATTGACACGCGGGGAATGGCTTGCATTTCCCAGAACGAGAGTGACGCCTGGACAAAACGATTCAAAGGACATCTCTAGCTACCTATCAGAACAAAGTATTTCACGAGAGAGAGCGGAAAAGAAGCCCGTTTCCATAGCAACTAGCAGAAGAACAAATCAGAGGGTAGAAGACTGGAAGACTTCGAAATGGTGGGAAACGACTTCGAGAGAGGGTAGTGTTTCAGCCTATCATAGTAATCTTAGGCGTGGACAAGCCAGAGACCAAATTTCTAGTAGGGAGACGTTAATAAAAACCAAGTGCCCAACGCGGGACGAGGCAGTCTTATTACAAATTTCGGCAGTGATATAAAAATTTTCGGTAGTCTTATAATAATGTTGAAAGTCTTATGATAATTCTCGAGCAGTTCGCGAGGAGTCTTATATATAAAAACTTTGAGTGTCTAAAATAACTTGCCAAACAGTTCGCGAAGAGTCTTATAGTAATCGGACTACAAAAGTATTTGTGCGACATATAACTGTCGTAATTAACTTTATAATGTTACAAACAATCTCACAAGTTTACTAAGTCATACTTCTATATCGAACAACCGTGAATTCTCAAAGTACGTGTAATGGTGAACTGAACTTTGTTTAACTAAAAATATATATAATTATTTACATATTAGAAAACAGTATAACGAGCAGTAATTCACAATATGCGTGAACGTTGTAATAACATCTATAAATTACTGTAACCAAGACACTTTTATTCAAAGGAAATATTAGACAGACACACTAATACCTTGCGTAGTCACACAAAAAACACACAGAACATTTAATCAAGCAATGATTATACGCGGAGACAAGGTGGAGCGTGTGAACATAGAATAACACAACACACTATTCTGTTAACGACGCGAGTGCGAATAACAAGTGAAAGTGATCATCACCATCATTATTCAATGGAGCAGCATTTCCAACGATCATCATCACCTGGAGATAGCGCCGATGGATTAACGGATTAACCTTTACCAAGTAACTCTTTATGATCTTGTTAATATAGTCAACTACTGTCCTGTCTCTTTCCAAGAATCTAACCCTGAACAATTATGAGAAAAGTTAGTAAAAGAAGGTTGCATTCAATATATAATTATGTTCTATTAAAGCCAATCCATCTGGGTGAATGAACGCATTAGGTAGAGTAAATATTATTTGATTTTGTTGTATGCATTTTATATATGTTGTATGTATTTACAGGGAGCAATTAAGGAGGAATTTATGTTTTGATATATGTTGTATGTATTTACAGGTACCAGGAAGATATTTATATGTTTGTTATTGAATACAAAATGTTTAACATATAATAAATTAGTACCTAAGCAATCAATCAATAATGCGTTCATCATTCTCAGTAAACCCTGTGTAATCCACAATTCGCATCATTATTATAATTTAATATTAAAGAAGCAACCTAAGTAAATTAGTAGATTTGTACCTTAATTACATTGTAATAATTAGCTAATGAAGGGTCTACTCATTAACCCTTACATCATTAACAATTAAGAAATTACAAATATTAATTAAACCCCAATACACCGTATAAAATTGGCGCTCCCACAACACGGGGCTATCTAAAGTCATATTTTATATAATTAGGGTAATCTATTAATTTATGCAAGTAATTAACTCCCCATTAATCCTATATAAAATTGCCGCCCAAAGAACGTGGGGCATTAAAATATCAATCACACCCAAATTTATTATATAAAATTGGCGCCCATCCGCACGGCTTGATACGGGATAGAGTATCACTTATAAGTCTTGGTAAAGAGCAGGCAGTAGATTAGATTAACCTAGAGTAAGATAAAGATAATTCATAGTGTAGAGGCTAGTTTGAATGATCACGCGCAGTAGGGCAAAGATGGCCAGTAATTCGGATAGTGTGGAATTTGAGATTAACAATCAGTTAGGTATGCCTAATACCGAGGAGGGCAACACACCTAGCGATCCAGACAGCGTGGTGGAGACTCCAGATGATAGGGCGCGGGGACCGACGCCTAGACCACAAGAAGAGGTGACACTACAAACACTAATGACATTAATTATCGAAAGTAATAGATTAATTCGTGAAGAATTGGATAAACAATTCAAAAAGCAGAATGAAATGTTTGAGAAACAAGATGAATATTATAGAGTAATCGATGAAAAACTAGATAGTAATCATGAATAAATTACGCAGCAGCTCACGCTGTTACGCACAGAACTACGTGAAGATACGAATACCTGGAACGCGGACAGAAGCGAGGTCCAGAAGAAGCAGGAAGAAGAGGTGAATAAGAGTTACGAAGATGTACGGAAAGTACAAGATACTGATAATGCTGTTGATTTCACAGACGTGCCAGCTAATAAGAAATTATCAACTGTGGGACCTAATGCGAATGTCATTAGCAACCCGAGGAAGGAGTGGATTAAGAAGAGAAATGACTTTGTTTCTTGGTATCTGACGATGTCGGAAGATGATTATCATGACATGGATAGAGATAATAAAAGTTTAATACCACCAAGTAGAATGCGTAAAAAGCATAAATTCAACGATACGAGGTTAGACACTGCATCAGTGAAACCAATGGTGAACTATTTAGAATGTGGAACAGGCACACATCGTCTAAGTAGTCGAGCCGCAGCAATAAGAAGCATGAAGAGAAAGTTCGATATTAAGATGAACACTGCGTGTTATGGAGCAGAATGCAAATTTAAGCAAGCCATGGATGA
Organism: Magicicada septendecula; assembly: GCA_034769895.1. Lineage (NCBI taxonomy): Eukaryota > Metazoa > Arthropoda > Insecta > Hemiptera > Cicadidae > Magicicada > Magicicada septendecula. Next base: position 417,206,474 of record CM068369.1, read on the forward strand.
TGTGAAGCGGAAAACCTACAGGATCCGTATATAAATTCGTCCTGGGCAAGGAATGTTATGAGAAAAAGGAGAAGAATGAAATTCGCCGAACGACTTAAGAAAATTGTAAGTGCTACCAGTACTGAAAGAAGATATCAAGCGCTCGAGATAAGATTTCTTAAGAATATAGAAAACAAAATACTAAGTGCGTCGTAAATAATGGTAGTATGACTGGAAAAAGTTGTCCAAGGCGAGGGTACGGAATACTTCCAACACAACCGCACAAAAGGAGTGGTAAACAGGTTTGGAAGAGGCGACAAAAGCAATTTAGCGCGTGTTGGCCTAGAGAAAGTTATCGAAAAGGACGGTGCGACATATCTTTTACTCACTCTAAAAGCGAGAGGGAGAGACACGTCATAAATCTTGGAGGTGTCAAGTGCAGAACACATTGTAGCAGCATAACGGGAACAACTGACCGCCTGGAAAGTGAATGTGTGACGCAAGCCACTAGGTCAAATACCCTTACTGTTTACAAACAAAAATGCGTGCGTTAGTAATGGCACAAAATCTACAAGACATGCAACTATGTCTTCACAAATAGAAAGTTAAAAATGAATTAAATGAAAACGTAGTAAGGAGGCGACTTAAAAAAAAACGTCTAAAATTTAATGATTAAGTTAGATAATATTGAGTAAAATACATTAATTATGATTGTGGTTATGTGAGGATACATAAACCAAAGAAAATAAATAGATGTGAATATTGATGAATGAAATTAATGGAAGTAAAACGATTACTAAATTTAATGTCGGAGAGAAAGTGTTCATAAGAACTTACTATCAATCCGACGCAATTCAAAAGAAAATTGATAAATTCTACGAATTATATAGTGGACCATATAGAATACACCGGATTCTTGTGGACGCAACGTACGAACTCGTCGATTGCGAAGATGAAAACAAGGTCCGAGGAAAATTTAATATAAAACAAATCAAGAAATACCATGAACGAAAGGATGATGTATAATCTACAAGGAGAAAATAAAGGGATATCTGGTGGTGTTAGCTGATGAGTCGAGTCGCATACGCTAGGGTAGTTGACGCGGGAATTTCATTCAGGCTAGCCAACCATAAATAAAAAACACAATATGTATTGTAAATTTAAATATAAAAAATTTTATGTAAGTCTTGTGCTGAACTTTGTCGTTCAGCTCTGTCAGTCATTTTTCCAATCGGAGAGTGCACCGATACCTAGCGGTAAAACGATGCGAAATTAATGTATCTACCGTTGATAGTTAAGGGGAGTACTGAATTAAAGTAATAATTCGTGCTGCGCTCTTGTATCGAAATAAGACAGACTTATTACAGTGCCCGATCGCTGTCGCTATCTGTCGGCTTGTTGAGGCATTATAAAAGCCAGGTGCCGCTACCTGTCGCCTGATTGAAGACGGGCGAAGTGCTTCACCAACTGCGTTCCTTTTGCTTGTCTCGACATGGAAGTCTAACTGATGGCCTCGTGGTATATTCCTTCGGTGGAGAGAAGAATTAATTTCCAACATCTCCTAACAGCTATGAAGAGATAAGTTTGTAAACGGCTGCGGTGAGTCTTGATTACATTATTTTAATTATATACTAAATTTCACGGGAGAAAACGTTTTTTTTAGTACGCCTGAGTGAGCGTGCCCACTTGTTCAATCGTGCATTCTGAGATACGTAATTGTTGTAAAGTTTTTATAAACTAATAAAACTAGATTATTGGAGTGTCTGAATCTCGGCCCTAAAACCTAAAGTACATTAACAACAAAATAATTAAGTTTGAACTTTCATTAACACCGATGTAACGAGATTGGGTTGCACACTTAACCTATTGCACAATGCGTTGTTAGTTAAGTGCTATAAGGTTTTGCTGCACTTAGCAGTAAAACTTTATACAAATATTTGGGAACTTACTCAGGCACGTTAAATATAAATGATGTCCCTATCAAATTATGTGTAGTAAAAAACTATGTGTTTTAAACAAATCCTTCACCACGTGGTAACTATATATATTCACTCTGAGTAATAAGTTTATAAGATGTTACAGAGCCAAAATAAATTGTTTATATGGCAAAAAGTAACTCACATTAGGTGAGGTTCAGTATTTAAAGAATCATTGTTAGAGAGTTTTTAAATAGGCATGTTGGCCAAAATAATTTTACCAAGTTTCATTATGTAGCCCATAACTAGGTGTTGCCTTTATATGTGTATTTTGGAGGGTGTCCAAACAGTGGGGGCATTTGTGTGTGGTCTCTCACTAAAAATGTAATGTGTGAGCAGGGTTCGCCGACCAGAGAAAAAGTCCTGCTACATTACTGAACGAATTCCATCTTAAAAAGCTCCACACTCGCCACCGAAGAGAATTAGCTCACCACAACAACAACAACATGCCAATCATAAGATCGCCACGTTACCAATAAAAGACCATCCTTCTGGACCCATAAGCAGGTGAAAAACAACCATTTATAATTAACATGTAGAATCAACATGGCACCACCAGTTGTACATAACCATCAGTTTCTACCTTTCAAGTTAAACATTCATTTGGATCCCCAATTGATGGGACAGTTTAGTGTGTACACTAAGAAAAAGAATTAATTGTAAAATTTCAATATATTTATAGTAAATTGTCAGTTCAGAGACTGACATGGTTACAAGACAGCATCCAACATAGATTTCCACTCATTTCATTATAGGGGTTTCTCTACAGAGTTAAAGTCAGTTTTGCTATTATTAATTTCACATGTTCGATTCACTATGCATAAAAACATATATATTCTCTTAATTTAAAATATCAGTTTATTTCATTTGTATAAAAAGATTACTGGGGAGGTAGGCGAATTTTTAACTAGTTTCAACCAAGCTATGCATGTCGAAACACTTTTCAACTTGTTTGTCGAGGCTTTGTCGAGACTTGTTTGTTGAGACAAGCCGAAAGTTGAAAGAACATGTCCGTCTCTGACCCAAGTGTATTTTTTTATAAGGTGCTAATATTGTGCAATTTTTCTCTTTTCATTAACTGGCCCTATTTAAGTATATATAAATTCTTTATACTAATTCTGATAACTGGGGGGCGTTAATTATTTTAAGCAATTTTTAATTCTCACCCTAATTAAGTATTTTGGCACTTAGCCACTTAGGCACTTACTTTTAAATTTTTATGTCCTGGGGAGCACTGTGGGCTTTAGCATTCTCTTATACACATGACGTGCAATTAACCCACACCATGTGGGTACTATTATAAATGTAAATTTCTAATCCTAATTCGGATTATTATAAAAGGAAAAGTTAGAATTTATATACACCAGAAGGGTAATATAAAAAAGGGCGTGGCAAGAGACCTTTATGTATTTTATGTATACTATTGTATAATGTATTTTTGTCTTGTGGAACATGTTATGTGTGTATGTCTCTGTGTACATTTTGGGGGTTATAAATATTATACATTTTCTGTACTTTTGGTGGGATATAGGGATTTATTATTCAAGGTCTTTTACAACAGAAAGTTAACACATGTAGTCATGTGGGTATATCTTTTCATTTTCTTTTTAAGAGAGGTATTCTATCTCAATAATCGTGGCTGATCATTTCTTTAAGGAAATTAATTATTTTATTTAACAAGTATAGGAATTGTCACCTTTAAAATTTATTTAATTTGTTGCGTAATTATTTTATTATTAATAGTAACAAGGAATGAAATTATTTATCTTCATTAATTCATATACAGTATTCTAAAAGGAACACATGATATAAATTTTATATTTTAATAAATAGTTTAATGGGAGCTTTATTTTGAGGTTAATGATTATTTTAAATTTTCAATTCATTGATGGTGTGACATAGCAATTATTTTCTTGGATTCAGTTAATATTTTTCAGGTGGCCTTGTTGAGAGAGTATACTTATTTATTTAACTATTTTAAAGGGGAATTAAAGATTACTGTTGTATTTATTTATTCATTATATTTTTATTATGAGATAGAATAATAAAAGGGGATTTGTTAATTATTTAATTCTTGAGTTTTCATTGCAAGTCCCGTCTCACTGGATCCAGCGCAATTTTTAGCTTCTCTAGGCCTTAGCCTAGTTTTAATTAACTTGTGGCCCCTCTTTACAAAAAGAAATATTCTTTTCGCTTTAACTACTCAAGATGAAGTAGGGGTTACAGTCTTTAGGAATAACATGTAAAAAGGACTAACGATACGTTAAGTGATACAAGTGAGTGAACACTTTGATTAATATTGTTTTATGGAATTTGGTGAATAAAAGGAGATTTTCTTTATAAAATTCTAATTTAGTTACACGGCAATAAATTGTCACAGGTGTAATAAATGTAAGAAAGAATACGAATGATCAACGTAGATCGATATTTCACGTGTAAAGCAAACCATGTTGACGAAATCATGTATAATCATTAGATTCAATTTTAAATGGATGTTAGGTTAAGATTACTTAATGATTACTTTAAGAATATATGTACATGTTTAGTTAATAGGATCGATTGTGGTGTAATCTAAAGATAATAATACAATGATCATCACTGTTATCAATCACAATTTTGATGCTATTATGTAATGGAGGTAACTAGAGGAATACTTGGACCACTTAATCAAGTATTTTCTTTAATATATTACATGAAGCAAAGTCTTCAAATAATTTAATTTTATATTATTTCATTATCGATGTATTACATGTCTATTCTTTAAGAAACAATATCAAATCGTTTTGTACCTAATTCTACATTTATTGAGTATTTATAAGTTGTTATGATAGGATGTAAACACGTTTACACAAATAACACGTGCAAGCGTTCATGTAAAATGCGTTCAAGCAATCCAAATGGATGGCAATAAATTCAGATAATTGATCTAAACAAAAGGGGGATATACCAAATGCAACACATCATGGAAGTAGGTCATAGAGAGACGCTTCTCATAGACGAAGGTGGACACGGCGACTCAGGGCGCAGAATGTGGATTCAATTGTTCCCTGAGGTCACATCAGTAAATCCACATTGGGGACGATATAGCAATCAAAAAATTAAAAATTTAATTTTCGTGCTTGACCAGTTGTTCTCACGCTACGGTAGCAGTGACTCTAAGAAAAGAGCCATAAAACAAAGTAATTAGGGTAGGTGACAACTAACGCTCTATCAGACAATAGAAGAGCGTTCAGTACGAGGCAACAATAAGAAGTGACGACTTGAGTTGACAGGAGCGTGCCAACGGAGAATTATGACACCGTAACAAATTGAACAATGTACTTGGCTCTGCCGTACGTTTACGCGGAATCGAAGCAGGCGTGCATTTAAGGGTGTAGCTGAGGAACGAGGTCACTATACAAATAACGAGACGAGAGACAAAGGGTTCAGGACGTACTGCAGTCTTTAGAAACGATCCAAACAACAAACTATGAAGAGACCCAGCGTCAAGTCACAGCGGGATATACGCTTAAGTGACAAGCTGAAATTTACAACGAGAAAGCGCGGAGGTTACAACCGTCGACACTGGATGGAAAACTGTTAATTGCCATGACACAGAGTTTCAGTAACGAACAGTACCCGGGATGTTAAGAGTAAACCCTTGCTGGAGACTCGAACAATGAGTTGATTGACACGCGGGGAATGGCTTGCATTTCCCAGAACGAGAGTGACGCCTGGACAAAACGATTCAAAGGACATCTCTAGCTACCTATCAGAACAAAGTATTTCACGAGAGAGAGCGGAAAAGAAGCCCGTTTCCATAGCAACTAGCAGAAGAACAAATCAGAGGGTAGAAGACTGGAAGACTTCGAAATGGTGGGAAACGACTTCGAGAGAGGGTAGTGTTTCAGCCTATCATAGTAATCTTAGGCGTGGACAAGCCAGAGACCAAATTTCTAGTAGGGAGACGTTAATAAAAACCAAGTGCCCAACGCGGGACGAGGCAGTCTTATAATAAATTTTGGCAGTCTTATTACAAAATTCGGCAGTGATATAATAATCTTCGGGAGTCTTATAATAATGTTGAAAGTCTTATAATAATTCTCGAGCAGTTCGCGAGGAGTCTTATATATAAAAACTTTGAGTGTCTAAAATAACTTGCCAAACAGTTCGCGAAGAGTCTTATAGTAATCGGACTACAAAAGTATTTGTGCGACATATAACTGTCGTAATTAACTTTATAATGTTACAAACAATCTCACAAGTTTACTAAGTCATACTTCTATATCGAACAACCGTGAATTCTCAAAGTACGTGTAATGGTGAACTGAACTTTGTTTAACTAAAAATATATATAATTATTTACATATTAGAAAACAGTATAACGAGCAGTAATTCACAATATGCGTGAACGTTGTAATAACATCTATAAATTACTGTAACCAAGACACTTTTATTCAAAGGAAATATTAGACAGACACAATAATACCTTGCGTAGTCACACAAAAAACACACAGAACATTTAATCAAGCAATGATTATACGCGGAGACAAGGTGGAGCGTGTGAACATAGAATAACACAACACACTATTCTGTTAACGACGCGAGTGCGAATAACAAGTGAAAGTGATCATCACCATCATTATTCAATGGAGCAGCATTTCCAACGATCATCATCACCTGGAGATAGCGCCGATGGATTAACGGATTAACCTTTACCAAGTAACTCTTTATGATCTTGTTAATATAGTCAACTACTGTCCTGTCTCTTTCCAAGAATCTAACCCTGAACAATTATGAGAAAAGTTAGTAAAAGAAGGTTGCATTCAATATATAATTATGTTCTATTAAAGCCAATCCATCTGGGTGAATGAACGCATTAGGTAGGGTAAATATTATTTGATTTTGTTGTATGCATTTTATATATGTTGTATGTATTTACAGGGAGCAATTAAGGAGGAATTTATGTTTTGATATATGTTGTATGTATTTACAGGTACCAGGAAGATATTTATATGTTTGTTATTGAATACAAAATGTTTAACATATAATAAATTAGTACCTAAGCAATCAATCAATAATGCGTTCATCATTCTCAGTAAACCCTGTGTAATCCACAATTCGCATCATTATTATAATTTAATATTAAAGAAGCAACCTAAGTAAATTAGTAGATTTGTACCTTAATTACATTGTAATAATTAGCTAATGAAGGGTCTACTCATTAACCCTTACATCATTAACAATTAAGAAATTACAAATATTAATTAAACCCCAATACACCGTATAAAATTGGCGCTCCCACAACACGGGGCTATCTAAAGTCATATTTTATATAATTAGGGTAATCTATTAATTTATGCAAGTAATTAACTCCCCATTAATCCTATATAAAATTGCCGCCCAAAGAACGTGGGGCATTACAATATCAATCACACCCAAATTTATTATATAAAATTGGCGCCCATCCGCACGGCTTGATACGGGATAGAGTATCACTTATAAGTCTTGGTAAAGAGCAGGCAGTAGATTAGATTAACCTAGAGTAAGATAAAGATAATTCATAGTGTAGAGGCTAGTTTGAATGATCACGCGCAGTAGGGCAAAGATGGCCAGTAATTCGGATAGTGTGGAATTTGAGATTAACAATCAGTTAGGAATGCCTAATACCGAGGAGGGCAACACACCTAGCGATCCAGACAGCGTGGTGGAGACTCCAGATGATAGGGCGCGGGGACCGACGCCTAGACCACAAGAAGAGGTGACACTACAAACACTAATGACATTAATTATCGAAAGTAATAGATTAATTCGTGAAGAATTGGATAAACAATTCAAAAAGCAGAATGAAATGTTTGAGAAACAAGATGAATATTATAGAGTAATCGATGAAAAACTAGATAGTAATCATGAATAAATTACGCAGCAGCTCACGCTGTTACGCACAGAACTACGTGAAGATACGAATACCTGGAACGCGGACAGAAGCGAGGTCCAGAAGAAGCAGGAAGAAGAGGTGAATAAGAGTTACGAAGATGTACGGAAAGTACAAGATACTGATAATGCTGTTGATTTCACAGACGTGCCAGCTAATAAGAAATTATCAACTGTGGGACCTAATGCGAATGTCATTAGCAACCCGAGGAAGGAGTGGATTAAGAAGAGAAATGACTTTGTTTCTTGGTATCTGACGATGTCGGAAGATGATTATCATGACATGGATAGAGATAATAAAAGTTTAATACCACCAAGTAGAATGCGTAAAAAGCATAAATTCAACGATACGAGGTTAGACACTGCATCAGTGAAACCAATGGTGAACTATTTAGAATGTGGAACAGGCACACATCGTCTAAGTAGTCGAGCCGCAGCAATAAGAAGCATGAAGAGGAAGTTCGATATTAAGATGAACACTGCGTGTTATGGAGCAGAATGCAAATTTAAGCAAGCCATGGATGATGTGAAGCGGAAAACCTACAGGATCCGTATATAAATTCGTCCTGGGCAAGGAATGTTATGAGAAAAAGGAGAAGAATGAAATTCGCCGAACGACTTAAGAAAATTGTAAGTGCTACCAGTACTGAAAGAAGATATCAAGCGCTCGAGATAAGATTTCTTAAGAATATAGAAAACAAAATACTAAGTGCGTCGTAAATAATGGTAGTATGACTGGAAAAAGTTGTCCAAGGCGAGGGTACGGAATACTTCCAACACAACCGCACAAAATGAGTGGTAAACAGGTTTGGAAGAGGCGACAAAAGCAATTTAGCGCGTGTTGGCCTAGAGAAAGTTATCGAAAAGGACGGTGCGACATATCTTTTACTCACTCTAAAAGCGAGAGGGAGAGACACGTCATAAATCTTGGAGGTGTCAAGTGCAGAACACATTGTAGCAGCATAACGGGAACAACTGACCGCCTGGAAAGTGAATGTGTGACGCAAGCCACTAGGTCAAATACCCTTACTGTTTACAAACAAAAATGCGTGCGTTAGTAATGGCACAAAATCTACAAGACATGCAACTATGTCTTCACAAATAGAAAGTTAAAAATGAATTAAATGAAAACGTGGTAAGGAGGCGACTTAAAAAAAAACGTCTAAAATTTAATGATTAAGTTAGATAATATTGAGTAAAATACATTAATTATGATTGTGGTTATGTGAGGATACATAAACCAAAGAAAATAAATAGATGTGAATATTGATGAATGAAATTAATGAAAGTAAAACGATTACTAAATTTAATGTCGGAGAGAAAGTGTTAATAAGAACTTACTATCAATCCGACGCAATTCAAAAGAAAATTGATAAATTCTACGAATTATATAGTGGACCATATAGAATACACCGGATTCTTGGGGACGCTGTGCTGAGTCAAAAGATTCAGCGCCAGTTCAGTAATTTTATTGGCAGTTTTGACGTTATTGGCAGTACGAAATTTAAGGCAGTAATTAGTGCTGCGCTCTACCCGCGGATAGGAGAAACTACCGTTTTCGATTTTTCACTGTTTGGTCGGTGTTGCCATCTGCTGAGTTTTTGCAGCAGTTTTAAACAGTGCTGCGTCCTGGTGAGATTTTCCTTACAAACGAACAACGAACGGAAATTTCTGTTAAGGCCTTGTCTCAACATGGAAGCCTAACTCATGGCCTCGTGGAAAATTCCTTCGGTGGAGAGAAGTGTGAATTCCAGCATCTACTTCTTATAACTATGGTGAGATAGTTCTTAAACGACTGCGGTGAGTTTTGATTTCATTATATTAATTATATACTAAATTTCACGGAAGAAAACGTTTTTTTTAGTAAGCTTGAGTAAGCCCCACTTGTCGAAGCATGCATTGTGAGATACGTAATTGTTCATAAAGTTTTTATAAACCAATAAAACTTGATTATTGGAGTGTCAGAATCTCGGCCTTAATACCTAAAGTACAATAACCACAATATAATTAAGTTTGAACTTTCATTAAAACTGATGTAACGAGATTCTGTTGAGCACTTAACCTGTTACACAATGCGTCGTCATTAAGTGGTATAAGGTTTTGCTACAATATCTGTAAAACTTTATACATATATATATGGGAACTTACTCAGGCACGTTTTAAACATAAATCAGGTCTCATTCAAAGTAATAGTATTCTCAGATTCTATGGAGTAAAAAACTATGTGTTTTAAATAAATTCTACACCACGTGGTAACCTCAATTTCACTCAAAGTTATAAGTTCATAAGATGTTACAGAGCCAAGATAAATTATTATGTTGCAAAAGCAACTCACATTCAGTGAGGTTCAGGTTATAAAGGGTTATAAAGAATCATTGTTAGAGAGTTTTTTAAGACAGGCATGTTGGCCAAAATAATGTTACCAAGTTTTATTATGTAGCACATAACTAGGTGTTGTTTTTATATATGATTTTGGAGGGTGTCCAAACAGTGGGGGCATTTGTGTGTGGTCTCTCACTAAAAATATAATGTGTGAGCAGGGTTCGCCGAATAGAGACAAGTCCTGCTACATGACTGAAAGAATGACATCTTAAAAGCTCCACACTCGACACCGAAGAGAATAAGACCACAACGACCACAACAACATGCCAGTCATAAGATCGCCACGTTACAAATAAGAAATCATCCTTCTGGGCACATAAGCAGGTGAAAAATAACCATTTATAATTCACACGTAGAATCAACATGGCACCAGTTATACATAATCATCAGTTTTTACCGTTCAAGTATACATTCATTTGGATCCCCAATTGATGGGACAGTTTAGTGTGAACACTAAGAATTAATTGTAAAATTTCAATATATGTATAGTAAATTGTCAGTTCAGAGACTGACATGTCTACAACACAGCATCCAACTTAGATTTCCACTCATTTCTTTATAGGGCTTTCGCTACAGATTTAAAGTCAGTTTTGTTATTAGTAATTTTCTCAAGTTTAATGTACTATGCATAAAAACATATATTTTCTCTTATTTTTAAAATCAGGTTATGTCATTTGTATAAAAAGATTACTGGGGAGGTAGGTGAATTTTTTTTAATTAGTTTCAACCAAGCTATGCATGTCGAAACACTTTTCAACTTGTTTGTCGAAACAAGGTTGTTGAGACAAATTTGTTGAGACTGGTCATAAGTTGAAGGAACATGTCCGTCTCTGACACACAAATGTATTTTTTTATATAAGGTGCTAATATTGTGCAATTTTTCTCTTTTCATTAATTGGCCCTATTTTAGTCTATATAAATTCTTTATATTAATCATGGTAACTGGGGGGCGTCAATTATTTTAAACAATTTTTATTTCTCACCTTAATTAAGTATTTTAGCACTTAGCCACTTAGGCACTTCTTTTAAATTTTTAATGTCCTGGGGACATTTGTATGCAATACTTTATGATACACATGACGTGCAATTAACCCACACCATGGGGGTACATTTATAGAAATAAATATTTAATCCTAATTGGGATTCCTATAAAGAAGAAGTTAGAATTATATACACCAGAAGGGTAATATAAAAAGGGGCATGGCAAGAGACCTTTATGTATTTGTATACTATTATATAATGTAATTTGTCTTGTGGAACATGTTATGTCTGTATATTTCTGTGTACATTTTGGGGGATATATATATATATAAATATTATGCATTACTGTACTTTTGGTGGGATATAGGGATTTATTATTAGAATTTATATACACCAGTAGACGAGTATTCTATCTCAATAATCGTGGCTGATCATTTCTTTAAGGAAATTAATTATTTTATTTAACAAGTATAGGAAGTGTCACCTTTAAAGTTCATTTAATTGGTTGAGTGATTATTTTAATTATTAATAGTAACTGGGAATGAAATCATTTCTCTTCATTAATTTATATACTGCATTTTAAAAAAGGAACACATGATATAAATTTTATATTTTATTAAATAGTTTAATGGGAGTTTTATTTTGAGGTTAAGGATTATTTTAAAATTTCAATTCATTGATGGTGACATAGCATTATTTTCTTGGATTCAGTTAATATTTTTCAGGTGGCCTTGTTGAGAGGGTATACTTCTTTATTTAACCATTTAAAGGGGAATTATAAATCACTGTTGTTTTTTTTGTTATTGTTGTTATGAGATAGAATAATAAAATGGGATTGTTAATTATTTAATTCTTGAGTTTTCATTGCAAGTCCCGTCTTACTGGATCCAGCGCAATTTTTAGCTTCTCTAGGCCTTAGCCTAGTTTTAATTAACTTGTAGCCCCTCTTTACAAAAAGAAATATTCTTTTTGTTTTAACTACTCAAAATGAAGTAGGAGTTTCAACGCAACGTACGAACTCGTCGATTGCGAAGATGAAAACAAGGTCCGAGGAAAATTTAATATAAAACAAATCAAGAAATACCATGAACGAAAGGATGATGTATAATCTACAAGGAGAAAATAAAGGGATATCTGGTGGTGTTAGCTGATGAGTCGAGTCGCATACGCTAGGGTAGTTGACGCGGGAATTTCATTCAGGCTAGCCAACCATAAATAAAAAACACAATATATATTGTAAATTTAAATTTAAAAAATTTTATGTAAGTCTTTAGGAATAACATATGTGAAAAGGACTAACGATACGTTAAGTGATACAAGTGAGTGAAAACTTTGATTAATATTGTTTTATGGAATTTGGTGAATAAAAGGAGATTTTCTTTATAAAATTCTAATTTAGTTACACGGCAATAAATTGTCACAGGTGTAATAAATGTAAGAAAGAATACGAATGATCAACGTAGATCGATATTTCACGTGTAAAGCAAACCATGTTGACGAAATCATGTACAATCATTAGATTCAATTTTAAATGGATGTTAGGTTAAGATTACTTAATGATTACTTTAACAATATATGTACATGTTTAGTTAATAGGATCGATTGTGGTGTAATCTAAAGATAATAATACAATGATCATCACTGTTATCAATCAAAATTTTGATGCTATTATGTAATGGAGGTAACTAGAGGAATACTTGGACCACTTAATCAAGTATTTTCTTTAATATATTACATGAAGCAAAGTCTTCAAATAATTTAATTTTATATTATTTCATTATTGATGTATTACATGTCTATTCTTTAAGAAACAATATCAAATCGTTTTGTACCTAATTCTACATTTATTGAGTATTTATAAGTTGTTATGATAGGATGTAAACACGTTTACACAAATAACACGTGCAAGCGTTCATGTAAAATGCGTTCAAGCAATCCAAATGGATGGCAATAAATTCAGATAATTGATCTAAACAAAAGGGGGATATACCAAATGCAACACATCATGGAAGTAGATCATAGAGAGACGCTTCTCATAGACGAAGGTGGACACGGCGACACAGGGCGCAGAATGTGGATTCAATTGTTCCCTGAGGTCACATCATTAAATCCACATTGGGGACGATATAGCAATCAAAAAATTAAAAATTTAATTTTCGTGCTTGACCAGTTGTTCTCACGCTACGGTGGCAGTGACTCTAAGAACAGAGCCATAAAACAAAGTAATTGGGGTATGTGACAACTAACGCCCTATCAGACAATAGAAGCGCGTTCAATACGAGGCAACAATAAGAAGTGACGACTTGAGTTGACAGGAGAGTGCCATCGGAGAATTATGACACCGTAACAAATTGAACAATGTACTTGGCTCTGCCGTACGTTTACGCGGAATCGAAGCAGGCGTGCATTTAAGGGTGTAGCTGAGGAACGAGGTCACTATACAAATAACGAGACGAGAGACAAAGGGTTCAGGACGTACTGCAGTCTTTAGAAACGATCCAAACAACAAACTATGAAGAGACCCAGCGTCAAGTCACAGCGGGATATACGCTTAAGTGACAAGCTGAAATTTACAACGAGAAAGCGTGGAGGTTACAACCGTCGACACTGGATGGAAAACTGTTAATTGCCATGACACAGAGTTTCAGTAACGAACAGTACCCGGCATGTTAAGAGTAAACCCTTGCTGGAGACTCGAACAATGAGTTGATTGACACGCGGAGTTTGGCTTGCATTTCCCAGAACGAGAGTGACGCCTGGACAAGACGATTCAAAGGACATCTCTAGCTACCTATCAGAACAAAGTATTTCACGAGAGAGAGCGGAAAAGAAGCCCGTTTCCATAGCAACTAGCAGAAGAACAAATCAGAGGGTAGAAGACTGGAAGACTTCGAAATGGTGGGAAACGACTTCGAGAGAGGGTAGTGTTTCAGCCTATCATAGTAATCTTAGGCGTGGACAAGCCAGAGACCAAATTTCTAGTAGGGAGACGTTAATAAAAACCAAGTGCCCAACGCGTGACGAGGCAGTCTTATAATAAATTTTGGCAGTCTTATTACAAATTTCGGCAGTGATATAATAATCTTCGGGAGTCTTATAATAATGTTGAAAGTCTTATCATAATTCTCGAGCAGTTCGCGAGGAGTCTTATATATAAAAACTTTGAGTGTCTAAAATAACTTGCCAAACAGTTCGCGAAGAGTCTTATATTAATCGGACTACAAAAGTATTTGTGCGACATATAACTCTCGTAATTAACTTTATAATGTTACAAACAATCTCACAAGTTTACTAAGTCATACTTCTATATCGAACAACCGTGAATTCTCAAAGTACGTGGAATGGTGAACTGAACTTTGTTTAACTAAAAATATATATAATTATTTACATATTAGAAAACAGTATAACGAGCAGTAATTCACAATATGCGTGAACGTTGTAATAACATCTATAAATTACTGTAACCAAGACACTTTTATTCAAAGGAAATATTAGACAGACACAATAATACCTTGCGTAGTCACACAAAAAACACACAGAACATTTAATCAAGCAATGATTATACGCGGAGACAAGGTGGAGCGTGTGAACATAGAATAACACAACACACTATTCTGTTAACGACGCGAGTGCGAATAACAAGTGAAAGTGATCATCACCATCATTATTCAATGGAGCAGCATTTCCAACGATCATCATCACCTGGAGATAGCGCCGATGGATTAACGGATTAACCTTTACCAAGTAACTCTTTATGATCTTGTTAATATAGTCAACTACTGTCCTGTCTCTTTCCAAGAATCTAACCCTGAGCAATTATGAGAAAAGTTAGTAAAAGAAGGTTGCATTCAATATATAATTATATTCTATTAAAGCCAATCCATCTGGGTGAATGAACGCATTAGGTAGAGTAAATATTATTTGATTTTGTTGTATGCATTTTATATTTGTTGTATGTATTTACAGGGAGCAATTAAGGAGGAATTTATGTTTTGATATATGTTGTATGTATTTACAGGTACCAGGAAGATATTTATATGTTTGTTATTGAATACAAAATGTTTAACATATAATAAATTAGTACCTAAGCAATCAATCAATAAAGCGTTCATCATTCTCAGTAAGCCCTGTGTAATCCACAATTCGCATCATTATTATAATTTAATATTAAAGAAGCAACCTAAGTAAATTAGTAGATTTGTACCTTAATTACATTGTAATAATTAGCTAATGAAGGGTCTACTCATTAACCCTTACATCATTAACAATTAAGAAATTACAAATATTAATTAAACCCCAATACACCGTATAAAATTGGCGCTCCCACAACACGGGGCTATCTAAAGTCATATTTTATATAATTAGGTAATCTATTAATTTATGCAAGTAATTAACTCCCCATTAATCCTATATAAAATTGCCGCCCAAAGAACGTGGGGCATTACAATATCAATCACACCCAAATTTATTATATAAAATTGGCGCCCATCCGCACGGCTTGATACGCGATAGAGTATCACTTATAAGTCTGGGTAAAGAGCAGGCAGTAGATTAGATTAACCTAGAGTAAGATAAAGATAATTCATAGTGTAGAGGCTAGTTTGAATGATCACGCGCAGTAGGGCAAAGATGGCCAGTAATTCGGATAGTGTGGAATTTGAGATTAACAATCAGTTAGGTATGCCTAATACCGAGGAGGGCAACACACCTAGCGATCCAGACAGCGTGGTGGAGACTCCAGATGATAGGGCGCGGGGACCGACGCCTAGACCACAAGAAGAGGTGACACTACAAACACTAATGACATTAATTATCGAAAGTAATAGATTAATTCGTGAAGAATTGTATAAACAATTCAAAAAGCAGAATGAAATGTTTGAGAAACAAGATGAATATTATAGAGTAATCAATGAAAAACTAGATAGTAATCATGAATAAATTACGCAGCAGCTCACGCTGTTACGCACAGAACTACGTGAAGATACGAATTCCTGGAACGCGGACAGAAGCGAGGTCCAGAAGAAGCAGGAAGAAGAGGTGAATAAGAGTTACGAAGATGTACGGAAAGTACAAGATACTGATAATGCTGTTGATTTCACAGACGTGCCATCTAATAAGAAATTATCAACTGTGGGACCTAATGCGAATGTCATTAGCAACCCGAGGAAGGAGTGGATTAAGAAGAGAAATGACTTTGTTTCTTGGTATCTGACGATGTCGGAAGATGATTATCATGACATGGATAGAGATAATAAAAGTTTAATACCACCAAGTAGAATGCGTAAAAAGCATAAATTCAACGATACGAAGTTAGACACTGCATCAGTGAAACCAATGGTGAACTATTTAGAATGTGGAACAGGCACACATCGTCTAAGTAGTCGAGCCGCAGCAATAAGAAGCATGAAGAGGAAGTTCGATATTAAGATGAACACTGCGTGTTATGGAGCAGAATGCAAATTTAAGCAAGCCATGGATGATGTGAAGCGGAAAACCTACAGGATCCGTATATAAATTCGTCCTGGGCAAGGAATGTTATGAGAAAAAGGAGAAGAATGAAATTCGCCGAACGACTTAAAAAAATTGTAAGTGCTACCAGTACTGAAAGAAGATATCAAGCGCTCGAGATAAGATTTCTTAAGAATATAGAAAACAAAATACTAAGTGCGTCGTAAATAATGGTAGTATGACTGGAAAAAGTTGTCCAAGGCGAGGGTACGGAATATTTCCAACACACGCGCACAAAAGGAGTGGTAAACAGGTTTGGAAGAGGCGACAAAAGCAATTTAGCGCGTGTTGGCGTAGAGAAAGTTATCGCAAAGGACGGTGCGACATATCTTTTACTCACTCTAAAAGCGAGAGGAAGAGACACGTCATAAATCTTGGAGGTGTCAAGTGCAGAACACATTGTAGCAGCATAACGGGAACAACTGACCGCCTGGAAAGTGAATGTGTGACGCAAGCCACTAGGTCAAATACCCTTACTGTTTACAAACAAAAATGCGTGCGTTAGTAACGGCACAAAATCTACAAGACATGCAACTATGTCTTCACAAATAGAAAGTTAAAAATGAATTAAATGAAAACGTGGTAAGGAGGCGATTTAAAAAAAAAACGTCTAAAATTTAATGATTAAGTTAGATAATATTGAGTAAAATACATTAATTATGATTGTGGTTATGTGAGGATACATAAACCAAAGAAAATAAATAGATGTGAATATTGATGAATGAAATTAATGAAAGTAAAACGATTACTAAATTTAATGTCGGAGAGAAAGTGTTAATAAGAACTTACTATCAATCCGACGCAATTCAAAAGAAAATTGATAAATTCTACGAATTATATAGTGGACCATATAGAATACACCGGATTCTTGGGGACGCAACGTACGAACTCGTCGATTGCGAAGATGAAAACAAGGTCCGAGGAAAATTTAATATAAAACAAATCAAGAAATACCATGAACGAAAGGATGATGTATAATCTACAAGGAGAAAATAAAGGGATATCTGGTGGTGTTAGCTGATGAGTCGAGTCGCATACGCTAGGGTAGTTGACGCGGGAATTTCATTCAGGCTAGCCAACCATAAATAAAAAACACAATATGTATTGTAAAAATAAATTTAAAAAATTTTATGTAAGTCTTTAGGAATAACATATGTGAAAAGGACTAACGATACGTTAAGTGATACAAGTGATTGAACACTTTGATTAATATTGTTTTATGGAATTTGGTGAATAAAAGGAGATTTTCTTTATAAAATTCTAATTTAGTTACACGGCAATAAATTGTCACAGGTGTAATAAATGTAAGAAAGAATACGAATGATCAACGTAGATCGATATTTCACGTGTAAAGCAAACCATGTTGACGAAATCATGTATAATCATTAGATTCAATTTTAAATGGATGTTAGGTTAAGATTACTTAATGATTACTTTAAGAATATATGTACATGTTTAGTTAACAGGATCGATTGTGGTGTAATCTAAAGATAATAATACAATGATCATCACCGTTATCAATCAAAATTTTGATGCTATTATGTAATGGAGGTAACTAGAGGAATACTTGGACCACTTAATCAAGTATTTTCTTTAATATATTACATGAAGCAGTCTTCAAATAATTTAATTTTATATTATTTCATTATTGATGTATTACATGTCTATTCTTTAAGAAACAATATCAAATCGTTTTGTACCTAATTCTACATTTATTGAGTATTTATAAGTTGTTATGATAGGATGTAAACACGTTTACACAAATAACACGTGCAAGCGTTCATGTAAAATGCGTTCAAGCAATCCAAATGGATGGCAATAAATTCAGATAATTGATCTAAACAAAAGGGGGATATACCAAATGCAACACATCATGGAAGTAGGTCATAGAGAGACGCTTCTCATAGACGAAGGTGGACACGGCGACACAGGGCGCAGAATGTGGATTCAATTGTTCCCTGAGGTCACATCATTAAATCCCCATTGGGGACGATATAGCAATCAAAAAATTAAAAATTTAATTTTCGTGCTTGACCAGTTGTTCTCACGCTACGGTGGCAGTGACTCTAAGAACAGAGCCATAAAACAAAGTAATTGGTGTAGGTGACAACTAACGCCCTATCAGACAATAGAAGCGCGTTCAGTACGAGGCAACAATAAGAAGTGACGACTTGAGTTGACAGGAGCGTGCCAACGGAGAATTATGACACCGTAACAAATTGAACAATGTACTTGGCTCTGCCGTACGTTTACGCGGAATCGAAGCAGGCGTGCATTTAAGGGTGTAGCTGAGGAACGAGGTCACTATACAAATAACGAGACGAGAGACAAAGGGTTCAGGACGTACTGCAGTCTTTAGAAACGATCCAAACAACAAACTATGAAGAGACCCAGCGTCAAGTCACAGCGGGATATACGCTTAAGTGACAATCTGAAATTTACAACGAGAAAGCGTGGAGGTTACAACCCTCGACACTGGATGGAAAACTGTTAATTGCCATGACACAGAGTTTCAGTAACGAACAGTACCCGGGATGTTAAGAGTAAACCCTTGCTGGAGACTCGAACAATGAGTTGATTGACACGCGGAGTTTGGCTTGCATTTCCCAGAACGAGAGTGACGCCTGGACAAGACGATTCAAAGGACATCTCTAGCTACCTATCAGAACAAAGTATTACACGAGAGAGAGCGGAAAAGGAGCCCGTTTCCATACCAACTAGCAGAAGAACAAATCAGAGGGTAGAAGACTGGAAGACTTCGAAATGGTGGGAAACGACTTCGAGAGAGGGTAGTGTTTCAGCCTATCATAGTAATCTTAGGCGTGGACAAGCCAGAGACCAAATTTCTAGTAGGGAGACGTTAATAATAACCAAGTGCCCAACGCGGGACGAGGCAGTCTTATAATAAATTTTGGCAGTCTTATTACAAATTTCGGCAGTGATATAATAATCTTCGGGAGTCTTATAATAATGTTGAAAGTCTTATAATAATTCTCGAGCAGTTCGCGAGGAGTCTTATATATAAAAACTTTGAGTGTCTAAAATAACTTGCCAAACAGTTCGCGAAGAGTCTTATATTAATCGGACTACAAAAGTATTTGTGCGACATATAACTCTCGTAATTAACTTTATAATGTTACAAACAATCTCACAAGTTTACTAAGTCATACTTCTATATCGAACAACCGTGAATTCTCAAAGTACGTGGAATGGTGAACTGAACTTTGTTTAACTAAAAATATATATAATTATTTACATATTAGAAAACAGTATAACGAGCAGTAATTCACAATATGCGTGAACGTTGTAATAACATCTGTAAATTACTGTAACCAAGACACTTTTATTCAAAGGAAATATTAGACAGACACAATAATACCTTGCGTAGTCACACAAAAAACACACAGAACATTTAATCAAGCAATGATTATACGCGGAGACAAGGTGGAGCGTGTGAACATAGAATAACACAACACACTATTCTGTTAACGACGCGAGTGCGAATAACAAGTGAAAGTGATCATCACCATCATTATTCAATGGAGCAGCATTTCCAACGATCATCATCACCTGGAGATAGCGCCGATGGATTAACGGATTAACCTTTACCAAGTAACTCTTTATGATCTTGTTAATATAGTCAACTACTGTCCTGTCTCTTTCCAAGAATCTAACCCTGAACAATTATGAGAAAAGTTAGTAAAAGAAGGTTGCATTCAATATATAATTATGTTCTATTAAAGCCAATCCATCTGGGTGAATGAACGCATTAGGTAGAGTAAATATTATTTGATTTTGTTGTATGCATTTTATATATGTTGTATGTATTTACAGGGAGCAATTAAGGAGGAATTTATGTTTTGATATATGTTGTATGTATTTACAGGTACCAGGAAGATATTTATATGTTTGTTATTGAATACAAAATGTTTAACATATAATAAATTAGTACCTAAGCAATCAATCAATAATGCGTTCATCATTCTCAGTAAACCCTGTGTAATCCACAATTCGCATCATTATTATAATTTAATATTAAAGAAGCAACCTAAGTAAATTAGTAGATTTGTACCTTAATTACATTGTAATAGTTAGCTGATGAAGGGTCTACTCATTAACCCTTACATCATTAACAATTAAGAAATTACAAATATTAATTAAACCCCAATACACCGTATAAAATTGGCGCTCCCACAACACGGGGCTATCTAAAGTCATATTTTATATAATTAGGGTAATCTATTAATTTATGCAAGTAATTAACTCCCCATTAATCCTATATAAAATTGCCGCCCAAAGAACGTGGGGCATTACAATATCAATCACACCCAAAATTTATTATATAAAATTGGCGCCCATCCGCACGGCTTGATACGCGATAGAGTATCACTTATAAGTCTGGGTAAAGAGCAGGCAGTAGATTAGATTAACCTAGAGTAAGATAAAGATAATTCATAGTGTAGGGACTAGTTTGAATGATCACGCGCAGTAGGGCAAAGATGGCCAGTAATTCGGATAGTGTGGAATTTGAGATTAACAATCAGTTAGGTATGCCTAATACCGAGGAGGGCAACACACCTAGCGATCCAGACAGCGTGGTGGAAACTCCAGATGATATGGCGCGGGGACCGTCACCTAGACAACAAGAAGAGGTGACACTACAAACACTAATGACATTAATTATCGAAAGTAATAGATTAATTCGTTAAGAATTGGATAAACAATTCAAAAAGCAGAATGAAATGTTTGAGAAACAAGATGAATATTATAGAGTAATCAATGAAAAACTAGATAGTAATCATGAATAAATTACGCAGCAGCTCACGCTGTTACGCACAGAACTACGTGAAGATACGAATTCCTGGAACGCGGACAGAAGCGAGGTCCAGAAGAAGCAGGAAGAAGAGGTGAATAAGAGTTACGAAGATGTACGGAAAGTACAAGATACTGATAATGCTGTTGATTTCACAGACGTGCCAGCTAATAAGAAATTATCAACTGTGGGACCTAATGCGAATGTCATTAGCAACCCGAGGAAGGAGTGGATTAAGAAGAGAAATGACTTTGTTTCTTGGTATCTGACGATGTCGGAAGATGATTATCATGACATGGATAGAGATAATAAAAGTTTAATACCACCAAGTAGAATGCGTAAAAAGCATAAATTCAACGATACGAGGTTAGACACTGCATCAGTGAAACCAATGGTGAACTATTTAGAATGTGGAACAGGCACACATCGTCTAAGTAGTCGAGCCGCAGCAATAAGAAGCATGAAGAGGAAGTTCGATATTAAGATGAACACTGCGTGTTATGGAGCAGAATGCAAATTTAAGCAAGCCATGGATGATGTGAAGCGGAAAACCTACAGGATCCGTATATAAATTCGTCCTGGGCAAGGAATGTTATGAGAAAAAGGAGAAGAATGAAATTCGCCGAACGACTTAAAAAAATTGTAAGTGCTACCAGTACTGAAAGAAGATATCAAGCGCTCGAGATAAGATTTCTTAAGAATATAGAAAACAAAATACTAAGTGCGTCGTAAATAATGGTAGTATGACTGGAAAAAAATTGTCCAAGGCGAGGGTACGGAATATTTCCAACACACCCGCACAAAAGGAGTGGTAAACAGGTTTGGAAGAGGCGACAAAAGCAATTTAGCGCGTGTTGGCGTAGAGAAAGTTATCGAAAATGACGGTGCGACATATCTTTTACTCACTCTAAAAGCGAGAGGAAGAGACACGTCATAAATCTTGGAGGTGTCAAGTGCAGAACACATTGTAGCAGCATAACGGGAACAACTGACCGCCTGGAAAGTGAATGTGTGACGCAAGCCACTAGGTCAAATACCCTTACTGTTTACAAACAAAAATGCGTGCGTTAGTAACGGCACAAAATCTACAAGACATGCAACTATGTCTTCACAAATAGAAAGTTAAAAATGAATTAAATGAAAACGTGGTAAGGAGGCGATTTAAAAAAAAACGTCTAAAATTTAATGATTAAGTTAGATAATATTGAGTAAAATACTTTAATTATGATTGTGATTATGTGAGGATACATAAACCAAAGAAAATAAATAGATGTGAATATTGATGAATGAAATTAATGAAAGTAAAACGATTACTAAATTTAATGTCGGAGAGAAAGTGTTAATAAGAACTTACTATCAATCCGACGCAATTCAAAAGAAAATTGATAAATTCTACGAATTATATAGTGGACCATATAGAATACACCGGATTCTTGGGGACGCAACGTACGAACTCGTCGATTGCGAAGATGAAAACAAGGTCCGAGGAAAATTTAATATAAAACAAATCAAGAAATACCATGAACGAAAGGATGATGTATAATCTACAAGGAGAAAATAAAGGGATATCTGGTGGTGTTAGCTGATGAGTCGAGTCGCATACGCTAGGGTAGTTGACGCGGGAATTTCATTCAAGCTAGCCAACCATAAATAAAAAACACAATATGTATTGTAAATTTAAATTTAAAAAATGTTATGTAAGTCTTTAGGAATAACATATGTGGAAAGGACTAACGATACGTTAAGTGATGCAAGTGAGTGAACACTTTGATTAATATTGTTTTATGGAATTTGGTGAATAAAAGGAGATTTTCTTTATAAAATTCTAATTTAGTTACACGGCAATAAATTGTCACAGGTGTAATAAATGTAAGAAAGAATACGAATGATCAACGTAGATCGATATTTCACGTGTAAAGCAAACCATGTTGACGAAATCATGTATAATCATTAGATTCAATTTTAAATGGATGTTAGGTTAAGGTTACTTAATAATTACTTTAAGAATATATGTATATGTTTAGTTAATAGGATCGATTGTGGTGTAATCTAAAGATAATAATACAATGATCATCACCGTTATCAATCAAAATTTTGATGCTATTATGTAATGGAGGTAACTAGAGGAATACTTGGACCACTTAATCAAGTATTTTCTTTAATATATTACATGAAGCAAAGTCTTCAAATAATTTAATTTTATATTATTTCATTATTGATGTATTACATGTCTATTCTTTAAGAAACAATATCAAATCGTTTTGTACCTAATTCTACATTTATTGAGTATTTATAAGTTGTTATGACAGGATGTAAACACGTTTACACAAATAACACGTGCAAGCGTTCATGTAAAATGCGTTCAAGCAATCCAAATGGATGGCAATAAATTCAGATAATTGATCTAAACAAAAGGGGGATATACCAAATGCAACACATCATGGAAGTAGGTCATAGAGAGACGCTTCTCATAGACGAAGGTGGACACGGCGACACAGGGCGCAGAATGTGGATTCAATTGTTCCCTGAGGTCACATCATTAAATCCCCATTGGGGACGATATAGCAATCAAAAAATTAAAAATTTAATTTTCGTGCTTGACCAGTTGTTCTCACGCTACGGTGGCAGTGACTCTAAGAACAGAGCCATAAAACAAAGTAATTGGGGTAGGTGACAACTAACGCCCTATCAGACAATAGAAGCGCGTTCAGTACGAGGCAACAATAAGAAGTGACGACTTGAGTTGACAGGAGCGTGCCAACGGAGAATTATGACACCGTAACAAATTGAACAATGTACTTGGCTCTGCCGTACGTTTACGCGGAATCGAAGCAGGCGTGCATTTAAGGGTGTAGCTGAGGAACGAGGTCACTATACAAATAACGAGACGAGAGACAAAGGGTTCAGGACGTACTGCAGTCTTTAGAAACGATCCAAACAACAAACTATGAAGAGACCCAGCGTCAAGTCACAGCGGGATATACGCTTAAGTGACAAGCTGAAATTTACAACGAGAAAGCGTGGAGGTTACAACCGTCGACACTGGATGGAAAACTGTTAATTGCCATGACACAGAGTTTCAGTAACGAACAGTACCCGGGATGTTAAGAGTAAACCCTTGCTGGAGACTCGAACAATGAGTTGATTGACACGCGGAGTTTGGCTTGCATTTCCCAGAACGAGAGTGACGCCTGGACAAGACGATACAAAGGACATCTCTAGCTACCTATCAGAACAAAGTATTTCACGAGAGAGAGCGGAAAAGAAGCCCGTTTCCATAGCAACTAGCAGAAGAACAAATCAGAGGGTAGAAGACTGGAAGTCTTCGAAATGGTGGGAAACGACTTCGAGAGAGGGTAGTGTTTCAGCCTATCATAGTAATCTTAGGCGTGGACAAGCCAGAGACCAAATTTCTAGTAGGGAGACGTTAATAAAAACCAAGTGCCCAACGCGGGACGAGGCAGTCTTATAATAAATTTTGGCAGTCTTATTACAAATTTCGGCAGTGATATAATAATCTTCGGGAGTCTTATAATAATGTTGAAAGTCTTATAATAATTCTCGAGCAGTTCGCGAGGAGTCTTATATATAAAAACTTTGAGTGTCTAAAATAACATGCCAAACAGTTCGCGAAGAGTCTTATATTAATCGGACTACAAAAGTATTTGTGCGACATATAACTCTCGTAATTAACTTTATAATGTTACAAACAATCTCACAAGTTTACTAAGTCATACTTCTATATCGAACAACCGTGAATTCTCAAAGTACGTGGAATGGTGAACTGAACTTTGTTTAACTAAAAATATATATAATTATTTACATATTAGAAAACAGTATAACGAGCAGTAATTCACAATATGCGTTAACGTTGTAATAACATCTATAAATTACTGTAACCAAGACACTTTTATTCAAAGGAATATTAGACAGACACAATAATACCTTGCGTAGTCACACAAAAAACACACAGAACATTTAATCAAGCAATGATTATACGCGGAGACAAGGTGGAGCGTGTGAACATAGAATAACACAACACACTATTCTGTTAACGACGCGAGTGCGAATAACAAGTGAAAGTGATCATCACCATCATTATTCAATGGAGCAGCATTTCCAACGATCATCATCACCTGGAGATAGCGCCGATGGATTAACGGATTAACCTTTACCAAGTAACTCTTTATGATCTTGTTAATATAGTCAACTACTGTCCTGTCTCTTTCCAAGAATCTAACCCTGAGCAATTATGAGAAAAGTTAGTAAAAGAAGGTTGCATTCAATATATAATTATATTCTATTAAAGCCAATCCATCTGGGTGAATGAACGCATTAGGTAGAGTAAATATTATTTGATTTTGTTGTATGCATTTTATATATATTGTATGTATTTACAGGGAGCAATTAAGGAGGAATTTATGTTTTGATATATGTTGTATGTATTTACAGGTACCAGGAAGATATTTATATGTTTGTTATTGAATACAAAATGTTTAACATATAATAAATTAGTACCTAAGCAATCAATCAATAATGCGTTCATCATTCTCAGTAAACCCTGTGTAATCCACAATTCGCTTCATTATTATAATTTAATATTAAAGAAGCAACCTAAGTAAATTAGTAGATTTGTACCTTAATTACATTGTAATAATTAGCTGATGAAGGGTCTACTCATTAACCCTTACATCATTAACAATTAAGAAATTACAAATATTAATTAAACCCCAATACACCATATAAAATTGGCGCTCCCACAACACGGGGCTATCTAAAGTCATATTTTATATAATTAGGGTAATCTATTAATTTATGCAAGTAATTAACTCCCCATTAATCCTATATAAAATTGCCGCCCAAAGAACGTGGGGCATTACAATATCAATCACACCCAAAATTTATTATATAAAATTGGCGCCCATCCGCACGGCTTGATACGCGATAGAGTATCACTTATAAGTCTGGGTAAAGAGCAGGCAGTAGATTAGATTAACCTAGAGTAAGATAAAGATAATTCATAGTGTAGAGGCTAGTTTGAATGATCACGCGCAGTAGGGCAAAGATGGCCAGTAATTCGGATAGTGTGGAATTTGAGATTAACAATCAGTTAGGTATGCCTAATACCGAGGAGGGCAACACACCTAGCGATCCAGACAGCGTGGTGGAGACTCCAGATGATAGGGCGCGGGGACCGACACCTAGACAACAAGAAGAGGTGACACTACAAACACTAATGACATTAATTATCGAAAGTAATAGATTAATTCGTGAAGAATTGGATAAACAATTCAAAAAGCAGAATGAAATGTTTGAGAAACAAGATGAATATTATAGAGTAATCGATGAAAAACTAGATAGTAATCATGAATAAATTACGCAGCAGCTCACGCTGTTACGCACAGAACTACGTGAAGATACGAATACCTGGAACGCGGACAGAAGCGAGGTCCAGAAGAAGCAGGAAGAAGAGGTGAATAAGAGTTACGAAGATGTACGGAAAGTACAAGATACTGATAATGCTGTTGATTTCACAGACGTGCCAGCTAATAAGAAATTATCAACTGTGGGACCTAATGCGAATGTCATTAGCAACCCGAGGAAGGAGTGGATTAAGAAGAGAAATGACTTTGTTTCTTGGTATCTGACGATGTCGGAAGATGATTATCATGACATGGATAGAGATAATAAAAGTTTAATACCACCAAGTAGAATGCGTAAAAAGCATAAATTCAACGATACGAGGTTAGACACTGCATCAGTGAAACCAATGGTGAACTATTTAGAATGTGGAACAGGCACACATCGTCTAAGTAGTCGAGCCGCAGCAATAAGAAGCATGAAGAGGAAGTTCGATATTAAGATGAACACTGCGTGTTATGGAGCAGAATGCAAATTTAAGCAAGCCATGGATGATGTGAAGCGGAAAACCTACAGGATCCGTATATAAATTCGTCCTGGGCAAGGAATGTTATGAGAAAAAGGAGAAGAATGAAATTCGCCGAACGACTTAAAAAAATTGTAAGTGCTACCAGTACTGAAAGAAGATATCAAGCGCTCGAGATAAGATTTCTTAAGAATATAGAAAACAAAATACTAAGTGCGTCGTAAATAATGGTAGTATGACTGGAAAAAAATTGTCCAAGGCGAGGGTACGGAATATTTCCAACACACCCGCACAAAAGGAGTGGTAAACAGGTTTGGAAGAGGCGACAAAAGCAATTTAGCGCGTGTTGGCGTAGAGAAAGTTATCGAAAATGACGGTGCGACATATCTTTTACTCACTCTAAAAGCGAGAGGAAGAGACACGTCATAAATCTTGGAGGTGTCAAGTGCAGAACACGTTGTAGCAGCATAACGGGAACAACTGACCGCCTGGAAAGTGAATGTGTGACGCAAGCCACTAGGTCAAATACCCTTACTGTTTACAAACAAAAATGCGTGCGTTAGTAACGGCACAAAATCTACAAGACATGCAACTATGTCTTCACAAATAGAAAGTTAAAAATGAATTAAATGAAAACGTGGTAAGGAGGCGATTTAAAAAAAAACGTCTAAAATTTAATGATTAAGTTAGATAATATTGAGTAAAATACTTTAATTATGATTGTGATTATGTGAGGATACATAAACCAAAGAAAATAAATAGATGTGAATATTGATGAATGAAATTAATGAAAGTAAAACGATTACTAAATTTAATGTCGGAGAGAAAGTGTTAATAAGAACTTACTATCAATCCGACGCAATTCAAAAGAAAATTGATAAATTCTACGAATTATATAGTGGACCATATAGAATACACCGGATTCTTGGGGACGCAACGTACGAACTCGTCGATTGCGAAGATGAAAACAAGGTCCGAGGAAAATTTAATATAAAACAAATCAAGAAATACCATGAACGAAAGGATGATGTATAATCTACAAGGAGAAAATAAAGGGATATCTGGTGGTGTTAGCTGATGAGTCGAGTCGCATACGCTAGGGTAGTTGACGCGGGAATTTCATTCAGGCTAGCCAACCATAAATAAAAAACACAATATGTATTGTAAATTTAAATTTAAAAAATGTTATGTAAGTCTTTAGGAATAACATATGTGAAAAGGACTAACGATACGTTAAGTGATACAAGTGAGTGAACACTTTGATTAATATTGTTTTATGGAATTTGGTGAATAAAAGGAGATTTTCTTTATAAAATTCTAATTTAGTTACACGGCAATAAATTGTCACAGGTGTAATAAATGTAAGAAAGAATACGAATGATCAACGTAGATCGATATTTCACGTGTAAAGCAAACCATGTTGACGAAATCATGTATAATCATTAGATTCAATTTTAAATGGATGTTAGGTTAAGGTTACTTAATAATTACATTAAGAATATATGTATATGTTTAGTTAATAGGATCGATTGTGGTGTAATCTAAAGATAATAATACAATGATCATCACCGTTATCAATCAAAATTTTGATGCTATTATGTAATGGAGGTAACTAGAGGAATACTTGGACCACTTAATCAAGTATTTTCTTTAATATATTACATGAAGCAAAGTCTTCAAATAATTTAATTTTATATTATTTCATTATTGATGTATTACATGTCTATTCTTTAAGAAACAATATCAAATCGTTTTGTACCTAATTCTACATTTATTGAGTATTTATAAGTTGTTATGACAGGATGTAAACACGTTTACACAAATAACACGTGCAAGCGTTCATGTAAAATGCGTTCAAGCAATCCAAATGGATGGCAATAAATTCAGATAATTGATCTAAACAAAAGGGGGATATACCAAATGCAACACATCATGGAAGTAGGTCATAGAGAGACGCTTCTCATAGACGAAGGTGGACACGGCGACACAGGGCGCAGAATGTGGATTCAATTGTTCCCTGAGGTCACATCATTAAATCCCCATTGGGGACGATATAGCAATCAAAAAATTAAAAATTTAATTTTCGTGCTTGACCAGTTGTTCTCACGCTACGGTGGCAGTGACTCTAAGAACAGAGCCATAAAACAAAGTAATTGGGGTAGGTGACAACTAACGCCCTATCAGACAATAGAAGCGCGTTCAGTACGAGGCAACAATAAGAAGTGACGACTTGAGTTGACAGGAGCGTGCCAACGGAGAATTATGACACCGTAACAAATTGAACAATGTACTTGGCTCTGCCGTACGTTTACGCGGAATCGAAGCAGGCGTGCATTTAAGGGTGTAGCTGAGGAACGAGGTCACTATACAAATAACGAGACGAGAGACAAAGGGTTCAGGACGTACTGCAGTCTTTAGAAACGATCCAAACAACAAACTATGAAGAGACCCAGCGTCAAGTCACAGCGGGATATACGCTTAAGTGACAAGCTGAAATTTACAACGAGAAAGCGTGGAGGTTACAACCGTCGACACTGGATGGAAAACTGTTAATTGCCATGACACAGAGTTTCAGTAACGAACAGTACCCGGGATGTTAAGAGTAAACCCTTGCTGGAGACTCGAACAATGAGTTGATTGACACGCGGAGTTTGGCTTGCATTTCCCAGAACGAGAGTGACGCCTGGACAAGACGATTCAAAGGACATCTCTAGCTACCTATCAGAACAAAGTATTTCACGAGAGAGAGCGGAAAAGAAGCCCGTTTCCATAGCAACTAGCAGAAGAACAAATCAGAGGGTAGAAGACTGGAAGACTTCGAAATGGTGGGAAACGACTTCGAGAGAGGGTAGTGTTTCAGCCTATCATAGTAATCTTAGGCGTGGACAAGCCAGAGACCAAATTTCTAGTAGGGAGACGTTAATAAAAACCAAGTGCCCAACGCGGGACGAGGCAGTCTTATAATAAATTTTGGCAGTCTTATTACAAATTTCGGCAGTGATATAATAATCTTCGGGAGTCTTATAATAATGTTGAAAGTCTTATAATAATTCTCGAGCAGTTCGCGAGGAGTCTTATATATAAAAACTTTGAGTGTCTAAAATAACTTGCCAAACAGTTCGCGAAGAGTCTTATATTAATCGGACTACAAAAGTATTTGTGCGACATATAACTCTCGTAATTAACTTTATAATGTTACAAACAATCTCACAAGTTTACTAAGTCATACTTCTATATCGAACAACCGTGAATTCTCAAAGTACGTGGAATGGTGAACTGAACTTTGTTTAACTAAAAATATATATAATTATTTACATATTAGAAAACAGTATAACGAGCAGTAATTCACAATATGCGTGAACGTTGTAATAACATCTATAAATTACTGTAACCAAGACACTTTTATTCAAAGGAAATATTAGACAGACACAATAATACCTTGCGTAGTCACACAAAAAACACACAGAACATTTAATCAAGCAATGATTATACGCGGAGACAAGGTGGAGCGTGTGAACATAGAATAACACAACACACTATTCTGTTAACGACGCGAGTGCGAATAACAAGTGAAAGTGATCATCACCATCATTATTCAATGGAGCAGCATTTCCAACGATCATCATCACCTGGAGATAGCGCCGATGGATTAACGGATTGACCTTTACCAAGTAACTCTTTATGATCTTGTTAATATAGTCAACTACTGTCCTGTCTCTTTCCAAGAATCTAACCCTGAGCAATTATGAGAAAAGTTAGTAAAAGAAGGTTGCATTCAATATATAATTATATTCTATTAAAGCCAATCCATCTGGGTGAATGAACGCATTAGGTAGAGTAAATATTATTTGATTTTGTTGTATGCATTTTATATATATTGTATGTATTTACAGGGAGCAATTAAGGAGGAATTTATGTTTTGATATATGTTGTATGTATTTACAGGTACCAGGAAGATATTTATATGTTTGTTATTGAATACAAAATGTTTAACATATAATAAATTAGTACCTAAGCAATCAATCAATAATGCGTTCATCATTCTCAGTAAACCCTGTGTAATCCACAATACGCTTCATTATTATAATTTAATATTACAGAAGCAACCTAAGTAAATTAGTAGATTTGTACCTTAATTACATTGTAATAATTAGCTGATGAAGGGTCTACTCATTAACCCTTACATCATTAACAATTAAGAAATTACAAATATTAATTAAACCCCAATACACCGTATAAAATTGGCGCTCCCACAACACGGGGCTATCTAAAGTCATATTTTATATAATTAGGGTAATCTATTAATTTATGCAAGTAATTAACTCCCCATTAATCCTATATAAAATTGCCGCCCAAAGAACGTGGGGCATTACAATATCAATCACACCCAAAATTTATTATATAAAATTGGCGCCCATCCGCACGGCTTGATACGCGATAGAGTATCACTTATAAGTCTGGGTAAAGAGCAGGCAGTAGATTAGATTAACCTAGAGTAAGATAAAGATAATTCATAGTGTAGAGGCTAGTTTGAATGATCACGCGCAGTAGGGCAAAGATGGCCAGTAATTCGGATAGTGTGGAATTTGAGATTAACAATCAGTTAGGTATGCCTAATACCGAGGAGGGCAACACACCTAGCGATCCAGACAGCGTGGTGGAGACTCCAGATGATAGGGCGCGGGGACCGACACCTAGACAACAAGAAGAGGTGACACTACAAACACTAATGACATTAATTATCGAAAGTAATAGATTAATTCGTTAAGAATTGGATAAAGAATTCAAAAAGCAGAATGAAATGTTTGAGAAACAAGATGAATATTATAGAGTAATCGATGAAAAACTAGATAGTAATCATGAATAAATTACGCAGCAGCTCACGCTGTTACGCACAGAACTACGTGAAGATACGAATTCCTGGAACGCGGACAGAAGCGAGGTCCAGAAGAAGCAGGAAGAAGAGGTGAATAAGAGTTACGAAGATGTACGGAAAGTACAAGATACTGATAATGCTGTTGATTTCACAGACGTGCCAGCTAATAAGAAATTATCAACTGTGGGACCTAATGCGAATGTCATTAGCAACCCGAGGAAGGAGTGGATTAAGAAGAGAAATGACTTTGTTTCTTGGTATCTGACGATGTCGGAAGATGATTATCATGACATGGATAGAGATAATAAAAGTTTAATACCACCAAGTAGAATGCGTAAAAAGCATAAATTCAACGATACGAGGTTAGACACTGCATCATTGAAACCAATGGTGAACTATTTAGAATGTGGAACAGGCACACATCGTCTAAGTAGTCGAGCCGCAGCAATAAGAAGCATGAAGAGGAAGTTCGATATTAAGATGAACACTGCGTGTTATGGAGCAGAATGCAAATTTAAGCAAGCCATGGATGATGTGAAGCGGAAAACCTACAGGATCCGTATATAAATTCGTCCTGGGCAAGGAATGTTATGAGAAAAAGGAGAAGAATGAAATTCGCCGAACGACTTAAAAAAATTGTAAGTGCTACCAGTACTGAAAGAAGATATCAAGCGCTCGAGATAAGATTTCTTAAGAATATAGAAAACAAAATACTAAGTGCGTCGTAAATAATGGTAGTATGACTGGAAAAAGTTGTCAAAGGCGAGGGTACGGAATATTTCCAACACACCCGCACAAAAGGAGTGGTAAACAGGTTTGGAAGAGGCGACAAAAGCAATTTATCGCGTGTTGGCCTAGAGAAAGTTATCGAAAAGGACGGTGCGACATATCTTTTACTCACACTAAAAGCGAGAGGAAGAGACACGTCATAAATCTTGGAGGTGTCAAGTGCAGAACACATTGTAGCAGCATAACGGGAACAACTGACCGCCTGGAAAGTGAATGTGTGACGCAAGCCACTAGGTCAAATACCCTTACTGTTTACAAACAAAAATGCGTGCGTTAGTAACGGCACAAAATCTACAAGACATGCAACTATGTCTTCACAAATAGAAAGTTAAAAATGAATTAAATGAAAACGTGGTAAGGAGGCGATTTAAAAAAAAACGTCTAAAATTTAATGATTAAGTTAGATAATATTGAGTAAAATACATTAATTATGATTGTGATTATGTGAGGGTACATAAACCAAAGAAAATAAATAGATGTGAATATTGATGAATGAAATTAATGAAAGTAAAACGATTACTAAATTTAATGTCGGAGAGAAAGTGTTAATAAGAACTTACTATAAATCCGACGCAATTCAAAAGAAAATTGATAAATTCTACGAATTATATAGTGGACCATATAGAATACACCGGATTCTTGGGGACGCAACGTACGAACTCGTCGATTGCGAAGATGAAAACAAGGTCCGAGGAAAATTTAATATAAAACAAATCAAGAAATACCATGAACGAAAGGATGATGTATAATCTACAAGGAGAAAATAAAGGGATATCTGGTGGTGTTAGCTGATGAGTCGAGTCGCATACGCTAGGGTAGTTGACGCGGGAATTTCATTCAGGCTAGCCAACCATAAATAAAAAACACAATATGTATTGTAAATTTAAATTTAAAAAATGTTATGTAAGTCTTTAGGAATAATATATGTGAAAAGGACTAACGATACGTTAAGTGATACAAGTGAGTGAACACTTTGATTAATATAGTTTTATGGAATTTGGTGAATAAAAGGAGATTTTCTTTATAAAATTCTAATTTAGTTACACGGCAATAAATTGTCACAGGTGTAATAAATGTAAGAAAGAATACGAATGATCAACGTAGATCGATATTTCACGTGTAAAGCAAACCATGTTGACGAAATCATGTATAATCATTAGATTCAATTTTAAATGGATGTTAGGTTAAGATTACTTAATAATTACTTTAGGAATATATGTACATGTTTAGTTAATAGGATCGATTGTGGTGTAATCTAAAGATAATAATACAATGATCATCACCGTTATCAATCAAAATTTTGATGCTATTATGTAATGGAGGTAACTAGAGGAATACTTGGACCACTTAATCAAGTATTTTCTTTAATATATTACATGAAGCAAAGTCTTCAAATAATTTAATTTTATATTATTTCATTATTGATGTATTACATGTCTATTCTTTAAGAAAAAATATCAAATCGTTTTGTACCTAATTCTACATTTATTGAGTATTTATAAGTTGTTATGATAGGATGTAAACACGTTTACACAAATAACACGTGCAAGCGTTCATGTAAAATGCGTTCAAGCAATCCAAATGGATGGCAATAAATTCAGATAATTGATCTAAACAAAAGGGGGATATACCAAATGCAACACATCATGGAAGTAGGTCATAGAGAGACGCTTCTCATAGACGAAGGTGGACACGGCGACACAGGGCGCAGAATGTGGATTCAATTGTTCCCTGAGGTCACATCATTAAATCCCCATTGGGGACGATATAGCAATCAAAAAATTAAAAATTTAATTTTCGTGCTTGACCAGTTGTTCTCACGCTACGGTGGCAGTGACTCTAAGAACAGAGCCATAAAACAAAGTAATTGGTGTAGGTGACAACTAACGCCCTATCAGACAATAGAAGCGCGTTCAGTACGAGGCAACAATAAGAAGTGACGACTTGAGTTGACAGGAGCGTGCCAACGGAGAATTATGACACCGTAACAAATTGAACAATGTACGTTTACGCGGAATCGAAGCAGGCGTGCATTTAAGGGTGTAGCTGAGGAACGAGGTCACTATACAAATAACGAGACGAGAGACAAAGGGTTCAGGACGTACTGCAGTCTTTAGAAACGATCCAAACAACAAACTATGAAGAGACCCAGCGTCAAGTCACAGCGGGATATACGCTTAAGTGACAATCTGAAATTTACAACGAGAAAGCGTGGAGGTTACAACCGTCGACACTGGATGGAAAACTGTTAATTGCCATGACACAGAGTTTCAGTAACGAACAGTACCCGGGATGTTAAGAGTAAACCCTTGCTGGAGACTCGAACAATGAGTTGATTGACACGCGGAGTTTGGCTTGCATTTCCCAGAACGAGAGTGACGCCTGGACAAGACGATTCAAAGGACATCTCTAGCTACCTATCAGAACAAAGTATTTCACGAGAGAGAGCGGAAAAGGAGCCCGTTTCCATAGCAACTAGCAGAAGAACAAATCAGAGGGTAGAAGACTGGAAGACTTCGAAATGGTGGGAAACGACTTCGAGAGAGGGTAGTGTTTCAGCCTATCATAGTAATCTTAGGCGTGGACAAGCCAGAGACCAAATTTCTAGTAGGGAGACGTTAATAAAAACCAAGTGCCCAACGCGGGACGAGGCAGTCTTATAATAAATTTTGGCAGTCTTATTACAAATTTCGGCAGTGATATAATAATCTTCGGGAGTCTTATAATAATGTTGAAAGTCTTATAATAATTCTCGAGCAGTTCGCGAGGAGTCTTATATATAAAAACTTTGAGTGTCTAAAATAACTTGCCAAACAGTTCGCGAAGAGTCTTATATTAATCGGACTACAAAAGTATTTGTGCGACATATAACTCTCGTAATTAACTTTATAATGTTACAAACAATCTCACAAGTTTACTAAGTCATACTTCTATATCGAACAACCGTGAATTCTCAAAGTACGTGGAATGGTGAACTGAACTTTGTTTAACTAAAAATATATATAATTATTTACATATTAGAAAACAGTATAACGAGCAGTAATTCACAATATGCGTGAACGTTGTAATAACATCTATAAATTACTGTAACCAAGACACTTTTATTCAAAGGAAATATTAGACAGACACAATAATACCTTGCGTAGTCACACAAAAAACACACAGAACATTTAATCAAGCAATGATTATACGCGGAGACAAGGTGGAGCGTGTGAACATAGAATAACACAACACACTATTCTGTTAACGACGCGAGTGCGAATAACAAGTGAAAGTGATCATCACCATCATTATTCAATGGAGCAGCATTTCCAACGATCATCATCACCTGGAGATAGCGCCGATGGATTAACGGATTGACCTTTACCAAGTAACTCTTTATGATCTTGTTAATATAGTCAACTACTGTCCTGTCTCTTTCCAAGAATCTAACCCTGAGCAATTATGAGAAAAGTTAGTAAAAGAAGGTTGCATTCAATATATAATTATATTCTATTAAAGCCAATCCATCTGGGTGAATGAACGCATTAGGTAGAGTAAATATTATTTGATTTTGTTGTATGCATTTTATATATATTGTATGTATTTACAGGGAGCAATTAAGGAGGAATTTATGTTTTGATATATGTTGTATGTATTTACAGGTACCAGGAAGATATTTATATGTTTGTTATTGAATACAAAATGTTTAACATATAATAAATTAGTACCTAAGCAATCAATCAATAATGCGTTCATCATTCTCAGTAAACCCTGTGTAATCCACAATACGCTTCATTATTATAATTTAATATTACAGAAGCAACCTAAGTAAATTAGTAGATTTGTACCTTAATTACATTGTAATAATTAGCTGATGAAGGGTCTACTCATTAACCCTTACATCATTAACAATTAAGAAATTACAAATATTAATTAAACCCCAATACACCGTATAAAATTGGCGCTCCCACAACACGGGGCTATCTAAAGTCATATTTTATATAATTAGGGTAATCTATTAATTTATGCAAGTAATTAACTCCCCATTAATCCTATATAAAATTGCCGCCCAAAGAACGTGGGGCATTACAATATCAATCACACCCAAAATTTATTATATAAAATTGGCGCCCATCCGCACGGCTTGATACGCGATAGAGTATCACTTATAAGTCTGGGTAAAGAGCAGGCAGTAGATTAGATTAACCTAGAGTAAGATAAAGATAATTCATAGTGTAGAGGCTAGTTTGAATGATCACGCGCAGTAGGGCAAAGATGGCCAGTAATTCGGATAGTGTGGAATTTGAGATTAACAATCAGTTAGGTATGCCTAATACCGAGGAGGGCAACACACCTAGCGATCCAGACAGCGTGGTGGAGACTCCAGATGATAGGGCGCGGGGACCGACACCTAGACAACAAGAAGAGGTGACACTACAAACACTAATGACATTAATTATCGAAAGTAATAGATTAATTCGTTAAGAATTGGATAAAGAATTCAAAAAGCAGAATGAAATGTTTGAGAAACAAGATGAATATTATAGAGTAATCGATGAAAAACTAGATAGTAATCATGAATAAATTACGCAGCAGCTCACGCTGTTACGCACAGAACTACGTGAAGATACGAATTCCTGGAACGCGGACAGAAGCGAGGTCCAGAAGAAGCAGGAAGAAGAGGTGAATAAGAGTTACGAAGATGTACGGAAAGTACAAGATACTGATAATGCTGTTGATTTCACAGACGTGCCAGCTAATAAGAAATTATCAACTGTGGGACCTAATGCGAATGTCATTAGCAACCCGAGGAAGGAGTGGATTAAGAAGAGAAATGACTTTGTTTCTTGGTATCTGACGATGTCGGAAGATGATTATCATGACATGGATAGAGATAATAAAAGTTTAATACCACCAAGTAGAATGCGTAAAAAGCATAAATTCAACGATACGAGGTTAGACACTGCATCATTGAAACCAATGGTGAACTATTTAGAATGTGGAACAGGCACACATCGTCTAAGTAGTCGAGCCGCAGCAATAAGAAGCATGAAGAGGAAGTTCGATATTAAGATGAACACTGCGTGTTATGGAGCAGAATGCAAATTTAAGCAAGCCATGGATGATGTGAAGCGGAAAACCTACAGGATCCGTATATAAATTCGTCCTGGGCAAGGAATGTTATGAGAAAAAGGAGAAGAATGAAATTCGCCGAACGACTTAAAAAAATTGTAAGTGCTACCAGTACTGAAAGAAGATATCAAGCGCTCGAGATAAGATTTCTTAAGAATATAGAAAACAAAATACTAAGTGCGTCGTAAATAATGGTAGTATGACTGGAAAAAGTTGTCAAAGGCGAGGGTACGGAATATTTCCAACACACCCGCACAAAAGGAGTGGTAAACAGGTTTGGAAGAGGCGACAAAAGCAATTTATCGCGTGTTGGCCTAGAGAAAGTTATCGAAAAGGACGGTGCGACATATCTTTTACTCACACTAAAAGCGAGAGGAAGAGACACGTCATAAATCTTGGAGGTGTCAAGTGCAGAACACATTGTAGCAGCATAACGGGAACAACTGACCGCCTGGAAAGTGAATGTGTGACGCAAGCCACTAGGTCAAATACCCTTACTGTTTACAAACAAAAATGCGTGCGTTAGTAACGGCACAAAATCTACAAGACATGCAACTATGTCTTCACAAATAGAAAGTTAAAAATGAATTAAATGAAAACGTGGTAAGGAGGCGATTTAAAAAAAAACGTCTA
The DNA here is from genome assembly GCA_034769895.1 of Magicicada septendecula. Taxonomy (NCBI): domain Eukaryota; kingdom Metazoa; phylum Arthropoda; class Insecta; order Hemiptera; family Cicadidae; genus Magicicada; species Magicicada septendecula. The sequence goes on from CM068369.1 coordinate 417,245,326, forward strand.
AAATTTAATGATTAAGTTAGATAATATTGAGTAAAATACATTAATTATGATTGTGATTATGTGAGGGTACATAAACCAAAGAAAATAAATAGATGTGAATATTGATGAATGAAATTAATGAAAGTAAAACGATTACTAAATTTAATGTCGGAGAGAAAGTGTTAATAAGAACTTACTATAAATCCGACGCAATTCAAAAGAAAATTGATAAATTCTACGAATTATATAGTGGACCATATAGAATACACCGGATTCTTGGGGACGCAACGTACGAACTCGTCGATTGCGAAGATGAAAACAAGGTCCGAGGAAAATTTAATATAAAACAAATCAAGAAATACCATGAACGAAAGGATGATGTATAATCTACAAGGAGAAAATAAAGGGATATCTGGTGGTGTTAGCTGATGAGTCGAGTCGCATACGCTAGGGTAGTTGACGCGGGAATTTCATTCAGGCTAGCCAACCATAAATAAAAAACACAATATGTATTGTAAATTTAAATTTAAAAAATGTTATGTAAGTCTTTAGGAATAATATATGTGAAAAGGACTAACGATACGTTAAGTGATACAAGTGAGTGAACACTTTGATTAATATAGTTTTATGGAATTTGGTGAATAAAAGGAGATTTTCTTTATAAAATTCTAATTTAGTTACACGGCAATAAATTGTCACAGGTGTAATAAATGTAAGAAAGAATACGAATGATCAACGTAGATCGATATTTCACGTGTAAAGCAAACCATGTTGACGAAATCATGTATAATCATTAGATTCAATTTTAAATGGATGTTAGGTTAAGATTACTTAATAATTACTTTAGGAATATATGTACATGTTTAGTTAATAGGATCGATTGTGGTGTAATCTAAAGATAATAATACAATGATCATCACCGTTATCAATCAAAATTTTGATGCTATTATGTAATGGAGGTAACTAGAGGAATACTTGGACCACTTAATCAAGTATTTTCTTTAATATATTACATGAAGCAAAGTCTTCAAATAATTTAATTTTATATTATTTCATTATTGATGTATTACATGTCTATTCTTTAAGAAAAAATATCAAATCGTTTTGTACCTAATTCTACATTTATTGAGTATTTATAAGTTGTTATGATAGGATGTAAACACGTTTACACAAATAACACGTGCAAGCGTTCATGTAAAATGCGTTCAAGCAATCCAAATGGATGGCAATAAATTCAGATAATTGATCTAAACAAAAGGGGGATATACCAAATGCAACACATCATGGAAGTAGGTCATAGAGAGACGCTTCTCATAGACGAAGGTGGACACGGCGACACAGGGCGCAGAATGTGGATTCAATTGTTCCCTGAGGTCACATCATTAAATCCCCATTGGGGACGATATAGCAATCAAAAAATTAAAAATTTAATTTTCGTGCTTGACCAGTTGTTCTCACGCTACGGTGGCAGTGACTCTAAGAACAGAGCCATAAAACAAAGTAATTGGTGTAGGTGACAACTAACGCCCTATCAGACAATAGAAGCGCGTTCAGTACGAGGCAACAATAAGAAGTGACGACTTGAGTTGACAGGAGCGTGCCAACGGAGAATTATGACACCGTAACAAATTGAACAATGTACGTTTACGCGGAATCGAAGCAGGCGTGCATTTAAGGGTGTAGCTGAGGAACGAGGTCACTATACAAATAACGAGACGAGAGACAAAGGGTTCAGGACGTACTGCAGTCTTTAGAAACGATCCAAACAACAAACTATGAAGAGACCCAGCGTCAAGTCACAGCGGGATATACGCTTAAGTGACAATCTGAAATTTACAACGAGAAAGCGTGGAGGTTACAACCGTCGACACTGGATGGAAAACTGTTAATTGCCATGACACAGAGTTTCAGTAACGAACAGTACCCGGGATGTTAAGAGTAAACCCTTGCTGGAGACTCGAACAATGAGTTGATTGACACGCGGAGTTTGGCTTGCATTTCCCAGAACGAGAGTGACGCCTGGACAAGACGATTCAAAGGACATCTCTAGCTACCTATCAGAACAAAGTATTTCACGAGAGAGAGCGGAAAAGGAGCCCGTTTCCATAGCAACTAGCAGAAGAACAAATCAGAGGGTAGAAGACTGGAAGACTTCGAAATGGTGGGAAACGACTTCGAGAGAGGGTAGTGTTTCAGCCTATCATAGTAATCTTAGGCGTGGACAAGCCAGAGACCAAATTTCTAGTAGGGAGACGTTAATAAAAACCAAGTGCCCAACGCGGGACGAGGCAGTCTTATAATAAATTTTGGCAGTCTTATTACAAATTTCGGCAGTGATATAATAATCTTCGGGAGTCTTATAATAATGTTGAAAGTCTTATAATAATTCTCGAGCAGTTCGCGAGGAGTCTTATATATAAAAACTTTGAGTGTCTAAAATAACTTGCCAAACAGTTCGCGAAGAGTCTTATATTAATCGGACTACAAAAGTATTTGTGCGACATATAACTCTCGTAATTAACTTTATAATGTTACAAACAATCTCACAAGTTTACTAAGTCATACTTCTATATCGAACAACCGTGAATTCTCAAAGTACGTGGAATGGTGAACTGAACTTTGTTTAACTAAAAATATATATAATTATTTACATATTAGAAAACAGTATAACGAGCAGTAATTCACAATATGCGTGAACGTTGTAATAACATCTGTAAATTACTGTAACCAAGACACTTTTATTCAAAGGAAATATTAGACAGACACAATAATACCTTGCGTAGTCACACAAAAAACACACAGAACATTTAATCAAGCAATGATTATACGCGGAGACAAGGTGGAGCGTGTGAACATAGAATAACACAACACACTATTCTGTTAACGACGCGAGTGCGAATAACAAGTGAAAGTGATCATCACCATCATTATTCAATGGAGCAGCATTTCCAACGATCATCATCACCTGGAGATAGCGCCGATGGATTAACGGATTAACCTTTACCAAGTAACTCTTTATGATCTTGTTAATATAGTCAACTACTGTCCTGTCTCTTTCCAAGAATCTAACCCTGAACAATTATGAGAAAAGTTAGTAAAAGAAGGTTGCATTCAATATATAATTATGTTCTATTAAAGCCAATCCATCTGGGTGAATGAACGCATTAGGTAGAGTAAATATTATTTGATTTTGTTGTATGCATTTTATATATGTTGTATGTATTTACAGGGAGCAATTAAGGAGGAATTTATGTTTTGATATATGTTGTATGTATTTACAGGTACCAGGAAGATATTTATATGTTTGTTATTGAATACAAAATGTTTAACATATAATAAATTAGTACCTAAGCAATCAATCAATAATGCGTTCATCATTCTCAGTAAACCCTGTGTAATCCACAATTCGCATCATTATTATAATTTAATATTAAAGAAGCAACCTAAGTAAATTAGTAGATTTGTACCTTAATTACATTGTAATAGTTAGCTGATGAAGGGTCTACTCATTAACCCTTACATCATTAACAATTAAGAAATTACAAATATTAATTAAACCCCAATACACCGTATAAAATTGGCGCTCCCACAACACGGGGCTATCTAAAGTCATATTTTATATAATTAGGGTAATCTATTAATTTATGCAAGTAATTAACTCCCCATTAATTCTATATAAAATTGCCGCCCAAAGAACGTGGGGCATTACAATATCAATCACACCCAAAATTAATTATATAAAATTGGCGCCCATCCGCACGGCTTGATACGCGATAGAGTATCACTTATAAGTCTGGGTAAAGAGCAGGCAGTAGATTAGATTAACCTAGAGTAAGATAAAGATAATTCATAGTGTAGAGGCTAGTTTGAATGATCACGCGCAGTAGGGCAAAGATGGCCAGTAATTCGGATAGTGTGGAATTTGAGATTAACAATCAGTTAGGTATGCCTAATACCGAGGAGGGCAACACACCTAGCGATCCAGACAGCGTGGTGGAGACTCCAGATGATAGGGCGCGGGGACCGACACCTAGACAACAAGAAGAGGTGACACTACAAACACTAATGACATTAATTATCGAAAGTAATAGATTAATTCGTTAAGAATTGGATAAAGAATTCAAAAAGCAGAATGAAATGTTTGAGAAACAAGATGAATATTATAGAGTAATCGATGAAAAACTAGATAGTAATCATGAATAAATTACGCAGCAGCTCACGCTGTTACGCACAGAACTACGTGAAGATACGAATTCCTGGAACGCGGACAGAAGCGAGGTCCAGAAGAAGCAGGAAGAAGAGGTGAATAAGAGTTACGAAGATGTACGGAAAGTACAAGATACTGATAATGCTGTTGATTTCACAGACGTGCCAGCTAATAAGAAATTATCAACTGTGGGACCTAATGCGAATGTCATTAGCAACCCGAGGAAGGAGTGGATTAAGAAGAGAAATGACTTTGTTTCTTGGTATCTGACGATGTCGGAAGATGATTATCATGACATGGATAGAGATAATAAAAGTTTAATACCACCAAGTAGAATGCGTAAAAAGCATAAATTCAACGATACGAGGTTAGACACTATATCATTGAAACCAATGGTGAACTATTTAGAATGTGGAACAGGCACACATCGTCTAAGTAGTCGAGCCGCAGCAATAAGAAGCATGAAGAGGAAGTTCGATATTAAGATGAACACTGCGTGTTATGGAGCAGAATGCAAATTTAAGCAAGCCATGGATGATGTGAAGCGGAAAACCTACAGGATCCGTATATAAATTCGTCCTGGGCAAGGAATGTTATGAGAAAAAGGAGAAGAATGAAATACGCCGAACGACTTAAAAAAATTGTAAGTGCTACCAGTACTGAAAGAAGATATCAAGCGCTCGAGATAAGATTTCTTAAGAATATAGAAAACAAAATACTAAGTGCGTCGTAAATAATGGTAGTATGACTGGAAAAAGTTGTCCAAGGCGAGGGTACGGAATATTTCCAACACACCCGCACAAAAGGAGTGGTAAACAGGTTTGGAAGAGGCGACAAAAGCAATTTATCGCGTGTTGGCGTAGAGAAAGTTATCGAAAAGGACGGTGCGACATATCTTTTACTCACACTAAAAGCGAGAGGAAGAGACACGTCATAAATCTTGGAGGTGTCAAGTGCAGAACACATTGTAGCAGCATAACGGGAACAACTGACCGCCTGGAAAGTGAATGTGTGACGCAAGCCACTAGGTCAAATACCCTTACTGTTTACAAACAAAAATGCGTGCGTTAGTAACGGCACAAAATCTACAAGACATGCAACTATGTCTTCACAAATAGAAAGTTAAAAATGAATTAAATGAAAACGTGGTAAGGAGGCGATTTAAAAAAAAACGTCTAAAATTTAATGATTAAGTTAGATAATATTGAGTAAAATACATTAATTATGATTGTGATTATGTGAGGGTACATAAACCAAAGAAAATAAATAGATGTGAATATTGATGAATGAAATTAATGAAAGTAAAACGATTACTAAATTTAATGTCGGAGAGAAAGTGTTAATAAGAACTTACTATCAATCCGACGCAATTCAAAAGAAAATTGATAAATTCTACGAATTATATAGTGGACCATATAGAATACACCGGATTCTTGGGGACGCAACGTACGAACTCGTCGATTGCGAAGATGAAAACAAGGTCCGAGGAAAATTTAATATAAAACAAATCAAGAAATACCATGAACGAAAGGATGATGTATAATCTACAAGGAGAAAATAAAGGGATATCTGGTGGTGTTAGCTGATGAGTCGAGTCGCATACGCTAGGGTAGTTGACGCGGGAATTTCATTCAGGCTAGCCAACCATAAATAAAAAACACAATATGTATTGTAAATTTAAATTTAAAAAATGTTATGTAAGTCTTTAGGAATAATATATGTGAAAAGGACTAACGATACGTTAAGTGATACAAGTGAGTGAACACTTTGATTAATATAGTTTTATGGAATTTGGTGAATAAAAGGAGATTTTCTTTATAAAATTCTAATTTAGTTACACGGCAATAAATTGTCACAGGTGTAATAAATGTAAGAAAGAATACGAATGATCAACGTAGATCGATATTTCACGTGTAAAGCAAACCATGTTGACGAAATCATGTATAATCATTAGATTCAATTTTAAATGGATGTTAGGTTAAGATTACTTAATAATTACTTTAAGAATATATGTACATGTTTAGTTAATAGGATCGATTGTGGTGTAATCTAAAGATAATAATACAATGATCATCACCGTTATCAATCAAAATTTTGATGCTATTATGTAATGGAGGTAACTAGAGGAATACTTGGACCACTTAATCAAGTATTTTCTTTAATATATTACATGAAGCAAAGTCTTCAAATAATTTAATTTTATATTATTTCATTATTGATGTATTACATGTCTATTCTTTAAGAAACAATATCAAATCGTTTTGTACCTAATTCTACATTTATTGAGTATTTATAAGTTGTTATGATAGGATGTAAACACGTTTACACAAATAACACGTGCAAGCGTTCATGTAAAATGCGTTCAAGCAATCCAAATGGATGGCAATAAATTCAGATAATTGATCTAAACAAAAGGGGGATATACCAAATGCAACACATCATGGAAGTAGGTCATAGAGAGACGCTTCTCATAGACGAAGGTGGACACGGCGACACAGGGCGCAGAATGTGGATTCAATTGTTCCCTGAGGTCACATCATTAAATCCCCATTGGGGACGATATAGCAATCAAAAAATTAAAAATTTAATTTTCGTGCTTGACCAGTTGTTCTCACGCTACGGTGGCAGTGACTCTAAGAACAGAGCCATAAAACAAAGTAATTGGTGTAGGTGACAACTAACGCCCTATCAGACAATAGAAGCGCGTTCAGTACGAGGCAACAATAAGAAGTGACGACTTGAGTTGACAGGAGCGTGCCAACGGAGAATTATGACACCGTAACAAATTGAACAATGTACTTGGCTCTGCCGTACGTTTACGCGGAATCGAAGCAGGCGTGCATTTAAGGGTGTAGCTGAGGAACGAGGTCACTATACAAATAACGAGACGAGAGACAAAGGGTTCAGGACGTACTGCAGTCTTTAGAAACGATCCAAACAACAAACTATGAAGAGACCCAGCGTCAAGTCACAGCGGGATATACGCTTAAGTGACAAGCTGAAATTTACAACGAGAAAGCGTGGAGGTTACAACCGTCGACACTGGATGGAAAACTGTTAATTGCCATGACACAGAGTTTCAGTAACGAACAGTACCCGGGATGTTAAGAGTAAACCCTTGCTGGAGACTCGAACAATGAGTTGATTGACACGCGGAGTTTGGCTTGCATTTCCCAGAACGAGAGTGACGCCTGGACAAGACGATTCAAAGGACATCTCTAGCTACCTATCAGAACAAAGTATTTCACGAGAGAGAGCGGAAAAGAAGCCCGTTTCCATAGCAACTAGCAGAAGAACAAATCAGAGGGTAGAAGACTGGAAGACTTCGAAATGGTGGGAAACGACTTCGAGAGAGGGTAGTGTTTCAGCCTATCATAGTAATCTTAGGCGTGGACAAGCCAGAGACCAAATTTCTAGTAGGGAGACGTTAATAAAAACCAAGTGCCCAACGCGGGACGAGGCAGTCTTATAATAAATTTTGGCAGTCTTATTACAAATTTCGGCAGTGATATAATAATCTTCGGGAGTCTTATAATAATGTTGAAAGTCTTATAATAATTCTCGAGCAGTTCGCGAGGAGTCTTATATATAAAAACTTTGAGTGTCTAAAATAACTTGCCAAACAGTTCGCGAAGAGTCTTATATTAATCGGACTACAAAAGTATTTGTGCGACATATAACTCTCGTAATTAACTTTATAATGTTACAAACAATCTCACAAGTTTACTAAGTCATACTTCTATATCGAACAACCGTGAATTCTCAAAGTACGTGGAATGGTGAACTGAACTTTGTTTAACTAAAAATATATATAATTATTTACATATTAGAAAACAGTATAACGAGCAGTAATTCACAATATGCGTGAACGTTGTAATAACATCTATAAATTACTGTAACCAAGACACTTTTATTCAAAGGAAATATTAGACAGACACAATAATACCTTGCGTAGTCACACAAAAAACACACAGAACATTTAATCAAGCAATGATTATACGCGGAGACAAGGTGGAGCGTGTGAACATAGAATAACACAACACACTATTCTGTTAACGACGCGAGTGCGAATAACAAGTGAAAGTGATCATCACCATCATTATTCAATGGAGCAGCATTTCCAACGATCATCATCACCTGGAGATAGCGCCGATGGATTAACGGATTGACCTTTACCAAGTAACTCTTTATGATCTTGTTAATATAGTCAACTACTGTCCTGTCTCTTTCCAAGAATCTAACCCTGAGCAATTATGAGAAAAGTTAGTAAAAGAAGGTTGCATTCAATATATAATTATATTCTATTAAAGCCAATCCATCTGGGTGAATGAACGCATTAGGTAGAGTAAATATTATTTGATTTTGTTGTATGCATTTTATATATATTGTATGTATTTACAGGGAGCAATTAAGGAGGAATTTATGTTTTGATATATGTTGTATGTATTTACAGGTACCAGGAAGATATTTATATGTTTGTTATTGAATACAAAATGTTTAACATATAATAAATTAGTACCTAAGCAATCAATCAATAATGCGTTCATCATTCTCAGTAAACCCTGTGTAATCCACAATACGCTTCATTATTATAATTTAATATTACAGAAGCAACCTAAGTAAATTAGTAGATTTGTACCTTAATTACATTGTAATAATTAGCTGATGAAGGGTCTACTCATTAACCCTTACATCATTAACAATTAAGAAATTACAAATATTAATTAAACCCCAATACACCGTATAAAATTGGCGCTCCCACAACACGGGGCTATCTAAAGTCATATTTTATATAATTAGGGTAATCTATTAATTTATGCAAGTAATTAACTCCCCATTAATCCTATATAAAATTGCCGCCCAAAGAACGTGGGGCATTACAATATCAATCACACCCAAAATTTATTATATAAAATTGGCGCCCATCCGCACGGCTTGATACGCGATAGAGTATCACTTATAAGTCTGGGTAAAGAGCAGGCAGTAGATTAGATTAACCTAGAGTAAGATAAAGATAATTCATAGTGTAGAGGCTAGTTTGAATGATCACGCGCAGTAGGGCAAAGATGGCCAGTAATTCGGATAGTGTGGAATTTGAGATTAACAATCAGTTAGGTATGCCTAATACCGAGGAGGGCAACACACCTAGCGATCCAGACAGCGTGGTGGAGACTCCAGATGATAGGGCGCGGGGACCGACACCTAGACAACAAGAAGAGGTGACACTACAAACACTAATGACATTAATTATCGAAAGTAATAGATTAATTCGTTAAGAATTGGATAAAGAATTCAAAAAGCAGAATGAAATGTTTGAGAAACAAGATGAATATTATAGAGTAATCGATGAAAAACTAGATAGTAATCATGAATAAATTACGCAGCAGCTCACGCTGTTACGCACAGAACTACGTGAAGATACGAATTCCTGGAACGCGGACAGAAGCGAGGTCCAGAAGAAGCAGGAAGAAGAGGTGAATAAGAGTTACGAAGATGTACGGAAAGTACAAGATACTGATAATGCTGTTGATTTCACAGACGTGCCAGCTAATAAGAAATTATCAACTGTGGGACCTAATGCGAATGTCATTAGCAACCCGAGGAAGGAGTGGATTAAGAAGAGAAATGACTTTGTTTCTTGGTATCTGACGATGTCGGAAGATGATTATCATGACATGGATAGAGATAATAAAAGTTTAATACCACCAAGTAGAATGCGTAAAAAGCATAAATTCAACGATACGAGGTTAGACACTGCATCATTGAAACCAATGGTGAACTATTTAGAATGTGGAACAGGCACACATCGTCTAAGTAGTCGAGCCGCAGCAATAAGAAGCATGAAGAGGAAGTTCGATATTAAGATGAACACTGCGTGTTATGGAGCAGAATGCAAATTTAAGCAAGCCATGGATGATGTGAAGCGGAAAACCTACAGGATCCGTATATAAATTCGTCCTGGGCAAGGAATGTTATGAGAAAAAGGAGAAGAATGAAATTCGCCGAACGACTTAAAAAAATTGTAAGTGCTACCAGTACTGAAAGAAGATATCAAGCGCTCGAGATAAGATTTCTTAAGAATATAGAAAACAAAATACTAAGTGCGTCGTAAATAATGGTAGTATGACTGGAAAAAGTTGTCCAAGGCGAGGGTACGGAATATTTCCAACACACCCGCACAAAAGGAGTGGTAAACAGGTTTGGAAGAGGCGACAAAAGCAATTTATCGCGTGTTGGCCTAGAGAAAGTTATCGAAAAGGACGGTGCGACATATCTTTTACTCACACTAAAAGCGAGAGGAAGAGACACGTCATAAATCTTGGAGGTGTCAAGTGCAGAACACATTGTAGCAGCATAACGGGAACAACTGACCGCCTGGAAAGTGAATGTGTGACGCAAGCCACTAGGTCAAATACCCTTACTGTTTACAAACAAAAATGCGTGCGTTAGTAACGGCACAAAATCTACAAGACATGCAACTATGTCTTCACAAATAGAAAGTTAAAAATGAATTAAATGAAAACGTGGTAAGGAGGCGATTTAAAAAAAAACGTCTAAAATTTAATGATTAAGTTAGATAATATTGAGTAAAATACATTAATTATGATTGTGATTATGTGAGGGTACATAAACCAAAGAAAATAAATAGATGTGAATATTGATGAATGAAATTAATGAAAGTAAAACGATTACTAAATTTAATGTCGGAGAGAAAGTGTTAATAAGAACTTACTATAAATCCGACGCAATTCAAAAGAAAATTGATAAATTCTACGAATTATATAGTGGACCATATAGAATACACCGGATTCTTGGGGACGCAACGTACGAACTCGTCGATTGCGAAGATGAAAACAAGGTCCGAGGAAAATTTAATATAAAACAAATCAAGAAATACCATGAACGAAAGGATGATGTATAATCTACAAGGAGAAAATAAAGGGATATCTGGTGGTGTTAGCTGATGAGTCGAGTCGCATACGCTAGGGTAGTTGACGCGGGAATTTCATTCAGGCTAGCCAACCATAAATAAAAAACACAATATGTATTGTAAATTTAAATTTAAAAAATGTTATGTAAGTCTTTAGGAATAATATATGTGAAAAGGACTAACGATACGTTAAGTGATACAAGTGAGTGAACACTTTGATTAATATTGTTTTATGGAATTTGGTGAATAAAAGGAGATTTTCTTTATAAAATTCTAATTTAGTTACACGGCAATAAATTGTCACAGGTGTAATAAATGTAAGAAAGGATACGAATGATCAACGTAGATCGATATTTCACGTGTAAAGCAAACCATGTTGACGAAATCATGTATAATCATTAGATTCAATTTTAAATGGATGTTAGGTTAAGATTACTTAATAATTACTTTAGGAATATATGTACATGTTTAGTTAATAGGATCGATTGTGGTGTAATCTAAAGATAATAATACAATGATCATCACCGTTATCAATCAAAATTTTGATGCTATTATGTAATGGAGGTAACTAGAGGAATACTTGGACCACTTAATCAAGTATTTTCTTTAATATATTACATGAAGCAAAGTCTTCAAATAATTTAATTTTATATTATTTCATTATTGATGTATTACATGTCTATTCTTTAAGAAACAATATCAAATCGTTTTGCACCTAATTCTACATTTATTGAGTATTTATAAGTTGTTATGATAGGATGTAAACACGTTTACACAAATAACACGTGCAAGCGTTCATGTAAAATGCGTTCAAGCAATCCAAATGGATGGCAATAAATTCAGATAATTGATCTAAACAAAAGGGGGATATACCAAATGCAACACATCATGGAAGTAGGTCATAGAGAGACGCTTCTCATAGACGAAGGTGGACACGGCGACACAGGGCGCAGAATGTGGATTCAATTGTTCCCTGAGGTCACATCATTAAATCCCCATTGGGGACGATATAGCAATCAAAAAATTAAAAATTTAATTTTCGTGCTTGACCAGTTGTTCTCACGCTACGGTGGCAGTGACTCTAAGAACAGAGCCATAAAACAAAGTAATTGGTGTAGGTGACAACTAACGCCCTATCAGACAATAGAAGCGCGTTCAGTACGAGGCAACAATAAGAAGTGACGACTTGAGTTGACAGGAGCGTGCCAACGGAGAATTATGACACCGTAACAAATTGAACAATGTACTTGGCTCTGCCGTACGTTTACGCGGAATCGAAGCAGGCGTGCATTTAAGGGTGTAGCTGAGGAACGAGGTCACTATACAAATAACGAGACGAGAGACAAAGGGTTCAGGACGTACTGCAGTCTTTAGAAACGATCCAAACAACAAACTATGAAGAGACCCAGCGTCAAGTCACAGCGGGATATACGCTTAAGTGACAAGCTGAAATTTACAACGAGAAAGCGTGGAGGTTACAACCGTCGACACTGGATGGAAAACTGTTAATTGCCATGACACAGAGTTTCAGTAACGAACAGTACCCGGGATGTTAAGAGTAAACCCTTGCTGGAGACTCGAACAATGAGTTGATTGACACGCGGAGTTTGGCTTGCATTTCCCAGAACGAGAGTGACGCCTGGACAAGACGATTCAAAGGACATCTCTAGCTACCTATCAGAACAAAGTATTTCACGAGAGAGAGCGGAAAAGAAGCCCGTTTCCATAGCAACTAGCAGAAGAACAAATCAGAGGGTAGAAGACTGGAAGACTTCGAAATGGTGGGAAACGACTTCGAGAGAGGGTAGTGTTTCAGCCTATCATAGTAATCTTAGGCGTGGACAAGCCAGAGACCAAATTTCTAGTAGGGAGACGTTAATAAAAACCAAGTGCCCAACGCGTGACGAGGCAGTCTTCTAATAAATTTTGGCAGTCTTATTACAAATTTCGGCAGTGATATAATAATCTTCGGGAGTCTTATAATAATGTTGAAAGTCTTATAATAATTCTTGAGCAGTTCGCGAGGAGTCTTATATATAAAAACTTTGAGTGTCTAAAATAACTTGCCAAACAGTTCGCGAAGAGTCTTATATTAATCGGACTACAAAAGTATTTGTGCGACATATAACTCTCGTAATTAACTTTATAATGTTACAAACAATCTCACAAGTTTACTAAGTCATACTTCTATATCGAACAACCGTGAATTCTCAAAGTACGTGGAATGGTGAACTGAACTTTGTTTAACTAAAAATATATATAATTATTTACATATTAGAAAACAGTATAACGAGCAGTAATTCACAATATGCGTGAACGTTGTAATAACATCTATAAATTACTGTAACCAAGACACTTTTATTCAAAGGAAATATTAGACAGACACAATAATACCTTGCGTAGTCACACAAAAAACACACAGAACATTTAATCAAGCAATGATTATACGCGGAGACAAGGTGGAGCGTGTGAACATAGAATAACACAACACACTATTCTGTTAACGACGCGAGTGCGAATAACAAGTGAAAGTGATCATCACCATCATTATTCAATGGAGCAGCATTTCCAACGATCATCATCACCTGGAGATAGCGCCGATGGATTAACGGATTAACCTTTACCAAGTAACTCTTTATGATCTTGTTAATATAGTCAACTACTGTCCTGTCTCTTTCCAAGAATCTAACCCTGAGCAATTATGAGAAAAGTTAGTAAAAGAAGGTTGCATTCAATATATAATTATATTCTAATAAAGCCAATCCATCTGGGTGAATGAACGCATTAGGTAGGGTAAATATTATTTGATTTTGTTGTATGCATTTTATATATATTGTATGTATTTACAGGGAGCAATTAAGGAGGAATTTATGTTTTGATATATGTTGTATGTATTTACAGGTACCAGGAAGATATTTATATGTTTGTTATTGAATACAAAATGTTTAACATATAATAAATTAGTACCTAAGCAATCAATCAATAATGCGTTCATCATTCTCAGTAAACCCTGTGTAATCCACAATTCGCATCATTATTATAATTTAATATTAAAGAAGCAACCTAAGTAAATTAGTAGATTTGTACCTTAATTACATTGTAATAATTAGCTGATGAAGGGTCTACTCATTAACCCTTACATCATTAACAATTAAGAAATTACAAATATTAATTAAACCCCAATACACCGTATAAAATTGGCGCTCCCACAACACGGGGCTATCTAAAGTCATATTTTATATAATTAGGGTAATCTATTAATTTATGCAAGTAATTAACTCCCCATTAATCCTATATAAAATTGCCGCCCAAAGAACGTGGGGCATTACAATATCAATCACACCCAAAATTTATTATATAAAATTGGCGCCCATCCGCACGGCTTGATACGCGATAGAGTATCACTTATAAGTCTGGGTAAATAGCAGGCAGTAGATTAGATTAACCTAGAGTAAGATAAAGATAATTCATAGTGTAGAGGCTAGTTTGAATGATCACGCGCAGTAGGGCAAAGATGGCCAGTAATTCGGATAGTGTGGAATTTGAGATTAACAATCAGTTAGGTATGCCTAATACCGAGGAGGGCAACACACCTAGCAATCCAGACAGCGTGGTGGAGACTCCAGATGATAGGGCGCGGGGACCGACACCTAGACAACAAGAAGAGGTGACACTACAAACACTAATGACATTAATTATCGAAAGTAATAGATTAATTCGTGAAGAATTGGATAAACAATTCAAAAAGCAGAATGAAATGTTTGAGAAACAAGATGAATATTATAGAGTAATCGATGAAAAACTAGATAGTAATCATGAATAAATTACGCAGCAGCTCACGCTGTTACGCACAGAACTACGTGAAGATACGAATACCTGGAACGCGGACAGAAGCGAGGTCCAGAAGAAGCAGGAAGAAGAGGTGAATAAGAATTACGAAGATGTACGGAAAGTACAAGATACTGATAATGCTGTTGATTTCACAGACGTGCCAGCTAATAAGAAATTATCAACTGTGGGACCTAATGCGAATGTCATTAGCAACCCGAGGAAGGAGTGGATTAAGAAGAGAAATGACTTTGTTTCTTGGTATCTGACGATGTCGAAAGATGATTATCATGACATGGATAGAGATAATAAAAGTTTAATACCACCAAGTAGAATGCGTAAAAAGCATAAATTCAACGATACGAGGATAGACACTGCATCAGTGAAACCAATGGTGAACTATTTAGAATGTGGAACAGGCACACATCGTCTAAGTAGTCGAGCCGCAGCAATAAGAAGCATGAAGAGGAAGTTCGATATTAAGATGAACACTGCGTGTTATGGAGCAGAATGCAAATTTAAGCAAGCCATGGATGATGTGAAGCGGAAAACCTACAGGATCCGTATATAAATTCGTCCTGGGCAAGGAATGTTATGAGAAAAAGGAGAAGAATGAAATTCGCCGAACGACTTAAAAAAATTGTAAGTGCTACCAGTACTGAAAGAAGATATCAAGCGCTCGAGATAAGATTTCTTAAGAATAGAGAAAACAAAATACTAAGTGCGTCGTAAATAATGGTAGTATGACTGGAAAAAGTTGTCCAAGGCGAGGGTACGGAATATTTCCAACACACCCGCACAAAAGGGGTGGTAAACAGGTTTCGAAGAGGCGACAAAAGCAATTTAGCGCGTGTTGGCCTAGAGAAAGTTATCGAAAAGGACGGTGCGACATATCTTTTACTCACTCTAAAAGCGAGAGGAAGAGACACGTCATAAATCTTGGAGGTGTCAAGTGCAGAACACATTGTAGCAGCATAACGGGAACAACTGACCGCCTGGAAAGTGAATGTGTGACGCAAGCCACTAGGTCAAATACCCTTACTGTTTACAAACAAAAATGCGTGCGTTAGTAACGGCACAAAATCTACAAGACATGCAACTATGTCTTCACAAATAGAAAGTTAAAAATGAATTAAATGAAAACGTGGTAAGGAGGCGATTTAAAAAAAAACGTCTAAAATTTAATGATTAAGTTAGATAATATTGAGTAAAATACATTAATTATGATTGTGATTATGTGAGGGTACATAAACCAAAGAAAATAAATAGATGTGAATATTGATGAATGAAATTAATGAAAGTAAAACGATTACTAAATTTAATGTCGGAGAGAAAGTGTTAATAAGAACTTACTATCAATCCGACGCAATTCAAAAGAAAATTGATAAATTCTACGAATTATATAGTGGACCATATACAATACACCGGATTCTTGGGGACGCAACGTACGAACTCGTCGATTGCGAAGATGAAAACAAGGTCCGAGGAAAATTTAATATAAAACAAATCAAGAAATACCATGAACGAAAGGATGATGTATAATCTACAAGGAGAAAATAAAGGGATATCTGGTGGTGTTAGCTGATGAGTCGAGTCGCATACGCTAGGGTAGTTGACGCGGGAATTTCATTCAGGCTAGCCAACCATAAATAAAAAACACAATATGTATTGTAAATTTAAATTTAAAAAATGTTATGTAAGTCTTTAGGAATAACATATGTGAAAAGCACTAACGATACGTTAAGTGATACAAGTGAGTGAACACTTTGATTAATATTGTTTTATGGAATTTGGTGAATAAAAGGAGATTTTCCTTATAAAATTCTTATTTAGTTACACGGCAATAAATTGTCACAGGTGTAATAAATGTAAGAAAGAATACGAATGATCAACGTAGATCGATATTTCACGTGTAAAGCAAACCATGTTGACGAAATCATTTATAAACATTAGATTCAATTTTAAATGGATGTTAGGTTAAGATTACTTAATGATTACTTTAAGAATATATGTACATGTTTAGTTAACAGGATCGATTGTGGTGTAATCTAAAGATAATAATACAATGATCATCACCGTTATCAATCAAAATTTTGATGCTATTATGTAATGGAGGTAACTAGAGGAATACTTGGACCACTTAATCAAGTATTTTCTTTAATATATTACATGAAGCAAAGTCTTCAAATAATTTAATTTTATATTATTTCATTATTGATGTATTACATGTCTATTCTTTAAGAAACAATATCAAATCGTTTTGTACCTAATTCTACATTTATTGAGTATTTATAAGTTGTTATGATAGGATGTAAACACGTTTACACAAATAACACGTGCAAGCGTTCATGTAAAATGCGTTCAAGCAATCCAAATGGATGGCAATAAATTCAGGTAATTGATCTAAACAAAAGGGGGATATACCAAATGCAACACATCATGGAAGTAGGTCATAGAGAGACGCTTCGCATAGACGAAAGTGGACACGGCGACACAGGGCGCAGAATGTGGATTCAATTGTTCCCTGAGGTCACATCATTAAATCCACATTGGGGACGATATAGCAATCAAAAAATTAAAAATTTAATTTTCGTGCTTGACCAGTTGTTCTCACGCTACGGTGGCAGTGACTCTAAGAACAGAGCCATAAAACAAAGTAATTGGTGTAGGTGACAACTAACGCCCTATCAGACAATAGAAGCGCGTTCAGTACGAGGCAACAATAAGAAGTGACGACTTGAGTTGACAGGAGCGTGCCAACGGAGAATTATGACACCGTAACAAATTGAACAATGTACTTGGCTCTGCCGTACGTTTACGCGGAATCGAAGCAGGCGTGCATTTAAGGGTGTAGCTGAGGAACGAGGTCACTATACAAATAACGAGACGAGAGACAAAGGGTTCAGGACGTACTGCAGTCTTTAGAAACGATCCAAACAACAAACTATGAAGAGACCCAGCGTCAAGTCACAGCGGGATATACGCTTAAGTGACAATCTGAAATTTACAACGAGAAAGCGTGGAGGTTACAACCGTCGACACTGGATGGAAAACTGTTAATTGCCATGACACAGAGTTTCAGTAACGAACAGTACCCGGGATGTTAAGAGTAAACCCTTGCTGGAGACTCGAACAATGAGTTGATTGACACGCGGAGTTTGGCTTGCATTTCCCAGAACGAGAGTGACGCCTGGACAAGACGATTCAAAGGACATCTCTAGCTACCTATCAGAACAAAGTATTTCACGAGAGAGAGCGGAAAAGAAGCCCGTTTCCATAGCAACTAGCAGAAGAACAAATCAGAGGGTAGAAGACTGGAAGACTTCGAAATGGTGGGAAACGACTTCGAGAGAGGGTAGTGTTTCAGCCTATCATAGTAATCTTAGGCGTGGACAAGCCAGAGACCAAATTTCTAGTAGGGAGACGTTAAAAAAACCAAGTGCCCAACGCGTGACGAGGCAGTCTTCTAATAAATTTTGGCAGTCTTATTACAAATTTCGGCAGTGATATAATAATCTTCGGGAGTCTTATAATAATGTTGAAAGTCTTATAATAATTCTTGAGCAGTTCGCGAGGAGTCTTATATATAAAAACTTTGAGTGTCTAAAATAACTTGCCAAACAGTTCGCGAAGAGTCTTATATTAATCGGACTACAAAAGTATTTGTGCGACATATAACTCTCGTAATTAACTTTATAATGTTACAAACAATCTCACAAGTTTACTAAGTCATACTTCTATATCGAACAACCGTGAATTCTCAAAGTACGTGGAATGGTGAACTGAACTTTGTTTAACTAAAAATATATATAATTATTTACATATTAGAAAACAGTATAACGAGCAGTAATTCACAATATGCGTGAACGTTGTAATAACATCTATAAATTACTGTAACCAAGACACTTTTATTCAAAGGAAATATTAGACAGACACAATAATACCTTGCGTAGTCACACAAAAAACACACAGAACATTTAATCAAGCAATGATTATACGCGGAGACAAGGTGGAGCGTGTGAACATAGAATAACACAACACACTATTCTGTTAACGACGCGAGTGCGAATAACAAGTGAAAGTGATCATCACCATCATTATTCAATGGAGCAGCATTTCCAACGATCATCATCACCTGGAGATAGCGCCGATGGATTAACGGATTAACCTTTACCAAGTAACTCTTTATGATCTTGTTAATATAGTCAACTACTGTCCTGTCTCTTTCCAAGAATCTAACCCTGAGCAATTATGAGAAAAGTTAGTAAAAGAAGGTTGCATTCAATATATAATTATATTCTATTAAAGCCAATCCATCTGGGTGAATGAACGCATTAGGTAGGGTAAATATTATTTGATTTTGTTGTATGCATTTTATATATATTGTATGTATTTACAGGGAGCAATTAAGGAGGAATTTATGTTTTGATATATGTTGTATGTATTTACAGGTACCAGGAAGATATTTATATGTTTGTTATTGAATACAAAATGTTTAACATATAATAAATTAGTACCTAAGCAATCAATCAATAATGCGTTCATCATTCTCAGTAAACCCTGTGTAATCCACAATTCGCATCATTATTATAATTTAATATTAAAGAAGCAACCTAAGTAAATTAGTAGATTTGTACCTTAATTACATTGTAATAATTAGCTGATGAAGGGTCTACTCATTAACCCTTACATCATTAACAATTAAGAAATTACAAATATTAATTAAACCCCAATACACCGTATAAAATTGGCGCTCCCACAACACGGGGCTATCTAAAGTCATATTTTATATAATTAGGGTAATCTATTAATTTATGCAAGTAATTAACTCCCCATTAATCCTATATAAAATTGCCGCCCAAAGAACGTGGGGCATTACAATATCAATCAGACCCAAATTTATTATATAAAATTGGCGCCCATCCGCACGGCTTGATACGCGATACAGTATCACTTATAAGTCTGGGTAAAGAGCAGGCAGTAGATTAGATTAACCTAGAGTAAGATAAAGATAATTCATAGTGTAGAGGCTAGTTTGAATGATCACGCGCAGTAGGGCAAAGATGGCCAGTAATTCGGATAGTGTGGAATTTGAGATTAACAATCAGTTAGGTATGCCTAATACCGAGGAGGGCAACACACCTAGCGATCCAGACAGCGTGGTGGAGACTCCAGATGATAGGGCGCGGGGACCGACAGCTAGACAACAAGAAGAGGTGACACTACAAACACTAATGACATTAATTATCGAAAGTAATAGATTAATTCGTGAAGAATTGGATAAACAATTCAAAAAGCAGAATGAAATGTTTGAGAAACAAGATGAATATTATAGAGTAATCGATGAAAAACTAGATAGTAATCATGAATAAATTACGCACCAGCTCACGCTGTTACGCACAGAACTACGTGAAGATACGAATACCTGGAACGCGGACAGAAGCGAGGTCCAGAAGTAGCAGGAAGAAGAGGTGAATAAGAGTTACGAAGATGTACGGAAAGTACAAGATACTGATAATGCTGTTGATTTCACAGACGTGCCAGCTAATAAGAAATTATCAACTGTGGGACCTAATGCGAATGTCATTAGCAACCCGAGGAAGGAGTGGATTAAGAAGAGAAATGACTTTGTTTCTTGGTATCTGACGATGTCGAAAGATGATTATCATGACATGGATAGAGATAATAAAAGTTTAATACCACCAAGTAGAATGCGTAAAAAGCATAAATTCAACGATACGAGGATAGACACTGCATCAGTGAAACCAATGGTGAACTATTTAGAATGTGGAACAGGCACACATCGTCTAAGTAGTCGAGCCGCAGCAATAAGAAGCATGAAGAGGAAGTTCGATATTAAGATGAACACTGCGTGTTATGGAGCAGAATGCAAATTTAAGCAAGCCATGGATGATGTGAAGCGGAAAACCTACAGGATCCGTATATAAATTCGTCCTGGGCAAGGAATGTTATGAGAAAAAGGAGAAGAATGAAATTCGCCGAATGACTTAAAAAAATTGTAAGTGCTACCAGTACTGAAAGAAGATATCAAGCGCTCGAGATAAGATTTCTTAAGAATAGAGAAAACAAAATACTAAGTGCGTCGTAAATAATGGTAGTATGACTGGAAAAAGTTGTCCAAGGCGAGGGTACGGAATATTTCCAACACACCCGCACAAAAGGGGTGGTAAACAGGTTTCGAAGAGGCGACAAAAGCAATTTAGCGCGTGTTGGCCTAGAGAAAGTTATCGAAAAGGACGGTGCGACATATCTTTTACTCACTCTAAAAGCGAGAGGAAGAGACACGTCATAAATCTTGGAGGTGTCAAGTGCAGAACACATTGTAGCAGCATAACGGGAACAACTGACCGCCTGGAAAGTGAATGTGTGACGCAAGCCACTAGGTCAAATACCCTTACTGTTTACAAACAAAAATGCGTGCGTTAGTAACGGCACAAAATCTACAAGACATGCAACTATGTCTTCACAAATAGAAAGTTAAAAATGAATTAAATGAAAACGTGGTAAGGAGGCGATTTAAAAAAAAACGTCTAAAATTTAATGATTAAGTTAGATAATATTGAGTAAAATACATTAATTATGATTGTGATTATGTGAGGGTACATAAACCAAAGAAAATAAATAGATGTGAATATTGATGAATGAAATTAATGAAAGTAAAACGATTACTAAATTTAATGTCGGAGAGAAAGTGTTAATAAGAACTTACTATCAATCCGACGCAATTCAAAAGAAAATTGATAAATTCTACGAATTATATAGTGGACCATATAGAATACACCGGATTCTTGGGGACGCAACGTACGAACTCGTCGATTGCGAAGATGAAAACAAGGTTCGAGGAAAATTTAATATAAAACAAATCAAGAAATACCATGAACGAAAGGATGATGTATAATCTACAAGGAGAAAATAAAGGGATATCTGGTGGTGTTAGCTGATGAGTCGAGTCGCATACGCTAGGGTAGTTGACGCGGGAATTTCATTCAGGCTAGCCAACCATAAATAAAAAACACAATATGTATTGTAAATTTAAATTTAAAAAATGTTATGTAAGTCTTTAGGAATAACATATGTGAAAAGGACTAACGATACGTTAAGTGATACAAGTGAGTGAACACTTTGATTAATATTGTTTTATGGAATTTGGTGAATAAAAGGAGATTTTCCTTATAAAATTCTTATTTAGTTACACGGCAATAAATTGTCACAGGTGTAATAAATGTAAGAAAGAATACGAATGATCAACGTAGATCGATATTTCACGTGTAAAGCAAACCATGTTGACGAAATCATTTATAAACATTAGATTCAATTTTAAATGGATGTTAGGTTAAGATTACTTAATGATTACTTTAAGAATATATGTACATGTTTAGTTAACAGGATCGATTGTGGTGTAATCTAAAGATAATAATACAATGATCATCACCGTTATCAATCAAAATTTTGATGCTATTATGTAATGGAGGTAACTAGAGGAATACTTGGACCACTTAATCAAGTATTTTCTTTAATATATTACATGAAGCAAAGTCTTCAAATAATTTAATTTTATATTATTTCATTATTGATGTATTACATGTCTATTCTTTAAGAAACAATATCAAATCGTTTTGTACCTAATTCTACATTTATTGAGTATTTATAAGTTGTTATGATAGGATGTAAACACGTTTACACAAATAACACGTGCAAGCGTTCATGTAAAATGCGTTCAAGCAATCCAAATGGATGGCAATAAATTCAGGTAATTGATCTAAACAAAAGGGGGATATACCAAATGCAACACATCATGGAAGTAGGTCATAGAGAGACGCTTCGCATAGACGAAAGTGGACACGGCGACACAGGGCGCAGAATGTGGATTCAATTGTTCCCTGAGGTCACATCATTAAATCCACATTGGGGACGATATAGCAATCAAAAAATTAAAAATTTAATTTTCGTGCTTGACCAGTTGTTCTCACGCTACGGTGGCAGTGACTCTAAGAACAGAGCCATAAAACAAAGTAATTGGTGTAGGTGACAACTAACGCCCTATCAGACAATAGAAGCGCGTTCAGTACGAGGCAACAATAAGAAGTGACGACTTGAGTTGACAGGAGAGTGCCATCGGAGAATTATGACACCGTAACAAATTGAACAATGTACTTGGCTCTGCCGTACGTTTACGCGGAATCGAAGCAGGCGTGCATTTAAGGGTGTAGCTGAGGAACGAGGTCACTATACAAATAACGAGACGAGAGACAAAGGGTTCAGGACGTACTGCAGTCTTTAGAAACGATCCAAACAACAAACTATGAAGAGACCCAGCGTCAAGTCACAGCGGGATATACGCTTAAGTGACAAGCTGAAATTTACAACGAGAAAGCGTGGAGGTTACAACCGTCGACACTGGATGGAAAACTGTTAATTGCCATGACACAGAGTTTCAGTAACGAACAGTACCCGGGATGTTAAGAGTAAACCCTTGCTGGAGACTCGAACAATGAGTTGATTGACACGCGGAGTTTGGCTTGCATTTCCCAGAACGAGAGTGACGCCTGGACAAGACGATTCAAAGGACATCTCTAGCTACCTATCAGAACAAAGTATTTCACGAGAGAGAGCGGAAAAGAAGCCCGTTTCCATAGCAACTAGCAGAAGAACAAATCAGAGGGTAGAAGACTGGAAGACTTCGAAATGGTGGGAAACGACTTCGAGAGAGGGTAGTGTTTCAGCCTATCATAGTAATCTTAGGCGTGGACAAGCCAGAGACCAAATTTCTAGTAGGGAGACGTTAATAAAAACCAAGTGCCCAACGCGGGACGAGGCAGTCTTATAATAAATTTTGGCAGTCTTATTACAAATTTCGGCAGTGATATAATAATCTTCGGGAGTCTTATAATAATGTTGAAAGTCTTATAATAATTCTCGAGCAGTTCGCGAGGAGTCTTATATATAAAAACTTTGAGTGTCTAAAATAACTTGCCAAACAGTTCGCGAAGAGTCTTATATTAATCGGACTACAAAAGTATTTGTGCGACATATAACTCTCGTAATTAACTTTATAATGTTACAAACAATCTCACAAGTTTACTAAGTCATACTTCTATATCGAACAACCGTGAATTCTCAAAGTACGTGGAATGGTGAACTGAACTTTGTTTAACTAAAAATATATATAATTATTTACATATTAGAAAACAGTATAACGAGCAGTAATTCACAATATGCGTGAACGTTGTAATAACATCTATAAATTACTGTAACCAAGACACTTTTATTCAAAGGAAATATTAGACAGACACAATAATACCTTGCGTAGTCACACAAAAAACACACAGAACATTTAATCAAGCAATGATTATACGCGGAGACAAGGTGGAGCGTGTGAACATAGAATAACACAACACACTATTCTGTTAACGACGCGAGTGCGAATAACAAGTGAAAGTGATCATCACCATCATTATTCAATGGAGCAGCATTTCCAACGATCATCATCACCTGGAGATAGCGCCGATGGATTAACGGATTAACCTTTACCAAGTAACTCTTTATGATCTTGTTAATATAGTCAACTACTGTCCTGTCTCTTTCCAAGAATCTAACCCTGAACAATTATGAGAAAAGTTAGTAAAAGAAGGTTGCATTCAATATATAATTATGTTCTATTAAAGCCAATCCATCTGGGTGAATGAACGCATTAGGTAGAGTAAATATTATTTGATTTTGTTGTATGCATTTTATATATGTTGTATGTATTTACAGGGAGCAATTAAGGAGGAATTTATGTTTTGATATATGTTGTATGTATGTACAGGTACCAGGAAGATATTTATATGTTTGTTATTGAATACAAAATGTTTACCATATAATAAATTAGTACCTAAGCAATCAATCAATAATGCGTTCATCATTCTCAGTAAACCCTGTGTAATCCACAATTCGCATCATTATTATAATTTAATATTAAAGAAGCAACCTAAGTAAATTAGTAGATTTGTACCTTAATTACATTGTAATAATTAGCTGATGAAGGGTCTACTCATTAACCCTTACATCATTAACAATTAAGAAATTACAAATATTAATTAAACCCCAATACACCGTATAAAATTGGCGCTCCCACAACACGGGGCTATCTAAAGTCATATTTTATATAATTAGGGTAATCTATTAATTTATGCAAGTAATTAACTCCCCATTAATCCTATATAAAATTGCCGCCCAAAGAACGTGGGGCATTACAATATCAATCAGACCCAAATTTATTATATAAAATTGGCGCCCATCCGCACGGCTTGATACGCGATAGAGTATCACTTATAAGTCTGGGTAAAGAGCAGGCAGTAGATTAGATTAACCTAGAGTAAGATAAAGATAATTCATAGTGTAGAGGCTAGTTTGAATGATCACGCGCAGTAGGGCAAAGATGGCCAGTAATTCGGATAGTGTGGAATTTGAGATTAACAATCAGTTAGGTATGCCTAATACCGAGGAGGGCAACACACCTAGCGATCCAGACAGCGTGGTGGAGACTCCAGATGATACGGCGCGGGGACCGACGCCTAGACCACAAGAAGAGGTGACACTACAAACACTAATGACATTAATTATCGAAAGTAATAGATTAATTCGTGAAGAATTGGATAAACAATTCAAAAAGGAGAATGAAATGTTTGAGAAACAAGATGAATATTATAGAGTAATCGATGAAAAACTAGATAGTAATCATGAATAAATTACGCAGCAGCTCACGCTGTTACGCACAGAACTACGTGAAGATACGAATACCTGGAACGCGGACAGAAGCGAGGTCCAGAAGAAGCAGGAAGGAGAGGTGAATAAGAGTTACGAAGATGTACGGAAAGTACAAGATACTGATAATGCTGTTGATTTCACAGACGTGCCAGCTAATAAGAAATTATCAACTGTGGGACCTAATGCGAATGTCATTAGCAACCCGAGGAAGGAGTGGATTAAGAAGAGAAATGACTTTGTTTCTTGGTATCTGACGATGTCGGAAGATGATTATCATGACATGGATAGAGATAATAAAAGTTTAATACCACCAAGTAGAATGCGTAAAAAGCATAAATTCAACGATACGAGGTTAGACACTGCATCAGTGAAACCAATGGTGAACTATTTAGAATGTGGAACAGGCACACATCGTCTAAGTAGTCGAGCCGCAGCAATAAGAAGCATGAAGAGGAAGTTCGATATTAAGATGAACACTGCGTGTTATGGAGCAGAATGCAAATTTAAGCAAACCATGGATGATGTGAAGCGGAGAACCTACAGGATCCGTATATAAATTCGTCCTGGGCAAGGAATGTTATGAGAAAAAGGAGAAGAATGAAATTCGCCGAACGACTTAAGAAAATTGTAAGTGCTACCAGTACTGAAAGAAGATATCAAGCGCTCGAGATAAGATTTCTTAAGAATATAGAAAACAAAATACTAAGTGCGTCGTAAATAATGGTAGTATGACTGGAAAAAGTTGTCCAAGGCGAGGGTACGGAATATTTCCAACACCCGCACAAAAGGAGTGGTAAACAGGTTTGGAAGAGGCGAGAAAAGCAATTTAAGGCGTGTTGGCCTAGAGAAAGTTATCGAAAAGAACGGTGCGACATATCTTTTACTCACTCTAAAAGCGAGAGGAAGAGACACGTCATAAATCTTGGAGGTGTCAAGTGCAGAACACATTGTAGCAGCATAACGGGAACAACTGACCGCCTGGAAAGTGAATGTGTGACGCAAGCCACTAGGTCAAATACCCTTACTGTTTACAAACAAAAATGCGTGCGTTAGTAACGGCACAAAATCTACAAGACATGCAACTATGTCTTCACAAATAGAAAGTTAAAAATGAATTAAATGAAAACGTGGTAAGGAGGCGATTTAAAAAAAAACGTCTAAAATTTAATGATTAAGTTAGATAATATTGAGTAAAATACATTAATTATGATTGTGGTTATGTGAGGATACATAAACCAAAGAAAATAAATAGATGTGAATATTGATGAATGAAATTAATGAAAGTAAAACGATTACTAAATTTAATGTCGGAGAGAAAGTGTTAATAAGAACTTACTATCAATCCGACGCAATTCAAAAAAAATTGATAAATTCTACGAATTATATAGTGGACCATATAGAATACACCGGATTCTTGGGGACGCAACGTACGAACTCGTCGATTGCGAAGATGAAAACAAGGTCCGAGGAAAATTTAATATGAAACAAATCAAGAAATACCATGAACGAAAGGATGATGTATAATCTACAAGGAGAAAATAAAGGGATATCTGGTGGTGTTAGCTGATGAGTCGAGTCGCATACGCTAGGGTAGTTGACGCGGGAATTTCATTCAGGCTAGCCAACCATAAATAAAAAACACAATATGTATTGTAAATTTAAATTTAAAAAATTTTATGTAAGTCTTTAGGAATAACATATGTGAAAAGGACTAACGATACGTTAAGTGATACAAGTGAGTGAACACTTTGATTAATATTGTTTTATGGAATTTGGTGAATAAAAGGAGATTTTCGTTATAATTTTCTAATTTAGTTACACGGCAATAAATTGTCACAGGTGTTATAAATGTAAGAAAGAATACGAATGATCAACGTAGATCGATATTTCACGTGTAAAGCAAACCATGTTGACGAAATCATGTATAATCACTAGATTCAATTTTAAATGGATGTTAGGTTAAGATTACTTAATGATTACTTTAAGAATATATGTACATGTTTAGTTAATAGGATCAATTGTGGTGTAATCTAAAGATAATAATACAATGATCATCACTGTTATCAATCAAAATTTTGATGCTATTATGTAATGGAGGTAACTAGAGGAATACTTGGACCACTTAATCAAGTATTTTCTTTAATATATTACATGAAGCAAAGTCTTCAAATAATTTAATTTTATATTATTTCATTATTGATGTATTACATGTCTATTCTTTAAGAAACAATATCAAATCGTTTTGTACCTAATTCTACATTTATTGAGTATTTATAAGTTGTTATGATAGGATGTAAACACGTTTACACAAATAACACGTGCAAGCGTTCATGTAAAATGCGTTCAAGCAATCCAAATGGATGGCAATAAATTCAGATAATTGATCTAAACAAAAGGGGGATATACCAAATGCAACACATCATGGAAGTAGGTCATAGAGAGACGCTTCTCATAGACGAAAGTGGACACGGCGACACAGGGCGCAGAATGTGGATTCAATTGTTCCCTGAGGTCACATCATTAAATCCACATTGGGGACGATATAGCAATCAAAAAATTAAAAATTTAATTTTCGTGCTTGACCAGTTGTTCTCACGCTACGGTGGCAGTGACTCTAAGAACAGAGCCATAAAACAAAGTAATTGCGGTAGGTGACAACTAACGCCCTATCAGACAATAGAAGCGCGTTCAGTACGAGGCAACAATAAGAAGTGACGACTTGAGTTGACAGGAGAGTGCCATCGGAGAATTATGACATCGTAACAAATTGAACAATGTACTTGGCTCTGCCGTACGTTTACGCGGAATCGAAGCAGCCGTGCATTTAAGGGTGTAGCTGAGGAACGAGGTCACTATACAAATAACGAGACGAGAGACAAAGGGTTCAGGACGTACTGCAGTCTTTAGAAACGATCCAAACAACAAACTATGAAGAGACCCAGCGTCAAGTCACAGCGGGATATACGCTTAAGTGACAAGCTGAAATTTACAACGAGAAAGCGTGGAGGTTACAACCGTCGACACTGGATGGAAAACTGTTAATTGCCATGACACAGAGTTTCAGTAACGAACAGTACCCGGGATGTTAAGAGTAAACCCTTGCTGGAGACTCGAACAATGAGTTGATTGACACGTGGAGTTTGGCTTGCATTTCCCAGAACGAGAGTGACGCCTGGACAAGACGATTCAAAGGACATCTCTAGCTACCTATCAGAACAAAGTATTTCACGAGAGAGAGCGGAAAAGAAGCCCGTTTTCATAGCAACTAGCAGAAGAACAAATCAGAGGGTAGAAGACTGGAAGACTTCGAAATGGTGGGAAACGACTTCGAGAGAGGGTAGTGTTTCAGCCTATCATAGTAATCTTAGGCGTGGACAAGCCAGAGACCAAATTTCTAGTAGGGAGACGTTAATAAAAACCAAGTGCCCAACGCGGGACGAGGCAGTCTTATAATAAATTTTGGCAGTCTTATTACAAATTTCGGCAGTGATATAATAATCTTCGGGAGTCTTATAATAATGTTGAAAGTCTTATAATAATTCACGAGCAGTTCGCGAGGAGTCTTATATATAAAAACTTTGAGTGTCTAAAATAACTTGCCAAACAGTTCGCGAAGAGTCTTATATTAATCGGACTACAAAAGTATTTGTGCGACATATAACTCTCGTAATTAACTTTATAATGTTACAAACAATCTCACAAGTTTACTAAGTCATACTTCTATATCGAACAACCGTGAATTCTCAAAGTACGTGTAATGGTGAACTGAACTTTGTTTAACTAAAAATATATATAATTATTTACATATTAGAAAACAGTATAACGAGCAGTAATTCACAATATGCGTGAACGTTGTAATAACATCTATAAATTACTGTAACCAAGACACTTTTATTCAAAGGAAATATTAGACAGACACAATAATACCTTGCGTAGTCACACAAAAAACACACAGAACATTTAATCAAGCAATGATTATACGCGGAGACAAGGTGGAGCGTGTGAACATAGAATAACACAACACACCATTCTGTTAACGACGCGAGTGCGAATAACAAGTGAAAGTGATCATCACCATCATTATTCAATGGAGCAGCATTTCCAATGATCATCATCACCTGGAGATAGCGCCGATGGATTAACGGATTAACCTTTACCAAGTAACTCTTTATGATCTTGTTAATATAGTCAACTACTGTCCTGTCTCTTTCCAAGAATCTAACCCTGAACAATTATGAGAAAAGTTAGTAAAAGAAGGTTGCATTCAATATATAATTATGTTCTATTAAAGCCAATCCATCTGGGTGAATGAACGCATTAGGTAGAGTAAATATTATTTGATTTTTTTGTATGCATTTTATATATGTTGTATGTATTTACAGGGAGCAATTAAGGAGGAATTTATGTTTCGATATATGTTGTATGTATATACAGGTACCAGGAAGATATTTATATGTTTGTTATTGCATACAAAATGTTTACCATATAATAAATTAGTACCTAAGCAATCAATCAATAATGCGTTCATCATTCTCAGTAAACCCTGTGTAATCCACAATTCGAATCATTATTATAATTTAATATTAAAGAAGCAACCTAAGTAAATTAGTAGATTTGTACCTTAATTACATTGTAATAATTAGCTGATGAAGGGTCTACTCATTAACCCTTACATCATTAACAATTAAGAAATTACAAATATTAATTAAACCCCAATACACCGTATAAAATTGGCGCTCCCACAACACGGGCCTATCTAAAGTCATATTTTATATAATTAGGGTAATCTATTAATTTATGCAAGTAATTAACTCCCCATTAATCCTATATAAAATTGCCGCCCAAAGAACGTGGGGCATTACAATATCAATCACACCCAAATTTATTATATAAAATTGGCGCCCATCCGCACGGCTTGATACGCGATAGAGTATCACTTATAAGTCTGGGTAAAGAGCAGGCAGTAGATTAGATTAACCTAGAGTAAGATAAAGATAATTCATAGTGTAGAGGCTAGTTTGAATGATCACGCGCAGTAGGGCAAAGATGGCCAGTAATTCGGATAGTGTGGAATTTGAGATTAACAATCAGTTAGGTATGCCTAATACCGAGGAGGGCAACACACCTAGCGATCCAGACAGCGTGGTGGAGACTCCAGATGATAGGGCGCGGGGATCGACGCCTAGACCACAAGAAGAGGTGACACTACAAACACTAATGACATTAATTATCGAAAGTAATAGATTAATTCGTGAAGAATTGGATAAACAATTCAAAAAGGAGAATGAAATGTTTGAGAAACAAGATGAATATTATAGAGTAATCGATGAAAAACTAGATAGTAATCATGAATAAATTACGCAGCAGCTCACGCTGTTACGCACAGAACTACGTGAAGATACGAATACCTGGAACGCGGACAGAAGCGAGGTCCAGAAGAAGCAGGAAGAAGAGGTGAATAAGAGTTACGAAGATGTACGGAAAGTACAAGATACTGATAATGCTGTTGATTTCACAGACGTGCCAGCTAATAAGAAATTATCAACTGTGGGACCTAATGCGAATGTCATTAGCAACCCGTGGAAGGAGTGGATTAAGAAGAGAAATGACTTTGTTTCTTGGTATCTGACGATGTCGGAAGATGATTATCATGACATGGATAGAGATAATAAAAGTTTAATACCACCAAGTAGAATGCGTAAAAAGCATAAATTCAACGATACGAGGTTGGACACTGCATCAGTGAAACCAATGGTGAACTATTTAGAATGTGGAACAGGCACACATCGTCTAAGTAGTCGAGCCGCAGCAATAAGAAGCATGAAGAGGAAGTTCGATATTAAGATGAACACTGCGTGTTATGGAGCAGAATGCAAATTTAAGCAAGCCATGGATGATGTGAAGCGGAAAACCTACAGGATCCGTATATAAATTCGTCCTGGGCAAGGAATGTTATGAGAAAAAGGAGAAGAATGAAATTCGCCGAACGACTTAAGAAAATTGTAAGTGCTACCAGTACTGAAAGAAGATATCAAGCGCTCGAGATAAGATTTCTTAAGAATATAGAAAACAAAATACTAAGTGCGTCGTAAATAATGGTAGTATGACTGGAAAAAGTTGTCCAAGGCGAGGGTACGGAATATTTCCAACACACCCGCACAAAAGGAGTGGTAAACAGGTTTGGAAGAGGCGACAAAAGCAATTTAGCGCGTGTTGGCCTAGAGAAAGTTATCGAAAAGGACGGTGCGACATATCTTTTACTCACTCTAAAAGCGAGAGGAAGAGGCACGTCATAAATCTTGGAGGTGTCAAGTGCAGAACACATTGTAGCAGCATAACGGGAACAACTGACCGCCTGGAAAGTGAATGTGTGACGCAAGCCACTAGGTCAAATACCCTTACTGTTTACAAACAAAAATGCGTGCGTTAGTAACGGCACAAAATCTACAAGACATGCAACTATGTCTTCACAAATAGAAAGTTAAAAATGAATTAAATGAAAACGTGGTAAGGAGGCGATTTAAAAAAAAAAAGTTATGCCTTTGTGTAGATGCCAGCTTTCAAAAGTTTTTTAGAATATATATGAATGTATGTACGTATAGTTACATATTTTGGATTAAGAATAATTAACAAATAAAAAATAAGACAAGTGTCTTATGCAATTCTTAAATGGAGTAAAGTCATTGTGAATCGACTAAATAATTATTCTGTACCCCCTACTTTTGATACTTAGTAAGGCAGTGATGAGAATGTGACGAAAAAGAAACTGTATGGTATTAGATAACACTTGTATGTGTTGTAGGTTTTTTTGTATAAGTAGTGTTATAGTTTTTTGTTTTATATGTAAATATATGAGTAAAAATATGAATATATTTTTATGAATATATTTCCCCAACTTTCGGGCGGTCACGGCCTCACCGAACCCTGACCGTGGATGTAGCTTATCGGTAACAAGCTATGGGCAGACTTATTGTACCCTGACCGTAGTTAGTTATTATTGAAATTGGTGAACTTAGAAATTTAACTGGGGAGGAATAAGGGGAATCTAAAATAACTTTGGAACTACGGCTATATACCTATTGAAAGGTGATAGACCGCTTAAGGGCTTGTAAATAATTATTTTAGTATGGTTACTGGTATCCTGTATACCAGTAATACCGAGCTTAATGTAAAGCCGAAGCAAGGGTTGGGGTAAAATAAAAGAAAAAATATTTACTCCCAGCAGCTTCAGTCCTTGTGGAAGCAACTGGGCGAGACAGTCCAGCCATGGGGGGAAATAGAGTAGTGGATAGGTGGTAGCAACGTTACAAGCTACGGAAATAAATTTCATTTATGGAATTTGTGTAATGTCAAAATAAGTGCAAGTCCTTGACATTAATTACACTAAATTGTAACGATAGGTTAAGGGATTTTGAAGGGAGATTTTAAGAAATGATGTGAGGGGAGGAGTTTAAGATGAATTATAGATAAATGTAAGTTGATAATTACAGTATTATGATACTGATAGTAATGGAGTATTGGAGTAGATTTTTTTGATTATCTATGTATCTGTTGTATTGAATAATTTTCTGTTTTATATAATCATGTTTGTATTGTATAAAGATGACAATAGTAATCTGAATTGGTAACCGAAGTTGCATCTGTTTAAAGGAGTGTTAACGGGACAAAATGGGATGAACTATTGTTTTTAATAATTGACCATTTTCGGCAATACTTTTATAATATTCCATTGTTTGGAATTGCATGGGAAGCCAGAACAAATAATACGTGAGTTGCAGTAAAAGCACGTGGCCGTGCTGCGTAATTAATTCACCACGTGTTTGCAAAGTAAAACGGACTTCTGTATTCTAAAGATATCCAGAACTTTCGATATGTGACAGCCAATGAGAGAAGGAGGTATGAAGTAGACATCCGTTTGGAACCATGTGGCGAAAAAACTCACAGAGCGGATAGCGTCACCCAGCTATCTAAGCTCGCACAGTCGGCGGCATACATTGAACCTAGTCAGACGTTATAACCGTAGCCTCGGAATTTTGGTAGGCCGAAGCGATTACAGTAGTGGAGGCCTACCGAAACTTGTGGAATTGTAAAAGAAGAATATAATGAAGAAAGAGTGAGAGTGACGTAAAATGAATTCTTAAATTGGAATAATTAGAACAGTATTAGTTGTGGCTAAAGTGAAAGAGAGCTACAAGTGATGGCGGAACTCTGTGGATAGCACGTGCAGTTAAGTACAGTGGAGAAGCAACTATTTTGGCTCAAAGTGAAGTAAAACTATAAATATTAAAGAGCTCAGTAAAGGGGGTGAAAAATATATATAGATATGTAATAAGAGAGTGTGTGTTACAAAAGTACTGGTTTATGGTAGTAGAAATATACACATAATGATTTAACGTATAGTAGTTTTGGAAGCATTTTATAAAGAAAAGAGAAAGAATATAAGTTTTGATCCAAATAAATAAATAAGATTTTTTTTAATAGCATAACCATGTGTTAGCTTAATTACCACACCTATTTACCATAACCTGTTTCCGTGCTGAAAAACTCGTCTAACGAATCTGGGTAAGGGAGAATAAATTATCTAAATTACTTAAGGGAAAGAGTATTAGGGTTTCGATGTATAACCTGAAAACATCGTGGCGACCTTTGAACGAGTTTGGAATCTTCTGGTGGTTTTTTTATAATAAGGTAAGTTTAAAGAGTCAGGGTAAGTAGTAGTGAACGTAATTAACGAATCTGGGTAAGTTCTGAATTAAGGGAGAATAAATTACCTAAATTACTTAAGGGAAAGAGTATTAGGGTTTCGATGTGTAACCTGAAAATATCGTGGCAACCTTTGAACGAGTTTGGAATCTTCTGGCGGTTTTTTTATAATAAGGTAAGTTTAAAAGAGTCAGGGTAAGTAGTAGGTTTGTGGCTTTCTTGTGTTTATAAAGTTACAGGAGGTAATTAGAAACTTCAAAATAAAGTCAGTAGAGAATTATATTTGTAATAAGATTTGAAAATTGTTGTTTTTCTAATGGCAATTAGATTGAGAAAAATTTGTTCTTTACATAAGACTGTCAACTGTATAGTAAGGTTATGGGTTTTCAATAAAATGTATCATGTTAGCGATAAGACTATATATATGTTCAAGTATGTAAGAAAAGAAAACAAGAAACCCAGTACTTTGATGAAGGCAAACCAGTACGGCTAAGAGGAACCCAAATCGGTTAAGGATATGGAATGATGAAAGACCATTTATTGATGTTTTTATTGATTGTTACAGAATCTGGGTGGTACTGTTATGGCGGACCTGTGCTGGCCCGCGCGTCAGGACAGGGTCATCTAGTGCCTGTCTGGCTTTATGGTGTTGGGATCCTGAGGAAGGAAATCCAGTAAAGTCATGCAGGTGCGGCCACAGCCACCGGATGAAGGGGGTGAGTGACCCATGATTTTAATAAGGAAGTAAGGGGCGTAGTGGCGCCATATCCTAGCTGGTCCTCTTAGGTTTCGTCAATGAGAGTTTTTATGTTTTTACATAAAACCTCTCATTGGGGGGGGGGAATTGTAACGGGACAAAAAGGGTAGAACCACTTTTTGTTTAATAATTGTCAATTATCAACGACTAATTCTTTTATTATGAATCATACGGTTGGAGACTTATGTGGGAGTTAGAACTAAGCGTAGGTGAGGCAGAGGACGAGGATGTGGCTGTACTGCGTAATAAATTCACCAAGTGCTTTGCGCGAAGCGACTTTCCGGCTTCTTTAACTTTCGATAAGTTAAGGCTGGAGGTGGAGTGGTACATCCGTTTGGGACCACATGGTGAGTACACAAAGAACGAATAGCGTCACCAAGCCAGCGACGCTAGGCAGCCGACAAAATACATCCAGACTGTGCGGTCGTGTAAAACAGTGTTCGCGAGCAAATAAGAGTCAGCCGACCAAAATGTTATGTGAATTAATCTAATACCACAGCAAAGAATATAATCATGATCAATCAGCAATAGTGTTCAATTTATAACAGTTCGAAACCTATTTTTTGAGTGTTGAACGGAAAAGTGAATTACAAGTGGTGGTGAAACAGCTCGGCTCATAACGCAGATAAGTAACAGTAAACATCAAAGTAACAGGCAAAATTTAAGTAAAAATATATTATCAGTTAATCATTCAGTCAACAAAAAAAAGTTGTGGCCCAAATCTAGAATGAGATCTCACAAAAAGATGTAAAACAGAGCGAGAGAGAGAGAGAGAGTGAGCGTAAGAGAGTGTTTATACGTAAAAACAACAAAGAGGGGAAATATACTAAATGAAGTACTGGTTTGCTAACTAAGAGAAAGTTATTTGGGTGGTGTAATCATAGTATTAAAAGTTTTAAGGTATAACATTTTTGTATATCGCTAGAGTAGAAAGAAAATAATTGTTCTTGTTAAAATAAAATATGTGGGTATAACATTATCATGAAGGAAAATACTTGCTTAAATTGAAATAAAATACAAGTCATTTTAACTATAACCGTGTGTTAACTTAATTATTACGCCACACCCATAACCTGAGTTCTGCATCAAAGATTCGTCTAAAACGAACCTGAGAATCATCTGAAATAAGGTATTTAGAATTATCTAAATTATTAATTGGGTAAGTGTAAAAAGGTTTCCACATTTCCTTTTCCAAATGTTGGTGGCGACCTTGAATAATTGGGAATCTTCTGTTTGGTTATGATAAGGTAAGTGCGTCAAAATCAGGGTAAGTATGTAATATGTAATATGTATGTGTACGTAAAAGTGTTTAAAACTTTACAAAAGAAATCCCTCTCCTACCACCACTACCACAGGACTGGTTAGGTGTATCCACTGACCACAGAGTAGAATGTGGTAAGGTGACACTGAAATAATTCATAATTATTCTAGCACACATTTTAGTATTTATAACTAATTCAAGCAAATTAATTTTTTAAGTTTCACTTATTAAAAATTTTTAAATCAATTATTAAACAAGATACAAACATGGAAATTCATTGATATTAAACATAACTGCAACAGTTTTAGTAGTATGTAACTTGATATATGATTATCACCAGTTAAATTCATAAAGTATTGCCTAGTCATTTTCTTCTACAAGAAATTTGTGGTTTCTTTCAATAAAACAGAAATTTATTGTCCCTTTAAATGTAAAAATCCTATGTAGTTTCAATAGAATTTAACACACATTGATTGCCGCCACTTTGCACTATAAGAAAAAGCTCTGATCATTATTTGTACTTATCTCATCATAGTGTTTAATCATCTTAATAGTCACATACATTATCTTTGACAAGGCATGTTTCACTATGTAACGCAACCAGTACAAATAACCTTACTTTTGTTTTCGCAATAGTCACAAGTATACAAAGGAAATCATACAAATGTAATAATACAGACACGATACAAATTATAAATTATACTATTACACAAAATCAGTAAATCAGGGATTTTCTGTTAGCAATTTATCCTCATGTTAACACTTTCATTTTATGAATTGTTTTCAAGTTTTGGCCTTTGTAACCCACACATTTAGTTAATTATTACACTTTTCTACTTTTAGTACTGTTGTACATATCTATGGTTTCTCCTTACTACACCACATTATATAACCGCAGTGGGTACGTGTTTACCATGTGTGAGCTGACAAGCAACTCGCTCACTTTATAGTGTTGATAATACGAGGTGCTACCCAAAAGTTCGGGGAATATGAATGTCACGTGCGAACCGTTTGTGGTATGACCTGCTGCTGCTAGAGTGTGCAAATAGTACCCTTTGTAATTAGTGTGCCAACAGCTGTGACAGTGACAGCCTGTGTTCTTGAGTTTCGTGCATTTTTGTAACGTTGTGTTTTAGTGTTGTGGCAGATTTTATGGAGCAAAGAAGCTGCATCAAATTTTGCTTAAAACTTAAAAAACTACTGCAGAAATCCATCGCATGCTTGTGGAAGCATTTGGTGACAACGACAATGGTATGAGTCAGAGTTTTTTTGTGGTACAAACGCTTTAAGGATGGATGACAGTCTGTTGATGATGATGAGTGTTCAGGACGACCATCGACAAGCACAACACCAGAAAATATCACGAAAGTGTCAGAGGCAATTGTTGGAGATCATAGACAAACAATCCATGATGTTTGCGGGATTGTAGGAATGTCGTACGGGTCCGTGCAACGCATCTTGTCAGACATTTTGGGCATGAGACGCATTGCTGCAAAGTTTGTACCAAGACTGCTGAGCAGCGACCACAAAGAACATCGCGTGGCTGTCTGCACTGAATTGAAAATTGCAGTAAGAGATGATCCCAACTCCATCACCAATGTCATAACCGGTGATGAGTCATGGGTTTAAGGTTATGACCCTGAGACTAAGCAGCAGTAATCGCAGTGGAAGTCACCACATTCACCGCGGCCAAAACAAGCACATCAAGTTCGCAAGTTCGTAGCAACGTGAAGTCCACGTTGATTTTTTTTTTATATATATCAAAGGAATTATCCACAAGGAATTTGTCCCCCCCTGGTCAAACAATCAATGGGAAGTTTTGAAGCGGCTACGTGAGAGCATTTGGCGCAAACATCCAGAAAAGTTGATGAACAACAGCTGGGTTCTCCACCGCGACAATGCGCCCGACCACACATCGTTAGCTGTTCAGCAGTTTTTGGCTTCCAAAAACATGGTAGTGATTCCCCATCCACCCTATTTGCCTGACCTCGCCCCATGCGACTTTTTCCTGTTCCCTAAAATGAAGCTTCACTTGAAAGGCCGTCATTTTGACACAATTGAGGACATCCAGGCCCAATCGCAGAAGGTGCTTTGAACACCTACGTTTGCAGACTTCCAGCGATGCATGGAATCATGGGAAAACGCTGGGATCGTTGTGTCCATGCCCAAGGGGACTATTTCGAAGGAGACGGTGGAAACTAGGAGTTATGTTAAGCAATTATAATTTTATGGGCAAATTCCCTGAACTTTTGGGTAGCACCTCGAATTTCTCTGCAGAACCTAGTTACAACTGGCTTTAAATGTTTTTTTCTCAGTTTACCATTGTGATTACTTAAGGTCTGTTTCTATGCCACATGTAATTGATAATGTGCATTCTAATATTGTATCCTTTGCTATCTTTGGATACACAATTCCCATGAAATAAATTGGCATCCCAATTGTTTACCGCCCCTATAGAAATCCCATACAATAAGTAGATATGCTGTCATTGACTCTTAGCAGTGTTTGTGCATCTGACCGAACTTTCTCTACCGTACCAGTGTGTGTGTGTGTGTGTGTGTGTGTGTGTGTGTGTGTGTGTGTGTGTGTGGGTGGGTGGGTGGGGGGTATATGTGTCTCTAATTTAATAGTTCTACTAAATAAGTCGGTACTTGATTTTAAAAATAATAATTTCTTATTAGATAGGTGTTTCAGAGTTTAAAAGCACAGGTGTGAATTCAGAAATAAATATAACTGTTACGCTACAGTGTTCATATGCTTTATTTGAAATGAAAAGAAAGAATTACGTCAAATAATTGTTTTGTATATAATTTTTATTTTGTTTCAGCATGTTTTTCAAGACATCAGTACGGTTGTGAAGGATGAAATTGTTTTAGAAGAAGTGGAAAAAGAAGAGAATACACAAGAGGTAAAGCTTTTTTTAATATACGAACAATCTTCCTTCTGTAGACAAGTAAGGTTCATTTAGAGTCTTCCGTCAAAGGCTGTCACTTAATTAATAATTTTTGAAATTGAACATTTGTAGTCGAAGGTTAGATTCAGTCCTAAAAAAAAAGAAATAAGACACCTGAGAGGTCTTGCATGTGTTATATTAATTATTACTACTCTTAAATGAGAGATGGGCTTCACGATTCTGGCCAAAGGCAACATGAATATATTTATTTACATAATTTTCTTTATTTAAATATTTTATTGTTTTTGTTTTGCTGAAACACCAATAAAAAAGGTACTGGTTATCTCCAGTTAAGCTTCATCCGACTTCAAGTTGTCTCAAGTGCAGGGATATTATCTCATCCCTGGCCTGTACCCTAAGATAAACAGAAAGAGGAAGAACGTTTTATGGTCAAACTTTTTGTTCTTTTAATCACTATACAAATTTTAGTAAAAGAGGGGTCTGACAGATTGAACTAGTGACCTATCTCACTGCGTTTGTTCGCTGACATGACCAACCTAGATATGATCAGTTCATTTCATAAAGTACATTGCCCATCGCTAGTACTCTACTAGTGTTACTATTGTTGCATGTGCCCCATAGTTATCCCTAACTTGTACAAACTATGTACTCAAAACTTACCTGAGGAATAATGGGATGAATTTTGCTGCAGTGTCAACACTGTGTTGAGGAAAAAACAAGTGTGTAAAAACGAACATAATGAAACAAGAGTGGCAATAGTGAAAGAGTTATGGGAAAACAAAGAGCTTTCTATTAGAAAAGTGGATAAGGGAGGGGAGATAATCCTGTTAAATACTTCTGATTATTATGATAGAAAAATAGGAGACATTGTAAAATTGAATGAATGTATTTCACTAAACAAAAATCATACCTCCCAAACAGAGAGTAAGGACTAAAAGTGTTTAGTTACTTATAAGTAGTGCGTTCCTTGTAAAATGGCTTATCATGTAACATAAATTAGCTCCTCATCATTTAATGATCCACACATTTATGGATTAAGTAAGGTGTATAAAGTAAACATCCCGCTGCGACCGATAGCTATTGGTTTAGTCCTAAACTTTCAAAATATTAGTTACCTATCATTACTCCCCTTTCTGAGAGTTACAGTTAAATTGCCTAAGATTCAAAGCATTTTTATAACATTATTAGTAATTCTGTACTTGATAATGACATACTAGTAAGTTTTGGTCAATCTCTTTCCAAGCATGAAAACCAATATTCGCTGTTCTTATATATTCAGCACTCAAAATGCATCAGGTGGCATAGTGATTTAACTATTAATATTCTTTATTCATTCATTCTACCTCCGTTCTGACTTCAGACAAAAATTATAAAACACTTTGTGGGTCCCAGAGTCAAGGTGGTGGCAAAAGAAGGCGATTGTTAAGTGGCACATTGGACGGATGCCACAGTAAATGCAATTTTGAAAGTTCGAGCGTTGGACTGATAGTTACATTGTGTGTGTGTGTGTGTGTGTGTGTGTGTGTGTGTGTGTGTGTGTGTGTGTGTGTGTGTGTGTGTGTGTGTGTGTGTGTGTGTGTGTGTGATGTAACTTGATATATGATGAGATATGTAAGAGTTACTATTCTAATGATGATTAGTGATGCAGTAAATTGTAGTCTAAAGCTATATAGGCTAAAGTTAATTTTTGCAAGCTGAATGCAGGTTCACAGATAGGTCTTAAGGTAAATTTCTACTATTTAGAAGCAGTAATAATTAATGATTTATTATTAATGTCGTGTATTCATTTGTTTCAGTTATATTTATTTACATCCATGAATGAGATTATCTGTGAAAAAGTGGATTCTTTTGAGACATGTGAACTATATACAAGAAATTCACTTCAGAATCAGTCCGTTTTCTCGCCTACAACTGCACAGTTACAGCAGTGCACACCAGTTAACAGAAACAATAAGAATCAGTGTGATATTTGTGCAAAATCATTTACAGAGTCAGGCAGTTTGACACAACATAAATTAATACATTCAGGCATCAAGAATTACCAGTGCGACGTTTGTACCAAATAATTTACAAAATCATCCAATTTGGCCCAACATAAGTTAATACATTCAGGCATTAAGAAATACCAGTGCGATGTTTGTGCCAAATCATTTACACATTCAACCTATTTGGCCAAACATAAGTTAATACATTATGGCATTAAGAAGTACCAGTGCGACGTTTGTACCAAATCATTCACTCATGCCAGCCATTTGTTACAACCTAAATTAATACATTCTGGCATTAAGAAGTACCAGTGCGATGTTTGTTCAAAATCATTTACACAATCAGGCATTTTGGTAAACACAAGTTAATACATTCTGGCATTAAGAAGTACCTGTGTGATGTCTGTACAAAATCATTTACATTATCAGACAAATTGTCCCAACATAAGTTAATACATTCTGGCATTAAGAAGTACCAGTGCGATGTTTGTGCCAAATCATTTACACAATTAGGCAGTTTGGCCAAACATAAGTTAATACATTCTGGCATTAAGAAGTAACAGTGCGATGTTTGTACAAAATTATTCACTCACGCCAGCTATCTGTTAACAACATAAAATAATACATTCTGGCATTAAGAAGTACCAGTGCGATGTTTGTACAAAATCATTATACAATCAGGCAGTTTGGCAAAACAATATATTCTGGCATTAAGAAGTAACAGTGCGATGTTTGTTCAAAATTATTTACACACTCATGCAAATTGGCCCAAATAAGTTAATATATTCTAGCATTAAGAAGTACCAGTGCGATGTTTGTACAAAATCAATTCCTTGTCACCTCTTTGTCACAATATAAGTTAAAATATTGTGCATTAACAAGTGTCTGTGATGTTTGCACAATAGCATTAATACTGTTACAATACATGGTAATACTTTCTGGCATTATGAAGTACCTGTGCGATGTTTGTCCAAAAACATTTATTGGTTAAGCTGTTTGTTACAAAAGAAGTCAGTACATAAAAAATTACTAATGTGATATAAGTACATATATATTAATTGTGTCCTCCACTTTTTTGTGTCATGAATTACACATGTTACATTAAACAATAGCAGTCTGATATTTGTAACAAATTATTTTCTTGATTGATAGTTTATCACAGAATAAATTGATTCATTGATCATTTGTCTGAGATAAATTGATATATTCTATTTGAAAGGCATCAGTATGAAATATGTACAAACACGATTAAATACCATGAAGTTTTAAAATGCAATAAATTAAAACTTATCATTCTAAAATTTGTAAACAAAATCCTCACCAAAAAAATATTAGCACAAACAGAATAATACATACTCTCATAAGTGGTTGTGGGATATTTGGCGCA
This sequence comes from Magicicada septendecula, assembly GCA_034769895.1. NCBI lineage: Eukaryota > Metazoa > Arthropoda > Insecta > Hemiptera > Cicadidae > Magicicada > Magicicada septendecula. The sequence goes on from CM068369.1 coordinate 417,288,048, forward strand.
GGAAAACATGTGACATTTGTAATAAAGTTTAACCTATGAATTAAAATTATTGAATTATAGTTGCATCATAGTGTGAAATTATTGATGTTTTAGTCTGTAATTTGGTTTATCACAGCATGAATAAATTGATAGTTGTATTTTGACAGTATTGGTATGATATTTGTAACAAATCCTATGTTTGCTGTTGTGGTTCAAATCTTTGTGTTGGAAGAAATGTAGTGACTAGTGATATAACAGTAATCTGTATGTATAGTTTCAGTTTAAACATTCACATTTTACTAACTGTTAACAATATCCAGTCTTAGCATATAGTTACCTGTACAGTCCTTCCAGTGTTATCGATTTTGCTTACTTTCCGGGTACTGTATTTCTTAACGTTTTTTACATGTAATACATATGAAATAAAAGTTCAAACATTACTTGAATAAAATATAACATTAATATATACACAAAGTTGCAAATAAAATAACACTATTTTTTCATAACATCAAATTTTTATAAAAGAAAAAATTAGAACGCCCAATTTCTATAGGCAATTGACAACTCTGTGGCACAATGGAAACATTCTGGCATACATGAAGGCTTTATGAAAATTAAACCCAAAGTGTGCTGTACACTATCATATATTGATACAAAAGCATTTCAGCATTTCATGAGGACTAAATCTGAGATTTACCTGTAATGTAACAGTAAAGTGAGCAAATACACGTCCTGAGATATACTTGGGTTGGATCCATTAAGCAAACGTATACTGCCCAACATATATTCGGGCTTAGACTGGGAAGTGTTAATGGAATGTTATAGTTAAGGACATAATATGTAATGTATGAGTACTACATTTAGCTGTTCTGCCTAGATTTTTAAGCAGTTTGTCATGAGTGTGTGTGTGTGTGTGTGTGTGTGTGTGTGTGTGTGTGTGTGTGTGTGTGTGTGTGTGTGTGTGTCCTTTTATAATATGAAATTTTTTCAAAAACATTAATTTTTTTCTGGTTATGTTTTATAGGCATGTTTAATATTAAAAAAATTAAATTTTGAAAATCTGATCTCCAAGTGATTGAATAAACCATTCATAAACCGCAAGGCGAAAACTCAGCAAATGATGTACTCGTTTGCGTGGAACTTTGTTGGACTTTGCATCTCTTATGTATAGCATCCAGGAATTTACAACTGAGAAAGCCAAAAAGAGAAGGATAAACTTCCATGTCCATTTTCTTGTCCTGAAAAAGATACGGTAGTACTCCATCTGCTGATTGAATACATTGACTCCTCCCATACATTTATTGTAATTTCTCACAAAGCAGGACAGGGAACATCAATATGTTGATTTTCCTTCTTTGACCATCGCTTCACACTTTTAGAGGGTGTTGAGCCAAAACAGGTAGAAGCCATCAATACTTTCTTTGTATCTTTCCACTCAACAAGAACATTTTTATTTTCCAAAACATTGATTACATTGTCATATTTCCAAATGACAATCTTCTTCTGTGTCTACCTCTACTCCACTAACTCGGTTTCTCATGATTGTGTCCGAACCTTCAAGCCCAATGGATGAAAGCTTTTCTAGCAATGGGTCTGAGGCGAAGTGCCTGTCAAAAAAAACAGCTTTGTGGGGGTATAGTTCTCACAAGTGTCATCACCACCGATGGCCCAAGCTCTAGTTCAGGATTTAACAATTCTGTAGTCTGTCCTTGGTAAACTTCAAAATCTAGTACTAAGCCAGAAGAAGCTGTAGTTACGAAAACCATGAAACCAACATGTTGAGGCTTGTTTTTCATAAACTGTCTAAAAGGGCACCTCACAGTAAAAGGGGTCATTTGCTCATCTATGCTGTAGGTTTGGAAGTCATGAGGCAAACACATACACATGTTTTTAATGGCATCAATGATCGGCTGTATTTTCCATAGTCGGTTTGTTTCGTGTCCTTCAGGATTTGCAGTATCTACTAAGTGAAAAAGATTTCCTTAGCACAAGAAATCTATCTCAAGACACGAACTCAAATACACATGACAAACTATAAGCTCTTTGCCAGTAGAGTCAGATGTGAAAAAAGGTAAACATCCCACGAGAAGAATCAGCGCAATAAAAATGTTTAATTCTTGAGCATTAGTGTTTACAGGCAGTCCTGTTGTTTTTACTGCATACATATTAGTGAATTGTGCAGCTTGTACATAAAACTCTTTAGTAATATAATCCTTGAAATATTCACTTGGGAGGATTTGGATTCTGTATAAGCAGACAGAAAACACCGACATTAGGAACGTTGCTTGAAACAATTTTGAATAAAATTTAATTGCCTAACTCTAAATAGAAATATCTTACCTGTAATGAAGAGGGAACCAAAATCCCAGTGAATGGTTTACTGTTGAACACTCCTTTCTTCCATTCCTGTTGTGGTTTTCCCAGCTTGTCTTCCATTTTTATGGATTTTTTCTTCACTTGTCAGTCTCACAGCTTTTGGATTCTGTATAAGCAGACAAAGAAAACACAGAGATTAGGAATGTTGCTTGAAACAATTTTGAATAAATTGCGTAACTCTAAATAGAAATATCTTACCTGCAATTAAGAGGGAACCAAAATCCCAGTGAATGGTTTACAGTTGAACACTCCTTTCTTCCATTCCTGTTGTGGTTTCCCCAGCTTGTCTTCCATTTTTATGGATTTTTTTCTTCACTTGTCAGTCTCACAGCTTTTGGATTCTGTATAACCAGACAAAGAAAACACAGAGATTAGGAATGTTGCTTGAAACAATTTTGAATAAATTGCGTAAATCTAAATAGAAATATCTTACCTGCAATGAAGAGGGAACTAAAATCCCAGTGAATGGATTACTGTTGAACACTCCTTTCAACAGTAAACCATTCTTCTTCTTGTTTTTTCAGCTTGTCTTCCATTTCTATGGCTTTTTTTCTTCCACACTTGTTTGCAGGCTTCCTTTCCTTAGTAAACTACTGCTTCTTTACATTTTCACTGTTTGTAGTCCACCTTCTTTAAAGTAGAAGGGTAACATTGAAACCCCTATTTCCTTTTTCTGCTTTATAAAAAAAATAATCTTTTTTTTTTTTGAAAGAGAGGCCACTAGTTATTTAAAACTAGGCAAGACCCTAGAGAAGCCAAAAATGCGCTGGGTCCAGTATGACGGGACTTGCAATTAAACTCGGTTGTTAATCAACAATAACAATTTTTATTCTTGCCCCATAATTCATTACATGCATGTGTAAATTACAATTCCCCTGAGCGAAAAGTATAACAATAAGCAATAAATAACAATATAAATGATAAATAAGTAGTGTCAACATGTTAACAAATCAGTTTCCATAAGCCCATATTAATTCATCCCCTATATACATATATCAATTTGGTTCCTTAAATTATATAAACAAACCACATATATCGGGCAACATCCTATAAATTATATAAATCCCCCCCCCTAAATAACACTTAACATTAACATCACATATTGAAACATAGAGACACATATACATATAATATTATCACACTAAATCATGTTCGACCTGGCAGACAGCCTGTATATTCTACAAAGCCCCAAAGACTGCTATCATGAAATTTAAACTTCCAGCCACAGTTGGAATTTAATCATTTAAAACCACAACCCATTTACTCCATTAAAATGAAACCCAAAAAAATATTTTAAAAACCGAAAGGATGATAATGACTAATAACTGCAAGATAATAATGGCCTGGCAGCCCATATGAATTTATAACATCTAATAAATTGCACATTATAAGTATATGAAAATCCTTAAGTTTCTTTGAACTGTATACAAGTGGTAAAAACCCTTATCACCTAAGTTTAAACAACTGGCATAATTTTCCAAAAATGTTAATTGTTGTGTTACAAATATAGGTGTATCCCTGTATCAGGAATTCGTTCTTTAATGATAATGATTTAATTCAACAGACAGGTCCAGCAAGCAAGTCAGAACCCAAGTTACAATAATCAGTAGCATCAGTATGATTTTACAATCTCAAAATTATTGGTATATGCCCACAAAACATAAATTTTTAATGTCAGACATCTGTGTATAAATAATTTTAAAATAACAGCATGTTGTATTCTGGCAGCTGTGGAAGTGTGCCAGCATGTGCCAGACCAGGTCAGACAGGTATCCGGCCTACATAAAACTGTATCAACGTGTGCCTAACTTGTGCCAAAAAAAAAAACCATGTAAATTTTACCCCTGAAAACAGCCAGAAAAACGAAACCCCCAGCCCTTAAATGTTAAACCAAAATAAGAATAATATAAGCACCCCGTCCTGAACCAGCCGGAACAGAACCAATAAACACATGACTTAAATTTAGATTGTAAGTATACTAACTCTAAGGCCTTTGCAAAAAAAATTATGAAGAAAGCCAAAATGAGCTCTGGCACGCTCCCCCAGTGCAGCACACAATTACAAGAATAGTACTTTAGAGTTATGGAATAATTTCATAATAGTTCAAACAATGTTCATAATGAGTGTCCTGTTGACACACACTTCATCGGACTGTCTAGCGGCGTAATCACATGGTTTAAAAAAGGAAAACGATTTGTAACACGGATGAACGGCGGGCCAGGCCAACGAAAAATAATAAAAGTTTATATCACCTCAATTGCATGAGTATAGTTGCATCTTGCAGTTGGTCAGCAAGCTCCCTCCTCAGAACAGGTGAGTGTTGGATGGTTCATGACTGGTGAAGGCGTCAGTACACCAGCTGAGACCAAATCTCCGTCTGGGAGCAAGAACCCTGAGAATTCACAAAGGATTATAAATTCTGTTCACTAAAATATGCCCCCTAGTCAAGGTAATAACCTCAGAACGGGGCTCCCGACCAACTCAAGATAAATGCATAAAAGTTCTTGTTTTTTTTTTTTTTTTTTTTGAAATTGCCTGAGGAGTAATTACGTCTACAAGGTGATCATGAACTCACTAAAAAAAAATAATATTAAAATGTGTATAGTAAAGAGTCACTCGCACTAGATTTAACAAGTGCCGACATAATCAAACAGGTTGGCCTCACCACGTGGCAACACAAATATCGTAATTTGTCAGAAAATGACCACACTAAAGGCACTTACAGTTACACACAATTAAAATATTTATAGTGTTTCATCTAAGGGTGGTCTCACAATTTATTTTCAACTGCCATAATTCATTAAAAAAACACTCTTCCGGTCCAGTGCGTGTACATACATAACCCACACGATTCAACTCTGTCTATACGTACTGGCTTTAGTTATAATTTTATACAGCAATTTAACAAATGATTACAGTGACTATTGTACAATAATTAAAAGAAATACTGGCTGTATATACTGAAACATCAAATAATTCTCTTACAATACACACACCCGTCCGATCGCAACCCGTACTTCTACTCTCGCATTCGGCTGAATATATTTAAGTTTAATTATTCCCTTATTATTCAATCATTTTATAGCATACTGTAAATCACTCACCGGGAAGTCGAAAATTAGCCTGCCATCAGGACGAAAAGAAAATTACCCAATTATTGACTGTCCAAGGTCGGGAGCCTGTTGACTCTGTCAAGGTCTGCGTCGAACTGCACGTTACATCAGCAACATAACGGACAGCTAACCGCGCCGCGAGATGGCGCGGGCTGTCTAACAGTGCCGTCCAGATATCGGCGCTCTAATCGACATTAATACCCGATATTATTATTAACCAAAATTTATTATACCTTCAATTGCCGGGTTATGCAAACACCGGCACACCCCCACCCCAAAAGGGCAACCTGGTTGCCCCACACTTGAACTCGGGAGGGTACCCTGCCGTGTACCCCCCGACAAGGTGATTCTAGTGGACCTGGTGATCATGGCGGCCCAGCAGTCCTTGCTCTCAGGAGAACAGGGAAACCTCACAACTGCGGCCATCCCCATGTGACCCTCTCCGCTATGCCAACCCAACGGGACCGCCCCAACACGTCACCCTCTCCGGTAACCATCACCTACTTCCACCGGTCCCACTCACATACCCGTCCGAAGACCAAACAAGGTATCACCCACCTTGGTATGTGAGTGACCGTACCACCTCTCGTCCATCTCTTGGACCGACCAGCCACATGCACCAACAAGGCATCTCCATCCTTGCCATATGGCTGGCCCACATCCCTACACAAGGGCGGACGGCCCCGCTTAGCCAGACAGAGAGGACCGCATCAAGGGCACGCGAACATCCATCCCAACTTTTACTTGACCTTTTGGTTCACACACCATGACTAGCAAGGGGGTTTTACTTCTCTGCCGACGTCGATACACAATATATACAACACTCTCTCTCAACAAAAACACCCCGGAAACCACCGGAGAATGCGGCATGGCTCGACCTCTACACTAACCCACAATCAAGATTTACAACCATTAATCAGAAACAACAGCACGCTATCACTCTCCATCTTACCTTTAAAACAGGGGAAACTGACGATCTCCAAGACCACGACAAATCTAAGGGCACTCTCCAACTCTCTAACTTTCTCCATAATAACATTCCAGAACAGGGGAAACTGACAATCTCCAGGACCACAATCTAATCACTTCCGGCAAGTCTCTCTAACTCCTTATCGTTTTTTTTTTTACTAAGGGGAGGGGTAGGAAAATCGGGAAGACGAAACGGGGCAAGGATCATTAAAGGGTCAACAGCTAGGAGTAAGGGTAAGGACATGGCTCCCTCCGGAAATAAGAATGAATGGAAGAAACCAAGGCTCGCGTGGGCAGGGGCGCAACCCTGAAATAGATGAACACCACTGGGACTGTGAGGAACATCTACCCGCTACCCGTTAACCGCTTCTTCTTACCTTTCTCTGACGGACTTTAGGTACTCTTTTCTTCTGGACACCACTCTCGGCGAAATTATTTCGTGTTGAGCTGTACTGGCTGGTTTCCTCTGAATCAGCATTAAGGCAACTTACCTCACTATTTTGACTCCGCTTTGGATTATGCTCATCATCTAACTCCTCTACTTGTCTTTCTTCCAATCCTTCCTTCTCTTCCTGCTCTTCTACAATTTCCCCTTTTTCATCCCCATAATCCAAATCAACCTCCTGACACTGCACCTCCTCAGCATCTTCCAGTTGCTCCTCTGATCCACCTTCATCACACTCATCGCCAGCTCCTTCACGAACTTCTTGACTAACCTCTTCTCCGATCTCGTTTTCCCCAACACATTTATCATCAACATCATCGCCATCACCTCCACTTCCACCATCAGAACACTGCACATCCTCGTCCTCCTCTAGTTGCTCACCTGGTCCACCTGAAACTTCTTTCCGTTCTTCGGAATCCTCAACACTACTTACAGAAGGCGTCTGCACATCTTCACACACTACATCATTCTCACTCGCACACTCCACAACGCTGCCACCAAATTTCTCCTCAACTTCTACCTCATCTACTTCTACCACACTTGCAGCATGGACATCCCCTTGTCCACCCGCAACCTCAGAAACACTTGCAGCCTGGACATCCCTGTGTCCATCCGCAAACTCAGACTCTTCAGTCTCCCTAACACCTATAACTATACTTCCCTGTGCAGCATCCGCAGACCGCTCTTCTGCCTCTTCTGTCGATTCCACTCCTTCACCACTTTCAGCAACTACAACGTCCTCAACATTTTCCACCCTGGAATCCAGCTGTCCAGGTTCATGTGCAATGACTAAATTAATTTCTACTGGCGATGGTAAAGCTACACCATCAAGTGACTTCTCATATCCCGGCGTAGGCGATGACGATATTACCGGATCTGGATCCGTCACGAACCGAGATGGAGATACCGGAACAAATTCGGCGGCATCTGGATTCAACCATGAAGTCCTCTTCGAGTCCTGTAACTCAGTATTAACTGACGTGTTCTTAGGCTCTTGTATTGATCCACAGAAGTTATTCCGCTTTTCTTCTTCTGCTTCACCTTCTTCATCCACTACTCTCTTAGGCACTTGTACTTCCTCTGGAACCTTTAAAGTTTCCTTTTTCTCCGAATAGGAATAACGCCTTGGTACAGGCTCCCTACTTGCCGATGTTTGTTCCCTAACATAATTTCTTCTTCCCCTGTTAATTTCGTACTTCTTTGTTTTCGGTGCTGTAGCTGTTGTTACCGTCTTCTCACTTGCCACCCCTTGTAGCCTCCATTACTTCCGGAACATTCAGACTTTCTGACAGTCTCTTGTGTTCTCCTCCAACCACCATGTTTGTCCCTTTTAGATCTTCCTAACAAACCACTGGAGTATTGGACATCTGTAGCATCTCTTCCCCGGGACTCGTCAACCTCCTGGACCGTTCTTGAAACCACACACAGCCGTTCAAGGTCCGCAAAACAACGTGGACGGTCCGCAAATATCAAACGAGATCTCTCTTGGGGATTCAGTCCTTCCAGAAGTGCTTGTATAACTTCTGTCTCGGGCAACCCCAACCTTAACACCCGGGCAGCTTTCCGTATATCGCGCACGAAGCCCCTAACGCCTCTCCGTTGGCCTGTAGGCGATAGAATAACTCAAACTTAAGCTGGGCACGTCGTCGAATGGATAGGAAGAAGTTCAACACCTCCCCATGGAAAGCATCAACACTGTCACCCCGACGCAGAGTGTTGGTGACCAGCTCAGCCAACGGACCCCGGCAATACGGGTATATAAGAGACAAGACCTCCCCATCGGACACCCCCGGGAAATCTGCCAACTGCAGCACTAGGTCCAAGAAAACCAGCAGCTGGCCTCATCAAATTTATTCACCACCGAAAATTTCTGGAGAACGCATGAAATGGGGTGGGGCAACTTCTGATAGCATACCGCCGCCAGAATTGCACAATTCAAAACACACAACCACCAAACATAAATCCCCACGAAACACCTAACACAAACATGACCTACAAAAACATATTCACAAGAATCAGAAAAAACTCAAGTACTATCCTTCCTTTGAGCGACCCCAGGGTTCTCTAGCGCTGCGGAGACCTGGCCTACTTCTGAACCACCTACTAACACCACAGAAGGAAACAAGCAACAACCAACAAATACCTAACATACATAACACCAAACATCAATCCGACACACACGTCTCACCAACATATAATTAGCAAACACAAACTAGTAATCAGACTTCCTAAACCTCGCAACACAGGAATTAAGTCGCTGACGGTACCGACTTCCGATCGGGTCATACCGCATCCCGCTAATGCCACACGCTATAATCTGACCTTGAATCCCCAATATTCTATCACACAGGCCACGCTCGAGACCCCCCGGCAGTTCAGCATCTCAAATTTTCCAACCACGAATACCCGCCCCGTGGTGCGATTAGACTCACAAGTTAAGCAACCTAACATAGCATACATGGGCATACACCTAAAAAACAATAGCATGACAATAGTATAGTATTTCCGAGTTTTCAAGCCCCGTCACACCCAAGGACCCAAGGGTTCAACCCCAGAATCAACCACGTTCTGCTACCATTTGCAACCCCTCTTTCCTTTTTCTGCCTTATAAAAAAAATAATCCTTTTTTTTTTTGAAAGAGAGGTTACTAGTTATTTAAAACTAGGCAAGAGCCTAGAGAAGCCAAAAATGCGCTGGGTCCAGTATGACGGGACTTGCAATTAAACTCGGTTGTTAATCAACAATAACAATTTTTATTCTTGCCCCATAATTCATTACATGCATGTGTAAATTACAATTCCCCTGAGTGACAAGTATAACGATAAGCAATAAATAACAATATAAATGATAAATAAGTAGTGTCAACATGTTAACAAATCAGTTCCCATAAGCCCATATTAATTCATCCCCTATATACATATATCAATTTGGTTCCTAAAATTATATAAATAAACCACATATATCGGGTAACATCCTATAAATTATATAAATCCCCCCCTAAATAACACTTAACATTAACATCACATATTGAAACATAGAGACACATATACATATAATATCATCACACTAAATCATGTTCGACCTGGCAGACAGCCTGTATATTCTACAAAGCCCCAAAGACTGCAATCATGAAATTTAAACTTCCAGCCACAGTTGGAATTTAATCATTTAAAACCACAACCCATTTACTCCATTAAAATGAAACCCAAAAAAATATTTTAAAAACCGAAAGGATGATAATGACTAATAACTGCAAGATAATAGTGGCCTGGCAGCCCATATGAATTTATAACATCTAATAAATTGCACATTATAAGTATATGAAAATCCTTAAGTTTCTTTGAACTGTATACAAGTGGTAAAAACCCTTATCACCTAAGTTTAAACAACTGGCATAATTTTCCAAAAATGTTAATTGTTGTGTTACAAATATAGATGTATCCCTGTATCAGGAATTCGTTCTTTAATGATAATGATTTAATTCAACAGACAGGTCCAGCAAGCAAGTCAGAACCCAAGTTACAATAATCAGTAGCATCAGTATGATTTTACAATCTCAAAATTATTGGTATATGCCCACAAAACATAAATTTTTAATGTCAGACATCTGTGTATAAATAATTTTAAAATAACAGCATGTTGTATTCTGGCAGCTGTGGAAGTGTGCCAGCATGTGCCAGACCAGGTCAGACAGGTATCCGGCCTGCATAAAACTGTATCAACGTGTGCCTAACTTGTGCCAAAAAAAAAAAACCATGTAAATTTTACCCCTGAAAACAGCCAGAAAAACGAAACCCCCAGCCCTTAAATGTTAAACCAAAATAAGAATAATATAAGCACCCCGTCCTGAACCAGCCGGAACAGAACCAATAAACACATGACTTAAATTTAGATTGTAAGTATACTAACTCTAAGGCCTTTGCAAAAAAAATTATGAAGAAAGCCAAAATGAGCTCTGGCACGCTCCCCCAGTGCAGCACACAATTAAAAGAATAGTACTTTAGAGTTATGGAATAATTTCATAATAGTTCAAACAATGTTCATAATGAATGTCCTGTTGACACACACTTCATCGGACTGTCTAGCGGCGTAATCACATGGTTTAAAAAAGGAAAACGATTTGTAACACGGATGAACGGCGGGCCAGGCCAACGAAAAATAATAAAAGTTTATATCACCTCAATTGCATGAGTATAGTTGCATCTTGCAGTTGGTCAGCAAGCTCCCTCCTCAGAACAGGTGAGTGTTGGATGGTTCATGACTGGTGAAGGCGTCAGTACACCAGCTGAGACCAAATCTCCGTCTGGGAGCGAGAACCCTGAGAATTCACAAAGGATTATAAATTCTGTTCACTAAAATATGCCCCCTAGTCAAGGTAATAACCTCAGAACGGGGCTCCCGACCAACTCAAGATAATTGCATAAAAGTTCTTGTTTTTGTTTGTTTTTTTTTTTTTTTTGAAATTGCCTGAGGAGTAATTACGTCTACAAGGTGATCATGAACTCACTAAAAAAAATAATATTAAAATGTGTATAGTAAAGAGTCACTCGCACTAGATTTAACAAGTGCCGACATAATCAAACAGGTTGTTCTCACCACGTGGCAACACAAATATCGTAATTTGTCAGAAAATGACCACACTAAAGGCACTTACAGTTACACACAATTAAAAGATTTATAGTGTTTCATCTAAGGGTGGTCTCACAATTTATTTTCAACTGCCATAATTCATTAAAAAAACACTCTTCCGGTCCAGTGCGTGTACATACATAACCCACACGATTCAACTCTGTCTATACGTACTGGCTTTAGTTATAATTTTATACAGCAATTTAACAAATGATTACAGTGACTATTGTACAATAATTAAAAGAAATACTGGCTGTATATACTGAAACATCAAATAATTCTCTTACAATACACACACCCGTCCGATCGCAACCCGTACTTCTACTCTCGCATTCGGCTGAATATATTTAAGTTTAATTATTCCCTTATTATTCAATCATTTTATAGCATACTGTAAGTCACTCACCGGGAAGTCGAAAATTAGCCTGCCATCAGGACGAAAAGAAAATTACCCAATTATTGACTGTCCAAGGTCGGGAGCCTGTTGACTCTGTCAAGGTCTGCGTCGAACTGCACGTTACATCAGCAACATAACGGACAGCTAACCGCGCCGCGAGATGGCGCGGGCTGTCTAACAGTGCCGTCCAGATATCGGCGCTCTAATCGACATTAATACCCGATATTATTATTAACCAAAATTTATTATACCTTCAATTGCCGGGTTATGCAAACACCGGCACAACATAGTACATCACCATGACCACAGTTAATTAAATTAACAGGCCTTTTTTACTTAATAACTTTTCCTAAATCATAGTCACTATTTGAAATTTCATCTTCACGCGTCAGCTGATAGGTTATATCTGCATCTGTATCATCTGAATCGTCATCAGTGTCACTTGTATCTGCCAAGAACTTAATTAGATCTTCGAAGAGATACGGGTCATGTCTAAAGTGTAATCTACATATATAAAACCCAAATACCACTCACTCACTCACTGATCACTGTATCTCAAGAACAACAGGGCCTAGAAAGCTGAAACTTTACATGGTGGTTCTCTGGATACTGTAGATGTGCAATAAGGCGGGTTACAAAAAAATATTACAAAATTCAACCACAGAGGTGACTAACGACTTTCGATAAAAAATTTACGATTTTTGAAAATTTTTTCCTCCTAACTCCTCAAAGAAAAGAGCTACAGTTTTCGTTTGCATACCATTTTAAAGAGCATGAAACCCGCAACATTTCGTTCACTTACACTATTATTCTAGCACTTATACTTTTCAAGATATTTTAATCAGAAGTTTCACAGTGGTGACTTCCGAATTAGGATTAAAATATCTCGAAAAGTATAAGTGTTAGAATAATAGTGTAAGTGAATGAATTGTTGCGGGTTCCATGCTCTTTAAAATGGTATATGAAGGAAAACTGTAGCTCTTTTCGTTGGGGAGTTAGGAGGAAAAGAACAAAAAAAAAGTTCAAAAATCGTGAAGTTTTTACCAGTACATTGTTTGTTTGAATGAATTTTATTATTTAGAAATAATTATTTTGTTCTCTATTTTAAATTTATAAGCATTGTATATACACATTAAACGTTATACTGTTTCTAAACATAGATTTACTTTCTTTAAATAAAATAAAATATTTAAACATTATTTTACGTAACCTCACAACGTATTATCGCTATACATTAAGCAATGAAATAAATTACAGTTGGTACACTTCTTTTTCTTCTTATCATGGTATATCGATATTATCGCATAATCAAAACATCGAAAATGTAGTGTAGGTATCTTCTTCGTACGATTTACAATAAAATGCTTTCTTCAGTTTAAAGTATTTTAATTAACAGTTTTGTGTTTTCTCATGATATAGGTTATTTCTGTTAAGAAGCTTTCAAAAAGTGTGTCTGTTGATGGTTGTTTAGCAATTAACCAATTTTATAGAAAAAATTGGAACGTTAACATGGAATATTAACCTATGGAAATAGTGTTCGGTGTTGATATGGAGTGTTTTAAACTGCTGAACTATAACTCCTTTCCCTTACAAGAGTGCACTACTACATATGATGGAACAAATTGAAGTTGATGGGGACATGGTACCTCACCACGTTGTGCCTGTGGGAACAGATGGGTCGTGCTTCTTTTACTCCCTCTCTTACCTCATGTACGGAACTATCTCTCTTGCGTCTCAAGTGCGAACAAGCGTCGTACAGCACATTTGCAACAACTGGCAACGGTTTAAGGAGCATACAATGATGCCGTGTGGTAACATTTATAGAACTATGGCCGAATACCGTGCTCACATGTCCCTCTACACCACATACGCCACCCACAATGAAATTCAGGTGCTGCCGAAGTATACCCTTACCATCTGGTGGTGTATCATAATGGTGAGGTGATTATACAGCCTGATGAGTATGAGGAGGGAAAGTCCATATTTCGATTAAAGTGTTCTGGACCCACGGTGTGTGCCCACTTTGAACCTCTCATTCCTCAATACATTCCTCCTCCTAAATCAACTGTTGTTGACCTCCCCATCTGCACCTCGCTTGGCACAGAGAGCCCTGAAAATATCGTCGAGCAATCTGCCCATGACCAATCTGACGATGAGATACCTCTTATTCATTTGCTAAGCCCTGCTCAACTTGATAACCAGAACCGTTGTGTTACGCCTCCTGATGATCTTGATTCTTCCTCTTCAGTCATCAGTTCCATAGTTACTTCAAGCGTTGGGGAAAAAGAGAAAAAAACGACGCTCAAGGGTCAATGATAGAATCAAGAGACAAAAACATAGGGAATCAGTCAAAAAATACACAGAAAAAAATCCTGGGGTTAATAGGGAAGCTGTTACGAAATACAATGAAAAATTCCCGATATTCACAGAGAGGCTGTTAAAAAGTACAATGAGAAAAATCCTGGATATATAGGAAAGCTGTTAAGACATACAATGAAAAGAATCCTGAAGTTAATAGAGAGGCTGTTAAAAGATACAATAAGGCAAACCCTGACGTAAACAGAGCTTCAGTTTCTAGATACGCAACCAAACATCCCGAAGTTAATCAGGAAGCTGTTCGAAGGTACAATGAAAATAGACAACTGCTTCCATGGAAAACAAAAGCCCTTATCAGGTTTTAAATATGACTGTAATACGGACTACAATAATGACAAGGTTGTTTCTCTTGGTCAGCATATTGAATGTAAGTGGTGCCATGCGAAAAAGTGGAAAGAAGAAAGCCCCGGCCTATGCTGCAGCAATGGCAAGGTTCATCTTCCTTCTACTGAACAGCTTCCTGAACCTCTCCATAGCCTCCTTATCAATAACCACCCCGAGTCTCATCATTTTTTAGCGAACACCAGAAAGTATAACGGATGTTTTCTGATGACGTCCTTCGGAGCTAAAGAGGTACATAAAGGAAATTTCATGCTAACTTTTAAGGTCCAAGGGCAAGTTTAGGCCTACCATAGAATAGGAAGTTTGTTACCTTCTCCTCAACAAGATCCCTCTTTTCTACAAATATATTTTGTTGGCAATGACGAAAAAGAAGTAGAAATCAGATCTAACCTCTTTAATGTAGTGAAACCTTGGTTAGTTGGTCAACTTCAAAAATGTTTGCATGATAACAATCCATACATACGAGATTTTAAAACAGCAATGGAAAATTTTCCGAAAGGGCAAGAGTTTAAAGTTGTGATTCATGCAGACAGAAAACCTGCAGTTGAACATAGGGGTCGTTACAACGCGCCAACAACAAGCGAGGTAGCTTTGGTTATTGTGGGACAGGAGTTTGAAAAGCGTGACAATTCTTCACAGCAGAGACACAAAGTTGGTGCGGATCAGCGAAACTCATCGTGGATACGACGCTCTCCAGTACCCAATTGTGTTTTGTCGTGGAGAAGACGGCTACTCTATCAACATTCCGCAATATGATCCAATTTCTAAAGCCCCTCTTAAGAAAACAGTTTCTGCTTCAGACTTCTACTCTTACCGATTAATGGAAAGACAAGGCCAAGAAAGTTACTTATTACTTTACCGTAGTCTTCTCAATCAGTTTTTGGTTGACATGTATGCCAAGATAGAGACAGAGAAGCTAAACTTTATTAGACACAACCAGAGTAAACTGTGAGCGGAAAACTACGTTAATCTCAAAGACGCCATGTGTAAGGGAGATGGTCAAGTTTCGGATCTTGGAAAGATGGTCGTGTACCATCCAGTTTTACTTGTGGGCCCCACTATATGCACGAGAGGACTCAGGACGCCATGACATATGTTCGTCACTATGGTCGTCCTGATTTGTTTATCACGTTTACATGTAACCCCAAATGGTCTGAAATAGGAGCTGCCTTAAAATATGGACAAAAGCCCCAAGACTGGCATGACATAATAGCTCGGGTGTTTCATTTGAAAGTAAAAAAAATGATTAATCTTCTAACTAAAGGTTCCATTTTCTGTCCAAGTAGGTGTTACCTGTATACTGTGGAGTGGCAGAAGCGAGGCTTGCCTCACGCACACATCTTGCTGTGGCTGCAGATAGAATTATGGCCGACCAAACTGATAGTGTCATAAGCGCAGAGATACCTGACCCTGAAATTGATCCTGAGCTTCATGAAATTATTAAATCGACAATGATTCATGGCCCTTGTGGAAGTCTAAACAGAAACTCACCCTGGATGGTTAACGGCTCGTGCTCCAAAAGATATCCCCGTCCTTTATCTAAAGACACCCAAACTGCAGACGATGGTTACCCCCAGCCCCAGTACCGTCGTAGGTGTCCTGCTGACGGTGGGTTCACAGTTAACATCAATGGAGTAGACCTAGACAGTCAGTGGGTCGTACCGTACAACCCTGTTCTGTCACGTACCTTTTGGCACATATCAGTGTCGAGTTGTGTAACTCTGTGAAGTCTTATAAAGTACATTTGAAAATACATCAACAAGGGCAGTGATCAAGCAGCTTTTATGTTGGAAAATGAGTGGGACGAAGTTGCCAAGTATGAAGCAGGGCGTTACATCAGTAGCAGGGCCGTCCCTAGGGGTCTAGGCGCCCGGGGCAAGCTTATAACACAAAAGCCCCCCTCAACACAAAACACAAAAGCTTGTGTTGGGCGCCCCCCTCCCGCCACAGTTGAAATCGTCCTGACCACAGAGAAGAGAAGTTCTCTTGTCTGTTCCTGACCATGCCAATCTAGACTGGTTTTTATAAAAATATACTGACTAGTAGTCATGAATGTTAGGTAAATAAGAACAGAAACAATAAAAGATATTTCATAGAACGTGATTGTATTTAATTATTTATGGCTAAAAGTAAAGAAATTGAGTTTTTTATAATTTGTTAATTATTGAGTAGGCCTATATAGGCCTACAGAAAGGGCTTAAAAGATATAGTATATTGTGTTACGTGTCAAATTGCACTTTAAAACAAAATTACATTCAAAATGGAGATTAAATCAAAGCATTTTAAATTAGTACGACAACAATATTACAGGTCCGCGATACTTTAAATTGGAATTCTTCTTGCTTTCATTTTTGCAAAATTGGCAATAATGTCATCCATGTTGAGCTGTTTGGTGACTTCATTCTCGATGGGAAGTATTTCGAGCGAGGACAATCTTTCTTGCATCATTGATGAACGCAAGTAAGTTTTTATTAGTTTTAATTTGCTGAAGCTACGCTCACAGGTTGCCACTGAAACTGGAATAGTGAGGAGAATACGGAGGGAAATCCACAGGTTAGTGAATAGGTCTCTTCGATCAGTTTTATTTATAATTCTTAAGGCTTCCAGAGGAGACATTTGCTTTTCATTTGGGGTTTCATTTGTCAGAGCGTTCACATGTGAAAGTTCATTGTAAAGGTCCTTGCCATTTATGTCAGAAACGTTATTTACAATAAGGTGATCTTGCAAGTTGATGCAAAGTTCTTCAAGTTCTTTATTTTCTGGCAAATGCTTCAAATCAAATAAAAATCCCCATTTTGATTTGTGGATAGAAAACTTATCCATCCTATCTTTTAAAGACGTCAACATTGTGTCTACCAGTGGCAAAAAACATCTCTTTTAAACATATCCTCAGGGGTTGGGTTGTATTCATCTTTACTTTCATAAGAAAACATGTTTTTCTTCATCCTTTGTCGTTTTGTCTGAAATGTAGAATCAATGTCAAGGTCTTTGGCTATTTCTTTTGCTTTTGCTATAGAATCATTCAATCCACTTTCTCGGAACTGCTTTACAAAATCCGTGCAAGCCTTTAACTGGTTTGTGGCGAAAGCAATGTCAGCACTTTTGTTCTGGAGTGTTTTGCTCACGATATTTATTTGAAACAGTAAATCGTGCCATATGACTAAGCACACCAGAAAAGAAAAGTCTTCCATGTGAATCTGCAAAGACTTTCCTTCTGATGATATTGTAGCGTCATTTGAGTCTTCACTTAGCTGTTGTAGTGATTTTATACCACTGCCATACTGGTAAAGAACGGCAGAGACAGAATTAATCCGTGCTTCCCATCTGGTTTCACATACTTGCTTCAGCGTGAAGCCTTGAACATGCTCGCTTACTATACACCAACGCTTTGGGGATCCTGCAAATATTGTGTATATTCGTTGCAAAACACCAAATAGTAGTGTAGATTTTACCGATGTCTTTGCTCCATCAGAGACAACTAAGTTGAGACTATGACAGCCGCAAGGCGTATAGAGGGCTAACGGGTAGTTTGACAATATCCTAGCTTGAACACCTTTTTCATTCCAGTCATGTTGGCCCCATTATCGTACCCTTGTCCTCGGCAGTTTTTGAGATCAAGTCCACAAGATTCAATTTCTTGATTCAAAAGATTTGAGAGAGCTTCAACTGTCGACTCTTCAGCAACAGTATAACCTATGAAGCTTTCTTGGACGACTATTTCACCATTAGTTTCATTTTCTTCATGAACATAACGAATTGTTAGTGACGTTTGTTCCTTGTGACTGACATCTGGCGTACAATCCATGATCACAGAAAAGTATTTTGCAGAATGTATTTTTTTGATGATGTCTTCCTTGACATGCTGAGCAAGTAGGTTAATAATTTCATTTTGGATTTTAACGCTTAACATTTGGACCCACTGTTCTTTAGCTTCGATCTGTCGTAAGTGTTCTTTCATTGTCGGGTCAAACTGCCCCAGCAACTGGATGAGGCCAAGAAAATTGCAATTATTCTTTGTGAAAAGCTTTGTTGAAGATCCTCTAAAAGCTATATTATTTTCGGCCAGAAACATTATTACTGATATAACTCGTTTTAAAATACTTTTCCATCTTTCTGTTTCAACATTTATTTGGTCTATTAGCTGTTGATCAATAGCTTTATCTCCCTTCAACCTTTTCTCGGCATCAATCCACTTTTGAGTGTTAAGAAAATGTCCAGGTGATGTCTCGTGAGATTTTGCTCGTTCACAAAATTTTCTCCATTTGTTAAATCCCTCTTTCTTTCCAAAAAAAGATTGAATGGAAGGTTCAAATAAACGACAAGGCAAGCAAAAAGCTGCGTCTGCCGTTCGAGAGTACACAAGCCACCTACGTTTAATTCTTTCACCATTTTCTGCAATTCTGTATGGAAATTCATTGGAGAAATGGCGTTTGTCAATCCGTGGGTACTCTTTATCATTTGCCAAAAAAGATATTGGCTCCATCATTGCAATAATGTCTCTTTCTCTCACTGATAGGTGCTCAGGCCAAGTTGATAGGTCATTGGATAATTGACGTTCAGAACTACTAGTAATAGATTCAAATTCACAATCAGTGAGAACATCGTCTACCTCAAAAGTATGGGTAGTTTCATGTTTAGCTGTCAGTGGATTATCTTGAGCGTCTTGTTTGTTTGTACTGAAATTTTTGGAATGGTTAGATTCTACATTATTAGTTGAATTACAATGCAGTTCGTCATTTGGCAGAGCTACAGATGAAGACGAGGTGGGCATAAAAAAACTTGTTAATTTAGGAACTTTACTAAGCAGTACTTCATGAGCTGCTTCAGCTTCCCTTCCCATTTTCCGCCTTTGAGCCCCTGATTGCTTTGAGGACATTTTTCTTATTTGAAATCTTGGGATATATTGTTCAACCAAAATACAGTCAAAAGTATAAGATCTTCATTTTATTTTAATAACTGGAAAAGAAAAAAATGTCACAATCCTCATTGAATAGGTTAAAGACTTTCATAGTTGGCAGTACAAAAAATAATTAGGCCTAACATAATAATTTTAAGTTAAAAAAACAGAGTTAATTCTTATTTATAGTTAAACAATGATACAATTTCCAAAATGAGCTCTCAACCCAAAAGAGCGCTTTATTACGCAAAAAATATTTAACCTTCTATTTAATACTTTCGAAAAGTATTAAATCTACGTTTAATTCTTTTTAAATTTAAATCGAAACGCACTTTTAAAAAAGTATTAATTTCACGTTTAATTCTTTTTTACAATTATTTTATCGATGCGCACTTTTTTTATCATTACTTTATCACAGCGCACTTTAAAAAAGATTAATTGCATGTTTAGATCAATTAATTGGATGTTTAGATCAATAATTTTTAAAATACACGATTAAAAAGAGAATATTGAGCATTCACTATTATTTCACCTGCATCTCGCACATTAAAATTATTATATAAATACACATTATATTATGTACACGCACGAACACAAAAACAATATACACTACACGCTCGTTTTTATAACATACACTAAAAAATTTTACTAAAACCTATAGTGTAGAGTGATGATCATCTAATATAAGACGACAGTAAAGAAAGCATTTCTTAGAAATATATAACAATATAAAAATAAAAAATGTAGGCTAATGTAATAACTGGAAACTCATTGGTTTCCTTCTGTTTATTTACTAGGACATATTTTTATTCTAGAAATGCTTAGGAATATACAATAGTCAATATGCATAATTATAATAATGAGAAAAATATTTAGTAAGCCTAAATGTATCACGTAGGCCTAACTTACCTTTCTAGGTTATGTATACACACTATAAACATCCACATTATACCACATTATACACACTATAAACATTAATATTCACTATAATACACTAACAAAATACAAAGTAATAAACAATATTTATACAAACTGGATATAATAAATAAATTTTATAAACTTCAAAACACGAAAGATTTACTGAAAATTTGACGTAAACAACATCGAGTACTGTCAGCTGTCAACCTACCAAAATTTCACAAAGAAAACTGTAAAATCGGCCGTGGGGCGTGAATAGACGAAGCGTCGTGCAAACGTAGTGGGGACCACGGCGGGCAGCAGAGATTAACATTCGATTCTAGTAATTGGAAGCGTTTGGTACTGGTACTATTACAAGCCAGTATATTATACGGCATAACGATGATATATGCGAAATACAAATTTCTCTGACTCGTGGCGCCCCCCCCCCTGACGCGGCGCCCGGGGCAGCTTGCCCCCCCTCCTAGGGACGGCCCTGATCAGTAGTTCCGAAGCGGCATGGCATTTTTTTGCTTCCCTATCCATGAAAGATATCCTCCCGTAATGCATTTCGCAGTACACCTTGAGAATGGCCAGAGAGTTTATTTCAATCCCGAAAATGTTCATGATAAAGTTCAAAATCCACCCAAAACAACTCTAATGGCATTCTTTGAACTATGCAAATCAGATTATTTTGCCAGAACCCTAATCTACAGTGAAGTCCCTGCTTACTACATTTGGAAAAACAATCAGTTTTGCCGACGGAAGCAAGGCAAAACCGTTCCCGGACATCCAGGAGTGAAGAAAGATCAAGTACTCAGTCGGGTTTACACAGTACACCCTAACAATGCAGAATGTTATTACCTACGTCTTCTCCTTCACGAAGTCAGAGGGCCAACGAGTTTCAATGATCTTAAGAGGAAATCTGGCATTGTTCACCCCACTTATCAGTCTGTCTGCAGAGTGTTGGGTTTACTAAAGGATGACATTCATTGGGACCGCACCTTGGAAGAAGCTGCTGTGTCAGAGTCACCACAGAAGATCAGAGAACTGTTCGCTGTCATTTTGATGTTTTGCCAAACAGCGGTTCCCTTGGTGCTCTGGGAAAAACACAGGGAAAGTCTATCAGAGGACTTTAAGAGGCAGATGGAGAATGAGTGTCCAGGTTTAGAGCTTGAATTCTGCAACAACATCATTTATAACAAATGCCTACTTTCATTAGAAAACTTGGTCTTCTCAATGTCCAATCAGTCCCTCCAACAACTCTGTCTTCCTTCTCCAAGTCAAGAGCCCTACAGTTCTGCAATCAATCGCGAGTACCTGAAAGAACTCTCTTACAACACAGTCCATCTATCTGAGACTATTGCTGAAAACGTTCCTATACTTAACGACGAGCAGAAAAATATCTACAATGAAATAATTGCGAGCGAAATTCAATACTAGCCAGTGTAAGAAAAGATAGGAAAATTGCTATTTCTGTTGCTTCGTCAGGTATAGCAGCAACATTGTTGGATGGAGGGAAAACAGCTCACTCTGCCTTTAAACTGCCTCTCAACTTAAGCTACTCAAAGACCCCACTTTGCAACATATCCAAACAAAGCGACACAGCCAAGGTACTTAAAGATTGTAAGTTGATAATTTGGGACGAGTGCACCATGGCTCACAAGGGAGGAATTGAAGCTTTGGATAGAACTATGCAGGACATAAGAAGCAATAAAAACCTGATGGGTGGAGTCACAGTTCTAATGGCCGGAAACTTCAGACAGACTTTACCTGTTGTGCCTCGGGGAACGCGAGCAGATGAAGTTAAAGCTTGTCTAAAGAGTTCCTTCCTGTGGCCTAAAGTCCATGTTCGTTCCCTGAGAGTCAACATGAGGGTGTATCTCAAAGGCGGTTTAAAGGCAGACGAGTTTTCTAGTTTACTTTTACAGATCGGTAATGGAAATCTACCTGATGAAAATGGCAAAGTTAAAATACCAAAAGAATTATGCGAAGTTGTAAAAGATTTGAGAACGTTGGCTGAAAAAATTTACCCAGATTTAGCTAATTTTTATTTAAAAGATTCATCGTGGCTGAAAGAAAGAGCCATCCTTACTCCAAAGAATGACACTGCAGCCAACATCAATAACACATTATTGGAAAAACTTCCAACTGAGATTGTGAAGTACCAATCCGTGGACTCTGTGGTGGAAGATGTAGTCCATTATCCAGTAGAGTTCCTGTACACGCTCAATCCTCCAGCCATTCCGCCACACAATCTCTACCTCAAAGTTGGAGCTCCAATAATGCTGCTTCGAAACCTGATACCTCCTAAGCTATGTAACGGTACTAGGCTCCAGGTAAAATCTTTGCATAAGAACGTCATAGAAGCAACAATATTCACTGGATGTGGTCAAGGGGAAACAGTCTTCATTCCACGCATTCCCCTAATTCCATCGATTACTATTTTCAGTTTAAAAGACTTCAATTCCCTCTCAAACTCTGCTTCACCATGACAGTAAATAAAGCACAAGGTCAATCTTTGAAAATGGCCGGCGTAGATCTAAGAGAAGACTGTTTCTCCCATGGCCAGTTGTACGTTGCTTGCTCACGAGTTAGCTCTTCTGCCAGTTTAACAATTCTTCAGCCAGAGGGTCAAACAAAGAACATTGTCTACAAGGAAGTTTTATAAAGATACCTTAAAGCAGCATGTTTTCTTTTACACAATACTTTCACTACTTAACATTAAGCATCCACTCACTATTCCCTTTTCAATTATAACTAATCTCAGCTTTTTTGATTAAAAACCTTATTTTCTTGCAGAATTATTGCCGATAAGTGTTTTTTTAATTTAAATTCTAATTAAGGTCCCTTCTTATTAGTAATAGTAAACGGCTAAGCAAATCAGTTTCCTGGCTACCAAGTATATCAAAATGCCAGGGGTGGTGGTGGGTAAAAAGGGCTGCTTGCCCAATAATATGACTGTTGTTTCATTAAAAAAACTAATTTCTTACACGATTACTAAAAATAAGTCTTTTTTGCACAAAAAATTCACTTGGCCTTAATACAATTGTGAAGTTAATTACCTAATTAATACAATTAAATCATAAAATATATTCATCTTCCACTTACCTCTAAAATCTTCTTCAGCCCAGAGTTCGTCACACGAGCATTAAAATGCAAGAATGATCATAAGGTTATATTAATGACATACGCAACTCGCATTTATAAAGAGAACCAACTAAAATTTTATTTAATTCATTAAATTTGCAACATGTTATTTATTTACCTTTTCATTTCTTTACTATCCGATACTACTAAAATTCTCTTAAACATATTACCTTAATGAAGGCCGCCCAGCCTGCTCATTCACACATTCACACTATTAAAAATTTTACCCCTTTTATAAAAAAATGAAATTATATTTTATTTTTATGGATTACCCCACCGGCGTCCTTCTTCTCATGGCCCTATAATAAGTCCGAAACAGTTTATACACTCTTCCACCTCTCGTCCACTTCACCGACTCACTCCTCCGATTCGTTTCAACTCTATATCAGCCACCACTTCTACATAATTTAATCTACATAACTTTAAATTTCGTTAGGGCCCACGAACCATAGCGAGCGTCAGGCCGACGCCGCGTCGGTAAGTTGACTGGACATAAATGCGGCCGGACATCACTGCCTTGCCTGCTAACAAATTTCATCGCTGTTCCCAGCCTTCGTTTTCAAAGTCTTAGTAGTTGCATCCACAACACGTGTTATTTGCGGGTGTTGGCAGTAGACGAAATCTAGTGTCCACTGGTTTCGTCACAAAGGTAGGCGGGATTTCGCCAAGACTTCCGCCATGTACCGAGCACATTGTTGAACAAAATTCATACCAAGCCATTTTGTGCGACTTTTGTTTAGCGTCGGTTATGCGCTCCGCATATGTTTGTGCGTCTGTGCGCATTACACAGTATTACAGTTCTGAGAATTAAGACGTTGTGTGCAACACGACACATTCCATTGTACAGCTACACCGTACTGTCCCTTTGTTTGAACAACGCTTTTATTCAACATGTGGCTGGCCACACAGATGAAAACAAATTTATGATTTTATAATAAAATAAAAAACCCCTCCTTTTAGCCCCGTTACAATACCCCCCCAATGAGAGATCTTCTGCCGCAACAGAAGAAATCTCATTGCTAAACCCCTAAGAGGATCGGTGAGGATATGGTGCCAACAACCCCCATTAGTTCTTTTACATCATGGGTAAACTACCCCCCTGGCTCGGCGACTACGGCTGCACCTGAACTAAATTACTGGACTTCTCTATTCGAGATCCCAACACCATAAAATCGAACAGACACGCACCGCAGCGCACATAACCTTCGAACATGCCACCCCAAACTCCAAATCCCTGGCCTTATTCCATGCCAGATCCTCAACCGATATGTTCCCCCTTCTCATGCACACTGGGCTGCCTTTAGCAAGTACTGGGCGCATACATATCCTTATTAATACATTCTTTTATTGGAAAAAAACGTTAAATTAAAAATCATTTACGTTACTTCCGCAAAATTAAAAAAAAACAAAATTTGTTACATGTATCCATCAACTCTATTAGTTCTCTTCAATACTAATACCAAGCCTAAAGACAAACAAATTGAACATCTTGTTAAAACATGAATTCACTTACTCTAGCATTTGGTTACACATATATTCTAAACAATATAATTCATTGAAACACTATTGATACACATAAACAATAATATACTTAAAACTCAAACATCATCTATATGGCAGACGGAAAAATCAAAAAAAAAAATTTTTTTTTCAAAAAAATTTAGTTATCAAAATATTATAATTTTTTTAATATTCAGAAAATTTTAAAATTATTTAAATCAATTAAACGACAAAATTTGCATCAATCCATTGCCAGAAATTGGTCTAGTTTATAACGTCAACGTCGTTAACGACAAACTTGCATCTTATTTGTAGGTCTGGAATTTACTGAAATTTAATTTCTAAAATTCGTCCAAGTTCGTGGCGCCATTGTGAAGTTAATTACCTTATTAATACAATTAAATCATAAAATATATTCATCTTCCACTTACCTCTAAAATCTTCTTCAGCCCAGAGTTCGTCACACGAACGTTAAAATGCAAGAATGATCATAAGGTTATATTAATGACATACACAACTCGCATTTATAAAGAGAACCAACTAAAATTTTATTTAATTCATTAAATTTGCAACATGTTATTTATTTACCTTTTCATTTCTTTACTATCCGATACTACTAAAATTCTCTTAAACATATTACCTTAATGAAGGCCGCCCAGCCTGCTCATTCACACATTCACACTATTAAAACTTTTACCCCTTTTATAAAAAAATGAAATTTTATTTTATTTTTATGGATTACCCCACCGGCGTCCTTCTTCTCATGGCCCTATAATAAGTCCGAAACAGTTTATACACTCTTCCACCTCTCGTCCACTTCACCGACTCACTCCTCCGATTCGTTTCAACTCTATACACCAGCCATATATACTTCTACATAATTTAATCTACATAACTTTAAATTTCGTTAGGGCCCACGAACCTTAGCGAGCGTCAGGCCGACGCCGCGTCGGTAAGTTGACTGGACATACGTGCGGCCGGACATCACTGCCTTGCCTGCTAACAAATTTCATCGCTGTTCCCAGCCTTCGTTTTCAAAGTCTTAGTAGTTGCATCCACAACACGTGTTATTTGCGGGTGTTGGCAGTAGACGAAATCTAGTGTCCACTGGTTTCGTCACAAAGGTAGGCGGGATTTCGTCAAGACTTCTGCCATGTACCGAGCACATTGTTGAACAAAATTCACACCAAGCCATTTTGTGCGACTTTTGTTTAGCGTCGGTTATGCGCTCCGCATATGTTTGTGCGTCTGTGCGCATTACACAATATTACAGTTCTGAGAATTAAGACGTTGTGTGCAACACGACACATTCCATTGTGCAGCTACACCGTACTGTCCCTTTGTTTGAACAACGCTTTTACTCAACACGTGGCTGGCCACACAGATGAAAACAAATTTATGATTTTATAATAAAATAAAAAACCCCTCCTTTTAGCCCCGTTACACAATTTGCTTAATTATTCAAAGGTAAAAAAAAAATTTTTTACTTTAAAAACGGCCAACCAATTTTTTTCCTGAAAGACCATAGCGAAGCACAGGTATACAGCTAATTTCTAATAAAATTGTTTCTATTACAGCCAGTTTTAATTACTTTTTTTAATTGCAGAATTAAATAAAGACTTCATGAAAAGTAGTTATTAAATTAATTTAATAATTATATCAACAGTAGTAAACAGTGAAGTAAAATATGTGAAACAAAATATTAAAAATGTCATGTGTTATTAATTTATTTAGGAATTTTTCTGTCACACACACACATACACACAAATTAGGAATTACAGTTTACATTAAAGTATATTTTTATTGCTCTATTTACAGTTATAAACATGATTTAAGTTCTCATTCCCAATTCTTAGCTCTCAATTTATTATTGTACTAATACTGAAATCTAAACAACACTAAACTTCCCTGTCACACATCAGTTAATAGGTGCTAAGTATTAAAATTGTTAGTTCTAGACAAGTTTCTTAATTATGGATTTAGAAAGAAGGGGAGTTATATTTGTATATAAATTGTATGGTTTGTTTCTTAAATATCTGAAAAACAGGATTTTTATATTTTCACATTTCATGTTTCATTCAATATGCCAATTTAACAAAAAATTGTTGTCTTGGCTTAATAGTTTGTAAATGGTTTGGTTTTTCAATTTTGTCTTTTTTTCACATCATTTGAGAATTCAGATTATGCTCACAGAGTAGTGTATAATAATATTATAATTACACAGAAATTAGACAAACAAATAAGTATTTAAGCAGGATTTTTATGTCTTTCTGAGCTTTACATTGGTAAAAATACAGTTTCCGTCTATGCATTAATAAACAGTCATTAAAAAATCCACTAATGACAAACTTATTGTAGATACTGTACTTGATTCTATGAGAATCTGCATTGCATTCTACATATGTAAATTTCTTTTTGTATTGCAATTTATTCAATATACAGTTAATTTATCAAAATAATTGTAATAGTACATACGTGTAAAATATAGAAATATAAATGTGTGCATGTGTGTCTGGTAAAACACCAGTTACAATGGCAAGAAATACTAGAACACTGTTATTAAAGAAACAAAACAAAATTATTTATTTGTCATGTGTACTTCAAAGTTACAGATATATTATACAATACTTCTGCTTATATTTATTGCTAATAAATATTACTAATATTCATTTGCCCTAGTATCCTAATTTCTTCTTCATTTACTGCAACAACAACAACAATATTAATAATAATGAAAATCATTATCATAACAATAATACTGAAAATTATCAGCAAGTTGATATTACTGATATCACTGTAACTAATGACGTGACATCATTGCACATAATTACTTTCCCTGATATTGCAAAACGTTATCATCATTAATATTAGAATTAATGTTGCAATATTTTAATTGTTTGTAGTGCCCTAGTTGGTACAGAACAAATTTAGAAGGCACTTATAACTTTAAATAAATCAAATTAAAATCCTCTCTTTGTACATAATACTTTTTAGTTATTATAATTTAGAATAATATGTATATTAATTCTTCATGTTTATACATATATACACAACTACGTATATATGTACATATGTTAAGTATATTTACTTATTTATATATAAAAAAAGTTCAACAGTTCACAGAATCTAAGACAAGGCAAGAACATGAAAAAATAAAAAAAAACTTTATTATTGTATGTAGCATTCAACGAACTCTATTTGCACTCATTGATCTACAATTGTTTGTAATTTACGCAGTGGTTGTAGCACGAACACAGTGTTGGGTAGTCACATAGTACACTATTGATATATTTAATTGACTTGTACAATTGTTTATCATATTAATTGTGTTTTTTTGATGATGACGGTGATGAAGACGTTGAAGGTAGTAAAAATTGTGATGCTGATGTACTTGGCATGTCCACTTCATTAGGAATACACGGTTTGCATATTTCTCCATATACCGATTGCTTTCCCTGTAAAATGGAAATATTTTTTACTTATACATATTTAGGCTACTTACACACAATGTGTACAGAGTTTTATTCATACAGATGCATAATAACTCACAGTATAATAAATGAGTCTCAAAGTGCTGAGTAGTAGACTATTTCTATTTCTACAGCAACACATGTCAAACTTTACTCACTCTTATTACATTCAGACTAAATACACATTATTATAAATATATTTGGTTATAATAATAATGTATTTTGTTGAATCGTTTTATATAATTTTAAATATAATTATACATAATAAAAGTACCCTTTTTTAAAGAATGTAAATTACTCTATAGTAATTAAATATATTGACATCTTGTACTAATAAGTTGGTGCTCAACATATACTGTGCTTATTAAATAGAAAGTTGTTTGTCTGATGTTTAATAAATCCATATAAGTGTAAGTTGAAATCTTGTTGTATATCAACAACAAGAATATGAACATTTAAAAATGTAAAAAGTCAGTATATTCTACACAAAACATGTGAAGTATAAAATAAATGTAAAATAAAAACTAATTGTTGGCATAAGAGTTATAATTGTAAAGAATTCAAACAGTGTATGAAATAAAGGGTTGTGGGAAGGGAAGTAATCAGTGACTGAATTGTGGGGAAGTTTGTGTCAGTTTGTATCACCATCTGTCACTAATTTTGTACAAACCAAAAATTCCTTGGTTTCAACCTGCGTTCTAGCTTGCTGAAAAACTACGAGTATGTGTATATTGTAACAGTACATATAATCAGCATATTTGGAACATAACATTGGACACAACATGACAGAATAATTAAATGAGACAAGACCTACCAAGGATTCAGAATGGTGTACCAAACATTAAAATCATTTAAAGAATTAATAAATAAAGATTGAACCCATGAATAAAGAATAAAAGTAGTAATGGAAAACTGAAAACAAGGAAGAAAATATAATAAAATGTGATTAACCCAATGACCCAATAGACTAGGTCAGTGAGCAAACAAGAAAAATGAAATGAAGTAAACAACATGAGAATAAAACTCAAAACAGTAAATACTGTAACATCAGTAAGGAATAAGATATGTCTAACACTATATGCCAAAGATGAGAATAGCTGTGAGATGAATAAATTATAACAAAAGAATTCCAGAGTGAAGAACCGTTAATAATAATTAAACATTGACAAACTAGTTTAGGTGACTTGACTGACAAAAAATCTAATGTAAATTAATTATATAATAAATGATGATCAGGAGAGTGAAATAAAGATAGTATAAATGTAATTTAACTGTGTATCAGAAATAACAACAAGATTGCATCTTGTCTGCTATTCATGTAACTAGTGTAAGCATAAGGGATATCATATACAGACTGATAATCATCAGTAAAATTATAACCAGAATGATAAAAGACACTAAAAAAATGAATAACAAACAAAAAGTAGTAATTAACACTGTTAGTACTATAAAATAAGTAAATGAAAGAGATAAAAACAAATCATGGGATGTACCCATTGTTGTCAGCCAAAGTAGGGGGCACATAACCTAACTCAATGAGAATTGTGCACATATAATGACAAAAATAAAGGATGAAATTGCTATTAATCCAATTTATATTCAACTGAAATTAAACTATATGTTATAAGGACAATATTAACACCAAGATTAGCTATCATAGCATGAAATATATTGTAATATGTGTAAAATAAAATACTGAAATGGACAGTACAAAATTTACCTAATAGACAAACTAACAAACCTTAGCATTACTAAATAATAGAGAAGAGAAATTGTTATCAGTAGAACCAGTGATATTCAATGTAACTAATATGATGTGAAACAATTATGGTTACCACAAAAATAAGTCATAATAATGTAAATAAAACATACCGTACTCATCAAGTGATACCAGATGCAAGAACTTTTACTGAATTCTCAGCAAGTGGGAATATACTGTTATCGAACAAAACATTGTAAAACCTTAGGATAACAGACTATAATAAGTATTTTGGGAAAGATAATGACTCAAAACCAAGTATATAATTGAGAGTGAAGATAATTTATGTAACACCATATAGTGCATAAGCTATAGGTGAATTGAAAGATTAAAATTTCAATAAATTAACTGTATAAAAACACAAGCTAAAATGACCAGAAATTGTACTGATTATCTGAGAATAATGAGTAGCACTATTCATGAATAAACCATTATGAATAAAATAAATACAAGTAAAACTAACTTATGGGATCTAGGCGTAAAGAAGCCTAGAACCTAATACTACATATATGCTATACATGCTAGAAAGTATGTCAGGCAAAACCACATGTTGTAAAATTATTAGATAGAGGAGACATCAATTACGAACAAAAAGTTAACATAATAAATGATGTATTATATGAGTAGAAATAAATGTGTAAGTAGAAATGACATGATGTCTAGGTGTGCAAAACACCATGCATTTTCATGATAAAGCACATTAAATAAAGCATCAATTAATCCAAGCAATGATGTCCAGAAGTTGAAATGAGTGTTTAGGATTAAGTATGAAATGTAATCCACTCATTAGATGCAACCATTAAACAAAAATAACTAATTCCAAGTCATGATGCTATAAGCCTAGTGAAGCTTGGAACCAAATTTAGTGTTGTTTTTACAATTAAGTGATTATAAAGTAACTTAATAACAGAAGAGAACTGTATTAGTGGAAACAGTTATTAATAAAGTCAAATTGTAAATAAAATAAGCATAAGATAGATTTTAATAAGAAAAATTGTAATAGGCATAAGTTATAAAAGTGATAATTGTCAAACATGAATCGAATTATGGCTTGTGAGATATCTAACTGATCAGAAAGACAATTACAAAAGATTGATAAAGCTAGATTAGAGCTCACAAGTGTCATAAGAAAGTTATTTGAGTTTAAATGTATTTGTGTCAATTTTGATAAAATATTAAGCGTCATTTTTGTACTCTCCACCCAAAAAACAGACGCTATTTTATAAAAGTAAATAATTTTATAAACGGGGGAGGCATGCTCAATGGAAGATCCTCAGGCATTCCACCAATCAAATGGTTATAGCAAGGCATGGTCAAAAAACCGACGCCAGAAAATTCATCATTATTGTACTGTTGACGAAGGAGAAAAGACGAGTCGATCTGGACGCCAGAAGAGAAGAGTTAACTTAACCTGTGTGAGCATCGAATGTAAACATTTGGTCGACATAACATTTTTCTAAAAATGTTGAACGTTTTAATTAACGAAGGAATATAGTTGAGTGACAGTGCGATAACGATTGTAAAGTGTATAATCCATTGCAATTAATTAAAAAAGGGAATTTTAATTAAAAAAGGGAGTATAGTGACATTAAATAATACTTAAGTAAATGATGACATGAAACAATAATATTTTACCATGAACAGTAATATGACAATTTAACTGAACATTGCAGGGGCATTAAACCTCATTATGATTATTCATATTTCTTAATAATTAAGAAGAATTAATTGACAATCAAAATATGATTGAAAAAATTATAAGTTTTAAGATAGGGTTTTTTAAATCAGTAATAGTGAAAAGACGAGGTGACAGAAACAATAAAGGGGCATTGAACCTTGTAGTACTGAGTTGAATATTTATTATTGGAACAATTTAATAACAATTAACTAAACTAATGAGAGGTATCTTGGTACTTGATGAACTTTATTAAACCTAGGGTATACGATGATTTTATGGCGAACCTTAGAAGGACGTTTGACATTACTGTATGCCATAAATCTGTTATTTGTTCAAACCATTTAATAATGGTCAACCATATTTATGAGAGATAATAATTTACCTGTTGAACATTATTCAGTCTAGCGAGTAAGATGATTGTTTTTATACACTAAAGAAACGTAGAACCTTAGTACAATTAAATTCTATGTGATGTTAAAGAATTATTATTTTTATTTAAATTAACTGGTATTATGCAGACAAGCCAGGTCTAACCTATATGTTGACGTCAAACGTCTTTGAAGTTTTGTTGTGTTAATTAAGAATTTTATGTTATTAATGGAATCACTCTCCTACTAATCAATTATTGTAGTAGTGTAATCTTCTAGTTTTGTATCTTGCAGACTCAAAGAACCCATTTTTATTTTAAAATAATTTAACTATCAACAGCGTGGAACGTTATGGCCACGAAATCAGCATGACCACCCTGAGATTGAAAGAGAAATTTTAATAAATGTAATGATTATTGTGAAGTTCGACAATTTTATTTTAATTGTTTGAATTATTATTATTATTATTATTGTTTAATTATTTTATTTTAATTGTTCAAACCAAGATCATGAGAATTATTAAGGAATAAATTATCTTTCAACCACAATGAATAGAGTTAACCAATTGTTTCACTAGATTAGACAGTTACAGGCTCTGTGGACTGCGTGCAACAGTTGGCACCACTTATGGCGCCAGCGAGAGAATTTTAAAATAAATCTTGTATTTAGGTAATCGTGGCTACTCTACATGAAGACCAGAACATCACATCCAGTAAGTAATTCAAATAACCAAACTCTAATTTCAGTGAATGTCTACTTGATTGATTCGTCTCGATGAAGTGAAGAAAAATAAAACTCCAATCAAACTACGAACTACAACAACAAGTGAACAGTTAAAAAATATTATATTTAATTACTAATACAATTAAACCAATGACTTGATAATAATAAAATCACATCGAACCACAAAACGAATTCAATTAAATAAACCAATCAGAAGATTTTAAAAATAATAAAAAATAAATATACTAATTGATCAAAATTTTTAAGAGAGTGGAAACTCGGCTAGTTACAAAATGGCGACCAACGTAAGAGGCTCGAATTAGGTTGGAATTAATTAAAAATAAATAAGAAAAATATTTTAAACAACCTAATTTCTGGCAGCAGCTGCAATACAGAAATGGAAGATGTATCGGAGAGTGACATCAGAGAACCGCGCGGAGGAAGAAATTAATATGGAAGACAAGGAGGCAACACCGGTTGAGGAAGTGGAAGTGGTCGGAAGGGAGGCCAAAGGGGACCAACCAGAGAAGCCAACCCAACCAGTGGACGCAAACTTCATGGAGATGATGAGGATGATGACAGAAGAAACCTTAAAGAAGAATAATAAAGAATTAAAAGAAAATACTAATAAATCTATAGAATCATTAAAAGAAGAATTAAAGGAAGATAACCAGAAGAATAATAAAGAATTAAAGGAGGAATTAAGTGGAAAAATAGATGACAACAATAAGAAAATGGAAGAGAAAATAGACGACAACAGTAAGAAAATGGAAGAGAATATGGAAATTCTAAAGGAAGAATTAAAGGAAAATAACCGACAACTAGGCCAACAAATGGCTGATAATAATAAGAAGATGGAAGAAACGAATAAGAAAATAGAAAGAGGAGATAACTGAATTTAGAAGAGAAATCTCCGAAGTAAATTAAAAATGGAAAGAAACCAACCATGAATTACAACAGGCCAAGGAAGAAATCGAGGTCCGAGTGAACAACCTTGAGGAAGATATCCAAATCAGAATCGAATTGATATGACAGGAGACACAAGAAGAGATGGTACGACTGCGATCGAACGTCGAGGAGAGATGCATGGGCATAGAGACGACTGTGAATGAAGTACGGGGACAAATAAATAACAACCAGGAAAAAATCGAAGAAATACAACGTCAAGAAATCGTGAAACTAAGGGAGGCAATCGGAAATCAACCAACTATCGTCTCACATCTCCAACACATGGACAACCGGGAAGCCATTAACTTCAAGTCATACAAGAGGAATCCGATGGAGTTTATAACACAAGTGGAAGAACTATTAACTAGAAACCATGAGACCAGATGGCCAGTAATCCGAGGGAACATCGATGAATACTTTAAAGAAATTAACGATAACTGGTGGATGGCGATGCGACACGATATACAGAGTTACACCAAGTTCAAGGAACTATTCAAGGCCAAGTATTGGTCAGAGTCGACCCAGAACATTGTGAGAGACAGTATTTGCTATGGGAGATACGAGGCAAATCGAGGAACAACACCTACAGCTTACTTCCTCGGGAAGGTGTGCCTAGCAAGGAACCTCGAACCAAAGATTCCGGAGGAAAGTCTCATAACAAAACTAGCATACCACTACGAAGAAGGTCTTGCGAGGTCACGACTCAGCGGACAGGTAAAAACGGTACAATCAATGACAGCACTACTCGAGAATTACAAACATGAGGGGTATTATCGAAGGAGCCGCCAAGGGAACGATCGGTACGCAGACCGAACTAATCTAAATAACAATAATAATAATAATAATAATAACTATAACAATGGAAATTACCGACCTAGCTATACAAGTAGAAATAATAATAATCATGAACAGAATAGTAGACCAAATAATAACAATCCCAATAGCGGCAATACTAACAATAATCGGACAAATGGTCCAAATAATCAGTCTAATCGGCCAAATTATCAAAACTATAACAACCAGAACTGAGCATACAGGAGGGTGAATTATACACGAGCTGAAGATAACGGTGGAGGAAGGAAATACTACCAAGGACGCCAGAGCTTCAACGGTAATACATACCGAGATAACGACCACAATGATGGGAGGAACCCCAGGAACAAACCGAGGAGGAGCCGGAGCAATGAAGACTATCGACGGGTAAATGACAAGGAAGACAACCGTCAGCCTGGGGCCAGACCCAATGGAAGTAGAAACCAACCACAAAACACGCCGGACAGATGGGAGGAAGAGGATGAACCCTCTTTAAACTTACAGCGCCAGTGAAAAAACAAACAAGCCCCTCACTGAACCAGTCTATTGGGTTTAATCATGAAATAAATGACTACAGAAGAAAACAAACCATTACGATCATCAAAGTTAATTATTTGAAAAATTTAAGAGAAGAGCTGCTAGAAGAGGATGTCAACAGCATGAACAACACCAATAATGAGATAGCGTACATAACAGCAGAAATAAATGGGGTAAATACAAGGATCATGATAGACACTGGCGCGAATGTGTCGTTAATCGACAGTATCGAACTAAACAGAATTCAAGAAGAAGGTAAAGAATTAATACTTACCCTATCTATAAACAATATAGTACTAGTGGGAGCAACAGGGCATCAGAACAAGACCATCAGGAAGCAAGTGGTATTTGAATTAACCAGTAAAGGCGGAAACTCAGCTAGTTACAATATGAGAGAGAGAGAGAGAGAGAGAGAGAGAGAGAGAGAGAGAGAGAGAGAGAGAGAGAGAGAGAGAGAGAGAGAGAGAGAGAGAGACAGACAGACAGACAGACAGACAGACACAGATCAAAACTGAAATTCACAGATATTTCATTGTCAATTTAACTTACTGCAGTTATCCATGTAATTAATGCTAATATGGGAAAGATCATTGCTCAAATTCTACATATGCATTATGTTTAGGATTAGATCTAATAGCAGCAGCATAAACATTTCAGTTATTTCAATAACTTATTTATTGAACAATTATTATATGACATAACAATTAAGATAAGTAACAGTGATACCTTTTCAATGTATGCCTTAGCATAGAAGTTTCCAAAAAGAACAATAAAAGACAACATGTATATCACTAAGGCATACTGCATCCACAGTGGAAAATCACAACCTGAGCGTATTCCATTGATCCCAAGAATCAGTGCAGTGGTGAACTGTATCTGAAAAAGTTCAATAATTGACATTAATAAATACGTAGATTGAATTAACAACAAAATTGTATCAATCTATTAGTAATGAAATGTCAAATTTAATACTAATGAAGTGCTTAAATTTTATTTATTAGTAAATTTTTAATTAAAATGTGAGAACACACCTTGTTTTAATGAACCAAATTTTAATTGTTCTATTAACATAATACAAATTTGTTTACTGAATTATGTAATCATAATTAGTATGGAATGAAATAGAACTTTGATTTTTATTTTTTGAGAATTTTTGAACAAAGCCATTCACAAATTGAACACTCATACAAAAATATTTAACAATTGTGATTTAGAAATATTTTATAGTTACATAGATAAAGCATTCATCTACATAGAGCTAGTACAACATACATTCAAAAGTTCATAAATAGTTTTGAACAAATTAAATGATAATTAATTGGTTTTTATTGTTATCAGTTTTTATTAAAATTTAAACTTATACAGAATTACAATCAAAAAATTTTCATGAAAGTCAATATAAATGTAAATTAATTTCTGTTTCACTAATAATATAATGTAAATTGTTATTGTTTCAGAGAAACTTCACAAACTAAATCCTACTACAAGGAATTATGGTGCTTCTAAGAGCCTTAACATTAAATATTTAAAACTCAAATACTATGTTAATTTGTGAAATAATCATGTCAGCATTCTCAGAAAAGCAAAATTTCTCTATGACTGAACACCTACATCAAAAGAATTATTTCTGCTAAATTTCCAGAAATAATCTACACATAATAGAAAAATTAATTTTTACACTAATGTGACAAAAAATGTGAACTTCTTGAATACGTATGTGTACATTTTATGAAAAAATGCATGCTGTACATTTTAAAAAGTACAGCATGTAACACAGAAAGGTTATAAAGAATTTTCAGAAATAAGTTTCAGCATTTGATTAATTTAGGTAACCAAACTTTTCTTGCATCCAAATCATGTATTCTCTTAAATTAAATACTCAAGTATCGAGGATATTGTAGATATTTGTTTTAGGATATATTCAGGACATATTGGAGGATATTGTTTCAAGCAAACCCTTTCACTGAAACTATTACAGAAAATTAAACTAGAACCCTTATATACTTCAGTGAATTTTCTGACCCATCAGTTTTTATGATGTTTCTAATGAGCCAATTAGATAGAGACAAATAATTTTCTGGGAACTTGATCATGAAGTTAACTTTCATAAGATTCCTAAGCCACTTAGTCTTCAAGACAAATATATTTTAACTTCTTTGAAAAATTTGCTTGATAATTGACATTCTGATTAAGTTAGTGCTCTCACTGAATTGACATTCAGTTTATGGGTAACTGAAATAGAACCATCATAACGTGTATATCATATGTGTTGTTTGTCGTTTGTGACTCATCGATTCAGTTAGATAGACATAAATAGGTAGCTTTCTCTGTATAATTATTTGCGATTAGA
The DNA here is from genome assembly GCA_034769895.1 of Magicicada septendecula. NCBI lineage: Eukaryota > Metazoa > Arthropoda > Insecta > Hemiptera > Cicadidae > Magicicada > Magicicada septendecula. The sequence goes on from CM068369.1 coordinate 417,325,764, forward strand.
ATAATTATTTAATTTTTTTCATAATGACCCCAGTGTCTGTTAGATGTGTAGTCCTATTGTCAACACTCTTTTTGTATAGGGGTTTTGATACTAGTTAATTTGTTGGTTCTTATTATTAGTACTTGATGTGAGTTTCTTTAAACAAAGGATTCATTAATGCACAACTTTTACTGAAATTTCTACAGGTTCCTTAACAACACTGGATTATTATACCAACATTCAGAAATTTTAGGGAAGATTTGACAATAGTCAGAAGTCAGTATGCCAATAGGAAATAGTCTTCTCTGAACAACTAGAATTTTAACTAAATGATGTAGAAATTTTTATTTTCTCCATAAAACTAAGATCATTTTTAACCAGCATTTAATTCATTTTTAAGGTGTGAAAAACATTATTGGCTATATGAATTTTTAAAGCAGTTAAGGTCTGAAATTCTAAAGTTACCGGTAGGCATTCTAATGTTATTTAATTGAATGTTCCTATAAAAAACAATTTTGCAAAGCATACTTTATACATTTATGTGAACTTATTTGTATCAGTATTCAAATTTATTTTTATTTTTTTGTGGCTCATTATAAAATCTAACATTAATTTATATACAAAAGACATGCACATACCAGCTGTAACATGGTGAGGTATTTTTTCCACCATAGGTAAGCAGCTATTCTTCGTCCTAGGGCTGACAGGGCATAGTATGAGTACATTAGAACATGTATAAACGAATTCACCATTGCTGGTAAAAATGTTGATCCACTGGGTACCCATTTTATGCCGATCCACCAAAGAGAAAACATGGTTGAGTGATGGTAGACATGTAAAAATGTTAATTGTTTATCTTTTTTTCTTAAAATAAAGAAAAAAGTGTCTGAAAACTCTAGTAGTTTTGAAAAATAATACCACCATACTGCGTTTGCTATCTGAAAAAGAGAAACGGTAAGTTAATAAACTTGCAGACGAAACAGACAATTTTGTCCCAAGACTACCCTGGGCATATCATTACTATTATGTGAGACGTATCATAATAAGCTTCGAGGCCACTGTGGTATTGCCAGTGTTTGCAACAGATCCCCCTCCTCGCATTTGCCTACGCATAACCAAGTGTAACGTGGAACAACGCTGGAGGGCGAGGGGCGGGGAAGAGCTGTTACTATTGCATAACCTCGAAGCTTATTATGGTAAGTTCCGTACTTTAGTACTCTATTAGTAATATTAAGAAGTTATGTGTATGAAAAATCAGACCTTTTTCTTGCTTATCAAACAATGTCTAAATAATGATATATGATTTGGAAAAGATTACCGAAAGTTTGTTACAAAGGTCAGGTTTGTACCTCAAACTACCATGATCAGGTTTTCAGTTTTGAATAGAGGATATTTAACATACAAAAACGATGCACTATGTACATATTACTTTCTAGGACTTTCAGTATTTCATGTATGTAAAACAATTTAATGTTTTCTATGCATTATATGGCAATAACAAGTACTATATTAATATTATAAAAAGAATAAATAATTGTAACGGTACAGAAGTTTGGGATTCATTTTATTCTTTTATCAGTTATAAAAATGTGGAGTTACCCACACAGAGCCTCAGTTTTAATAAGCGAAGTTCACTTTTGAAACACCCAGTTGCCGGTTTGTCCAATAGGCCAGGCGAAATGCAACGAAACCTGGAGCATTGGAATGTGTCCGAGTGCGCGGGTGCCCGTTCTGACATCGTGAAGAGCACGTACCGTTTCTCTGGTCGCTGGGTGCGAGACGACGATAAATAGCGAGATTTTGCGGTAAATGCTCTCGTCCAATGAGAAAGCAAGTTGCCACGATCAGGATGATGCTGGCCATCTTGAAAATGTCTAGGTAAGCGTCAGTCGGCTTGTAACTTCGGAACCGCGCAGAGGCGTTAATGCGCGGTTCGCCTAAAATCTATTTTACAATGTAGACCGACCGGCCGAAAAAGTGAACATGTGTGATTAAACCACAAACAAAAATGTAATACAGTATAAAAATCAACAGTGAAACGTTAAACAATAATCAGTGACCAAAATTTAATCAGTGAAAACATATGTCGGAACAACCAAGTGAACAAAAACCGGTAGTGATTTCAACACGTGCCTGAGGCGACCACAGGGAAGTAAACATACAATTTCAATTAAAATCAATATGAAACTAAAAGCTATAATGAGTAAAGAGATCTCTTGTTTTTAAGGGGGTAAAACGTGTGAAAGGGAGAGAGTGAGCGGGTATTGGGTTGCCTTCTAAAAGATATCTAATTTAAGTATAATAAGTAAATATAGTAAATTTTGTTTTGTTAAAAAAAAAAAAATTAGTAATTGTTCCTGAAAGGGAAAATAGAAAGTGAGAAAATTAAAGAAGAAAATACAAAGAAATGTTAAATAAAACTGAGATGGTTAACACAGTCAATGAGAGTATAATTTATTAAATAATACGAACCTAAAATCACACTTGCAGGCCACGAGTTCGCGTTAAGAATCCTGGACCTGTAAAGGTAAGCATTTTGGAACTGGGGCAAATAAAGTTATTTATCTACCTATTGATAAATTAGAGTAAATGTAGCTTCTCAATGGTGTCCGAACTAGAGACTCGATTTTATATATTAATTGTCATTTATTTGTAGCTTCTCATAATTTACTGGTGTACTGCTGCAGTAATAGCAGTGTAATTCCATTCATAAAGTGATACGGAAAATGAACTTTTAGGTAAGATTTATAAAATGGACAGTAGAGCTGTCATACAAAATTTGAAAAGATTCCAGTAAATCATTTGGAAACAAGAGAAAATTGACTGTAGGCATTTTTATTATGTATTAGATTAAATTTAATTTCAGTGTATTCAAAAAGACACTTTGTTTCTGACACTGTACTGAAAGTATGATAATTAAACTACAGTAGTGTTAATTTAATAACAGCTCCACTGTTGAAAACTGCAACAAAGTATCAAGGTGAGAGTAAGAAAAAATAAACGATATTGTCAATGAGGACTAAGCGTACATCATTTTGTCTAGAGGGTATGATATCATATACCAGTATTTATAATGATAATCATTGAATACTATATTACGTGGTTAAATATATATATATATATATATATATATATATATATATATATATATATAAGGAATATTAAGTTTTGGAGGAATATTGATAGGTCTAAAATTAGTTAAACGTGCAGTCACAGATGTCCAAAATCAGACATGTGTTCGCCCTGGTAACAATAATATTTTTAATTTTTATAATTTTAATCATAGATATGTTAACATTTTTTATCTTTTACATTTACATATTTGCCTGCTTGTTCAGAAATATGTGTAGTTTCACATCATTGTAGTATGGCTACAATATGATTATCTCTTTTAATTTCTACCCTAGACATGTTACATAATTTTTCATATTAATGCTAACTACCTATATCCTGCAAACAAGCAATAATTAATATTTTGTTAGTTTTAAAGACCATATATTGGTAACAAGACATATGACCCTGATATTTTGAATGTTAAAATATCAATAACGTGGCACAATAAGTGAGGGGAACAAGACCCATTAAGTATGTTCAATAAGAATGCCAAGCATGAAACTACATAAACAACAATTAAAGAAGAATGAACTCACAACACAGACGTTAATATGAGGGGGGGGCCAAAAAGTAACGAGAATTTTTCTCTGGCAGTTGGTAGAACGCTAGTTCCGACTTCTCCCACTAGGTGCCTTCACTAGACACCATTTTGTATCAGTTGCCCAAGCGGCATTGTTGTGGAAACATTAACACGGTCAGTGTGACTATTTTTTGTAAGCGCTGTTTCATGTTTTCGGCGATTTGTCAATGGCAGACATTAAATACCAATGTGCTAACATCAGGTTCTGTTTCCTGTTAGGGAAATCAACAGCAGAAACTGTCGCAATGCTTCGGACAGCTTATGGGGAGGAAGCTTTCAGCCAGGCAAGGATTTTGAGCCGACAAGAAAGCACACGCGGAACGAATTTTGCTGCAACACGTTTCATCTTCAGATCTTCAGTCAAAATTCGTTGGCATGAACTCCAGGATATTCCAGTCATTTCCTCCAATTCAGCGATTGTTCTACGACGATCAAACATGATCGCAACACGGATTTTTTCAATGTTTTCTTCCGTTTTGGATGTCGAGGGACGCCCCGGTCGTGGTTCGTATTCAATTGACATTTGACCACTTTTAAAACGAGACAACCACTCGTGAATCCTTGCCTGGCTCAAAGCTTCCTCCCCATAAGCCGTCCGAAGCATTGCGACAGTTTCTGCTGCTGATTTCCCTAACAGGAAACAGAACCTGATGTTAGCACGTTGGTATTTAATGTCTGCCATTGACAAATCGCCGAAAACATGAAACAGCGCTTACAAAAAATAGTCACACTGACCGCGTTAATGTTTCCACAACAATGCCGCTTGGGCAACTGATACAAAATGGTGTCTAGTGAAGGCACCTAGTGGGAGAAGCCGGAACTAGCGTTCTACCAACTGCCAGAGAAAAATTCTCGTTAATTTTGGGTCCCCCCTCGTATAGTAATGGTAATAATAATTCATAACAAGAAATAAAATGCAATAAAATAGTGATTATACAAGAGAAACAATAGCCCAATAGATCCGGTCAGGAAGAAGCCAATAAACCAAGAAAGAAACCTATTATAAGGAAGAAATAACAATACTGATGAAATCAATCAGATTAGTGACTTAAGAAGAACCACAAAACTATATTGACAATGAAATAAGAAGGCCTAATGTGAAGTAAATAGCCAACACTAGTAAAGTACTAAATGAGAGACTTACAGATTGCAGACAAAACACTAACTGACTAACTTAGGTGACCTATATATATGACCACTAGTCTTGTAAATGAGTAGGGCATCCAATATTAGCCAAAAGAGTGAAAGTAATGATAATATTAGTACAATAAGAAGCTGTAAACAACAGCATAATAACATATAATGAACAGCATTAATATGAATAAAAAGAGAATCAGAATTGTTAAATAACTGTAAAAATTGTTAACTAGGTAATGGAAAAATGATAATAGAAAGAAAAAAGAACTAATTAATAAATTACAGGTGATAATTAATAACATAATACTAGTAAAACAAGATTAAAAATGTAAATTTTAATCAACTCAATTCACCCATTGTTGCTATAAAAGGAGGAAGACACATAACCTAAATACAGGTACTTTCCACCTAGATTCATACTTATCAATAACTAAAACATATTTAAAATAAAATCTCTTGGACACAAAATCAAGTAGAGGTAATAAGGTTTCTACCAGTACCAAGATCAGCTACCTAGAGTGGTATTTGTATGGTAATTAATATAAACCAAATGAACAAAAACAGACAAAATGAGAATCACCATGTAAACTTTAGATAAAACCTATTGTAAAGTTAAACAGGAATAAAAAGGGGGATACCTGTAGAATAAATAAGATGTTATATCACTAATATGATATTATAAAATAGTTATTATCACTCATGTACAGTATAATAATCATAATTAAGCACATCTGTCATGTGACACTAGATGTAAATGCTGTTATTCAATTCTCTATACAAAAGAACAAACTAATGTATTAAAAACACCAGATTAGAAATCAATTTAATAATTGTAGTGAACTATTCTGAACCAGATAGTGGCCTGAAAGAACACTAATTAATTAAAAAAGAGATGAAGTAAGGGGACACCTAATAATACAATACAGGGGTCACTAAATCGACTAAAACACCAAGGAATAACCAAGTATTCCCAGTAACTGAGTCAACCAGTAGTTGTAATGACAGTATATATAATTGGGACAACATAGAAATTGCCCAGAAACTATTTTTCATAGATAATTAATCAATATAGTTAGTATACTCATAGGCCTAAGACAATGTTAGCATAAGAGTTGTATTTTGTTTATAATTATAAGTAAATAATAAGTAAGGAGTGAAGAAGGACTTGAAAGGCATAATCTCAAAGAGATATGATTGTCATTAGCTAGTTATAATCCAAAAATATGTAAAGTTACTAATATATAGTGTAGTGCAAAGTGTTCATTTCAAACAATATCTTCCTTAATCATGGATGAAAACATATCATGTGTGGACTCTAAATTAAGAGCCAAATGTTCGCCATGCAGTGGTAAGCTTAGATTCACAATCTAAGGAGTGATAAGAATGTTATGTCAATTTTAAAAATATTTGAGTTAGTTTGGAAAAATGTCTAGTGTCAGTTCATAATCTCGAACCCAATGACCCACGCTTATTCCAACAATTAAATAATTTCGCGAAGGGGGTATGTGCGCTAAAGTAAAGATCGTCAACCAATCAAACAAGAGAATTCGACAAATTTTACAAGGATTGCAGACGGGAACAGCAGCAACATATGCCACCTCGAGACACTTTTTGAATAACCTTTGATGAGTACAGACGGCAGATCGACTTCACCAGAAAACAGCTGTTTAACCTAGCTTGTGTGTGTTATCGATGTAAACAAAAGCAGACCTAACCTCACTTTGTGCAATATCATAACAACGTTACTACTAAAGCGTTATGAAGAATACACAGTGCGAATATACGACTTGCTCAGTGTATAATCCCGAGCAATTCCGCGATTTACAGGGAGTACAGTGATTTTTATATTTAATTAAGGAAGTTGAGAAATAACAATATATTTATTGAACGACATTAATGCAATGTGTATAGACTAAAGTATAAAGGGCATTATACCCTATTAGTTTCAGTCAGCAATTGTTTTAAAGAGAGAATCCTCAAATTCATTTTTATAATTAACAAATAAGAGTTCTAAAGACAATAATAGTTTGTTCTATATAAACACTGAGTGTGTTACAATTCATAACATATACCTATGAAGTCATTAATGTTAAACCAAGATTAAACTAACGATAGTTAGTAAGAGATTTGAGGATTGTCAGCCGACAAAATGAGTTAACAACAGTTAACCAATGCAAATATAATTTATGTGTATTAATTAAGGAAGAGTCTACTACTATTGAAATATTTCTATATATGTTATTAATAAAGGAAGGTCGTATCAATTGACAGAATATACTGATAGTTAAATGATTACCTCTTTGCAGGAATCCAGTATAACGGTTCAGATGATTATTTAAGGAACACTGAATCGAATTATTAATTTATTGTATTCACTTTTTATGTACTGTATAGAATCCTTAATTTATTTTATGTTCATTGTCATTTGACAATTAAACCAGTTAACCTATAATGCCGAAGGCAGGCATGGTTATTATTTGTTCTATTATACATTAAGACATAATTGAAATGTAATCACTTTCGGACTACGTAATAATGGTAGAATAAGTTTTCTAGTTATTTTCTTGTATTCTGCAGGCTAAAAGAACCTACACCACAATAAAATAGTTAACCAAAAAATATGTTAATATAGTCTGATGTTTGTAGATCAGAACTACCAACCCTGAGATAACAATTTTATAAGAGTAATTTCCAATGTAAAACAAATTTGAACCTAGAACGGTTTGTGATATTTTAAATAATTCAAGTGATGTTAACAATGAATAAATTACAATTTTAATCCAACAAATTAGAGTCAGACGGTTTATTTCATTAGACTAGGACATTACAGGATAGGTGAACGTCTCTCAATGGATGGCAAGACAGACAGCGGCAATTTGAATGTGGTAATTAAATCTAAAATTAGATTGTCACATCAACACTGCGAAGTCAGCCAGACTCACTTCAAGTAAGTAGTTATTTCATACAAAACTAAATGTACTTTCAGTGAGAGGTCAGCTCCCATTGCTTCACCTAGTCGACTGAAGAACGTCACACCTTAACGAACTTCAAGGAATAAATAATTGATCAATTCTTAAACACTTTAAATATTTTTTAAACAACGTCAAGAGACACTAACTGAATTAATTAGCGAATTTAATTCAACATTAATTAATTTAATTAAACAATTAAATTACAATTAAAACAAAAGTAAATAATTTCAAGATAAGTTAAATTTAAATAAATGTAATTAAAAGAAGGCCGAACTACGTTTTATTACAAATTGACGATACCGACGAGTGGATTTATAAAACACCGGAACCGAGTTCACTTACAATATTAATATGGATTTAGGAAGTATTGTACTATGTTATATTAAAACATAAACTTAATGTGAGAATATACTGAATGCTTACGTCTTGAAGAACACAATGTACCAAGTTAGATGTTTATTATTATTAATGTGCACATACTTAAATATATTATATAATGTTCATATACTACTGCAGTGCTTAATATCATACTATTACATGATGCCATTTTCATCAGGTGTAATTTACTTCAGCCAGTTTTTACACAGTATTTCAACAGGTTAAATGATGAATGGCTTATTAAACAAATAGTTACATATAAGTATTTTGGATACATCCAGTAATATTTACTTGGATTAGGAACATTTAGTACAGGAACACATGCATACTAATAGATATGTATGGGAATACAACAAAAAAATGAAACTGGTCTGATTTTCAATCGTGCATGTTTCCACCCTCCCGTTCATTTACACATTGCCTCCCTCCCATACTGTACTGCTCCATGACAATTATGAGCATTTTGTAAAGTGTAATACTTAACCAAGAATTGTAATATTAATGATTTTTTCTTGTTTTGATTATTTCAATTACTTAATTAAACAATTAATTTAAATTTCACTTTCAGTTTAAATACAGTAGAGTCTCGTTTATTCGACCTTCGCTTATCCGACATTCCATATTATCCGACGTCCCACCACAAAAAAAACAACAAAAACGCATTAATCGGTAACAAGAACTGCAAGTTGCGAGCGTGAGCGTAGTCTATTTTTTGTTGCTCCCGACTCTACTGCAGCTAATTAGTTACCCCGACTGTACAGTACACACTACACTACACTATGACTCATGTGTCTGTCATTCGCCCCAACCTTACTCACTCACTGTCACAACTCACTACTCAGTGCAGTGCAGTTTATCATTGTATGCGGATCGGTTTATTGTCTGTTACATGCGTATGTGTCTGTGTGTGTTAATTTGACAAACGTTGTTGTGTTGTTTAAAAGTTGAAATTTACGCAAGTATGGCGACGAAAAGAAAGAAAGTTGTTGTATCGATGGAACAAAAACTTGAGGCAATCAAGAGACTGGACAAGGGAGAGATAATGCAGAAGGTAGCTGACGACTTTGGCGTTGGACGGGTAATAGTAGGAGACTGAAAAAAAAAAGAATAGAAAAATGGCGTGCATCAAGAGTTACAGAGGGTGCATTAAAAGAAAGAAAAACTATGAAAAAGTTAGTGAAGCTTTGTATGTTTGGTTTATACAGTTCGGGGACAAAGGTGTGCCTATTTCAAGACCTATTTTACACCAAAATGTATTGCATTTTCATAATGAATTCAATGAAGGGGACCCAGATTTCACAGCAAGTGTCAGTTGGCTCGACCGATAGAAGAAACGCTACGGTATCCGTCAGTTAAGTGTTTGTGGTGAAAAACTATCATCGAATTTTGAAGAAATGGAAGCATTCAAGAAAAGATTTCAGGAATTTATTGAAACTTAAAGCCTAACGGGTGATCAGATATTTAACTGTGATGAGTCAGGCCTTAATTACATAGTGTTACCTAGTAAGAGTCTTGCAGCCAGAACTGAAGCGGCAGCCCCTGGCTACAAGCGTAGTAAGGAAAGGCTGACAATTTTAGCATGAAGCTATGCTACAGCAAACCTCAAAATGGACCTTGCAATGATTGGAAAGTCCAAAAATCCTAGAGCCTTTAAAACAGTTTCAAAAAACACTCTTCATGTAAAATACTACAGTCAGAAAAGCGCATGTATGAGCAGTGAATTTTCAAAGACTGGTTTTTTAAGGATTTCATTCCTCAACAGAGAAGTTTTTGAAAGAAAATAATTTACCCAGAAAAGGAGTTTTGTTGGTAGATAATGCTCCAACGCACCCTGATGAAGAGGAGCTTCAAGATGGTGACATTAAGGCAATGATTCTGCCCCCCCAATGTAACCGCCATACATCAACCTATGGATCAGGGCATTTTGGAAACGATAAAAAGGAACTATCGCAGGAAGCTACTGTCCACAGTGATAGAAGAAAATGAAGAAGGACAAGACATGATTGAAAAATTGAAACGCATCAATGTAAAGGATGTTGCTTATTGGGTTGCAAGAGCCTGGGCTGACGTAAGGGCTCCAACAATTGCCAGATCATGGAAGAAGCTGCTATGCGATGATAAAAGTATGGAAACGGAAAGCACAGATGAAACCGAAGAAAGCATTCTACCTTTAGTGCAACGTATCCCTGGATGTGAGGATGCATCTTTGCAAGTAATCGAAAGTTGGATGATGGATGATGATCAGTATGTAACTGATGGAGAAATTGTCGCTCTTGTCAATTGCGATGACAACGAAATTGAAGATCAAGATCAAGCACCAACTGTTGAGCCTCTCACAATTTCACATAACGATGGAGTTAAGGCTCTAGAAACTGCAATTAAATACATTGAGCAACAAGAAGCTACAGGAATCGACATAATGATGCTGCAAATATGGCGAGACTTGGCAGCGAAGAAACGGCACGCGTCAGGAAAGCAGACTACGATAAAAAATTTCTTTAAATCATCACAGGACTGAACTTTTTAAGTGTATTTAACTTCAGACAATTCTGTAACTGTAAGTTCATTTTTTTAGTTCATTTTTGTTGTTGTTTTGTTGTAAAACATGATTATTAGGTTCGTAATGTGCAAAATTATTATTCATAGTTTGAAATTATAACATAGTTTGACGTTTAATAGGCTTTTTCTTAACACCTCCCTATTATCTGACATTTTTGCTTATCCGACATTCTGCTGGCCCGTTTATATCGGATAAGCGAGACTCTACTGTACATGGTAAATATTGTTACTGGGATATCTAATACCTATTAAATATCTCTTCTCAGGGCAGCAAGAGATGAGCATACAAAGTTGGTTTATGCGTAGATCTTCAGTTAGTTATTTCCCTATGCCTACTAGCAGTACAAAGTAATAAACAATAATGATGTAAAAACACAAAACTGAAAAAACAGGGTCTAGACAAAGTTGTGATTATTATTTAAAACTTAAGAGTAGTGTCAAAATAGCGCTGATGTTTTTTATTAACTAATTATAATGTTACTAAAAACATTATTAATTACTTGATTTTATACAGACATATATCTATATTTTTTTACTAAACATCATCAACAGCTCTTGTCTTTCACTTTAACATGACATCTTGCTGAGGGTGTCAGCTATAGGACCAAAAGCATTTGTAAAATTGATGTAGTTATCAGATTTTAACAGTAGGTACCAGTAAGCTAAGAATGATAATCTTAATGCCATTAACATAGTTCAAGTATTGAGACAAGTATTTATTTATTTATAAATAAATAACTACAGTTGATAAAAGTAATCAGGTGTTGGTACTTACCCTGAGTTCTTCTTTATGATTAATTTGTCTGATAGGTTGACAGACATAACTGTATCGGAGACGACTTGAAGCTATCAATAACTGTAAACAAACATTTGTTCATGTATAGTACTGGATACAATAATTGTCTGCCTAAATCTTTACTATATATTTAGATTAGTAGAAGAATTGCTTGCTTGCATGTGAACATTTCTCGGCAAAGTATTCAACATACTTTGTATATCAACAAATGTTTAATAATGTCTAGCACAGTTTACTTTCTACTGATTATAAACTAAATGTAAGTGATTATATAGTAAATATAGCTAAATTTTTGCATTCAATATGTTGGAGCAAAACTTCAGTAACGATCCGTAAGCAATAAGAAAAACATCAATAGAAGCTGCACCATGGTGTCTCTAGCAGATGGGCAGATAAACAGATTAGCTGACAGAACAGCTAAAAAAAAATAAATAAATAAAAATTAGCCAAACAAAACAATTAAAAATGTTGAGGATAAGTTTTGGATTTTGCTGATATTTGTATTAGCAACGTTACTGTATATTATTGTATAAATAACAAAGGAGAGCCAATAAATGGTGATCTAGTATGGCAGTAGATTGAAGAACTTTTACCACCAAAAATCTTCCCAGAAATCTCAACAGTGACTTTAAAATAATGAAAAGTGTTTCAATATTCAAGAATATTTCAAATATTTAAAAATACATTAAACTATTGTAGCAGCAAAACTGTGACTGTGACAATACAATGGTGAAGACAGAATAACAAAGCCATGTGTGTTATTTATGACCGATTTCATGATATTTCAGTTGGCAGTGCTCTTTCCTGCTTAAATTACTGAAGCCATTAATTCATGTTTTTTCCAAATATTTTAACTGAAATATCTTCAAAAAATATTCTTTAGATATAGTGTGATTTATTAAATAAGTAGATTTATAATTTAATGCTTATGGACATAATTTTTTCAGTTCAAGTTGTAAACAACTTCTTACAACAGAACATTAAAACAAAAAGTGTGTAAGTTCATGTTATTCATTATCATCTGGGTTGTAAACTGAATAGAACTTATCTTACTAAACCAAACTATTTTAATGTGTAATTAATGTTTCTTTTTTTTTAATTCAAGTTTCAGTTTTTTATTAGCTGTAAGCCTACTGATGGATTGTCATATGATGATTAAAAACTAGAAAAGTTGAGTGTTAACTCTAAATATTTTGTTTTAAGAACTTCTATGTTTCGTATTCATATGGTTTTCAAATATTTAAATTTTCTTTATATTCATACCTTTCTTGGTATGATATTTATATCATTTTACTTCTTATAATCATATTTAACATTGTATGGAAAACTGATGATGGTACCTCAACTTTCCTCTTTTCTACTTTAGTAGCACATTCCACTGAGTGCGCAGACCTAATTACTATTGAATAAACTTTTTCTCATGATTACAGTAAATAGTATTTACTGCAAGCATTCAGTGACTGGAATCAGCTTTCTATTGCCTACCCACTTTTCCTTAAATTATCCTTTCTTATTGTTGTCAAGATGACTGTGCTGTTTGATAAAGTACTAGTTATTCACAAACTGTAAATATAGGCCTACATATGTAGTTACCCCATATTTATTTATAACTGTTAATACCTGTAATATTTTTCCATTCATGGCTAACTTTAATATCTAAGAAACAAGGCAAAATGCAAAGAAAATTCAGTGCCTCAGACAGTCTGATTTGGAATCTTTTTCACAAAAATTGAAATGTAAGTACATTTAAGTAAGCAAAAATTAAATTTTTTAAGTATTGTATTTTTCGTAGCTACTATCACTTATCCCGGTAAAAGTATTAGAAGATCCAATAATAAAATTGTATTTAAAATAGCATACATTCAAATATAAATAATATCAGTACCTATTAACAACAAAAGCAATAGGAACAGAATGAATTAAAATAACATTTTTGTAACACTGGTTGAACTTGAACAGAATAAAAATTACAAAATGTCTAGCTTTTTAATGAAAATACAAATGCACAACATTTTTATTGATCTCTTATGCTCAGAGTAACTACCTCTGCTCTTCCCCATTTTGCATAACCTTATGTAATATGGCAAATCATAGAAGTGAACAGAAACTTTTTTGTAGACATGAATGAAGTGGTGTCTATGAGTTAATTCTTATTTGGGTTTTAGGACAAAATTTCTCTCTTTGTAAACTTAGGAATAACAAAAATTAACTTTTAAGAATTTAGATATGAAATTTAATCTCTATTTCCTTACAGATCTGTGACTCAGAATTTGGATATCAGTCTCTATGTATTCCTTAAGTGTATCATGTATATTAAGTATGTAGTTTTTAAAATTAGAAGTCAAATGTATACAGTTATGTACAAAATCATATACAGGTCTATGTACACAAATGCACACATAGGCCCTGCTTATTTTCTGTAACCTGGAGATGGTATTGGTGGGTAACCTGTTAATTACCTGTGCCATAAAACCTACAATTTGACCAAGTAGGGTTGAAATTCTCTGTTTTTTTCTTCCAGCACCACCTCTTGAACTACTCTAATTATATCATTCCCCCTCTTTCCCACTGTTCACGAGTTGAATCCACAGAGTCATGTACACATAAAAAGAATTGTAAGAATTTTCTCCTGTGTTCCCCAGCCATTTTTCTTTAGATAGGTAATATCTAATTGTTCACAGAAACTATTTTTGTTTATGACATTCTAGATTCTAGATGTCTTTGACTCACCAAGACTCTACTAGCTACGTACTGAAAGTCTGTATCTGTCTTAACCCTATCTTCCCAGGTTGAGAGTGAGTCAAGCTTCTTGATGGGGGGGGGGGGGTATTTAGCCAACATACTTTGCACACTGTTATAGCAAAATAATTTTCCCTGGTAGGGGAAAACATTCAGCAGCTAGAGAAACAATTCCCCCTCTAGCAGCTGGTGAAGTAATCCAGGAATTACTACACTCCCCATATGCATCTCAGCTGTGGCATTTTAAAATTTGTCTCCTTTACAACCAAGTTCATGTTAAATTTTGATTTAAATGGAATAACTCCTATTGTAGTCCCAAGCCACGTGTTTGTTAACCAAATATACTGTTACTCACCGTCTATGGCCTTTCCGTGATGTTATTTCGTTGTTTACATGTTTCGAGGCACTTGCCTCATCATCATAACTTTATAAAAACTAATGTATGTCATCAATGATGACATGTGTCAAAATACTAAAACACAATACGGCATTAAACTATGTACAGAACTTGCTTTAAAAATGAGCACGTCAATGTTAGGTGTGCCTTGCAAGACAACACGCGCCGTACTCTTGTACATAGTTTAATGCCGTATTGTGTTTTAGTATTTTGACACATGTCATCATTGATGACATACATTAGTTTTTATAAAGTTCTGATGATGAGGCAAGTGCCTCGAAACATGTAAACAACGAAATAACATCACGGAAAGGCCATAGACGGTGAGTAACAGTATATTTGGTTCATGTTAAACACACGAACGTGTAAAATTCATGCTTGGCTATGATAAGCAGATTGTCAAACTTGTCTCTTTCACTTCACTTTTATCCCCCCCCCTCTCTCTCTCTCTCTCTCTCTCTCTCTCTCTCTCTCTCTCTCTCTCTCTCTCTCTCTCCCCCTCTCTCTCTTTAAACACACAATTCTAGAAGCATAATTTTAAATTCAAATTAAAAAGTCATAAGTGTGCTCAGCTCATTTTAACATAATATTCCTGTAGAATTATTATTAAAAATTACATTAAAAAACATTGTGTTTATTTTAAAATAATTAAATAAACATAATACTTTTTAATTTTATTTGAAAGTTAAAAACATCAAATAATATGTATTGTGTTTCAAAGTGGCATTATTAACCAGAAAATTATTTGAATTTTGAAAATAATTTCAGAAAAAGTAAAACCAATTATTGGCAGCAGCACTAACAGTTAAAAATTTGGTAGGGTATAAAACTCATTATTTTTACCAATAACCTAAATGTTACCAATAACCTAAGCCTATGGCTCCTGGTAAATGGTTTTGTAACCCCATAAATTTCAGCAGTTACTCGTTGACTTTACACAAAAAGAATAAATATAATAAAATGCTTACAATTCTGGTAGATTCTTTCGAAAAGTAAATTCAAAATCACAGGTAAGCCAAATTATGGAATTACGCGGAAATTTGTTGATAAATACGAGAGAAGTTATATATCTGAGTGACGCATTTTCATTGTGTTTCATTAATGTTGAACTACTTGCATGCTTGTCTTGTAGTGTCACAGCTATGAATGTGCAGTATGATTACCTCAAATGCAATGTAGAAATTGAGAATAGCCATTGCTAGGTTGTACGGTATGAGTATCCACGTTAATCTGTATGGTTTTCTGTTCTTCATGAGTCGAGGACCAATACCTACAATAGTGAGGTAGAGAAATGTGTAAAGTAGTGTAGGCATCGGCGAGTCTACCATGAGCCATCCCCGTGTCCTGTGATCTGAAACAGTTGAAATGTGTTGTTATAATTAAAAATAGAAAGCAAGATGGACTAAGAAATAAAATAGGATATGAGGTGTAGGAACATCACAAAACTTGATAACAAAAGCAATGGTATTGTCTACATGTGAGGGAGAAGTAGAAGAAGGAGACAAAGTGAAGTAAAATTTCGTTTGAGATTAAATAGTTTATGTCTCAAAAAATATTGTAAAATTAATAATATACATTACAACAAAAAATTAGAAACCAAAGAATATTGTCTCTTCTAGATGATGTAAATGAACTATAGATACAAGTAACTGTAAGCATCTGAGGTTGGTAAGGAGCCAAGGAGATTTCAAGCTCTCAGAGTCAGTGCAGAAATACAGTGGGATACAATCGTTGTTTCATAATGAATACCTTATCTTCCCGAGGTACATTCATAGCTCTTCCTGAAAATCTTATCTTATGTCCATAACTGAGATGTATGTGTATGACTGCACACAGATAGGAGAGGTATTTTGAAGCTCTAAAACTGGAATCTGTTCAATCAGGAAAATTAATCTGACAGAGAAATTAAATCCACAAAGGCTTTATACTAGAATGGCTGGGTTTGGTTACTGTTAAAGTCACAATTGTAACATAATAAAAATAACATATCAGTCTTTTCAGATATCTTAGAAAATGTGGACCGCTTCATTAAACTGAGTTTATTTCACTTAACTGGAACGATTTAGATTGAAGCTGGGGTGATGAGCTGTGAAGCTTGAAAGCGCTAATCAGAATAATTTTTCTATAGTGGTGTGCAACAGTTATTCTGTTTGTGATTATAACCACTAACACAACTTTCTTAATAAGATTTAGATTTTAAACATACGTGGTTAGTGTAACATAAATTTATCTATAGTAAGCTCCCTCAGCTGCAGAATGCACTCACTGTTTTGAATGAAGTAACCTACATTTATTACTACATAAATTTCAATATTAGATAAACTTTCAATTATAAAACAAATTACAAAAATCCCAATTTAACCACTATTTCTTCAGTAATATAACAACTGTAGAACACAAAATCATAATAAACACTAAAAATTTAAAACATTCAGATTTGTGTTACAATTTCTTTTAGACTGATACCCTGCTGGATTTTCACAATTTTTTCAAATTTTGATCTCTTTTGTGGGCCCTGGGTTAAAATTTTGGAACCAAAACCTAATACTACATTCAGATGTTAATTAAAATTTTCTTTAATTTGATACCCCACATGAATTTTTGCGGTTTAATCAAAATTTTAACCTTACTTTTTGGTTCCTTACATCCAAAAATATTGAATTTTTAAAAATTAACATTGCATTCAGATTGAGGTTAAAATTTTTTAATGTCATACCTCACATAGGATTTTGCAATTTTGTAATAATTTTGACCCTTCACCCCTATTTTTTGAGGGCTCAATCTCAAAAACAATAGGGATCTCTAAAGTAAAAGTATGGGCATGGTTCAGAGTATGGGTGTATGGGTTTTGTCTTTGGCAAGCCAAATTTTACAAAAATCGGTTGAAGCGTTCAAATGTTGTCTTGAAACATACCCTACTCCAGATAAACAGACAGACAAATGTCAAACCGTCAAGTCAAAACTGAGAACTCACTTCCTTCGATCAATTGCAGTGGCGGCTGGTGGTTCCACATTTTGGTGGTTGCAGATGTCGGTTGAGTGGGGGTGGGAGGAGGTAAAAACACATTAAACAAAAGGCAGACCTACTACATATTTATGTGCATCATACATAGTGCTTCCGTATGGGGGAAAATAGAAAATTACTCTTTTCCAATTGTTTGTGCAATTAATTTGTAGGAAATTCCAAGTGAGTTGTGATGAGACAGTTCACCTAACAAGCATGATGCAAGCGACTGAGCATTCTGTTTAGGAGTAATGAAACCCAAGAATCTTCAACCGGTTTACCTTTTATTATATAACGATACACTATGACTATTTGAAAAACATTAGCAATCAACATCAGTGGTCTCATGAACAATTACAGCCAAATAATCCGCTCAAGCTCAGAACTGAAACCAATTAAGCCTCGGAATACGCCAGGATCTGATAAAGATTCAATCTCATCATGACCCCGCAAAGCTAATTCAAAAGCTCCACAGAAGCGGATACAATTTATTATTATATTTAAGACGTAACGTTTATTGCGTACTCTTTTGTTGTGTAAAACAAAATTTCGTCTATATTCACTGCCCAGCTGCTGTGCTATATTAACTGTACCAAAAAGAGAACACTGAAAATAATTCTTGATATGTAGGCTACACTTGACGCCTGATGATTTCTTATTTTTTCTGCTAGATGATGAATATCTTTCTTTTAGAATTTTGTCCAGGGGTCCTCTCCTCCAAACAATAAACATGAAAAACAAAATAACGAATTTCTTTCGTCACAACCACACAACTAGTCGCTATTTTCATTATATTCTAGTTTAAATGATCGATTAAATTGTTGACCGCCTGATTTTACAATTTGATTTATTGTTAAGGGAGGCTTCTGGCGTCCTAGTCTATTGGTTTTTAACGCTATTCATTTTGAACTAATAAAAAACACGTTGTTTAAAAGCACGCAGAATCACTAATCCAAAAAGCACCAACACAAAAGTACACAGCGGCACTAAACAAAGAAAAAATAATACTTAACACGCAACTTAATTAATATAAAGTCGATTGACACTTTATTATCACAATCGCAGTTATACAAAATTATTACTATAATTTTAAAAATTCAAACATTCGGTAACGTCTACTGGTATCTCTGATATGCGTGTGCTGTACTGCACAGCAGCGCTTGCGGTGGCGGTTTGCAGTACTCCAATGCACCATCTGAACGTATTCGCAACCGCCGTGTATTTTATCCCTACCACCGTTTTGTCACTGTGCTGTGTTCAAGTCGTATCACAACGATCGCGTTTGCTGGTTTGCAGAGCTCAAGCAACCACCCGCGGGCAAACCAACTACCGGCAGCGCGCGTAACTTACTCGTCTGTAATGTGCTGCGTTAAACATTATATTTCGACATTTTCCGAGCTGTAGCTAAATAAGTTCGTTTGAAAAATAACTGTGAAAAATAAGATTGTTTCAACATAAAAAATTTTGTTGTATCACTTAGTCTATCATACATTGTTATGTTAGACCTATAAATACTGGTGGTTGTGCAACCTTAACACCAGCCGCCACTGTTATAAGGTCGATGAGGCTGAAAAATAATAAGAACACAGTTTATATGTGAGACGATCATTGTGATAACTTATATTTTTTTATCACTCTGAATGCATCGATTAAGATGTATAAGTCTTAGAATTTAAAAGCTTTTAAATCTTAGCAAACAAAATATTTATTTCGAAACAAAAAACTTTTTCATTTAATACGTAAACAAAAGTAACAAGCGTCCCTGCTGCATGAAATGGATGAAATAGTGAGAACAGAAAAAATTCCAAACGCGCAAAATATGACTGCTGAAAGTGATATCATGAAGATGTTGATAAACTCGGTGGTGGTCATTTCAATTCATGATGATTTTTTTTAACCTTATGTTAATATTTTACGAAGTTCTCTATATACTGCGTACATTCCTTGAATTCGAATCAGTAATACATAACCCTATTGAAACTACAAAGGTGAAAATTGGATTGACGCCTGCAGTATATGCAATTTCGTGCACTCAGCTGATACACAGGTTTGCATAATGACATTATTGTAGGAACAAATGGAGTAAGGAAAAAAGGTAATATATAGATATTCCTTTAAATCTAACACACTAGCGAGGAACGTAAGACAAGTTCAGTACCTTAACACGACAATCATACTTTCTAGCTGATCCTAAATAATTAAATAGGGATCCATTTTTCATATTTCTCAATACTTCACACCTACCCGTAAACTGTCTTTAATGTCATTCTTTACAGTTTCATTTGGATGCTGTTTTTATTGAACTGTTTACAGGTCCGTACTTCTTTTTACAAAATTCTCCCATAATTTTACTATCTTCATTTTGTCTTAATGTATTCAAATGTTTATATCTACTGCCCATCATCATTTAGTGTAAATATAATAACTTTTTTACAGTCTTTATCATATTATGTAGTATTTTGTTCTTTATGGTTGCAGCTATGTATTTCTTGTTTCAGGTTTTCTGATCGTCTTCTGAAATTCTGTGCATGCAATTTAGTTCTTGCATAAATACCATTTTCCTTTCTTTTCTTTCTCTATCAACTTAATAATGTAGATATTTGCTACTTTACGTCTTTCGTTGACGCCATTAAGCCATTTTATTATTTAAGTATCCCATGTTTATTTCATCCTGTTGAATAGCTTGGAACCTGTTTTTAAATTTTATTTCATAATTCATAATTATACTGAATTTATTTGGAGGATATAATAACATCTACAAATTTTCTGTAATCAATTTCTCTCTATTCTTTACTCTTTGGGATAATCCATGCCCGTTTTAAGTTGTCCTTTCTTTAATGGCTGTATTCAACACATTGCTACTCTGCCGTCTCCCTTGTTAAGACAACACAAAAGTCGGGAACTAGTTCAATTCTTTACCAGTAAATTAAACTAGCTGCCGTTGTTAGTAAAAATACTTACCAACAAATTACAAAACAATTATGATATAGGAAATTGACAAGGTTTGCATAAATTTATTCACTCACTAGGTGTTAGCGAAAACATCTCTTTATTGCTATTCAAATATTATGCTTGATTTTAAAGAAAAGTTATTTTAGTAAATTCTGCTTTTACTGCTTCAAAGATCTTAAGTATATTATTCGTTTTATCTCAAAATTTATTCATATAGATGTTAGTTTTAATACCACGGATCCGGGTCTCAACTTTCTCAAAATAATTAATTTATCAAAACTTCAACCATATTATTGGAAGAATAATATTGGTGATACTCTACATTATTATCTTACATTTATCTATACATTGCGGTTACTATTACTTCATTACAAAATTACAAAATTTACAAATCTGATAATTTGTTCTTTACATTGCTAAAGTTCTTTAAAGTTCTTTGTTACTTCTTTTATTAAGGCGAAATTTACAAAAGTTGTGGTTTGATATCACCTGAATTTCATATGAGGTTGTTGTTGTATCCTTGGGGCATCTCCTGTCGTCTTCTAAGGGTGGAGTACGTTGTTCCTGGTGAATCTACATCGGGTTGATTATTTCTGCTCTCGAAGATCGGTTGTTTACTTGAAGTTCCAACTGTTGTAGTTTCACTTTCCTTGGTCCAGACTTTTGTAGTTCACATTTTTTTTAATTATAGTTCTCACTTTGCAGTACTAAAGTCTAGTAGTTACCTATCTTACACTTACATTTTATATTTTAAAAAGAGATGTGTTGGCTACCTTTTTCTTTCTGAATGTATTCTCACTAACTCTACACACTACATTATTCACAATAAAACCATCTCACGCTGGATATACTTTTAAGGACATACACTTACGTGTATGTACACAACACCAAAACTCACATCTTGTCATGGCGAAGTTCTACTGGCGAATGCGCGTATAGTTTAGGGGCGAGGGCACAGTAAGCTGGTGCGTATTTACGCACTAAGAAAATAGTTCGTACTTTATATATTATTAATTATTCATTAATTAGAATGTAAATACTTTATGTTTACTTTATTATGACTTAGGGATTTCTTTATTTATATAGTCGCATTTTTAATAATTAAAGTAATTATTATTATTATTCTTTACTTAATACCTTTCTTGGCGTGTTGGTACTGGAAGGTTTCAAGTTGATTCAGGAATCTGGGTATAGGTAAGGGTGTATGATACTCTTACTTCTTAAAATTAAAAATTTTAATTTGTGCGATTTTCGATATATTTAAAATCGTCACATCCTCCTGCACTTAACTATGAAAAACGGGGGGGGGGAATAATAATAGAAAATCTAATAAACACAATTATATTTTTATCTTTCGTGAAATTCCCTTTCTCTCGTTTCTTAACATCTACCTTACTATTATTTACATATAAATAGATATTACTTATCTATTAATCTATTTGTTACTCTTGTTTCCCGTAACTTCACAATATAGTGGCCCGACTGATTATCTTGCATACTCTAACTATATTGGTTAGCTTTCTGCGCTTTCTTTATCCCTTGTAAAGAATTATTCTTTAAGTGCGGCGCCATTGTGACTGTGTTACGTCTTGATCCCTATATCTCTTAATTCTACTACAGTAATCTAAAGTTGATCCCATACTCAACCTTAGATCCTATCTTAACACTAATTTCTTATTCTACTGAGATACGCGGAATTTCACAAAGCGGGAATCTTTATTTACATTTAAACAATGAGCAGTTACAATCTAAGAGGGGTCAAACACTGAACGCATTGTATTATACACTAGGGAGGTTTACCATTGTTTCTTCGGTATCAATTCAAGACAATAGGGGTGGGTTACTACAATATTTCCTGCACGAACAAGTTTGTCTCTACTACTGTCAAGCTGGGGGAATTATTTTGAACCAGACACGACCGGGCGTTTACATAACTCAAATATACTTTTATTATTATTTTCTCTTTACTCATTTTACTCCTACACTTTACACTTTTATTACACGTTATTTTTATTCAAGCTATTATTAAACCTTTTTATTTAAAGTACTTATTATTTATTTTATTTCAAACACTTATAAACTTGAATTTATTTAAACACACATATCAATATCTTATTTCATATTAAGATTCCATATGCAATCTTACCTTAATTAATCAACATAACTTACCTCACAACAATTAAATTCTCAGTATTGACATATATAATTAATCAAAACAAAACGATAATACCATTTTAGTAGAGAGAAATTTCATATACGGAAAGTTCATTGCTTTAACAATAGCACAAAGAGTCAGCTGTTTTGGGGTGTCGTCGAGTTGCGTAGGGTGGTAATTCAGGACAATACAAAACAGGAAAGAGCTTGCCTAATATGGTTTTGTTTTCTTATGGGGAGGAGGGGTTATGAATGAGATGGGTGTTTACAAAGGGGAGAGTTTACATTCCACAACACGTATTTAACATGAACCGACTGGTTTGGAATTGAATACTTACCAGCTATGACTTGCTTAATACGGCAAACTAGCGATACCAATATTATTATAATATAATTAAAATTTTACTCATTTATATTTTGTTTATTTCAGAGTGAATAAATTTATGTTTGTCCTAGTTATTGTTAACGAATTATAAAATGACACAACCACAGCAACATAATTATGTGGCGCAATTTTCTGTATGTGACACTCTGTAAACAATTAATTAATTTTTTCTTTAATAGCAAAGTAAATTATTTTTACAATAGCAGAGTGGCGCAATTTTGTGACGTCTCCCTTGTTAAGACAACACAAAAGTCGGGAACTAGTTCAATTCTTTACCAGTAAATTAAACTAGCTGCCGTTGTTAGTAAAAATACTTACCAACAAATTACAAAACAATTATGATATAGGAAATTGACAAGGTTTGCATAAATTTATTCACTCACTAGGTGTTAGCGAAAACATCTCTTTATTGCTATTCAAATATTATGCTTGATTTTAAAGAAAAGTTATTTTAGTAAATTCTGCTTTTACTGCTTCAAAGATCTTAAGTATATTATTCGTTTTATCTCAAAATTTATTCATATAGATGTTAGTTTTAATACCACGGATCCGGGTCTCAACTTTCTCAAAATAATTAATTTATCAAAACTTCAACCATATTATTGGAAGAATAATATTGGTGATACTCTACATTATTATCTTACATTTATCTATACATTGCGGTTACTATTACTTCATTACAAAATTACAAAATTTACAAATCTGATAATTTGTTCTTTACATTGCTAAAGTTCTTTAAAGTTCTTTGTTACTTCTTTTATTAAGGCGAAATTTACAAAAGTTGTGGTTTGATATCACCTGAATTTCATATGAGGTTGTTGTTGTATCCTTGGGGCATCTCCTGTCGTCTTCTAAGGGTGGAGTACGTTGTTCCTGGTGAATCTACATCGGGTTGATTATTTCTGCTCTCGAAGATCGGTTGTTTACTTGAAGTTCCAACTGTTGTAGTTTCACTTTCCTTGGTCCAGACTTTTGTAGTTCACATTTTTTTAAATTATAGTTCTCACTTTGCAGTACTAAAGTCTAGTAGTTACCTATCTTACACTTACATTTTATATTTTAAAAAGAGATGTGTTGGCTACCTTTTTCTTTCTGAATGTATTCTCACTAACTCTACACACTACATTATTCACAATAAAACCATCTCACGCTGGATATACTTTTAAGGACATACACTTACGTGTATGTACACAACACCAAAACTCACATCTTGTCATGGCGAAGTTCTACTGGCGAATGCGCGTATAGTTTAGGGGCGAGGGCACAGTAAGCTGGTGCGTATTTACGCACTAAGAAAATAGTTCGTACTTTATATATTATTAATTATTCATTAATTAGAATGTAAATACTTTATGTTTACTTTATTATGACTTAGGGATTTCTTTATTTATATAGTCGCATTTTTAATAATTAAAGTAATTATTATTATTATTCTTTACTTAATACCTTTCTTGGCGTGTTGGTACTGGAAGGTTTCAAGTTGATTCAGGAAACTGGGTATAGGTAAGGGTGTATGATACTCTTACTTCTTAAAATTAAAAATTTTAATTTGTGCGATTTTCGATATATTTAAAATCGTCACACTACAAAGCTCAAAATGTCATCTGTCTTTCAAATTTGTTCTTTACAATTTTTCTGAAGCATACTGTAATACCGTAATGTTTAAATTAAATCCTATACCTCTAGTCCTTCAATCCTGAGTTTATTTTCGGTACAGTATGTTTCTTCTTCTAAATTTTAGTTTGTCCTCATCTGTTTGTCAAAACCTCTAATAATAATCTCATAACATTTTATTTTATGTTCTTCAATTTGTCCTCAAACTATTCTATCCGATCCTTTGTTTGAAGGATTCCGGATGTTACGGTAATCTTGAAACGACCTTGCCAAATGATTTCCATGTGAAATTTACAAACACTGTCGTCGCTGCCATAACAAAAACATAACTTCGCCTCCGATATGAGGTCGATGTTTCAGACTATATTATGGTTAGAGGCTGTGACATGACTGTCTCTCTCTGGTGGCCTTGCGTGTTAGGAATAGACAACTGGAGCCTGATTTTCTGACCAACTCAGCAATTCATGTGCCGGTATTTCAAATAAATTGCCCTGCCTAACAGTCTCCACGTGGAAAACCCAACCTCTTTAGTCTTAGAAACGTAATATTACTGTCTCCAGCCTTTCCCCATGTCTAGTTTGCTTTTCCCGTAAACAAATCTGTATATTTGAGATCCCGCAATTGTATGAATTTGTGTTCAGAGGTTTAACTGATTACGTACTCGTCTCCTGACGTAATCGAGCGGCATCGTAAACACATTTTGCCGAACTCAGCAGTTCCGTGTCCTACATTCTTTCTAACGCTTTTGTTCGTTTGCTTTTCTTAGTTGGCTTATTGTTTTTAAGTACTGGCGTCACCTTTCATGTTATACAGTTTGGCAGGTTGAGAAACAAAATGCTTTTAATTCTACTCATAGGAAAAGACATTAAATTCTTTAAATTTGTTTTTGTTTTCAATTTGACGTCTCCGGCGAGTTACGATCAAACAACCTACTTTGAAAGTTAATTATAATTACCGATAAAGTACAAAAAGTAAAACATTATTTCTTAAATGTTATTTATAGTTGCCGTATTTGATTCTAGGGGTCTTTTCAAGAAAGAGTCTACAAACAACTCTCGTAGCGTCACGAGCCCGCCAAACTTCCCCACCAACGCGCCCGCCAGTCCCTACTACTACAGTAGCGGTGTGAAGAAGGGGTGATTACCATACCACTACTACTAACACATTTATCGTTTCTGTTTGGAGTCTACGATTCTACCTTTACGTTGTGCAGTTAGTTTACATTGTTTTATTTTTCAAAGTTACTCTTTCGTGAGTTATTTACATTCGTTTCTTCTTTCATACGCTCATTCTTTCATACCTTTATTTTGTGTTTTTTTTTTAATTCTTTACATTCCTTTCGTGTTTATTATTTACGTTATTACTATATACTTTTATTCTTTATATTGCTTTATTCAAAATTAATCTGATAAGAGTTGCTAACTGTCGCCTGAAGTGAGGAAAATGCCGTTCGTTTTATTCAAAACAAAGGATTAATTCACAATCCTAGATTATGTAATTAATGTAATATAAATAATCGTGAAAATAAACTAAAAAACCCTCCTAATAAAATTAAAAAAAGAAACAAAATAAAAAGAATTGAAGGCGTGCGTGCGTTTAATAAAATAAAAATAAAAATAAAAAAACAAAAAACTGAAACAAAATAAGAATAGAATTGAAGCGGTGTGCGTGCGGAATTAAAGGCACGCGCGCGTGCGTGCGTCATATGAATGTGTGTAATGTATGCTAATCACTCCTCCTTCACACCGCTACTGTAGGAGAAGGGACTGGTGGGAAAGTTGGTGGGGGAGGTTGGAGGTCTCGTGACGCTGCGAGAGTTGTTTGTAGACACTTTCTTGAAAAGACCCGATTCTAGAATAGGTATTAAAACACGAGGGTATGACTTCCCGCTACCAGTTTCTTCATTGCAGCTTACAAAATGCTTGACATAGAAGACAACAGAGTTTGTTTGGATGTATGCTTATCATATTATCATACTGTCTTTCATATCATTATATGATTACAGTAATTTATTATTTTTTAAACCAGTTAACAGTATACAAATACAGCATTACAAAACATATTTTTTAATGTATATTAACTTGCAAACATTGCTTCAGAGTGTTTCTATTAGTTTAAGTACACAAAAACCCCTCTCTGGGGACTGATCCATATGAGGGTACATTCACACTTGGCGGATAGGGAAACGCCTTAACAAATCTGACTGATTCTAACTATCGTTAGGTATAAAGAAATAAAATATCACCCTTGGATCAAGAGGGCTTATGGAAGGGACTCCTTAGAGGCAAAAAATAGCAATCCTACTAGCAGACAAAAAAGTAAAACACCAAAAACACGTTATTATTCTGAAGAGGGCTGCGGCATGGGACTGATTCCACATGCTCAGAAAAAGTACAAACTATTAAATCCAAGTATCAGCCTCAGAGGGAATTATAGAAACGACAAAAGGCTGCAGAAAAGAATTACGAGTTTTGCTACATGGAAAGTTTAAGGTATCTTTAGAAAACTTTCCTTGTCTTGTCAAGATTCATTAATAACATAATTTCTACAGATTCACGTAAGAAGGCTCGATCACGCTGTTAGGTTTAGGATACCCTGTGGAAACCTTGATAGAGTATTTTTCCGTGACCTTGGCATTCTACGCTCTTGGCCACCTAGTGACTCCTCCGTCTTTGGGAGTTGTTTCATACCATAAAGCCAATAGGGCGCCACTGTTCCCACCCGCTCATCCGCTCTCCTAAGAGGTTTTAGAAAACTAAATGAAATAATAAATATACTCACGCCATTAACAGCAGGTATAACAGAATTAATATTCCTGCGATATTATTATTCCATTAATTGAAAATAATTTAATTTAAAAATAAATAAAAATAAAGTACATTAAAAATAATTTACTTTGTAATTTACTACAACTTGCACAAGACTTCATGGTATAATTATTTCAGATTAGTGGTCGAAGGAGTAACAAATCGATTTTCAAAAAATATTTTTGGGAGAATGCAATTTTACAAATTTTTATCGGGAATACGAATTTAAAGTTCAGACGATTTTTAATTGTTTGAAAGTTATTACATTAATTTGAATAAGAAATGGGACAGAGATTTATAAGTTATATCTTTCGTACCGTATGTTATAAAATCGACTTTTTTGCAATACTTTTACTATTTACTCTAAAACAGGGGTCCTATATCAAAAACAAATTTTACACCAGGTTTAATCGCCTTTAAGCTGAGACCTGTTACAGCCGCGTATAATAAACGTAGACTAAGTTATGGCCAGAAACATTAGAAAAAGATTATTATTTTTAAAAATTACTTTCTCATATTTAACGTTTAAAAAGAGTTGAATCAAAAAAATTAATGGGACATTTTTTATTGAGTTTTTGATGAGAATCGTGTCATGTATTCAGTACTTTGAAAACATTAATTTGTATAGAATAAATTCTTATTTCATGAAAATTGATACTTTTTAATATTTTGTTATAAACAATTGTAGTAAACTAATGAGATAACCAGAAGTCATAAGGTTTTATTCTAATAAAATATACAGTTTTTATAAATAACTTGAAAATTCTCATTTTAAAAACAACTTTACAATACCTTCATCTACTTTTGAGGGTTTGTGTATATATTTTACAAAGAGAAAAAAATAAATAAACTACACTACACAAAAGCTGGTTGATTCAGTTTTAAAATTGTCTCTAATCATTTTGACAGGTTTATAATTACTTGAGAAAATTAACAAACGTAAAGCCTACTTCCGAGCGCACAAAACTATTTATAAAAAGGAAATATTAAAACTGCTTCCGGTGACGTACTTCTTTGTATTGTAAGTATATTAAGTGTGTGTGTGTGTGTGTGTGTGCGCGCGCGCGCGCGCGTATTTTCCAGTGAACAAAGTGAATTAAATTCAAAATGACTCGGAAATTAAAATTAAATTAGTAGTTAATCGAAAAATTTGAATAGAATGTTTTATTGTAGGAATATATTTAAAATCATGTTAATTTTATACATAGACCTACTATATTTTGGAAAAAATTTGGGTCAATACGCTCAATACAGAGGCTGAAAATCGTAAAATACGGCTTTTAACATATATTTCAAACATGCATATTAACAAAATTTATCAAAAACACTAATTTAAAGTTGAAGTGATTTTTTATAATCTGAACCGTTTCTTGTTCAATTTGTATAAGAACAGACCAAATTATATATTTTTTTTTTTGAAAAATGGTAGTTTTTGCCGATCATTACCGTATGAGCAAACGCAGCCATAACCTTCGTGTCTTCTGCCTAAATTCAGTAGTGATAGATAAAAGGCTGGGCTCTGGAACAGAAGATGCCGACAACGACGACGAATAACAAAGGTAAAAATATAATTTAATTTTCCTTAAAATATATTTGAGAAGTTTAAACGAACGTTTATTGGTATTTTTTCAAGGAAGAATAAACAAAATATTAAACAGCAATACATTTTAAGTTTAAAAAAATATTTACGTTCATTACATAGAACAAGAAACGTTGTTCTAGATTTTTCTAGACCAACGTGAAGTACAGTATAAGGGATTGACAAAATATGAAACAGCTCTGACTACAAAATATTCTATCTTGATTAACTGTTGTTATTCAGATGAAAACAAATAAGTCTCATGTCATTAAGAATCACTCTAATTCTAAATTTCTATTCTCTTAATAAATCCGTCAAAGTAAGTTTCTGAAGATGTATTGAAAAACTCGGCTTTATTACTCCTTCGCACTTTGGTTTAAGGATGTTTTCCCAACAATGTTTTAAGCAACTTTCAGTTTGTAGTAAAGTATGTTATTCATTGTGTAAAATCCAGCAATAATATTGACTCACTTTTCCTAATTAAAGTCAATAAACTGCTAGATTACCGGTGCAAAGAAGATGGTTCAAACCACAGAGATATTAGACTAGAGGAGTCATGACATACACAACCGTTTAAGGAGAAGCGTGTCTGACCAGAAAAGACAAAGTCAATGGTAGATTAATAGGCTCTGCCTTCGTTTTCTGGCGGGTACATAATTATTTTTTAAGCCTTGAATGATTATTTTACCAAACAGTGAGTGACTGTCATTATTTATAGGATATTATGTGTAGAAACGATATAAATTATTTATGGGATATAGCCTAAATTAACAGGACAAACAGGATTTTTACAGAATTATATATGCACGATACATATTATTCACAGGATATAGAACTATATAATCGAAACATGAGAAACAAAGAGAGAATAACTAAGGTTCATATATTTATACGCAAAGCAGACTAACTGTCATGGCTATATGCAGTCAGCAATCATGCGTCTACAATGCGTCATATCAAAAACGGTTTTTAAAAAATTTTTGTAATGAAAATAATTACAAAAATTAAAGATTCAAGGAAACTTATTTGGGCTGTTAATTTCAGAGTACTGGCAGGGAATATAGGAATTCTTGTAAGACGTGCCGGATCGGATGCGCGAATAGTGTTAAGGAGTAGTACGAACTTGACTGCGCACCTATTTGTCTCGGCAAAATAGGTGTATAGGGATATAGATAAAATAGTAGAAACAGCTTAGAATTGTACACAACACTGATCGGTACACGCGTACACTTGGATTCAAGTAACAAAAAACGTACTGAATTACCTAACCAGATCATCATTCTTCCATCTTGCAAAGAGCCATCGCCGCAGCCTCTTCATCGCACCGTGGCCTCGTCCAATCTACCAAACATCGTGACCACCTGCCAGGTCTTTGCCTAGCCACATACATGCCCAGCCAAATTTTACTTAATTTTTTTAATTCTATGATTAATATTATCTTGGTTAGTTTGGTTGGGTATCCACTCAGCTTCTTTCCTGTCTCATCTTGTTACTTTTAGGATTGTTCTCTGCATGCTTCTCTTAAGTCCGTTTGTTTTTATATCACTCTTATGATCAATAACCCAAAATAATCGCAGAAAGCGCACGTCGATTAAAAACTTTCTTTTTTTTTTAAATAGGCCTACAACCGAAGTTTGTTATGTTTAGTTCTTTTACTGATCTTCCCATAGGAAATTGACTCTGATCTTATTCGGCTGATAATTTCAGACACTGTACTATTTGTTTTTTACTATTTTACAAAAAAATAACATTTCGTTCACAGAACTCCGGATCTGCATCATCAATTTTCAGTTCATCATCTGATACAATTATGTTTACATCATGCTGATCTGTTGTATATCAATTTTCAGACCGATCTTTTTATTTCCCTTGTTAAACTCATTATTGATTTCCCCAACCCGACTGCATTTTTTCTAAACAAAACTACATCGATTGCAAGTCAGTATTTCATAGGTAATTTTTGTACATTAGATTTCTCCGTTTTCTCATTTAGATTGAATACGCCTTTCTTGATATTTTCCCGTACTCCCTATCCTATTGATAGTTTAATCAATGACTTGTACTATTTGATTTGAGATGCAATTTTACACACTCATGTTTCTAACGCCTTCCCTACAGTTTTAGTGTAAAATAAACTAAATAATATTTGTGTCTGTCATAACATATTGGAATGTGATGTTTGTATCTGTAAGTGTATGAAATGAATTAAATACTTGTGTCTGAAATGGATTACTAAGTATTTTACTACCGACTGGGATTACTTTTTATACATATCGCAAGTGGTTTTACTTCATATTGTCACTAACAACCTAGCGAGAGAACACCCCACTTACAGCCATTCAGGTTCAAGTAGCGAGCGTGGACACTGCGAGACGCGAGATCAGGGAACAATATCCACTGAACAGCTGAATGTAACAAGATTCCCAGTTACATTTTATGAGTGTTATAATAATTCTTTAATTTGATAGTATAACTCATTCATTAAGTTTATGGACGAAATAATAAAAATCAATATCTGAAAATTAGTGCTGACATGTCACACGATCAAAACCGTTCACACTTATTCAAGGCAAACATTTGCAGTCCATTCTAAACAACTCCATTTAGTACGGTATTTTAGCCAATCAAAATATAACAATCAAAAGGGCTTTTCGGCAGCGATTTGAAGTTATTGATGTTTTCATTCTTGGATCATCATTTCACATCTATTACTAAAAGTTTTAAATTTTGTCTGAGGCTTTCACGGCAGGCGTCGATGTTAGTAAAATTGCCGTTTGCTGGGCCGTAAGGCCGTGGTTGCAGACGTTCCAGCCGTGCCTTCGATGGCCATATTCAGTGCTTAAATCAGGCTACACACTGACACAGATGTCTCAGTCAGTGACCACGGTACTGTGGTTAAGGCTCAAGCTACTGTGGTACTGCAAGTTTTATTTTGCCCATTAACATTAATCCTGTAATCATTTAATTTAAAAACCGTCTTCTATAATGCAGTTAAAACGATTTGCGAGGAGTCAGTGAACCTTCCTACTAAAATTTCTTTGTAACCTGAAAGTTCGTATGACCTGTTCCTTTCAAACCACAGAAGCATTACTTTAATTACATAAATTGCGGTAAGGAGTATACTATACAGTATTTCTCCTGTACTACAGTTTTCTGCAGAAATACAAACATTTAGCGTAATTGAATGCCTTTTGAAAATCGGCCGCAGCAAAGGAAATAGCCACTAACACCTACCTAATTAACTGCTTGCAGGTGATCTAAGGCGCATCAAAATTTACAGAAAAACAGTTCTTCGTTGGTTTCATTTTCACCCTTAGTCCTCACAACTCTCTCTTTGATTACGTCTATGAACAGTCTGATAAACTACAGTCTATCGTATACTGATACAGTATATGATATCAGAAGTATCAGAGTCAGCATAGTCTGATACAGTCTATAGTACAGTCACTGAAGGAAAAAATTTCAAATTAAGTGGCTTCTATGAGGTTTTTTGCATAAGGCTAGATAAAAGGGTGAGAAACAATTTAAAAAAAAGTTTACAAAAATTCAGTCGCGGGTGTTCGAAAAAATTGAGGGGGAAGGTACAAAAAATTCATTTTTCGTGATTATCTTAAAAAATAAAAAAAAATTTACGAAAAAAGACAAATTACAAAAATTAAAGAGCATTAAATTCTCTAAAAAAAAGCTATTTATCAAGTTTTTTGTCAGGCCAATACTTTGTGATAAAAATGGAATTGAAATATTAGAAAAAAATTGATTGTGAGTGGGGTCCGCCCCGATGAGCGGGAAGGCTAATTTTTTACTTCCATGCTCCCTAAGGAAATGGAAGTATGGTGATGGCAAAAAAAAATCGTGTTCGAGATTATTGAAGATTCTGATTGTACTACACTCAAAACATGAAAAAAAGTCATTTTTCGAAAAGCGTCTGTGTGTCTATCTGTCTATCTGTCTGTCTGTGTGTCTATCTGTCTATCTGTAGATTTTTTTTCTATGGCAAACGATAACAGCCGCAAATTCAAACAGAATCAAATATTTTTTTGCATGCAGCCCTGATTTGTAGAGTACTCAAGACCTATTGTTTTTGGTGAAGATCGGTTAAGGGAAAGGGGTAGTTTACCGGCAACGGTTTTTTTTAATCAAGGGTAATTTTTTTTTATGTCAAACGATAACAGCCGCAAATTTAAACAGAATCGACTACTCTTTTCCATACGGCCCTAAATTGTAGAGTTCTCAAGACCTGTTGTTTTTGGTGAAGATCGGTTAAGGGAAAGGGGTAGTTTACCTGCAACGTTTTATGTTTTAAAAAGGGTATTTTCTATGGCACAAGATAACAGCCGCAAATTCAAACAGAATCAAATAAGTTTTTGCATACAGCCCTGATTTGTAGAGTACTCAAGACTTATTGTTTTTGGTGAAGGTCGGTTAAGGGAAAGGGGTAGTTTACCAGCTACGTTTTATGTTTTAACAAGGGTATTTTCTATGGCAAACGATAACAGCCGTAAATTCAAACAGAATCAAATAATTTTTTGCATACAGCCCTGAATTGTAGAGTACTCAAGACCTATTGTTTCCGGAGAAGATCGGTTAAGGGAAAGGGGTAGTTTACCTGCAACGTTTTATGTTTTAACAAGGGTATTTTCTATGGCAAACGATAACAGCCGCAACTTCAAACAGAATCAAATAATGTTTTACATACAGCCCTGAATTGTAGAGTTCTCAAGATTTTTTGGTTTTGGTAAAGATCGGTTAAGGGAATAGGGTAGTTTACCTGCAACATTTTATGTTTTAACAAGGGTAATTTTTTCTATGACGAACGGTAACTGCCGCATATTCAAACAGAATCAAATAATGTTTTGCATACATCCCTGAATTGTAGTGATCTCAAGGCCTTTTGATTTTGTTGAAGATCGGTTAAGGGGAAGGGGTAGTTTATCTGCAACCTTTTACGTTTTAACAACAGTAAAGTACTTGAAAATGCATTTAAACTTTTTCAAACAATGGTAATTGTTAAAAATAAAATAATTTTGTTGCCAGGCAATAAAATTATAATTTTTTCATTTTAATGTAAATCATGTATGAGAGAAAATATATCGTTCGTGGCAGGCAAGCATATCTCAATTATGTAATGTTTACGTTTCCATTTTATTATTATGATTACTGCAATAAAAAGGCAGGGAACACACACACATACACACAAAATTCCCGTTATTTCTGGCCTCACTCATGTTTATTTTCTTACATTTGCAAGCTTTTTAAATGGAAAGTGCCGAAACCCATACCAACTTAACGCGTGCAAGCCGAAAAATTGTCCAGCGTGGATAGCGATTTGCTTCCTATGGATCGCTGGGCAGTGTAACTGCACGTGTTTACAGAGGAACGATTCATAGACAGAATTTTCGTCTTTAAGGAATGAACCCTCTGCAAGATGCTGAGGGTCCATGAGTGACTTCGGAGCGCTCCTTCTTTTCCGCATGTTTGTTCTGTGAAACGTACACTGTAGATTCGCAGCTTTACTCTAAGCAACGCTCAATAGGAAATGTTGAAAATTTTTGTCCACGGTGTACCCTCATATACACTAAACCTGCTCTGATGTTTTAATTACGGACATCATAATATTAAAACTTTGGAAACTTGAGCACTACTTAATGGAGATCAAACATTAACTTATAAAAGCCATTAATTTTATGCATATTTTTTATATATATGTGTACAACGTTATCGGCAACAAAGAAGTAGTTTTTGTTAAAATTCCTTCCCGGGATGTTTGGCCGTAGTCCAATGCTTTCTACAAAACCAGACGTTTCGGCAATGCCATCGACTTCCATCATCAGTGAAAATCGAGTGCGATAACGTGAGGTGGTATACGTTAGTGACCACAGTACTGTGGTTAAGGCTGAAGCAGTAAGTAGAAAGAAGTAGTTTCTATGGTAATATTTCATTTCGAAAATGATTTTAAATATAAATCTTAGAACATGGAAGTTATGTATGGTTCTCCATACCGACATTTCTGACATTGCAACATACAAATTTTAATAAAATCCGTTATAATAGTCGTAGAGACAAAAATCAAAAAGCATTTTAAAGCTAAATGTTTGTACTTTTACATAAAATGAAAAGAAAATAATTAAAGTAGTAATAAATACTTAAAATAAAGTAATAACTTTTTTGTTTTTTATTTTTTTTCAACTAATGCATAAACATATTAACAATTTATTACAAATGTATTTACATTTAAAAAAAAACTTCACAATATGAACTTTACATCTTTGAAAAAAATAATAAAAATTAGTATTGATTTATTGGCATAAAATGAGCGAGTTTTAAAATTTATCATTTTTTTGAGTTCGCAAGTATACATCATTTTCTTAACTTAAAATTTCTAGAGAAATTTTGAAAATATATATTTTTTAACACAATTATGAACACGTATTGGTAAAAGTGTCTTCTATAAGACTGCGGTGTAAAGAATTGTTAACATTTAGTTAAATTTAAATAATTATGTCCATTGAGCGTATTAATATTAATAGTTAAAAACTAAAAAAAAAATATTAATATGTGACTATTGTACGTAAAACTACAATATTTGAGGTTTCTCTTCTACATAGTAAGAATTTATATCCGTGCATGGGCATAAAAAGAACAGACCCTGAAAGAATTTTAGGGAGAGCGAGGACAGCTGGTACATGCGCCATACAGATATTGAATTAACGCAGTTCGATATTGAATGTTCCATGAGTTCGATACTATTTTACTTCCATGTCCCATAAGGAAATGGAAGTACGGTGATGGCGAAAAAAATCGTGTTCAAGATAACGGCAGATTCTGATTGTACTACCATCAAAACATGAAAAAAATCATTTTTCGAAAAGCGTCTGTGTGTGTGTCTGTCTGTCTATCTGTGTGTCTGTGTGTCTATGTGTAGATTTTTTTTATGGAAAACGATAAGAGCAGCAAATTCACACAGAATCAAATAATTTTTTGCATACAGACATGAATTGTAGAGTACTCAAGACCTATTGTTTTTGGTGAAGATCGGTTAAGGGAAAGGGGTAGTTTACCTGCAACGTTTTATGTTTTAACAAGGGTAATTTTGTCTATGAGGAACGATAACTGCCGTAAATTCAAAAAGAATCGAATAATTTTTTCACACCTCCCTGAATTATAGAGAACTCAAGACCTGTTTTTTTGGTAAAGATCGGTTAAGGGAAAGGGGTAGTTTACCTGGAACATGTTATGTTTTAACAAGGGTAATTTTTCTTATTACGAATGATAACTGCCGCACATTCAGACAGAATCAAATATTTTTTGCATACGTTCCTGAATTGTTAAGTACTCAAGGTTTGTTCATTTTGGTGAAGATCGGTTAAGGGAAAGTGGTAGTTAACCGGCAACACATTATGTTTTAACAACGGTAATTTTTTCTATGCCGAACGATAACTGCCGCACATTCAAACAGAATCAAATATTTTTTTGTGTACGTTCCTGAATTGTAGAATACTCAAGGCCTATTGATTTTGGTGAAGATCGGTTACGGGAAAAGGGTAGTTTACCTGCAACATTTTATGATTAGCAAGAGTAAAGTACTTAATTTTGATAAATAAAGTATCCTGATAAGAAGATCATAATAATCCACTGTAGAAACGTAGATGAAATATCTATAAATGAAGAGTCTAGTTGAACGGGGTGGGGGTAATTTTCTATAAATGAAAATGATAGTTGAAGGGGGTGGGGATAATTTTTATTTATATGTCATGTGTACCACGTTATCGGCAACAAAGAAATAGTTTGTTGTTAAAATTCCTTCCTGGGCTGTCTGGGCTTGATCCAGTATTTTCTACAAAACCAGACGTTTCGGCAGTGCTATCGACTGCCATCATCAGTGAAAATTGAGTTCACTATCGTGAGGTGGTATACGTTAGTGATCACAGTACTGTGGTTAAGCCTGAAGGAAGAAGTAGTTTCTATGGAAATAGTTCATAAGTATTTTAAATATAAATCTTAGAACATGTAAGTCATGTATGATTCTCCATACCGATATTTTTATATAGTATTTTGCTGGAAGTTCAATTTTATGTTTTATGATTTATGTTAGTAATTTTGATATTTTATAATTTGGTGCGGTTCTAGCGTTTATTAAAGGTCTGATAGGTTTACTGATTTTGTGTAATTTTATTAAAGAATTTAATTTTGGTGCACAAGGATTATCCATTTTATATTTAAAGGAGTCTTTAGGATTTATGATTTGGGTACTATTTTTTAGAATATTTGTTATTTGTGTTTGATATTTGTTTGTGTGATCTTTATTTAATGTTATGCAATTATTATTAACTATATATTCTTCTGTTTTATCTGTGTTTTAAAAGTTATTTTATTGTCAAAATCTTCAATGATTGGGGGAAAAACTATTTTTGAATATATTTATAAAATGCATTTTTTAATAACATTTTTATTATAAGTAAAAATAAATAAATAAATAATAAAAAAGTGCATTTTTAATAAATAAGTAAAAATTATACATAATAATATATACAAAAGTGAATAATAATGAGGTTTTAAACTTATATTCTTGAAAAAATTGCATGTCTATTACATAAACATGTATTTATGTGAAAATCCACTTTGTGACAAATTTGGCCAATTTTGAATTAATTTTTCTACTAAAAGTATAGCCATGACAAAAAAATGCTAATAACCTTTTTTATGCATAATTTTATGCTCTTCCTTTTTGTTATTTTGTATTTTTCTCATAAATTTAATATTGTTTAAGATAATCACGAAAAATGATTTTTTTGTACCTTCCCCCTCCCTTTTTCCGAAAACCCGCGACTGAATTTTTGTAAACTTTTTTTTTAAATTCTTTCTTACCTTTATATCTAGACCTATGCAAAAAATCTCGTAGAAGCAACTTAATTTGCAATTTCTATTTTTTTTCGGCTTCAGCGTCTGTACTACTATGAATAATGTGATAAACTGATTGATGTATAATTAAAAATATCATTAACTTCCCTTTTCCATTAAGCAAAATAATATTTGAGGAAAATATTCAGTCTCCATTATTTTATTATGTGATATATTACCAGTTTTATAACATTTCGAGATTATATTTACAAATATTACCGTGCCAACAAAATGTGTTAGAGAGACGATGGGACCGATTAGGCGCATACGAACCTCGAACCGATCAATCTCGATACTGCGCATATCGTACAAGCTTCTGCAGGAACAGAAGTTTCTTGTTTATCTGAACAGAAAACCTTAGACGTTTCTCCGGCTGCAGCAGCAGTCCTGTCTCCGTTTACATCTTTGTTATCCGCCACAATCAAATCTGCTACGTCTCCATTTTCATCTGCGACGAGTTTACGTCATCAGTGTCACGTAAGTACTGGAATTTTGCTACAAAACATTTCTCTGGTTCTTAGAGTGGATAACTCTTGTTGTCTCAAATGTAGTAAACATTTCAATCACACGGTATGAAACTACAACAGCCCTCTTTGACGCCACTGGTCGAAGAATTGGAAGTGCCGTTAGGTGATAACGTCAACCATGGGCGTAACATGGGGCCTACTTTGGGGGGGGGGGCAGGGTAAAGCTTCATAAATTCAAGTGTGTAGTGAGAGCATCTATATAACAAAATTAATAAAATATATTATATACAAAATTAGAAAGTTTAGTAATAATTCTTAGTTAGTAAACGAGGGACAATTTCATTTTTTAATGATCAACAAACCTTTCTTCATAAGTTGTACTTCCAGTTATATTTACCTAGAACAAATATACTGTAGGCCTATAAACATAAACAATTTCAGTTCTTCCAATTCTTATACCCAGTTTTCGTGAACGCATCCTCTCTCTTAGCCACACTGTCACAAAATGCTCGGCAGTAGTAGCAGTAAGCCGAATCAGTCACAACACAAAGAAATTTTCAAATTGCCAGTCAGGCAATTTTCAAAGAAATTAAGCAGTGTTACTCCTTTGCGTTTCTTATCTTCCATTTCCCAGCACTTAGGAACACAAAAAACTAAAACAATCACAACAATAACGAATTAAGAAAGAGACAAGCGATGTGTACTTTAACGGACTACGTTCACGA
This sequence comes from Magicicada septendecula, assembly GCA_034769895.1. Taxonomy (NCBI): domain Eukaryota; kingdom Metazoa; phylum Arthropoda; class Insecta; order Hemiptera; family Cicadidae; genus Magicicada; species Magicicada septendecula. The sequence continues at coordinate 417,365,000 of CM068369.1, forward strand.
CCGGGTAACCGACCGCACTTGTATCAGTAATCATTAACAAATAACAGTTGCAAACGACTGTCTTTTAAGATTCGTGAACAAAGCCATCGACGTTTTGCGGTGTTCCGAAACAAGTCTTTGTCTGTGTAAAAGGCACGCATTGTATTCCAGTTAATTAGGTATCTAGCGTTTGTTTTTTTCGAACAGAAATATTATTTTGACGTATATCATTCAAATCTGTCAAACATTCCCCTTACAAGTTTCTTCGAAAGATATAAGAATAATAAATTTATGGCAACTAGTCGTCTGATTACAGTACAGACGTTGATAAATAGTGCTTACTGTGCCCGCAAGCATAGAAACTGTCTCCTGTTTGACTATTTGTTAGTTTTTATTTATAAACAACTGGAAACAAAATTTTATAATGCTCGAAACATTGGGGGGGGGCGGGGCCCCCTTGTTCCCCTCCCAAGTTACGCCTATGATGTCAACTATAGGCGCCAGAAGGCTAAGTAAACATTTTAGTACACTTTAATGTAAATTTATTTGTCAAATTTCACCAATTCGGAAGGTCTTGTCTGAAAGACATCCAATCAACGCCGTATAGTTTGGGAAGTGAGTATTACTTACTCGATTCTACTGGGTAATGTTTCCTTCTATGTACAACGTAAAAACTCAATGACAAAAATATTAAAACGTTTATTCTCTCCATTAGTATTTGTTCTTTCCCTACATGTGTCGGAATGAGGTTTGTTTCCCATCAGCTTCGCAGTGCTGGAATTTAAATTCCATTTCTACTTCGTTAAAAATGATGTAAGACAGTGGACAGACTAAAAGACGTAAAGACTTGTCAGTATTTATAAGAACCAATGAGCGGGTGGGTGCTGTAGACGATGGAATTTAGGATGAGAGCAGACATAGTATAATTGAAATTCATACGTACCGGATAACGACAATGTCCACAGGTAATAGTCGTAGAGCTGGCCGACCACGGACTGTGTACTGTTCAACACCATTGTTCCTCTGCAACAAAATTACACAGAAAACAGGTCAGAGAATGAGTGCCTCACTCGTGTGTAACATAGTGTGTGTGTGTGAGTTGAGTTGTATTGATTGGACGTCTGACACTTGCATTCTATAGTCAGTAACTAGAGCACACACCTCGTACAACGGCGTGCATTGAAATTCACATATTGCAGTGTCAATGACATTAGGGAAATGTTTATCCAGTTTTCATAATGCCTATAGGAAACCCGGTTATTTCATTGCGTCTGTACGCATCCAATTACTCGTGGGCGCATGCGCGCGTGGAAGGTAGGTACTCATTTCTATTGGACAAGACAGATCGTCTTTCTAGTACTAGACGGTAAAATTACAATGAAGACTACATACAGCCAAGCCCGTAAGTTGTTTTGCTGCATACAAGTGTGTATGTTGAAAAATGAATTCGTTTGAGTTTGTTTATTCATTCATTCATTCATTCATATAGCCATTAGTAAATATGTTATTATTATTATTTCAGTACACAATTGTTCATGACTATAGTTTACAAACACTTACCTCATATCTATCTTCTTTTTCTGAACTCTTATAAATATTTGTGCGTGTTGCGTATAAAAAGTAGGTGTATGTGACTTCAGTACTTCACTTGTTAACTCTTTGTGTTATGTACACATAAAGAATGATGTTTTTTTTTTCAATAAACCATCAATCAAACGGGTATATCTAACACGTGATATAAAGTAACACAAATTAATATAACTCCCACATCTACGACTTACTACACTGGCATGTAGTAAATTTAGAAATTTACTGCATTTGTAAATTTGTTGAGAACTTCAAAAGAGTTGTAAATTTTTTACTTTTTTTTTCAGAATAAGTCAAGTGTGCGAAAGTTATAATATGCGAATATCTCTTCCCAAAACGAAATTATAGCTAGTGAAAACCAGCGATGCTGTCTCGGCGAGAGATCTCCAGCAACCTCGTCGTATCAGCATCTTCTCTAAAAGCTTTCTTAAAGTGTTCAACATTCACAAAGTCCGGTAGGACTACGGCACGCCAGGACCTCTCTTGCCTTTACTTATGAGTTCTAGACACCCCGTCTTCAAGCATCGCTGTACATCTTCGGCAGCAAATGTGGGTTCTGTTCGACGACAATCTTCAAAACCTCATGGAGTATTCAATCTGGGTCTTACTATTACGTAGGGATCGAAGCTTGGTCCGAAGCTTCTGAGCTACAATTTTGTAACCTGGTACCATGGATACGGAGTATTGACTTTCCCTTGCAGAGTACCTTGCTGCCATTTATGACCCGACGAAGAAGGTTTTCGCGGCTTTGAATTCTTCGGGCTTATCGTTAACTTCCTCCTGAAATTTTATCCGATGAGCAACCCCGCTGAGGCTCAGGCACTCCATGCACAGGCCTGCAATTTTGGCAGTCCAACAGTATGCCGGTCGTATTTCGTGACAAGGTCCATTGGACGGCACAGAAGATCGTAGCGATGGGCTGATGAACCTCATAACTGAGGAAAAGAGCGCCTCACCTCCGTTTATACGATCCGGCTCAACAGTCTCAATTGATCCCAGTTCCACAGCAGTAACCTCAGCAAACCTTTCTTTGTTCAGTTTGTCGATATGCCATCTGCGTGGTCATATGCCATCTTGTGGTTCCGACGCGGTTGTATGGGATTCTAACGAATTGCGAAGACAATGTAATAGTGGTTACTGCCGCTATAATCAACAATGACTTGCCAGTCTTTGATCCGCGAAGCTAAACCTTCAGATGCCAAGGATATGACAAGGACAGTCTCCGTGTTCCCAAAGCGAGGGAAAGATGGTGTGATGCATACGATAAGACCTATTCTGGTAGACAGGTCTGGTGTTCTGGAAGAAAGCTTCCGGCCCGAGGATCCAATAACAACAACAACAACAATAAAAATAATAATCGTTATCATCATCATGAAAGTTATATTACTGAAGTAATCTCTCTACATCCCTCTCTTCTCCCTCCCACCTCACTCACACCCTTAGAGTTATGAAGATTTAAATGACACTTAGTTTATCACGGTACTTTGAGGTATATTCTATGGATTCTGACATCAGAATTCATGCAAATCAGAATTATTTCATCGGAGTCCATGAATACTCGGCGAGCGGTAGTCTGAATAGTCAAAAACTAATACTTCGCATAGGATATTCTCCTGCTAGGTTGCTGGAAAAGGCGTTACTCGGCCACATCGCAGTCACCCTGTGAAGGGGTATCACGTGACTTTCTCAGTGTCCGACATCGTATAACCGTTGCATCCCAAGAACATCTGTCTGGATGAAACACCCATCACGATTCTCCGCGAGGCTGAATGAAATCTCCGATCTACGAGTTATACAAGGTGATAAACACAGGTGTATCACAAAACATACATTTCAAAACATTCTTTTTTTGTGCTAGGCATGTTTGTTTATTTAGACTGAGTTATAATCTAAATGAAGACTGACCTACATTGGGTAAAAAAAAACCCACAACAAATTTGCAAAGAGAGATAGCTTTAACTGTAACCTGAATGTAACATAAACTTTGTGAATATTAATGATAATACAGTTGCGAGCGAATTGCCAAGGAATGGAAAACGGCAAACCATAAACCGTGGTACTAAACAGAGCCCGTGTTGAGTACTGTGTGTAATTACGCCGATAAACGCTGCAACGATGTTATGTTTTTGCTTACGTGTGGCATCCCTTACTCGCTTTTGTATAGCACATTTAGTGCAGATAAGTAAACATTCAGGTGCTTAATGACAGAGTCGTGTGGTGCTATGGTTATAATTTAATCTCCTTGAACGACTGGTTCTTTAAGTTACTGCTCCAATAAATGAAATATTCACGTCGATAGAATGATAGACAGAAGATAGAAGCTTGATAGAAGAATGATATAATCTTGACTTCGGGTAAGAGATAATTATTATTTACTTTCAGAACAAAAACAAAAAATAATTTTTATTTCGTAAAAATTACTTGTGAACGATTAACTCAATGTCTTTTAGGTTTTCTTGGTTTCAGTTTCGATGATAAAGTCATTTTTTATTAGATTTTAATCTGAACCAGAAACGAATTTGAATCTGAATAAACATTTTGAAAGATGATCAGAAAATACACAGATAAAATATTTAACAAGTTATTAACAAAACAAAGTTATTAAAAAGTGACGATACAAGTAATCATGTGACATAGACTATTGTGAAAAACTTTCAAAATCGTCTATACATGCTACGGTTACAGAAAATCTCACTTCAGATTATCAAATTTAGGACAGAGAAAAGATACAAATTTGTCTTAAGATACACAACAGAAAGAGATTTTAAATTTCGCTTCGTTAAAATGAGAAAAGTACTCTTATTCAAGTATACAAATTTATAAGCAAAATAATAAATAATTAACTAATAACTAATAATATCAAAATATCAGACTAAGTAACTCGTATTTCAACAGTTACTGTAAATAAGTGTAACAGTGTTAACAAAATCTTTTTAGTAATGGTGTAACGGAATAATTAAGGGAGCCTGAAAAGCTGCTGCCGTTTGGACCGCCTTTGCTTCACTAACAAAAGCTATTGTACTCAGTTGTTATGGAACTTATGTTGAGCTAAACAGCTGGGAAAGAGAATGCTTTGCACAGTTAATAATTAAGTTAAGTTCTGAAGTTAAGCAAATTCATATATTAATTTATTTGGAGAAAACGTAGTGCACTGTAATTTCGATAAAAGTAAATTTTTACAGACTGCATCGGAGTATAGATTGTAGTAAATACTACAGACAAAATATAGACACACATAAATGTGAGTATTAAGCGTTTGGAGATCGAAGTCGTACAGGCGTGAAAGCGTAGGCAACTTAAGTGGCTGTTTTCCGAGGTGTGGCGTATATTGATGAGGTACAGTGGTTACATATAAAACTTTCTTAACACCAACACTAACCTCTGTCTCTCTACCATCCAAATCAGACAGCCTAATTACACAGAGAATAAGAGATTGACTCAGAAGTGTTTATACACAATTAAGTGAAAAGAATTAAAACCACATATGGCCTTTTGTAGACATCCATCAGCCCGTGCTCTGGGTAGTGTGAGTTTTCCTGATAGACATACTAAAAACCGCATCCCTTCCGAGACCTTATATCAGTCTCCTGCGGGACAGCTATAGAGGTATTTCTTCACGGGAGATCAAGTCACTCGGCCAGAGTTCTATTCCTTTCCGCTTACCGTCGTTTTAGATATTTTTATTTTGTTTCCTTCATGAATTTTTCTAAAAAATCTTCCACAGCTCTACATTTCTCTTTGGATCTTATCGTTTCCTTGATTATGTTGCTTGGCGATAGTTCCACTCCCAAGTAATCGTTAATTTTTTGTCTACCTCTGTCCCCCTTTTGCTCAATTGCCTCATTGATCCTGCTCTTTCTCAGCAGTTATAATTTAGCTTCAGGTAGCTCATGTAGCATTCTGCCTTGTATTCACTGCAAAATTTCAGGTCTTTCTAATGTTAACAGGTATACTGACGGAATACCAGCCAAAACGAGTGGAACACTTTCTGATACAGTGCGGTAAGGTCTATCCAGATTTAGAATAACATAAAAATAATAATTAAATGTACGATTTTAAAGCGATACTTTTGGAAAAGGTACACCACAGATTTGTGAGAAAGGAATAACGATGGCAGACGATAAAGCTTTAGGAACCTTCTAAAACCTTTAGTGCGAGGCGGATGGAAGCTACAGAACTAATTCCTAACGTTACAAAGAAGAAGAACGAACAGATGGAGAAAGAAGGAGATAGAAGAGAAAGAGACGACTAAGAAACTAATATTTAGAAAATTCTTACTTGAACAAAAAACCAAAATACTGGCTGGCTGGCTACAAAGCTTATGAAGACTATACCTAAACTGAAATAAGTTTTTATTCTGGCTTCCCATGACAACCTATAAATTCCAGTGTATCCCATACCTCCTGAAATACACGGCTGACTCTGCACTTTATTCTAGCTGGTGATCATATGTTAAATAATTAATTGGAATCATCAGTGGAATCTAATCAAATTGAGATTTGAGGTAGTATGAGACAAAAGACTAATAACAAACTAGTTACTCAGCATAAAGAAGATTTCAGGAATCTTCATAATTTCTCCATACATACTATGTTTGAAGCGTGTGAGGCGAGAGAGATTAATTAAAAAGATATCAAAAACTTGATATTTAAGCAAATAATTTTACTTTGATTTTAATGCTTAACGTAAATGTGTTTTCAGATCTTAATGTCGAAACTGTTAATATAAAATTACTTATTTCGTTTTCATTATTAGTGTGTTATCACATTTGCGTTTTTGTTTCTTATACTGCGTGACTGTAGAATTAATTTTGTATCAGATCCGCTTGGTAGCCATCAAAAATAATATCGTAGTTACGTTTTAGAGAGACGAATACATATAAGGCACGGTGCTAATTACTTACAATGAAAATTAAACACGTTAATTTGTGGAGTATTAAAAAAATCATAGAGAAGATGTGGCTAAGGGTCGTTAAAAATAGTTATGACTAAAGTGGAGATATTTGCAATTTTAATGTGTGATTAACACATTCCAGCTAAATAAGGCGTTACAAACTGTTCTCTGTGTGTTTCAAACGTATCTTGCATTCACGTAATTAAGTACGTAGATATTAACACCAGTATTAGGCAGCTCTTTAGTCGTCACTAAAGATGATGTTTAGTATGATTCCTGTATAAATGTTAATTGCGTCAGAACTCGTTGACGCAGGCTTTGCGATAGTTACAGGCTTTACCTCGTCTATAGAATTTAGGTTAAATGCTGCTAGCTATAAATAAATTAGTTATATTCTTTGATTTCGTTGTCCATGACGTGTCTGTTACTTAATTAACTATAATTACTGCACTACCGACACGGAATACAAAGTTTTTTTATAGGTAAAAACGTAACAATTTTTTCTTATAGATTTAACCGGTTTTCGCTTTTAAAAAGCTTCTTCAGAGGCTGCCATTGGGCGCACTGTCCGTCTTGTTGTTGGCGACTGTACCGACTTTTGAAAGATCGATGTTGTGTGTGTGGGGTGTGATATGTTCGTTTAGGATGTCGTTTTTATGTGTTTTCGTGTGTTTGTATATTTCCAATTGTTCTAGAGTGTCCAGTTTTCGGCCTTTTGTGTGTACATATATAATGTCCATTTTACTGTCGATGTTTTTGTATGTGTGGTTTACTTCAATGAGGTGGTTTGCAAAGGTGGATTCTGTAGTGGAGTGTAGTGCCTTTGTGTGTTCAATGTATCTTTGTTTGAAGCTACGTCCTGTCTGGCCTATGTGGAATTTGTTGCAATCTGAGCAATTTAGTTTGTAAACACCAGGTAGATCAAATTTGTTTTGTGCTTTGTGTGTGTGTTTTGATAGTGTGTGTTCTGTTTTGTTGGTAGTTTTGTATGCGATTCTGTATCCTGCTTTTTTGAATTTGTGGGCTATTTTTTCAGTTTGGTTGTTGATGTATGTTAGTGTTGTGACTTTGTTGTTTTCTGTCTTTGTCTGTTGTTTGTTTTGTGTTTTGTGTAGGAGTTTATTGACTATTGTTCTGTTATATCCGTTGGATTCTGCTAGATATTTTATCGTGTTTAGTTCGTCTTTGTAGTGTTTTTCATCTAGTGGGATGTTGTTAAGTCTATGTATCATAGTTCTAAAGGCAGCTAGTTTGTGTTGTATTGGGTGATTGGAGGAGTTGTGTATTAGTGTGTCAGTTGTAGTCGGTTTTCTGTATATATTGAATTTGTGCCTGTGTTAAAATTTTGTGATGGAGAGGTCTAAGAAGTTTATGCTATTGTTGTGTTCGTATTCGGCAGTAAAAGTTACGTTTTTGTGTATTTTGTTTATGTGCGTTAGTAATTGTTCACATTGTCTTTTGTTTCCCCTGTATAGTATTAGGGGAATGTAATCATGTCCACAGACGACCTACACAATAAAGTATAAAACTTCATGGAACAGAACAACATCACAGAACTAAAACACGACCCCACTGACAGATACCAAAACACAGTAAAACAACTAATCAACAAAGCCAAACACATAATGACACACAAACAAAGCCCTACGTGAGACAAATCCGACCATCAGCCTCCTACCCTCCAAGCGCTTCCCAAAATCCATAAAGAAGAAATCCCGATCCGCCCCATTATCAGTTGCCCCTGCATACAAACTCGCAAAACATCTAGACAAACACACAACTAGACAACTACATTGCAGTAATAAACAACACAGACCTAGTAACAAAAATAAAAGACATACACATCCCCCATAATGCCACATTAGCCTCTCTTGACATTAAAACTTGTACACAAACATCCCCGTCTCCGAAACAATCACCATCCTACAAAACAAACTCAAACAGAACACCAGACGAACTTATCAACGAAATAACAGAAACTCTGAACATTATCACAAAACAAAACTACTTCACTTATAACAATAAATTTTACACACAAAATGACGGTCTACCCATGGGCTCACCCATATCCAGCATTCTAGCAGAGGTCTTCCTCCAACACTTAGAAAAAACAAGAATCCTCACAAACAATGACAGACACTCACATAAAATACTATATTGGCACAGATACATTGATGACATCCTAATACTATGCAGGGGAAACAAAAGACAATGTGAACAATTACTAACGCACATAAACAAAATACACAAAAACATAACCTTTACTGCCGAATACGAACACAACAATAGCATAAACTTCTTAGACCTCTCCATCACAAAATTTTAACACAGGCACAAATTCAATATATACAGAAAACCGACTACAACTGACACACTAATACACAACTCCTCCAATCACCCAATACAACACAAACTAGCTGCCTTCAGAACTATGATACATAGACTTAACAACATCCCACTAGATGAAAAACACTACAAAGACGAACTAAACACGATAAAATATCTAGCAGAATCCAACGGATACAACAGAACAATAGTCAATAAACTCCTACACAAAACACAAAACAAACAACAGACAAAGACAGAAAACAACAAAGTCACAACACTAACATACATTAACAACCAAACAGAAAAAATAGCCCACAAATTCAAAAAAGCAGGATACAGAATCGCATAAAAAACTACCAACAAAACAGAACACACACTATCAAAACACACACACAAAGCACAAAACAAATTTGATCTACCTGGTGTTTACAAACTAAATTGCTCAGATTGCAACAAATTCTACATAGGCCAGACAGGACGAAGCTTCAAACAAAGATACATTGAACACACAAAGGCACTACACTCCACTACAGAATCCACCTTTGCAAACCACCTCATTGAAGCAAACCACACGTACAAAAACATCGACAGTAAAATGGACATTATATATGTACACACAAAAGGCCGAAAACTGGACACTCTAGAACAATTGGAAATATACAAACACACGAAAACACATAAAAACGACAACCCAAACGAACAGACACAATTCAAATCACACGCATTATTCGAACATATCACACCCCACACACACACAACATCGTTCTTTCAAAAGTCGATACAGTCGGCAACAACAAGGCGGACAGTGCGCCCAACGGCAGCCTCTGAAGAAGCTTTTTAAAAGCGAAAACCGGTTAAGAGGCTAGAAGGAAAAATTGTTACGTTTTTACCTATAAAAAACTTTGTGTTCCGATTCGGTAGTGAAGTAATTATAGTTAAATTAGTTATATTTAAATGAAAAAAGATAATGGCTATACGTTGAGGAGGCTCAAGGAAGAATACAGTATCAGCTACCAGATAACCAAGTACATTTAAATAGAGGACCGCACGATGAATATGCAAATGTAAACCAAGTATGTAGATCTACAAATGTGCTTTGCATTACAGACATCTGAATTTGATTCTAGTCATTGAAACCCCGTATCAATGTGGAAGATGGCTCTAAAGCGGCCCATCGAGTGCTGTGAACAAAAATATTATCAATGAAAGACAAATATTCTATACTGAAGTAGGAAATGTAGTAGATAACGTAATGTAGTAGATAAAGTAATGTAGTAGCAAAATTACGTTAACGTAACTAAAATCATTTGACATAGCGAGTAAAAGAGATCTTCAATATATGTTGATCTTAAAAATAATCTTGATTAAACGTCAGGTTTAGTAGCTGCCTCGATCAGACGAGACAGCTTTCCAAAAATTTATAAGGAGGTTGTGCATGTAGCAGGTCTGAATGGAACCACCCCAGGTTGTTTTTATGTATTATTTGAGAGGGCCAATTGGTCCTCTCGGGCTGTTTTGGAACAAGCTCCCTTCAGCCATGTGGGTATGGAGTTGTGGGTAAGTAGCGTACGCCAGCGGTGACCGGCCGATGAGAAGGTGGTGGTACCAGCGTGCAGGGAGGATGTGTTCAGGTGTGTGTAGCCTCTAGTAGAGGGTGCGGGGGGTGATCAGTGCCAAACTTACGGACTATAATGGCAGTGTCGTGCAGCTATTGACGCTAAAGTTGGTGAGAAGCGTCGTAGTGGCGTCAAGGGCGGGGGCGGGTTAATGAACAGGTTGTTGGGTTATATTTGACTTTAATAATTTGAACTTATAACACTTATAACTAAAATGTTTCCGGATATACACGAAAATTACAACTCGCACCGATGGCTGTGCGAAAGGGCCATTTTAGCTCCCAAAAACGACAGCGTTAAATATGTTAACGATCTCATGCAGGATATGCTTCCCGGCAACTCTACTACCTATTCATCCATTGATACAGTAATGGATACTGAACAAGCTGTTTATTACCCTACGGAGTTTTTAAATTCTCTCGAACCCCCGGGAATGCCGCCACACAAGTAGACTTTAAAAAAGGATCCCCTATCATTCTATTACGTAGACCTAACATCGACTCGCCGAAACTGTGCAGCGGAACAAGACTCACCGTAAAGAATCTGTTGCCCAACGTAATAGAAGCCACGATCATTACGGTGAATGCCGCAGGAGAAGACGTATTTATCCCTCGCATTCGTTGATACTCAGTGACACAAATACGCCTTTTGAGTTCAAACGATTGCAGTTTCCCATCCGGGTTGCATTCGCTATGATATCAACAAGGCATATTATTTTTAAAAAATATTCTATTATTTAAAAAAAAATATTATTATAATTTAATTATTGTAATATAAGAAGTTTTTGTTAATTTTTGTTATTGTTTACAAGATCCTCACTTATAAACATTGTTAATATGTCTAACAAGTAAAATATATTTTCGGAATAACAAGGTTTCAATTATTCACTCAATCCTTTTATAATCATTATCCCGAGCGAAGCCGTGCAAACCCTCTAGTACACTATAACTATGTAATTGTGTGTGTGTGTGTGTGTGCGTGTGTATAGCCACTAAGCTGCAGAACTCGCTCACTATTTTGAACGAAATACATTTATTATTACATTAATTCGATATTAAATAAACTTTTAATTATAGAAAAATTACAGAAATCACAATGACTCTACTATTTCTTTTATAATATAATATTTATAGACCACACAACCATACAGTAAGCACGAAAAATTCGAAACACTCAGATTTGGATTACAATTCACTTTAGTCTGACAACCTGCTACAATTTCAAAATTTTTCAAAATTTTGATCTCTTTTTTGGGCTCCGGGGCCTTAAATGTTTGCAAATTTTAAAAGTGGACACCATACTGTGGTCGAATTCCCTAAAATTTGATAACCTACATGGGCTTTTGCGACTTTTTTTTACAATTTTGTCCCGCACACATTTTTTCCTCCCGCCACTTGTTTCTTTGGGGATCAATTTTAAAAACAATAGGGTTCTGTAAGGTTCTGTAGGGACATGCAAGCCAAGTTTTACGAAGATCGGATGATGTGTCCAAAAGTTATTGTGAGATATACCCCAAGCAGACAAACAAACAAATGCCAAATAGTCGAGTTGAAACTGAGAACTAGCTTCACTAGTTCAATTTTTCCAGTCATAATGGGAAAAAGAAGAAATACATTCATAAAAAAACATTAAGTCTGAAAAGCAAAGTAAATAATAACTTCAGACAGTTAAATTGGTAATAGAAACGTGTAAATAAAAAGAGAGACAAAGATTGAAAATAGAAGCAGTATACAGGTCAGCAAGATAACAAAGGCTAAGCATTTTAAGTATCTATATAAAGAAGGTATGTGAACAGAGAGAAGTTCAAAAGCAATAAAAAATAATGGGACAATGTACTTAAGAATTACATTATACAAATAATGTAAAGAAATGAAGGCTGTTTAATGTTCATTTTTTCTCTACTAAACAATTGTATGTTTAATTGATGTCTTATCTATTAACTTATTTTCTTCCAAAAAATGCGTACAGTTTACAAGATTTTTCTCCTTTGCATGTAAAGTTTACGATAATGAAGTGCGTTTAATACTATTGCAAATCACTAGAGGTTACTTGTGTATCACCAGTTTTCAAAGAACACATTGTATCCATTTCACGTAAGTCAGAGTGGATAGTTTCTCATAGCTCTGGATGTAGCCAAATCAAACAACCGAGTGCCTTATTTACAGATGAGGAATTAAACGAGATGAAAAATAGATAAATTTACTGAACGCTGAGCGAGCTAGATACAATATGGCAGAAACAATGTAGCTTAATCTTCGCTCTAGCTTTACGATGACCGCAGCAGACAACTTTAACTGATTTAAGAGATAAATGTACTAAATCTCTATAATTTATGCGTAGAGGATAATTAATTTGATGGAGTTAATAAGTTCAGATACATGGGTAACATGATAGATAATGAAGGGTCCATAAACACGACAATATATGACAGGATACAAATAGTACGTAGGGCGTATTATGTCAATAGCAGACTATTGAGAAGCAAACTCATTAGTCACAACACGAAAATAAAAATATGTAAGACACTTATCAGACCAGTTCTTACTTATAGAGGCGAGACATGGACATTGACAAAAAAGGAACAAGTAACACTAAGAAGGTTTAAAGGAAGAACTTAAGACGTGTTTATGGCCTGGTTAAAGAAGATGACAAATGGAAAATAAGAAATAATCAGGAGATAGATGAGCTATTGAATAATGAGGAAATTGTAAGGTTCGTAAAGGCTCAGCGAATACAATGGCAAGGTCACCTAGAGCGGATGGATGATCAGCCTATGCCAAAGAAAATCTTGAGGGCGCAAGTCTATAAAAGGAGAAAGTGGGGTCGACCTAGGATAAGATTGTTGGATGATGTGCTAGAAGATCTCAGAAGAATGGGTGCGAGTGGCTACACTGAGCTGACAATGGATAGAAGACTTTGGAGAAGATTGGTGTTGGAAGCCAGGGCTACCGATTAGCTGTAGTGCTGGAGAAGAAGAAGAAAAAGTGTACTAAAACCGTATCGATTCAGTTTTTAATTTTTTTCACAAAACAGTTTATAAAACTGAATTCTCATAATTTTTTTTAAATTTCTATTTCAGCTGTAACTCTTAAAGGTTTTTATTCACTCTCTAAAATAAAATTCACTTGTGTTGTGTGATGTACGTATTATATTCTACTGTAAAACTCGTATGACGAGTTGTTAATTTTACTTCCATGTTCCTTAAGGAAATGGAAGTATGGTGATGGCAAAAAAAATCGTGTTCGAGATTATTGCAGATTCTGATTGTACTACACTCAAAACATGAAAAAAGTCGTTTTTCGAAAAGTGTCTGTGTGTGTGTCTGTGTGTCTATGTGTCTGTAGATTTTTTTTCTATGGCAAACGATAACAGCCGCAAATTCAAATAATTTTTTGCATACAGCCCTGATTAGTAGAGTACTCACGACCTATTGTTTTTGGTGCAGATCGGTTGAGGGAAAGGGGTAGTTTACCGGCAACGGTTTTTTTTTATCAAGAGTAATTTTGTTTGTTTGGCAAACGATAACAGTCGCAAATTCAAACAGAATCAAATAATGTTTCGCATACATCCCTGAATTATAGAGTTCTCTGGTTCTGTTGATTTTGGTAAAGATCGGTTAAGGGAAAGGGGTAGTTTACCAGCAACGTTTTATGTTTTAACAAGGGTATTTTATATGGCAAACGATAACAGCCGCAAATGCAAACATAATCAAATAATGTTTTGCATACTGCCCTGAATTGTAGAGTTCTCAAGACTTTTTGTTTTTGGTGAAGATCGGTTAAGGGAAAGGGGTAGTTTACCTGCAACATTTTGTTTTAAAAGGGTATTTTTTATGGCAAACGATAAGAGCCGCAAATTCAAACAGAATCAAATACGTTTTTGCATACAGCCCTAATTTCTTGCGTACTAAAGACTTATTATTTTTGGTGAAGATCGTTTAAGGGAAAGGGGTAGTTTACCGGCCACGTTTTTTGTTTTATCAAGGGTATTTTGTATGGCAAACGATAACAGCCGCAAATTCAAACAGAATCATATAATATTTTGCATACAGCCCTGAATTGTAGAGTTCTCAAGATCTACCGTTTTTGGTGAAGATCGGTTACGGGAAAGGGGTAGTTTACCTGCAACGGTTTTTTTTTTATCAAGGGTAATTTTGTTTGTTTGGCAAACGATAACAGCCGCACATTCAAACAGAATCAAATAATGTTTCGCATACATCCCTGAATTATAGAGTTCTCAAGATCTGTTGATTTTGGTAAAGATCGGTTAAGGGAAAGGGGTAGTTTACCGGCAACGTTTTATGTTTTAACAAGGGTATTTTCTATGGCAAACGATAACAGCCGCAAATTCAAACATAATCAAATAATGTTTTGCATACTGCCCTGAATTGTAGAGTTCTCAAGACTTTTTGTTTTTGGTGAAGAACGGTTAAGGGGAAGGGGTAGTTTACCTTCAACGTTTTATGTTTTAAAAGGGTATTTTCTATGGCAAACGATAAGAGCCGCAAATTCAAACAGAATCAAATACATTCTTGCATACAGCCCTGTTGTGTTGAGTACTAAAGACCTATTGTTTTTGGTGAAGATCGGTTAAGGGAAAGGGGTAGTTTACCTGCCACGTTTTTTGTTTTATCAAGGGTATTTTATATGGCAAACGGTAAAAGCCGCAAATTCAAACAGAATCATATAATATTCGGCAAACGATAAAAGCCGCAAATTCAAACAGAATCATATAATATTCTGCATACAGCCCTGAAATGTAGAGTTCTCAAGATCTGTTGGTTTTGGTGAAGATCGGTTAAGGGAATAGGGTAGTTTACCAGCAACATTTTATGTTTTATCAAGGGTAATTTTTTTTATAACGAACGATAACTGCCGTAGATTAAAACAGAATCAACTACTCTTCTGCATACCTTTTTCAACTATACAGAACTCAAGGTCTGTTGATTTTTTTGAAGATCGGTTAAGGGAAAGGGGTAGTTTACCTGCAACGTTTTATGTTTTAACAAGGGTATTTTTTTCTATGACGAACGATAACTGCCGTAAATTCAAAGAGAATCAAATAATGTTTTGCATACAGCCCTGAATTGTAGAGTTCTCAAGACCTATTGGTTTTGGTGAAGATCGGTTAATGGAATAGGGTAGTTTACCAGCAACGTTTTATGTTTTATCAAGGGTGTTTTGTATGGCAAACGATAAGAGCCACAAATTCAAACAGAATCAAATAATTGTTTGCATACAGGCCTGAATTGTAGCGTACTCAAGACCTGTCGTTTTTGGTGAAGATCGGTTAAGGGAAAGGGGTAGTTTACCGGAAACGGTTTTTTATCAAGGGTAATTTTTTTCTATGGTAAACGATAATAGCCGCAAATTCAAACAGAATCAAATGATGTTTTGCATACAGCCCTGTATTGTAGAGTTCTCAATACATATTGGTGTTGGTGAAGATCGGTTAAGGGAAAGGGGTAGTTTACCAGCAACATTTTATGTTTTAACAAGGGTAATTTTTTATATGACGAACGATAACTGCCGTAAAGTCAAACAGAATCAACTAGGTTTTTGCATACCTTTTTGAACTAAAGAGAACTCAAGGTCTGTTGATTTTGTTGAAGATCGGTTAAGGGAAGGGGTAGTTTATCAGCGACGTTTTATGTTTTAAAAAGGGTAATTTTTTATGACGAACGATAACTGCCAAAAATTAAAAGAGAATCAAATAATTTTTTGCACCCTTTCCTGAGTTGCAGAGAGCTCAAGGTCTATTGATTTTGGTGAAGATCGGTTAAGGGAAAGGGATAGTTTACCTGCAACATTTTATGTTGTAACAAGAGAAATGTTTCCATGACGAACGATAACTGCCGCACATTCAAACAGAATCAAATATATTTTTGCATGCTTCCCTGAATTGTAGAGGACGGAAGGTCTGTTGATTTTGGAGAAGATCGGTTAAGAGAAAGGGGTAGTTTACCTGAAACATTTTATGATTTAACAAGAGTAAAGTACTTAATTTTTATAAATAAAATATCCTGATAAGAAGCTCATAGTTATCCACTGTAGAAACATAGATGAAATATCTATAAATGAAGAGGTTAGATGAACGGGGTGGGGGTAATTTTCTATTATTAAAAATTATAGTTGAAGGTGGAGGGGAGAATTTTTTATATGTGTACTACGTTATCGGCAACAAAGAAGTATTTTTTTGTTAAAATTGCTTCCTGGGCTCTTTAGCCGTAGTCCAATGTTTTCTGCAAAACCAGACTTTTCGGCAGTGCCATCGACTGCCATCATCGGTGAAAATCGGGTGCGAAAACGTGAGGTGGTATACGTTAGTGACCACAGTACTGTGGTTAATGCTGAAGCAATAAGTAGAAAGACGTAGTTTCTATGGAAATATTTCATTTCGAATATGAT
Organism: Magicicada septendecula; assembly: GCA_034769895.1. Classification (NCBI taxonomy): domain Eukaryota; kingdom Metazoa; phylum Arthropoda; class Insecta; order Hemiptera; family Cicadidae; genus Magicicada; species Magicicada septendecula. The sequence goes on from CM068369.1 coordinate 417,381,810, forward strand.
TTTAAATATAAAACTTAGAACATGGAAGTCATGTATGGTTCTCCATACCGATATTTTGAGAATGGAATCTATAATACAATGTTGCATCTTCAGTCATATTTATTTTGCCTCAGTACAAATAATTTGCCTCGCTGCTAAAACACCGCCATAACGTTAAAAATAAATGAATATGCAATACGATGCATTAATAGGTGAGCTGATGTCCACGAAATGAAATGAATATGCAATACGATGCATTTAATAGGTGAGCTGATGTCCACGAAAGAAATACTTTTTTACATTAAAGAAATAAGATCTATGGTATCCCTGAGTTTTATATTTCAGTATTTGTTTATGTTGTTTAAAAACTTGTGAAATACTATTAAAAATATATATTCGTATTCCTTCAGCAATAGATAAATTGTGGTTTGTAACTTCTACGGTGGTTGGAAATCCCTGCGGTATTCCTTATCGAAAAGGGAATTTGTTGCTTCCCATCAACTGAACAGAGGCACACGTTTTTCGCCAAGTACACTCCATTAGTCTTACTATACCGTAGGGAAAATGAATTATAATATTTCTCTTGTTTGTGAAACGATTATGCTTAGTGAATTTTAATAAAGGGTTTAGCGTTCGGCAAGCATGTCCTATCTGCGTTTAATTTCGCTATCTACTTTCTCCTTTGATGGCATTTCCACGCACCACAATTACGCTGGGGGCGGTGGGGATATTTTTCACTTTCTACGACGGGGGAGAAGTTTGTGACCCAACATTTTTCCTCTAATTATAGCAAAAAGTTCTGGAATTTCTTTGCCAACGAATCATTTTACTTTGTTCTTCGATCTGTAGTCCTACGGATGAACATACATTTTAAGACGTACTTCTGTATATTGTACATCTTTGATGATGTGTTTTGGTTATCGTCGGGGTCTAAAAAAATAAAACAATATAGGGATGAAGGAAAATGTTTCCATAAGCGTTATAATAGACCAATAACAGCAAGAATTGAATATACATTTTAACGTCCAGAGGGAAGAGAACTCGGCGCGGCAGTTCTATATGGGCCTAAATTTGTCACACGACCTCTTGATGGGAAAGAGAATGTCGGACCTGCCCCTAATCGTAAGTTTGCTCTACCCTCTCTACTGTGTGGCGGTGTTACCCACTTGGGATTACGATGCAGGGCGAAGATGCTTTCCAAACCACGTTGATTTTTTAGGTTGCCTAATAACAGAATATTTTCTCAGAGTTCGTTTCCTTTAGCTCGATTTCGATGTAGGCCCTACAGTTGCTCTACAAGGTACATCCATAATATCATGTTCATTTGAGTACTTGGCTTTTGGTTTTGGTACCTTATTTTAATTACGTGTTTAGAAAAACGTATTAGTTCAAGAAAGACGCCCTGGATAGCGAAAGATCTAAAATTACAAAAACATTTAATCATTTGTAATGAGCTAAAAATCAAACCAATAACTGATCAAACTAATACTTGATATAATATAGTTCTGTAAATGTGTTAAAGACATAATTATAATAACATAAGTGTAATAAAATGATCTAAGTGTAAATGTAGGCTTAAGTGATAATTAAACATATATAAGTATAAGAAGTTTCTTCAGTCTCGATAATAATATCCTCCCCACACACACACACATACACATACATTGTTTTATTATTATTACTATATTTTTTGAAGTAAATTAGTTTAAGTAATATGTATGTTGTTATACTATATTAGCAGAAGCACTTACTAAGTAAAAACTGAGGCTCTACTTTTATTTTAATTTTGCAACTCTTTGACAGTGCAACATTTTATTTTCTTTCTATTTCGTGCGTTTATGCAAGATACGTAAATATTTAGTGTACAAAAGTTACAGAGTCGCACTGTTGAAGAGGTCACAACCGGCCCTCGAAAGCTCTGTGGGAAATTTAAAGAAACTGAATTCTTGAGAAATCGATTTTATTATATCAACGCGCGCGCGCGCACACACACAAACACACACCGTAATATAAATTTATATGAAAATATGTGTACAATGTAAATACATATAGTGTTTAATATTATTATTAAATAATTAGTTCAGAATATATGTAATTAAAAAATGTTTGTGATAAACGTTCTATTACTACAGCATTTATCTACAGTATTTATTACAACATTTATTACATTAATTTTGCGTTTACTACACGATTTTTACAATTTCAACTCTGATATCTCAAGACTCTATAAGCCTATAAGCAATCTATTCCCCACAGCTTACACAAGCACAGTATTGTGATAGAAATTTAAAGAACTGCAATTTTAAAGTGTCTTACAGTATTATGGTTTGTTTATTGATTTTAATACGGGCAAATCCTCTATTCGGACTGCTTCCATCGTAACATTGTTATCGCTCGGCGTTCCGATCCCTGGGTTCTGGGATCGTCCTCAGAAGCTGTGAGTGGCGGTTGAAACACCCTGTTGAACCCATCGCTTAGAGGTTTTAAAGAAACGATTTTAATATATCTGCAAAACTATAGAAACCAATAGAACATTGACATTATATATTAAAAATAATCTTATATTATTACGCTAAACAGAAATTTTACATTGATATAACAATGTGTATAACATGTAACACGTTATTTATAAGATGTCGTATAAGTAATCAGCATATATGTGTTAGTAACCTTCCAGAGCTGCAGACCTCGCTCACTCCATTGAACAAAATACATTTATTATTAGGTAAAATCCAATACGAGATAATTTTTCAATTACAAGATAATTACAAACAAACCGATTCCTCTGCGAGATTACTAAAATAACAATTATAAAGCAGTGAATTATACAATAAATACCAAAAACTCCAATCTACTGCTTTGACTTTTTTAATTAAATTTATAATCACAGTGCCTAAGAGACAAATAATTTAGTCCTACCTTTATAAGTTTATATATATTTCCATAGATATCTATATGAATATATCTAATACTTTTTACAAATTTACATATCTGACGAAAATATACAAAGGATGTTTTATAAACATACTTTAAAAAATGTTTGAAAGCTGTCTAAATTGCAAAGAGTATACAGAGATATTATCTGTGTCAAATTATTAAAGGTACTGGCTCGTGGCGCCCTTGAAGTTAAAACATTATATAGTAAACATTACATTCAGATTAAAATTCCTTTTGCCCGACACCCGACTGGATTTGTACATCTTCTTTTTCAAAGTTTTGACCCTTTTTTATGGTCCCGATGCATTAAAATTTCGCTTACACTACATTAAGATTTTGCTTAAAATTCTTAATTTGATAACCCACATGGATTTTTGTAGTTTTATCAGACTTTTGATCTAATTTTTATGCTTTCCAGTACCAAAATGTTAACACTTCCAAAACTTAACACTAGCTATACTGATTTGGTTAAAATTCCCTTCAATTTGATACCTTACAAGCTACAAGCTACAATGGGATTCATTGATTTTTGCGATTTTTTTCACAGATTTACCCCTCTCATTTTTGGTTACTGTTCAATTTGGGGGGGGGAGGATAAATCTCAGAAACAATATGGATATATAGAGTAAACGGATGGACACGGATGCCACGTTTTACCAAAACCGGTTGACGCACTCAAAAATTATAGTGAGACATATCTCAAAGTGACAGACAGATAGATAAATGCCATACAGTCGAGTTATAACTGAGAAATCGATTCTCTCGTTAACAACTATTATTATACTAACTATAAATACTACAAATATAACTGTGACTTATTAAAATATTGCTGTTACAGCGGTTTAGATGTTGTTAAATAGGTTTTCATTACGTCATCAGTGTTGAGAGCAATAAGTTTGTTAAATTCTTTACGACAATGTCAATAAAAATGTTAATACGTAATCTACAAAATGTCAATTTTTTTAATAAGTTGCCATCTTAGGCAGAATGGCGTTGTTTAAGATTACAAACAGAGGCCGTTTTTTAATCTTTAGTATGGATAGCTAGTGTCACAAAACAAAAATTTGTCGCCTTGAAATTAAGGTTTCATCAGTTTTTTCGTTGAATTTTTCGCTTTGCGCTTTTCGTAAACGGAAAATGTAAAGAAAGACTGATTGTCTCGTTAATACCATCCCCGTTTTCGTAATAGTCTAAAGATGGAACGGAACTTCACTGTCTTTCTAAGTAGCGTTGAAGAAATGTGACTATCAAGTAACGATAACGTAAATACATCGATACATCGATATACCAAATATATCGATAACGTAAATTTAGTTTAACGATTATTTTATTTATAAAAATGTTCTTTCCATATTATATTTCCTTTATTTTCGAGGACGCTATAGATTTGAATTAATATGCAAAGCTTAAAAGGATACAGATTTACATCAATGTGCTGTTATCATAGACAGGAAATTACCACAGTCTTTGCACAGTCTCTCATGACCATAGATTTACATCAATGTGCGGTTATCATAGACAGAAAATTACCACAGTCTTTGCACAGTCTCTCATGACCATAGAAGACCTAAAACTATGAAGATAAAATCTGCAAAGGGCAAATCGAAAGCCTCAAGGTTACTGACTTTCACTCTAAAATTCTAATTTCCCTTAATCAAGGATACAGATGTAAATATAAATATGGGTAATAAAATAAACATGAATGTGAATGGGAATGCGAATATAATTTGAATGTGAACATTTAGTGCTTTTTCTTGAATATTCATTACTTTTATGAACATCTTCATTATTTTTTTCTGTGTAGATGTATCTTAGTACATATGATAGTATAATACACTATTCCTACGTAATTAAATATATAATTATTTAGTGTAATGTAATATATTTTTGTAGCAATATATTTAAAGTAATCATGTTTTTTAACATAAGACCAAGTAGCGGAATATGATACGATAGTCAATAAAGAACTGCATGCGTTCAAAATTAAAGTGACTTTTTTTGTAGGACGATACTAATGAGAAACAACAATTTAATTCACAGTTACATATACTGTACACACAAACATACATACATGTGTGTGTGTGTGTGTGCGCGCGCGCGCGCGCGCGTGCGTATATATACAAACATATATAATATAAATATATACATTAAACAAAGAATAAATTTCTTCAGCAATTATAATATTTGAAGTTTTAGTAGTATATATTAAAATCTGACGAACGTTTCACAGAATAGTCTGTACCTTCAGAGGCTTCAATTTCAATTAATATTGAACATTATTGAAAGATATTAACAATGTCAATTTTAATTGAAATTGAAACCTCTGAAGGTACAGACTACTCTGTGAAACGTTCGTCAAGTTTATATACATGTTCTAATATACTAAAAACTTCAAATGTTATACTTGCAGAAAAAATCTATTCTTTTAATTAACACAGAAAAACTGCAAGAAACTAAAATAACAAGGGTTAATGGAAAAGAAATGATGAATTAAACAAAGAATACGTATAAAAGTTAATAAATTAATTTAATGTCTTATACACATGTTCATACGGATGGTTAAATGCTTCAGCCGATATTTCATATTTATATGTAATGAAATGTGTATAACATAACATAAAAATATACATCTATTAAAGATTGTAGAAATTTTATTTTTATTTCCAAGAAATAAAATTATAAAGGTAGAATCTGTGTTTCATATGAACGTCTCCATTCAAGGATAATCTTGTGAAACGCAGGACCACATCTGGTGTCATAATTTTTTAGCATAAAAAATAATTATACTTGTATATTACAATGGCATAAAATTAAGATTTACATAGACAAAATGATAATAATATATGTAGACCTATTGTGATATGTACATAGTGTTTTATATAATAGGTGTGTGTATGTGTGTGTGTGTGTGTGTGTGTGTGTGTGTGTGTGTGTGTGTGTGTGTGTGTGTGTGTGTGTGTGTGTGTGTGTGTGTGTGTGTGCTTGTCATAAATAAAATATACAGAACAAAGTACACGTGTTGTTAAAATCGAAAAGTAGTGTTAATGAAGAAGTAAGTAAAGAATTTATCCATTGTGGGAAAACAGCAGAGAGCTATGGTTCAGTATGGCAAGGAGCTCGAGGTCCACGGTGTCATTGTCACTGTCATGGTCTGTTCCCTCGTGCGTTTAGACAGTCATCTACATTACGTCAGTTACATGCGATTGATTTGTAACTGAGAGAATAATTAATCCATGATTGAGTGCTATGAGCGGATAGTAGAAAGTTTATTTATACAAGACTGGCGCTGTACACAACTTCCTATATCGAATTTTAAAAAATTGATGTTTTTTTACGTCAACAAGGCTTATAAAAATGTTTGACATGGAATGAAAACTAAATTTTTTAATGCCCTAATATTATTGTGTACATAAACTTTGGTCCATAGACTCCAAGTTTTCACCATACTATTTAATGAGATATTACAACTCTGTCTGGCTGCAACTACTGCACGGTGATTATACTCAAATAATAATAATAATAATAATAATAATAATAATAATAATTATTATTATTATTATTATTATTATTATTACTACTACTACTATTTTGGTGTTGCCAAAATTCTGCACCTACATTTCGCACTTGTAAATAGTATTGTTCATAGCATAGTTCCTTATTACAAATACCACGCTGAAGCTGTTTTCAAAAATGAAAACATAAAAACTTATTGGATAAGGAATTACTCACTGATATGAAAATGCAATCAAACAGATCAGAAATCACTACTTTGGATAAAAAGAAACAAGTACAACTCATTGACATCTTAGTTTACCTGTCCCACAATCTTAGAGTGTATTCCTAGAAAAAAGTCAGAAAGTATCAAGGCGTATCTACAGAAGCTAGAAAGACGTGGAAGTCAACAAGGTAAAAATGAACCCAATAGTAATTTTTTGCCACAGGTGTAATACCAAGCACAACAGCCAAAGTGATCGAAGCATTAAAACTCAAACAACTCCTTTGGAAATTAAAAAAAGCAGTCACTTTGGACACCTATCGTATAGTTCGCAAAATATTAGGAGAGGAGCTCCGGTAAACTTGGTTTCCTAACAACCCGTTCATCACTAAAGAAACCAACCTATGGTTGAGACAAATTGTAATAATAATTTTTCAGTGAAGGGTTTGTGACGATCGGTCAAAAATATAACACAAATTTTAACTTATTTGTGTCGACGTTTCGACAATGTTTATTCTCATCATCAGGACCTGTGTATGAATACAAAAGAAATGTCAAACACAACAGACCAATTATTTGGGTGAACGTGTTTGTGTATGTGAGTGTGCGTGCGTATGTATGTATCATTGTATATGTGAAGGAGTTGAGATAGTTTGTTTACATCTTAAAATGTTTTTTTTTAAGACAACGAGAAAATTATAATTTGTTATAATTAATTATTATAATTTGTTATAATTAATTCAAAATTTGAAACGTCGACACAAATAAGTTAAAATTTGTGTTATATTTTTGACTGATCCTCACAAACCCTTCACTGAAAAATTCATTGATTGACGGTCACTACGAATTCAAGGATGTAATAATAATAATAATAATACTCTTTTTTTACATCTTCTTAGTTTAGAGACTGAAGGTATCAAAGAATAATCGATATGCGTTTGTAATAAAAAAACTAGGAATTTCATAGTTCGTCAGTTCATTGCAACTTCATATTCTGACGATCCAGATGTAATTCTGTCAAACTTCAGTTGGAAAAAACGATGTAATAAACGCAGAAGAAACTTATTAATTTTATTTTGTGATAACAGCAATAAGAAACTTTGGAAATTGGAGTTGCAATTTAATAACACAAATAAGCACGCTCGCGCTTTGTGCTCATATTGTTCCTGCTTTATTATAATTTCTGAACAAGCCTTCGTTATTAACGTCGTTTCAACTCGATGCGATATCGTGTTGGAGATGTAGCTGTACTTTATTTCAGTAAATGATGCAAGTATCTGTGTAGTAAAGATATACTGAAATAAACAATGCATACACCGTTACAAAGGAAAGTATAGTATGTATGTGTGTATTTATCTAAAGATATTGTACTTGTAATTTAATAAATTTTCCAACAATAACAAAGTCTGCGTACTTACCTAAACAATCGAACTCGATAAAGCCGTTACAGTTGCCACCAGTTAAAAAAAAGGTAACTGTTATGTATTATCTTAATAGAATCATTGATCACTTTTAAAAACGCTACTCGAGGAAAAGTTTATTAAAAAAAATCGGTCGATCGATCGGTTGGTCGACAACACGCGAAACGTAAAAACGATCACAATAGAGCGAGTGCGAATGTGGCAGTCGATTGGACGGGGGAACGTGCTTGGTGAGACGTCAGGCCCCGACTAACCGACCTGCTGCCTGAGGAAGACGCACTGGCAAAACTACGACCTACTTCTTCATCTCTCCCACTCGTCGTCATTATCAGTCTAATAACCGACAAGACATGGAAATGCCTTCCGACAACTGTCATAACGCTGCAGAAATCGATATAAACAATTGGTAGGACAGGATGCGTACGTGTTGTGCAACTAGGCGACAGGCCGCGGCTTCGATTCATCATAGACCTATTCTTTGGTGTTTCTTTACCTCTTTTGTCAGTGCCACGCAATCCACTGTAAAAAAATATTTCATCAACATATACATGTATATTTAAGAAAAAAAACCCTTATTATATTATGGCTACAATCGTGGTCAGAATATAACACCAAACAATAAAATTAACATATTAATATAATTATAATAAGTAACGACGGTATAAAACAGAAATTAATAATATACCAGATAACAAAAATAGTAGCACGGTACAAAGGAAGATGGAGGAAACATGTTATATGTAAGTCATAAACAGACTGCCGAGTATGTCTATGATATAACAGCCCTTTGGAAATGTGAAGTTCTGAGGTCCAAAGTTTCGATGGCGAAGTCAGAATAGGCAACAGAAACTAATCTTGGAGAAACGGAAGTAGAAACTATTTTTTATATTTCTTCTGTCTTTGTAACTATGTATTTAACTCACTATCTTTGTAAAAGACATTATGAAATCATAATTATGATCATCTTCTCTCAAGCATTAGGCACATGGACTTTTGCGGCCTCTACCCGAGGTAGAGCACACACTGCACTCCGCCAGGGAGAAATCAATATACGTTTAACAATATGCAGAGACAAGTTGTACTGATAAGAGGGGGTTGTGTGATGTGCATGTTTACACATCGCGTTGTTACTAACTGAGGCCCGCTTACATAAACTAGACGTTGCATTGGTCCAACAATAGGAAGGCGGGGTTGGACTTTGAGCCATGCAGCACGACGGGTGGACATCATGCAAAGAGAAATCACTACTCCGCCGCCCGAAAGAGAATAATCATTATTTTAATAACAATTTTAAAGTATTTATTGATGACAAATCAACCACCAATCGGTTAGATAATTTAAATACGTCAGGACATTCGTAACTAAAGCTAAACTAGGAGAAAGGGGGCTTAACAAACAATGAAGCACAGTCTATAAGTGATAAATGCTATCAAATGCAATTCTGTGGCAGAAGCCGGCATCGTTACTAGTAGGTAGTACTACGGTTGAGTTGTTCTTGGCACATTGAAGTGAACGTTGTTAGACGAACTAAGTAGCGGCTTCCTACTCATCCGCAAACAAAGGTCCGTATGGAGTGTCGCGCTAGAGGTCTAATAAACTGTCGAAACAGAACAAATCCATGTACACAGAATAAAAAATCTTCTTCATCGTAGTCATCATGACCATCACCACCACCACCATCACAAGTACAGTAGTAGTAGTAGTAGTAGTAGTAGTAGTAGTAGTAGTAGTAGTAGTAGTAGTAGTAGTAGTAGTAGAAGTAGTGTAGGCCCGACAGTCGTTCCTGAACAGTAAGCTTCGCCGACCCAATGCATGAATTACCCCCACTTACAAGTATAGCTAAGTTATCTAGAGAGAAATAAGTGGAGACGACGCTATAACAGTTCACTGTCTCATTTCCATATTATCTCCCTCTCTGTCACACACATGCTTCCGTTCTTCTCACTAGTCTTGTTGCTGCAAATGTTCACACTATGAAACACAGCACAAAACTGTTGTGCGCATGTGTGAAATAAATGAAAATGTACACTGCGCATCTCTAACCTACTGTTTAATTTCTATCGTTAGGTTTCTAGTAGTAGTAGTAGTAGTAGTAGTAATAGTAGTAATAATAAATTGTATAATTATCCAAAAAATTAATAATACTTAATTGGTTTGAACTTTTTTAAGCGTAGTGTACTTGAGATAAATGTTTATTGTAACACACAGTTTGTGAATATAATATATTAAAATATGCGACGAACTGACAATATATATTCTGATAAATTAAAAAATATATATTTTATTGTTTATACAATGAATTAACTTTCTTCAAAGCCTGTTTATACCAAGAAAAGCTTCAGTAGCTGAAAACATTAAATGTAGTTAAATGGTTTTGTTTACTAAATAACATGCACATATGAGGCTGTTAATTAAAATAATAATAAGGTAGTATATTGTACGTAGTCTAAACATGTAAATACATTATAGTCTTCACCATATAGTTTTCAATTTTGTTTTGATGTGTTCCAAACAACCTACAAAGATGCCGTCATATGCTGCTTACAATAATAATTTTAATCATTATTAATGATATTAGCATTTACTATTTAAGAATTATTAATAATACTTCTTAAAAATGATTTTAATCAGATTATAATAATTAGAGAAATTAATATTATTATATGTACAACTATTTCTTGCTTTCTGGAAAATTATGTAGGAACCTTACTTTGTATCCAGTCTTCCGATGACTAGAGACTTGTAAAAGTATTGTACAGATAAAGTAAACTGTTTTACATTACAGAACTTACGAAATATTTTTAAGGAGTAAGATATTAAGATGTACCGGTATAAGTTTTTATTTCAGTCTTGGAGTCTGGATTCAGATTATGCCGCGCAAATTTGGCCAACGCGTTTAAATTCTTTTAAAATTTCCCAAATTACTGTCAGGACGAGCGTTTCTGATTCAGGAAAAAATTATTTTATATATGTGTGTATGATGTGGAACTTAAACCTTATAATTTTGAAAGGTGTATTTTGAAAAACTGCAAATAATATTACTAACATTCAAAATTATCGTCCCTACATTTCTTGTTTTTTTTTTTTACGGGTGGAGTCTTCGCTTTCGTTTTTCTGTGTGTACTGCCAAGTGGTTCATCGCTGACAACGGTCACTGTAAGACTACCTCAGGCGTTGCCGAAAGAGGTTTGGTTGGAGAAAAATCAGTGGACCACTAGAACCAAAACAAAGAGAAGAGGATAATACGTATCAGTAAAGGATGTGACGCTTTACAACTGTACTAGGGGTGAATGTTTTAAATCTGCTGGCATTTTGTGTAACTCGTCAACAAATTTTATTTTTGCAAACCTCTTGGCATTTTATAAACATTTTTTCCTGTCAAGGATGGTTTGGATCCAGTAACGTTTCGCTTGTTACTGTAATATAAAACACAGCCAAACAGTTGGTTTAATAAATTATGTTGTAGGGGTTTACATCATAAGACCATAAATGATGGCAGTAAAACATCTGTTGTTGCAAAAACTTAGGTGTAAATGTTTTACAATTACTGCTACTAACCAGCCGTTACATAGAACGTCTATTTAAGTATTTCCAGATTTATGTACTATAAAACTTACATGAACGTTGACTATTAAAAAAGAATGTAGATTATAATGAACAATCGTTATAAACTAGTGAACGGTGAAAAAGTAGTGAAACATGAGTTTTGCCCGTTTGAAGTATAAACTCTGCGTGCCAGCTAATGAAGATAATTCTCTATTATCTTATTATCGTACCTGTCAGATAATGGACCATAAAGCAGTCACTTGCATTGCCCCGGGCAACCGAAGGTTGGCTGTCCACTACACTGTTTCTAAACAATTTATGTGGACTCAAGAATGATGATATACCGTCTCCAAACTTAATTAAATTTGGAACGTATAACGTATTTATTTGTACGTAGCTACTGTATTTGTTTATTGTAGTGAGAGACACAAACGTGAAGAAATTCAAGTTTGTAATAACTAGTACCATGGGCATAACTTGGGGCCTAACTTTGGGGGGGGGGCAAGGCTTTATAGATTCAAGTGTGTAGTGAGACCATCTATATAATAAAATTAATAAAATCTATTATATTACAAAAGAGACGAAGTAAAGAGATCAAATTCCTAGAAATACAGCTGCGTTTATTACTTTTTTACGATGTGTTCCAAAACAAGTCTTTGTTTGTGTAAAAAACACGCATTGTATTCAGTTAATTAGGTCTCTAGCGTTTTTTTTACACATTATAAATGCAAGAAAGTCACGTTAAATTTTCTTTCAGGGAAAGCTTGTTACTGCTCTCAATACGTGCTCCCTAAAACTTACATTAGGATATCGATAATCCAATCGTCGATTAACTTAACAACCTACTTTTCCTTTTTTTTGACTGTATTCTTTATGCGGAAAAACTGAGCCATTGCAGTCGTTGAAGCTGAATGCTATAAATTTGTTTCTTTTTTCTCCTCCTAACCTCTAAACCGCAACCCATTTATTTCCACGATATTTATTAGTGAAAATACGCTTTCCCTGTTGAATGCAAGGAAAATACTTATATCGTTGGTAGCAATGACTTACCGTTGCTACATGAGAGAGCATTTTGCATTTGTAGATTTATATACTACACTTTTTCTGTCTCTCATTATTTTGCAATATATGTTGCTTACCTGTTTTCCAGTAATTTACAAACTTTTGGCTTGCTCGATAATTCCTTTTTTAAAAAGAATAAAACAGGTTCTTTGGTGGCAGTCTTTAGATTATTAAAGTCATTATAAACAAAAAGAAAATTTTGTCTATTGGTGTTGTGTGCGTATGTCAGACGTGGCTAATGGCGCATAGACTTGGAAATAAATCCTCAAGACTTCAAATCTACGACGGACATTCCAAAGAGACACGAATGTAATGGTTACATGATCGCGAATTACATTGTTTGAACTAGCTCTCGGCAATGTACGATTTATGGAATAACGAAAACCGAGGTCGGAGACGAAATATAGTACCACGGATGAGGAGGTCCAAAATTTCTTGTTATGTAATCTTAAGAAAAACCTTATGGTAAAAGATTCAGAGAAGATAAAAACGAAAATGAGAAGGTAATATAATTTGAAGGTTACGGCATTGCGGACGAGCAGAATGAGGAGGCGATCTTTGGTACGTTTGGTACGACTGTTATGTTAAACGTTTGATACGAAGTGGTGAATGTTAAATGTTGCTCAACCTATAAGCGTATTCAAATTCTCTTGCAATGTATGTAAAGTCGAGTGACTTATTTTGTTTCACCAATATTCCTACAAGTTTTTACACATCAGAGGACTAATTGAAGAAAGATTTCTACAATTGATTTGAATCCTTAGATAACTTGAAAATAAGAAAAAAACTGTGTGACGGAAACTAATTTCATAAGTTACTGCGGATATCTTTGCGGTCGGAGAACGATTCAAATTATGGACTGCTCGTTTTGTGTTATATAAAAAAATTTATCTGTATACAACTTAATTGTTTTGAATCACTATCAAGCGTATCACGATATACGTTGTACGTTTGTAACGATTATTTAATTTACTTTAGGAACTCAGGCACAGGACAACCCAGCTAAAGATTCGTGTACAACTTCAAAGAAAATTTCCATTCGCCTTTGGTTAAATGCCCTTCAGTTAGTGAGAAAACCGAAATAAATCAGCAAAGTGTTATTTAAAAAATTATTACGTTTTCATTAACTTTAGTTGTTAGTTCTATTTATTAATAAATCTGTTTGGTTTCCTTATAGTTTTGTACATGTTTACTGAGATTACCACATGTCTACTGAAATTATTATTAGACTATAAGGTTTTTGCACTATGTATATTTTGTCTTTCATTTATGTTTAGTTTCACTCACAGGACGCCAAAAGTGTAAGACAGGACTAAATCGTAACATTAATTAAAATTATTTAAAGATAGTATTATAATATGTTGGAGAAAAACTTTAATTCTATTATGTCGAAAAATGTTAAGAAAAGCTTAATCATTAACACCTAAAGACATAATTAATTTTAATTTTTTCCGTTTATAATAATTTTTAAAAGTCGTAAGTGCTAAACTTGCCTTCCATTGTTGAGCTAATACTGAAAGTAGTGTTATAATATTTTTTTTTAATTTTTCCAATCATCCTGTGGTTTAAAATCAGAAGTTTAAAATTTTTGATAATAATTATAAGTAAATTATAAGCATACACTTATAACAAAACGTTTTATTTAAGTTACGAAAGCTACTTAGTATACACAAGTATTTTCGTATTTAGTATGTCAAAAAAGTGTTGCTCATTGATAACAAAAGGATGAATCAACACAAAAAAGTGGAGAGAGAGCGCGACGTGTGGAATCCAAACAGCAGAGAAGAGCGAACATATTAAGGTAATTTTCTTCTTCTTCTTCTTCTTCTTCTTCTTCTTCTTCTTCTTCTTCTTCTTCTTCTTCTTCTTCTTCTTCCGTCGGTTTATGATGGTTTAAGGGAAAATTTTAAGAAAGATTTAACAGTAAATGTGACAGGTTTCACATACCGCGCCGGTGATTAGTATACTGTCCCTCATGACGTTCGCATTAATAAACTCTGTAAAATCCGCTTACTCATCACGGCAACAATGGAACGAATGAGTAGCATTAGCCTGTCCAGCGAGCAACCACTTAACAAACTACTCCTATTTATGTGACAATAACTGCTACTACTGTTTTCGGTAAGATGACATTACGTTTATCTTTCAAAAGAAACAAATCGTGTGCCAGATTTGTAACTACATCACCACTGCGCATATCTACACATCTGTTTTTAAATATTTTTCTGTTTTCTATCATTAACAGTGAGATTAATTGTCGGAATCGACATCGAAAGCCAACGATGCAACAAAGGCAAACAACTTATGTATAGGCCTACAACAAGGGCACTGTTCCCAAGTGGTCATACACAACAAGAAGATCGTTGTCCACACTCGTCTGTTAGTAGGTTAAGTGTGCTGTGCTAGAATCCGCACAGAAATCTGTTACTTAAAAACAACGCTTGCCCTAAACAAGGAATGGATACGGAATTACGCCCGACAGTGCAGATGTAACGGTAAGTTAACCTGTTGTAGGTGGAAGTGTCTATGTCTAGTCCTTGTGAATTCTACACTGTAGAGAATAGGACGAAACACAGAGAAAAACGGCGTAGAGGGGAGAATGAGAAGGGGCAGAGAGAGTTTTTGTGTGAAAGGAAAATAAACAATGTATCTAGGACAAGAGAATTAGAAACATACAGTTATTAAACGATTTTCTGAAAACCATCAATTCAAATTTACACACACACACACACACACACACACACACACACACACACACACACGCACGCACACACACACACACACACACACACACACACACAATATGATAACATTGGACTCATTGAGGAATACAGACAAGCACCATAAATTAATAATTGAAGAGATCAGAAATGTGATAAGATCTCTTGAAGGTTACTGGTACGTACTGGTGCGTACATTTTAGCTGGATTAAAGCTCATGTATGTAATCATGGCAATGAACTGGCCGATTAGCTGGCCAAGGAAGCAGCTTTAAACACTGAAATTCCATCCTCATTTGATCTGATTCCCAAAAGTGCAGTTATTACTGAGGCGGGATATAGAAGTACAGAAAAATGGGAAAATGAATGGGCAAATTCAACAAGTGGAGCTCAAACTAAATTTTTTTCCTACTATTAAACAAAGAATTGTCGTAAATATCCCAATGTTACACAAATTGACAGCTATACTGACAGGCCACGGTAAACTTAAATCTATTTTTATCGTTTCAAGATTTCAGATGACCAAATTTGTAGCTGCAAAAGTGGAGAACAGACAGTTCGTCACCTCCTTTATGAGTGTAAAATTTTACAAAAAGAGAGAACGGCCTTCAGGAGAAATATTGCAATGTGTGGTGGAGTCTGGCCAATGCAAGAAAAAGATATGATTACGAAAAAACATATTAAAGCTTTTCTTATATTTGTCAACAGTATAAATTTTGATCTTTTGTGATTTACATTGTTATAGTATTGTTGTTATTTTTGGCTGTTTTGGTCACGAATTGTGTTTAGTTTTGCCGTAGTTATTCATTGTTGCGTTATTATTGTTATTACTATTAGCTATAGGCCTATGTATGTATTGTGTTTTATAACTGAATTTTTATTAATTAATATTTGTTAATAATTAGTAAGAATAACATAACATGTAATATTACATTACATTGTAATGGAGCATGTTGAAAAAGTTGCATTAGAAAAAAACACACACACACACAAGTCCTATAATACTTGAATATACGCGTGTGTGTAGGGGAATTGTAATGAACACAACATAAATTTCTAAGTTGAATTGTAAAAACGTAGAGTTTTTAGATCTAGATTTCTGGCTATATCGACGTTTCAGCATTTCTGCTGATACCGAACTCACGACGTCGAATCTCAGATATCCCAGCCATGGAGAAATAAATTTATTTTCTTTTATTCTTCTATGTCTTTATCTACAAATGTCTGTTTTTACAACATTTTTAAAGACCAGATCTTAACAGATGTTTCATTAAGCTGGATATCGGTAAAATCGGTCTCACAACTCTTGTAATTGTATTAAGTGAAACCTTTTGGTGGCCGCGGTGCAGAATATTCTTAGATTCAAAGGCGTAACTTGGGGGGATCAATTCATCCCCCAGAGCTATTAAACATTTCAGTGAAATTCCACGAGCACTTAACGTAGGCCTATTTCTAAACCGGTCGCGTGTGTTAAAATAAGGATTAGATATAATTGTATAAACAATTGTATGGAAAGAATCGTAAATATCTCATTTTCCCTGAGAAAAATGGTGAGTTCAACTTACAAGTTGGACTCATAATTGCCCAGAAGGGATCTCAACCCCTCCGACCAAGAAATTAGTCTTATCCACGACAGGAGCAGCTACTGTTTGGCTTGTTGTTCATTGCTATTATATTATTATTGCATACTACCGAAAGAGCTTTGCTAGTGGTAGCATGTAGCTAGGAATGACTAAAACATATCTGCAGGTTTGTATAATACTTTAGAAGAAGCATAACGCCTGCTTATCGCTACGAGCGTTGGTCACTGTTAAACACAGTTCAGGTCAATACCAATAGTTGTTTCAAAGATAAAGTCAGCCGACGGATGAAAGTATGCAGATTTTCTTAATAGCGGAAATGCCAAAATTAACAGATCTCGCTACTTTTCTTTCGGACCTGATAATAACGTTTTACCTGACCAAGAGAACGAGTGTAGAACAGGGGGAGAATTGAATGATAAGATTGATCAAAACCAGGAGGGCGAGGCAAAGGTGCTGCTTGCCGCCTTCTCTATTTAACCTCTATTTGGAGGAAAATAATTAGGGAATGCTTTGTTGTCAGGAGAGGAATATAGATATAAAGATTACTGGGATTATATAACATATGGTAATGATATGATTGTTTAACATATATAAGGAGGCTCGATGAACTGGATAGGAAACGTAAAGAATATGGAACGAAAGTATATAAGAAGGTGAAGAATGTGATAATATACAGGAATAAAGTTAGACAAGATAGACTAAATATTGGACTAAAACATTGTTAGCCAATTCAAGTATCCGGAAAGCACTGTGCGAAAGTATAGATACGCGATGAACTGCGGAAATTAAGATTAATGTAGCAGTGGCGAGGCAAGGCTTAATAGGAGACGATAGTTGCTCTGCGGTTCATTGAATAAGGAAATATCAAAGTGGCTGACAAAGTGCTTTAACTGAAGTATGAACGTACTGTACCATACTGAATCGTGGACAGAGAGAACTGTCGATGTATGAAGATTGGAGGCATTGGTAACGCAGATGTGGCGAATAATGCAGGGAGTGAGAAGGCAGGATAACGTGAAGATTGAGGAAATGCTAGAAATGACTGACGAGGGAAGACAGATGTCCAACAGTGGAATATGATGGAAGATGAATTGACTGGGGTAATGGATGAGGCGAGACTGTCTGCTCATGTGGCGTGGCGTGAGGAAGGGTAGGTGTAGGATAGTAGGTTCAATTAAGACTGGAGGAGGATATGAAGGCACAAGAACCAGGAGGCATGGAGAACTGTCATGCGAGGACCAGCCAGGAAAATGCAGATCACAATGCCGGATAAGTATATAACCGTGTTATAAAGCAGAAAGACAGACTTGTCCCCATTTTGATCATCGTCTGGTAACGTTAGCAAAGTGATTACTGTATACTATATATCATATGAAGCACGCGAATATTTTAATATACAGAAGTTTGTATGCTTCATCCATTAATGTTTAAATATGATACCTACGTTTAGAATAATCAGAGTCTGAAAAGACTGTCACCGAATTTACAAGATCTTGCACGGTACGGCACGCCACGAATTAAGCAGCCCAGATAGTTTTGCAATGCATTCACTTCTTGGGTCGCCAATCCCAACTGTTTTCTAGCCGGCTCAGGTCGTGGTTTGCTATCACACCTCCTCAGTCTTTCAAGGTGGTGTTGATTGTGTAATTAGCATATAATTATACGTTATATCTTATATATGTAATTAATTAACAATGTGAATATGCAAATTACAACAATTTCACTGGCGAATTGACAGTACCGGAAGTCAAGGTGTCCTTACATCACGTAATAATTCAAAATTCTTTAAAAGAATTATATTTAACGGATTCTAAATATAATCCATGAATATAACATAAATATACACCTCAGACGTGCTTGGTGTACAGTTTATGATTCAAATATTTTAAAATTGATCAAATTCCTTTAAAAAACTAGAAATTTAATATAGAGCAAATGTTTAAATTTTGTAGTAGAAATAAATTACTGATAATTAATTGAATGTAACTCAAAAGGTGAGATCTAAAGATTTAAATTTATTATAGAATTACTTAAACCATTTATTAAAATATTAGCCATATTTGTATAATAACATTGTTATGTATATCATGTGGAAATCTAAAGTAGCTCTAGAAGTTGCCACTTAAGGTTGCCACTGCGGTTTCTCAATTCTTCTATCGTTCAGTGTCTTTGAAGTCGATGTTCTTATCTATAATACCAAAACGCCCGAAGAAAAATTGTTGTAACTCTAAGTAGGCTTAAAACTGCTTATAATTTTTAGTCATATGAGTAATGTGCAATCCAGCCGAGACGGAAACAGGAAAAACTCCAAATCTGGAGAGAACAATAAGCACAGTCTTACCCTGGAGCGTTTCGCATCTAGCACATGTACCCAAGGACGTGTAGGCATAAAGCTGTCATTTATTAGCCAAAGGGGGAGAAATAATCGTAGAATAATGTTGCCCAACGAAGATGCAAAATAAGCATAGTAGTAATCATAGTGATTCCGATAGATTTATAATTTCTCCAATTGTGACTTGCCAAAGTGGTAAGTCGAAAGTGGGACACGGTGATCGTGGTGATTTTTTTCCAGTACAAAATAATACGGCGCAAGTGTGTATGTATAAGACTGGCGACGACGTCGACGATTCAGAAGGCAGCGGCGAATGTGGGCCAGTGGACCAGAAACGTGTTCTTTTTCTTCTCTTCATCTCCTGTCAGCTCGCTGTTTGGTGTGAAGAAAAACAAGCAGGCAGCGGCGGTACATGCTTCGCGTTGTTCACTGTAGGTTAAGCACACCCTCCTCCTTAATGCGGTCACATCAGCCATCGTTTAAATATTAAGTAGTGAATCTTTTCACACAAGGATATTCTGCGCACACGCACACACACACACACACACACACACACACACACACATCCTTCTTTGCAATGAAATGCATAAATCATTATCTCCGCTTTCTTTCTTCATCCGTGTCATGAACACGCACGCACAGACACACTCACGAGGATACTCGTACTGTCATCAGCGGTTGGTAACAAGCGTAAGTAACGAAGTATTCGGCTGGCGGCGTTTCTTGGAACTCTTTTATTTTTGTAGTCTGTCCAAATTCAATTTGGCGCAACAATCTTCTTCTATTACCCGCGACCTAATTGCAATTTGTGTTATCGGCAAGCATATTGATTCTCGTGGTCTTTGGTTTACTGTGTACTTAATTAATCTTCTTCTTATTCTTACATGTTGGAGTAGGTTTACACACTTGATCCGCTTTTAGAAGCTTTATGTACATTGTGAGTTTAAATTGTTATTATTTATAAACATTCTAAGTTGAATTAAAAATCAGACGATCGTTTTCTGGGCCTTCCTATATTACGACCACTCTGTACCCAATGCTTTTATCTCGTTGCTCCTGCAGACTTCTTACCTATACTGCGACTACCCTGTACCCAATGCTTTTATCTCGTTGCTCCTGCAGGCTTCTTATTGTGGCGTTTACTATCTTTCTAGCCTTCAACGCGTTCATACACTTTGCTTGTATTTTCGAGCCAAGTAGTGTCAGTTAAGACAACTACAGTAACATGAAATTCAGATAACAGTATACTTTGAAGAAATTAAAACGCATCACTTTCTTTTCCTTCAGCTGACTGAGAAACAATATCTAAGACTGCTGGAAGTTTTAAAAAATTAAAACAGCAGGACATCTAAAAACGTTAATACAGTATCATGACGTTCCGCCCATTTTTTAACAGCATGTTTAGCACTTTTCACTTTTTTCATGCATTTCTTTGTCAATTTTGTAGCCGCCCAACCGACTCTAGAAAGACGTTTGCTACGGAAGAGAAGATAATCCTCATGTGTTTAGGCAGGCCATAATAGAAGCTTTGCTTGTGGATAAATTAAGCTCACGATTACAATAACTCTATACAGTGAGTGGCTGCTTTTTCGCTATGCTAGCCTGGACGCCTCTGAATTTGCCGCCAACATTTGTGCCTTCATCGAAAGCTAATAAGAAATATCGAAGTTTAATTTTTCCAGTTTATGCAAAATTGTACCAGAAATGTTTTCACCAGAAAAGGTCCACAACGTCAATGAACTTTATAAAATCTTCCTTAATCTTAATAGATACATTGAACAATCGAACGCAGATTGACAACTGCTGTCCATGTCAGTAGAAATATCAACAGTCTCATCAGCAATTAACGTAAGATACTTGGTAACCTTGATGATATAGAACATGTTTTCTGTTATTACTTTGCTTACGTACTTCTGCCTGAGGTTATAGTTTTTAACTAACTGAAAATATCATAAAATTTTATAATCAAAGTAGGTGTAGAAGTGATTTTATCCAGTAATATTTTTTGGGCAGTGGATAAAAAGGTGGCATGTGGCCCTCCTTGGATTCGCTACTGATAATGACAACGGCGTATTACAATTTGACCGCATGCAGCCATCGATGTATAATACGTATATGGATCGCGTGCTGCATTCACTGAATTCGATCCGACCGCTGCTCAATGCTTTCCCCACCAATGGGGGGCAAGAATATGCGTATGCTATATACTGTACTTGTAC
The DNA here is from genome assembly GCA_034769895.1 of Magicicada septendecula. Classification (NCBI taxonomy): domain Eukaryota; kingdom Metazoa; phylum Arthropoda; class Insecta; order Hemiptera; family Cicadidae; genus Magicicada; species Magicicada septendecula. The sequence goes on from CM068369.1 coordinate 417,403,323, forward strand.
AAAGTCTGACTTTATCTGCTTTGTTATAGCTGTTATTGCTTTAGCGGAGCATATTTTGCGTTAAATTATATAGATATGTGACATTTAAACACTAATTAATGACTCCAAAGTGAGAGGTTTATAACAAGTTCTTTTCCAAAATAAACACATTTGTTTCACTATAAGATTTCAATATTCCGACACATTATTTCAATTTATCGCTAAGTTCTGTTGCGTTCATAAATACTTATTTATGAACAATTAATGTTGAACCCAGAGAATAATGCCATTTTACACGAATAAATATTAAAAATAAAGGAAACAAAGAATAAAAGACGTGAGCCGTAAATTTTTAAATGTTTTTAGCGTAAAAGAAGCGGTCGTATACGCTCGCCATGGTCGTTAAAGTGTCCAATTAGCAATGCTAATTTACATTAAATTTTTTTATTTTATTTAATTAGCTACATATTAATTGCATAAACATGTTTATATTAAACATTACTAAATAATACAAATTTATTTAACTTTTGGGGGACACCAATTTAGAGAATGTAGCTGCAGCGGGTTTTTCCTCAGCAATATCATAACACAAGATTTTATAAAATAATATTCCTATTAATTTGATAAGTTTCACTTCACGGCTGTCTTAAAAAAAATTATTGTTTGAAAAATGTTTTTAAGCACTGTGCCCGGAAAGTTTTTACAAGCTGATATATTCATTTTTTTATATTAAGTTTACTGTCAGATATAATCAACAAATTATACATAAATTTTACAACCTTTACAACCTTTAAAACGTCTGATGACGCTCTAATTAATTTTCATTTGACACAAAGTCAGTAAAATGAGTGTAAATGCTTAAGTTATTGTCATTTGTTATCAGCAAATGAATACACTCTTCACACTTTAACTTCAAAAAAATGCTCAAATAAAGGCGTACGGGCAAGGATTAATGCCGCCTGGATGCGAAGAAGAAAAGCGACAGAAATTCTTTGTGACAACAAAATGCCAATCCGCCTGAAATGTATGATATAGGCCTACCGGACTATGGTGAGACCAGTTGCACGATCGGCTCCGTGATCAGAGCGCCCGTGCTCTGAGCGCTAACGCTGAAATCGTGCTCTGAGCGCCGATACTGATAAGCCCGTGTTCTGTGCGCCGAGCTTATCTGTGCATCATTAGACGCGGTAATACCTGGCTGCATATCTGTCTGTCCGTTGTTCTTCAACTCCGTAGCCTACATTAGCCGTCCTATGAAAATTTGTACAATTCATTGCTAAAAGGAATTATTACTTATTACCCACTAGTAGGCTCCCGGAGCTGCAGAACTATGTAACTGTTTTGAACGAAATACAATTATTATTAAGTTAGTTAAATTTCAATATTAGACAATTTCTTATATTATCAGAAAAATTATGAAAACCCAACTACGCTACTATTTTATTAGTAACATAACAATTTAAAGCAGGCAATTATAAAATAAATACTAAAATTTCCGAACTTCTGCATTGGATTGCATTTAGTTAAATTTGTAACCATAATACCTAAATGATAATTTAGCAATTCATGCTAAATGTAATTTTACTACACATACAAAATACAGTGACTACAGATACAGATTTTGTATTTTAACTAAAATTCCTCATAACTTTAACCCCAAATAACCTCTTATAATTTTTGTAAAATTTTGAGTTCTATTTTCGGCCCTTGGTGCTTCTAAAATTAGCTTTTTGTTTTCATATACCCTCGACACTCTGATGTTTTTCGTTCGTACACACTCAGAATGTAATATACTCGTTTGAACGTTTCACCCTGAATTTCCTCGTGAAAAAGTAGAGACTCCATCTAGATCAAAATTCATGACTTTAATACTACTTTGTCACAACGATTGTCAAACCACAACTAAGGAAAGGTGCGAATAACAAGCTCATCTACGAATCGTATGGTCAGCGGATTTAAGGTACAGCAGCGGTTTTGCAGCTAGATGACCATACAAGTGAGTTTTGCCTTCCTTATCAATCCGCTTACATTGCACATCCTGTGTTTACGCGTGTATACAGCTCAGCTCTCCGTCTCATAATCGTATTTTCATTTTCTTAATTACAGTTGTATTTAATCACTTTCTTTTATTCTCTCCTCAGATATGTTCGTCCCAACCAAATGAGAAATCCTGAGATAATAAATAGGATTATTCGCTAGTGATCGATGTGCAAAAGCACCATTAGGCCTACATGCATAATAAAAAATTTCAAAGTGAAAGTTGCAGGCTTCTGAAAAATGTGTAAGGTAATATTTATCCGTTACCTTTAAACAGCAGTAGACCTGAAATACGCGTACTTAACTTCGGAGGATGTAAGTTATTTTACTTCTCATTGACAGGCGCGCGCGCACACACACACCTGTAGTTTGAGAACGAACCTGTGATTTCTGTAGTTAAGTGTGATTTATAATTATTAAATAATATTAAAAATACTAAATAAAAATAATAATAAAATTTCTTATTTTACTAGTGACCGTCGATCAATGAATTTTAACCATGGAAGGTGAGGATCGGTCAATAAATATAACACAAATTTTACATTGTTTGTATCGACGTTTCGATAATATTTATTGTCATCATCAGGACCTGTGTACGGACAGTGGAGACAAATCAAGCACATTACTACCAACCAGAACACCCTACTGCCTTCTAAACATGTGTTCTTTTAATTACATTTACAGCTCAAAAGGACGCTGCACAAATGTCTTCTGGTTTGTGTTTATAAATAGGGTGTGTGTTGTAGACACCTTACAGTTGTAGACAGTCATAATATTATCTAGTATCACTTAGTTTCAAAGTAGGTACGGTAATTAATAATTAATGATGACACATATTCGATTAGTTTTAAACTTGGTGCAGTTGTCAATCCGCGTCTTTCATATTTTACGCTCACGTAGAGAGTTTATAAGTATATACCTGTGTGTGTGTGTGTGTGTGTGTGTGTGTGTGTGTGTGTGTGTGTGTGTGTGTGTGTGTGTGTGTGTGTGTGTGTGTGGAGGGGGTGAGACAGTTTTATTTTACATTGGCAAAATAATAACATTTCTAACACATTATTTTACTTAAATAGATAACCATAATTACAATATTCCAAAAAACCTAATTAATAGAGTATTACAATTTAAATTATTGATAATATAATAATCCCTTAATTACGTTTTTAAATAATTATAGATCCAGTAGTCATTGAATGTTTATTGGAATTGGTGCAAAATGGACATGTCTAAAAATATGTTATAGCTAAATGCAGATTGTAAGATGTTCAATAATGCATATTATTCATCATCATCCTCAAGGTTTAAACCAAGAATGGTTTGTACCGGTCTCAAATAGGCAAATATTACAGCTGGTCACTCTAGCGCTTCCTCGAACGTCCCACACCTCTCCGTCTACACTTTTAATGCATATTATTAAAAGTTATTATTACTACTAGCACTGAACACACTTATCCATAATAATAAATAACAGAACTATGTTATCGATAATTACGTACCAAATAACAGAACTACTGAAATTACAAACACAAAATTATGGTAAACAAATCAATCATGTGACAATGGTTATTACTTATTTGTTGTAAAATAATATTTACCGAGTACCGAGTACATCGTTTATACAGATTAATATAGTCTATTGTTAAATTATGCAGACGTCGACATTCACACTCTTCCTCCCTCTCACTCGCATGTTCTCTCTCTCTCTCTCTCTCTCTCTCTCTCTTGCATTCCACCACTCTCACACTCCATCCATTACCAGGGCCGGATTAAGGTATCTTGGCGCCCTAGGCTAATTATATTTTAGCACCCCCCTTAACACCCATAGGCTACTCTTACGTTTATTTCCAAGGGGTTGAATGAAGCTTTAAACACCCTACAATATATTTCTTAGTTAGGAATATTTCAAATATCTTACTGTTTTCGGAAATAGTCTCAAGAATTGAAAACTGAGGCTATTTTTCAGAGATTGTTTTAGAGTTCACCTTCAGCCATTTGTAGTTTGCATGGCTTTTATAAGGAAAAAATTAACTAAGTAGTTACAGAATTATAACAGTTTTATTAATGGTACATTTAACATCATTTACACAAAGAAGACAATCAGTTAAATATCTTGTGGATTTGTTAAGACTCATCTAAAGTTCAAGCTAGATTCATTTTTCTCGCTTTAGATTGAGCAAACGTTTTAATCACCTCACTGAAATCAAGACCTTGCAGAAAGTCACTTTCAATGAACAAGAGGGCTACACTGGTCAGTTTATCCTGGCGCAATTTGAGCGTAAATAATTCTTCACCCTCTTCAAAGCTGAAAAAGATCTTTCGCCACTGCAGTTAGTGACGGGCATAGTAAGGAGAATGCGAAAAGCTATCTCAACATTAGGAAACATTGATTCTAAGTTAAGCGTTTTCAAAAAATTCAATAGTGATTTTGCTTCAGATCGCTTTTTCGTCTTTTCTTCTCCTTCTTGTTCTGGTTTTACAGGTCCATAGTCTTTTAAAAACTGAGCTAAATTGAACCAAAAGTATGAAAAATCACTTATTGCGAACATAAAAAAAAAACGGTGTAAAAGTAATAGACTCTACTACCAACATGATCAACAAAAAGTGCCGCCTTGATTAACTGGCTGGTGAACAGTGACATTCCTAAAGTCCATCAGTGTTAATACCTGAGCTCAAAGCAGTGATTAAACACAATAAAGCCACATACTAAAATTTTAAAATAGACGTTACTTTGACAAAACATGAAAAACGTTTCATTTCGTTTTACGATTTTCACCCTTCCCGGACTTAAACATGTAAAAATAATTTAGGCCGTCGTGAAAAAGTATGTTAAAAGAAAAAATGTGGACTTATTGTGGACAGTGTTAGTGGTGTAAACTTAACAAAGAAATTTGAATGTAGGCACACACACACGGGCAGGCGGACACATTTATCTATTAATTATGATTACCATAACACTAGCACAGAAAGTACTCCAGCGGGTAACAAAACATTTTTGGACTTCATAAGCGACTCTCCACCCACCACGAGAGTTTCCCCCACCACTACGACATAACGACATCGACATAACCATAACCAAAATTTTTGTTTTGAATGCGCAAATTTGAGCAATACCGAACTTGTCTGCAATGAAAATGAATAGAGGGGAAGGTGAATGGGTGGGGTGGGGTGGAGGTGGATGGAATAGATAACGTGATCGGCAATTCCACGAAAGTCGGGCGGCGGCATAGTTCTATGAGCGCCGGCCGCCGATGACTCATAACCGGAGAAAACACTTTGGAAAGCACTTCTATTATTTATGTAGGCCTACAGTTTTACAATAATTTCTCGCAAACAGGCGCCTGTGTTCAAAATTAACTCAAATTTTTATCCTTATAATTTATTACCAATTTTACATTTGGCTGTAAAATTTTATTATTTTTTAGCTAAAATTTTGCGCCCCCAAAGTGCCGCGCCCTAGGCTACAGCCTAGTCAGCCTAATGATTAATCCGCCCCTGTCCATTACTCTCTCCCACTTCCTCTCACTGTCACTCTCACAGTCTAAAACACACACACACACACACACACACACACACACACACACACACACACACACACACACACACACACACACACACACACACACACACACACACACACAAACTGCGCGCGCGCGCACAAAATGTTCTAATCTCCACACGTCTCTCTCCTCTCTCTCTCTCTCTCTCTCTCTCCCTATCAAAAAAGATTATCCCCCCTAACACACTGAAATCACAATTACGCATATTTCACATATCGTAGGGACAGATAATGTTCATGTAGGGTTCTTTACGTTTTAGCAGCCAGGTAGGCCTATACGAATACATCTGCTTCACGCATCTACACATACTAAAACCGACTCTATATACACATGCGTTTGTGTGTGTGTGTGTGTGTGTGTGTGTGTGTGTGTGTGTGTGTGTGTGTGTGTGTGTGTGTGTGTGTGTGTGTGTGTGTGTGTGTGTGTGTGTGTGTGTGTGTGTGTGTTCCAGTCAAAGAGAAATAATATACCTAACTTATTTCCGCGGAAGTCTTAAAAGTAGTTGAATACTTCAGGTCTACTTCTGTTTAAAGGGAACGGATGAATATTATTACCTTATTCCTTTACCTTTTTCAGAAGTCTGTAAATTTCACATCGAAATTTTTATTATGTCTGTTATAGTGCCTTTGCATGTGCATCTTTAGTGAACAATCCTCTTTATGACCATATGACTCGTAAATGAGTTTGTTACTCGCATCATTCCTTAGTTGTGGTTTGACAATCGTTGTGACACAGTAGTATTAAAGTCGTAAATTTTTATCTAAATAGAGTCTTTACTTCAAGAAAGTAAGTAAGAATGATCCTCTATTTCTTCATGAGTGATATCAGTACAGGATGAAACGTTCAAATCAATGTATTACGTTCTGGGTGTGTACGAAGGAAAACATCAGTCAAGGCTACATCAAAACAAAGACCTAAATCTGGAAGCACCAAAGGCCTAAAATAAAACTCAACATTTTTATAAAATTGTTATAGTTTATTTGGGGGTAAAGTTTAAAGTTATGAGGAAGTTATTGAAAAAAAATCTGTATCTGTTGTTTCTGTATTTTGTAATTTGACAGAATTAATGTGTCTAAACACTCATTGCAAATTTTGGATCGCTTTCAAAAAGTTTGTAAACTATGTTTCAAAAAAGCTTTATATTTTGTTATCATTTACGTATATTTGCAAATAATGTTAGATACAGAGATCCACGGAAACATACATACACTGAGAAGCTATGACTAAATTATTTGTCATTTAGGTATTATGGTTACAAATTTAATTAAAAAACTAACGCAGTAGTCCAAAACTTTTAGTATTTATTTTATGATTTCTGATTAATAAAATGGTAGAGTAGTTGGGTTTTCGTAATTTTCCTGATAACGTGAAAAATTGTCCAATATTGGAATTTAATTAACTTAATAATAAATCTATTTTGTTCTGGGACTTTACTAGTGCTGTGATAATGGCTTTAGTAATGACTTGTTCAAATTTGTTATAACACTGTGTAACACGCTATAACATTGGACCGCTAGTGTTGGCTACGAAGTTGGCGAATACCGGATATACAGATATGCAGCCAGGTGCCTAATGATGCATAGATAAGGTCGGCGCACAGAACACGGGTTTATCAGCATCGGCGCTCAGAGCACGCTACCGTACGATCATGCCAACAACACTACTGTCAGGCCTATTTGACGTGGCTTTATTGAGGAATGGCGACTTCGTCGGAATGGACGTGTTCTGCATGCAGCACCTGACACCGTCATAAACGTAACCTGTCACCTGAAAGTTGACGGTAAAAGACACTCGAACGACTCAAACTACGACAAACAGTTGCTATATACGCTGATCTTTAGAGTACAAAACTGACCACAGCGAAGCGAAGCGACAGACTGCATTCATTGATCCGGAAAGCGGACCATGTTACAATAAGAAAACGTTATGAAGAAGAAGAAAAAAGAAAAGAGCTTACGATTGTACTGCTCTATTATATTTAATTCATAAAACATTCATGAGTGCTCATAAACAATCTATTACAAAGCAGACAGACAGGATCTGCTACTAGTGTATGAGCCATTCACAAATTTGGACATAGCGACAAGAAAATTTAATAACAGGATGTAAAGATACACTTTGAATTATGTCTTCTGAGGCTAACAGATGAAATCTTGTGCCTAAATATCTTTAACAAATTTTGTTATAGATGACTGGAATTCACTTATAATCTCGTGTTTGAACAGTTTCACTCTTTCACTTAAGATCATAACAATCTTAATAGCCTAAATACATTTAAATCTTAAGACACTCTGTAAACCAGTGGTATAACCGTAACGTAGCGTGCTCAGAGCGCCCGTGTTCTGAGCGCCAACGCTGCAATCGTGTTCTGTGCGCCGAGACTGAGCAACCCGTGTTCTGAGCGCCGAGCTTATCTATGCTACATTAGACGCGATAACACCTGGCTATATATCTGTCTATTCGCTGTTCGCCAACTCCGTAACCAACACTATCGGTCCTATGAAAATTTCTACAAATCATTGCTAAAGACATTATCACAGCACTAGTAGGCTCCCGCAAATTTACTTTTCGCAGATATACGTAACTGATAGCAATATATAATATTTTTTTTAAACAGCTTACAAACTTTTGAAAGAGATCCAAAATTTGTAAGGAGTGTTGAAAGATATTAATTCTGTCAAACACAGAATCGCATTTTGTATTCTGAATAAAATTCCTCAGTTGATTGTCTTATAAACTTTTAAAATTTTATTACAATTTTGAGTTCAATTTTTGGCTCTTGGTGCTCCAAATCAAGAAAATTGTCGTAGTAAAGGTTGCATTAGAATTATGGTTAACATCCCATTCAGGCTAAATTCGGGAGGACTTACATTTCTGCAGGCAGACAAATGCTAAACGGTCGACTTTAAGCTGAGGACCTGCTTCTCTCGACCAATTACATACAAATTAAGGCATGGTTACTCGACTTACTTCTAGGAATGGAAATGGACGTTGAAAGGGAATTTTTAAGTTTCTGTCTATTCTGTAGTTCACGCAAATCTAAACATTGCTCTAATATTCTGTACCGGTGCTGGATAGGTTTGAGCGTCTTGTTACAAAAATCATTGTACATAGAACATCTCGCTCAAGCTAAGCGCAGGCGTGTTTAAAATATTTTTTTAATTCTAAAATTAAATTTTCAAATAAGTTTTTAAATATTGCTTTCAGTTTTTAGTTTTTTAAATTATTTATTATCAATTTAAAATTTTAGGCAGTTAGTTGTAACGTCGTGTTTTCTTTCTTTCTAATTCTTTTCTGATTTGATAAAGAGAATTTCAGTTAGTCAAGTTCTTTTCTGTCCGCAAGACCTACCTTAAAAGTCGCGATTTGAGCTGTAATTCTCTGCTTCAGTTTTTAACAGTTTTAAGTTTTCCTCTAATAAATATATATTAGAGGGCATAGAAATGTCTTCTTACTAGGACGTGGAACACTTTCTATCTTTCTCTAAAAACATTCTATAAATAACGCAATACATCTTGATTGTTCAACCACTTACGATACGACATAGGCCAAAACTAACATGCGTAATTCGGACACATTTCCAGAATCACAAACAGCAGTACTGAAATGTCTAAACAGACTGGACAGCTATGGCTGCAACCATCCTGCATGTCGAAAGTATTTCTTCACTTTCTTTATAATTACCGACGAAGCGTACATTTTGAATTTTGCTGCAGAAACATTTGTTATAGTTGACATTATACCAGTTCCTTCAGAACAGTAAATTTTTGAAGATAAGTTTTGTAATTTTTTTTTGTAAGCTGTGAGATAAATAGTCGTTTCAGTGGCTTAACTCTAGTATCCTTTATACATTGGGTGTTCAGTTACAATACATTTTATAAGTTCCGGCAAGGTAATGAAAAGTATAAATCTTCAAAAAAATGTTCTGTCCCTTTCCAATCTTATTGTTACTTTTAAAATTGGTGATCAAAATTGTGTTCCGTAAGAGTTTTCGTAAGAGTCGTTGAGGAAGAATTCTTGACTGTTAGCCTGATTCTGCATAGTTCCTAGAGCTTTTCTTTTACAACGATCCACTTTGCGGTATTGTGTTTCGGTACTTTTATACCATATCGAGATCCTCATTAGAAACTGATTGGAAATTCTGCCGGAACCTGATGAACATCTTCTTGCGCTGTTTTTTTAATGCATTTGCTACTTCTGGTTCTGTTAAATTTGGCCCACAACGACTGCTCCGTGAAGCCACGATGATTCCGTTCCTTGTTCTGATGAGCCCTCGTTAACCTAATGTTTTTTATTTCGTACACAACGAGAATGCAATATGCTTGTTTGAACTTAGCTCTATATTAATAGCCCCCACGATGAATTAGAGGTTTCCCTTTAGTTGATGTAATAACCTCCATTTAGATAAAAACTTCAAAACTGACCACAAGTAACAGTACTGTGTGTACAACCAAATGTCAAATTACAACTAATGAAAGAGTGCGAATAACAATAGGGAAAGCGGTTAGTCAATAATTAATCTTCAATGCTCTACGACTCCACTCAGGTAGTGTGGTAGAGATCAGTAACCGAACAACTAGGCCTATAACACTACTGACTCGAATAGATTATAAACTACTAGTCTAAATTTACACAAATTCATGTAATGTTATTTACGGTTATGTAAATACACAATATGTGCCCTTAACCACGTATTTTTAAGAACCCGTAGATCAACCTGTGTGTAACGCAAAAATATGTAAGTACTTAGTAATATATGTTTAATTACCTTCAAATAATCTTGGTGCATTTCTACATTGCACTCTTTTTAAAAAGACTTGTCTCATTAATGTAAACAGACAGCTTACGATGTCGTATGTGATTTTCAGCTAAAACTTTTATTGTCTATGTCAATTAAAAACACAAAGTGGATCAATTAATGCTGGATTAGTAAAACAGTCTAAACGTTTTGGCAACATTTACTACCATCATTATCATCGTCATCATCATCACCATCACCACTTTGTGCGGGGTCGCGTATACGGGCAATATAAAATTAATTAATATGTAGCCTATAATGACCATTAACATGTGTCGGATGTTATAATTGTACAATATGAATATGCATAATAACAATGGTATGAGTAACCCATTACGTATGAGTAATTATATTAACCTTTATTATGTAGCAAATACGCACACATTCACAAAATACAGCACTCAGGTGTAGGGCAATTAATCCCTTTTTTATTGAGCGTATTTAAGTAGGCCTATCGTGATGACAGTAAATTTTGTCTAAACGTCAACTCAAATGTCTGGTAAATAAACGAACCTGACAAAACCTTTAATCGCTTCTTGAGTCATAGTCAATATTAAACTCGACATAACTACTTGTGTTACGCGATTGATGTTCGTGTTAAACGATTGATGACCCATGTAATAATACAAATTATATAATAATAATTAAAGTAACATTAGTATTAAATTATACTATACAATATTTATTGTCATCATCAGGACCTGTGTATGAATACAAAAGAAATATCAAACACAACAGATCAATTATTTGAGTGAAAGTGTTTGTGTATGTGAGTGTGTGCGTGTGTGCGCGCCCGTGAATGTGTGAAGGAGTTGAAACAGTTTGTTTCAAGTCTATAACAGTCTACCAGATAACAGTCTACCAGATAACAGTCTACACTGTTATCTTGTACATAATTCTCTAATGTATGTGAGTAGGATAGTGTAAATAGAGATGGGGAGAGTGTTAGAGTGCCATTTTGATGTAAATGAAGTCATTACTTCCAAGAAAGTAAAGTCTCTACTTTTTCACGAGGGATATTAGTACAGGGTGAAAAGTTCAAATGAGTATATTACGTTCTGGTTGTGTGCGGAGGAACAACATCAGCGTGTGAAGGGTACATCAAAACAAAAAGCTAATTTTGGAAGTACCAAGCCGAAAATAGAATTTAAAATTTTAATAAAATTGTAAAAGTTTAATTTGGGGTAAAGTTATGAAGAATTTTAGTGAAAATACAAAATCTATATGTGTAGTCTCTGTATATTTTATGTGTAGTAATTTGACAGAATTAGTATGTCTCAACACTCGTTTTTGATCGCTTTCAAAACGTTTGTGAACCATGTCACAAAAAACTGTATATTTTGTTATCAGTTATGTGTATTTGTGAACAATGTTAGATACACACCTATATATTGTTACATGCCATTTTGCCATGCATCCTGTTAACATAAATATGCTCTAATACTCCTACCAAAAGTACCAAGAAACATGATAGTTTTGTTTCAAGAAATAATTAATTAAATACTTAATTAAATATTGTTTATTTTATTATTTAATTCATGTTAGATAAGACTTTAATAATTATGTTTATTAAAGTTAAAGTAATGTTAATAATAATAAGTAAGGAGGATAATGTTTTGGAACTTACTTATAGTGTTTGGTTGTATTTATAAAAACTGTATTGTATACAGAAAGTTAAGAGGAATTGTTATCTATTACTAATAGTTATTAGTAATTAGTTTGGGTCACATTGATTAATATTATATGTGATAATATTAATAACACTAAAGTTTATATTAATAGGAAAGTACCAAAATAATAGTAATAGAGATTTGTAAAACTAGGCATGTTAAGCTTAGATAGTTAAGGGATTTTGAATAAGAATTTCTATTAAAATTAGAATAAACAATGTCAGGTTAAGTTATATGATTACCAACTGTGTCCAATAGTTTTAGCAAAGTGAAAAGTACAAGAAAAACTAATAATTTTGGGACAAATAATTAAAAGTGTAAAATGATAACTCAAGAAATATGTAACAGAAGATAATCAAAAGTGGTGTCAAAATAATCAGTGTTCCATCACAAACTCCAAAATACTAATAAATTGAAGATCAAAGATCTTATAAAAAAGTTATGACAATTTAAAGGAAATGAAAGATAAAATATTAGAAGTTTGTTTATGTTAATGCTCAAGAGAGCACCATAGTAACATAAAATGTTACATTAGATACCAATAAAAGCTGAGATAGGCCTTAGCAACTAAAATGTTATAATAAATTAAATAAGGAGTTGATTATTGGATCTGAACGAGAAAGGTTGCCATTAAAATAAGAGTGACTAATCTAACAAATTGTAATTTTTTCTATCAATGAACATAAAACTAAATTAAATAATACTGCTAGACAAAATAAATAGAAGAAAGAAGTACAACACTATTCTAAAGAAGTAAACCAAGGAATCTCTGAAGAAATACCATCAACCTATCCAGGAAGAGAAGTATTTTTTGATAAATTATTAAACTGAACAATTTTCTTCAAAGGCCTAGGCCAAACTTCTCAAAGACATTGTTTATACTTTTAATTAAAATAATTTTGAACTGTCACTGTAAAAATAATCTATGATTAACATTATTTTCATTATAAAAAACTATTAATATAGAGGAATACTCTCATCTAAAGTGAACTAGGTCTTAAAAACATTTAACTCAACATAACCTAAACACTGAACATTGTAAAACTGTTAATATAATCTTGTTAAGACACTTTGTAGTTATTTATAATCCCATGTATTTTGGTACTTTTCCTAACATATCTGTCGTTTATATCGTAGTCAAAAGGACCTAACTTAAAACATTCTATTTGTATTTTATTTATTAAATATAATATATGAAAATGTTTATACCTTGAGATATAAGAATTAATACTGCTACTGCTGCCACTCTGAGCATAGTTAAAGTACAGCCGGTCAGACTTTGTTATTTGTCTTTTAAAACAATTTAAAGAAAATAATAAAAGGATTTGAGTTTAATAAATACAGATAAAAGGTTTTCATTTCTTTATTTAATGGATACAAAAATGTGTATGATATAATAAACACTATATCAGTGACTGTGAATTTGCTTCATCAACTAGATTAAGTTGGCAACACTCTCCACTAAGAAATATGGCAGCCTATTCGAATCTGCTTTGCTGAGCTTTAGTTATCACATTCGTCTATTAAATAAAAGATTAAAAGAGATTGAATTATAGCTGAAATAGAAACCTTTATAATATTTTAACAAAAATAATAATTACTATTTTACAAATAAATTTTATTTGCAACCTGTGATTGCAAATTGGCGCTCAACAAATATTACCCTGACCAGATACTCATCCTATAAAATATTAACAAAGTACATATCAAAATAACCATTTATAACTGAATGTAACAATATATATATATATATATATATATATATATATATGTAGGGTCTATATATGGAAACATACATAAAATGAAATGTTGTGACTAAATTATTATACTTAAAATTATTCAAGTATTATGGTTACAAATTTAAAAATGCAATGCAGAACTTCCAAAATTATAGTATTTATTTTATGATTGTCTGCTGTAAAATTGTAGTGTTACTAATAAAATAGCTGGGGTTTCGTAATTTTTCTAATATAAAAAATTGCCTAATAGGCCTATTAACATATATCTATCTTAATAATAAATGTGCAGTATTTCGTTGAAAACAGAGTTCTGCAGCTCCGAAAGCTTACTAGTGGTGTGATAATGTCCATATACAATGAATTTTGTACAAATTTTCGTAGGACCACTAGTGTTGGCTACGGAGTTGGACAACAACGGACGGACAGAGATATGCAGCCAGGTGTTACCGCGTCTAATGATGTATAGATAAGCTCGGCGCACAGAACACGGGCTTATCAGTATCGGCGCTCAGAGCACGTAGCCAACCGTAATCGTCGTTGCGTCCAAACTATGACAGTATAATACAAACACTTACAGCAATTCTAACGGTACTGTAATTTGGACTCCGATGCTCTAAAACATGTTCCCGGGTCGGGTATCTGTGCGGTCTTTCGACAGGCGCTTGGGAGGGCCCAGAGCAAGCTTGGCCGATGAAGATCCTCCAGGGAAACCTGCATAGGAGCAGGACGGCGGACGCCCTCCTGGAGCAGCTGAAGCTGGACGTGGGTGCCAATCTTCTGATCATCAGCGAGCAGCACCACGATAGAGAGGAACCGGGATGGTATGCTGACTTACTCGGGACGGCTGCAGTCTGGATTCCCGACTCGACCGTGCCGCTCCCTACAAGCCATGGTGCCGGAAGTGGTTTCGTGTGGGTGAGATGCGATGACATCACTTATGTGAGCTGCTACCTCACCCCTAACGAGACCATCCACGAATTTCGTGAGAAAGTGGACAAATTGGAAGACACGATTCGTGAGATGGAAGGACCCTGCGTGGTCGCTGGAGACTTCAACGCCAAAGCGGTGGAGTGGGGAATGCCTGCGACATGCACCAGGGGACGGTACGTGTTAGAGATGGCAGCAAGAGTCGGGCTCGCAGTGGCCAATGTGGGCGGTGTCTCAACTTTTAGAAGACCTGGTTACGCCGAGACAATCCCGGACATTACTTTGGTGTCCGACGCATTGGCGCACAGCGTCATGAACTGGGAGGTGCTGGAAGACTATACTGGTAGTGATCACCAGTATATTGCTTTCACCCTGCGGAGAGTTCAGCATTCGCCCATAGCTGAACCTAGCCGAACACCTGGCTGGAACGTGTCCAAACTGGACGTGGAGTTGTTGCAGGATGTCATCGCGATCGGAAAGGAGGCGGTGATGAACAGCTTGGGTCCGACAGAGGAAGTCGTCGGTGCAACAATGCGCCTCATACGGAATGCCTGCGATGTGTCTATGCCCAGAAGACCGAGACTCCGCGGGGGTAAGACAGTGGCGTACTGGTGGACAGACGAGATTGCTGACCTCAGGAGACGTTGCTTGCGCTCGCGTCGCATGGCGACTAGAAACAGACGAAGAAACGCGACTGCAGCAGCCGAAGCGCAAGACGAATATCGGCTCGCCAGGAAAAGACTGAAGGAGGCCATCAACAGAACCAAGCGGCTCAAGTGGGAGGCTCTCAGGAATGATCTAGATTCTGATCCCTGGGGTCTGGGGTACAGGCTTGTAATGAGCAGGCTTGGAGCCCGGCCTCGTAGCCCAAGGATGGACGAAAATCGGATGCGCTTCATCGTGGACGGTCTATTTCCTCGTCACCCACTGAGGGATCGTGAGGAGTATCCAGGCCCATTGGAAGACGTCCCGATCTTCAGCGAGGACGAGCTATCACTAGCTGTTAGCTCCCTGCGCAACAAGAAGGCACCAGGGCCGGATGGTATACCTGCGGAAGTGCTGAGGGTGGTCGCTAGATCCTGCCCCCAGGTGCTACTCAATATGTATAACCTTTGCCTCAAAGACGGATCTTCCCGAAGAGGTGGAAGATCCAGAGACTAGTCTTAGTCGGCAAAGGGAAGGGCGGCCCGAATTCCCCGTCGGCATACAGACCTCTTTGTATGCTGGACACGGCGGGGAAACTACTGGAACGTCTACTCAGGCCTCGCCTAGTAGCGGCAATTCGGGATGCAGGAGATCTGTCAGCGAGGCAGTACGGGTTCAGAACGGCCAGATCCACCATTGGAGCCGTACAGGAGATCTTGAATGCCGTCCAGGTGGCCCAGCGGGGTAATCACTTCTCCAGAAGGATGGTGCTACTCGCTACACTGGACGTACGCAACGCCTTTAATTCGGCCAGGTGGACAGACTTGCTAGCTGCTCTGGAGGACGTCTTTCAAGCGCCGGACTACCTGCTCCGGATAATACGAAGTTACTTGAGGGACAGGGAGCTCCGGTACGACACAGCAGATGGGTCACGCAGCAGAGAGATAACAGGAGGCGTAGCTCAAGGCTCTATCTTGGGCCCCGACCTGTGGAATGCCTTCTATGATGGAATCCTCCGGATGGAGATGCCAGATGATACCTTTCTGGTAGCATATGCTGATGACGTGGCTGCCGTGATCACCGCGAGAGACGCAGAGGAGGCGCAGCGCATGCTGAACCAGGTCATGCGCAGGGTCCGCAACTGGATGGACGAACACGATCTGAGCCTTGCGACGGAGAAGACAGAGATTGTGCTGCTCACTCGTCGACGTATACCCACAATCACACAGTTCGTGGTGGGGGAAAAGGCGATAATATCAAAGCCAGCGGTGAAGTATCTAGGGGTGCACCTGGATACTAAGCTTTCCTACTGGGAGCAAATTCGATGTTCCTCGGAGAAAGCCGCTAAGGTCGTTGCTGTGCTAAGCAGACTAATGGCAAATGTCGGAGGCCCAGCTGCAGGAAGACGGCGACTGCTGATGTCGGTGACAAACTCGATTCTCCTCTACGGATGCGAGGTCTGGGCCGACGCACTGAAGCAAGAAAAATACCGCAAGCAGATGGCCGCGGTACAACGAAGAGGAGCATTTCGAATTGCAAGCTCCTACAGAACGGTGTCGGAACCAGCAGTGTTGGTCGTCGCTGGAGTAATGCCAATAGATCTGATGGCTGAGGAGAGAAGGAGGGTCTACACAACCAAGGAAGACTTGGGGTTTGTAGAAGCAAGAGCAGTGGCCAGGGCACACTCCATGCGGAGCTGGCAACTACGATGGGAGCAGGAGAGTCGAGCTAGGTGGACGGCGAGGCTGATTGGGAACCTCCCTGAATGGGTGGACAGAACGCACGGCGAGGTAGATTATTACCTTACTCAATTCCTGACAGGGCATGGTTATTTCTGTGCATACCTGCGAAGGATGGGTAAGATGGAGGATCCGTCGTGCGTGTATGGCGACTCAGACTCTGATGACGCTCATCATACTTTTTTCGAGTGTCAACGGTGGGTGCTGGAGAGGCGAGGGCTCGAATCGGAGATTGGCCCCATGACGCCTGATAACATCATAGGCGTCATGCTCAACAGCAAAGAGAACTGGGACATGGTTGTGACCTTCGTGAGGATGGTCCTGCGGCAAAAGAAGTCTGAACTGGACCGTCTCACAGGTCGATGATATAGATAAAGCTGTAGAAGCCTTGTAGGCGCAATACGAGGTGCCACCCTGAAGCCATACGAATAGTTGTTCCAGGGGGGGTTCCCTGCCTGTAACGTGGAGGTTTTTTAGTGGGTGCGAGTCCCACACACCGGGAGACCAGTCGGGTGTCTCCTGATGGTGCATAATGCATTTTTCCTCCCCCGCAAAAAAAAAAACGGTACTGTAAGGCTCTGACTATAAAAGTCATAATTTGTATATTCTTAGGTTACTAACAGCAGAGAATAAGTTCTGGCCACAAAATAACATCGTAAAGTTCATACAGAATTGTAACTGGCCTGCTATATTTCCAGGATAAAATCGTAATATTTAAAGTCTAATATGTGTTGTACATATATTGTGTTTTCTTTCTTTGCAACTAGTATTTAACGTTTACATTGCCGGCCCATATAAGTGTTCGGGAATCTATGTAAGAACACTTGTTGCTTTATATGTAAGAGTTTTGTGTGTTGTGTGTGTGTGTTTGCGTGCGTGTATATGAACGGTAGGTTTTGTTATTTTTATGTCGTTTTAATTTTTTTGTTAGTAGTAAAAAATTGTAGTTTTGAGTTTCCGGTTTTGTTTTTAACTGATTATTTCTTTCAAGGACCCGTTTCCGCATCCATCCTATCGTTTTCATCGTGCACATTTCTTTTATCTTAGTGAAAAAATTTACCGTAATATTTGTAATGAAAGACACAAATATTACAAAGATACAAAAATAAATATTTAATTATTTTGCTAACGTTGTAAGAGCAAAGCTGATGTTTAGAAACGTGCTAACTCATTTATTATGGAGCTACATGTTATGATTATGATTTAGTAAATAGACGAATCGTTTGAAATTAATGACAGCTGAGTTAACGGTACGTGATAAAGTGTGCGGCAAGTGGAGTGCTGTTTGCAGCTGACGGAGCACAATCTAATTAGTTTTGCAAAGAGATTGCACTCCGCTGATTTAGACGGTATTCGGATGTCTCAGCATTTTACAGATATATTTTTATAATTAATCAACTTTGTACTCACAACACACCAAGTATAGACAAATTTTCAAGCAGAGACAAAAAAGACTGAAATATCGAATTGGCGTCAGTCATGAGAAAATATCAACAAAGGTGGCCGTTAAGAATTAGCAGAACGCACAGAATTAAAGCGTTTTGATTAATGAACTAACAGCCGTGTGTAACACGCATAATCATGTAAGCCAACGGAGACATGAAAACTAGTTCAAGTGTATGTTAACGAGTATTGATAACGACGATTTTTTTAACGATCAAAAATGTTTCTTTCGTAGAAATGAAAGGAAAGTTACGATCACGTAATACTCACGAATAAGCAAAACATTAAATAACTATCATGATAAGTAAATAAAAATGCGTTCGGTTAAAAATAAATAACTAGTTTGGTTGTTGACAGCTCACTGCTTCTATGAGGCGTAAACCGTGTTCTTCTTCTTCTTATTCCAATCCTCTTCTACCGCAAGGTGTAGAGACTGAGCAAAGGTCTCGCTACCGTAGTCTCTGCACGACCAGCGCTTTGGCTTCATTCCACTGCACTCCCAGCCCCTGCAGAGAGCACCTCACATTGTCCTCCCAAGTCACTCTTCTCCGGCCCTTGGGTCTTCTCCCAGCAATTCTTGTCTCATACAGTTGTTTCGGAAGTCTATTCCCTTTCATCCTCTGAATGTGTCCAAACCAGCGCAACTGTGTCCGTGTCCGTGTTACGGACATGATTTACGTACTAATTCTTCCTGAAGTCCCTAAATAAGTAAAAAAGAGTCTAATTAAGAATGTGTACAATTAAAACATAAATGATACAAAATAAAGTATATACCACCCGTTTTTAATTACTTGCAAATTCTTGTAATTTAAAAAAAAATTGGTCAAGGATAGGCCTACTACTGTTATCTTAGAGTGCAAGCGGTACAACATAAAACTGTGCGTAACCAACTGATAATGTAAGCACACAGTTACCATTTAGCTTGGAGTAACAGTGTGCGTATTGTTATAGACAAAATAAACGCGAAGTTGACAACTCGAATATTATGATAATATTAAACAACAAAATACTAATTATTAAGTCATTACAATGTTAGTAATAATTAACGAGCGTTTTTATGCGAATGCTAACAACAGTATAAAGCGATACAAGGGAAGAAGTAGTTTTTTAAAAAACATCACATCGCAAGAAAACATACCAATGTACAGAGGGTGATAAAACTGACTATGGCGTCTAATAATAATTCCTGGTACTTAATGCTACATAGAATGTGGCCAATAGGCAACATATTAACATATCTTAACTGCAGGAGCTATTTTCTGTGTATAGTGGTACTGTTATCGGATTATGTTTACCGTTATTACATAATACAATCACAAAAAACACAAACATAAGTATGAAAGTATAAAAGATAAGGAAAGTTCTGAAATATAATATTTAGCCTATATACTTATAATAAATAAATATAGGCATGGAGACTAAGCATATGTTTGTGAAATGCGTAAATTAATAATCTTTTATTTTATGTACTTACGTAAATTATCTGCTTATGTTTTACATGAATTATGTGTTTGTATACACAAAGAAACGTTTATGGACAAATTTAAGTTACTGTAATTAGTAATCCATAAAATAATTAAATGACTGTTAGTAATTTATGCATGTTTTTAATAATATTAAAAAAAATTTACAGGCATTGCACAAATGCAATGTACATTGAAAACGCTGCAATAAATCTAAAAAATATAGTCTACATATTTATGTTCATTCACCAATCAATGAATTCATTCTTCATTTACTAATGTACAGATTATAAGTTAAATGTAGTCGCATTCATAAGCGAAGTTTTATGTGTACTACGTTACTGACAACAAAGAAGTAGTTTCTATGGAAACTCACCGGTTCCCATTTTCGATCACGCACCAGCGGTCGTTTTCAAATGTGCGACACGTCCTTATAAACATTTTCAATGTTAAAATTATAAAAATTATGTTTTGCGCAAACGGATTATGGAAATGTATAGTGATCACTCTACCTGTTATATAAAACAAAATTAGAATGTTTTGGTGAAAAATATTTATGATCAAAATGTTTGTGAAACATTGTTGTTCAAATTAATAATATGAAACAAAGCAAATGTAATTCAACGCAAACAAATACCCCGATCCGGTCACATTCCTATAAAGCTGGACGTTGAAAGTAGTTTGAATAAATACGCCCGACGGAAACGTCGGCGTCGAGACCATGCAGAGAACATACAATTAACGCTTAAAGCGTCGAATCTATGTCAGCCAGCGATTCTCAACACATAAGTTATCAATCGATAGTTGTTTGCAACTCGGTCCTAAGTTTGCGGATATTTTTGGACCAATCGAATTTAATAACAAAAGAAAGCAATGTAAAAATAAGCATCAATGTTGTGTTTGACGAAACGGGGAGAATAATGTTACCTAATATTTATGTAGGTTCAGAATGAGTTAAGTATTAGGATGAAAATGATAGTAGACAATAATAGGTTCGTGACTGCAATACCTCAGAAGTAAAGAACAAGAAAGCACAGTCGTCGTCGTGGATTAGGCGGCTGCCTGTACCGACTTCACAATTCCATCTTCCGCGTGGTCGTCATAGACTCCTTCCGCTTCGTGGGAGTTGTGTATCACTTGCTTATAGTTAGGCGTTCATCCAACCTTTCTAAGTTATTTCTCCACTGTTTCTATATTGTTGGATTTCGTCGTTCAGCCAGTAGGCCTACATATATATTCAAATCTTGTCTTACATTCTCATTCCTTAGTATACTTAATCGAGTACAGCTTTTATCTTTCCACAAAAACTTCATTGTATCCTCGATTTACCTTTATGAGAGGGATCCATTTTTCGCAACAAGTACTCAGGACACCCCTTTTGCAGACTGGGTCCAGGCCTTGGACATTTTAAATATGAAATTTAAGGGGGTTTATTCACAAATGTGCCAAATTACCGCTCGCATCTTGCAGTGGACGATCAGACCACACCAGCGTTTCAATCAAAAGTAAACTGGTGACCGTTCGCTCAGACGTCTCACACATCTGTAGTGAACATGATATATAGTATTCGTTATTTCACAAACAGTCACGGTCAGTAGGCCTAATAATGAAGAATTGCATAACACTACAAAATAATATTGGAATATTGGTAGCCAACAACAAGCACACATTGCATTGTGTTTATCACACATTGGGAAGAGAACAACTAACCTTAAAAATTATCCTACCATCTGACAGATAACGACTTCTTCCTCCAGTAAACGGCCATTTCAAGCAGAATGTTGAAACAGAATCTGGAGACGGACTACGACGCACTAACTGGAGGAATAAAGCTCCTGTAAAGTACTACGTTTCAACATTTCAGTAGAACAAAAAGAACTTATCAGCTAAAAGATTCACTAAAAAGTTAATTACTTTTACGAGTGCCACAGTTGTGCTTGTTGTGAACGCTCTTTTATTTGAAGACTAACAAAAGTTCTGGGACAAATTCTGGTACTCGATTCGAGTTTACCACCAAGTCTTAGTTGCAGACGTTGTATCTAAACTGTGACCAATTACGGCTTATAGTGATTTGTAAATATAATCTTTTGAAGATTAACTAACGGAAGATGACATTCGACATAGCTAGCATGAGATACACTGGATCTGAGTATCGATAGAGAAGGTGAAGTCGCTAGGACCAAAGAAGAGGAATCAGAGAGATCGCTTAGGCAGAGAAAGTAGAATACCAAGAAGGGGAAATAACAAAACTTAAATTGTATCGACAGAAAATGGCAACAGTAAAAACCAGCGATAATTGACATGGAGACGTGAGATTGAGAAACTATAGTAGATATTACTGAGCTGGAGAAAACGGCCATGTAAGAAGTATGTGAAAAGAAGGAGTAGCCTTAATTCTTCAAGGTAAACATAATGATATGTAGTATGTTATAAGCGAAGTGGAAATGCATAAATAGAAGGATAAAAGTTTCGAGTACCGAAAACGATTTCTTACGGAGATATAAGTAATAATAAACATACCCTCTATATTAAAGAAGAGCTTCCGAGATCGAGACGAAGAGGCTTATGTAGGGGGCGGTGCCCCGGTAAAGTACATACCCGTTTTTAAATAATTAACAAAACACGTTTGTAAGAAAAAACCTTCTGGGACCAACTAGCAACGCAGGAAACAATTCAATGTATTATGAACTATGAATAAAACCTTTCAAACAGTTTCACTGTCGACGGAAGTTTTATAACATCATACAGATTGTCCTTGTGATCTTGAATGGTATTTTAATCGCGATTTAGTGATCGTCATTGTTAATAAATTGTTGATAGTTTGTCAGGATTACTAAATCTGTGTAAAATACAAAACCTTTGAATAAAATGCAATTAGCGATTGTTTTACTGCCAGTGGTGTTAAATTGAGCTGCTTTCATATTAACTGACATCCAGACAACAATAATGTTTAGTTTATGACACATGTGTGTGAGTTATAGTGACTTAACTAATACGCAGGCCTCAATAACGTTTAGTTTATGCCACACGTGTGTGTTAGGATGTAGGATTCATGCTAGATATGAATTCGTATATGACTTCAGGCAATAATTTGTAAGAAATTTAAAATTAATTTTATTTTAATTTAATTTTGAAATTAATTTAAAGAAGTATCATAAAACAAACAGTGGGGAGAACTATTAGTGTCAGAGAATACGTGAGCTCAAACATTTTGCTCCGAGTTGTCAAGATTTGACGGTTTTATTCGTAAATAAGAAGTGTGTAGATTTTTTTTAATAATATGGTTCTCAGGCCGCGATTATTATAACAAACACTTCTCATTATTAAGATCGTAATCTCGATTTAAAATGTATAACTTTTACGCTTTTTATTTGAATAACTTGACACTCTATTTTTAATAATAGATAACAGAACTGTGGACACAGAAATGCACTAAAGTTTCGTTAACAGAAGTTCGGACTAAACACACTTAAAACTAATAAAACTAACCGCATGTGCCTAGTCAGACAACGTATTTTGTTTAGAATCCTTAAAGAAACATATGTCAAGACAAGTTATCATAAAAAACGCGAAATCAGTAAATATACACTTTCGTGTTATACAAGTAACACACTTATAATGTTGCATACAAATTTACTTCGATGGGAAGTGTATAGACTACTACTAAATCGGATACGGAACTTGAATTGCTGGAGTACGAGGAAATAAATGATAGGGAAAATCTAAGAATAAAGTACAAACCTACTGTTTGAGAAGGTATAAGAAATCTGAGATGTCAGTATATTGACGCTGATAAGTAGGCTATAAGATAATGGCAAAATTCTGTTGATACGATATGATCTTTTTAGTTTCTTTGTACGGTTTTTACGTATATATAACATGAAAAAATTTGTTAATAAAAGCTGCGCAAAACAGCTGACTTACAATGGGTAAAAGATATTTGTCCCGGCAAAAAATACGGTGGTAATAATGCCTACATGGCGACACACTTATAGTTCTAATATATAGAAAGCCGAATTTTGGAAAGGAAATCGTGTACGTTAATTCCATTTTGGATAATTCCGGTGAAAGCGTGTTTCACTCAATAAAAACCACGAATTGAATGTATCAGTCTAGTTTTCAATGATGTTAGGATCGAATCGTATTAGATCCGGGCTTAGAGAAGATTGTATTGTGTCACAAACACCGTGTGTGTGTGTGCGCGTGTGCGCGCGCGCGTTTGCTTATGAAAATAATGATACCATGGTATGCAAGAGTTAAAGTGGAAGTGTATGCTTAATTATAGGAACACTATGATCTTAATACTGATTACCAAGGCAACAAAACTTAGAAATTACAATTTAACAAAACACACACACACACACACACACTATAAAAAGCGGCTTAATATTCAGTAATTAGTACTGTCAACTTACGACAAGCAACATGTAATTCATCTGACTTAGAAGATACAATGACAATCACAGGAAATTTGTATATATTAAATTTACATATTTTAATACGTAATCTTTTAGATATGTGAGCGCGCGCGTGTGCGATCGAATACATAAACTTTTACTATTTATTTTCTGACGATGATAGTTGTTTAATTGTAAGCTGTGCATTCCTACGTATTAGTATGCGATTGTGGAAGAGAATTGTGGTGTTGGTAATAGTGATATCTAATTGAATGAATCTAGGGTAGTATTTAGAAGAATAGAGAATACAATTTAAAAAGCAAACTACTAGATGCTTACCATGTTCGCTCTCTTTTGTCTTAAGTATAATTTGACTGTTTTTTTTTACAATTTAAACTTAAAAGTACTTTAGGTTTTCTTAAGAAATTAGATGATATCAAGTCGAAAACTTATAAGTATATAGTTTGTACATGTTACTAATCGACAAAATCAGTGGTAGGCCTAATTCATCATCTGAGTTAAACAGATGGTACTTTTTTAATGACTAATAAGCTCTTTGAGCTGCAGAACTCTATTTTGAACACTATACGCTTATTATTACACAAACTCAAATTAACAGATTTTAATTTTTTTAAAGCAGTGAGTTATGTTCTTTCTGTGTATAATTCGTAGAGTCGGCGTTAGTTTTGTCAATTTGTTAACAATACCAAGTACGTATTTTGAATAAAAGCTCTATATTGACTTTTACCATTTTTCAAAATTTTAACTTCTATTTTTGGCCCATGGTTAAAAAATAAAGTTAAATAGTATTTAAAAACACTACCCCTTTAATTTGAGACTGGAATATATTTTCACATTTTTTGATGAATGTAAAAATACACAGGCACAATACGTGAAAATAAATGCTCTGGTGCCTAAATTTTTTATATTTTTAAAAATTATACACTATACAATCTTCTTTTTGGAATCTGGTGGCCCAAAATTTTTAACATGTTCAAAACCGAACACTATATTCAGAATCTGGCTAACATTCGGTTTAATTTGATACCTCCTAAAAGAATTTTAATATTTATTTTTTTTAATTTACCTCTCACATTTTAGTCTCTCGCTTTTCTATTTTTGGGAATAACTCTAAAAAGCAATATGGTGGGGGTATGGACACGTATGCCAACTTTTACGAAAATCAGTTGACGCACTCAAAAATTATCGTGAGACCTTCTGTATATAGACAGACAGACAAATTTCGAACAATTAAACATTCACATAACGGCAAGTTAGCCGAGCGAGGTTATTTTCAACCAGAACATCACCATTGACTTGCAGATCTTTTTTCATTTTTGGCTTACCTTTAGTAATGTAAACAAAACAAAAATGTTTTTTAGACCACTTAATTCACGTGCCCCAAAAATATGAACAATTGAATTCACGTCTCTCTCTCTCACACACACACACACACACACACACACACACACACACATCGACTGTAAATATTACATACAAAATAGTTTTAATTCAATACGATAACTGTGCGGAGTTCATGGAGAATCACAGCTGGCTATAATTAATTTTCTACCTTGAGGAAGCAAGGCTGAAGCTGTGACTGTCCCGTTAGGGTGTGGTAAGGTCACAAGCGCGGTGTTTCATACCAATTATGCAGTCCTCAGTACGTACCGTCCGCGGATACTGTCAGACGGCTCACCGAGGATAACACGACTAGCTTTGAAACTAACGTCGAACCAAAGTACAGTACTATTGAAGAAATAATGTGATCTGTCTACGCCACGGGAAACTCGTTCAAATAATGACTGCAATACGGTCCAAATACACCAAACCGCACCTCTGTGGTGACAGACTGAAATCTGTCCTTTGGGTTTTTGTATGAACCGGTACATTGTAATCTATTTTGTGATACATATGAACAGCTCTGATAAAAATTTTATTGCATTTACTATTCACAGTCAGACATTGGTGATTGGTACAAATGGTGATAATTGAATGCTGCTAAGTCAGTTGTCTTGGGCGACTCCGAGTCTAGTCTAGTCTATTGTGTAAAATCTCTACGGCAGCAGCAATGATCATGCTACGATTATCGTTGTAGAGTATTACTAGTTTATAGTGTATCGTTAAATATAATTTAATTTAGCCCGAAGAAGGCTGCAGATTTTAGCAACGGAAATATTGTATTGATTTAAAAAACTACCAATAGAGGACAGATTCTAAAACATTTTTCCACGTTTTAGTAACCCATCACTGTCTACTTCTAAATAACAGCCCAGTGATTTTACAGCCTGTATAGCTTTCGAAACAGTTAAACTCCTAAATGTACATAGAATTACCGATAAAATGTCTTAATTAATTTTTACTGTAATAACAGTAATCTAAAATTTATTGGTTCTTCGCAGGTGTTTACAGTTTACATAGAAGTTCTTATACGCCCCCCCCCACACACACACAAGCTAGACAGGAAGAAGCGATCCCGCCGATTTACATCGAAGAACTGATGACAGCTTGTAACAGGGTGGGAACAAAGAAGACAACGGGGCAGATGGAATTCCTAACATCGCCATAAAAACAGCCATTGGAACTATCCATGATTTGTTTATTGTCGCGTTTAATGCACATTTAAGACTTTATGGAGCTTGGAATAGACAAAGATTATGTTGTTAAAATATGACAAAGATTAGTTCTTATACCAAAGAGTCAAAGCCTTCTGACCAACCATATTTTTATGGTTCACAATGTATGTTGGATACCAGTGGCAATGTGTTAGTGCGTACACACACTACAGCTCACTGGAAGAAGTTGTGGACCACTGTTTGTCTGACCACCAGTTTGGTTTCAGAAAGGGTCACTTGATGCAGCATAGTAGTGAACATCGCTAAAGAAAAGCGAAAATCTGGTAAGCGCTGGAAAGGAGATACGAAGAAGTATTGTGTCGTCTCGTGAACGCTTTCAATTGAGCCGAAATGGCACCTCATTTGAGAGCCACTGAATGACTTGAGCGCGACTCAATAAAATAGTTGCGGACTTCCTCAGGCACAGGACCCTCATGTATAGTACCAGACGATGCCATTAAGGACACAAGGTCACCGGAGACAACCCATGGCTTCCGGTATTCTGCCCATTGTGTTGTAATTTCATGAACGACGGACTACTGACACTGGTGCTTCTCAGTATGTCACGCTAGTAGCGTTTGCGGTGACGTTGCTGCAAATAATTGTCGCAAAATGTCTGGAAGAAATTACCATCATTATGTATGGAAATCATGTCGGTGAAGCTATAAGTGTCATAAATCACTGGGATTGATCAGTTGGTTTACTTTTAACTGAAAATAAACCAGAGCTGGCAAAAAAATAACTTGAAGTTGGCAATTACATAATTAACTTTCAGCACTACACTGGCTCCCTCGGAATGGTGAGTGACTCTACAGTGACGTTTAAGAATCATATTGAGTATATCGGTTATTATAACTACAGCTGTTGCTATAGGCCTAGCACGGGAAATACCCAATGTTGGAAAGTCAAGACAAACCAAAAGAGGACTGCTAGCTTCAGTAGTATCGTCTGCATTGCTGTATCGTCTGGTCAGATGCGTTGAAGGCTAAGGTATACAGAAAGACCATGGCTGCGCTATATCGGCGTAGTGCTCTCAACACGCTTCCCGCATTTCGCTCTGTATAGGAGGATGTAGTGTGCGTTATATCAGAAATACTGCCGTACACTGACATCTTGGCAGCAGAGCGGTACTTAAAAACACAAACTCTAGGAATTCCGTGTGCCTTCTGGAAAGGAAACTGGCTTGTATAGTGGCAAACAGGCCGGAGCAACTCGCTTAAAAATAGACGGACTCCTAACGTCATAAAGAATATAGAACTATGGGTATTTATGGACCTCATGGCGAGGTTAACTTTTATCTAAAACAGGTATAGTCGACGGCAAGGATGCTTCTGAGTTTACTCGACAAAATTTGGACATAAGCAGAAAGTAAGTTGCCCACACTGTCAGGATGTGATTCAGGACGAGGAACCCATGTTCTCCAAATTGAGGCACTTCAGTGAGGCACTAGGGAGCATAGAGCTCCGCAGCAACCGTGGAGTTTTGAGATGTACGAAGGCCTCTGAGGATGTATGGTATGCAATGGGTGTCCGGCATGCGGATAGGTTACGAGAGACTCTCTATCTGAGGCAGTGGATTACGCTGAGATGCCTACATATATTCCCACAAACCAGAGTACAGGCCCTGCTCCAGGCACCGCCCAGGGCCCGGCAAATTTTAAAGGGCGGAAAATTCCGGGATATTAAGTTTTGAAATTGAGGGAAATAATATTGAAGTCTTGTCGGAAAAGTATACTAAACTGTGCAATGGCTTAACTCATGGTGAATCAAAAGACATCAGTGCTATTGATTTACAAGATAAACTTAAAGTGCTTTCAACAACTGTAAAACCTAACAGTACTCCTGTCGAGACTTCAAAATTTGTTCAAGAGTATGGGTTCGCGCCAAATGTTGGTGTTGCTCTAAGAATTTTGCTAATATTACCTGTGACAGTGGCAGGCGGAGAAAGGTCTTTTACGAAGCTCAAACTTATTAAATGCACAGGGCGGCAGAAGAGCTTGGGCCGGCCCTGCCAGAGTAAGATCTTAGGCCGAGACCTATCCCTGCGAAGTAATGCCTAACAGTAACCTCTCGGGAATAGCATAATTAGGGGCTACTTCTAGAAGGAAGATTTTAATCGGTAGATTAATAGCTGAAAGTCTTACGTTGGCAAGAAGTGCGGGTTTCCTGTGCATGCATAAACACTATTTACCTCATTCGATGAAAGAGAGTGAACACCCGCACATCTGCTTCATAAAGAGAAAGAGTGGAAAAATAAGCAAAACACTTCATAGATGGGGACAGAAAAATGACACAGGCTTATGGACTCTGTAACGTTGTAATGGTTATGTGTGTGTAGTAAGTTCTTTTAGAAGGTGAAAACAGAAAATGGACAAGCAGAAGCCCAAATTATAGTGCAAATAACGACTCACGCTTTATTATGACGACAGAAAGAGTAGTTACAAATGTGTTGGTATTAAAACTTTAACACGGGCAAGTCGTCAACTCTAAGAGTAATGATATCATAAATATCATCAAACGAATGATTAGAAGAAACTAGTAAAGTGGCCAAGTAAAGCTAACATGTTCAAAGATATCAAGACATAGAACTAAGCAAAAGCGAATAACGAAATGACATTTACTAATAGGTACGAGAATAAAATAAAGGTAGAAAGCGACTATAACTAAAGTAGTAATGGTGACAACGTACAAAACAACAGCAGTACCACGTATATAAAAAAAAAGATCACAACGAAATTGTTAATGCAGAAAACTTTTGCTTAAAAGATAAAAAAGGAACTCAAGGCTACATAAGAAGGCCTACAGGTTCTAGAGAAGTCACATCATGGGATCCATAAGCATGGGTGCCGGCAGAATTACTTTTAGGAGTGTGGACAAGAGTTTATAATCATATTTTTGCTAGCATCGAGTACTTTAAGCCCTATTTTTGCTTAAACAAAAATTACACATACTTGATTCTACACCAGTAAATATGTAATTCAAAAGACTAATTTACTTTAACTAAAGACATGCAGAAAATGAAACAAATTTTGTTTACTCATCGAATTAAAGTGACGGTTGGGGCTGCCTTTCCGCGTAAGCTGGGTATGCTGGGTTCAAGGGTGGTCAATTTAAGTTCAGACTTCGTACAAAACGGGTTGAATTAAAATTATTAAAACAATGTATGTTAGCAGTGTAAATGCAATAGGCTTTTAAGACACAGTAAGTATATGTTCGAGCACGACTTCGCGCACCCCTCGGGACCCAGCAGTAGGTCGCACCCCATCGATTGAGAAACGCTGTTGTAGAAAAAAGAATAAGAATGTAAAGAGGGAAAAAATAATGGTATTAATATTTAAAGATAAAAATAAACATTTGCTTCAGTTCTACAAATGTTGTATTAGTCCTGACAATTGTTTTAGCGGTTAAAGCAGCTTCGGAGGTTACATCTGAACTGACAGGCAGGTATAGAACAACAACATGATATGAGAGAGATTTTAATCGGGAACTCCCATTTTGGCAAGAAGTGCGGACTTCCTGTGCGTGCATAAAGCTTTTTATTACCTCCTTCGATTAAAAGAAAAACAAAGACACTCGGACATCTACTTTAAGATTAAAATGATCAGTGGGAAAGAGTAAAGGTTAGAAAAATTACGGACGAATCTTCAGAGGTGGGAACAGAAAAATTGAAATAAGCTTCCGGACTTTGTAATGGACTT
Source organism: Magicicada septendecula (assembly GCA_034769895.1). NCBI lineage: Eukaryota > Metazoa > Arthropoda > Insecta > Hemiptera > Cicadidae > Magicicada > Magicicada septendecula. The sequence continues at coordinate 417,434,026 of CM068369.1, forward strand.
TTAACGGAGGAGAGTGGTATTGTATATGTCGATTAGAAAGTTGAGGAAAGAAGGTTGAAACAAAAACTACACATAATGGATAGTTACAAGTAATTTACAGTAGGCATTTATGTTTAGCAACTTAGAAGTTAAACTATGTGTAAGTTATACATAACTACAATATAATGCTAACGGTGTATAAATAATGTATAATTTATAACAGTGTATAATTATGTATAATGTATAATGCATATCAATAACAAAACAGCATTTGAAGCCTGTGTGTGTGTGTGTGTGTGTGTGTGTGTGTGTGTGTGTGTGTGTGTGTGTGTGTGTGTGTGTGTGTGTGTGTGTGTGTGTGTGTGTGTGTGTGTGTGTGTGTGTACAACCTGTGTAAATGAGAACGTAAACAGAAAACAAGGACAAGAAAATTGACCAATAAATTTTGATTAAAACGTCATATTATGAGACAACACATTTATTTACTGGCATTGTGTATGAAATCAATCACAGTATACACGAGAAACACTAGCTGATTTAAGAGGAAATTAATCACGTTTTTACAACGTTGAAAATTGTTTTGTTTTACTGGAAGCACACAACGTTTTCAAATCCATAGTTGCGACTATTTCTATCCTCCTCGTGCTTAATGTCAAACCGCCATGTTGTTTTCAGTTTCACGCCGTTAATCGATTATTTATTATTATTAAATTAAGTATTATTATTCAGTTTATTTGTACTCTAACTGAATTACGAGATTACTATAATCATGACTAATGAAAATTTAAAACGTGTTTGCTTTACGCAGAAACAGGATAGCAGTCGCCTGCTCAAGCAGAATTTAAAAGCAATTAACTTCCAATAGATCATTTACAGGCGATAAATCAACCTTAAGATCATTGCAGTAAAACTAGCAGCATCACTGTTAACTAATTTCAGTAATACTATGTAACAGCACAAACATGAAAATAAAAGTTTCTATATACTGTATCCAACTCATGGATTATTGTGGCAAGGTAAAGCACGTCGTTCTACATCGATCCCAGACACCGTTTTATCTAGGTCTGCGTCTATTCATACTTTTCATTATCCTAGTCTGTCAAATTTCCGTACTGGTCTTCTCATTTCCGTCCATACCATGTGTCCCCCACCAGCTCAACTGCCTTTGTTCAATAAAACTTCAGTGTCGATTGTAGTCAATCTTCAAATCTCTTGTGATGTACATATTTCTTACTCTGTCTTTCTTAGCGACTCCCGTAATTCTTCTCAGATAATTCATTCAAACGCTTGAATTTTACTTCTTTGTCCTTCACTCAACACCCAAGACATGGAAACAAGTTTTAAACAGATGTCGTCTTACATACCATCATCTTGATCTGTTTTTCAGTCTCCTTTGTGGCTATAAATTTCTATGCGCAACACAGAACGGTTGTTTCGATTCGTGAACTCTGTCTTTGATTTCCGACTTCTATGTTCCTTTCTTATCTAACGCCACGCGTAAGTAACAACCGTAGACGTCAGAGAATACGTAGGGAATTGCATCCTGTAGCACTTGTAACACTGTCTTCCATAATTTTGTACACGCTTTCGGTTCTGTCTCACATCCTGTCACTAACACCGCGTTATTCGCAAGTGACCTTTCGGAATGCTCACATTTCTCAAGTTCCAATATCCTGTACATTATTTTCTCTTCATTCAGCATTGCTTAATTATTTCATTCATGTACGGTTGGACTCAGTCTCCACCTTTACTTAACCTCAATTAGCTGCATAAGTCTCTGACGTTCTATTGTTATTTATGCAATTTACTTTACTCATATAAAGATTTTGTATAGGCTAATTTGCTTAACCTAACCACTAACTTTACTTCTTTCTTCAATAGACTACAAATGTTATTTTAATTTACTTAACTGGAACATATTCTTTTTGTTCTTACTACACATAAGGTTTATAGACAAAACCAAAAACAACAGCAACAATAACAATAATAACAACAATAATAAAAATAATAGTATTGGCCCCACACGGGCTCCGTGCTCAGAGCGCCCTTGTTCTGAGTACCCGTGCTCTGAGCGCCTATCAACAAACTGACCGTGCTCGTAGCTCCCACTTATCTTGTTGTCTTCTTAAATTACGTAAATAATAAAAATTGTTTCTGTAAACTACGCTTCAATATATGTATGCCTGCTGTCTGTACTTGGTCATACTTTGACCAGCTTTTATTCAACTTTCTAATTTACCGTTTAGATTTAATAGTCTTGTAGATTAAACAGTTTACTAAACTTTTTCGTCTTTTATAACTTTTCAATAACAATATATTATTTTAAATATTATTATTGTTACTACTACAATGTAATTATTATTAATATTTTTGTTTAATATTTTCAGTATAATTTAATAATTATTCATCAAACATAACTACAGAAATCAAAGTTTTTTCTCAAGATACAAGTGTGTTTGCGCGTGCGCGCGTAAGAGAGAGAGAGAACCTCTTAATGAGAAATAAAATCTCTTAGTTAAATGTCATAAAAGTATTTAAGTATTTCAGGTCTGCTGCTGTTTAAGAGAATGGATGAATATTGTTGTATACATTTGTCAGAAGCCTGCAACTTTCTCTTTGTAGTTTTTTGTTAAGCGTGTAATAGTGCTTTTGCACACGCCTATGTAGGGTATAAGCCTCTTTATTACATCAGCGTCCTCATTTTGTCTAGGACGAACAAATATGAGAAGAGGAAAAAAGCAAGTGGTTAATTACAAATGTAATTAAGAAAATTAAAAACGTTTTTTGTGACGAGGAATATGTGCCTAAACACAGGATGTGCAATGTAAGCAGATTGATAAGAAGGTAAAGCTTACTGGTATGTGGTTGAATGTACGAAGAGTGCGGTCTGATACCTGAGAAGGGTAGACTGCGATTTCACAAACATTTGACATGCGAAGAGTGCGGACACAACCTCGGTGTATAAGGGGGGGGGGGATCGAGTAGAGACACTGAATATTTTTTTAGATTATATCAATACATTGTATTGAAGCACCTTTACGTTTTTGTAAACTGACAGTATGGCTGACAATAATTTTGGCGGGTTTCAAATCAGCTTTGAGTGTCTTATTTTTGTTACATTTTGTATTTATTATTTTTTTAATACTTTTAATCTTTTAATTTCTAATCTGTTACATTTTTAACTATGTACATATATACATATCCATAAATTCAACATCGACCTACTCCAGTTTTTGAATGACAGGAATAGCTTTTAAGCATGACATGATATCGTCCGTTTCTTCATAGGTTTGACCAGTTCTTTCTATCCTCACGTACTTTATTTTCCTCTTATTTCCTTCCATGCTTAATTCTAATCTCATATATATATATATATATATATATATATATATATATTGTTGGTCGCCTCCGCTTCTGTTGTCAAACATCGTATAATATCTTACGCCTTGGGCTTGGGCTTGCTGTTGATTTTATGATGCCATCCCTCAACAGCGTTGGTTGTCCTATGTCGTGTTTTACAGCACAGTGGTACAGTGGGGGATTTATTCATTCTCTAGCCCTGATCAACAAAACATTATCTATTCATGTAACACTGATCAACAAAACAATCAAAAACAATGAATCTCGATAAATCCATCTTCAACAAGTTCTGGCTGAAGAAAGGCGAGTCCAGCGCACACCATTATGTGTAGTCTTAATTCTTTGTTTTCTCGTTTCTCGGTAGTCGCTGCTAAGACTAAGTCCCTGTACTCTCCTCCACAAACACGTCTGCATGTGGAAAAACAACCATTTACCTCTGCCAAAGAGAAAACTTCGAGAAGCGCCGATATTGCCGCTGATTCGAAGTGTTTTTTTTTTGTGGTTTCCATTCGGGAATAGCTTCGAGGATATACATACGGACCTAAGAGATACATATTATACAAGGACAACGGACCTAGGTTTCTCTTTTTTTGTTCAACAGAAGAGCAAATGTCACAGGAAAAACGTTAGTTTCCTTATTTCTACTTTTAAAATCTGCATGAATGGTATAAATTTGTGCAAATTGCTTAAGTTACTGCAACTCTTGAATGTTCCATCCATGAAAAATATCTTGATGTACTTCAGGCTTTCTGTGCCTTCTTCGCCACTGAAGAGTACGAGACTTTCTTTTGAAGAGTCCTCGCTTAAAAGAAAACTGCTTCCGTCATTCATTTTTAAACACTCGTCAAAAACAATTTCATCGCGCGTTTCTGTTCTTTTTGGTTTCCTCGAGCGACACGTCAGTGTGCTTGTATTGTTCTCTTTAAAGTGCTAGATGACGGAGTTTCTGTTACAAAATCGTAACCTCAGTTATGGAGATCGCCCACTTCTTCTGTACATATTTGGGATATTGGGATAGATTCCTCTCAGGCCTATAAAAAATATTAACAACACGATTTTATATTTAAAAACAAAAAACTGCTCATTTATTGTTAAGAGTGGTGACTTACCTTAATAAAAAGATTAAAAAAAACATAAATGCTTTGAAGATTCACAAAATGTATTGTTCAGTTCTGAAATTTATTTCACCGATTAGGCTATTCTCAAAGAGATTGTAAGAATAACTAAATACAAAGAGTGTGTTTAGAGCAAGGATTCTCAACTAATTTAGTTGGTACCAGTAAAGAAAACATTGCCTGATGGGTTTTGAAGAACTAAGCTAAATAGTTGTAATTACGTAATTAAATGAATTACAATATATTATTTTTAGAGTTTTAGTCTAATTGTTGCATTAATATTTTGTCTTCTGTTCTGGACGAATAGCCTATTTCTGCGCGCGCGCGCGGACAAAATCATTTCACATCCGAGCCTGTTATTGTTTTTACGTATTCATCAAATTTAGATGCGAGTGTGTACTGATAACTATTTATTACTATGTTTTCCTGAATCGTAACGTATTTCAGCTTGATGTTTGATTTCAGCTTAGTTAGAACATATTACGTATAAATACAGATATCCAATAGGTATCCACAGGCTTGTTATAGACACAACATTGTTAAATCACAATTTACATATTGTCATATAACTGTACTAAACATTTTATAACTCGGTGAAATGTCCATATTGTTCCATTTCTGTTGTGTATAATGTTTACTTCGTCTTATAAAACTATGTGTACTGTATATGATCTTGTATGTAACTACAGGTATTGTATGAAATTTAGATTGTGTAGATGTAGGTAAAACGTTTTGTCTTATATATTTTTTAAAATAAAAAGTCATCCACGATTAACTTGCTTTATGCTACGCAATTAAAGCGTGCAAGTTTTGGTGTTGTCCGCACTCTTTTCATGTCAAATGTTTGTGAGTTCACTATCCGCGCTCCTCAGGTATCAGACTGTACCACTGTCTGCACTCTTCGTGCCACCATGTGGTTATCTAGCCTCATACCTTAAATCCGCTGACCATACGACACGTAGATGAGCAGTAAGAATTTGGTTTGCCAATCATTGTGACACAGTAGCGTTAAAGTGATGAATTTTTATTTGAATAGAATTCATTAATTCAGTGAAAGGAAAGCCTCTTTATGAGGGCTCTCAGTACAGAGTTGACGTTCAAATGACTAAATTACGTTCTGGGTGTGTACGAAAGAAAAACATCCGCGTGTCGAAGGTCAATCAAAACAAGGAACAGAATCATCGTGTGTTTTCGTAGGATTATATTCGTGTGCCACATTTGGCAGAAGCAGTGGTATCAAAAGCATTAGAAATTGCAAAAAAAAAACTCCAGAAAAGTGAATACGGAGGTTCATCACATATTCCGGCAGGAGTTTCAAACACTTTACGATCTGGGACTTGACTTGGTGACCCAAATACCAAAATACAGTAATGTAAAGTCAGCTCTTTGTAAGGAAATGAAGAAAGCGCTAGGAACTACGCAGAATCTGGCTAAGAGTCAAGAAATCATCCTCAATTATTATCTAACGAAGTTCGCTGACGGAACACGATTTTTTATTAGCGATTATGAAAACAACATTGAAAGGATGCTAGTTTTTGGTTTCAATGGGGTAAAAACCTTTTTGAAGACTTGTACTTTCTTTTACCTCGACAGTACTTTTAAAATTTCTTACTCAGTTGTGCATAATAAGTGTGGAAATTGGAAATGATGTAGTGAAACGAACATTGTTCAACTGTTCTAGCAAGGCGCTAAACCAACTATTGTACTAAGTTCTAGTTAGATTCATACGTAATACTATTCTTGTGAAGTATTACACACACACACACACACACACACACACACACACACACACACACACACACACACACACACACACACACACACACAGAGTAAAAGTACGAATTGGATGATTAACATACAACGATGCATAGGTAAATTTATAACAACCACAAAATAGAAATAGAAAAACTTATTGAATAGGCCTACCTGGTATAGTTTTAAAACTAACAATCTTGGACCTGTAAAAATCAGCTGATTTGACGTCATGAGAGGTAAGATCTGTGTGTACATTGTTAAACACTGTAAGTTATTTGTGTGCGTTAGGCCGGTATGGACATGAAGTTAACACACGCCTGAAGACTGTAAGTTTAAGCGAAATTTGCAAAAACTATTTGACGACACGCGAAAACGATGAGTAGGTTTATCAGCGGGTTGTGCACAGTGTTACGTGCCCGCGGAATCGCGGTGGTGCGAATCTGTGTGACCGTAAAGTAACAAAGTACAGTATTTGCTTTTTACTCCGTTAAACAAATAACTACGGAATAATAAAAAACAATCTCGTGAAGCGAGGAATGTAGTGTATCAAGAACAAGTATTGTATTTGACAAGAGTGTTTTACAGTCGATGAAAATTGCTAAAGTAGGTAAATACCTTAGTTGACAATGACGCCAAGCCTGTTGTGAAGATTTGAACTGTTTAATCAATCTTGGGTAGTTATAGAATGCCAGGCCTATGTATAAAAGTCACACACACACACACACACACACACACACACACACACACACACACACACACACACACACACACACACACACACACACACACACACACACACACACACACACACACACACACACACACACACACACACACACACACACACACACACACACACACACACACACACACACACACACATATCTCCAAAGCTGGTAAACTATTTTCTCTCTCTGTCTCAGAATCAGGTCGTCACCGGTGAATGTCGTATCTTTCGCGGGTCGGTAGCGGAGTCGTCGAGACGTCTTACGAGGTGGATCCGCCCCCCCCACATAAACACGTTAAGAAGGACAAGTGTGGACACAGATACCAGGATAAATTAGTCGACAGCATCGTCAAGTGACGATAAACTGATTGTTTAAAATAAAAAGACATTGTAAAATAGAGACAATAATGGCAGAATAAAAAAATCTGTAAAAAATATTAATCTACCACATAGTTTGTATAAATTACATATACTATAACTGAGATGCAGTCCATACTACAAGGAAAAGTACTTGGAAAGAGAGGAGTTGGGCGCACGAGAATATCATGGCTGAGAAATTTAAGGACCTGGTTTGGCATGAATACAACTGACTTATTCCGTACAGCAGTGCAGAAAGTTAAAATTGCCTGTGTGATATCCAACATCCGAAACGGATAGGAACTATCAGAAGAAGATAACTGAGAACAATTTTTTCTAAGAATACAAATTAGGAAATTTTTTATAAGTGAAGACTTAACTGAACACTTTAAGCGCTTAACATAGATTAGGGTGCACACTGTTGCTATTAGGGTACGTTCCTTTTTAAAAATTATTTATTGTCGGAATTTTAAATTGTTAAATTGTCAGCTACATTATTGATTTTCGGTGATTTCTTAATATCTGTCAGGCACCAAAGTAAAATAAATTTTAATTTTATGGCATACCAATACGAGTTTTATTAATAACCAATAAATGTAAGTTATTACTATGATGATTATAACATACTATGATTATAGTTGGGCAATAGACTTTTAGATAAATAAATATTTTCATATTTACGTTAATAATTAAATATTTTTCATTAACAGGATATTAACACATATTCGTAACATTTCAATGTTAAGTTTTTCGAAAATAATCTCCACGTGCCGTACGCAGTGTTGCATAATATTTGTGTTACATCTACGTGCTGCACTTTTTCAAGGAATGAGTCATTATGTTTTAGTTCAGTCAGTCAAGTGCTCGTCGTTCGTATATAAAACACGCATTTCCTAGTATTTTATATTTCTGGCCACATAACTATGGTGTCAGAATAAACACTTGATAGGTATACTGACTGTGGCTTTACAAATTGACATACTAGTTTCATGTTTAAGTGGCCCTAAGCATAAACAAACCAAGAATTTGTTTCCCCGTTACCATACAAAAGATTAAATAACACAACTGGCAACTCACTGATACTAATGGAAATTTTTGTAAACAGTGATGTTGTCAAAATGAAGAGTGGGAGACGATTGTTCAATTAGCAAGCGCTAAACCAACTAATTACCTAATTTGTTGTCGTTGTATATCAATTCTCGTTTTACATGTAGTGTCGCGTACAGTGCTCACCAGAATGCCGAAGGTAAAATGTAATGAAAGTGCCCGGTTACACCAGTAGGTAAAGTATTTAAAGGTATATTCAGTTCAGATGGAAACATATGATATTGCTAGCCTTGTGAAAAAGCCTAAAAACGAATCAACGATCGCAAGTTACGCAACATCTATCCGGCAACACACATCACTGCCGCTTCACGTTCTAGCTCGAAACACTGCTTTCAGGTGAAACAGAAGCCTCCCTTTCCTCCGATTCTGTTCCTACAAAGTGTCGTGAATTTTTTCTGATTTGTATAGAGCTTCCATTTCAGCAGACATTCCTCTACACAAAGTAAACAATCTAGCGCGTAGAAGTTATCTCTTGAAGTACATAAACTTAGATCTTCCGGATGAGTCTACTTTAAGAAAACACTATCTTCCAAACTGCTATGAAGAAACATTAGAAAATATCAGAGCTGTCTGTGAAAATGAGAAAATATGGGTAAGCGTTGATGAAACAACGGACTCAAAAGGAAGAGAAGATGGAAATGTAGTTATTGATGTGCTTAAAAATGAGGAAATGTTTTCCGAACGTTCAATTTTGATTGTTTGTAGAAATGTCAGCAGCAAATCACATTACAGTCACTAGGTTGCTCAACGAAAGTATGCTTGTTGTGGTCAAAGTATATTAAGTACGATAACGTATTGCTTTTTACTATCGATGCAAAGTCGTATTTGAAGGAAGCAACGGAAGCCCTTTGTGTCAGATATCCGAAATTGATACAAGTTACCTGTGTTTTGCATGCTCTGCATAGAAAGTGTGAAACTATCCGATCTCTGCGTCCTAATGTGGACAGATTAGTATCAAATAGAGAGAAAGTGTTTGTTAAAACCCCTACTAGAACTATGTTTTCAAAAACAAAAATCCTAACCTTCTATTACCACCAGTACCCATTGTCACTCGCTGGGGGACTTCGGTTTCTGTAGTCTTATATAATGCTAATGATAATTTTGATAGTGTTAAGTCAGTTGTTGACGAATTGGACATTGATGAGTCTTCATCAATAGAGATCCTTAAAAATCTGTAAAGTGTAAAAAGTAAGTTGGCAAATATTTCTGCCACTTTGAGTATCTTGTGCGATTGGATAAGAAAACTCCAAAACATTCGGCAAACCTATTAACAGAAACTGTTAATAAAGTAAGTTTTGTTGAAAGTAAAGTCAGTTCTCTCACAAGATAAAAAATGGAAACCTTAAAATATAAATTTAACGTTGTATTTGTAAAAACACTGAATTTGAAATTGTAAGTAAAATTGCCAAAGTTGTAGGTCAGCAAGTAGACATTGAAAACATAAGTGTAAGTGGTGTTCCTCTTTTTAATTATGCCAGACTGACTCATTGTGACGTAGAACGGTCCTTTACCCCAATGTCGAGCTTTGTTCCGTGGTAATCGGTAGAGATTTGTAATGGACAGTTTAGAGATGGCGTTTACTGTGCACTGCAACTCCAGTTACATTTTAAAGAATGAACTGACGAGTTTATCAGCAAGTTTGGTGAGTATTTATAAACATTTATTCTGTTACAACCTGTTCGACGAATTGAACCTGCTTGCCCCAGATCAGCCCGAGACTTGAGACTTGTCCTTCGGGAAAAGTCTCAAACAACACGAAAAAACAACTTGTTTGATTACGTTAAACTAAAAGAAAACATTTTTAACTTTTTAAGAAATATTTTTTCGCTTCTTAGCACACAAAAGATAAATATATTCAGTTCTTTTTACTCCTAAAATCCAAATGATAATTATAATACATCCATACTTATGAAAAGTAGGGGTTGGAGGTAACTCAAATAAGCAGAAATTCCACGGCCTGATTGGGTACGTATGCCTAGTGGAGATTCGTTCGACACAGAAACACGGACACACAAGACCGTAACTCGCAATGTGTGTGTGTGTGTGTGGGGGGGGGGTGTATTCTCCTATAATCTCTATAAAGTCTTCCTTACAAGAATGCATTTTTATCTGTTATTAGCAACATAAGTAATAGAATACCTTTCAAATAAGTAAAATTAATAAAAACACTCTTCCAAGGAAAACGTGTTACATATAAAACACACACACGCACACACACTAACTTAGAGGTAGACAAATGAACGCAACACAAATAGCAAACCATCTAGAATAATTCATTTCATTTGAAAATAGACAAATTTATGTCGCGTAAGGATTTAGTTAAATATAATTTACATCGGCGACAGTTTGTTGTGCCTGGCAACCGTGGGAATTGTGTAGGCGTTACTGAAGAATTACGCTCAAAGAAACGTTTTTAACCGTTTACAGAAATATCGGTCTGAGATTACAATACATCTTGTCAATCGGTGTTGATAGTGCCATGCAAGGAAAATACGTTACAGCAGAGCAAAATTTTGTATTTTCACGAAACACTGTTGAGATTTTTTTACTCGTGTTAACGACGTGGACTGTAACGGATGAGTTAATTTTGAACATTAATCAAGGGAAGAGGGCTCTACTGTACCTGTTGCACATCTTCTTTACAACACACACGCACGCGCGCGCCCACACACACACACACACACACACACACACACAGAATAGGCTACGAATGTCTTTCTGTTTTAGGCTTATAACATAGATACATAGATACACTATTTGCAAAATCGTTACCTGCGTGCGTGTCTGACGATTCTATTTGTCGATAACGTATCCCATAAATACACTGAAATTAAACGCACTGGCTTTAAAATTTATAAATTAAGAACACTTGTATTTATAGCGGACTTCCATTTAAATGGATTGTTTGATAACAACATTGGCAGTGATTAAGCTCAATCTACCCCTTACGCGAATCACCTGCAGACCATTTCACGGTGCAGCCACCCAACCCTATTCAAGCCGTGGGTGCGATTCTCCTCCGTACCGAGTCGCAAAGCGCAGAGCAGGCGTGCAACAGGATGCTTATAAAATCCCCTCGGCGCTATTGAATTTCCCTCGTTTCGTATTCAGTTTTTGCTGTTATTACAGTGATTCAAGTGTACGCCTTTATGGTGCTACGTAAAAAGAGGGAAGCTGTGGAATGTAAAGGGAAGCTGTTAGCAATAAACATAACGAACATTTGCATTTCTCATTCAAGTTAAAAAAAAATGCAAGCACAGATTTATCCAATAGATTTTTGTACTTTTTTAAGTTAAAGTAGCTTATATGAAAAACCACAATGTTGTAAAATATGTTTCATATAGGTGTACAGAATAAACACTATTTACTTAAGGATAGAGAAACTTATATTATTCAGATCCGACAAGTCAAGTTTAGATCAGTATTGAACGAAATAGATATTATTATATACTTATCTTAATAGTAGTTAGGAAACATGCAACTATAGAAACAAATTTAAAAATAAAACTACAAGTACAACTACTATATTGAAGTGTTCAATTTTCTGATTATGTAGCTTTCATTCAAACTAATCTTATTTTGTAATCGTTTTTCGTAACAATTTTGTGTCCTCAATAATACAATTTTTTGCGCTTACAACTATAAGAACAGAAAATTATACAAAAATGTTATTAATGGGATGGTTTTTGCGAGGGCACTCGATCTCACACTATATACACTTCAAGATAATATAATAATACATTTTATTATTTTAAGCTTATGTAACCCATCATCATCATAATATTACTACGTTATGATCATTCCGTTTTTTAATGCACTTGGTGCGTTTAAATAACTTTGTTTGTAAATAATATTTTTATTGTCAGTTGATTTATAATACTCATGTTTATTCGCATTGATTTATGATAAAAATTAATTTCTCTTAATGTTTTCTACTTATATGCCTTTTTGTCGCTGTCTCTTATTTAATAAAAAATACTGATATCACGACTTATTCGCAGACTATGTAACACAAGATTTGCGGACCGTTTGTCGCACTTGCTTCCTGTTCCTCTATTGAGTGTTTTTTTTGGGTAGACGTGCAGTGTGTGGGACACCTTGAAAATATATATAATATAATATTACGTAACATAGTACAATACAGTTTAATTAATATTAATTTCCTTGCAAAAGTCTATATTTGTAGTTCAGCATCGGTTATTCGGATCAAATCCGCAATTTTCTAATCAATTGTTTTTCCGGATAATATAGGCGTTTAAAACATTTCGTTTGCGTTAAAAAGAAATGCTTCTTCACAAGTAATACTAGACAACAAATGAAAATCTTTGTCTGGATTGAAATTGTCCTATTTCATCGTTGGATGTATGTATTGGATACACCACCCTGCGTCATTGTCCGATGAAAAACAAATTCCGCCTAAGTGTCTGCGGGGTTCTACCATCGTATTGAGATGACTCACTACCGACGTAATCTTCGGCAATATGGTCACATTCTTCCTCTTTTCTTAGTCTGTTAAGACTATTAGATTTCTGCTCCGAGGGAAGCATAACACTTTACACCTGTGTGCCATTTTGTCACTTACGCACTAAAAAAATAAAACAACAAGGTGTGCCGTATTCCTACTAAATGAAAAGACGACTGAACTCATGAATACGAGGCTGGATGAGAAAGCAGTACAGTGAAAACCAATTGCAATTTTTATTTGTTAAAAGTAGAACGAGAATGTGTCTAAATCCCAGAGAATATTCGGCCTACTAAGTACTACATTGTGGGTTACCTTTAATACCTAACACTCAGATAAACGTTTTGCCCATCCCTGAATTTTGTTTTCACCTCCCTGTAAAATGTACCAGATATTGATGTTTCGGATAATTGCGTTAATCGACGCTATACTGTACTATATTAATTCTTGTGTAAGATTGCTGACGATTTGACGCATTGCAATTATAAATATTATTTTTACAATTACATTTTTTACAATTACATTAACTGTTATACGTCTGCATAATAATTCATTGGGTATCGTTTGAAATGTAGGCCTAGTTATTTTTCACATACAATAACGAATTGTTTCGGAAATGTAGCGTGTAAAAAGAATTTAAGAGACATCAATTAAATTCCAGAAACCGTGTGAAACATTTTTCTTAATTGGAATGCTTCACTTTGTATTATGAATTTGAGTTAATTTTTTTCGGAAAGACTCGCATGTTGTTTATAGCGTGTAATATATTTAAGATTGTCCGAGGAAAATGGTATGCACAGAAGAAAATTAACTATTCGCATGGTATAATAGTCATTTATAGGAGAATAACGGAGTGTACACTAAGCCGCGATTCAGTGGTGTGTGTTACAGTGTATCTGCCACAATTAAGTTATTACTTTATAGTAAAAATGAGTTAGTGACGTAAGTGGTATTGTTCAATTATTACAAAAATATTGTTAAAATTGTGAATAACGTATATTAGAAATAATATTTACAAGAAGTTTATTCGGATTAGGTGTTGGTTTAAATAAAGTTTGTGAATATTTCATTGTATACTAAGGTAAGTGCAGGTAATATGGCCATCCTTATTTAAATTCCTTATATATTTTTTGTATTTACGGGAAAACCAAAGTAAGGGGGTATATGGTCATAAACTATGTTTGTTTGGCTGTGTATGGACCACTTATAATTTCTTTATCTTTTGTATTTATGCTTTTTTCCGAACGTAAAAAAATCTTACATAGTGCAGGTAATATGCCCATATGCAGGTAATATGGCCAATGGTGTTTTCTTGCATTTTTATTCATATTATTTGGCAAGAAACAGTTTATAAATTTGAGTATTGGATACTGGGCTGAAAATAATTTAATAAAATATCATATTAAACAAAATTTATTGTCATTAATGATTTTTGAATAAAAAGTCTTATTAAAAAATGTATCACCATTATAAAATAAAATGTCTATACAATTTTTTTAAAGAAAAACGTTTTTTAAAGTCAAAAATAAAGAAGTAGCTTAAAAACATCAAACGTTAAGCTTTAAAAAACTTAAGGAAAATTATAAAATCAAATTTTTAACAAATTAAGTTTCATTTTAAGAAAAAAAGTTCATTCAAGAAGTACACTGAGGGCAAATGAATATGTCTTTATCGGCTTTTGTTAGGCCGACACACTCCTCGTGTGTGTACACACCACAAGTCGCGCATCTCCGCATGTCCTTGACTTCATCTACACCACATATGAAGCAAAACCAGCTTTCCTTTTCTGGACAAGTTGTTTTCTTCTTTCGAATATTTTTTTCGACAAGTTTCTTCTCACATGACTGTTCGACTTGTCTTAACTGTTTCTTACTTGGCACAATTTTAGAAGTGGCAGGAGTAGATGGATTCTGGTATGACCTAGTGGTATCTGTGAACAGTGACTTAGATAGAACCACAGCTCGAGAGTTCATCGATGGCTTTGTCACACGAGTAGTTTTACGCTGCTTGATTGGCGTTGGCATCACCTCATGAAGTGACGTCTGGTGTTCTTTTTCTTCTTCACTAGAGTAGTCACTCAGGTCACCTAAATGAATACTAGAATCTGATGAAGATGACGATGAAATGCATCGATATCGTTTCTGCTTCTTACTGTTTAAAGATGATTGACGAGGGAATGAGGACGGTGTACTTGTGACTAACGACGATGGACCCGCGACTGGAGATGATGGTCGAGCGACTGAAGACGATGGAACAGTGACAAGAGTATCATTTGTTTTGTTTTCTGTTACTAAACTTAAGTCTGTTACTTAGGTCTGGTACATTGGTAACTTCACTTGGTATAAACGCTTGCTCAGGTATTGCGTTTGGATTGAAAGGATACACACCAGACGCTTTAAATCCTGCTTTGACATTTTCTGGTTTCATGGCTTTGTCCCAGACAGGCGAGAAAATTTTACCAAACCTAGCTTTTGTTATGTCATCATGGTTTGTCTGATCGAGGAAGAGAAGAACTTGTTGGTCCCAGAATGTCTCAAACGGTCCATAGCAAGATTTGTCAAAAGGTTGCAATTCGTGGGTTGTGTTTGCCGGTAGGCAAAACAGAGTAATGTTGTGCTCTTCTGCTTTTTCTACAATAGTGTAGTCAAGGTGGCATTTTGCACCATCAAAAATTAAAAGGCATGAACCATTTGGTTTAAATCTTGAAAGTGGTCCAACCAAACACAAAATGCTTCGGTAGTCATGCTACCTTTTGAAGTCATTTGACAGTCAGATCCTGCTGGCAAGTTGTCCTTCCATTCCGGCTTCATGCGTTTCCCTTTCAAAAGAATCATTGGAGGGATGACGGTACCAATTGCATTCCCGCAACCAACTATTGTAACGCTTTCCCCATGCTCACAAAATGTACTCTCTTAGATCCCTTTTTGGCGTAAACTGCAGGATCCTTGTGTAAATGGAGGCGACGGCCTTTCTCGTCCGTATTAAAAATTCGCTCAGGAAATGTCATCAAATTCATTTCAACGAGTACTTTGCGTAGCTTGGTGAAATAATCGTTGACAATAAATTTGTTTAGTTTCATGGTTCTGGCCGGATTCATTCTCTCGCTTTTTCTTTTAGCTACCTCTGTATTCTTACCCAAAAACCCTCGCAACCAGTACCTTCCAGCTATTTGTTTATTTACTGAAAAATTGTGGGATATTTTGTTTTATTTACAAAATCTAAACACACAGAGTCTTATAATTTTTGAGGTAAGTGGATAGCCCACATCAGCAAGTCGAAATATTCTTTTACACAGTTCCTTTTCTTGATCGCTATTAAGCACTGCCTTCCGTCCTAATTTTGATTAAATGTAATTTTTTTCTAAAATGTAACGACGAAGAGTTCGCCGAGGAACGCCATACCTTTGAGCTGCAGCATTTGGAGTGAGCTCACCTTCCCTTACTGCGTTGAAAGCCCTAGTCATGCTCTCCTGGCTCCAAGCACCTCTTTTCTTTCCAGGAGTTAGTGGATTCATGTCTGGAACAAAAGAAAAAAAGAAAAAATAGTAACTTAGTAAATAAACTTAACTTATAATCAAAAAAGTAAATTTATTATCAAAACATAATTTTTACGAATTTATAATAAAAAAATTTATTTTTTTTCATGTAAAGTATAAGTTAATATAAAAAGTATTATGTAAGTTACTAAATAACAGTTTTTATATTTACAATTTTTATATATTTTAACAGTTTAACATTTTTACATTACTAAACTTATGAATAAAATAACTTATAACTTACAATAAATGCATACATAAACTTATTTAGAAGTGTTTAATCATGAGTTACTGTGTGCAGGTAATATGGCCAGGTGTTGTTAATATGGCCAACTGGCGGCCATATTATCTGCCTGACGCCACTTCTCAAAGAGTTACTTTTCATTTACTTAAACGGAATAGAAACTCCATAACCATTATATGACTGGAAAGAGCATTAAATAAGCTTCCAGAATAGATATATAGAAATAGTCATTATCAATTACATACAAGAAAATAAAAGCACGCTTATCTGCAATAATTTTATAACAGCCTTCCATTTGTTGTACAAATTACACTCTGAAGCTTTTCTTCCGCGCTAGTTAGACTTGATATTGCTGGGAGCGCTGTTATTGCCATCTCGTACCTCACAGAAGAGCATAGTAGCGCGATCTTTTGGATTAATTTTGAAGTACTTGCAGGACGACGATGTGGCCATATTATCTGCATTGGCCATATTTGCATCACCTACCTTGTATAGATTTGATTTCTTACCCAGATTGTCGTGTATGGAAGTAATTTATAAATTTAAGTATAAAGAAATCTTACATTTTTGTTTTTTTTTCTGTGACTTATAAAGTACTATATTAGGCTACATAAAAATGTTATTGAAACAGTGAAGCGAGTTCTCAGTTTTGACTCGACCGTTTGGCATTTGTCTGTCTGTCTATCTACTTATGGTATGTCTCAGGCTAACTTTTGATCGCATTAAGCGGTTTTCGTAAAACTTGACACACGTGTCCATACTTTTACTCTACAGAAACCTATTGTTTTTTACATTGAACCCCCAAAATATGGGGCAGGAAGCAACTTTGTGAGAGGATCCAACTTTCGAAAAAATCGGAGAAGTCCACGTATTACGTTAAATTACAGGAAATTTTAACCAAAATGCAAATTTAGTGTTCATTTTTAAAAATTTTGGGAAGTCAGGACCAAAAAGTGGGGCAAAAGTCTGATAAAATTGCAAATTTTGGGATATCAAATTGAAGAGAATTTTAACCAAAATCTGAATATAGGGTACAGTTTGAAAATTTCAAAATTTATTACCTCCAGGGCGTAAAAATGGGATGAAAAATATGAAAAATTGTAAAGATCCAGCCGGGTCTTTAAAGGAAATCCTAAAGGAAATTTTAATAGAAATCCGATTGACTGGAATTTTTGCGTTTATGTTTTCTCTACAATTGTTACTTTATTAAACAAAAAATAGTAGGGCAATCGAGATTTTCGTAATTTTTCTGATAATTGAAACATTAAATATCTAATATCAAAATGTATCCAATAATAGATACACTTTGTTCAAAATAATAAACGAGTTCCAAATATCTGGGAATATATTAAATATTATACTAGTATAATAAATATTACATAAAATCTACATACAAACTATTATAAAATAAAATTTTATAATCATAATTTTATAATCACACGCACACACGCACACACACACACACACACACATAATTAAGTATTAAACATGTATGTATTTATATATTTTCTTTGTAACTCTTGATGTTTCTTACAGTATCTGAGTATCTGTATGTTACATTATTATATAAATAATTAAATAATAATTAATGATTACTTCTGCAAGTAAATTTTCTTATTTTTTCTTGCTATATACATCTGACGCACGTTTCACAGATTCAGTCTATGTACTCAGGGGTTTATATAAATATATTATTATAAAAATAACTTTGCAGGGTGTTTTTACATGTGTGTATGTGCGTGTCTATATTACGTCCCAATATCTACACAAGAGATTTATCAGAATCGCTATATCAGGCATAAGAAAACTCACAAAGATAACCCCAACGCTTTAGTGTCACACAAATTCATTACCGGCCATGAATTCGATTTTAACAACACCAAAATTAAACATTACGAAAATAATTTTTTCAAAAGATGTGCACTGGAAATGATCCAAATAAAAATGATCCACTGCATTAATTTTCGTACGGATGCACAAAATTTTTCGTCCAGCTCTGCTCAGCTTATAGAGACCATTAAGCTATGATTTACGTAGAAAACGTATATAGTCAGTTTGTCGCTTACAGGATACTCATGTGTTAGTCTTCTTAATCATCTTAGCACGTTGTCAAATCTTAATGGTGTCACTCCCATATGCGGTTTTAAATCACACTGACTTCAGAACACGTGTTCTTTTTTACCTTCACAGCTCAAACGAACGTTGTAGAAATATCACCTGTTTGTGTTTATAAATAGGGCGTATGTTACGGGTAACAATTGTGCCTCACTCATCATATTATTTACTGTCACTTAGTTTAAACATGTAGTAATTCATAATGACACATATTCGATTACTTTCAAACTCAGTGCAATCGTCATCCGCGTTTTGCATAATTTAAACTTACGTGGAAAGAGAATATAGGTTCTATGTATATACCTATTTATTTGCGCGCGCACACGTGTGTAAATATGTGCGTGTGTGTGTGTGTTTGAGAGAGAGAGAGAGAGAGACAGAGAGAGAGAGAGAGTGAGAGGGGGGCTGATTTTAATGAGAGATGGTGACAGTGTTGGAGTGCGAGTGCGAGAAAGAGAGAGTGAGAGAGAGTGAGGGGGGGAGATAGTATGGCTGTCGACGACATCTACATAATTTTACAATAGACTATAGTACTTTGTATAGACTAAGTTCTCGGTAAATATTATTTTACAACAATATGAACATTAAGTTATAAAAATATTGTCACATAATAGACTGGTTTACCTTAATTGGGTGTTTGTAATATTTTGTAATTCTTCAATGTAAGTTTTTAATTCTCTACTGTTACTGTGTACATAATTTTCTGATGCATGAATAGTGTTTTCATTACCAGCAGTGGGCAAAAAATAATAATAATAACTTTTAATAATACAGTTGATTGAACATTCTTACAATCTCTATTCAGCTATAACATATTTTGTTATGCTATATGTAGACATGTATTGCTATCTGTACCAATTCCTATATACACTCTATAATTACTGCATCTATAATTATTTATAAAGACAGTTATGGAATTATTATATTATCAATATTTTAAATTGTAATATTGTATTACGGTAATTATGTTTTGGAGTATTTTAATTTTGTCTATGTATTAAAGTAAAACAATATGTAAGGAATGTAATTATTTTGCTGATGTAAAAAAATCTGTCCCAACTCTCTCTCTCTCTCTCTCTCTCTCTCTCTCTCTCTCTCTCTCTCTCTCTCTCTCTCTCTCTCACACACACACACACGCGCGCGCGCGCGCACACACACACGTTTTTTCAAGTAATTGACCTTGTTGTGTTTGATATTTTCTCTTGTATCCGTACACAGTTCCCGATAATGACAATAAATATTGTCGAAACGTCAACACAAATTCTGTAAAAATGTTATACTTTTACACATTTATGTGTTAAACAAATACAGTGTTATACTTATTGACCGATTTTCGCTAAAACTTCCATCGTTAAAATTTATTGATCGACGGCCACTACTAAATTAAGGAGTCATTAAAGAAATTATTGTGACAATTAGACCGATACAATATGTGTATATTCATATACTTCAAACACTTTTTGCTACAGTCTGTTTCTTCATGCATATGTTATTTATTTAATATTTGTAACTTCTTACCTCAAGGTATATATTATATATTATTTGGAACATGTTTCGCGAATCCTATTAAGATGGCTGAGGATGGGAAAAGTAGGATTCCCGAAACATGGAAACATGTTCCAAATACGGAAATAATATATCTTGAGGTAAGAAGTTACACATATTAAATAAATAATTTAGTTATTTGTATCAATTATTGAACTCCGTTTCATTATTTCCAAGACCCTGAACATTCCATGTTGCAACATTTAATATATCCGTTATTCCATTATTCTTGTTCTTGTCCTTATTCGCGCCAGGTTGTATACCTTTATTACCAATCCTAGTCCGAGGCATCGTGTGAAGCATAGGAGTATGTAAAATTTTACATGGGTTGGTTACCAGCCATCCGCATAACCCGCACACCGGACGACCAGGGACTTTTCTGTTGGGATTACCATACCTTAGCCGTTATGTTCCAGTTTTGAGGCGCCGGAAACTCGCCTTTCACCCTCTGTCGTTTGCTACATAACGCACACCCACTGTACGCCATGCATTGCCCGGGGGTCACGCGACATATAAGTAGGCCTATGTCTTCTTGAACGTGAGAGTAGGATTTATTGGTAGAGCTGTTAAACAGTGAGCGTTTCTCAGGGTTTTAGTATTATGTAGATAACGGCAATCTACACAATCCCCAAGACTCTTTACCAACATTCGACCCCCCCCCCCCAAAGGTTATCTGTTATCAAAAGGCTATAATTTGAACATTTCAACAGAAAAAACTAAGACCATGGCATTCCTAGGAAAAGATTCGATTCGCACAAAAATTGTAATTGAAAATAAAATTTTAGAACCAGTATCACATTGCAGTTACCTAGGATGTGATATTACATATGAAGAAGACAAAGATATTCTTAATAAAACAAACAACTTCCAAAGAATATGTGGGACATTACGGAGAACACTCAAAGGAAAGACCACAAAAGAAACACAAATAAAATTCTATAAGGTGATGGCAGTCCCCATGCTATTATACGGGTCCGAATCATGGGCACCAAGAAAGAAAGATTATAGATAGATGGAAACGTCTGAAATGAAATACCTTAAATCTGTGAAAGGTTGTGTAAGATTAGATCATATAAAGAACGAATATATAAGACAGGAACTAAAACTACAACCAGTAACGGAACTAGCAAAAAACTATAAAAAAAAGATGGAAAGAGCATTTTATGCGCATGTCTCCAGAAAGAATTCCAAGAAAAATCATGAATTATAAGCCAACCGGAAGAAGAAATGTTGGCAGACCTAGACGGAGATAGTGAAGCCGGAACAGGCAACCTGCCTAATCCTGGACAGATAGATGATGATGGTGATATCAATTATTTCATTATACTAGGGTACTTATCTATTCCCTGTTTGGCACTCATTATTAATTACCTAGCGTCCTTACGTTTGTTACCTTTTCAACGATTTATTCTACTCTACAGTTTAACAATTATGTTTTTACTATTTTTATGGGCACTTGTAAAAATTATACTTGTAAAATTTATAGAGAATATAAAATGATTTGTGAGGAATTAACGGTAAAAAACAATAAAAGCCAAGTTTCACATTATTTTCCTTGAATTTAAAAAATTCAAATATAGTACAGAGGTATAGTAGGTACTAATAAATTCTAATTCTAATTTATTTATAATTTACTCATTTCCCATACAGAAAGCGTAGTAAGCATAGTAACGCTTACATTTTTTAATCCTTATACACGTTGGAATTCAATAAGTGTGCTTTCGGTAAGCAGTGTTTATAACTTTAAAATTCTCAAATAATATTTCAATAAAAACATTTCAGGAACTACTGGTTGCTTTGAAGTTACAAATCTTAGTGTACAAGAAGATTAATCCTCTTAGAGTCGAGGAATTATTTATCACTACTGCTACCTTGGGTTATAGTGTTGGACGAACATTGTTACTAAGAGTACACGATTAACTACTGGCACACATGGTAATATGAAAACGCGGACATGGTGTGAAGAAACGGCTTCAAGTTTGCGTAAAGTTATCAGTTTTAAGTTAGTATAAAGTGATGAAATACTAGTGGTGCACACTTATGTTATTCACAAGAGAAAACTTAATTTTTTATTTATAAATTAAGCTAATAGATACGAGTCTCTTAAATGTAAGTTAAGTAGTGTCGTCTAGCAGCTTAGTCGTACGGATCGATTGAAATTATACAAAGCCGCTAAATAAATACTTAACAAACAACAATATCAAAAATGAAACCAAACATGTAAATCTTTTTATATTTTCTTAAATGCTAATTATTAGGACTGTCCCTACGTTACACTTGAAATTTAAGAAAATAAGGAAAAACAATAGGTAAACGTAAATTGCCATAAGTGAAAGTCTTTTTTTCAAATAATAATTTTGGATACAACATTGGGAGAATTTAAGTCAAGCCGCATTGCATGTAGAAAAGAATTCACATCCTCACTACGCATTATTTCAATTATTTTCGTTTAGTATATTTATAGAAAAAGTTCGAATTCCAACCCATGAGTAAGATAAATGTCCTCTAACAACGTTATCAGTGTCCTGTAGATCAAGAACAGTGGTAGGAATGCTACCTTCGAGCCTCTGGTCCTGCTCTGGGTTTCGTTCGGAGATTCACCTTCTACTCCCCGCCCGAGTACTGTTGGGTAAGCTTCCTCTTCTTCCCCTAAGACGGTTGACAATTTGCAACCTTTAGTCCTGGCCGGGCCCTTGCCGCGTAGCAGGAAAGAAAAGTAAGAGAACAAGAACTAGAAAGTACAGTTGAAGTATGAGAATGAAAGACTCTCAAGCTTTTAAAATCTAATAGCGTCGGTGTCGAAAAGATAAGAATTGAACGAGAAAAACCAGATGGCAAAAATTAAAGGAAACTGGACCCTACCCAAGACAGATTGAAGCAAGGTGAGAATTTAGATAGGGTAAATCGGGTGTACTAGACCCGTATCCACCAGGTGTGGACCCCCCCCCCCCCCGAAGTGACCTTTGGGACCGGAATAGGTAATTTGCCTAGTTACAAGAAGAAGAAGAAGAAGAAGACGTTTTAATCGAAATAGAGCGTCACATTGGGTGTTTGTAATATTTTGCAATTTTTCAATGTAAGTTTGTAATTCTCTACTGTTACTGTGTACATAATTTTCTGATGCATGGATAGTGTTTTCATTACCAGCAGTGGGCAAAAAATAATAACAATAACTTTTAATAATACAGTTGATTGAACATTCTTACAATCTGTATTCAGCTATAACATATTTTCTTATGCTATATGTAGACATGTATTGCTATCTGTACCAATTCCTATATACACTCTATAATTACTGCATCTATAATTATTTATAAAGATAATTAAGGAATTATTTTCTTGCGTCACGCTATTATGTCAGAAAAAATAAGACTCTTAGAAAATACTGGTACAATTATGTTATTAAATTAAACTAAAAATAAATTAAAATAAAATTTGGATTGCTATTAAACGAATGTAATCAACAGACATGTATTCAATAAAAGAGAAATTCTCCTTTTACTTCCATGTTCCATAAGGAAATGGAAGTATGGTGATGGCAAAAAAAATCGTGTTCGAGATTATTGCAGATTCTGATTGTACTACCCTCAAAACATGAAAAAAGTCATTATTCGAAATGTGTGTGTGTGTGTATGTCTTAGATTTTTTTCTATGGCAAACGATAACAGCCGAAAATTCAAACAGAATCAAATAATGTTTTGCATTCAGCCCTGATTTGTAGAGTACTCAAGACCTATTGTTTTTGGTGAAGATCGGTTAAGGGAAAGGGGTAGTTTACCAGCAACGTTTTATGTTTTAACAAGGGTATTTTCTATGGCAAACGATAACAGCCGCAAATTCAAACAGAATCAAATAATGTTTTGCATACAGCCCTGAATTATAGAGTCCTCAAGATGTATTGTTTTTGTTGAAGATCGGTTTAGGGAAAGGTGTAGTTTACCTGCAACGTTTTATGTTTTGACATAGGTAATTTTTTCTGTGACGAATGATAACTGCCGTAAATTCAATCAAAATCAAATAATGTTTTGCATACCTTCCTGATCTATAGAGAACTCAATGTCTGTTGATTTTGGTAAAGATCGGTTAAGGCAAAGGGGTAGTTTACCTGCAAAATTATATGTTTTAACAACGGTAATTTTTTTATGGCGAACGATAACTGCCGCACATTCAAACATAATCAAATATTGTTTTTCATACGTTCATCAATTGTAAAAGACTGAAGGCTTGTTGATTTTGGTGAAGATCGGTTAAGGGAAAGGAGTAGTTTACCTGCCACATTTTATGTTTTAACAAGAGTAATTGTTTCTATGACGAACGATAACTGCCGCACATTTAAACAGAATCAAATAATTTTGTGCATAACTTCCTCAATTGTAGATAACTCAAGGTCTGTTGATTTTGTTGAAGATCGGTTAAGTGAAATGGGTAGTTTACCTGCAACATTTTGTTGTAACAAGAGAACGTTTTTCATGAAGAACGATAACTGCCGTAAATTCAAACAGAATCAAATAATTTTTTACATATGTGCCTGAGTTGTAGAGGACTCATGGCCTATTGATTTTGGTGAAGATCGGTTAAGGGAAAAGGGTAGTTTACCTGCCACTTTTAATGTTTTAACAAGAGTAATTGCTTCTATGGCAAACGATAACTGCCGCACATTCAAACAGAATCAAATAATGTTTCGCATACAGCCCTGAATTGTAGATTTCTCAAGACCTATTGTTTTTGGTGAAGATTGGTTAAGGGAAAGGGGTAGTTTACCTGCAACATTTTATGTTGTAACAAGAGAAATATTTTCATGACGAACGATAACTGCCGTAAATTCAAACAGAATCAAATAATTTTTTACATAGGCCTATGTGCATGAGTTGTAGAAGACTCAAGGCCTGTTGATTTTGGTGAAGATCAGTTACGGGGAAAGGGCAGTTTACCTGAAACATTTTTTGTTTTAACAAGAGTAAAGTACTTAATTTTGATAAATAAAGTATCCTGATAAGAAGGTCTTAATAATCCACTGTAGAAACGTAGATGAAATATCTATAAATGAAGAGGCTAGTTGAATGGGGTGGAGGTAATTTTCTATAAATGAAAATTATAGTTGAAGGGGGAGGGGATGATTTTTATGTGTACTACGTTATCGGGAACAAAGTAGTAGTTTGTTGTTAAAATTCCTTCCCGGGCTGTTTGGCCGTAGTCCAATGTTTTCTGCAAAACCAGATGTTTCGGCAGTGCCGTCGACTGTGATTATCAGTGAAAATCAGTGCGATAACCTGTGGTGTGGTATACGTTAGTGACCACAGTACTGTGGTTAAGGCTGAAGCAATAAGTGGAAAGAAGTAGTTTCTATGGAAACATTTCATTTCGTAAATGATTTTAAATATAAATCTTAGAACATGGAAGTCATGTATGGTTCTCCATACCGATATTTTCGTTTTAGGGTAGTTAATAAGGTTACGCCTTTATGTCGATGTTGTCTGTCCTACGCCGGTAACGAAACACGGTAGAGATCGTAGGCGTTAAGCGATATCACGCGAGTTCCGCCTTTAAAATTCTGTATTGTGTTTAAAAACAACAGTAATGAGATTGAAGTATGGTGACAGTTGTTGTGAACAGAGTTGATATAATGATCTTCCTACACTGTGTGGTTTGTCATAAACACAGCGGTGTAGTTTTGTGTTCCCACGTTCTCGCCGACAGCAGTGACTTTATGCCGGTATCTGGTGTACAAGACGTAAGCAGGAGCAAGGAAGAACGCCGAGTACAGGCATTCAATGCGCTTATTAGGCAAGTGCGATCCAAATGAAGATAGTAGTTTAACGCGTACGGGGAGGTTTACTTTACGTTTAGAGCTTTCGCTGATTGTTTAATGGAGTTTAAATAATACCGAATAAGGCGAATCAAGGGCCTGTCTATTATGAGAACATTAAACCTTTGGATAGCGTTTGAGAACGTCTTTGAATAGTCTAATTGCAGGATCTAAGAAACAGGTATTGAATTGCATGTGGGCTTCACTAATACTTTTCCGATATCATTGTATTCTCCGTTTACCTCTTTGTATTTTAATGTAATGCTGCCAGTAGAGTCTGTCCTCAAACATTCTTCCTACAGTCTGTGCGAACCCTAAAAAAGCATTGCGCTAATGGACTACAGTGATGACAAACGGAACACCATTATTGTATTGTGGTCGAGACACCGCACACCTCACAGATACCTTCTCTTTCTCGTTCATCACTC
This sequence comes from Magicicada septendecula, assembly GCA_034769895.1. Taxonomy (NCBI): domain Eukaryota; kingdom Metazoa; phylum Arthropoda; class Insecta; order Hemiptera; family Cicadidae; genus Magicicada; species Magicicada septendecula. Next base: position 417,460,561 of record CM068369.1, read on the forward strand.
TCTCTCTCTTTCTCTGTCTCTCCCCCTCTCTCAGTAAGTTAAAGGCGCACGCGTGTGTGATTATTTAACAACTAGCAGGTACCCGCGGCTTCGCACGCGAATATTTGTATATGATTGTTGTGGTAACTGTCGAGTTGGTAAATTGCTAATGGTACATCTATATTAATAATATTCTTATATTGTAGGCCTAAGTTATGACTATCCAAAATGTGCGAAGCAATAGATCCATCATTCGTGTTTCCTCGATAAGTAAAATCAAAATTTAATAGATATTTACAAACATGCAGTAACACAATTAGATGAAATGTTTATTCGTATAGAATAATACAAATAGTGTATACATAATTATATTGATATAAGTTAGTCAATATCTTACGTGCTAAGTCAGTCTTAAACTTTTTGGTAGAATCCTTATATATGTAAATGTATCACAGTCGAGTATACTCAATTTTTATATAAATTTTTACACCAGTGCCTCGTTATAAACTACATTTTTCGTTCTGCTGTTATCAGAGCAAATAAAGAGCTCGCTGCTTCTGCTTACTCGAGAACATGCCACATTTAGTTGTCCGTGAGAAAAGCAAGCAGCTCATAAATCCACACCAGCTGTACGTAAAGGTGAGCTGGTAATCCTGATGCAGATAAAGTATTCAAAAACTCGTTGGGTAATGTACTGCATCCTCTTCGTTCAAAACTGTATTAACGGAGTGATAAGTTTATTCGTCTCCTGGACATTTTTGCAATATGCAGCTATCTATGGCATTTACTTGTTCGTTTCTTGGTGCTAGTATCACACGCTCACATAACCACACACCATCGTGCAAATTTATAGACTCAATATGTCCATAAACCTTTTCGATCAACTCTGCCAGTGAAGAAACTGTACGACATAATGATGGCGGTAAACATATCGCACCGTCTGTCTCTAGTATCTTACCATCTCCAAGGTTTAATAAAGTAGTAGAAAATTCGTGAATATCTGCATCACCTCCAAGTTGGACTCTCATGTTTATTGTGAGTGATACTGTGTGAACGGTACGTCATACATTCGATCGTTTGACGCAAGCGTTTACTTCATCAGCTCTGGTACCTCGCGTAACTACGAGCAATTTTTGTCTGAAATCTCCGGCAAAGAGACAAGTTATTACACCCATAAATCTGTTGTCATTGCACAAATCTCGTAGAGTTCTATCGAGAGCATCTACTGATTTTTTAAGGTTTACTCATCCCAAACAATCAAGTCTGCATTTCTAATCAATTCCGCTTTAGCATTATTTTTGGAAATATTGCACACTGGAAATTTGCTGCAATTAAAATCTATTGGTATTTTAAATAAGGAATGAGCCGTTTTTCCGCCAGGTAATAATGTAGCAGCGCTTCCCGAGGAAGCTGCTGCTAATGCGATCTTGCCTTCGCTTCTCAACTTCGAAAGAGTCAATTTGATTAAAAATGTTTTACCTGTGCCCCCTGCTGCATCAAGGTAAAATGCATTTCCAGATTTACAGTAAACACTTTGAAGAATGAGTTGATATATATATTTATTTCTTTGTTCGTCTGTCAGTAATCTTTCATTCTCTTCAACTGTAGAAAGTAGCTGTTGTCTGTCATAATTGGTTTCAGAAAGATATTCCTTTGAAATGTTTTGCACGGTAGACTGTGGATTTGGTAATCCGTATTGAGCTATCGGATTACCATCGACAGAAGTAATAAAATTGTAAAAGTAGTAAACAACTATTTTTAATGCTTTCCTTGTATAAACTCAAATCAGCATCAGGAATTCGACGTATAATGTCTCGAGTCAAGTCTTCAGAGAAGTGGTCTTTGTATTTAATCCACAATGCACTCGGGTTTGAAATACTGCAGAACACCAACATTATCGCAAAAAGGTTGTCTCATTTTGTCAGGGCTAGCAAATAAACTTGCCTCTGACAATGTGTCGTTCCAATGATTGTCATTCACTAGGAGATCAAGAGCTTGGCATGCAGCTTGAAACGTTGGATGAATTACGTTGTCGACAGTCTTGATATTTTCAAATGAATTAGGGCCACGTACATTGTGCAGAAGTAAACGAAGAAAATAACATTCATGATTGTTTGGATGAACTGTATACACTCGACCCAACACGTGTTCACGATGTTCTCGTACGTTCTCGCTCCCTTCTAATAAGACCTATCGACGTCTACGTTGAAATTTTCCTGTCTGCCTATTGAAAGTGTAATATGCTGGCACTTCTTCGTACAACAAAGTTTTGGCAAAGTCATCTTCCCGACATAGATTAAAAAATGGCATGAGAGTGGTGTTTCTTGGATTTTCTATTCTTTCGTGCAAATTATCTTGACGAAAATAAACTCTCTGTCCATTTTCGAGATGTAGATCTAGATGAATAACAAGTGGAAAACGCTCATGTATAGGGAAAGAAAAGATTTTCCATATAGCTTCAGATGTGCTTATGTATCGACCATTTTAAAACTGTAATACCTCATCGTAAGAATTTTGGGGTCAAGCTGATACCTCCCCGTGGTGACCCTGTATAGCAACACAGTTGTGAACCAAATCAGCAGTCGCTTCTTTTAGAACTCCTCCGTTGTATTTGTGTGATGCAAACAGACACATCCAACAGTTCTTCTCAGAACTATTTTAGACAGCCTTCCCGTAGGAAGCGCAATCATCCTGATAGATTAAAAGTAAACATTTGGAATATTGATGACGAACACATTAAAAATGTGCGAAAATCTTATAGCATTGACAAGAACATTATTATGAGACACCAAGGAATAGGAAAACTTAAAAGGATAGAGTTGTGGTGTCGCAACAGGAAAAGTGCAGAAGAACTGTACACGCACATCATAAGTATAAAACGTAATGTTGTAAAGAAGCGACACGTCTCTATAGGAACTACTTACAAAGATCGGAAAAGGAGGACCAAACAAGCAAACACTCCGATCATAGAAAAACGATTGACATTTATGCATTGGAACGCGCGTTCTCTAATGAACAAAGTAGAGGAGTTGAAGCAAGTCATCGATGATACTCAAGTTAAAGTTATCTGTGTACAAGAAGCCTGTTTACCTCTGGATGAAAAGCGACACCCTCGCTTTAAGGATTTTAGAATTTTCAATTTCTCTCGACCAAATAAAAGAGGAGGGGGTGTAGCCTCCATTATTCACAGATCGGTGGTGGTGAGCAATCATAAGCAAATTATCACAACTAATATGGAAGTGTTAACCTGTGATATAACATTAAGTCAGGATGTCGTGGTAAAGTTAAGAAACGTTTACATTTTTAATCAAAACGTAACGCTGGACGAGCTATTAAAATTGGATTGCTCCACCAAGTACCTACTCATTATGGGGGATTTCAATGCCAAACATGCGGCATGGAATGAGGGAGCCGAGAATAGAAACGGCCCACTGGTGTACAACTGGATTCTCTTCTCTAATCTTATACTCCTAAACCAGAACAAAGAGCCGACGTATCAATCACCCAGTTCGGGATCTCTCAGCACACTGGACCTGACCCTCATCTCACCAGATATGATCGATATAATCAAAGATTGGCGTATAAAAAGTGACCTCACTAGCGACCATTTTCCTATTTTTTTCTGCGTCGATTCGGGAAAGAATGATCAAGCACGAAACGCCATCACCACTAAGTTCAAAGTGAAAGAAGCAAACTGGACTCTCTTTAAGCTCCACACGAGCAACTGTAACGCAAACAGTATTGATGAAATCGAAAATAGTATAATAACCGCCGCCTCAAAGTGCATCCCAACTTCAAAACCAAACAGACGGAAAAAGCCTTCTAATATTTGGTGGACAAAGGAAATATCGGCATTAAGAAAGGCAAGACAAAGGGCTAGGAAGCAGTGGAAGAAATTCCGGACACCCGCGTTCAGGAGTGAGTACAACAAAGCCTCTGCTAAATGTAAAAGAGCGGTGAAAGCAGCAAACAGAACATCTTTGTTAATGGGATAAACTCAAACACTCCATGTTCGGCAGTATGGAAGCGATTCAGGGCAATCCAAGGTAAAGCGGACCAAAAAATTTTTCAAATTCAAACAGCCACTGGTCTCACGGTCACCAGCGAGAGGGAAATTGCTGAAGTTTTTAACAAGATGTACATGGGAAAATCAGGTGACGAACCGATTTGGCCTTCCCATCTTAAACCTCGGAAGCACAGATTCTCGGTGGAGTTAGACGCAGCAATATCACAAAAGGATGACTGCGACCCACCGTTTACAAGCTCTGAAATGAGAGCTGCAATAGATCAACTCAAACCGTTTACTCCCGGAGGGGACAATGTGCACAATTTAATGATTCAAAATTGCTCGGAAGACCTGTTGCATGAACTACTGCTCTGTCTGAACCGTATCTGGGTGTCTGGGGAAATACCGCAGAAATGGAAACAGGCCATTATAATTCCTCTGTTAAAAACCGGGAAACCTCCGGAACTGGCTTCGTCTTACAGACCCATAGCCCTAACATCATGCCCTGGCAAACTTCTGGAGAGGTTGGTCAACAATCGTCTAACGTGGAGGCTTGAAAAACGCGCTATTCTCAGCCCGCACCAATTTGGGTTCAGGCCGAAAAGAAGTACGTGCGATGCTCTTCTATATTTCTCCGAAAGTATCTATTCAGGGTTCTCAAACAATGAATGTACGACAGCAGTGTTGATTGACTTCGAAGCCGCATTCGACCGAGTTTCAAGGATATCGATCATCGCACAATGCATGAAAATTGGGTTGAAAGGCAATATTTTACAATACATTGTCCATTTCCTCAGAGACAGGACAATCAAAACAAAAATAAATGAAACCCTCCCCACCGAAGGAACTACTCTTAATCGACTACCGCAAGGTTCCGTCATCAGCCCAACACTTTTTAATATTGTTCTTCAAGACTTGGTAAATGTGATCCCAACAAACGTGTCTGTGGCGATTTTTGCAGATGATATTACGATCTGATCAACGCATAAGGAACCGGAAATTGCGACAAATAGAGTTCAAGAATCTCTCGATAAAATTTACCAATGGTCCGAAAAATGGGGTTTAGTCATCTCCACTGCAAAAACAGAAGTGTGTTTTTTCTCTAGGCGCTACACCCACAAACATTATAAGCCGTTGCTGAAACTCAATAAAAGTGCCCTCCCCTATAACGCGAACCCTATACTTTTAGGAATAAAGCTGGATCCCAAACTCCTATAGAGGGATCAGGTAAGCTACACTATTGAAAAGTGTATCAGCAGACTGAATGCTCTAAAAGTGATTGCTAGTAGAGAATGGGGTGCAGACACGTACATTTTAAGACAATTTTATCAGTCTTTTGTAAGATCCAAAATCCTATATTCGTGTGAAGTGTGGGGAGGAGCGGCTGAAACACACATCAAGAAATTGCAAACGTTCCAGAATGTTGCGCTTAGAATTTGTTTGGGCTGCCCAAAAACAACAAGTGTTCAAGCAATGGAAATCGAGCTGGCAATCGAACCACTGGATCTTTACATCCAAACCAGAAAGTGGAGGAAGCACTTCCAATTGCAAGCTATCCAGCCAGTAAAAGGCTTTAACGAGGTTAACATCCGGCAATCTCTATTCAACCACCGAAATAGGCCAGGCGGAGTTTTAGAATTCATTCAGCCTGAGTTGATCCCGGCTGTTTTTGATATCCCGCCCTGGCTACGTGACCAACTAAAGGCATGTACAAAAATTCCTGGTTCACTGACCAAAGGACAAGACTTGCCAGCACTTCTAAGGGAAGTGTGAATCACATTGATTCAGGAAAAATATCATGGATTCGCCAAAATATACACTGACGGTTCTGTTGACAAAGTCAACAATAAAGGAGGAGCTGCTTATTATTGCCCAGAAACAGGTGACTCTTTTTCATTGCCCTGCGACGCATCCTCAAGTATGAACGCTGAATTATTGGCCCTAAATGCTGCACTGGAGTTTTGCAAAGCCATCGATGCGCGTGACATCTTCATTCTCACGGACTCCATGTCTTCTATACAGGCCTTACAAGCGCAGAACACCACAGATTATTACTTTCGAACATCGGAAATCCTGCAACAACTTAATAGTTTAAAAGGTAAGAATGTTGTTTTTCAATGGATTCCAAGTCACTGCGGGATTCATGGAAATGAAGTAGCAGATATTCTTGCCAGTAAAGCTTGCTGCATGGGCCCTGTACAGGCGCAGCGTTATTCTCTGACACAGTGTAAAGAAGCAGTCAGGAAGTTCTTCATTGACTCCTGGAAACGGAGATGGGAGAATTGTAGCACCGGACGCGAGTACTTCGCCATCCAAAGATCCACAAACCGCCAAAAAATCTATAAAGGGATGCCTCGATCTGTGGCGTCATTTGCGGCAAGAGCACGAATGGGTCACATCGTGAGAACAGGTACCTGCATAGGTTTCACCTAAAAGGCAGTCCTCTTTGTGGAATGTGCAAGGAGCAGGACGAAACCCTAAATCACATTCTCTTGGATTGCCCGGCAACGCTACCGAGGGAAAATCTTAAACGCAAAATGGCCGGAGAAAAAACTCTGGATAAAATACTATCCGAGAGTTGTTGGTGGCCGCTAGCAGCAGACACTTACAGGAGACATCGAGCCATCGAAGCAGCCAGCCTCGGATGCTCGTATTAAGAAGTAAGAAGTAAGTACAGTAAGAATTTTGTATACCAATCGTAGCTAGATCGGAGCGTTTATTGACGTATTTACATATATATTTAAAGGATTTTACACTACTACACAATTCAACATTGATGTGAGCACCAAAAGCTCGTGAAAGCACCGGTGAGTATGGAACTATCCATCTATTGTCAACTATCAAAATCTCTTCTCTCAAATAGATTTCACACTGAAAACCTCCATCTTCAGGACTTAGTCGGCGATAATTAGGGTAGCTGTCATCATTTATCGTCGTTTCTTTTGTAAACGATTTAGGATATCGCTTAGTACACTGACCCTCCTTCATACATGATGACTGTGGATTAATTTTCCGCATGGCCCATGAATCATATGTGTTTTAACTATATCATAAAGCTCTGGATCTTTATCAGAGTCCGGCAGCTCTGAACTAATCACAGAATCTATCTGATCTGGTCGTATTTTTTTCTTCGAACCAGAGCAACATATGCGCATACGGCAAACCTCGTTTTTGCCACTCTACGCTGTACATGAAGCAGACAACTGAACCAAAAATTTTACCTTTCACTAAGAAATCCATTAATTTCTTCAATTTCAGATGAAATACGCGTGCTACCAAGTCGTGTCAATCTTGAGCTGAAAAGCCTTGATGCAACTCCTGGACGATCTCTTTCTACTTAGGATTTGTAGTGAACGTAATAAATAAATCAGGCCGCGAGTATTTGCGTACGTAGCAAAAAGCGTCTTGCGTTCGCTCATGCATATATCGTGGACCTCCTGTGAAACTTGAGGGTAGAATGACCAAGAGGCCTAAATTATCAAAACTTCCATTATTTCGTAATGCATCTTGCAAATGTATGTAATTCTCAGCTCTTAACTGAGTTTGATGAGTACGGATGTATATAAGCCTTTCCGTCTCTATCTTAGCATACATGTCAACAATATATTGATTCAGAAGCTGTTTGTAATAAATTAAATGATTGTACTCATCTTTTCTCATCATCAGTCTGTACGAATAAAATTGTAGAGCTGAAACTTTCTTAGTAGTTTGTAACCCAGTCTGAGGATCGACTAATTTCAATCTAAAATGATAACCATATTCTCCTCTGCAAAACCTTAAAGGGTACTGTAAAGCATCATAAGCTCGATGTGTTTCTGCAATTCGATGTAGCGTATGATCCCTCGCACGGATTATTATATCGCGTTTATCGCATTCCTGGTTAACTAAAACTACTACCACGTCATCAGTTGTCGGTGCATTGTAGCGACCCCTGTGCTCTTCATTATTTTCTTTTCGATCAGCATGAATCACAATATTGTACTGTTATTATTCGCAGATGTTACAAATTCTAAGGAACTTTTCAGTTCATTAGCATATGGGTTGATTGCGTGAAGTAAATTTTGAAGTTCTGTTACTAATGTATTATCCAAGTTACGAATATGATCCATTCTTGTTTCAGCTTGCTGTAAATAATCAGCTATGAAATACACCTGTAGAAATTTAGTATTTCGTTTTGTGTGGGGAGTAGTGATCCCATTAGGTGATATACTTGCCCTTGAATTTTGAAAGTAGGCGTGAAGCTCCCTTCGACTATTTCATTGGCTCCGAATGATGTAAATTGAAAAGCCGAATTGTACGATCTTAATGCATTCAAAAAATTTTTCGTTAAAAGATGTTCTCCATTTAATAATGATTTTAACGGTTCTGGAGGAGGAAGTATAGGATCTAATCGCACTTTTCCTGCAGAGCAACATAATCCATGTGATTCATTTTTCCACTTTAAAGCTTTGCAATGAGGGTAAACCATACTCGGTAACCCGATATCTGTTTCATTCGCGTAGTTAATAACTGGATTATAATTGAAATCACTATTTAACTTTGCATTCCATCGCAAAGTAGGACCTCATGATCTGAGAGTCGCTTGCCTGCGTCTTTGTGCCGCTAATCTATTTTCACGATTCCTAGGACTTTCAACCCGTGAGACTTCTTCTAATCCAGATCTTTCTGAAGAGTTTCCAGGAGCTGATTGCATTTCCACTCCTTCGACATCATGCTTTGATTGTAGAATTTGTTACAAGTTTCCTATAGCGTTTAATTCTTAAGATACCAAATTTGATGAATTTATCAAGATTTTATCTTGATAAAAGTGCTGGAGTGTTTACGCCTGGCCCGCAACCTACAGTTTTAAGAAAAAATTTCGCCTTCAGAAATGTCCCCACCACCGAACATTTCCACTTATAACGTCTGAGTTCAAAATGTCCTCACGTCATTATGTCACGATAAAAAATGACAAAGTCAGAAATGTCGGCGTTTCGACGGAAATATTGTACATAGTTTTTTATTCACTATTTTAGACTAAATTTGTTTTTTTCATTCAATATTTGTTACATTTCTTTTATTTTTTTTTTAACTTTTCTATTTTAATATTTACGAGCTCATTAATTATGTAACCCCTTTTTGTATATGCCTATTTTATTTTATTTTTTATATATCATATTTATTTACATTTTAAAGTCAATGAACAGAATTATGTAAGTTATACATATTCGTGGTATAAATGTTACTGTTAACAATTTCACCTTATCGCCTAAAGGACTCTATTTAGCTTTGTTTATTTTATCGCCACATTCTTACAGAATTATTGTAATTCTATAAACTAAACACAGGGCTATGGAGTAATAGTTTTCAGATAGGTACAAAACACGAAGGAATTTTTGTGTATGATACGTATAATTAGCAAGAAGTTGTGACTTGTTGAACGAAGCTTAACAGACCACTTTGAAGAGGCCAGTCCACGTGTGAACATATTTTATACTATATTTTTTAAACAATAATATACAAAAATCAATGACATATGAAATAGTTACCATCGTAGCTACCAAATATTAAATACACAAATGTGAAAAATGAAAATGAAATCTAGTAAGTTTAACAATGAATGTTATAAAAAAAATTATACAATAACGAATTATGAAAATAAAAAAGTTTAAAACAGATACCGAGTTTTAATTGAGATTTAATGATGCGAGGACATTTTGGACAGAGATCTTATTAAGGGGACGTTTTGTCATGGGGACATTTGTGAAGACAACATTGTAATGTGGTTCGGTAAGCAGGTTATGTAAAAATTCAATGTACCATGGTCCCTCGAAATGCCGCAATCCCTAACTGTTTTTATTTCGAAAAATCAAATTCAAATTGCTTAGTAAACAATGAAACAATTAGTATCTGTGTAAAGTGTTTTAATAATAAAATTCTGGTAGAACATTATGTTTCATTCCTTACCGTATTCGAAATATGCGGTTAATTTTCAATTACATTTGATAAATGCTGACGCGGCTTCAACCCACGCTGCATTTATCAAATGATGACAGCCGACATTACGGTAATGTTTCGGCTGTACAAAATGAACGGAAACGGTGTCATCACCTGTGACTGAAATTTACGGCACTGCCTCACACACAATTAGGACAAATGATGAGTTTATTTTGTACTGCGGATGTTAAAAAGAATGAATCATTGTTAGAAAATTAGCAGTAAAGAACCAAGCGAAACTGTTCATTATCATTACAAAGAGATTTCTTTTGTTGCTGAACGAGAGACGGCGTGATGCTCATCGAGCCCGTGATGCGAAGCATGTATGTTTGGACGTCTCCACCACTTAACGGAACCTTACTTTCGAAAAAAGAAATTCGTCGTGTTCTCACGCCTGGAGCGTCGGTGACGGTCTATTGTCCGTGGTCAACCATTCAGACGGTAGTTACAGGCGCCTAAAATGAACTACACACTATTATTTGAGTATTTATTTGAAAAGTGGTAATTACTACTAAATCAGTCCAGCTGGATTCTTAAGCGAAAAATTTATTACTGATAAAGTCAGTAATACAAAAAAGTTGTTAAAATTGGTAAATTCTTAAACTTCTTTCTTCTGTTGTTTCCAAAATTCGTTCAATTGTTACTTTGATAATTTTTGTTTGCATTGGTATCTTTTTATATTTTTATTTATTCATCGATTTACTATTTTTTTTTTTTAATACAGCGAATAATCCACCAAAGAAATATAAAGTCCAATACCCGTTGAACCGATATAAAAAACCGTTAGGGAGAACTGTTTAAAATGTGTGTATGTTTGAACTGTGCTTGCGTGTTTGTGTACTTGGGGGTGCGATAAAAACTAATAACCTGTTTAATATTTAATCTGGTAGAATTTCTATTTACATTTCCTTCTGTTTACTTTTCAGAGAGGAGAGCCCCCTCCCTCCGCCAACTAGCCTTCGTGTGTCATCTATCCAAATTTCTTACGTTGGCATGTGGCGTTTGATTGTAGAAGTCGAAGCACATGATCGTAAAACCGGGTTTATATATTTGTCCCTTCGTCTCAGTTACCGGATTTGTCGATCACCTTCAGTTTCTTCCATCTTGAGTCAATCTATTCATATCCTGATATTCTTTCTTAGGATTTCCAATCGCTGCATTGTCCTCCAGCCCTTCAACCCTCCCAGCACCATCTATCACCAAAGAGGGTCTTTACCCGTCTTCCTTATCCCACCAACCAGTCCTGCCTTCTCCTCAAATTTCTCCTTTCTCCCATTATTTCCAAAACCGGTTAATTTGTTTCTTTCTTACTTTTCGTTTGTTTTATTACTTTTTGTTTGTTTCGTAACATTTAATATTTTTTATTTTAAACTAGCAAATTATAAAATAATAATACAGTTTTTTAACTCGAGAATCGTCTTAAAAATAATTTTGAGTTTTCTTAAACGAATACTATATAGACTATGTTTAAGTATGTTGTACATTCTTAGAAAGTGATCTATTGGTCGATGCGATGTGAAGCATAAATAATACTTCATAATTGTTAAACAAAATATAACAATATAACAATTATCATTGTTTACATTATCATTGTTTATACACGTCGTATGTATCATTCATGTGATCAGGAGGAAGTATCGCATTTGATCGCTCGTGTCCGTGCCTAATGCCTTCGTTTTCTGAAGGTGTTACTGTCCTGAACAAGGGGATCTGCTGTAGCACAATGTTTTGTTGTCAGCTGAGACATATTATTTTCTCCTAAATAATCGACTAAGTAAAAGTTACTTCAACAATTTCGATTTGTTTATGATCAAAATCCTACGTAATAGATTAAAAAGGTGAAACACCGCACTCCAGGGTACTAGATAGCCATCGTATTTCTCTCCTGTCATTGAATACGGATTAAGAAAATAATTAAGCACTCTCAAGCAATAAGTTTATTATAAACTAAATATTAATCAACTTATTCATGTTGTAAAAGAAAATTAACAACATCGAGTAAATGTAATTATAAACTCATGTTCTCTGGTATCCAAGTCACGTCTTTACAGATTAAAATATATTACCTTTTATCCGCCGCGTGACTTCTTATTGTTTTTTATTTAAATTACGCGTTTCGAAGCACAAGGCCTCATCTTCAGATTTCAGTCCCGTGTGGACGTCGTTATCACATTAAAATTAAACTATTACACATTAAAGTAAACCACACTACACACGTGAGGTATAGTGTGTATAAAACCAGTTATACCTTGAGCGCTTCGCGAGCCAGCAAAGGGTGCGCACCCAGACATCGGTTCACGTGTGTAGTGTGGTTTACTTTAATGTGATAACGACGTCCACACGGGACTGAAATCTGAAGATGAGGCCTTGTGCTTCGAAACGCGTAATTTAAATAAAAAACAATAAGAAGTCACACGACGGATAAAAAGGTAATATATTTTAATCTGAAATGTAATTAATTGATTGATGTTCATAAGATTAAGAACTTTAATGTACAGTTTGTTGTATACTGTAAGGTACAATTTGTAAAAGCTCGGAGTTATGTTAGCTTCTAGATTAAATTAAAGAAATAGTTATCTGAAATAAATTAAAAACGGAAAAATATTTTTGAAGACTCATTTTAAAATAAAAAATACAAATATGTGAAGTACTAGACTGGTTTTTGATTAAAGATTTAAACATTGCTTTTATTAAATCCTGTACACTGTACTATATTTGTTTTTAGTTATATAATAGAGAATAGGGAAAATAAATATACTATCCTGTACAATCGTTAAACAGAAGTGTGGGCTTTCATAAAATACCGTAAATCATTACGGAAAAGGAAAAAAAGGATCAGGAGTAAAGTTTAGTTACATTTATTGTTTAAAAAGGTCTATGAATTATATTGGTTTTATACTCCCCCCAGCCTTTGCAGCTGTTGTAGTTTTTACGTAGCAGCAACAAATATTGCTTTGTGTGACGTTTGCCCCCTCTTGGGCCGCTAACAAAGCAACTTTCATAAGGTTATTTTAATTTCACTATGACTTATTACTTTCGACTGTCCAGCCTATTATTATTTAGCATGCTACACAATTAAGTATGCTTATCCGTTTTGTTCAGTACTATCCACTGACAGACAATTTTAACTGACACGGATTCCCGAGCCTGTAATATTCGAAGAGGCGGCTTGACATTTGGAGTATTATTACAACTGTAACTGTCTGACAGTTGAAACTATGACGAATTATTTAAGGTTTGTTTGTATTTAGACGTGTGTGTCTCCTTTTTGTGTCTGTGTGTCTTTTTAAACGTTGTGGTACAGGCTATTATACAAAAAACAACCAACGAACCGCTTAACTGGTTAGTCCAGAGAACTATTTAAATCAGTGTTTTATCGTTATCATTTTCAATTTAATTTTTGGTGTCGGAAGGCGCGTCAAAGTTGAAAGTAACGTCTGATTACCGTGAATTATGCGAAGTAGTCATTTATTCTGAGCAACTGTCATTATTAATGATCATACCGACACCACTTCTCGTAGAAGAAAATTATTTATATTTTATACCTTTTTTATTTGTTAAAAAATTGGTTAAGCAGTTTAACTTTAAATAAAAAAAACAACGTTTGACATACTTTTAACTGAGCGTATTTGAAAACTTGAAAAATATTCCTGTCACATAATGTAGGCCTACAACAGACTATATTTTCTTCATAAAATTTGCAGTATGAAACATACAAAAGTGTATAGTGTAAAGCATAAATAACTTAACTTAATGCATAAACTTAACTTAACTTAAATAACTTAACTTAACTTAATAATTTACTGCATAAATAAATTCAACTTATGTATGCGTATACATGGCGTGAGTATTGGTATGCGTTCATTTGTTGATATGACAAAGTTTGCTGCCAGATAACGAGTGCTGGATTGCAGCCAACTTTGGCTGCAGCAGTAACAGCAACAGCTGCCCTGCGCAAGGGGGTTGTTGAAACCACCTAATGACGCGATAACTGAATATGACGTCATACACAGTTGGTGCGTCGCATATGACGTACTTTGTATTGATTATCCCTAACGTTTTGACCGCGACTGCACAATCCGTTCTGTATAAAAGAATTTTAGGTGTATAATGGAACTTTTAACAGATTAATCTATTTGTGCTGAATAAATATACCTGTACACAAACATCCCCATCTCTGAAACAATCACCATCCTACAAAACAAACTCAAACAGAACAACACACCAAACGAACTTATCAATGAAATAACAGAAACTCTGAACATTATCACAAAACAAAACTACTTTACTTATAACAATAAATACTACACACAGAACGATGGCCTACCCATGGGCTCCCCCATATCCAGCATTCTAGCAGAAGTCTTCCTCCAACACTTAGAAAAAACAAAAATACTCACAAACAATGACAGACACTCACATAAAATACTATATTGGCACAGATACGTTGATGACATTCTAATACTATACAGGGGAAACAAAAGACAATGTGAACAGTTACTAACGCACATAAACAAAATACATAAAAACATAACCTTCACTGCCGAATATGAACACAACAATACCATAAACTTCTTAGACCTCTCCATCACAAAACTAGAACACAGGCACAAATTCAGTATATACAGAAAACCAACTACAACTGACACACTAATACACAACACCTCCAATCACCCAATACAACACAAACTAGCTGCTTTTAGAACCATGATACATAGACTTAACAACATCCCCTTAGATGAAATAGACTACAAAGACGAACTAAACACGATAAAATATCTAGCAGAATCTAACGGTTATGACAGAACAATAGTCAGTAAACTCCTACACAAAACACAAAACAAACAACAGACAAAGACAGAAAACAACAAATTCATAACACTAACATACATCAACAAACAAACAGAAAAAATTGCCCACAAATTCAAAAAAGCAGGATACAGAATCGCTTACAAAACTACTAACAAAACAGAACACACACTATCAAAACGCATGCCCCAAGCACAAAACAAATTCGATCTACCCGGTGTATATAAACTAAATTGTTCAAATTGCAATAAATTCTACATAGGCCAGACAGGACGTAGCTTCAAACAGAGATACATTGAACACACAAAAGCACTCCACACCACTACAGAATCTACCTTCGCAAACCACCTCATTGAAGCAAACCACACATATAAAAACATCGACAATAACATGAACATACTACACGTACACACAAAAGGCCGAAAACTAGACACTCTAGAACAATTAGAAATATACAAACACACAAAAACAAATAAAAACGACATCCTAAACGAACAGACACAATTCAAATAGCACGCATTATTCGAACACATCTCACCACACACACACAGCTTCGATCTTTCGAAACACTATCTCGTCGCCAACAACAAGATGAACAGCGCTACTAACGACAGCCTCTGATGAAGCCTTCTATAGGTGAAAGCCGGTTTAGGCTGTAAGGTAAAACTTTACGTTTTTACTTATAAAAAACTTAGTGTTCCGAGTCGTCAATATTATAGTGATATTTAGTTAAGTAGCGGACACTTCATGGACAACGAAATCCAAGGAAATAAATATCTAATGTGAAACACGTCTTCTTTCCGTGTTTCTACAACCTACTGGGCCATGACCACCCTTAGTTTCTACTATCACCGAGGCGTTCCCGGCAATACAACGTGCTGCATGATAAACGTTGAAGAATATAAAAAACACTGAGTGATACAGTCTGAGAAGCCGTTGTATCTAAAATGTTACACCGAAGACGAAGAAGTACTACTCTCCACATGTAGCTGAAGTGACTTCTGAAGAATCTACTGAACACCCGACACCCGATCACGGTCTCAAAACCAGGTACACCAAAACAAAGAGAAGATTAACTGCGGCAGTGAAAAGTTTAAAGGATTCCTTTCACTTGGCCAGACCACCCATTCCGTGTCGTCGCGGGGAGGAGAAATCTATGCCACGGTCAGAATAACAACACAAGTTGTGCTACAAAGAGCCAAGAAATTACAATCATTGTTCTTCCTGAACAGACCGTATTTCGCGTTAATTATGTCTGCTAAAAACGCCGGCAGCCGGCTACAGCAAGTACTGGCGATAATTGAAACCTGGTCTCAATAAATGAATGTACTTTAACGGTGTAATGAGAAGTACTGAAATTAAATTACGTTCCTTTCCATTCTTTTTTATCGGTTAGCTCTACTGTCGAAGATGCAATTCTGTTTAGATTAGAAACGAATTATTTTCCTTCTCTGAAGAAACCTTTTCTAATATTTTTTGGATCTTTTAATCTTTTCAAATCTTTATTCCTTTCATAATCTTTCCGTTGTAACACTCCCTTAGTTTGTCCGACGTTATCATGCTTTAATTAATTAATAAATGTAGCCAATAAAATTAATTAATTTAACCTACTAAATCCACAAGTGAATAAAACTATTTAATTATTAATTTACTTAATTACTTGTCATGAGTTGGATCTTGTACAAGCACGGCATCAATTCAGTGCATTTTCATTTTATTCGTAGTCCGTCGCTGTTTGATAGACTTAATTCTTTTTAAAATCACTCTTTTTTTTAAACAGACGTTTTGATCCTACTAGAACTGTTCTTCATCCACGCTATGATAGACAAAAATTAATAAATGCTCTAGCCTCCAACTATACTTTTACAGTATTCTCCCAAACAAAATTGTGTGTGAAGATTTGAAACTTTCTGAAGGCTATTTATACAATCATTGAGTCACGACGGTTACTTAATTTTGGAAATATTTACAAAAACGTTACTGAATTTTATGAGAAAAAAAAGATGAGTTTGGTTCAACTAAAATAGAAAAAGATGGTCCCCAACAATATACAGAAAGATATTGCAGCCATTTCTATCTAAGAGATACTTGAGGGATATCTACTCTGGATGAAGGAAGTCAACGTCGGAGTTTCACAGGCCAGCGTACTGCTTTGACAGAGTCTTGTAAACCTTTTGTAGCGACTTACACTAACGTTACGGAAGTTGTCAACAGCAATGAAGAAGTTACGGCAAAGGTATAATAGCTACTAAGGGCTCTTCGAATATTACGTAAGCAAATTTTCAGCTACTTTAGGCCCTCCCTGCCCCCTTTTAAACAAAAGTAAACAAACACTTTTCCTCTTCCCCTTGTGCTTACCTCATATTTTTCACTTTCTTATCATAAATTTTCACTAAATTCCGTATATAATTTTTGGTATCAGTTTGTAGATATTACATCAGTAAAAATAAGTCCACTGGACAATAAATTAAAACAATAAAAATTATACATAAGTCTTAACGGTTTTCAATTCTTAACTTAATAATCGTAAATTGTCTTAAACAAATATATTAGGAATGAGTGGCATCAATCCTGAATTAAAATGTAACAGTTTAATTACAAAAATATGTATGAAATACTGAAGAAAAAGTCTATCATAACTTTCAACTTATTGATCAAGATTTTCTAACCACGGTTCAAAATTATCGAATATTACAATTCCACTGGGTTGGCGTCTCCTACGTCATGTATCTCTTTTTCGTCACTCGTTACTCGTTCACGTTTCGTTTTGTTTACTCGTTACCTTCATCGCCACCTCGTGACTGAAGAATACACATTAACTCGTTGGCATGTCAAGTATGTATATGAACTAGGAGTACTCGTGACTTTTGCTGTCACCACTGTCTCCATGAATGCGTTTCTGTTAGCAATCTGCCGAATTGATTAAGCGTTATAAAGACCATATTCCCTGCAGGCCCTTTGTTTCACTGATGGGAAAAATAATCATACGAAACTTGTAAAAATCGTTTAGTTACAATGTCTGTACTCTGTACCAGGAAGAAGGCTCTACGAAATTTACCTTTCTCACTTACAGTACGGCCATGTGCCGGTCGCATTATATACATCGGAGGGCAAAAAGTGGTTTATGAATATACCACCTGTTGGTGGTTTACAGCACGTTTTAGCTTTGAGTTTGGTAACTTGTAATAAATATTGACTATATCGGATAAGATTAGAATACAGTTCTAATTATGAATCATGTGTATAAACGTCCTGACATGTGTACTGGCAGAAGATGAACTGCGCTTACCAATTCTGATTGAAATGATGGTGGCAAACACTGTACGGATTTCTAGACGCCATCGGGCCTAATTAAGGTTTGATCATTTCAAAATTTTGGGCCCACAAAAGAGGTAAAAATGTCAGACTAAAAGGAATTGTAATCCCAACCCGAATATTTCAAGTTTTAGTGTTTATTGTATGAGTGTGTGCTCTGCAAAGAAATTGTTGTTGTGTTACTAAGTTATGTTATGTTATCTGATTGTCACTAAAGAAACAGTAGAGTAATCGGGATTTTTGTAATGTTTCCCACAAGTGAAAAATTATCTGACATCAAAATTTACTTAGTAATAAATGTACGTTGTTCAAAATAGTGAGGGACTTAATTACTTCAATACCAACATAAACACAGTTTGTGACTCCATGCTGTTATCCAGTTACGATCAGGTAAATGCGATAGTGAAGTAAGTTTACCATGCAGGGCGGCGGCGGGTGGTGGGCGGTTGTAAGTTTACCATTCAGAAATCTATAGAAAGCCGATATTTGTCATTGAGCTACTTCTTTGAAAAAGAAGAAATACTTGTGCTGGTCCAAGTATTGAGGCTAGACTTTTCAGAAAACGTGTAGACTTTATAGCAAAATGTTACTGCGATGTTGATGCGTCTGTGTCCGAGAAAGTCTAAGATGGTCGTGTCTTAACCTCTCCCCATCTCAGCTGATCTCGAATCAGATTTTCTTTATTCGTCCCGAGTTTTCATACTACTAATTGATTCTATCCTTCGCTTCGTACCTGCTCGTCTCGCGTACACGTTTGTCTGTCTTACGTAATCATTCCTCTGGTTCCCCCCCCCCGCTTGTCAGCAAAAGTAAGCAACGCTTAAAACCCCTTCCCCATTAAAACCATACGCAATGCTTGAACGGGCCATCAATCAAATTCAAAACTGTAACAAAAGTTTATTATAGACAATATTATTCCTCGCTCTTTTATATAAAACAAATGATTATCCTGAGTCAAGTACACATTAGCCTTTTTACATTTATCACAAATCCCTCTTCGATTATGATAATTAGGATTATTTTGAATGGTCTTCTGTTGACACTGACGTGTAATGGGAAAGTACTGAGTTAGTTTAGGTATAACGTTAGATCTGAGCTACGGATCCGTACCCTTTCCTTGATCCATAGAGAATTATGTCGTGTCGGTGGGCTACAATCCTTAGAGACAACAACGTTTGGTGGACGCCTTGATCGTCCCCGACAATTTTTAAAAGCAGACAGTTGTACACCAAATTGAACACTGGACCAGTATTTAGTAATTGCCTAGCATTGTCTACCATAATCAATTAATTTTATTTATTAAGCTTAGTCTATGAATAAAGTAAGGATGTGTATTGTTTTAATTATTCTCCCTCTTGGTTATGTTAGATACCTTCTAATTCCTACCACACGCCAACTTTTCAGCATTTTTCTTTCCTCTTATAATATGTGAAAAGCCTTCATAAGACCTTATTTATTCCTCAGTTTAAGCCGAATCATTGCTACGTAATACGTATCTTCTGTACGTTGTAGAACACTTTCCTTACTCGTGAACATTCGGTGAATTTGAGCGAAACACTGCTAAGCTGCTAAGCCTTTACAGAAACACTGCTATGCCTACAGGAACCAACGTGTAAGGCGGTAATCAAACCTGTCTACAGTACCCATTCCTAAATCACTTGACTGTATTTTAACAAAACAAAAAAATGGCGATTTTCATAACTCACTGATTATTCTTTATTATTAACTTAGTTTCATAATTTCATAATACTGTTAGCATTATTTGATCATTCTTATCACAAATCACAAAAAATGTAATAGGCAATACGTCTTACATTTGATAAACTCAAGGCAGCCGTATCACATTCAACAGATTATGTGCTTCGAATAAATACGGTTTATCACCACACGTCAAACACTGCTGTATTTGGCGACATTTCTCAGTATTCGTGACTAGTTATTTTTCTTAATTATCAAATTGGAAAGCAAAAGATACGGCACCTATGTAGTAAAATATATTTAAAACTTGTATTGAATTAATATATTGGACGTGTATTCTTCACGACAGACGATACGCACGGTTCGCAGAGGATCCCGCTTCTTAGAACGAATGAAACGTCTTTGTGAACTATATCACACGAATGAAATGGAAAGAAACCCTAGTTCTCAATAAGCCTGGAGAAAGAAGAAAATATATACGTTCCGTCGCCCAAAAGATACAGCAGTTTGAAGGGCATAACTGATTTCGGAATTTCAACCTTTCAAAAACGATTAAATGTTAAAAAATTAAAAATGATAAAAAAGTTGAAAATGCGTCTCCAAATAATTTACACTTAGCTGGAAAGTCCCAAATGTCGCTGAAAATCAAGAGGTGAAAGCAGTAGTCCTGTGAAGACGACATCAGCGAGAGAATGACTTCCCACCAAGGATATTTTTGACAGAATAAGGCAGTAAAGAAATTTATCGATTACTGGTTAGGCGATTTTTAATATGAACAGTGTTAATTTTTTTTAAGATGCAATATTAAAGTGTTTAATATTTAGTTATTATTTTTGACTTTCTTCGATATTATGAGTATAAAGCAGTAGAGAATGTATAACGGAAGCAGTAGTTTTAAGAATGTATAAGAGAACATATATTTTTGTGAAATGTTTTGTGTGTTTTCTGCCACTGTTAGAGGTTTTGACTATTCTACAATGCGTCATCCTACAGTGTCAGACTGGGCACTGACGACCCAAGCAACACCGTAGTCTTGTTTGTTAAAAAAAAAATTGTATTCGATTATTCAGTAGTTTTTTTAATGATTAAAATATTTCCAAAGTTTGCGAACGACGAACACTTTTAAAAATTACAAACTCTACGGAAATTATAATTAAAATATAAAAGTTTAATTCTTTTTCATTTTTTTACTTAGGATTGGTCCCTTAATACAACTAGCAAAATATTCTTTGAGTCACGTCTTCCGCCCCTTTCACAAGGGAAAAATAACTAAATATCTATACCGCGCTACTAACACCATACGGTATTTTTGCCTACGGGAGAATTTCCCTCTGCAGTGTGACACTGGCAAATTGCCCAACAATCAATATTGAATCCGCAGTGCTGAAGGACTAAATTTCCCTTACGTGCTACGTTGTGTATGGTTATGCGATGGATTTATGATCGCATAAATTACATCAACCCCGTCCTCAAAACAAGTAGTATATTTATTGTGTACGTTTACACAGATAAGGTCACAAAAACATACTGGAATGTCTGAACTGAAAAATATAAAGATATGCTACACCTGTGTGCAGTAAAGATCACATATTTAATCCAATTTGAATCTGCCGTACACATGTTAAAAAATATTGCTAACGTGTTCATTCTAAAGAGCTGCTTAACTAAGTAATGTGATAGATTATTTTTTTTGTGCGTTGTAGATAGTATTACAAAGTCAAAATATATCCCGTCATGAAATTTTGGCCCTGTTTAACACACACACACACACACACACACACACACACACACACACACACACACACACACACACACACACACACACACACACACACACACACACACACACACACACACACACACACACACACACACACACACACAACATTATTGTTGTTCATTAAATAGTATATAATATTTTTTATATTATAATATATTTTTGATATTTATTTTTTAGAAAGGGCAGATCATGTTTAGATTGTATATTTACAATAGCCCAGCTCATTAAAAACCGTAGAGAATATCAGCTGCCCACATACATAGCTTTCATCGATTTCGAGAAGACGTTTGACAGAATGAATCGGAGCAAACTATGGGAAGTAATGGCAAGGAAAGTGATCCCACAACATCTAATTAGAGCAATACAGAGTCTATATGTTGAGAATAAAATCTTAATAGAAGCAGGGAAACCGAGAACAGCTCCTAAAGTTGGCCTGATCAATTGTGGAGTACTACAAGTCACAAAAACGGTGACTTTATCCCCTTCTCTTTTTAATTTATATATTGACGATGTCACACAAAACTGGCAGATGTGTCTTCAGAACATTTTATGATTGGTTACTCTACAACTGACACTTTGTTGTGTGCGGACGATCAGGTTATTCTGTCGGACTCTGAAAACAGATTGCAGATGAGTATACATTTGTTAAATCGAATCTGCAAAGACTCTGGATTGCAAATATCCACACTTAAGACCAAGGTGATGGCTTTTTATGGAACTGATCCCGTACGGACAAAAATTGTTATAGATGGTACTGGCCTGGAACAAGTTAGCAATTTTGAATACCTGGATTACAGTGTGTCTTATAATGCAAGCAACGACGTGGTGCATAAGTTCCATAATTTAACCTTATGTGCGGGACTATCTGGTGAACCCTTAAGTCAGCAAGTAAAGGAACACGCCTAACATTCTACAAGGTGATGGCTCTTCCCACACTTCTTTATGGGTCTGAGAATTGGACTCTAACGAAAGGCCAGGCCAGTCGCATCCAAGCGGCTGAAATGAGATTTTTCAGGGATTTGGCAGGGTATACTCTCCATGATCATAGAAGAAACACAGGTATACGGCAGAAACTGTATATTATGAGTATACTCGACAGGATCGCCCAGTATCGGCTGAATTGGTGGGAACATCTTTGACGAATGGATGACTGCCGCATCCCAAAACAACTATGGCACTATAAGCCGAGGGGACGGAGAGGTGTGGGACGTCCGAGGAAGCGCTGGAGTGACCAGCTGT
This sequence comes from Magicicada septendecula, assembly GCA_034769895.1. Taxonomy (NCBI): domain Eukaryota; kingdom Metazoa; phylum Arthropoda; class Insecta; order Hemiptera; family Cicadidae; genus Magicicada; species Magicicada septendecula. The sequence goes on from CM068369.1 coordinate 417,483,363, forward strand.
AATATTTGCCTATTTGAGACTGGAACAAACCATTCTTGGTTTAAACCTTGAGGATGAAAAAGAAGAAGAAGAAGAAGATGATGATATTTATTTTGATCTTATTTATCGTGTCTCGAGAGTTTTGTTTTTTATACTGCCATCTTCATGTTTATGAAACGTAATAGAACAATTATGTTTTTCCAATCCGAGGACGATTGCATAGAAGACAAAACTGTTGAAACAGTGTATTTATAAGATATAAATATAAAAAGTATATTCTAGTATTAAAATATTACTTATTATTTAATATATATTCACACACAAACACACACACACACACACACAGAATAACTTTAGGACAGGCCAGATTTATAATGTTTCCGCACTTTTCCTATTCTCGGTCCCTCACTCTACCAGTATCGGATATCTTCATCTTTCAAGCCCACTGTGACAACGATGGATCTATTTGTAGTAGTGTTCCTCTCTTATACTTGGATTCTGCCCTTCATACAGTTACTTTTTTTGCAGATATCCTCTCTTACATTCTCTGTACACGGCCTATCCAATGTAATCTCTTTCTCTGATGATCGTGTACATTGCTGCTCCGCCGTGGACGTTGTACACCTCATTTTCCACCTTCCGTTTTCCTTTCTCTCAATATTCTTCTAACCATCACCAACCTTGCACATCTCCTCAGTGTCTTCTGTACGTTTTTATTCATATTTCACAATTCACATCCACATAGTTCCGTCAGTCTGAGTATAGTCTCACAAAGTCCTAGTTTTTTGCTTCTAGACAACTGCTTTGCCCTTAGTTAAAGTTTAATTTCCTCAACACATCAATTGTCCCGGTGAGTGAAAATGGAGTAACTACACTTTTTTGACAAATTAATCTGAGGTAGTCATTTTGTTAACCTATTATAGGCACAAAGAGAGGGCCGAAAAAAGGGAATTTCCAACCAGCCATAACATCCTGGTTGCTCAGTGTTGAGAGGAAGAAGGGAATAACTACCGTAGTAGTCCCCTTTCCATCAAGGTAGTGCCAGTGGCTGGCTCAGCTAAGTCTCAGCTGGCATCTCCTGGTAACTTTATTTCACTATTGTGTGGAAATATTCAGTATGTTAAATTAAAATATTTGTTTCATGTATACATTTTTAGTGAGGTCAGTCAGTCTGTTCAATATTAGTCGTTAGTATTGTGCGGTAATGATACTCAATAAGTAAAACTTTCTTTTTTGTGTGGTGAAAGACATTATATTTCATTGGACATTGTATTTACTAAGACTCGATGTAAATGATTTTAACTTTGATAAACGGTGTGACGGCTCATTGTGCATCAATGGTATGAAGATAACATTTTGTAGAGGAGCATACGGAACTGTAGAACAGTATTTTGTATTGAGAATCCTAGGATGGCAAAAACATGCAGGCCACATATAATTGAGGTCAATAGTCGAAGGTGAAGATCAAATGTTATTTTTTTATTACATTTTTTTGTGAGTTTCGCCATTCCAACTATAGAAACCATTGTAACCAAGCTAGAAAAATAAAATATTTTTTCTGTAAAAATTAATCTGAGAAGTACTATAAACTTGTTTTGCCTTTTAAATATATTTTTAAAGAAAAAATATATGGAAAAGATTTGGACTGCGTACAATAGGGTATGAAGCAAGGTTTGGTATAAAGTTATATTCAATAAACAATGGTGAACATTTACTCTCTTGACAACATTTAAATCAAACCAATAAGGAAAGCTGTAGAATGTTTTTTCTGTTTCCTGAAAAATACGGTTCCACGTAGTTATTCCCTTTTTCCACTCACCGGTTTTTCTCAGACTCACCTAAATCTGTCTCTCTTCCGCATACTTACACGTCACTCTTATTCCCAACGCTCAGACTCCCCTACCTTCTCGAACTCCATTTTACCCAGATGCTTATCCAACAATAGTTTTGGACCTGCTCGTGAGACTCCACCTTTTCTCATCACTTCACACGCCTTCGGATTCAGCTGCAATCCCGCCTTGTGCGAGCTCTTCTCACCAATTTTGTTGTTGTTTGTTTTAGTTTTCTTTCTTCCTTCGCTATTAAAGTCACGTCCCCCGTCGCCTGCGTATCCTATTACCTGCTGGCTTTTGTACAATAGCCTATCACCTGATGCCCGTTTCTCTTTACATGGACATCTATAATTTGTTCAAGAACATTATTAAACAACCAAGTTGAGAGGAGATCGGCATGTCTAAGACTCACTTCAAGGGCCAGAATTTTCCGCTGTTTCATGTTTAACTCTGACACTGTTACCAGTTGCTTTTAGTGGTATATCCAGTAATCTGATAAGTTTTGGAGGCATTGCCAGTTCTTCCATAACTCTTCCAGTTTTGACCGATGAATCCTTCTTAAAGTCGAATAAACAATATTACCAGTGAGATTCTACATTCGTAGCAACTATACATTTTACGTTTATCCATAAGTACAGTAGGCTCGTGATAACGGCCATCTGGATATTCCGGCTCGCTTGCTAGGATCAATGTAAAAAACAATGTTTTCATTTTTTATTTCAACTTTGATTACATCGGTTGACAATGATGAAGACCGTATGGAAAGGCTTACGGAAGAGGATTTTGTTGCTATCATAAGCTGGTTATCTGAAGGGTGGAACGAGATTTCATCATTGTCACTGGTACGGTCGTGCAAAATGTTATTGGAACAAGAAGCCAGCCATAAGTGGAAGAAGCCGCTAAAAGAAAGTTACAATGAAACCACACATGAAGACACCCTATTGATTTGTCCTTGTTGGAACAAATGCCCGGATGTGACTCTGCCGACCAGGAAGATATTCCAGATTGGATGGGAAACGATAATGAAGAAGAATTTACTGAAGATGACATCGCCAAAAGGACAAATGTGACAAAAGGACCTGTTAACAAGAGGAATGAGGTTGAGTGGGACCAGATAAATAAAGTGTCTCACAGCGAGGGGTTTAAGCCAATAGAGATGGCATTGGAATGCATCAGGTAACAAGACGAAGTGACGGTAAGTGACGGTAAGTGACATCATCTGCTTCAGAAATGGCGGGATATAGCAGCGGGAAGAGCATCGTCAGAAACAAACACCATTAAACGATTTTTTTTTAATAATGATTGTGAGTAGAATGATGTCTAATATTAACTTACTTTAAATATTTGTATTGTCATTTTTATATAATTTATAATGTGGGATTAAATCTCTTTTATTCTTTAATTCTTTAGGATTTCACTGAATTATTTCATTGACAATTCAGTTTAATCAATGATTAAAGTTATTAATGTAACAATTATAAAACTAAATTCGTTATTAAAATTTACAAACTGCCTTTTATATGTTCTTATTACATTTTAAAAAAACATTATTTAACTCTATATATTAATTTGTTGTTGTTGTAATAACAGGTAAATGGTGTTTGTGTTTGTTTCAAACTCTTTGTTCTAATGTATATGTGTTGCTGTATAACAATATTTCGTACTTTTCATGAACATATTTCCAATTTAAACATAGATAGTAATTAAACATAACAGCATAGTAATATAATATAGTTACAATAACGTCGCGTTAGGCGAGTAACTAATCGTGGGGAGAAAATAATGCAGTAGATTATAAGGGCATTGACCTCCGTGTAATCCGGGCTGACCGTCCGCCACAATAGGCTGGAATATCGAGAGTCTAGTATACATAAATACATATAAAATTATCGCCGAAGAACTTATGTACCCCCCCCCCACACACACACACACACACATATTCACATACACTAAAATACGTAACTAAAAGTTTCACGTGCGAATATTCTTCTTGGTTTGTTGTTACGTCTACACTTAGCGCTAAGTAACTGAAGTACTTTTTGTTGCTGTTCCTCTCTTCAGATTATTTTTCATAAAATTTGCTTATTATTTTCTAAAAGTAGCATATGCGCGCGCGCATGCTTGTGAGTTTGAATGGGTGTGTACGTACTTTTTGTTGAGAATTAGCTTATGGCTAGGCCTATGATATTGTATTCAGTTTTTGATAATTTTTATACTGTGAACAACAACTTGTAGGCATAAAACAGCTGATTAACAGAATCTTTAATTATTGGGTTACATATACAAAGAATTAAAAAAAATTCCATATTTTTATTTATGACATTTTTGTTTAGCGTTTTCCGAGTGTTGTATTTCGGATTCGTTAGAGTTCTGGTTGTCGGCTTCAGCGCCATGAGTACAGCTACTCCCTCTTGACGATCTCATTGCAATGCTAAGTAAGTTTTTTAAACTTTCTTTACGTATAACAAACATAAAGTTTAATATAATCAAGATATAACTGAATTTTGTTGTGTTCTTCGTCATCATAACATGTATTATTTAATTGGAAATAAAATTATTTACTGTTAAATATAATTTTTAAATTACCGGTTTTGAAAAATTGGCGATTTCGCAGCAATAGGCCATAAGGAGGGGGAGAGGTTTGACGTGTTTTGTGTTTTACTGCCGTTATTAACTTGTCCTTAGGTTTAGTGATTTTATTTTGTAATTTCTGTTTTTTTCATAGGTTTGTTTGTCGTCTGTTTTTATACAATTTTCAAATTTTGTACGCAAATTGTATACACTTTATAACAAACTTATGTTAATTGCTGTATTATTTTTAGTTTTCTTTTGTGAGTGGAATTTTTATTCAACTACATACAAGGAAATTAATTAGTATAAAGGTGTATATTGTAACGTTACATATCATCACCATACTTTTGAGCCTAATTTTAGAAATAACATGACATAACAATTAATTGACACAAGACCTACCAAAGATCAAGTATTTTGTACTAAGTATTAAAATCAGTTGAAGAATTAAGAACGAATCTACAATAATGAATAAAAATAGTAATGAGAACAAAACAAAGAAGAAAATATATTAAATGTGATTAGCCCAATGACCCAATAGATTAGGTAAGTGAGCAAACAAAAAACATAGATAATAAAAATGAAAGGAAGTGAATGGCATTATAATAGAACTCAAAATAAAAGATAAACAAAGGAAGAGACAAGACATCTCCCACAATCTACAACAAAAGAGGAACAACAGTGAGATAAATAAAATAAAACAAGTAAATTACAGAGTGAAGGACTATTAATGACATCAAACCTTTGACAGACTATTTTAGGCGACTTGACTGTGACCATAACTCTAATTTAAAATAATTGTATACTCAATAATGATCAGGAGAGTGAGATTAAAACGTGTATTAGTATGATTTAATAAGGTATAAAAGATAACAACAAGATTGTATCTTATCTACTATTTATGTAAGTGATATAGACACAGGGATATCATAAAAACTGATAATCACCAATAATGTTGTAAATATAATATAAAAGAAACTGGAAAATAAATACCAAACGATAAATAGTAATTAATGGTATTAGCACATTTAAATAATTGAGTAAAATGTATAGAAACAAACCATCAAAAATGAACCCATTGTTGTAAACCATAGTAGGGACACACATAACCTAGCTCAACAAGAATTTTGCACTTATAATGACAAGAATTAAAAAAAAAATGTTATCAAACCATATTCTATTATACTGGGGAAAATGACAGTTCAAACTCACAAAGGAATGCCGCCTTTCTTAAAAAACAATAAAAAACACTAAAAAACATGATCTAAGAGATGACGCCGCCACCGCTGGACCCGCAGCATCCCAATGGACCACAGCACCGCGAATTTCCGCGAATAAATTTTTTTATTTTTTTTATTTGGTTTTTTTATTTTTTCAATTAAATTGATTTGCATATCAAGGGGGGTGGGATGAGGTTCAATGGACCACCAGCATCCGTGAATATAATTTGTTATTTTTTTAAGAAAGCTGATTTGCATATCAGGGGGTGGTGTTGGGTGGGTGGTTTTTTTATTTCATATCAGTGGGTGGTGGTGGGTGGGGGTGGTTCCAACTCGATGCATTATAGTGTATATTAAAATATATGATCAGGTGTACCAACCTTTGCATGAATTCAAATTTGTCGTGTGTTATAATGTATATTAAATCTATATGATCAGGTGTACCAACCTCTGTATTATTATTATAGTGTATAGATATTTTATATGAGCAGGGTTGTCAACATTTTCTGCGGTGGGGGGAGGGAAATTCAAATATGTGTTATATAGTGTATATATTAAAATATATGATCAGGGTTACCAATCTTACATTATTGTGTGTGTATAGAGCAGATCTGCCAACATTTTTTTCTCTTCTGTAGTGGGAAATTCAAACTATATGATCATAATTGTTACTCTCTCTCTCTCTCTCTCTCTCTCTCTCTCTCTCTCTCTCTCTCTCTCTCTCTCTCTCTCTCTCACATTTGAATGTAAGTAAAACTATCTCTCTCTCTTGTTGTCAAACGTTATGTTCAAACCGTTTTCTCCTCTCCCTCTCTCTCTCTCTCTCTCTCTCTCTCTCTCTCTCTCTCTCTCCCCCACTGTGTACATTGAGTAAATAATTTTATCTCTCTCTCTCTCACACACGTTGTGTATGTCTCTCTCTCTCTGTGGTCAGTACCGTGCGCATGTATATGAAATTAGAAAGTTTATATTTATTCGACAAATATTAACGTCCTCTCTCTCTCTCTCTCTCTCTCTCTCTCTCACTCTCACTTGTTTCAACTGTGTCAACAAATAGTAACGTCCTCTCTCTCTCTCCCTCTCTCTCTCTCTCTCTCTCTCTCTCTCTCTCTCTCTCTCTCTCACTGTCACGCGTTTCAACTATGCAAGGTTTCATACCCTTTCTCCTGTCTCTCTCTCGTACATTGAGTAGTCGGTGTGATGAGTAAATAATTTTAGCTCTCTCTCTCGTTGTCAAAACGCCGTCTTCATTTTTCAATGTATCAAATAATTAATTAATAGTTTTATAATGCAGTCAGTGTGATTGATCCTTGTTAGAAATATATATATTTGGCAAATATTAACTATGTATGTGTGTTGTTGTCAATGAACTACTTACCTGTGTGCTGTTACAGATGACAAATCCATACGTTAACGGCGTAGCAATCTGGTACAATACTTCTGTTTAATGGGTACAGATTACACATGCACATAGGTTCAGTGGTGTATAGCGAAATAAATTAAAATTATACACACACATGAAAACGGTGGTTGAAATTCATACAAATCTTCTGATGTAACAGTTCACAAAAATAAATTAATTGTACACATGTTCAGAGGTGTAGAGTGAAATAAAAAAAGGCATAATTTGTTTAAATGATTAAATATATTTTAACATTCACAATATAAAATTCACAATTCATAATTTAATAAATACATTATAAAATTGAAAATTCACAATATAAAATTCACAATTCATAATTAAATAAATACATTATAAAATTGATATTTTTTCGAAAGTTTATATATAATTGTGTCGTACTTGTAGGAGAAGCAACCTGCAACATAACAATACAACAACATTAAAATCATGTTAAATATCACACACACACACACACACACATAGATATAGTTGGTAGAATCAACGCTTTACGCGAGTAACTTCTTAAATTATGTGTCATTCTCTCTCATAAGTTAATGTCCATTCATCAAAACTTTGTAAATTAGAATCTGCACTACATTCAAACACACGCACACACAGTGATAAAAAAAAATTGTTTATTAAAAGTAGTTTGTTACATTAACGAGGTACATGCAGAACTAGTGCTGTTACAAAATATATATATAGTAGGAAAGCCCACAGACTACTAGAAATAGTTATCGCCTGAAAAAAAGAAACCGCACATTACGAACTAATATGTATAAACACAAATATCGTTACAATAATAATAATAATAATAATACGCAAACTTACGTTTACTGCCGTCCGAACTGAAGTATGGAGAGGCAATAACTATTGATATCACAGTAAGAATTTTTGTTGTTTTTAACAGGTGGTGTAACGGGGAATTTTAGCAGGTGGAGGAGCAGAGTCGTCATCGTCGTCGGCACGTATCCGATAAAGACCGTACGCAAGCGTATCACGGCCATTGTCTAATATATAGCGCTTATCATCATACGGTGACAACGCTTGCTTATTTACACGCATCGTGTACAACGTATGATGATCGCTACGTAAACACAACGCACTGGCAGAAAACTGACAATGATCAGTGAGACACTTGCGATACATATCGTGTCGCAGACTCCTCTTAATAGCAACTCGAGGCACACCTTTACACACACGTTTTTGACACTCATTGCTAGAATCTTCGTGGGCCACAAGGAACGAATAACATTTCGCTCTGAGACCTACGAATTCTCTAATAGGACGACCACACGTTTCATCCTTGAACAGTCCGACAACCTTTTTGTTCTTAAGGCTATAACAAGGATGAGACGTAGGGTAATCCGAGGTGTCAAAAACGTGCAAGTCCTTCTTCATATCTGCATACAAGTCTGATGTTTGAATACTATACATCAGACTGTCTGTATCAGTCATTAACAATTTAACGTTGCGACCGTACTTGGCGACAGCATAACGATAATGAAAGTCGTACATTATTGTTTTGCTAACGTCAAGCACCGTGAAGCCGACATGCACGGGACGAGAAAGAACGATGGATTTTTTACGGAGTGAGAGCCCCACCAGATCGTTCGTATAACGAATCATACGTTTTAGCCTAGGTGTGGAAACTAGTTTTTGAAGCCGTCGTTCATCTGAGACTAGTTGAAAGTCTATATGCTTCCGTACGTTCTCCAGCGACTTACCGTATACAGCGTTGTTCATCAGTTTGAAAAGGTCTTTTTCAAAGCTGTTGACGGCTGCTTGCCTCTTGCGGGTGTTGAAATCGATAAACGGTTTCAACCAAGCGCTTTGCTTAAAATACAACACCCTATGAGTCGCTTTCAGCTCTAAGCCAAGACTTAAATACAATTTCAAATTTCGATAATGGAGAACGTAATTTTGTTTGTCCTCCAAAGTTGTTAACAACTTCTCTACGGATGACCCTGATTCGTTATACGATGAAAAGGGAGAAAGGATATCGTGTGTTACGCGCTGGCGCACAGGTGCAAGCGGGTAGTCGGAATGCAGGTCGTGTAAGGTATTAGGATAGTGTAGGTCGACTTCGAGAATGTACCCGATGTCAGCATCATCACTCACATTACGTACGTCCAAGGACTCGACTTCGTTACGATCGAGCCATCGGAAGTCTGCGTAAGGGAGTGGTTGCGACATGGCTGCACCGTATAAATTGTTACAGTCCGTATACAGATTGAAGGAGGTCGGTTTCGAAACATCGTACTGATGTGGAATCAAAGGATTGTTAGCGACTGCATGACGGTTGGATATCATCGCGCAGCCTCCGCGAATCCCAGACTCGACGAACAGATGTAGATTTATTTCTGTCAACAGTTCTAATTCGACCCCGGTCATTTTTAGCATCGCGTTCCAAGCGAGTCCGGGAAGCGAGTAAAAATGACATGGGTCCAAGCAGTAATCGCGTAAGGCCATGTCTCGAAAGCTTTTAAAGACATCGGCCAGCAGCATTACGTCTGTCAACAAATACAAATCATGGTAATCTCCAAACGTACGCAGATTGAATGCACTCCACACGTTTTGCGCGTGCTCGAAATCTGCGTCCGAAATAGATGATTCCATCAACCGGTTATCAAAGTGTTCACGAGCGGGTAGACTTGTTTCGTTGAACCGATCAATACTGTCAACGTACTCGTATGGGTATACCCCCTTGCGTACGAGCAGATTGGTCTGTTCATCGAAACCCCGTCTAAGCATTTCCTCTCTATGCAAAGGAAATTGGCTCCCGGACGCGGACAGATTGGTAACGAGTGTGTCCAGAGAGCGATTAAGAAATTGAAAGGAGTCTACGAAACGCAAGGGACCCAGGGAGAACGACACGTAACGCTCACTGGATGTCGCGATGCAGGATACGCGTTCGTCCTTATATTTCCCTAAACCAAGCATTAAATGGTGACAGTCGTAGCCACGAAGGTTGTGAAAGAAGACGGGGATATGACGAGGCATCTTGTAGCTCAGATTACAGCTATTATGGGCTGCTCCCAAGAATTTCCCCGTAAGATGACAATGATTGCGTACCTTGTCATCGTCTGTCAAAGGGCGCTCACACAAATGACAAACGGTGGCGTTAGTGAACACAACATTGTCATCATCGGACATAATTAATTGTACGTTATGTCGTACCACCTTCATCATATCCTCGACGCCTTTCATCAACCACGAGAAGAACGTGTCTACAACGTTTTCACCTCGATAAACTTTAGCCTCTCTGCAAAGGCTGTGCGTGTGATCGACGATAGCATAGGAGAAACCTGACGGAATATGCATCGCTTCGTATGATGTGGACGATACAGGAGGAGAAGTTATTTTCTGACGGGCACCGCTGCTATCGACGGAGTAGAATTCACCTAACTCGTGCACTGTCGTCGGGACGTTGTTACCAGGTGAACACGATTGAAGCGGAGTGATGAGGGACTCGAAGTCGGCGTAGACGGTGAAGGGTACTTTAAGACAGTGCGCGTAATTTTTAAAGGACATAAACTTCTCCTCCTCCGTGGGCATTTTGGTTTTCTGCTCGCCGTAAGGTGTGCAGTAGGGGAGATGATCGGACAGACCATGTTCGGTGGCGAAACGATGCAGGCAGTAGTCGCAGTAAAATGATTGACCGTCGTGTTTTGTTAGGGATGATAACAATCTACTCATGTTACTGATAAGACAGTAATGTTTTCGGCTATTTGTATCGGTCAGAAGCAAAAGATTAACGTGATGCGACCTGTCCTTATTCGGGGTAATTCTCAGAGGGTAAACCTCATTTTTTGATTCATTTTTGATATTGTCTTCTATATCATAGCCGAAAACGTTTATAGAAATGTTATGATTCTGTGCTTCAAATTTGGAAATGGACTTTAACGAAACAGGGTACTCGATACCGGACATATTTAATGTGTTTATGAATGGGGTGTAGTTTGAAGCACGGTCTCTATTACGATCTTGAGGGTGTATGTGGGCTAGAACAGACCACAGAAAACACATTTCATCATGGGGGTTCTTGATGTTGACTACTGCCCTGGTGTGTGAGAGTTTTCGCGGGGTTGGAAGGTAGGAGGACGCTGCTAGAGGCTGGTACCGTCCAACAACCAGTTCCAGCTTCAGTACAGCATCCACCGATCATCCGCTCCCGTCACGGGTAAAATTAGATATGCTATTGAAGATTTTATCGTAGGATTCATCGAGTAGACAATTCAACTCGTCGCTGTCGTCCGCGAGCAACGTGCGACAACGTCCGTGGAAGACGGCGTCTTTCGTTACCTCTTTCTCCTCACCACTGTCACCATCTACCACGGTTTTGGTAAAACGTATCCTGCACGCAATATGCCACTTGATATTGCGTAAACGTGCCTGCTCTGCCTGAATATCCTCAAGCAATAAAGGACGTGCCTCAGTCATTACGAATACTATGTCATGATCCGACGCGTTGACGTTCACTGGAAGGTAGTCGAAAGTTGTGATGCATCCTCGGACACTACTGTTCCTCTCGATATAAAACCGAGTCACAACTGAAACAATAGAAACATGAGTATTATTAACCAATAGGAATGATAAATAACGTGTACACAAATTCATGTTTGTAGTAAATAAATAACACTCGTCGGGGTAATATGTCAGTTTATTACAAACCGTAAAGATGTCGGCTACTCCAGATTTTAGTATTGAAAGTGAAAGAATAAAATCATTCAAGTATTGGGAAGTGACGTTTATCAGCCCCGACGAGTTAGCGTTTGCGGGTTCTACTTCTACCCTAGAAATTTCGATGTTTGTGGGCATAGTATGTCATTCGTAGACGATAGAGTTAAATGCTTTTGTTGTGGAATTGAATTAGTTGATTGGAAAGAAGGTGACAAACCTATGAAGGAACATGAAAAATTTTCATCTACATGTCAATTTCTAAACGATGTTAAGAGTGAGACTTTTCATACACACACCAATAGACATAGTATGACTCAAACGTTAATTCGCATCAGCAAGTTTGCACACTACATAATTACAAAAATAATTTCTTAACTGTGACAATTGGTATTGAACTTTTTACCTTGTTCAGTCTGCTCCTCCCCACGTTCCTGCTGAAGGTTAGCCATGATCTTCAAGAGAGAGTGAGAATGAATGAATACTGAAAAACAAAAGGTACTGTTATAACGCTGGTATATTTGTTAGTGTATCTTAAACGTTTTATATATCAATTTGTAGCACATGAACGTGTGGTAAGTAAGACGTTGTTGCATGTGAGTGTCGATATGTATGCAACTGTACTAAAAAAGCTGTTATGCGCATGCGCAAATAATTCAAATGCACTTACGTAGATGACTGAAAAAGAGATGATTTACATAATACATGTACGCTTAGACCAACTATTTGATAGATCAAGAAAATTAAGTTTATTTTCGCGCGCACACACGAACACACACAGACGCACACGTAATCACACATCTGACGTGCACACGCACACACACACACACAGACGCATACGCAACGTAACCAAACACGCAACGCACGCACACACGAACACACACAGACGCACACGCACACACAACGAGCGCACACGTTGGCATGAATCATGTTAGGTCCAATTACGTTGTGTCGCACTGACCTGATATTTATAGATGACTTCCATACAGAAGCAGTATCTTAAACGTTTATATATCAATTTGTACATAATACATGTACGCTTAGACCAACTATTTGCTAGATCGAGAAAATTAAGTTTATTTTCGCGCACACACACACACACACACACACACACACACACACACACACACGCGCACACGCACACACACAGACGCATACGCAACGTAACCAAACACGCAACGTGCGCACACGCACACGTTGGCATGAATCATGTTAGGTCCAATTACGTTGTGTCGCACTGACCTGATATTTATAGATGACTTCCATACAGAAGCAGTATCTTAAACGTTTATATATCAATTTGTACATAATACATGTACGCTTAGACCAACTATTTGCTAGATCGAGAAAATTAAGTTTATTTTCGCGCACACACACACACACACACACACACACACACACACACACACACACACACACGCACACGCACACACACAGACGCATACGCAACGTAACCAAACACGCAACGTGCGCACACACGAACACACACACAGACGCACACGCACACACAACGAGCGCACACGTTGGCATGAATCATGTTAGGTCCAATTACGTTGTGTCGCACTGACCTGATATTTATAACAGAAGCAGATAACAGATTTAAATAATACTTTCATGCTTACAATATACAACCAATGTACACAAACTTACAAAGCATCAAACTATATATATATCATTCGTTGGGTTGTAATTATTATTAAACAGTAAATATGCTTAGAATGAAAATATTTGCTATGATTTTAGTAACATATAACAGCGTCTTACATACCACTCGAATCTATATATACTGTTCTGTTTCAGATAATAATAATAATTTGATCACACACACACACACACACACACACACACACACACACACACACACACACACACACACATACACATACATGTAGTAAATCAATAAATAATGCACTTGATAAATTATGCTCACCAAACTAGTGTATGTTGACTACACAGGAACTTGTGTATACTGAGACGCACAATAATACAAGCAGTCTTTCAACTATTAAAAAAACTGCTGAGATAGATTTATCAACGCACGCGAGCAGTCAGTGTGAAACCGCTAAAATTCAGTTATACCTAAAAATATATATCTTCAATTAGAAGTGTAATATAAAAGGTACAGTAAGAATATATTTCAGAAAATTGATCACACACACACACACACACACACACACACACACATACACACACATGTATTAAATTCAAATATATATATATCTTCAATTAGAAGTGTAATATAAAAAATACAGTAAGAATATATTTCAGAAATTGTGATTTGAACATACACATACATGTATTAAATTCAATAAATAATGTTTTAATGCAAATAATTTTTACGTTTAAATAAAATCTGTACATACAATAAATTATGCTCACCAAACTAGCGTATGTTGACTACACACACAGGAACTTGTGTATACTGAGACGCACAATAATACAAGCAGTCTTTCAACTATTAAAAAAACTGCTGAGATAGATTTATCAACGCACGCAAGCAGTCAGTGTGAAACCGATAAAATTCAGTTATACCTAAAAATATATATCTTCAATTAGAAGTGTAATATAAAAGGTACAGTAAGAATATATTTCAGAAAATTGTAATTTGATCACACACACACACACACACACATGTATTAAATTCAAATATATATCTTCAATTAGAAGTGCGTTAAGAATAAAAGTACGTTAAGAATATATTCAGAAAATTGTAATTTGATCATACGCGCACGCTTACACACACATGTATTAAATTCAAATATATATCTTCAATTAGAAGTGTAATATAAAAAATACGGTAAGAATATATTTCATAAATTGTGATTTGAACATACACATTGTAATAATATTGAAATTGATGTGTGTGTGTTGATATTAGATATTGTGGAGTATGAGAGACTCCGATGTAATCAAGCCCCACTGTTTGGGCTAGCCAATTTGTAATAAAATAAGTAAGATTGATGTGTGTGTTCTTAAATTGGTGTGTATTTGGCGTGGCTCTCGACGTCTTACTGGCCTGAAACACTTCCTTAAGTTTCCCAGCTGGTCGAGTCCCAATGGTAGCAAGACCGGTCGAGTAGCGTAAAGTTGATGAATGAATATATCTGTTCAGCTTCGCCGAAAGTTTCAAAACAAAATTTATTGTTTTGAAGGAAATTTTAAAAAAAATTATGTTTATAAAAAAAAAATAATTAAAAAAAAAATTTTTAATTTTATTAATTAATTAATTATGATCAATTAATTAATATAGGGCTGTGAAGTTTTAAACAGTGTAATGCTCTTCTGAAAATTTTTATTAAAGTTTTAGTATATTTTAAATAATCTATCACCACTCATAAGACTGTCTGTAAACCAATCGATACTTGTTTAGCTTTTTATTTTTTAGGTTATCTTCACTTACGGGTGGTAAAGTCCTTGTAGATTATCAATTAGAATTATATTATTGGTAATTAGTATTATTGAAGAAATAAAGAACTATTAAGTATTGAAAAGTATTAATGTTTTTTATTAAGTAATAGCAATATTGACTCTTATCGATTAGTATCGATTCTCAGGATATCGAAAAAAGTTACAAGTATATGATATAAAAATTATATAGGGTTCTTTAAACAGCCAGTTATTATCAAAGTCAGAGAAATCGGGCTAATATTTAAAAAGTATAACGTTACAATCAAATTAATAGTTATTAATAAACACAGACATTGAATAATAATTTGTAAATATAATAATTGTTTTCACCCAACAGCTGAGTTGAACTAAGAAGAAGGCACTGGGATCGTCAAAGCAAATGGCCGCCGTCAAGTTGATCAAAATGTTGCTCGTTCCTGCTGCATTCCAAATAATGTATTTTCTGGCAATATTTCTGTTCTTGTGTCTGCAAATCTCTTGTTAAATGTTGTGTAGTGACTGGTGTAGTGATTCTGGGTTGTATTTAGTATGTCTGTGTAATTATAAGTCAAAACACTTTTCCCAATTCCGACACTAATTTGGTTAAGGTATTATACAGTTTTCTGGTGTTTTGTGGTGTTTTTCAGAGTAGAAATGTATTGTTTAGTGTTAATTAGTGTTTCTTGATCGTTTTTGTCACAATGTATAGGTTCTGGAAAGATTTTATAATTCACTCTCGACTTTACCGTAACGTACTGTTCGCCACTTATCTTTTACGTTGTAAAATAGGTTAGATCGTCACAAAACTCTCGTTTATGTTATCCGTTCAAATACCAATAATCAACTAACTGTTTCCTTCAGTTTCAATTAAACTCTTAGCCCATATAATATTATTCTTAACATTGTTCAAATATTTTTTCACATCCTGTGTACACTTTACTATTTCACTATATGAATGCCTAAACTTTGGTTATTTGTCAATTTTATTCACTAGATTTGATTTAAATTAATCTTTCAGTTCATTCTGGTTATTTTCAGATTAAATAATGCCATTTTATAGTGTTTTCTGTCCAAAAAATAGTAATTTCACTTTCAGTTTGGTATACTCTGAAAAGTCAAAACATCAAAATTGACTTCCTGTCATTATATAAATTCAGCCATTTTATCAGTTATATTTAATATTAATAATCCTATATTGTATTAAAAGGTTCATATTCCCTTATTTTCTGGTAATTAATTGAATTAGTTGTATTCTGAAACATTATTCTGAAATATATGACTCCCATGTCTAAATTTCTGAGTTTAGTCATTTTCATTTTTATTTATAATTCTGAATATAATTTATTAAAATCTCTCTAAATGGTATGTGCAATTATATGGCATGATCTCAAGTTTATTTTGTCTAAACCCCTTTTGTTTATTTGCTTTTAAATGAGTAATTTCTCTGTTTTGATGAAGTTTGGTTTCCATTCTTTTGGCCTATGATTTTTTAACAATTTTTCTTACAAAATATTTTACAAACAATATATGATGTGTGATACCCTCTCTGACTTTTACATATAGTATTATAAATTAAACATGTTTTCAAATTACACAAAAACAATTAGTATTGGTTACAATACAAATAATAGTTAAAACAAATAAGGAATATTTTTTTTTTAAATAAATGATTGTCTTCAAGTCAGACATTTTGCAACAAAATCCTTATTTCTAAACATGGAAATATGGCTTACAAAAAAGGTTTTTTACTAACTAACATCTTAATTACTCTCTACTATTTACAAGTGGTAACTATTTTTATAGTTCTGATGTTAGTTGTTTCAGACCCAAACAAATGGCCTTATATCTAAAACATTTTTAAACATTCTTATATTATATACATAAAAACCTTATATTTATATTCTTATTTCTAACTATTATTATAAGTAGGATTCTACAGTTTTTATACCGTCTCTTATACATTGTCTTTGGGGAATTGTACCCTGTCATTAATAAATAAATAGTATGAATTGTTCAAAAAGTATCATGAAATCTGTTTTTCTTTTTTCATGTAATACAAAATGTTATTTTAAACAGATTCATGTCTTATGAACAACATATTGTCACAGTACACATTTTAAGTCATTGAAAAATGCATATTTCATTGCATCCAATGTTTGTGATTGCCAAGAATGAAACACAAGGTTCATTTTTTATAATACCCAAAACTATCACTGGTTCACTTTGCACTCTTATATTATGTTAATGTTAAATGGTCGTATAGTCTTATTAACATAATAAATTGGTTAGCGTTTTTCAATGGAGATTTGTTCCATGGGTACTATATTATTGTTTCATCTTAGTTCACAGGCAACTTTTACTTTATACACTTCTCTCTCTTAAATTTATATACATGTGGTTTTTATTTCGTTATACTTTTATTTTTAAATATTTATTTTGGGGATATAGGGATTTGGGTGTCTTTTATAAGAGCATGACATCTTCTTCAGGATGCTGCCTTCTTCTTCTTTCATCAGTCTTCTTTCTCCTGCCTTCTGGGACTGGTATCTTCTCCATCTTCTTCTTGATGCCATCAGGTTTCTTGGGATCTTCTCCATCTTCTTCTTTATTTCAGAAATACATCACCTGTATTGGTTGATCTTGGCTTATTTTAGGGTTTCTATTCTATTTATTCTCCCTCGTTGTGGGTTTGGTCATATTCTGTACTGCTTGGTTATTTACTTTTTTACCTTCCTGGGTTATACCTTGAAAACCTTTGGTTATAAGACTGGTCTTGGATGACTCATCACTAGTAACTCCTTTTATTTGAACTTGTATTTTCTTTATAATAATGATTTCTTTCCACAGTTGCTATGAATTAATCTATTTATATTAAACTTAATGCTTTCTTCCAAATTTAAACATTATAACTTCATTATTCTAATGATCAATTGCCATTCAATATTATGCATACATCTGTCACGCTACAACATACATGTATTAAATAATGTTTTAATGCAAATAATTTTTACGTTTAAATAAAATCTGTACATACAATAAATTATGCTCACTCACCAAAACTAGCGTATGTTGACTACACACAGGAACTTGCGTATACTGAGATGCACAAACAGTCTTCCAACTATTAAAAATGTCGTGATAGATTTATCAGTGCACGCAAGCGAGTCAATGAGAAATTATCGTTAAATTTGTTGAGTATATATTGGTCTCTGGTGGTAGGGGAAAGCAGGTGTTTGTTTTGGAAGTGAATACTTTCTAATCCATAATTACTTGCGGCGGTGCCACTAATGAGTGTCATGTGTCATATTAGAAAGTGAAAGGAGGATTTAGCGAATACACACTGGTTTATTTCGGTATAACCCTCTGAACATACATGCAATTAGTTGTATAGTAATCAGAAATGTGTGTGAGAGAGAGAGACAATTCAATAGTTTGAATTTTATACTACAAGGTAAACTGTATTTTTTAAGTCGTGGGTTGTTTCCGAAAATTATTATTTAAAACTGATAATTGTTTTATTAAAATCTCGCGTACGTGCCAAATTAATTGCCGACGGCGACTCTGCTCCCCCTCCTGCTAAAATTCCACGTTACACCACCTGTTAAAAACAACAAAAGAATTCTCACTGTGATAACGTTAGTTATTCTCTCTCCACTTTTCAGTTCTGTCGGCAGTAAACGTAAGTTTGTGTATTATTATCATTATTGTAACGATCTATGTGTTTATAAATATTAGTTTGTAATGTGAGGTTTCTTTTTTTTTTATAGTATAATGGAAAACGCTGCTGTAATAATTGACTTTCACTGCTTTTATGATGACAACGACAATTATATAGTAAAGGAGTTGTCGGTTATGGACGTAACACGTTTTGCATGCAGACATTGGATTTTCGCCCCGCCTGCTACAACAGTCGTTACGAATTCGAAATACACTAGAACCAACTGTTGGTTAACGACAAACTATCATGGGCTGAGATGGGGTGAAGGAGAGACACCGTACGACAATCTTGTTTCAGTGTTAACAACGTATACGAACATATATAAATATGTGTTTGTGAACGGTCTTGAGAAAAAACATTTTTTAGAATCGAAAATAATTCATCATCATATAATAAATCTTGATGACATTGGTTGCCCAAAAGACATACCATATCTATTTCCCGGTACGTTATGTCTTACACATTGCAATTCTTCTTCTTCTACACAGTGTACAAATCATAATGTGTACGCACTTAGAGAGTGGATAATTAATGATTTTTCTGTTATACAAACATTTTTAATGTGAGTGTCTCATAGCATTGTTAATTTCGTTAGTAAACTTGTATATGCCTGCAGGCGATAACTATTTCTGTGGGCTTTCCTAATATATATATTATGTAACAGTCATAATTCTGCATGTATGTACATGCAAAGCTTCAGGGGATGAAAAATTTCCTGATAACTACCACCACCACCATTACATTCCACTAGTCTTCTTTGTAGTCATTGTTTAGTTCCGCCTCGTTTGATACAGACGTCTTCACTTCTAATAATGTCGTTTATCACAAAATTCAATGCAGTTTCTGCTACTGAGTACAAACGGTGTGCAGAATTAACATTGAACAAGCAGTATCCGATTGTTAACATGGTGCATGTGGACACAAGATATGGGAAGTCTGTGCTTGTAACGTTGGAAGATGGTGAGCTACGCTATCGTGTATATCTACCTAAGAGGTATGCTTGCGTCTTTACAGATGAAGAGCTCCGTCATATAAGCCCCAGCGACCTACATCTCGTGTTTCGAGGGATGAGGAATCAAACAGTGCATGTGGAAATAGTAACTCGTTAAGGTATCAAACTACTTTTAATAAACAATTTTTTATCACTGTGTGTGTGCATGTGTTTGGATGTAGTGCAGATTCTAATTTACAAAGTTTTGATGAATGGACATTAAATTATGAGAGAGAGAGAGAATGACACATATTTTAAGAAGTTACTCGCGTAAAGCGTTGATTCTGCCAACTATATCTGTGTGTGTGATATTTAACATGATTTTAATATTGTTGTATTGTTATGTTGCAGGTTGCTTCTCCTACAAGTACGACACAATTATATATAAACTTTCGAAAAAATACCAATTTTATATTGTATTTATTTAATTATGAATTGTGAATTTTATATTGTGTATTTCAATTTTATAATGTATTTATTTAATTGTGAATTTTATATTATGAATTTTAAAATATATTTAATCATTTAAACAAATTATGACTTTATTTTATTTCACTCTACACCTCTGAACATGTGTACAATTAATTAATTTTTGTGAACTGTTACATCAGAAGATTTGTATGAATTTCAACCACCGTTTTCATGTGTGTGTATAATTTTAATTTATTTCGCTATACACCACTGAACCTATGTGCGTGTGTAAACTGTACCCATTAAACAGAAGTATTGTACCACATGAAGAAGAGCGTATTGAAGATTGCTACGCCGTTAACGTATGGATTTGTAATCTGTAACAGCACACAGGTAAGTAGTTCATTGACAACAACACACATACATAGTTAATATTTGCCAAATATATATATTTCTAACAAGGATCAATCACACTGACTGCATTATAAAACTATTAATTAATTATTTGATACATTGAAAAATGAAGACGGCGTTTTGACAACGAGAGAGAGAGCTAAAATTATTTACTCATCACACCGACTACTCAATGTACGAGAGAGAGACAGGAGAAAGGGTATGAAACCTTGCATAGTTGAAACGCGTGACAGTGAGAGAGAGAGAGAGAGAGAGAGAGAGAGAGAGAGAGAGAGAGAGAGAGAGAGAGAGAGAGAGGGAGAGAGAGAGAGGACGTTACTATTTGTTGACACAGTTGAAACAAGTGAGAGTGAGAGAGAGAGAGAGAGAGAGAGAGAGAGAGGACGTTAATATTTGTCGAATAAATATAAACTTTCTAATTTCATATACATGCGCACGGTACTGACCAAAGAGAGAGAGAGACATACACAACGTGTGTGAGAGAGAGAGAGAGATAAAATTATTTACTCAATGTACACAGTGGGAGAGAGAGAGAGAGAGAGAGAGAGAGAGAGAGAGAGAAAGAGAGAGAGGGAGAGGAGAAAACGGTTTGAACATAACGTTTGACAACAAGAGAGAGAGATAGTTTTACTTACATTCAAATGTGAGAGATAGAGAGAGAGAGTAACAATTATGATCATATAGTTTGAATTTCCCACTACAGAAGAGAAAAAAATGTTGGCAGATCTGCTCTATACACACACAATAATGTAAGATTGGTAACCCTGATCATATATTTTAATATATACACTATATAACACATATTTGAATTTCCCTCCCCCCACCGCAGAAAATGTTGACAACCCTGCTCATATAAAATATCTATACACTATAATAATACTATAATACTTATAACTATTTTACCTCAAGATATATTTTTTCCTTTAGGAACATGTTTCTGGAGATCCTGTTCTCCCATCTTCCACAGGATCTCCCGAAATATGTTCCTAAAGGAAAAAATATATCTTGAGGTAAAATAGTTATAAGTATTATAGTATTATATACATCAAGAAATGGACTGTAGCAGAAAGTGATTGAAACTATAATAATAATACAGAGGTTGGTACACCTGATCATATAGATTTAATATACATTATAACACACGACAAATTTGAATTCATGCAAAGGTTGGTACACCTGATCATATATTTTAATATACACTATAATGCATCGAGTTGGAACCACCCCCACCCAACCACCATCCACTGATATGAAATAAAAAACCACCCACCCAACACCACCCCCTGATATGCAAATCAGCTTTCTTAAAAAAATAAAAAATTATATTCACGGATGCTGGTGGTCCATTGAACCTCATCCCACCCCCTTGATATGCAAATCAATTTAATTAAAAAAATTAAAAAAACCAAATAAAAAAAATAAAAAAATTTATTCGCGGAAATTCGCGGTGCTGTGGTCCATCGGGATGCTGCGGGTCCAGCGGTGGCGGCGTCATCTCTTAGATCATGTTTTTTAGTGTTTTTTATTGTTTTTAAGAAAGGCGGCATTCCTTTGTGAGTTTGAACTGTCATTTTCCCCCTACTACTGTACTTAAAATAGATGTTATAAGGATCATACCAGTAACAAGATTAGTTACCAAAGAAAGATTTGTATTTTGATTAGTGTAAATTAACATACTGAAATGGACAGAATAGAATTTACCCAATAACCAATCTAAAAAACCTTTAGAAATACTAATAAAAGAGAAAGAGGTTGATAGCAGTATAATCAGTGATATGTAATACAACTAATATGATGTAAACCAATAATTATTATCATGAAATTGAGTCATAATAATGTAAATTAAACATACTTGTCATGTAACATTAGATGCAAGAACTATTGATGAATTAACAGCAAAAGGGAATATCCTGGTGCAAGCCAAAACATTGTAAAACCTTATAGTTATTTTAATGATCATTTATTAAGAAATAATGACTTAAAAACAACTATGTAATTTATAATGAAGGTAATTCAGGTAACACCCTATAGTGCAAAACTATGGGTAATTATAACGACTAAAATCAACAAAAGAAAGATGTAATAACAAAAACTGAGGTGATCAGAAGTTGTAATGGTCATCTCAGAGTAATTGTGACATAATAGAAGTTGTTCAGAAACCACTATTAAGATATAATAAGTGAAACTAGTTTGTAGTGTCATAGGCCTACTAAACACCTAGGCATAGCTCATGCATTTTATGAATAATTGTAAACAAATACTGTGTAAAGAGTACACAAAAGGAATTGAAAAGCATCATCTCGATGAGATATGATAGCCATGTGATAATTTAAGTTAAATAATGTATAAATTTATTGAAAAATGTGTTAATGGTAAATTCAAAAACCTATATTCATTAATAGTGAACGAAAGTATTTCATGTGGGGACTTTAAGTAATGAGTCAGACGATCGCCATATCATGGTAAGGCTAGATCGGCAATTAAAAATAACGTAAGAGTTTTATATCAGTTGGAATGTATTTGCATTATTTTAGACAAAATATTGAGCGTCACTTTTTTAATCTTCACCCCAAAAACCCAAGCGTTCAAATAATTTAGAAAAGGGGGTAGCCACGCTCGAGAGAATGTCGTCAACCTTTCCACCAATCAGAAGAGTTAAATCGAGAATTGGTCAGGAAACAGAAGCCAGATTTGAACTCATTATTGTATTGTCGACGAGGCAAGATAGATGACAGCCCCGTACGCTAAAAGTCGCAAGTTAACCTATAACCAGTGCGGGAATCGAAGTGGAAACATCGGTCAACATAACCAAAGTTTTATAAAATGTTACAAACATTTTAATCAGCGAAGTTTAATGAAAGAGTGATAGTGCAACAACAATTGCAAAGTGTACAATAAATTGCGATTGCGTGAATAAAGGGAGTATTAGTGACAATTAATCGTACTTAGAGAAATTATAAACTTATACGATAAAAATTTATCAAGTATAATTAATAAGATGATTTGATTTGAACACAAAAGGGCTTTGGACCTTATTAAATGAATAACTTTGTTTATTATTAAGAGATTTAACGACAGGTAACCTTATTTATAAAAGTCGTTAACTTATTTGACGAAATGCTTCAAATATGATGAAGGAGATGTTTTAATACGAACACTATGAGTGCATTAAACATTATTATATCAATTAATTTATTTAAAGCTTTGAACAGTATTACAATAATTAATTTGTTGCTTGTTAAAAATATTTAATAACAAGATAACCATGCTTACAAGAGTTATCAATTTACCTAATTAAATTTATCCAATATAACGAATCAGATGATGTTTTATGAACACTAAAGGAACTTATAACCTTATTATGCTTGTATATTGAATGTTGTTAAAGAGTTATTATTAATTTAAAGTGAACTGGTTACTATTCAGATACGCCAGGTTAACCTACAATGATGACGCCAGACGTCTTTTGAAGTTTTATGTTAGTAATTAAGATTTATTTTTTATGTAATCACTCTCCTACTACTCAATTATTAGGGTAGTATAATTCTTCAAGGTTTTGTATTTTGCAGTCTCAAAGAACCTACATGTTAGACAAAACAGTTAACCAAAAAACAACGTGCAAACAAAACAGGTTAACCAAAAAACAACGTGCAACGCTATGGTTACTAGAATCAGAATAACAACCCTGGGATAAGAGATTTTTACAAAGATGATCACTAATGTAAAGTGAACGATCATCAATCTAGTTATTACTTAACAGAGTTTCATGAGTATTATCGATCAATAAACCATATTCTTTACCAGACAAAAGAGTTAACCAAATTATTTCATTAGACTAGACGATCACAGGTTACGTGAACCGCTCACAACGGTTGGCACCACTCGCAGCAACAATTGAGATAATTTAAATAATTTTAAATTGTCATCTGAACTCTGTCTTGTTAACAGGACCATTAACAAGTGAGACCCTCACTCAAAGTAAGTGCTGAACTAATAAATAAAACCTAATTTCAGTGAGAAATCAACTTGTAAACTGTTAACCAAAACTACGACATCTGACAAAACCAGTCGAGTTATATAAAAATAGAGAACTACAAAGTGAGTCAATCAGTTCTTCGAATTGTAGAAGAATACGGCATTAGTGCAAGTATGAACTGTCAAACTTCTTTGCAATATTATGATTTATCAACTTCCTGTTACTGTATATCTTTTGGATACGCTGCGTATTCGGTATCTGTATAATGTACGAGAATTATTCTACATTTGTAATACGAATGTCATTATGTCTTCTTACGCGTATAGATGTGTTAATAAAATTCTCTGCCGTTTAATGATTTGCCCTACTGTTTTAGGATCACGAACCATACTCATATGATTCTCTAAACAACCATAACCTTTCTTTTGTTCACCAGAGTGTTCATATCACTTCTTCATAGAGAATCAGTCAGAGTATTCATTACGAATCAGAGCTATGTTAGAATTAAAAAATCCTCGCATATCGAAGTGCATAGTTTGAGTTTAATAGAGCTTTGGCTTATAATTTATATGAGGGCCAATGGGTCACTAAGCCTAACAACTTCGCATTGAGCTTAGTAAACATGCTGGTGCATGGTGGTTAGTCAACTTCGCTTTGAGCATAAATGGCTGGTTAGTAAGAAACTTAGTCGAAAGCGGGTCATAATTTTCCGCCCAGCAAGTGGCATTCAAATACGCACGTGCACAAGAATGCCAGTACCACATTAGATATAATTTTTTTTACAGTGAAGAAAACCTCTGATGTTCGCCTGACAAAGGAAGAAATTGTTTTCGGTAAGTCGGATGCGTGTACAGTTAGTGTGTTGGTCGCATACAGAGCTGTAAACAATGGGGAAATTTTTGTCAAAATACAGTTACACGTGATGAAAGCGACGTTACTATTGGGGGAGTCGAGGACCGTCCAGATTCAAAACCAAGCGTGACGTAAATGGAAGTTATTTTGTCCAAAGTGGACGTGGACGTGTGCCATTGCTGTGTTTGCGGCCAATGGCCTAGTAACACGATTTCCACTGCAACCATCTATTCTTGGCGTTTTTATGGCGGCTAGTAAAATTAAATAAAGAAACATTATAAGCGTTCAGTGAAATTTCTAGCGAACGCCGACTTCACTTTTTGTTTACAAAGATTTACCTGTTACTCGTCCTGACCGTTCAGTTTTCTACTTTTCCTTCCTCGCCTGCTCCTTCTTACTTTCCCGTTCATTTTCTGCACACTTTTAATTATTTCTGCTCTGGCTTGTGCCTGTTCTTATTGTATGTGCGCATTGTTCGAACTGAAAATTGTTTTTGTTATCTCATATAAATTGTCTAACAGCCATCTAATTCTCATGTGCCATTTTTAATCTATCACCGGCTGGAATATACTCTTCAGGCATGGTTCTTAAAAGTTTATAACTTTAAAAGTTTATACTTAAAAGTTTTATACATTTCAAATAATATTACATGAGTTGAACTCAATATAACCTTTAATTTTACGGGCAAGTTTTTAAAAGTAAAAAAATGTAATATAGCTTAACGGGTATTTCCTGTCCTTAGTGAAGAAGGGGATTTGTTATGAGTGAGGGACAGACGATTGCCACAACATCAAGAAATTAGTGTTTAATTATTAGTGGTACACCGGATGAGGAGCTACGAGAATACTACATTAAAAGTCTGAGGGAAAGCATAAGAAACATTAGAAATATTCTCAACTGAAAAAGGATCAGTCTCTTCAGCTAAAACCAGATACACTGCAATGAACGTAAACTATTATGTCAATGGGTTTATCAGGAAATGTGAAGTTTTTGGTTGCAGGTGAATTAACAGTCTTACGCAACGAATATTCTTCACGATGTAACTATTTGTTAACATGTTAATACCTACTTCGAAGTTAAGTCGTCGACAAACAGTACTCTCTCTCTCTCTCTCTCTTTTTACATGCTTTTAACACTCCTTCATAGTAAAATGTACACGATATGTACGAGAGAGAGAGAGAGAGAGAGAGAGAGAGAGAGAGAGAGAGAGAGTGTGTGTGTGTGTGTGTGTGTGAAGGGGAAGGGTACTGTTTTTCGACATGGATTCTGGTAAAAATGAATTTTCCGTTATTGGTAATTTATGTACACAACAACTCAATAAATTCAGTAATTGTTTCTCATTTCATACAAATATGTTTACTCCAATTGCACGTGTATTTAAAAAAAAATGACCTGGTCATTACATTGTTTCCTGGCTAACTACACGCGATATGTTTCCCATTCATAGACGTAAAAGTAGTCGATTCTCTTTGGCAAGGATACTACAAACCAAAGAAACCTTATGGAAACCTTAATATTTTAAAAGTGTTTTCTTTTTTGCTCGAAACTTAAGGTTCGGATATAACGTAAAGCCCTTAAAGTTCAGGTTCTAAATGAGATCAAAGGCTACCCTTTAGAGACAGTCAGATAAATGGTGTTGTGGCTCTTGAACATGGAAAATTCATTATGAAAATAAATTAATACAGGGAATAAAAGGAGTAAATATAAAAGAAACACAATTGATAAAGACAGAAGGAAGAAGCTGAGCTAGTGAGAAGGTATTTCATATTTGCGATGTTTGAAAACACAAAGGAAGCAACTGTTTTCTACTAGCAGCAACTAGAAGGAACTAAAGATTCTACTGTTGAACGACGACAATCGTCCGAGGCGAAAACTGACGGGTATTATCCCTCGAAAGTAAGGCAAAACAAGAAGAGAAGAAGTGTAAATTATGGACAGTAGATGTTTGGAAGACATCCCTGTCTATTTTCAAATTTATCTGTATCTACGTTTACAGATTTTATTACTCGAGTTGTCACAAAAATTACAAAAAAACGCAGAAAATCTGAGAACTTTATTTCCTTACAAATAGATTTCATTAACATATCAATCATAGAAATGTACGTCTAACAATGGAGTAAATGAAAAGAATGGTGTCTTCTATGACACCAACACTTTATACTAAACTGCAGGCTGTCGAGCCATTTGCTTGTGTTAAAAAAGTCAGACATTTCTACTTCAATTGTGGAAGTTATTTTCATTGCCGTGATCGTGTTAACGTGTGGAATCTTCTTTCATCACGTTAGACTTTGAAGTGTAAATGGTAGACGGTGAAAATAGTGGGAATATCCGCTTGTCTATTTATTCAGTTAATAGACTTGTTGACAATGAAATTAATTTTGTTGACATTTTGTAATGTTACTATGAAGGAGTGTTAAAAGCATGTGTAGAGCCAGAGAGAGAGAGAGAGAGAGAGAGAGAGAGAGAGAGAGAGAGAGAGAGTCGGAAAATCAACTGTTTCTTTAAGACCGCTTGATTTGTTGTGAATACTAATACTTGGTACATAAATGATATCATGCAGTTGTAGACTGCAATGTAACCTTATTTCGCGCGTGCGAGCGCGAGTGATTGATTAAGTGTATCTGTGCTTATGTATGTGTAAAATACATATTGAGAAGGAGGAGGTGAGTAGTAGGTTAGGTTAGGTTAGGTTAGGTTAGTAATACAGAAGGGAGGGGAGGGAGGGAGAGAGAGAGAGAGAGAGAGAGAGAGAGAGAGAGAGAGAGAGAGAGAGAGAGAGAGAGAGAGAGAGAGAGAGAATATGAGTGAAAGATTAAAAGAGGAAGACGATCGTAGAGAACTCCATACAAATTATGTAATAACCAATTTGCACAAATAGATGCCGCAAATTTTATAGAAAATACGGTAAGTGATATGGCTTTGCATACTGTTAACCTGTAAAATGCTCTAATAAGACGATCTTTGCCTTAGAAAGACAAACTGTTTTAAGTCAATAGGTACAATCGGTACGGTAATGAAATGTCTAACTGTAATAACTGGTATAGAACCCTTTAAACCAAAATACAAAAGCTAAGCCAGAATATGGTTTAGTTAGGCCTAATACATGAAGCTTACTAAGCTAAAATACCAGTAGTATTACTAGTTACTGTAATTATTGTTCGTGCTGATGTAAAACTAACAGTTGTATATCCCTGTAGAAGCAAATAGTCGAAGTTAATTTTATTTAAAACGACAGCAAGCTACAACCGTCAAACCCTTTAGCTACTAATACATTCGTAGGGGAATACAAAGAGGAACATAAATGTAATTAATTCATTAATAATATTAGTAATAAGGTTATTACTGATAGATACTTCAAATAAATAAATACGTATAATTGAAAACATTCGAATGCGTTTCGGTTAAGTACATATCTCGTGTCTTTCTATTATCCATTTGGGCAAGTGATACTTACAGGCGTTGCCAGTAACGTTGCAATGTATCAGTCACGTCTTTCCGCCTCCGTAAGTGTTACCATAAACACAGCTGTATCCAGAAGTGTGTCGCCCTTCAAGTCAACAGCTTTCACTCGCTTCTTTGTCAGCACCCCCGCTTACATTACATTAACTTCACGCTGTATTAAACACTACAATAACTTAATTAAAAATAGACGTTTGCTATATGAAAATTAGCACTGGACAAACGATTTAATTCATCGCTTGAGAACGTGAAGAGAAAGTGCTGAATAAATTCTCTTTTGTCTTAATTGTCTTTTCATTCTTCGATGATAGCGATCGTTAGGTGTCTTATAAACTCGGTAAAGAAGAATGTTGTTCAGTTATTCGACGTTAGCAAGTGTAGGCAGTGCCTCATAATTTAGTAAGACTAGTACAAAAGGTTTCAATGCGCAGTAATTCTGATTCCCCTTAAAGCCCAAAATAAAATACCAAAACTCAATTCAAATAAAACTGTTGGCTATTCCGAATAAAATTATTTT
Organism: Magicicada septendecula; assembly: GCA_034769895.1. NCBI lineage: Eukaryota > Metazoa > Arthropoda > Insecta > Hemiptera > Cicadidae > Magicicada > Magicicada septendecula. The sequence continues at coordinate 417,512,772 of CM068369.1, forward strand.
CGTATAGGAATGGTAATATTCTGGTAGAGCAGAAATTATTCTGTCGAATGGCACATCAACATGGTATTCTTCATGTGACAGGTTACAGACGCCACCGTTTTCTTCATTCCAAACTTGAGCCTTCACATTTCATATTGTAGATCATCCAAGAGATTCCCTTCTCTCTCTCTTCTTCTTTCCTCTCATACTATCATAGACTATAAATTTAAATCAACCAGTGTTTTACTTTACAAAATTTCCCGTATCTGTGAGATTACGAACTCTTAAAACAATGTATAATTTTCGTTTCAATAAATTCAGGCTGATCAGAATTCGACAGTGTCATTGGTTGTCTCCGCGAGAGTTCTCTATAATTCGGTTTGTATTTTGTTATAGATCGCTTACTATGCACTACAGAACACGTGATTAAGTAGTGAATTCAATAATATTATCTGTATTCCTAAATATTAACTCAATTCAATATGTGTAGGCGTGAAAGTTACGGAAGTAAATAAGAAGTGTATAGGTTTCTAGTTTTTAATTAGAGCGATTCGCGTTCGTCATTCCGAATTTCTAGGCAGCTTTCATGCGAATTAACCTTAGTACATGCCCTAATTACTTGTTACATATTATATACACAAATTTGCATTGTTCGTGTAACCGTGTAGTCATACTGAATGTAGTCATACACTTACATCAAAGTTTACATTTGAATACATGTTTAAGCGAATAAATATACGGTTGTTTAAAAATTACAGCGAAAGTTTTATGTGAAGTATGTCAGGTGGTGACTTTTACAAAAAAAAGTTAACGGAAGAAGCTTTCATTGAAAGACGCCACTGTTCATTTTAAACAAAATAAACTATCTACGGCAGCTCGTAAAAACAGACGATCACAGCATAGTTGGCCTACTGACCTTGCTGTTCGGCTTAAGCTCGGAAATTTATCCTGCCTTTCCTTTAGGCCTACCTGCTACTATACTACCACTACTACTACCACTACTACTACTACTACGACTACTACTACTACTACTACTACTACTACTGCTACTACTACTACTACTACTACTACTACTACTACTACCACTATTACTACTACTACTACTACTACTACTACTACTACTACTCCTATAATAGTAATGTTACTATTAAACGTTAATAGCCTAGTCCTTAAGGAACTGAGCTTAGATGATAAAACAGTAACTTTAATGAAGCAAATGCTAGCACATACCTATTCCAAAGTGAAATTCAGAGATGATATTTCCAGGCAATTTGAGATTATAACAGGAGTTAGACAAGGAGATGAACTCTCACCGTTGCTTTTAACTGTTGCCTTGAAAAAGTCATCAGAGGAAAACCATATAACTGGGAGAATTAGACTACTTACGGAAGGGACAACCTTTCAGTAGACTGCGTAGCCTTTGCAAACTACTGAGCAATCCTATCGGAGTCAGTGGAAACAGTCAGTAAACCGAAAACCAAATCCGTGACAAATATCAAGACTGCCCGTAAGAAAATGATAGATAAGTATCGTCGAATTAACAGAACTGGAAAATTAAGTGAAAATCTGTGAGAAGTAGTTGAGTAAAAGAGCTCAGAAAGAGCAACCAAAATGATAACAGCCTACCATTTAATCAAGGTAACCTATACAGTAATAAGAAATCAGAGTCCAATAACGCTAATCAGGTTTACTTGGTTACTTGGCGACCTGCGTTACTCGTCCCTGCCTTGGCCACCCTGAAAAATAAATAAACAAACACTTAGTAATGGCGCCTCCATCTGCCTCTTCCTTCTCACACCTGGCTACTAACTACATAATGCACACCGCGCTAAGTGTAAAATAGTTATATACTTACCGTGATGCACACAAATACTTCAACATGAACTACTCTTCCTTCTACGTGCCTCCACCTTCTCAACGGCCGGCCTGCACTGGCGTACGACTCCCCACAATCTCCTTACCATCTGGCTGAAGGGAGCTTGTTCCAGACCAGCCCGAGCCTGGTCCTAACAAGGACCAGGCTCAAACAACCCCTCCAAAAACAAAACGCTAAAATTAGACAGTATGCAACGGAAATTCACTCAGAAGCGCTTTATGCTTCTGAATGTCTGACTCTGAACAAGAATATGATGATGGAAACTTTGGAAATCACTGATAGAAGAATATTAAAGAAACTACTCAAACCACTTAAAGATGGAGAACAATAAACTTTATACGCATATTGAAAAAATTACAGGGACAATTAGCAAAATAAGAGACGCTTTTTACAGACATCTTAAAAGAACGAATCTAAATAGACTCACAGGAAGGCTCTTTAACTTCTTTGGAAAATTGAAAATGGAATATACGTGAATTAATGAAATCCGAAAACACAGAAGAAATTCAGATTAGTTCAAGAGGACATCAAAAAATGTTTACCATTCACGTAAACGTTACATAACTATGGAGGTTTTTAGTATAAGCCCAAAAAGAAACCGAAACCATTTTGACTGAGGAAAGACGAGACAAACGTCGAGAGAAAATGAAGGAAGTGTGAGAAAGAAGGAAGAAGGAAGGGAAGAAGCAGTTGAAATGAACGTAGTCTGTCTGCCGTGTCTCATAGGGACCGAAGAATATTACTGTTATTGTTACAAACTCTGGTAAATTATGACATAAGTGCAGACTAATACGTATCTAAAAAATACTTAATATCTGTTCGGCAATACGTATGTTAGTGTCTGTTGATCGTTGTCACTATGATTCTGTCCATCTCCGATTACATAAAGTGACTAGTATGCGGTTCGTTATGCGGGCTGTGCGCTCATCTTGAAGCTTATTTCATACTCAGCTGAATATAGAGTTTTTGTTCATGACTAGGCGGATGTCACGGAACACACAATGAAAGATACGAACCGTATAGTTTTCTCATAAAGTGTGTCTTGTGCCATAGCTCCAGTGAAACCATCAAGCTTCTGACCTCCGATGTTAAAACTTAATAGCTAAAACGATTCGTCCAGATGCATACGGTTTCGCATGTGAGCAAAATTAATACTGTTTTTGATATTGAGAAACCGTGAAAACGTTTTCTCGTACGGCAGTCTACGATGGCTTCAAATATTTAAACTTAAACTTGCAATGTAAATGCCCCAGCAAATGTCGGCATAGACACAAAAGGAGAAAATTTAGCACATCACTTCAACTCTCGGCTCTGCTCGATACATCATGGTAGCCTGATCACCGTGATCGTGATCATCATATCTAAATCTTTAGAGAACGAGAAGTGGAAATGTATCTCTAAAAGAGAAAATTTGTTTTAATTGTAAGTGATCTCCGTCACACACACGCGCGTGCGCGCGCCTTTTTAATTGTTCGTCATTTACTCTCTCTCTCTCTCTCTCTCTCTCTCTCTCTCTCTTACATATGGCGCGTGTTACTATGCACATACTCGTGTTGTTTATAGGCATCCATATGTATTCAGCATCAGGTAGATACATAACCAAACATCTGTTTCTATATTGCATAATGTATCTGTAAGCGTATATTCATTTGGTACAGTACACACACGGTCTCACAGTACCGCAGTGGATCAAGAATATCTGCACCGTTCTTAAACGACTTTGCCTTCAGCGTTTCCACATTCGTAATAACCAGTTGAGTGAGTGTTTTTTAGGTGTATATTTATAAGGAGATTTAGTTCCTAGTTACAGTCCGAACATCATTTTGTATCGTAGTGGGTTGTTCGTGATACACACCTAAACGTGACTTTATTACGTCAAACATTGGTTTGTAGTGATTCTTGCAAATTAATAATATGAAAAATTGATACAATTGTTTAGTAATATCTGTGTAATGACGCCTTTGTATTAATCTCCTCCTCCATCTTCTTCTTTAGTACCGTTTTAGGCTTACAGCCAAACTACACATTGCGCTTTGGGATCGTTCTATCTTTTTCTTGGCTGTCCCAAAGTAGCCTACTTTGTCCTTTTGGTTTACACACAAGTAGGCCTACCTATTTAGGATTACGAGTAGGGTCCACTTTTTCTACCAAACAACGTGTTGACTGTAAACAACAAACTTTCTGTACTGCGATGTACAAAGGGGAGTACACTAGGGTATCGATTTACTGAAAGCCAATTAACAGAGAAGTCTATTATCAGGCAAGTTTCTTGTAAAGCTAAAACAGTTTGTCCGGTAACTGAAATATTCTAATCTTTTAAGAAAAGCGATTCACCGTCTAGTTCTCAGATGACTGATTTTTTGTGATATTCTTTGAAACAGAATTCCACTAACCTTGGCAAAGTAGAAAAGGGGAGAATCTGGTTCATCAGCACAACGTTGGTGTGTTCACTACGTACGACTATAGATGTGTAAATAATATTACTACGAATCATAAATTTTCAGACCTTAGTAAGATACTTGTGGAATGCTTTATTTTACGTGTCACAGAGAGGAACAATTACGAAAAGGGACACGATTGAGATGGAGATTTGAATTTAGAAGTAGACGGAACGAATTCGGTGTTCAAAATAATAAAGGAGAATGGAACTTTGCTGCGAGTTATAAAGAGGAGAAAAGATAACGATTGGACGTATTTTCAGACTACTAAAAACAGTTTTTTTTATGGAACAATGGGATAAGATTCAAACTCTTGAATGGCGAACAACGTTAGTTGAATATGAAGAGCCCAAAAGCTCAAGATTTGGAGACGCCGATGTCTGGGGGATGTGCTCTCATTTGATGATACTCAAAAACATTGGTTTTTCTTAAATCCAAAAGACAAGACTGTACGTTTTCATTTTTTAACATTAAAATGTAATTCCGTTCAATAATTTTAAACAAACATTACATAAGCATGTATACAATTTAGTTAATTAATAATAATTAATATATAATTATAATTACACTGCAATTAAACTGTAATATTATTACACAATAAAAACCTATATAACGGTATGTTATAAACCCCAAATACATTATATAACAGCATTGATATGTTACAGTTTGTGTCAGACAAGGTTTGTATATGTGGCTGATATTTTTCAAAAAGTTATTGTGTACTGGTATACGGACTGGACAACAATCGTTTGACTTGTGGAAATGAATCGTCGCTTAAAATAGTAAAATAAGTACAAGTTATTAAGTAATTTTGTCCAATTTAATTTAACGTTATCTTCACTGATACATTGACAACGAATGAAGCGAGTTCGCAGCTTTGACCCGACCGTTTGGCAATAGTCTGTCTGTCTATCTACCTGTTTGGGGTATGTTTCTGTTTGAGGTATAACTTTTGAGCATATCAGGTTTTTGTAAAACTTGTCATGCTTGTCTATACTTTTACCCTACAGAATCCTATTGTTTATTCTGATTGATCTCCCAACAAGTAGGGAGGCGGAAGGCAAAAATGTGAGGGAAAAAATTTTGTAAAAATCTCGAAAGTACTGTGGAGTATCAAATTAAAGGATATTTTTTAAAAAATTTGAATTGAGTGTTCATTTATGAAAGTTTAAAAATTTTGTGCCGCCGGGAGCAAAAAAGTGGGTGAAAAGTTTCATATGATTGCAAAGTGTGATATGCCAGGTTAAAATCAAATTAAATAACATCTGAATGTAGTGTTAAGTTTTGGAAACTACAAATTTTACTACGTCAGGCCCCAAAACGTGGGGCTAAAGTTGAGTAAAATAGTGAATTCCAAGTGTGATGTCAAATTAAAGATAATTTTAACCAAAGTCTAAATATAGTGCAAAGTTTTGGAACTTTTTTTACCCCCGTGCTCAAGAAATGGACCAAAAACTATAAAAATCCAGCCGGGTGTCAGACTATAAGGAATTTTACACAAATCCGATTGTTTGGAACTTTCTAAGTTTATTGTATTTTAGTAAACAATACACAATTGTTTAGTATCTGCTCCACAATTGTTATTTTAGTAAACAAAAAATAGAAGGGTAATCGGGATTTCGTAATTTTTCTGATAATTGAAAAATTACGTAATATCAAAATTTATCCAATAATAAATACACTTTGTTTAAATAACGACCGAATTCTAAAGATCTGGGAATATATTAAATATTATACTAGTATAATAAATATTACATAAAATCTACATACAAACTATTACAAAATCAAATTTTATAATCATAATATCACACACACACACACACGCGCACACACACACACACACACACACACATATTTTAATCACTTTCTGCTATAGTTCGTTTCTTGATACATATAAAATATTTAAAATTTATATTTAATTTACCTCAAGATGTTATTTTTCCTTTATTTGGAACATGTTTCGAGAACTCCCGTGTTCAAAAAGACTATTACAATGAACAAAAAAGTCAACACATTAAAACAACAAAACGAATATCAAGAACAAAAAAATAAAAATAAACACACATTTTATCCTCGAACCATTAACCTTAGCAATACATAATTTAACAAAAAAAAAAACAGATTATTTAAACAATATGTCAAAAACTAACCTAACTCAAAACACAAATAAAAATCTAGAGAATTTAATAGTAGAAACAGAATTTACCATTAACCTAATAAAAGACAATATACAAGAAGAAAAAAGAGCAGAAGCAACACATATAATTAAAAAAATAATCACTAGTGAAATGAAAAACAAATTAATATAAACAAAAGAAGGACAATAAAAAAAACAATAAAAGAAATTAGAAATAAAGTAAAGAACAATAATTTAATATTAACTGAAGCAGACAAAAGTCAAGCAACAGTAATCATTGAAAAAGCAGACTACATCAAAAAAACCCGAAGACTTCGGCAATAATAATAAATGCATACAACTAAATAAAGACCCAACAGAAAAATACTTTAACCAACAATAAAACTAATAAAAACAACTAAAAACATTTTCAACAATAAAAATACTGACAATATATATAAATAATAATCCAGAACCACCTAAAATGAATAGCCTAATAAAAACATAAAATTAAACAACCCAATACGTCCATTAATCAACTTCAAAAAAGTTAATTTCAAATAATCTTTGCGTTATTAGAAAACCTTCGTAGACAGTTTTATTATATGGAGTGTGCTATTTATAAGTTGGTACATTTAAAATAAAATTATTTTCGATATTATTAGTTGAATACAAAGTTTTACCTTATAATTATCTTATATTTCTTTATGTTGCCCTTGTAACTGTGGACAGTATTTTATTATTTCATGTCCCAATTCAACAGTATTCATATCTTGTTAATGTACTTGAGAGAAATCCTCTTTACGATACATTAATATTTTACACAATATTTGTATAGGCTTACTTCAGAATTTCTATATCACAAAATAGTAATACGCGACAATATTAGACACGATTTAAACATTTATCATTGCACCAGAAGATTGAAGACCACAAAAGGAGATCGTGTGAACACTTGAATCACATGCCTGATATCCGTCTACCTGTGGCTGCCTTTGGTTATCACCCTACTGGGAAGAGAGACGTCGGTAAACCGAGGAGGAGATGGGTTCCGCAACAGGTCTAAGGCCTAGTTCTTGAAGTGCTGATGAGGATGATGATGATGACAAAATAGTAGTATAAGAGTAGCAAATTAATTATGTCTATCATTTGGAGTTATTTCTGCAGCCAATAAGCTGTTTTCCTAAATGTCTGTGCCATCTCACACTTACTCAGTACACACTGTAGCTATTCTAAAACTTTCATTAAGCCAAGTAGTTATTATAACAGTATTATTACTTTATTGGTATTTTATTACTTGCTCCTTTTCATTCACGATGTCATTTGATTGCACTTCATTCTACATTTAAGTTATCTTAATGATTTAATAATAACTTAAAATTAATCCACAGCCTTACATTTTTAGAGTATAATATTACAAGATATTGGCCAGAAGATGACTCATCAAATGTGAATGAATTATTAAATACCAGAGAAAGCGATTTCACATTTTCTTTTAACAGTTTTTATTTAAAAAAAAAACAGCTTCATTTTAACAGTTCTACGATGTTATACAAATGTCCACTACGCACTATATATATTAGTAAATAATAAAAATAAGAAAGTTCAATAAATTAATTATCTGTAACCGTTATGTAAACAACTTCACAAGTTACTTCCGCTGTCTTTAACCGCACTCTGATAATTCGCAATCTAATTGCACTTCACAATTTTCAGAACCGGCCAATTTACGTTTGTGTTTTTACAAAGTGTTCCGGAAGAAAAGGTAACTATTTTACAAGACAAACCTAAAATGTTTATTTTAGAGCTAAAAATAAGATAAAAGCTAAAATTCGTGTAAACACAGGCCCGGAAATGCTTGGTTCAAGCTATGGTCTGATGAAAATGTTTCCCACATTTCCCACATTTCTCTTCTTCTTCTTCTTCACTCCATGGATTGGGCCATAGCCCGTTCCGACTTCACAGAGTCTGTGACCATTTTTTTTCAGGGTCTTCCACGATCTCTCGATTCCACTGGCCTATATTCAAACGCTTGTTTAGGAATACGCGTGTCTACCATGCGTTCCACATGGGACTTCCAATTCTCCCTGTATTCCTTTGTTCTCTCCAGAACCGACTGTGACTTCAGGGTATTTCCTTATGTCGTCGTTTCGTAGACGATCTCTCAAACTACATCCCTTAACTGCTCTCAAAAATTTCATTTTCGAGGCCTGTATTTTTTAAATATCTTTTTGCAGGAGACTCCATGTTTTACATCCATGCGTTAAAGTCGGAACAGCCACGGCCTTATAGAACTTTAGCTGTCTCCCTCTGCGTTTTATTCTTCAGTCGTCTTATTGTTCCTGTTCCACAGGTATAACTAAATTTAACTTTCTCTCGATATCGTTATCCTTCCTATATGAGATATCACATCCCAAATAATTAAAATGTGATACCTCCTCCAAAACACTATTATCAATTACAATTTTTGTTCTCACAGGGTTCTTCCCTAGTAAGGCCATCACTTTTGTCTTAATATTTTGTCTTTAGTACTTTTGTCTTTGATGAAAATTCCAGAAACACAAATTTGGGACAAAATTAGTAGTCTCATGTGCCTTTTTGATTTAAAATATGCAAAACAAAGGTGTTGTAGAACTGTACCACCAGTAGTTTGCAAGAAAAATGCTGAAAAGTAACAAAAGTTAGAGCCAGAAAACATAAGTTTTTAGGTTTGTTGCACAATAACTTTATTAATTTGACGATAAACAAAGAAAATGTTTAAATAAAATTTGTTCAAAATTTAATTTTCAGAAAATTGAAGTAAATAAGGTTATTTAAGAAATTTGGATTTATTTGCAAACAAAATTTGGCAGAAAATGTTACGATTCAAAATCAAACAAAAATGCAAAAAAAAAAAACAATTGATGGCATAAAATATTTTTATTTAAGTTTTATTTTGTGAAGAAAATGTTGGCATCACTGACTAAATGCACTGAAATCTTATCTAAACGTGACCCATTGTCGTTCACAAATATTGTTTTTTTTAGCCGAGTAGCTGCTTGAATTGTGTTTGTGTTAAGAACGTAAATGTGTGTTTTCTTGGATTAGTTCCATTTCTTCAATGAGGAAAGTATCACTGTTAATACTATTGAACATGTATTTCCAACACGATGGCTCCTGCAAATTCGACTTTTTTGTATATCGCTTTGTATATCCTGCAAGTTTGTATTCACTTTGAAGTTGGATACTATCTTTATTTCTTTATTGGATTTCATTATAAAGTGTGTCAGCATGAGACAGAAGTTTGTGAAAAAAATTATAAAAACCTCTTGGTATTCTAGAGCTTGTTTCAGACCAAAAACTTTATGAGAAGTAGCGTTTCTAAGGCATTCAAATAGCGTTTCTTAAGTTTCTTAAAAGGCTTCTAAGAACTTCAATCGATTCTCATTCACAGTAGTTAGTACTGACGGTCCTAATGTTATAGTTCATTTGGTTGTTGCTACCTTTGGTAACCTGTGTTTGACTATTTCCTCTAAAATATCGCACTTGTTTCACAAATTTGAAAAAATGTGGGAATCGCTAATAAACTGTTAAAAAACACTCGCACTTTAGCATGTTGTGACGCTGAATTTTCTATAAAAAGATTAAGCTTGAGCGTACGGATATTTCTTGTTAATATAACTTTGAACACCACCTGTAGTGTTCATTACATTTGCTTCAGACTACGTTTGAGCAATTAACTTTTGTGGTGTTTACACATTTATAGAACCAATTTCTTCTTCTAAATACTTTTTTATCCCTTCTGCTGATTTGTCTTTGACTCTGCTAAAGCACCAAAAGTTCTCACCATCTGTTCCATCAAAAACATATCTAAATATTAGTGCTACTTTGCACCAATTCGTAACATCTGTAGTTTTGTCACATTGAATAGCCAAGAAATAGGAATTTTAAATTTGATTATAAATTTCCTCTTTGTAAGAAGCCAACATCCCTTAAATATCGTTTTGTATGCTTTTAGAGGTCTCCTTAAACACTGTAGCGTTCTACATATGTTCTCGCAACACAACATCAAATTCTGCAGAAAAATCGACTAATTCTCTAAATATTCCACGACTTTCCGATTCTTAATTCTCGTGGTGACCTCTAAGTGCCAACTCAAAAGCACAGCAAAATTTTACACAGCCAGTAATGGGTTTTGAAATATAACGTTTCTTGCTAACCTGTTCATTATGTTCAATAACACGTTTCCGATATGCTAAATTAAGCTGCGTTAAAATATTTACTTCGCGTAGTGAAGCCAGTTGTGTGCATGTATTAATATGGCCATAAGATGATTTATGTTTTTTATTTTAGTAGGAAGATGATGTAAATCTTTTGTAGGCCTACCCTTTCTTGTCCAATTTGCATCTGTTTCTATTGCTGCAGGGTTTAGTAATACGCCCGAAAAACAGTACAACAATTTCGAAACTTCAAACCAACATTTCCAGTTATTTCATTTATAAATGTCTCTTGAGAAACGCCACATAAGTGTCCTACTTTCTTTAACTAATTTTTGTTCAATTTAAATCAGGGAATGGCCTGCATAATTTTTTAATATTTATTTTATCTTTTAAAGAAAGTCCGGTAAAATAAAGGATAAAGTCCGGTTTACTAAGAGACTGATTATATTCATGTTTGCAGGCAACACGTGACAAAACGTAAAACACGTGTGATAAAAGTAAACTGACGATCAACGAACGGCACACGAACACCAATATAAAAAAACAAGGAAGGAACTGGCCGCTGATTAGTAGCGGCCCAAAGACTTGGTCTATGGCGCTTATTCGTTATGACGTCACAAGATACGTCACGTTGTCATGGCAACCCGGTTCGCACATTTCCCTGCGGCCCTGTTTACGTGATTCGGGCAAGACAGATAAATACTTTTATTCTAATCTAAAGCAGTGTTTAAAGAACATTGTTTATCTTTTATATATTAAAATAAATGAAAAACGACAGACAGTTAACTATGTTAATGTGATTTTTTTACATTATCTGTGATCGGGGCGTGGGGCATGCGGCTACAATAAAAAAAACCCACTGCTGTCCACCTAGATTAGATTAGTGTTTATGGGGTTGTACGAAAAGTGAAGTTTATACACGAAAATGTATTTACGAAGTACTGTCGCCCTTATACAGGAACGTAAAGATGATCCGAGACGGGCAATTCAAGAACATGAGATATGATTTAAGAAGTACATCGATTTTAACAGCAGAGTTGTCAAACACTCATTATAATGTAACGAAATTCAATTTATTTTGTATTTTTTAACATGATCTTCAAGATAAGTCAATATAATTTTTATTTGATTTAATATGATAACTTTACTTTCTTTCGTTTATAATTGTGACATTTTATGAAGTGTAAAAAGTAAAAATTATAAAAAGTAACATTTTATACATTATTGATTAAAGGAAAAATTTTCAGACTTCTGATTGTTTTTAACTAACGTTATTTACATCAATTTTCACATGAATAAATTTTGTATAAATTTTATTTAAAATTTTTTGTTGTTTATTAACAATTTAACAAACTTATTGTACACCAAACCTAAAATCGTGTTTTACAATTCCATTGTTTGACACTTTTAGCAATTTTCTTGCAAACTACTAGTGATAAAGACCTTCTTTTGCATGTTTTATGTCGAAAAGAGGAATTTTCGTCTTGCATTTTTTTACTTTCCGAACAGATATATAGAAAAAATTTTCAACAGGCCCTAACTTTTCGGGCCTGTGTTTACATGACATTTATTTCTTATTTTTAGCTCTAAAATTAGGCCTACCTAATCCTTTGCTTTTTCTCCGGGAACACTCTGTGTAAGCTCAGTTAAGATGTATACTATTCTTCTTCTTCAGGCCTTGAACCTTACAGTCCGTTGGTCACACATTGACTACCAGATGTATACTAGAAGCTTCCAAATATTCCTACACGACTGAGGGGTTTTCTTGTGCAATTGCACGTTCATACCCACCCGGGCAGAAAATAATGAAATGTGTCTGCTTGATACTAACCGCACCTACTCTTTGAAGTATCGATATAAAGTGACTTGGGAATATTTAACAGTAAATTAAGTGGGAGAGTAGAATGGACTAAACTTATTGTGATAATCACAGTCTTTAATATGTAAATAATCGTACATTCGTATGTCGTTTCTCGCAGTACACTTTGTTTTGTGTATTATACTCATTTCACTTTTTTCTCTTTCTCAATAATCATTTGTCTAACAAAATAATTTATAATTAACATTCTTTAAATACAAATGAAAGTATATCATTGACAAAGGAGATCTGACTAACTAGTAAAGAGGATATATTACCTCAGAGAATGGGCGCGATTGAGATGCTCCAAGATTTTGCGATTCCATATTTATAGAATATGAAATGGGAATAAATAAGAAGAAGACGAAGAGTCCGTTAATAAGCGGAATGGAGAGGGATCAAATATTGCACTGAAATGTGAGGAAATAGAGTAGGTGAGGCAGTCCAAATTATTGAGATTCAAGTGACTGATAATATGTGTTACAGGGCAGAAGTGTAGTTTAGAGTAGCAAAGCAAGACTTTAATATGAGTCGGAGGTTGCATTACAAACCACTGAACAAGGAGACAGAAAGAAGACGGCACAGTGCTGTACGTTACTGAAACATGGGGAGAGAAAAGAAAGGATGTGAGAAGACTGGAGGCACTGGAGATGTTGTTATGGTGAAGAATCAACGTAAAGAATCAAGAAGTGCAGCACGAGATTGGATGATAATATTAAGATACTGAGAGGCTGGCCCAAAACCAGGATGTTTGAACGACCATCATGTGAGGACCTACCAGGAATAGGGAGCCAGGTCAGTACTGATTACTTATTAATCACAAGTAACCTATAACAACAATCAAGCTTGCGAACCCGAAGTTATGAACACTTGATGGAACTCCGACGCACCCTATAGCCGCCATCAACAAGTCGCTGACACAAACGTCTTTGTCCTGTATATGTCAATTGTCCAACACACTTTGACACAATGATGACTAGATGGCACCATACGAACACTAGACTCTCCTTAAAAAGGGTCCCCGAACGTGCTTTGTAGTTCAACGATATTGCGATATCTTCTGTCTAATTACAGCCTCATCTCTATTTAACGAGTATCACGTTACACAATCCACATTGACCTCCTTAACAATAGTTACTTTTATTGTATGTTACGCATCGCTATAACAATATGTAAAATTCAACTATCCTGAATCTATACCGACCGTGTTAGTGATAAATTGTGTTGATAATCCCATCGAGGTGTTTGCTCAATGCCAGTGGCGGCTGATGGTTCCAAATTTTGGTGGTTGCAGTAGTTGTTGAGTTGGTGGGGGAGAGGATGGGGAGGGGGTAAAAGGGCACATTAAACAGGGCGCAGACCAACATATCTGCATCATACATAGTGCTGTCGTATGAAAAAAAAAAAATAGAAGTTACTGTTTTCCCCAAAAGAGAGCTGCTAACGATAATGGAATGATTCTATCAGTAAGTCTACCTATGCCAGATTCCATGGTCCCACGTACTCATGACTGATTGCTACAAGCATCTACAAGCATCACTAACTTTGCAGTAATCAAATACTAAATATGCAGAGAAAAGGAAAAGATAAACAGAATCATGCTTTTTATACCTATAAAATAACTGTGTATAATTTTGTATTATACACTGATTTGAAAGCGATCCTTGTGTTTACTGTTCACGAGAAATAAATAAAAAATAAGAACAGCAAATTTATAATACAGGCTATTTATTTTTAAATGACTCATTTGAGCTATAAGAACAGATTTTCCCTTATGATAAACTGCAAGGCACATAAATTCAACTACATAAAATATTACTTGAAAACTCTACTCTAAAAGAGAAGTGAGTGGAATACTGGCTGCTTTACGAGCAACAAGAAAAAATAAATCAGTATAAAATATAAAAATTTCACAAATCTTTCAATTTTTATTTTTGATTGACACGTAGTTATCACAATCACAGTTATACAAAATTATAACTATAATTTTATAATATCAAAAACAACGAGTACACTAAACGTATATTTGAACCAACGTAAACACTAAATCTGATACAATTTAAAAATCGAGAAGGCTGTGCACACTTCATGACAAAATTAAAGATGCACTACAGCGCTGTTAGTGGAACGTTGCGGAAACTTTGCAACCGCCTAGCTAACACAGGGAACATACGGCAACCGTGAAGAGTAACGCACGTCCTCCCGTATGCATGTGTAGTAAGCTCTGCCATTTTCCCTTCAAGTTGCAAGCGGCCTACAACCACCAGCCTGCGCGCCACATTTGAATTGTACGTGAACATTGCCGCATAGAATCTAATACGTTTTCATTGAAATTTATGACACTTTTAACTGCTTAATGATTTCGTATATTATTTTATAGTTTAGTTATTCTATACTGGTGGTTGTGCAACGCTGCAACCATAACACCAGCCGCCACTGCTCAATGCGCATCCTGACGTGACTCTTCAGTTTCTATCGTCAGGGCTATACCTCTCTTCGCGGCAGTGTAGTAGTGTAATCATCAAGATGGTACAGTGAATATAAACAAACTGGGCACATGGTAGGCTTATTTAGTTGCTAACCGATTCGCTAACGCGCGTGCAGACATTACATAAGAGTAGCCTATTGCTATAGGGCTACTGTTAACTGTCAGCAGTAACCATAACAACGATCACGTGAATACAACGTGCGTTTGCCTTTTTACGTTCAAATCACGAATCTGAATGAATCCTCACGCCCTTTTCGAATCTCGTAAAACGAACACGCGAACTTGATATTTAAATGTTGTGTGGACAGAAATGGGAAACAGGTAACCACACTCTTTACAACTACGGCAATAGTTTTGCATAAAAGTGAGTTAATTTAAGTGAAAACACGAACATGATATCATTTTGCTAGTGGTATGCCTTTTATTTTTTATTACTTTCAAATTATAAGGGCAAAGTAGAATTGTCTATTGGGTGGAAAACTGACTAAAGCATTATACAGAATTATGATTGCCAAATTGAAAGGAATATGCTTTGATGTGAAACACGTACTGTCGTATTCGGTGCTTACTTGCAGTATAGTTTTTGCTGTACTATTATTTTATATGGTGTGTACGAGTGTCTGCGTATTGCGAGGGAGTTTTACGTTTTGTATTGTGTCTTACAAGAACAGTTGTATTTCACAAGTTTTTTCATGCACTAACTTACAGCTGGGACGAATTTATTGATTGTTATTCATTGATAAAACACTGTTTTTCTTTTTCAGACAATGGAGACGCGAACTGCATGCATTTTAGCGGTTGTCGCTATATGTTTTACGTCCTGTACCTGCCACTTCAAGAAAATGGGAACCGGATCGTGTCCCACGTTTTATGAACCAATGGACGATTTGGATATAAATAAGGTATCCTTTTAATACATTTTATTAATTTTTTCCATTTATCAAATGACGGTTTAACGAAAATTAGTTAGTTTTATAAAATATGTTTCTTAATAATAATCAGTATACATTTCTTATCAAATGTTTGGGACGCTTCCGTAAAACACCAGAGTTTATGTACGTACATGAATATAAAACGTACTATAGAGTTTTGACGTACATATGTAAACGTACTTAACTGATTTTACAAACGGCTGTTGTATTCAACCAAGTACCGTTTGAGATTGCGTGTTGACAAGCCTCCGCCGTTTAAAGCATTCAGAATTGTGACAACCATAGAAATTAGCTGTGATGCTTCTCACATCACAACAACAATGTTTTCAACCGACGACTGCGTTTTATTAATATAATCAGTAACAATAATGATACTAATCTATTCAACTGTTGACAGATGCCGATGACATAAATATTATGGGAAGGTTAGAGAATGACGTAAAGAAGGCATTCACAGCACTATACCATTCAGCTGAGGAAGTGGGGATACGAATAAATGAGGAGAAAACTAAATATATGATAGGTTGGAGAACTTGTAACCCATCAGCATCACATTTTAAAATTATGAATTTTAACTTTCCCTTCAAAGTTGCCTCCTTAGTCTCAAGTTTTTTGTATTTGGGCTCTCTGGTAAATGAAAACATTGAGATAAATGAAGCGATAAGTAAAAGAGTTTAGAATGCTAATATATTATGCTACTATGGGCTGATGAAAGACTTTAAATCATAACTTCTACACCGTGAAACCATAGCTAGACTATATATAGAACATTAGTAAAACCGGTCCTGATGTACGGAAGTAAAACATGAGTAGGCCACACTGACACAGAGCAACATGTTTCGACTTGCATCTTTTGAAAGGAAAATACTTACGAAAATTTATGGGGCCATTAAGGAAGGTGGAGAGTGGAAAATAAGGTACAACAGAGAGGTCTATGAGTTATATAGATCGCCTGATATTATGACATCAATTAGGATAGCTAGGCTGAGATGGGCAGGGCATGTACAGAGAATGAACGAGGAGGATGTTCTTAAGAGGATTGTGAAATGGACCCTAGAAAGAAAGATAGAACGTGGAAGACCCAGACTACGATGGATTGATGGGATCCTAGAAGATGTGAAAGTACTTGCAATGAAAAATTGGTGGACATTGGGTAAAGATAGGGAAGTCTAGAGGAAAATCCTTAGGGAAGCTGAGGCCCACGGTGGGCTGTGGAGCTATTGATGATGATGATGATTGTGGTAACCATAGAAATTTGCTGTGATGCTGCTCACATCGCGTCAACAATGTTTTCAAGTGACAGCTACATTTTATTAATATGATCAGGAACAATAATGATAATAATTATAATGTTACAACGGTTTACTGATCATCGTATGGTACAGTGGTAAACAAAATACAAGACACCAATTACGTCACTATTCACCAGCTTTAATTATCACAATTAAACTGTTTGTAATTAACAAGACAGTCTCTTACAACAAATCAAATAAAAATTGTTCACACGCAATAAAATGTCAACTGATACAAAACACAATTGTATTACAATAGTCTCGTACAATTATAAAACACGTAATACTTCGCCACAATACTTCAAACCGCACTATGTAAATCACCGCTTAAACGCACAGAGTATCGCCCGACAATAACTGAACTAAGGCCGCTGACGCCTTGTATTTATACCCCGCTCACACATCAGAACATTCAACCTACTACGCATTAGCGCTACACTAAGACGTAATTGATTGCGGCCTTGACACAGTGTGCGTGGCTGGCGGCGTCTAGAAAAGTCTCGCGGTCGCATGTTGAAATCACGTACGTTCACAACATTACAGCCGGATTCCTCTGGAACATTTGAGAAACACGTAGATTGTTCTGTAATGTCGTAACAATAACAATGCTTATCCCGATGATTATTTACTACGTTTTGTAACAATTTATTATCAATTTATGACTTAAGTAGTATTAGTAGTTACCAATTATAATATCATAAAATGCTACCAGTATTCATTAGCATTGAAGTTTTATCCTACTACTGTAGTAGTGTTGCCGGAAAGCATAAGTATTCTCTTATATAAATGTGATATTAAAGTGTAAAACCATTTACAAAAACAGATGTATGTATGTTGTTATGCCGCCATAAAAAGCAGAGCAGTTGAGACTATGAGTAAATAGAGTCTACAGTGATTTGAAAGTGGTTTACAACCGAAACGTGACGCCAAGATTTATAGTGTAATAGCAGATAGGTTTTTGATAAGTGCCACAAATGACCTTTGATAACAAATACCGCTGTGTACCAGTAAGCTCCCTGAGTTACAGATGGAATATGTTTATCATCATCATCATCATCATCATCTACCTCAAGGATTAGGGCTCATCCTGAACCTGTTCCGGGACCCACTTCGCTCATAGTCGTCCTACCCCTCTCTTCCACACCGATCTATATTCGAATGCTAGCACTGGAATCCTGTCACCTGCCATTCTTCCCAAACGTTCACACCACATTCTTTTGATGCTCCTTACCCGTTAAAACAATGAGTCGACCTCCAGTTTCGTCCTTATATCCACATTCTTCTTTCTATCGATACTGGTACATCCAAAGTACACCTCATCTCCGCTACCTGAATCTTTACCTTATCTCTTTCCGTCATAACTCTGGCTTCATCTCCGTACATCAAAACTGGTACCGTTACAGCTACAGTTAAAAAACCTTATCCTTGTTTCCTTCTTTGTCTTATTTCCAAGGTGTCTGTGATTTGTTCCACAGAACATCGGGATATGTTTAATATTAAGTAAATTTTAATTTTAGACAATTTTTCGATTATCAGCAAAATTACGAAAAACCTGATAACTCTACTACTTTTTTTCGTAAAATACAAATTGCAAAACAGACAACAAATGGGAAACACATATAACAAACGCCAAATTCCAAACTACTACGTTGATTTTGAGTTAATTTATAACCTCACTGCCTAAATTAAAAATAATTTATTCTAGGCCTAGCTATTAAGTTCATGTATTTTTTTTATAGAAATCTATATGCCTGTATCTAACAATATACTTAACTGACAACACTATATAAAGTATTTTGTAAGGGTTATAGACTTTTTGAAGGTGGTCCATAATTTTCAACGAGTGCTGAAACATATTAATTATGAACGATACTGAGTTTGTATTTTGAATAAAATTTCTCCTAGCTTGATCTTTCATATAGACTACTATAGTTTTTGTAAAATTATGCGTTCTATTTTGTCCTGTCATGCCCCTAAAGTTTCGTAGTAAATTATACATTTGGATTTGGATTTAAGTTTCTTTTAATGTAGGCCTAACACCCAGCTAGACTTTTACAATATGTTGGGCCCTGGTAACTTAAATATTAAAATTTTTATTATTTTAATATATTAAAATTTTGGTTATAGTTCTCTTTAAGTTGATAGGCCTACCACATATGTAGTTTGATTACGTTTTTGGGTTTCGGTATCCCAAAATTTAAATTTTTGTTTCAAAACTAAACACTTCATCCTGATTTTGGTTAAAATTCTTTTGTTACCCCAATGCATTTTAGCAATTTTTTTTCACAATTTTGACACCTCAGATGTTTGCCTTCTGCCACTTACTATTAGGGGGATCAATCTAAAATCAATATTTGGTTCTGTAGGGTAAAAGTATGGGCACGTGTGCCAATAAAAATCGTGATGCTTTCAAAAGTCACGTGAAACACGCGCCAAATAGACAGATAGACAGCTATATGGACACATGGACAAACGGCAAATGGTTGAACGGTCGAGTTAAAACTGAGAACGCGCTACCCTCGTACAGAAATATCTAGAAAATTGTTACAGAATTTAAAAAAAATTAATGACTGTTATAGCGAAATAAATTTGTTCCTATTAAGTAACGTCAAGATTTATTACGATAGCATCTTTTAAGAAGCCGTGGTTTATTCATTTTATATTTTCGTTTTCTATATCTTAATCTTTTCTAAATCCATGGTATTTTTTTTTTCAATTGCTGCTAACATTACAGTTGTAACGTCACAGAACGTTCCATAAAGGAAATTATTTGCATAGCAATTTATCATAAGAGGAAAGTGAGGTGAACAGTATCGAACCCAAGTAATCCTAAAAATTTTGTAATATTGTCTAATAATTAATATCATTAACATGAAAAAACGACCAGACTAGGACCAAGACTCAAACCCCATATATATTATTTAAGTGAAGAACAGTGTAAAACCAATAATATACTATAAGAGAGACAAATAATATCAGAAACAACCAAAATGAGGTCATTAATTATTAAGTAATGTAACTCTGAATAGGGTATAAAAAACTATTTATTGTGAATTAATGGACAAGATCCATTATCATACTATGTAGTGTAAATAAAATAAATGTATTAAATGATTTGAATACATTATTAGAAAGGATCTAAAAAAGTTAAAATAAAAAATATATATATATATGTTATGACAAAAAATATATGTTTAGGAGCTGAGTCCAATCACTCAGATTTTATGTGAAAATTAATGATTATAGAATTGAGATAAAAACTATATGCAATTGTCAAGTAGGCAAAGATGAACAAATTATCTTAAATAAAGAAAGCTGTAAAGTTGTTAAAAATCAGTTAAAATAGCCAAAAACAGTATTAACTGAAAACATGTAGTAGCCTAGACCTATAATATTGTAATATTTATGAATTTAATGTTGACAAAATGCAACCAAATTGTATTATAAAGTTGAAATACAATATAATGTGACTATACTAATATATTTGACTAACTTAAACACTTTAATAGTCGAATTAGGAAACTATTTACCTATACCATACCTGGCTGAAGCCAAGGAACCATCACAAAAAACAGTCATATTTGACAAAATAATTGCAAAAAGTTAGCAAAAATAAAAGGAAAAAGGTACAATACTATAGTGTTCTATAGTAACAAACTTACTCAGTTGAAAACAAGCTCAATTATTAAAGAATTTGAATTATGAGAGTGGAATTTGTCACACCAAGAAAATGAATCACTTATGCAAACCAATATGATGCTAAGTAATCTTACAATAAAAATAATATGTATCAGGATAAACCAGGTATCACAAAAGATAGACAATATAATAAACTCTCAGTGTATACTCGAAAAATCCCATATATAATAAGGAAAAAAGACTAATTATTGTAAAGAAACAGTGACAATAACGTAGGCCATATGCATGGACCATGTAAAACTGAACTTATTTATATATTATATGTGTTAAACTTTATTTATTTTGTTATAAAAAGATGATAATATTATGTATTAATGTTGTAGAAGGAACCAAACAACTTCACAACAATTTTCTAGTTAGAAAATTGAAATTTTATGTAACCATTCCAAGGTAAGAGTTGTATTTTATGTTATTTTATTAGAGTTAATTTGTTCAAAACCAATCGTAATTAGTATCATTAGATTCAGTTGAAAGCAGAGCATCCAAAAATAGTAATGGCATGCAGATTGTAAGTAGTTATGTAACATTGTTTGACAAATACCAGAATAATTTTTGTAATACTCTTAGTGTGAAGAATAAGAAATTTTTGTTCTAAAGCTTCTACGGAAGTCAAATTTGTTCCATGATGTTCCATATGATTATTCTCGAACGTTCTAGAAGGAATTTTTACACAAATACACCGGAAGTTCATGACAAAAAGTTAAAACAATGAGCCTTACAGAGTATAAAAGGAAGACGAAATTCGACCAAAAAACACTTTAAGCTTTGAATCGAGAAAAGACACATCACCCACGAAACTGATCATCACACCCGTGGCGAAACCGAAGAACGAGAAGTCGACGTGAGAACGCAGGAAGGTTTTCCCGTACATGACAAACGACTGACTTAACCTCTACAAGAGTATACGCCAACGTGTTGTTGAAATAGAGCAGCAACACGACACATTTAATAGAACGCACGCAGCCAGAATTTCAGCGGCCCTGGGAAGGACCAAAATTTTAATAGAGAATCAATTCTGCTGTATTCGCTAAGACAAACTGACTTTGACAAAAATCCCTATAACGTTACGTACACAAAGCCTAATTCATCAACTGAAGGAGGAGAATCAGCGCTGTGGCGGCTAATCGAGAAACCACGCGGACAGCTGATTGTCGGCGGCAGTATTCAAGCGTAAATTCACTGCTAAACTTTTTTACAAAAGTGCGGAGTTTTAAAAAACCGTATTTTGACTTTTAAATAATATCAGTGCACAAGGAACATCAACACGGAGAGGCGAGATTGAAAACGTACCCGAGAGAAGTGTCCAGTGCGAGAAATAATTACCCATCGGAACGTGAGTTGTTCAAAGTTAAAGTCATTTTTACCTGGTAACATTTGTCACACAGTTGTACTACATATGCCTCACACACAGTTGTGATACCTTCAAATCACTTAATTTTTGTAAAGCATCTTATTGATCTGTCTTGGTAGTTCAAAGGAGTCACGTCCTGAGTATAAAGATTTTTCATACACTAAACTCATGCTTTTCAACTGAGTAAAATAAAATATTTGTTAGCCGATACTTGATTGGAGAAAAAACTTGTCAATAATAATTTATTTTTTGTAACTCTGCAATTTTATTTTTTTACGAATGTTAGTTCTTCAGACGATTTTTAAGATTCATTAAAACATACGTTATTTTTTCAAACTCAAACTGTCTTGTTCACATTTTTTCATAGAATTAAACTAACTGCTAAGAAATCAAAATTTAATTTTTATAACAATTTCTTGGAACAAAAGTTTCCAAGTGGCGCCCACAAACACATAGTAGCTTTTTTAAGTTGTTTTGCAGGACGACATCATCGCAGAGGAACCAGTCATCAGTAAGTATTGAAAGTGCGCGGAGTGTAACGCCCGACATAACAACACGAACAATACGTTACACACACGACACAATTTCTATTTTTATTATAAATTGACGACTCCAACGTGAGGTTTTGAAGAAGGCATACACCATTTCTAGTTTATTATACAGTGTGTAATCTTTTGCAGATGTTTGGTGAGTGGTACGAGAACGCTACATACTACAGACTGTTGGGAAAAACTGGAAAGTGTGCAAAACTGAAGATTCCTAAACAACCGGGAGAGAGATACAGCATCACTTTTAGTGAAACGGGCAAGTAAGTAAACGGGGCGTTGTATATGCTGGCACTGTACAGTATTAAACGGTATGAAATGTGTTCTGTACACTAACTGGAACCTCAGCGCAGGTCGGGGTCAAACGTTTAATTACTAAACCGCCCTACTAATATTAACATTAGTGAATAGGTAATCCTGTGATTTAGTAATCAGAAATCGGGTTTAGTATAATATACTAACCACACTATACTAATTGCCCGATTTTGGGTGTATATTATACTATAATTTTTCGAACCAGTGACGATTACGTGTTAATACGGTTTTATATTGTGTTAGTATGCCGCAACGTACGACCTGTATAACAAGTCGTACTCAACATGGGAACCTGACAAATCCTGAGTAGATTGAGGTAACCAATCACAGTTGGAACCAGCATCAGGACATATGCGACCTGAAAAGTTACACCACGATCATAACGGTGATTTGTTTTCCCTTTTTTTTTTTTAAATCCTCGTAGTGGCTTGCGCATCATAAGGATACGCAACTAACTAAGGATATCACTTCTATTATAGAAATATAGAAAGAAAGATTATAAACCATAGAGAGTAGAAAGTATAAGGATATACTTCATAAGGACACTATACATCATAAGGATAGAAAGTTCTGAACTCCTATTTTGACTTATTTCAGTTTAAACGGTGTATAGGCACTATAAAATTTTTATTAATTTAAGAGGAAATATTAGGTCTCCCAGCTCTAGTCTAAGTTGAGTAAATAACGAAGAAATTTTGTAGAAAGAATTCATAAAAAATTTGTGAACGGAAAGCTTACGGCTTAATTCTTAAAGATACAAATTTAAAAGTAACAAATCAAAATAGCTCTGACCAAGCTGTCAAAAACAGTTTTAGTCACAAATTTTGCTTTAAAACATTTTCGTTGCATAAAATTTCTTCCAGAGGGTAGGACAGTGATAATTTTAAGAATTTTGTCAGTTTTTATAGATGTGCTGGCGTTTTTGCAGTAGGCCTATATGAAAACATACCACAGATTAAAAGTAAAAGATAAACCGATAAGATCGTTTAACTCAGTTCCTCTAATCAATTTAGGTTTTGTCTTTTGTTAATTAAGGTTGTAATTGTAGACAACTCAATTATCTAAAACCATTTATGATTTGGTAAAATAAAACTTAATAACCCTCTTGCTCGGTTGTATCTTGAGAACATTTTTAATTTAACAATTAAAAAGTATAGTGTTACACAAATTATGTCTATTTACAGCAGGTAATGTTCTGCGGAAACAAAACGTTTACTAAATCTTTGTACTCGAGGTAGCAATAGGAAGCATTGTAGTTACTGAGTGAAGCAAACACAAGGAATTTTTAATATTTAATTTTCTTCAGTTTCCATAATAAACCACTCCCAACTCATCGTGGACATTATGTTCGTATTTGTAGAAACAGATTTTTATCAAATATTTCTGCAGTTACATGAGTTAGTGTGTAGTGTACAAACATAGGTAGTGAACTGCAGGTAGTGTAGAAACATACACAATTATTCTGTGAGCTTCCGCTTATAATGTAAAATCGTATAAATACTCTATAAATTGATATTCGATTACCTAACTATATCATTCAATAAAAAAACAAGTCGTTTAATTGTTTCAGAGAAGGTCGTAAGGAATTTAAAGGAGATTTAACGAAAATCCGAGGGCTTAATAAGTGCAGATATGAAATATCTTTAGGTAAGTTTTGCAGAGAACTTTTAACATTGAAAATGTTTATAAGGACGTGTTGCACATTTGCGGCCGATCGCTGGTGCGTTATCGAAAATGGGAACCGGTAGGTTTCCATAGAAACTACTTCTTTGTTGTCAGTAACGTAGTACACATATAAAACTTCGCTTATGAATGCGACTACATTTAACTTATAATCTGTACATTGGTAAATGAAGAATGAATTCATTGATTGGTGAATGAACATAAATATATATATTTTTTAGATTTATTGAAGCATTTTCAGTGCCCTTCTCGTGCATTGCATTTGTGCAATGCCTGTAAATTGTTTGATAATTTTACTTGTTTCTTATTCTTATACATTATTTTACTTCCTTCTTCTTGAACGTAAAGTCGTGGAGGCATGATTATTGCTACTAATGGTCAGTGAATCGAGTCAGTGTGTGAGGACTTCTCCAGTCATTGGTTGCAGTGTATTCGTATGTTATTTACAGATAGAACATTATCTGTGAGTTCAGATGGGGGTGCGAGTAATTTTCACTTGTAAACTTGCGTGGATGTAACTTTTAATAACTTTCTGTTGACAACTACGTTTATTGATGCTATTGTTAACAAAAAACGTTTTTGTCCATTCTATGGCGTGGCATCCTAACTGAACATGACACATCACGTCAGAGTATGACCGACGCTTTTGATGTAAATAATAGTACTAAATAAAATATATTTGTCTTTGTCGTGGCTTGTTTGCTATCGTGACCAATTTTGTTAACACGGACGACGGGTCCTGTGTCTGTGTACTAGCTGACCCATATGATTTGATGAGTGTCGTATATATCTTTGTAGCGTTGTAATAAATGCTGTAACAGTACATCACAATAATGTTATGTTACATACATTAGTTCCATTTATATTTATTGATTTTTGAAAAACACGTGTAGTCTTTACTTGGCATTTTCTATGAGGCATTTATCTAGCCACACTAATTTTCAGCACATGGTTTTACTTCAGCAATCTCTACGTTTACTAGCAATGCTTATTTGATGAACTTACAAGTGGCCAAAAAGCTCAGTTCATCAACATAGCGATACCGCAAGTCAGTAATTCTAATCATTGATAGTATACTTGTTATTTTAATTTACCTTTAATTTTAAAAATTGAATGTTTGCTTTAGTCTCCTTCTTGTCATATTTCCTTCTTCAGCGGTGACTCTAACCTCATGAACAAATATTATAACATTGTTTTCTTTTCAGTCAACTTCGATTTACTTCTGGGTTTTCATTGTATTGTTACGACATTACAGAACAATCTACGTGTTTCTCGAATGTTCCAGAGGAATCCGGCTGTAATGTTGTGTGCGTACGTGATTTCAACATGCGTTCGCGAGACTTTACTAGACGTCGCCAGCCGCGCGCACTGTGTCAAGGCCGCAATCAATTACGTCCTAGTGTAGCGCTGATGCATAGTATGTGGAATGTTCTGGTGTCTGAGCGGGGTATAAATACACTTCTTCAGAGGCGCTTAGTTCAGTTATTGTCGGGCGATTACACTGTGAGTTTGAGTTGCGATTTATTGAAGTGCGGTTCGTAGTATTGTGGCGAAGTCTTATGTGTTTTATGATTGTGCGGGACAATAAAATGTACAATTGTGTTTTATATTAGTAGACATTTTTATTGCGTGTGAACAATTTTTATTTGATTTGTTGTAAGAGACTATCTTGTTGATTACAAACTGTTTAATTGTGATAATTAAAGCTGGTGATTAGTGACGTAATTGGTGTCTTGTATTTTATTCTCCACTGTACCATACGACGATGAGTAGACAGTCGTAACAGTGGTGTCAGAAGTGGGACAAAACCGTTAATGGTGGAAACAGTGGACACTTTGTACAAGACTAGTGTAATTTGTATTTAATCGTAAACAATGGATAACAGTCAGATGATAGAAGCTTTCCAAGCGCTTCTACTACAAACAGAAAAACGACAAGACGAAAAAGCGGAAGCGAGACAGATAACCCTCCTGCTGGAAGCAGAGGAACGACGCAGGCAGGAGGCGGAAGAAGCAGAAAAACGACAGGATGAAAAACGCAGGCAGGAAAGAGGAAAGAGACTGAGGAACGTCAGAAAGCACTAATGCTGGAAACAGAAGAAAGACAAAAAGTACTGATTTTGGAATCTGAAGGACGACAAAAAAAAGAACGTAGGCAGAAGGCAGAGGAACGGAAGCGTGAAACAGAAGACATCAAAGAGGTAATACAGGGACAAAAGCAAATACAAGAACAAACCGCTGCAGAGTTCGGTCTCCTACGAGGTGAGTTTAATAAACAAGTTACTAAAATATCGGAGGTACAAGAATCAATGACATAGAAAATAGCTGAAGTAGAGAAATCTGTTTCGAGTGTTGAAGAATCGATGTCTACAAAAATATCTGTCATAGAAGAATCCATGTCAAATATAATAACTGCAGTAGAAAACTCAATGGCAAACATCAGAGAACAAATTGAAAGCGAAGTTGAGCAGTTCATGAAGATACAACCAAAACAAATTTCTGAAAAGACCGTACGAATGATAAAGACAGAAAAAGACACAGAAAATAAGTCAATAGAGAAAGTCATCTTGCCTGCAGTAGGGACAGTTCATGACAAAGCTCCAACTTTTGACGGAAGCAGTCACTGGACGACGTATCTCAAGCAATTTGAAGCCGCCGCATGGGCAAATAATTGGACAGATAAAGAGAAGGCAGTTTCACTCATTTTCGCTTTAAAAGGGCCTGCCGCAGAACTAATACAGAAGTGTCACCTGACAGCCAGAACATCTATGACGAATTGATTATTATCTGTATACACTAAGTTGGCGTCGTACCATACGACGATCAGTAGATACTCGTAACAGTATTATTCTATTATGTATTTATTTCTTGTTTGCTTATTCTATTATCTAGTTCCAGTACACGTGGTGCAGGTGCCGGTTAACCGTTAATGCTCTTGTCCCCGATACGCATTTCGGATGGGATTGGGGATCGATTATTGTTTTTTTTACCACTTAGTCAATAATTCCTGTTTATATTCTTGTGTATTTCTCCGTTAATTTCTGGGGAATTTTCTCTTATTGTTTATAAGTCTTTATATGAAGATTCCACGAGATTAACTTGATTCATTTCCAAACTAATTACATTATGTCGTCTGCCAAACTATTTGTACAGAAAATCGTAAGAATTGTAACACCGTATAAATCGTAGGAAATCGTAATAATCGTAATTTGTGTAGAAAGTGATTCTAAAATATTTCGTGAAATCTGTTACAAGCAGTCGTAGCTTTAAGACTGAGCAAACTTGTTGGATGTACTGTTTGAAAGTACCGGCTGATTGTATCGAATGTCAAAGTCAATATATAGGCCTACATGTAGTACATGTACATGTATCGATAGTACATGTAGTAGAGTACCTTCGTTATTATTGGCAGAAATTATTTTTCTACTTTTAGTCAAATGAAATGTGTAAATATATATCTTATATGTATAGTAGTAATATAAACCTACCAAGCATATTACCAACATTACACATTCACCAAATCTTCAGTTCTTCCATAGTTATAACGCATAATTACTTATACTTATGTAGCCAGTATGTTATGTTTAATCCAACACTCTTCTGATTGTGAGAAGACAACTCAGAAAATTGTAAAACTCGGAAAGAACAAAAATGTGTACATAATACTTTTGGATTTCTAAAGATCTTTGAGAAGAAACTTTGGGACAAAATATTTGAGTTAAGAAAACGTTGGCTTTAAAATTTATGGGTAAAAGAATTACCATCAGCCTTTAACAAAGTCAGACCGCTTTAATTAGAACGGAAATTTAGAAAGGACAAAGATTGATAAATTCCAAAAATCGGAAATAACCAAGGATGCTGCTTGTCTTCGTTCCTGATTAACATGTAGACCTATTTTGGAGAACCAGCAATAAAAACAGAACTTAGCAATTAGTATGATAATACAAGAAGAAAAATAATCTGTTACTATTTGCAGATAATGTGGTACTTTAGCCGAAATTGGAAAGTCAATAAGCATAAATTAACAGAATATGAAATTAAGTGTTTTAGTTAAAGGTAAACAATTAAAGTACTGAGAAACGGTAAAAACGTAACAGTTGGTAAGGTAGTCATCAGAATAGGCTGACATTAGGTTATACTGATTACTTGTGAAAAAAGTGCGACACTCATTGTCACATATACCTAAAAGAGCTTCTTTCCGGAAGAGAGTACCAATGGCAAGTGTCGATTTGGATCTAATAAAAGTAATTTTAAAATTATATATTTATGCAGTTCAGCACTTACGTGTATAGAGATAAGTCGCTGTGAATATAATCGAGTGGCAATTAAAAAAATGAAGATAGCTTAAAAAGACCAGATTGAAAACGAAGTTTACGTAAAAACATTATTAAAAAACCGACGATGGATTATAGTAAATGTCTGGATGGAGTATAGATTATGCACCGCAGAAAGTACGCATGGATAAGCAGAGAAAACGTTTTTATAGGAAATTATTTAGTCTATAGTTTGGACATTACCTTGAAACCTTGAAGTTAAATGTCTTATAATGGTTTGTATTTATATATGTTTTTTATATTAAATGTTAATCTTCTTGTAGAATGGAATTTTATTGTATTGCATTATATTATTATGTTGCGTTAATTGAATATTTTAATGTATAATAATAAAGTATTATAGTGATAATACAGTGTGTGTGTGTGTGGCGGGTGTTGAATATATTTTACCTAATAATGCAATTTGTTTTATTTACAGATAGCTACACTTCTAACATGAAGATGTTGGGTACAGATTATGACTGCTGGGCAGTCATGCAGTTTTGTTGGGAATCGTCATCAGTTTCACACCACAGTAATGCTACAAATCTTTACTATAATTTCTATTTTTATTATGTGAAAGAAGAATATTGTTTGACGAATGTGGGTTACAAGAGTTCACAAATGTTTTGATTACAAACAGCCCCTTTATATTATTAATTTTAACTGTTTGCCTTGCATGCTGATTTTTTAAATTAATTTTTTAACATACATTATTTACGGAGATGAAGGTGTATTGGGTTAACTATTACAATAATAATAATAATTGTTATTAAACTAATCTGGAAGCAGACATAGCCGCATATGAAGTCGCTACAACTGCAGCACTGAGCAGCATAGTGGCCCCCAATATCGTCAGCCCAAGGCCAGGCAGACGCTGTTTGTTGATGTCAGTAACATAATCTATATTTTTGTAAGAATTTGAAGTCTAGAGTAATGGAGTCGGTGCAGATAAGTAAAGAAGTGCATGACAGCAGCGTGAATGGAAGAGGCGTGCTCCTACTGTACGGTATTATACGATCCCAAACAATTTACTAATAAAATTTAATTTCTTTGAAATCAAATCTGACAGTGGCAGAGTTGAAGTGACATGTTATAGCACGATATGGTGGTAACACTAGCTGACAAGCTGCCTACGTTAGTCGCCAACATGGAGCAGTCAGTAATTATCTAGCAAAGTTCTTCACCGGGCATCGCCTTGTTATCTTCGTGATTGCCTTCATACGACAGATAAGATGAAGAATACCACGTGTGTCTACTTAGAGACAATGTATGTGTGGGATAACTAACAAACTTAGAGACAGCAGAGTGTATGGGAATTGCATGCATCGTGACCATAGAACAATGGAATTCATTCATAACACCAGACAAACTGAAGTCAATTTTCGTTACCACACCTGTAAAAAATAATCACACGTGTCTCTCTCTCTTCTTCTTAATTGCGCTACAGCTTGGAGAGCCTTGGGCTCCTGGACAATCCGTCTCCCGTTGCCTCGATCCTCTGTTCTCAGTCTCCATCTTCTTACACCGAGCCTGCGCAGGTCGACCTCAAGATCGTTCTCCCATCGTTTTCTGGACTGACCCCTCCCTCTTCCACCAGGTCTCACCGTAAAAATTTTCTTCATTACGGTTGTCTCTAACATTCTCTGGACATACCCTACCCACCGGATTCTACTTTTCTTTATGTTAGTAATAATATCTGGTCCTCCATAGATTTAGTGGATTTCTGCATTCGTCCTTATTCTCCATGCTCCTTGGACGTTCACTGCACCAAATATCTTCCTGAGGACTTTTCTTTCCCACCTGCTCAACCACTCTTACTCTGTCGCTGTCATTGTCCACGTTTCGGACCTATAGGGCCTACATGACCATTGGCTTAAGAACTGTTTTATAGAGACGAATCTTGGTTGCTCTGCTTATGTTTTTGTATTTAAATATTCCTTGTAGGGAGAAGTAACATATGTTTCCAACAGGTATCCTTTGTTTTATTTCTTCAGCCATAATGTTGTCCTCAATAACTAGTGAGCCCAGGTTTTCAGATTTTTTAACCTTTTAAAATTTGTGTCCTCCAATTACCAGGGGAGCTCTTCTTTCTTGTATTTTACTGCCTGTTAACATGTATTTGGTCTTTTCCGTGTTTACTTTTAGACCTAAATTTATTGCGGCCTCTTCTAGACTCAAGAAACCCTCTTTTAGTTCTTGTTAGCTTCTTGAGATAAGTAGGCCTACTATATGTCATCAGCATAAGTTAGACACTGCAGCATTCTGTTAAATATCACACTTGTCTAACGATACGTTATTCTGTGTTATACAGATATCCAGTACACAGCAGCTTGAAACAACGGTTAAGTTGACAAACAACAAAACGGGAACAATATTAATCGTGAAACGCCGCCCCAAAATTTTTACAAATTTTTTTTTATATTGGGAGGGCGTTACTTAATATTTAAAACTAGACGCGTGGTCTAGATGGAAATAAAATGCGCGGGGCCATCGTGACAGGTCTTGCAAAGAAACACTTGATTAACAGCAACAAAATTTTATTAATGCATCACTTGATTTTGAGACAAATTTCTTTTACCATTATAATTCTCTTCGTTTTGACTTTTCTTTAAGCTGAACATCAATTAAAAAATTTTATAAGCACCGTTGTTGGTTGGCTTGCAACAATAACATCTCAAAAATACCTCTCACAATTAAATTACAACATATATAACAATCAGAATGATCACAGTTGCACACCACTATATAAAAATTATCCCGATTAGCGCTTTCAAGCCTCACAGCCCATCGTCAGATCGGAATAGGCAGAAATTATTTTAAAACCAAACCCTTCACCCCTCTCCCCCACCCTGCTCACACACAACAAGCTATAATATAAATGACCCTTCCCCACCCCCTAAACCCTGTCCCACACCATCTGTACAGTTACATATTTTTCTAGCAAATTCCTTGTATTTCAGTGTGTGTGTGTGTGTGTGTGTGTGTGTGTGTGTGTGTGTGTGTGTGTGTGTGTGTGTGTGTGTGTGTGTGTGTGTGTGTGTGTGTGTGTGTGTGTGTGTGTGTGTGTGTGTGTGTGTGTGTGTGTGTGTGTGTGTGTGTGTGTGTGTGTGTGTGTGTGTGTGTGCATCCTTTTAAACTTACCCTACTTCCTCTCCACACACATGGGTCAGTCACACACCCTTATTTTAACCATCCAATTAGTACTATGCAAATAATTCTTAATCTTATCTATCTGTCCTCTATCATTTACTTCTTAATCATGTTATAAAATTTTTCTTCATTATCAAATTTAATTTTAATATTAATTAAATTGTCTAACCCTTTTTCTCTTTCTTTTAATATTTCTAACTCCTCTCTAAGCTTCCTTTCAACTGTGTTATTTACTACTTTTACAATTTCATATTCTTCCAAAGGATTAACAAACTTATGGTTGTCTTCTATGAAATGTCTTGCATATAACGAATTGGTTGTTCTATTACCTTCTCCACGTTTGTGGTCAGACAACCTGCATACGAATTTTCGTCCTGTCTCACCTAGGTACACTTTGTTGCAGTCTTTACATTTTAATTTATAAATTCCGCTTTTCTGTAATACTGGAATTTTTTCTATATTCTTATTCCTTATCTTATCAAATACCGTTTCACATTTTTTAATAGCTATATCTACTCCATATTTATTAACATTTTATAATTTTTCTAGTATGTGAACCTATGTATGTCAATGACCCTGCATAATTCTTTTGTTCTGGTTCTATTTTAGCTTTTTGTATGTTAACCCTTTTCATAACTTTATCCACTATATTGGTGTTATAATTATTATTCCTTACAATTCCCTTTATCGTTTTTAACTCCCTAACTTTTGATTCGGTCTCTTTTAAACACTTCTGAGCTCTGTAACAAAATGTATTGATTGCCGCCATTTTATATCTATATGGGTGGTAAGACTCTCTTGGTATAATTATATCAGAATACGACTCTTTCCTAAATATCCCAAAGTGTAGTTTCTCATTATCCTTAATTTCTATGTTCAAATCTAAGTAATTTATTTTCTTACCTCCTATCTCTTCTTTAAATTGTAAGTTTTTATCCTTATTATTTACCTCATTTATAAACTCATGCACTTCTTCTATGCTTCCTTCCCAAATTACTAATACATCATCAACGTATCTAGACCATAATTTTATATTGTCTTTATAAGACAGGGTATTGCCTTTATAAGAAGGATAAAAACTTACAATTTAAAGAAGAGATAGGAGGTAAGAAAAAGGATAAAAACGTATTCTGATATAATTATACCAAGAGAGTCTTACCACCCATATAGATATAAAATGGCGGCAATCAATACATTTTGTTACAGAGCTCAGAAGTGTTTAAAAGAGACCGAATCAAAAGTTAGGGAGTTAAAAACGATAAAGGGAATTGTAAGGAATAATAATTATAACACCAACATAGTGGATAAAGTTATGAAAAGGGTTAACATACAAAAAGCTAAAATAGAACCAGAACAAAAGAATTATGCAGGGTCATTGACATACATAGGTTCACATACTAGAAAAATTATAAAATATTTTAATAAATATGGAGTAGATATAGCTATTAAAAAATGTGAAACGGTATTTGATAAGATAAGGAATAAGAATATAGAAAAAATTCCAGTATTACAGAAAAGCGGAATTTATAAATTAAAATGTAAAGACTGCAACAAAGTGTACCTAGGTGAGACAGGACGAAAATTCGTATGCAGGTTGTCTGACCACAAACGTGGAGAAGGTAATAGAACAACCAATTCGTTATATGCAAGACATTTCATAGAAGACAACCATAAGTTTGTTAATCCTTTGGAAGAATATGAAATTGTAAAAGTAGTAAATAACACAGTTGAAAGGAAGCTTAGAGAGGAGTTAGAAATATTAAAAGAAAGAGAAAAAGGGTTAGACAATTTAATTAATATTAAAATTAAATTTGATAATGAAGAAATATTTTATAACATGATTAAAAAGTAAATGATAGAGGACAGATAGATAAGATTAAGAATTATTTGCATAGTACTAATAGGATGGTTAAAATAAGGGTGTGTGACTGACCCATGTGTGTGGAGAGGAAGTAGGGTAAGTTTAAAAGGATGCACACACACACACACACACACTGAAATACAAGGAATTTGCTAGAAAAATATGTAACTGTACAGATGGTGTGGGACAGGGTTTAGGGGGTGGGGAAGGGTCATTTATATTATAGCTTGTTGTGTGTGAGCAGGGTGGGGGAGAGGGGTGAAGGGTTTGGTTTTAAAATAATTTCTGCCTATTCCGATCTGACGATGGGCTGTGAGGCTTGAAAGCGCTAATCGGGATAATTTTTATTTAGTGGTGTGCAACTGTGATCATTCTGATTGTGATTTCAACCACTAACACAAATTTCTTCATTAAACATATATAACAACCAGACACAGATTATTTCACTTTCAATGAACAAAAGATTTTTCATTTACATTCACAATGCCTGAGCAATTAATCAGCAATGAAATTATTACAAGTACATAATAATGAGAAGCAATTATCCGTAGATAATAATTAAAATTTTGAAAATAATTACTTAAATGTGTTCAACTACTCCCATCTATCTGTCCCCAGCACTTGGATTAATAAAACGAAAGACAAGTAACCTTAAGATCACACACTGTGATCACTGCTATGCAGACATTAAAAATTTGTTTGTATTTAAAGTTATCATTAAAGCAGTACCAATTAATTTCAATTTAAATCAAAGGGAGTTTCAATTTAGACTCATTCGAACTGGAAAAATGTTGAACGCACAAAATCACAAGTCATATGACAGGTAGATTCAAGTACTTCACTGTCTGGATATTGCAATTTTTAAGTTTAATTTTTTATAAGTAAATTTCAAATTGGCTTATAAATATCTTGCAGGAATTAACAGAAAATATCTACATTGTAACAATTGTAACCCTCAACATCATAAACAATTAATATACCAAACAATTATAACATTTTTATAATAACAGTCATCACTATGAGCACAAATTAGCATGTCTGCACAAAACATGTTCAGGCAATCTTAACTCTGAGGTATGAGTCTATTTTATTGAACTGAATTTTTGTGTGGGTTACATGGTAACCGGCGGGGTTCTGTGTGTGTGTGATGAATAAAAAGGAAACTT
Source organism: Magicicada septendecula (assembly GCA_034769895.1). Taxonomy (NCBI): domain Eukaryota; kingdom Metazoa; phylum Arthropoda; class Insecta; order Hemiptera; family Cicadidae; genus Magicicada; species Magicicada septendecula. The sequence goes on from CM068369.1 coordinate 417,548,035, forward strand.
CCCACCTGATCTCTGAGAACACATAGAAGGAGATTCCTGCCGTGCGAGTCTGAGTGTGGATGATGGTCCAGCGTGGCGTGACGGCGCTGGGGATCCTTTCGCACTGCTCTGCGGATGGGAAAAGATGTAATGTTCCCATCTCGTCGACCCCTTTCACCTCCCGACTATGCGGGAGCCCTGTAAAAATTTCATTTGTATATTGGAGCCAGACAAAGAGAACATTCCGCCCCCACATTTTTTCGCCACGCAACCCCAATCACACACACCACTATAATTTCAATTCAACAAATGCTTGTCATTAACCATATTAAAAGTCATACTTCAAGTTATTAATTTAAGTATTAAATTTCGATTCATCACAATTCCTTAATTCATCCAAGCTTAAATATTCATGGGTTACATGTTAGATTTAAATTCTCATTACTAATAACTTACAGGCACGTGGTCTCGGGCATACCCGAAATAATTACATCTGCAAACTATTTCAATTAACAATTAAACTTCAGTGTAATCACAATTATAATTTTTAACTCATTCAATTCCTCTGCTTTAAGTTTTCATTGCTTTTTTAAATTGATTCTTTAAATTTACTCTGTCATTTAACCACGTGTCTCAGTCGTACCGGAACGAACACGGCCAGTCAGAGCCCCACACACACACACACACTATTATTATATCTTACACACACAAGCCCCAATTAAATTAACATTAATTATTAAATCATGAATACTGGCTCACCTGAAGCTCTTTATAAGATTAATGAATCATATTAGATGTTAAGAACTGCACGCCGCCACGATCCGCACTGTACCAATGTTGAAAGAGAAAGCGACGAGAGTTATCGCTGCGTAAAATTATAAAACCGAAAAACACTGCTGAATAGATTTCGTTGTCAAAGTACTGGCAGCACGGCCAACCAAATGACGTCACAGATCAAGGTCACGGCGGCTGACTAATCTCGATATCGCCAGCGGGCAGTCTAACATACGGCGATAACGCACCGAACGTACCGAATTACAATGAAAACGTGCCGAGAGGTTTACTTTTAATATAGCCACGACACAATCGGTTAATCAGTTAATACTTGCATTAATACCGCACGTCTGATTTCTATAAACAATTCGCAGAACTGACTGTTTGGACTGCAATCGCTCTCTATTTATAAAGAATGTCGGCAATATAAAGACACCATTGTAGCCGAGAAAGCACTAGACTATTCTGTCGAGCACAAAGAACCAGCATGTTGATAACGTTGAAGTTACCGGCCCATTACGACAATTTAGTCTAAACACATATCTCATACCTCATACTTATTTATTAACTATATTTAATCCCCTCAAGTACAACAATCTACGGCTACAGACAGGTGAAGTCTTGATTTCATAAGGAACAATTGTGGCGTTATCGTACTTACCTTGGACTATAAGGCCGACGTGTTTAGTTGTATAACCGATCAGCGTTATTGTAACGGAAACGTTGTCCTCTCGCCTCACGTTTAAAATCAGGTTATGATTGAAAGCGCGAGCATTACGAAATCAAAACTTAATAGGCATTTACACAAATATTTGTTCAGAATTTGTGCACATTTGTTTAAAGAACTCCATTGTTTATTACAAAATAAAGAAACTCTAAAATAATATTACAACTACAGTGTAACCATAAATATTTATAAATGAACGTAATCTTTTACGGCCTGTGTTTATATTGTAACAATTTTCACTGTTCCTGCGCCACTGAAGATGTCCGTCATGGGCACAGACGATACGTCTAAAAATGAATATGCAATCTGGACCACGGACTAACAGCCCGGAAAACTGTAACAATATAAATATTTTACTTCCTTGTATAGACTTTTTACTGTCATACGTGCGCGTGTGTGTGTTGTTTCATTACTTGTATTTAACTTGAAAGAGCTACTAATCGTGTGTGTATATGTTCTCTACAGATTACGTGTCGGTATTCTTGAGATCAAGGGACGAGAGCTGCATGAACTCAGCGACATATAAAGCGGTGGACAGAGAGCTGCAGAAATTAGAACTGAGTCTATTGAAGGTTGATTACAACGACCATCAAAAATGCTAAATTCTAGTAAAAACAAACAAACATGTACGTGTTTATGTCAAAAACTGGAATTCAATTGATTAAACAGATAATTAGAATAAATTAGTTAACAAATCAATCGTTGATATTCTATTTAAATCACCTAACGTGTTCTCATTTGGTAGTACGTACAGTGTTTAGTGTTTTTCTTGTTAATGTTTATGTATTGTATTTGTTTGGAACGGAACTAATTACATCAGATATGGCGATGATATTTCGGTCATGTACGTGGATGAAGAATTAAAAATAACAATGTCACGATTGGATAACTACAATAGACAAAAAAAGTCAGTCAATCTAAAAACAAAATTCGATCGTCTCACCTTTAATTCAGCCACTATCAATCAGGTGCAAAATTACAAAATTGCTAATAAACTTGTCTATTACCATAAACTCTTTGTTTCTAGGAACAGAGAGTACGAATTCTGATAAACCTTTCATGCAATTTTTGTATGCTTAAAAACTTTGTCTGTATTAATATACGTTATTAATGTACTATATAAATAGTGCTCTAGTCCTCGTCAAAATAATCACCATCGAATATAACACAATTATGCCAAAACGTTTTTTCAGTCATCAACACATTTCTGGAATGTATTTTCTTATATAGCCTTGAGCTAGGCTGACCAAATTCTCTGACTCAAATCGAGGATACTTGAAGTTATTTTTTTGGAAATGTTTTCCAAAAAAAAAAACATTATTTTATTGTGAACTATTTTCACAAAATTGTTTGATTATTATTATTATTAGTCTATTATTAAAAAGTGATTATTATTTTACTGTTTTTAAGTTTGTTGTTACACTCGCACACAACGTTAATCAATCAGACGTTGATGCTTCATCAATCAGATGAAGTTGAAGGATTCAACCCTGAGTCCTTTTTAGGCATACCAGCGATTTTAGCACTTCCTTTTTTTAGAAACTTAGCTGTGTATACGAACTTTTAAATTTTCAGATATAAGAATATTTTTTATGTGCGACAGTTAAGTTCAGAGTATACTATTTTTTTCCTCACAACTGAAAAAAATAAAAGAAATATGCCCTGTTTTTGTGACAACTTTTTCTTTTAATTCTTTCTATCTTCAACAACGTATCAAAACAAAAATTAATTCTTTACAAAATTTAAAATACCCGTGAAATCACCGGACACGCGTTTATAACCCGGGAACAAATGCGGAACGTCCCTCTACTTAAACTCGTTCAGAGATTTTTGTTTTGTCTTCAACAGTCGTGCCATGTTGTCCTTTCATATTTTGTTTTTTTGAGACGAATATAAATCTCGCATGAGGAAATATCAGGCGAATATGCGGCTGTGGTATCATTACGATTAAATGGACTACATGCGCTAGTAGTCCTTGTCGCATGCGGGCGTCGTCCCAAAAATCAGTTCTAATTTTGCAGAACAGACCTTCAGCGTCTCCCACAGGTACAACATTGAATCAGTACTATCTGATTCAAATGTCTGTTTAAAGACTATAACATTCAGTACGTTGGTAACAGGTTTGTAACTATGACTTGAGGTATGCCTATATACGAAGTCCTAGCGCAATGTAGCAAGACTACGCTAGTACACAAAAAGCGGGCGAAATGAGTAGTAGCATGGCTCGCATTCTTAGCAGCCGTTTAATGTACTGTCTCAATCGTCTGTTGTATTATGCAGCTGCTCGAGGTCACTTAAAGTGTTAGTTTATTGTGTATCAACGCACAAACGTTTGATGACGTCCAAACTCAACTTAATGTTGACAGACTGTAGAGTTTATAATTACCCGTACATCTTTATTTCACAAGAGTTGGTTGCACAATTAACACTTGTTCCTACTGAACATAATGTACATACATTCCGTACCATGTTACATATTACAACTGTGTGTGTGTGTGTGCGCGCGCGCGCGCGCGCGCACATGTACAGTAGGAATCTGCAGTCTTCCATCTGGTGCAAAGGCACGTTTTCTGTAGTACAGTATTTCCCATATCGCTAACAATCAGTCAAGTTGTGTATGTAGGCTGTACTTACATGTGTGTGTGTGTGTGTGTGTGTGTTTAGAAAAATACTTTTACCAAAATGTATCTTACCAAGAATTAAAAAAGCGAGTTATAGTGGTTTTAAACTCAATGTATACTTCTTTACGCGATTCCAATTAGAATTATATACAAAGCTGACTTTAGTTCTACTCAAATCCCAGTAAAACCAAAGATATTCTGTAAAACTTGTCTCGTACCAGCGACAAGTTGCAAAACTAGTGCGACCTACCAGCTACTCAGCTGCAGCGAGTTTTTTCATATCCAGTAAACATGACTCTTTTTTTTTTTGTTTAAACTGAACTGCATAACTCAGAATAATCCACAGCAATTCATGACAATGAGCGTTCATTAAAGCAGTAACAACACAATATTTATTTAATACTAAATTAGAATGCGTGCAGGTATGTTCCAAACTTCTACAGCATGTCTGTAGAATTCACTTATACAGATGAAACAGCAAAAAGGAAAGAGTAATCCAAAAAGCGACAAGATATACATACAAATCGTGCATTATGTACCTTATACCTATAAACTCTCGCTACACACTGGAGAAAAATACTTGAAGTTGCAAGAAATAATTATTGTAGCATTAAACAGTTTTAAAGAGCTACAATGGGAAGCATTAAGAAATAAGGTTTCGCAAAGATGTTCAGAATTATATTGTTTAAACAAAAAGTGAATTCCTGTTTTTGCCCTTGAATTATTAATTTTTCCTCTTCTGTGACGAACATATGTTTCTGTATTTAGTTAATTTTCAATATTTAACTTTAGTTTTGTATTAAAAAAAATAAGTAATTGAAGTTAGCAGTTTATAGTATTTTTTATTACTTGCAACACAATTTAAAAAAATTATCAGCCTGAGTCTACAAAACAGGTGTCATCCAGTCGATTAGAACCCATACTTGCATTATCAAAAATTTATCACTTGATTTAAGTATTCTGTAAAGTATGTTTTTCCCAAATACTTTTTTAATATTAATGAGAAATAAACTGATGTTTAAAAGTGCAGAGAAAAAGTTTTAGAAATGAGGTTTGAAAAGTGTTTGTCTCATTTTCTCAAAATTACTTATGACTGATTTTACAAGTTTTGCAAGACAGAGTTACAGGAATATATAGCCTATACTTACAGATATAGAAATATATACTTTTATAAATATATACACATACATATAACATATATTATATAGTATTTATAGTATTATATAATATTGTTATATATTAAATAATCGGTTTCTGCTTTCAGGCTGAATAACGGTACTAACACTATGTGTATCCGCTTTCGTTTATCACACACACACACACACACACACACACACACACACACACACACACACACACACACACACACACACACACACACACACACACACAACGAGAGCGATGTCTTCCCTGGGACCGCAAGGATATCGCAATAAATGAAAATTGCTTGATTGTAATCAGAAATTTTCACTTTATTCTAAAATAAAATCTAGTTACTACTTTAATTACAAAACAATTGATGGGAAAACAACTAATTTGTCGTTTCAATAACTGCAACGATTTAATCCAAAGTCGGAATTTTATTCGGAAAGAAAAACTCATGAATTTTTCTTCTAATGGCTGTGTAGGCAAAACCATCCACAGAGTCATTGATAGTAATAATTACCCTTTCTTTCTTATTGGAGATCTCAATCCACTGCTTGTCTTCTTTCCTTAATTATTCATTAACTTCTGATTTTAGTGATGATATATCATTTCAGCAGCTTACTCTACAACATCTGTAGTTGTTATGTAAGGTTTTGAACTACATCCTAAAACTTTAATGTTTGTAAGCATTTATGTCTTTGTTAAGAATTAATGTGTTGACTACGTTTATATTCTCCACGGGAGAACCACTGCTATGTGTAACTAAATTAACAAACAACTAAATAACAAATGTTTAAATTATCAGTTTTTTAATACTATTTAGCTCAATAATATTAGCAAAAAATTAGAAGTACACAAAAACATTGTTGAGAATATACTGGAAAACTCTACATTTATTCTTAAGTAAATGTACCTGTCATTGTAGAAGTGAAAGTTTGTATTGTGCGGTGAGGGGTCGAGCTGCCTGGGCGGGGCCTCAACCCCCACACGTGCGCGTTTACTGTGAGAGTCTAGAAAAGTAATGTTCTCGAAGTTTTAAATAAAAGGAAAGATCTGGAAGCTGTTTTTCTACATAAATAGAGATGCACTCGACAAGTACAGTTTCAGTTTTAAATGTGCTCTTGTAATGTGTATTTCGTGTGTCCGTTTTATGTATACTTGCTACTAAACTGTTCCTTCAATAAAGCGTGTGTTTGCTCCTGTACTTAAATTATTCATTATTTTTACCCATACCTCAACAGGTTATGGGCCCAGTGGCATTTTAAAAATCGGAGTGCAGTGTGTAATTGGAGTGCAAGTATAAAATATTTGTGCAAAAATGGAACCGAATATAAAAATTGAAAAACTTCGAGACAAAGATAATTGGCATCAATGGCGCTTCGTAGTACGCACATTGATGGAAGAGGATGATGATGTGCTGGATGTTTACGAAGGAAGATTAGCCGAGCCAGCTGCAGGTGCAGAAGATCGTGACGCGTTGTTGGAAAAGTTCAAGAAGGCGGACAAAATTGCCAGAAAGTTAATTGTTACAACAGTGGAGAGAAAGCCTCTCGAACTTATAATGGGTTGTTCTACTGCCAAGGAGATGTGGGACAAATTGAATACAGCATATGATCTAAAATCTGATGAAAATCTGTCGATGGTTCAAAAACAATTTTTTGAGTTTAAGTGGACAGAGAGTGAAAGTGTTACGTATAATATTTCAAAAATAGAACAGTTGGCTAGAAAAATGAAAAATCTCGGGGGAAAATTGAAAAAACTATGGTGATGACTCGTGTTTTAACATCTTTGCCACAAAAGTTTAATCATTTTCACAGTGCTTGGGATTCGGTATCTGACGATAAGAAGAATCTCGAAAATTTGACAGCGCTTGATGGCAGAAGAATTTAGATTACAAGAGCAAAAGGAAGTACACGAAGAGACGACAGCGTTGCTAGCTAATCTGAAAATCGGTCATAAGGAACAGAAGAATGACTCTTATAAATATGAGAAGAATGATTTGAAACAAGAGCAGTGTTATAATTGTGGAAGACAAGGTAATTTAAAAAGGGACTTCTTCAGGTGTTGTACGTGCAAAAGAAAAGGTCATAAAAGTAACAATTGATTCATGAATAAGAATAATGGACAGCGAAGATGGTCGAATAATCAAGAAAGAAGTAACTCGTCTTCTGGACAGAAGAAATCTACATCGAGGATAGCACTAACAGGTGACAAAGGCAGCTGTGGCAATCGGGATGATCTCTGGATTGTGGATTCGGGTGCGACGGATCATATGTCGAAGCATCGAGAATGGTTTTCAACGTTCGAAGAATATACAACACCAGTCAGTGTAAGAATGGGCAACGGTATGACAATGTCTGCATATGGTAAAGGTAATATTGACTTTGAAACTTATAAAAATAGTGAACGAGTAGAAGGTACTATCTATAATGTATTATATGTTCCTGATTCAATGTATAATCTGTTTTCTGTTAAATATGCAGGTAAAAGGGGTATAGATTATGAAATAACACATAATGCTACGAGATGTACTTTAAAGCATGGTAATGAAATTCTTGTAACTGGTTCCGAATATGAGCCTGGTAGTTTGCTAAAATTAGACATTAAAACTTTAATTCCAAAAGAATGTAACGTGGTAGAACAAAAGAGTAGATCGAGCATTGCCAACGGTAATGTTTTACAATTATGACACGAAAGACTTTGCCATCAAAATGTAAAACATGTGAAGAATTTTTTGAAAAATCTAAGTATAAAATTTACGCATGAAAATTTCTTTTGTGAAGGTTGCGCTTATGGCAAAAATCATAGATTGCCTTTTCACAGAAAGATCGATCGTGCCACTAAAACTCGCGAAATAATTTATACTGTCGTTTATGGTCCTATGGAAGTAGAATCTCTCGGTAGAAAGTTATATTTTGTTTCTTTTAAAGACGATTTTTCAAGTTATAGAGAAATTCATTTTATTCGAGAAAAATCTGAAGTAATAGAAAAACTAAAATCATTTTGTATCGGGGTTGAGAATCAATTTGCAACAAATATTAAAGAAATTCATTTTGATGGTGGTAAAGAATACGATAATAAAGCTGTGATCTCTTTTTTAAATAGTGAAGGTATAAAATATTCGATTAATGTTCCATATACGCCCGAACAAAATTCAATTGCAGAACGCGACAACCGAATCATTGTAGAGGCTGCTCGATCAATGTTATATTCAAATTCAAACTTACCTATTCTTATGGGCAGAAGCAATGAATACTGCTGTACATGTAATTAATAGAACAGGCCCAACAAAACAAAATAATAAAACTCCTTATGAGTTATGGAATGGAAAAACAGCTACTGTTGATAGATTTAAAATATTTGGAACCATGTGTTATGTACATATATCAAAAGAAACGCGTAAGAAACTTGATAAAAAATCGATGAGGGGTTATCTGGTCGGATATCATGAGGATTGTAAAGGTTATCGTGTATATGTTCCGGAAGTGCGAGATGTCATTATAAGTAGAGATGTACTTTTTAAACCTGAAAGAGTATTAGCTGATTCAATTATTTTGAATTCTTTGAACAATAATAATAAAGAAACTATAGAAAATGAAATTATAACTCCTAAAAATAATGAACTTTTACTTAAAAATGAATCAAATGAGTTTGAAGAAAGAGAACCTTTACAATCTTCAAATAGCGATAACAATCAAACTGGACGACAATTGCGCGATAGAACAAAATTAAAACCTACAGAATATTATGGATGTCCGATCACGTTTATTGCTGAAAAGTTGCCATCTAATTATAACGAAGCAATTACAAGTAAAGAAAAAGATAGTTGGCAAGCTGCAATGCAGGACGAAATGAACTCTTTGTATGAAAATAATACATGGGTATTAGTGGAAAAGCCAAAAGATAAAAAGATGATTAACAATCGTTGGGTTTTTGTGAAGAAGCTCAATCCAGATGGTACAGAACGTTACAAAGCACGGTTGGTTATTAAAGGTTATTCGCAACAGAAAGATATAGATTATAAAGAAACTTTTAGTCCGGTTGGTCGCTTTGATACAATAAGATTGATACTTAGTATTCTGCTCGTGAAAATTTACATATCGGTAAATTTGATATAAAAACGGCTTTTTTATATGGTGACTTAAAGGAAGAAATATACATGAAACAACCTGAAGGTTTTGATGATGGAAGCTCACGCGTATGTAAATTAATGAAAAGTTTATACGGCTTAAAACAAGCACCAAGATGCTGGACTGAGCACTTCACTAATTTTCTTGTAAATTTAGATTTTTTTCAAAGTACGGGTGACCCATGTTTATACGTATATAACAAAAATAATAATCAGATCTTTTTAGCAATTTATGTTGATGATGGACTTATTGCAGCTTCAAATGAAAGTTTGATTGATAAATTGTTGAATGATTTGAGTAAAAAATTTAAAATTACTAGTACTAAAGAAGTTAATAATTATCTTGGAATGGAAATTTGTAGATTGAATGGTCTGTTTTCATTCATCAAAGTACTTATATTAACAAAATCTTAGAAAAGTTTAATATTGTAATAAAACAATTAATTGTTCTAGTAATAATAATAAAATGATAAATAATATTTCTGTCGTGTTATTCTGTCCCACGTTGGATACGTCAAATTTGTAATATAACTTATTGAAGTCCTGGTTTCTTCAAGCCCCGCGATGGAAGCCAAATTTGTAATAAAACAATTAATTACCGTTCTATGGTGTTCTAAAATTCTGATGTAATCAAGCCCCACAAGTTGGGTTCACCAAATTTGTAATAAAACGGTAATGTGAAATAAATAACGGTTGTAAAAATGTGTGTAGTAACGTAGCTAATATCTTCTTGTCTTCTAAGCTCTTACTGTTGATCTTCGCTTTGGTAATAAAACCATACTATAATTGTAATTGTAGAGTGTTCTGGTATAATATTATCCAGGATAATTTTTATGGTGTGTATGTGTAGTAGTGACGTTCCGCTCTGGGAATCGTCGATTTGGTAAAGTTCCTGGTCTTTGTTATTGGTAATTGGGATGTTATTACCATCAATTAAATAAAGTGTATTTTGCTGTGTAGCAAATTGAAATAAAATATAAATTTAAAATTTATATTTATAAAAAAAAATAATTTCGGAAAAAATATTTTCGAAGTATTTATGTGCTTAATATTTAGGAATAAATTGAGGTTGTGGATCGTAATTATAATTATAATAGTAAGGTGTTTAATTTGGTAATAAATTTCTGTTCGGTAAATTTGTTAAAAAGATAATCCAATTAACTTCAAGTTAGGCGAAAACGGCTCTCTTCTTCTTGCTCTTGAAATGTTGTAGTTTCGCATATACTGCCTTTAAAGATTATCTATTTTTCTTGGTTAATTAATGATTATGTCCTTTGATAAGAGAAATCAACTCCAATTTACAAAAAAAACAAACAAATACGTTTATTAAATACAATAATAAGGTTGGTCGATTAATTAATCGAGGTTACAAGCCATATCGACTCGTTCCGGGTCGGTCGATATTAGAAGTTTTACAATTGTATTATTTAAACAGGTTCTTTGAACGGTTATTTATATAAAAAGCCAGAGAAGGTCAGGGACATGAAAGTATAACACTTACAATTAAAAAAAAAAGGTCTTAAATTTAAACAATATACTGGTAATTATTAATAATAAAAGTTTATATATAATTTTGTTCAAACCAGAAAGCAGTTAGTCGTCTCTAATTGAGGTGACGGAACTGGATCAGAATGGCCGCCTGTTGTATTCCATTTACCTCTGATCACTTCCCCGTGGTAAACTACTGTCTGCTGGTAAACCATTTCTGAGATTACCATCAATCTATTTCCATAATTTCTGGAACTCACGATTTCTTCATTGTTGGTAATAGGGATATTATCATTATCAAATAAACCATGGTTCATCATTTCCATTTCTTCCCTTGTTTTCATTAATTTCTTTGGATGCCTCTTTCTCATTTCCTTTGGTTTCACTTCCATATCCTTAGTATCTTCTTTGTTCCCGTTCGTTTTCTTTTCAGGTAACACTATCACTGGCTCCATTGTTTTATTGTTTGGTATTTCCTTTCGTTCTGGTTTGCTGTTGTCCAGTGTCTTATCCAATTCTTCATCCAAGGATGTGACGTTTTTATCTATTTCACTCAAACCTTCCTTCAAGATTTGTCTGTATTCTTTTCTATCCCTTCTTTCCTCTTCCCTGTCTTCTTTCATTTCCTTATGCCATCGTCGGTTATCCTCCCTTATTTCTTCTCTTAACCGTTGGTAGTCCTCTCTTAACTCTTTCCTTAACTGTTGATGATCACTTTCGATTTTGTTATTGGTTTCTTCCATCTTTTCTTCCAAATTCTTCTTATTTTCTTCCATTTTCTTTTCCACCTTTTTACTGGTTTCCTCAATTCTCTTATTGGTCCTTTCTATTTTACGGCCCAATTCTTCTTTTGTTTCTTGGTTGTCCTTCTTCAATTCTTCCCTTAAAGATTGGTTATCATTCTTCAAATCTTCTAATCTTTTATTATTTTCTTCTGTGGTAGAATCCATTTTCTTGTTCAAGTTTTCTTCGGTGGAATCCATTTTCTTGCTTAATTCTTCCTTGGTTGCTTGGTTGTCCTTCTTCAATTCTTCTTTCGTTGCTTGGTTGTCCTTCTTCAATTCTTCTTTCGTTGCTTGGTTGTCCTTCCTTAAGTTTTCTTCCATCTTCTTGCTGTTTTCTTCCATTCTCATGAACATTTCCATCATTTTCTCTAAAATCGGATCTTCTGTTGTTTTGGATTTCTCCTGGTCTTGGACATGGACGTCCCCTGTTTGAGTGGATATTTCGGGTTGTTTCTCTAGTGGTGCTGGTTGTTGATGTTCTACCCGTTCTAGTATTTTTTCCACGTCCTCCACTGGGGTCGCCTCCTTATCCTCCATATCGAGTTCTTTCTCGGCCTCCGCCGCTCTCTTCTTTGATGTGACACGACGCATTATTTTCCCTGATTCCCTGGCTGGGTAACCGCTGCCAAGCTGAATTAGGAATTGGGTAAGTAATTACCGCCTTTCAACCCCTAATCACAGCCCTTTAGTTGGACGCCAAATTTGTAATAAAACAATTAGTGGTGCTAGTAATAATAATAAAATGATAAATAATATTTCTGTCGTGTTATTCTGTCCCACGTTGGATACGTCAAATTTGTAATATAACTTATTGGATACGTCAAATTTGTAATATAACTTATTGAAGTCCTGGTTTCTTCAAGCCCCGCGATGGAAGCCAAATTTGTAATAAAACAATTAATTACCGTTCTATGGTGTTCTAAAATTCTGATGTAATCAAGCCCCACAAGTTGGGTTCACCAAATTTGTAATAAAACGATAATGTGAAATAAATAACGGTTGTAAAAATGTGTGTAGTAACGTAGCTAATATCTTCTTGTCTTCTAAGCTCTTACTGTTGATCTTCGCTTTGGTAATAAAACCATACTATAATTGTAATTGTGGAGTGTTCTGGTATAATATTATCCAGGATAATTTTTATGGTGTGTATGTGTAGTAGTGACGTTCCGCTCTGGGAATCGTCGATTTGGTAAAGTTCCTGGTCTTTGTTATTGGTAATTGGGATGTTATTACCATCAATTAAATAAAGTGTATTTTGCTGTGTAGCAAATTGAAATAAAATATAAATTTAAAATTTATATTTATAAAAAAAAATAATTTCGGAAAAAATATTTTCGAAGTATTTATGTGCTTAATATTTAGGAATAAATTGAGGTTGTGGATCGTAATTATAATTATAATAGTAAGGTGTTTAATTTGGTAATAAATTTCTGTTCGGTAAATTTGTTAAAAAGATAATCCAATTAACTTCAAGTTAGGCGAAAACGGCTCTCTTCTTCTTGCTCTTGAAATGTTGTAGTTTCGCATATACTGCCTTTAAAGATTATCTATTTTTCTTGGTTAATTAATGATTATGTCCTTTGATAAGAGAAATCAACTCCAATTTACAAAAAAAACAAACAAATACGTTTATTAAATACAATAATAAGGTTGGTCGATTAATTAATCGAGGTTACAAGCCATATCGACTCGTTCCGGGTCGGTCGATATTAGAAGTTTTACAATTGTATTATTTAAACAGGTTCTTTGAACGGTTATTTATATAAAAAGCCAGAGAAGGTCAGGGACATGAAAGTATAACACTTACAATTAAAAAAAAAAGGTCTTAAATTTAAACAATATACTGGTAATTATTAATAATAAAAGTTTATATATAATTTTGTTCAAACCAGAAAGCAGTTAGTCGTCTCTAATTGAGGTGACGGAACTGGATCAGAATGGCCGCCTGACGCATGCGCGTTGAAAGCTTCTAATGTAAACAACGTACTTGTTGAGATAATATGTCCCTTCTTCGGTTAAATGTTCTTCGCTACGGTATATGATCTTCTGGGGTATAGTTTATTCTCACTGGTGTTAGATGGAAACGTTCACTTGGTGTAAAAATGTTGTTAAATAGGTATATCAACTGGTGTTTATGTGTGTCAGTTAACCTCGAATTTTCACTTGGTGTTTGATGCGATTTCAGTGTTATTTCATGTAATTGGTTATATGTGATTTCGTTTATAGGTGTTATGTAGTTCGTGGGTCAACTTCACCACTTCACTTTCATTAAAATAGTTAAAAATTTAGTTTACATAAAATGATTCAGAACTCCGTTGTAGCATAACGTCCATTAAAGGTTGGTTCAATCAAATATTCACAAGAAGTGCTCTCTTCGAGGTATAATAATGAACTGTGTGGATTTCCTTCGTCTCATGAAAATCTTAGCCTATATAATATATCTAATACATTGTTTCACATCGCCTTAATTTCCGACACGTTTTAAAATAGTACACTATGCTCAAAAAATAATTCTGTTATTAGTTAACTGTTTGTAATATTAAATACATATTCGTGTTCATGATTCTATTCTACTTATTTTGATAGTAATTAAGTTGGTGTTACAAAGTTTTATCTGAAAATTATATTTCTTATAATTTTTTGGGAGGTAGGCCTAAAATTATACTTCCCTGTCTTCTATGTAAATAATAGCCATTTTAACTAATATAATTATTATTCTATGAAATCTGAAATTTGTATAATTATCAATTCTCACTTATTTTATTGCAATTTAGTATATTAATGATGGTTTTTTCATATAATTCAGTTGTATATGATTCCCCTTCTGATTAAGTTAGTGAACCTATTTCAGTTTCAAATGGTATTTCATTATACAAATAAATAATTTTACTCATAGAATGACCATATCTTTAGAAAGCCTTATTTACATAGTATTTAATATGTTGGGTGTATCTTGCCTAAATATTGTCAGTTTGACTGGTTTATAAGATTAGGTTTATTAATTATTCTGCATTTTAACTTTATTATATTGCCTAGATTTGAATTGTGGCTATTTGCAGGATGTTTTACTAATGTAATTATTTTATTTCCTTCTCTGACTTCTGACTCTGATAAATTTGATTAAAAATTAGTTCTCTGATCTGGCATAACAGTAATTATAGATTATACAATTAAAATATAACACCCAGATATATAAAACTGGTGTTCTTAATAACATTGTTTTGGTATATCACCTAATAACATAATAAAAAGTACTTCTACAACATTGGAATGATATCTAATTTTAGATAATGCATTCCTAAATTAACATGAACAATAAAATAACAATTATAATACTAATATTTCTTATGACTAACCCTTACTTATCTAAATGCTATATTTAATTGGAACCCAACATTTGGATCCATATATAATTGTTAATACCTTCTACAACTTCATCATAAACAGTTAGTTCTGTAATTCCCCATTTTATAAGATTTATGCCCCCTCTTAAAGTATAACCCTGGCTATCTAAGTTATATTCCATTCTATGGAATGTTCATACAGTTTTAGTAGCTTTTTATTAGTAAAATTACTACTTCATTATCAAAGTAGGCACTGTTCACAAAACTTAAAGTTTGTTACTTTGTACTGCTACTCATGCACCTTTCTTAAAGTTTATTAGTTATAATTTGATCACTTACACTTTTCCATGGTGAATTATTACTATATTTACTAGTCTTTTTCTAGTTTTTAATATGAAATATTCAACCATGGGGGAACTGTGAAGATTTGTTTATACACATTACACAATAACTTTTTGAATGCACTAATATTTACTACAGCTAACACTTTTAGTTTTTTGTCAGTTTTACAGTGATATGGTTTTTTAATGTGTTATACTTTCTCTTTGGGCATTCATTGATTTTGGGGTTTTTTGGGGGGTTCTTTCCCTATGGGGTTTTTGTTTTATATGGGTCGTCTTAATTATTCTTCTTTCTTCTTTGAGTTTGGTTATTCTTTATTCTTCCTTCTTCCTTCTTCAGTAGTAGTAGTTTTAATTAGTCTTCCTTCTTCTTTCTTCAGTAGATTTAGTTTGGGATTATTCTTCCTTCTTCTTTGAGTTTTGATTGTTCTTCTTTCTTCCTTCTTCTGTAGTTTTAATTAGTCTTCTTTCTTCCTTGATCTTAATTATTCTTCTTTCTTCTCTCTTCAGTAGTGGTAGTTTTGGTTATTCTTCTTTCTTCTCTAATTTTAATTATTCTTCCTTCTTCTTTCTTCAGTAGATTTAGTTTGTTCTTCTTTCTTCTTTGAGTTATAATTAGTCTTGTTCTTCTGTCTTCAGTAGCTTTGATTGTTCTTCCTTCTTCTTTCTTCAGTAGATTTAGTTTGTTCTTCTTTCTTCTTTGAGTTTTAATTAGTTTTGTTTCTTCTGTCTTCAGTAGCTTTGATTGTTCTTCTTCCTTCCTTCTTCTGTAGTAGTAGTTTTAATTAGTCTTCTTTCTTCTTTAGTTTTAATTATTCTTCTTTCTTCTGTCTTCAGTAGCTTTGACTGTTCTTCTGTCTTCTTTGAGTTTTAATTGTTCTTCTTTCTTCTTTCTTCAGTAGCTTAGATTGTTCTTCTTTCTTCTGTCTTCAGTAGTTTTTCGCTGTGTATGCCTTGGTTTCTTCTAGTCTGGTTTCCTTGACGGGGTATATTAATTGCCTGCTTCTATCTTACCTGGGTAATTTTGTTATTATTATTTTTAGTCTTCTGGGTTTTTAAATTGGTATTATTATATTATTTGCAGAATTTTTCTTTATTTAACCTTTCTTGTGAATATATTATTAAATAGTGCATTTTAATTGATTCTCATCTGGATATTCCATATATTAGAGCTTTATTAATGATCATTGAGTAATGCATTTGTGTGGATTATCTGTCACGCTACAGATTGCTCTCTTCCAGAAGTGATTAGTTCAGATCATACTTAGTTTGTCTGAAGTAATTGCTTATGACATTATATTATAAATTATATTTCTTTACTTCCTTCACATTTCTAAAATTTTTTTTTTTTTTTTTTTCTCCCATATTTTTGAGCTTATCTATATTTCATTATTAACTGGATTCTTACTGATAGTAATAGTCATCTGAGGTTCGTTATTTTTTATTTTTCCATTTTCTTCTTAACTTGTTTCTTTATCCTTGGGATATTTATTCCCTAAAATTCCCTAATACGTTAGCTGGGGCAGTGTCCAGAGGGGCTCTGTAGGCATCTCACTCTGCTGGCCATACTACGTCATTTATTGATTACAGAGGTAAATCATCTCTGACCAATACATAATAATACTGCTGGACTTATCTCAGACAGTTATTTATAAAAATTATATAAGAATAGTCCACCTTATGACTATAAAAAAAAAATAAATATCTTTGGATATTTCACTTCGTATACGAACAGATCTATTAATATTTCTATCTTAGTGAATCTCTATCTCAGTTATTTTTCTCAATGGTTAGCTCTGCTGGCATTTTATTTCTCCTTGTGATTGGAAGCTGGTATAATATAATTATCACTCCTTATTCAGTGTAAAGTTTTTAATTCTCTGTCATTTTTTGACTGTTATCACAATCTCCTTCTGGTCGTTGGTAGCATATATTTTGTATTATATTTTTGTTCCTTTCTTAATTCTTGTGAATTGTTCCACTAGTATTATGTTTTTTCGATTACTCTTTTAATTGTCCTTTTAATAACTGACATTTATTGTATGATCATCTTTTTCTTATGGACTTATTTATATATGGTTTTTTCTTTCTTTTTCAAAATTTTATTCTGCTCTTGCTTTTTATCCAAATGCACTCCTTTATTATTAATGCCATATGTTTAATATTTCTGTTTATTTGACATAAAATTCTCATTAATTTTACTTCACAATAAGTTTATTCATTTAAATTGTATCAGTGGTTTGTACTGCCATTTCTTTATTCTTGAAAGTTTTTCAGAATTGGTTCCATATATAATTGTTTGTAATGTTTTATCCAAATTACCTTTCTTCTTGTTCATTTCTAAAGTTGTTTTAAGATAAGGTTGTAAGTTGTTCTTACTTCTTCTGAATTTTGTGGTTTAATTCAAAATTCATTTTTCTTCTTTTTATTTTCCATAAAGTTTTTTCATAAATATTTGGTAGTAAGTAGACATTACTTCATTTTTGAATGTAGTGATTTTTCATCATAAATTATCTCCTAAATAATAGGTAGTAAGGTGTTCTTACTTGTTTTTTGAATTTTGAGATTTAATTCAAAATTCATTTTCTTCTTGATTCATAAATTGTTTTTTAAATAATAGGTAAGTAAGTAGTCATTACTTCATTTTTGAATTTTTACTTTTAAATTCTTTCTTCCATACATTCAATTACTCATAATATTTTTTCATAAATATGGTTAACATATCATATTACTACCCTAAATATGGTATTAGCTCTCTTCTTTTCTTTATTTCAAATGTACTTCTTATAATTATTTTTCTTTTAAATACCCAGGTTGAAGATTTTTATTAGGTTGGACAATTGCTCATAATTTCTTTTTCTTTGACATAGTTTTTTGCCATTGCCGGTTATCATAACATCAGTCCCTTTTTGTGGAGGTGTATGGTATTAGACTTAACCGTAGTCTGTCACTTCATTTGCTCTCATTGTCCGGATGACCATAGTCTTCATCATCGTTCCGGTACTAGTGACATCTCTGGCCTTTGTTTTGTATTTCATTTTCCTAGCTGCTATTCCTTTGTTGGCTGCTAAGCTTATTCGGCTCCCTCTATCATAGTGTTTTATATACCAGTACGTCTCTGGTCCATCAATGATCAATGATACCATTGACAATCTACCATATATCTCCATCCCTGTTGTATTCCATTTACCTCTGATCACTTCCCCGTGGTAAACTACTGTCTGCTGGTAAACCATTTCTGAGATTACCATCAATCTATTTCCATAATTTCTGGAACTCACGATTTCTTCATTGTTGGTAATAGGGATATTATCATTATCAAATAAACCATGGTTCATCATTTCCATTTCTTCCCTTGTTTTCATTAATTTCTTTGGATGCCTCTTTCTCATTTCCTTTGGTTTCACTTCCATATCCTTAGTATCTTCTTTGTTCCCGTTCGTTTTCTTTTCAGGTAACACTATCACTGGCTCCATTGTTTTATTGTTTGGTATTTCCTTTCGTTCTGGTTTGCTGTTGTCCAGTGTCTTATCCAATTCTTCATCCAAGGATGTGACGTTTTTATCTATTTCACTCAAACCTTCCTTCAAGATTTGTCTGTATTCTTTTCTATCCCTTCTTTCCTCTTCCCTGTCTTCTTTCATTTCCTTATGCCATCGTCGGTTATCCTCCCTTATTTCTTCTCTTAACCGTTGGTAGTCCTCTCTTAACTCTTTCCTTAACTGTTGATGATCACTTTCGATTTTGTTATTGGTTTCTTCCATCTTTTCTTCCAAATTCTTCTTATTTTCTTCCATTTTCTTTTCCACCTTTTTACTGGTTTCCTCAATTCTCTTATTGGTCCTTTCTATTTTACGGCCCAATTCTTCTTTTGTTTCTTGGTTGTCCTTCTTCAATTCTTCCCTTAAAGATTGGTTATCATTCTTCAAATCTTCTAATCTTTTATTATTTTCTTCTGTGGTAGAATCCATTTTCTTGTTCAAGTTTTCTTCGGTGGAATCCATTTTCTTGCTTAATTCTTCCTTGGTTGCTTGGTTGTCCTTCTTCAATTCTTCTTTCGTTGCTTGGTTGTCCTTCTTCAATTCTTCTTTCGTTGCTTGGTTGTCCTTCCTTAAGTTTTCTTCCATCTTCTTGCTGTTTTCTTCCATTCTCATGAACATTTCCATCATTTTCTCTAAAATCGGATCTTCTGTTGTTTTGGATTTCTCCTGGTCTTGGACATGGACGTCCCCTGTTTGAGTGGATATTTCGGGTTGTTTCTCTAGTGGTGCTGGTTGTTGATGTTCTACCCGTTCTAGTATTTTTTCCACGTCCTCCACTGGGGTCGCCTCCTTATCCTCCATATCGAGTTCTTTCTCGGCCTCCGCCGCTCTCTTCTTTGATGTGACACGACGCATTATTTTCCCTGATTCCCTGGCTGGGTAACCGCTGCCAAGCTGAATTAGGAATTGGGTAAGTAATTACCGCCTTTCAACCCCTAATCACAGCCCTTTAGTTGGACGCCAAATTTGTAATAAAACAATTAGTGGTGCTAGTAATAATAATAAAATGATAAATAATATTTCTGTCGTGTTATTCTGTCCCACGTTGGATACGTCAAATTTGTAATATAACTTATTGAAGTCCTGGTTTCTTCAAGCCCCGCGATGGAAGCCAAATTTGTAATAAAACAATTAATTACCGTTCTATGGTGTTCTAAAATTCTGATGTAATCAAGCCCCACAAGTTGGGTTCACCAAATTTGTAATAAAACGATAATGTGAAATAAATAACGGTTGTAAAAATGTGTGTAGTAACGTAGCTAATATCTTCTTGTCTTCTAAGCTCTTACTGTTGATCTTCGCTTTGGTAATAAAACCATACTATAATTGTAATTGTAGAGTGTTCTGGTATAATATTATCCAGGATAATTTTTATGGTGTGTATGTGTAGTAGTGACGTTCCGCTCTGGGAATCGTCGATTTGGTAAAGTTCCTGGTCTTTGTTATTGGTAATTGGGATGTTATTACCATCAATTAAATAAAGTGTATTTTGCTGTGTAGCAAATTGAAATAAAATATAAATTTAAAATTTATATTTATAAAAAAAAATAATTTCGGAAAAAATATTTTCGAAGTATTTATGTGCTTAATATTTAGGAATAAATTGAGGTTGTGGATCGTAATTATAATTATAATAGTAAGGTGTTTAATTTGGTAATAAATTTCTGTTCGGTAAATTTGTTAAAAAGATAATCCAATTAACTTCAAGTTAGGCGAAAACGGCTCTCTTCTTCTTGCTCTTGAAATGTTGTAGTTTCGCATATACTGCCTTTAAAGATTATCTATTTTTCTTGGTTAATTAATGATTATGTCCTTTGATAAGAGAAATCAACTCCAATTTACAAAAAAAACAAACAAATACGTTTATTAAATACAATAATAAGGTTGGTCGATTAATTAATCGAGGTTACAAGCCATATCGACTCGTTCCGGGTCGGTCGATATTAGAAGTTTTACAATTGTATTATTTAAACAGGTTCTTTGAACGGTTATTTATATAAAAAGCCAGAGAAGGTCAGGGACATGAAAGTATAACACTTACAATTAAAAAAAAAAGGTCTTAAATTTAAACAATATACTGGTAATTATTAATAATAAAAGTTTATATATAATTTTGTTCAAACCAGAAAGCAGTTAGTCGTCTCTAATTGAGGTGACGGAACTGGATCAGAATGGCCGCCTGACGCATGCGCGTTGAAAGCTTCTAATGTAAACAACGTACTTGTTGAGATAATATGTCCCTTCTTCGGTTAAATGTTCTTCGCTACGGTATATGATCTTCTGGGGTATAGTTTATTCTCACTGGTGTTAGATGGAAACGTTCACTTGGTGTAAAAATGTTGTTAAATAGGTATATCAACTGGTGTTTATGTGTGTCAGTTAACCTCGAATTTTCACTTGGTGTTTGATGCGATTTCAGTGTTATTTCATGTAATTGGTTATATGTGATTTCGTTTATAGGTGTTATGTAGTTCGTGGGTCAACTTCACCACTTCACTTTCATTAAAATAGTTAAAAATTTAGTTTACATAAAATGATTCAGAACTCCGTTGTAGCATAACGTCCATTAAAGGTTGGTTCAATCAAATATTCACAAGAAGTGCTCTCTTCGAGGTATAATAATGAACTGTGTGGATTTCCTTCGTCTCATGAAAATCTTAGCCTATATAATATATCTAATACATTGTTTCACATCGCCTTAATTTCCGACACGTTTTAAAATAGTACACTATGCTCAAAAAATAATTCTGTTATTAGTTAACTGTTTGTAATATTAAATACATATTCGTGTTCATGATTCTATTCTACTTATTTTGATAGTAATTAAGTTGGTGTTACAAAGTTTTATCTGAAAATTATATTTCTTATAATTTTTTGGGAGGTAGGCCTAAAATTATACTTCCCTGTCTTCTATGTAAATAATAGCCATTTTAACTAATATAATTATTATTCTATGAAATCTGAAATTTGTATAATTATCAATTCTCACTTATTTTATTGCAATTTAGTATATTAATGATGGTTTTTTCATATAATTCAGTTGTATATGATTCCCCTTCTGATTAAGTTAGTGAACCTATTTCAGTTTCAAATGGTATTTCATTATACAAATAAATAATTTTACTCATAGAATGACCATATCTTTAGAAAGCCTTATTTACATAGTATTTAATATGTTGGGTGTATCTTGCCTAAATATTGTCAGTTTGACTGGTTTATAAGATTAGGTTTATTAATTATTCTGCATTTTAACTTTATTATATTGCCTAGATTTGAATTGTGGCTATTTGCAGGATGTTTTACTAATGTAATTATTTTATTTCCTTCTCTGACTTCTGACTCTGATAAATTTGATTAAAAATTAGTTCTCTGATCTGGCATAACAGTAATTATAGATTATACAATTAAAATATAACACCCAGATATATAAAACTGGTGTTCTTAATAACATTGTTTTGGTATATCACCTAATAACATAATAAAAAGTACTTCTACAACATTGGAATGATATCTAATTTTAGATAATGCATTCCTAAATTAACATGAACAATAAAATAACAATTATAATACTAATATTTCTTATGACTAACCCTTACTTATCTAAATGCTATATTTAATTGGAACCCAACATTTGGATCCATATATAATTGTTAATACCTTCTACAACTTCATCATAAACAGTTAGTTCTGTAATTCCCCATTTTATAAGATTTATGCCCCCTCTTAAAGTATAACCCTGGCTATCTAAGTTATATTCCATTCTATGGAATGTTCATACAGTTTTAGTAGCTTTTTATTAGTAAAATTACTACTTCATTATCAAAGTAGGCACTGTTCACAAAACTTAAAGTTTGTTACTTTGTACTGCTACTCATGCACCTTTCTTAAAGTTTATTAGTTATAATTTGATCACTTACACTTTTCCATGGTGAATTATTACTATATTTACTAGTCTTTTTCTAGTTTTTAATATGAAATATTCAACCATGGGGGAACTGTGAAGATTTGTTTATACACATTACACAATAACTTTTTGAATGCACTAATATTTACTACAGCTAACACTTTTAGTTTTTTGTCAGTTTTACAGTGATATGGTTTTTTAATGTGTTATACTTTCTCTTTGGGCATTCATTGATTTTGGGGTTTTTTGGGGGGTTCTTTCCCTATGGGGTTTTTGTTTTATATGGGTCGTCTTAATTATTCTTCTTTCTTCTTTGAGTTTGGTTATTCTTTATTCTTCCTTCTTCCTTCTTCAGTAGTAGTAGTTTTAATTAGTCTTCCTTCTTCTTTCTTCAGTAGATTTAGTTTGGGATTATTCTTCCTTCTTCTTTGAGTTTTGATTGTTCTTCTTTCTTCCTTCTTCTGTAGTTTTAATTAGTCTTCTTTCTTCCTTGATCTTAATTATTCTTCTTTCTTCTCTCTTCAGTAGTGGTAGTTTTGGTTATTCTTCTTTCTTCTCTAATTTTAATTATTCTTCCTTCTTCTTTCTTCAGTAGATTTAGTTTGTTCTTCTTTCTTCTTTGAGTTTTAATTAGTCTTGTTCTTCTGTCTTGAGTAGCTTTGATTGTTCTTCCTTCTTCTTTCTTCAGTAGATTTAGTTTGTTCTTCTTTCTTCTTTGAGTTTTAATTAGTTTTGTTTCTTCTGTCTTCAGTAGCTTTGATTGTTCTTCTTCCTTCCTTCTTCTGTAGTAGTAGTTTTAATTAGTCTTCTTTCTTCTTTAGTTTTAATTATTCTTCTTTCTTCTGTCTTCAGTAGCTTTGACTGTTCTTCTGTCTTCTTTGAGTTTTAATTGTTCTTCTTTCTTCTTTCTTCAGTAGCTTAGATTGTTCTTCTTTCTTCTGTCTTCAGTAGTTTTTCGCTGTGTATGCCTTGGTTTCTTCTAGTCTGGTTTCCTTGACGGGGTATATTAATTGCCTGCTTCTATCTTACCTGGGTAATTTTGTTATTATTATTTTTAGTCTTCTGGGTTTTTAAATTGGTATTATTATATTATTTGCAGAATTTTTCTTTATTTAACCTTTCTTGTGAATATATTATTAAATAGTGCATTTTAATTGATTCTCATCTGGATATTCCATATATTAGAGCTTTATTAATGATCATTGAGTAATGCATTTGTGTGGATTATCTGTCACGCTACAGATTGCTCTCTTCCAGAAGTGATTAGTTCAGATCATACTTAGTTTGTCTGAAGTAATTGCTTATGACATTATATTATAAATTATATTTCTTTACTTCCTTCACATTTCTAAAATTTTTTTTTTTTTTTTTCTCCCATATTTTTGAGCTTATCTATATTTCATTATTAACTGGATTCTTACTGATAGTAATAGTCATCTGAGGTTCGTTATTTTTTATTTTTCCATTTTCTTCTTAACTTGTTTCTTTATCCTTGGGATATTTATTCCCTAAAATTCCCTAATACGTTAGCTGGGGCAGTGTCCAGAGGGGCTCTGTAGGCATCTCACTCTGCTGGCCATACTACGTCATTTATTGATTACAGAGGTAAATCATCTCTGACCAATACATAATAATACTGCTGGACTTATCTCAGACAGTTATTTATAAAAATTATATAAGAATAGTCCACCTTATGACTATAAAAAAAAAATAAATATCTTTGGATATTTCACTTCGTATACGAACAGATCTATTAATATTTCTATCTTAGTGAATCTCTATCTCAGTTATTTTTCTCAATGGTTAGCTCTGCTGGCATTTTATTTCTCCTTGTGATTGGAAGCTGGTATAATATAATTATCACTCCTTATTCAGTGTAAAGTTTTTAATTCTCTGTCATTTTTTGACTGTTATCACAATCTCCTTCTGGTCGTTGGTAGCATATATTTTGTATTATATTTTTGTTCCTTTCTTAATTCTTGTGAATTGTTCCACTAGTATTATGTTTTTTCGATTACTCTTTTAATTGTCCTTTTAATAACTGACATTTATTGTATGATCATCTTTTTCTTATGGACTTATTTATATATGGTTTTTTCTTTCTTTTTCAAAATTTTATTCTGCTCTTGCTTTTTATCCAAATGCACTCCTTTATTATTAATGCCATATGTTTAATATTTCTGTTTATTTGACATAAAATTCTCATTAATTTTACTTCACAATAAGTTTATTCATTTAAATTGTATCAGTGGTTTGTACTGCCATTTCTTTATTCTTGAAAGTTTTTCAGAATTGGTTCCATATATAATTGTTTGTAATGTTTTATCCAAATTACCTTTCTTCTTGTTCATTTCTAAAGTTGTTTTAAGATAAGGTTGTAAGTTGTTCTTACTTCTTCTGAATTTTGTGGTTTAATTCAAAATTCATTTTTCTTCTTTTTATTTTCCATAAAGTTTTTTCATAAATATTTGGTAGTAAGTAGACATTACTTCATTTTTGAATGTAGTGATTTTTCATCATAAATTATCTCCTAAATAATAGGTAGTAAGGTGTTCTTACTTGTTTTTTGAATTTTGAGATTTAATTCAAAATTCATTTTCTTCTTGATTCATAAATTGTTTTTTAAATAATAGGTAAGTAAGTAGTCATTACTTCATTTTTGAATTTTTACTTTTAAATTCTTTCTTCCATACATTCAATTACTCATAATATTTTTTCATAAATATGGTTAACATATCATATTACTACCCTAAATATGGTATTAGCTCTCTTCTTTTCTTTATTTCAAATGTACTTCTTATAATTATTTTTCTTTTAAATACCCAGGTTGAAGATTTTTATTAGGTTGGACAATTGCTCATAATTTCTTTTTCTTTGACATAGTTTTTTGCCATTGCCGGTTATCATAACATCAGTCCCTTTTTGTGGAGGTGTATGGTATTAGACTTAACCGTAGTCTGTCACTTCATTTGCTCTCATTGTCCGGATGACCATAGTCTTCATCATCGTTCCGGTACTAGTGACATCTCTGGCCTTTGTTTTGTATTTCATTTTCCTAGCTGCTATTCCTTTGTTGGCTGCTAAGCTTATTCGGCTCCCTCTATCATAGTGTTTTATATACCAGTACGTCTCTGGTCCATCAATGATCAATGATACCATTGACAATCTACCATATATCTCCATCCCTGTTGTATTCCATTTACCTCTGATCACTTCCCCGTGGTAAACTACTGTCTGCTGGTAAACCATTTCTGAGATTACCATCAATCTATTTCCATAATTTCTGGAACTCACGATTTCTTCATTGTTGGTAATAGGGATATTATCATTATCAAATAAACCATGGTTCATCATTTCCATTTCTTCCCTTGTTTTCATTAATTTCTTTGGATGCCTCTTTCTCATTTCCTTTGGTTTCACTTCCATATCCTTAGTATCTTCTTTGTTCCCGTTCGTTTTCTTTTCAGGTAACACTATCACTGGCTCCATTGTTTTATTGTTTGGTATTTCCTTTCGTTCTGGTTTGCTGTTGTCCAGTGTCTTATCCAATTCTTCATCCAAGGATGTGACGTTTTTATCTATTTCACTCAAACCTTCCTTCAAGATTTGTCTGTATTCTTTTCTATCCCTTCTTTCCTCTTCCCTGTCTTCTTTCATTTCCTTATGCCATCGTCGGTTATCCTCCCTTATTTCTTCTCTTAACCGTTGGTAGTCCTCTCTTAACTCTTTCCTTAACTGTTGATGATCACTTTCGATTTTGTTATTGGTTTCTTCCATCTTTTCTTCCAAATTCTTCTTATTTTCTTCCATTTTCTTTTCCACCTTTTTACTGGTTTCCTCAATTCTCTTATTGGTCCTTTCTATTTTACGGCCCAATTCTTCTTTTGTTTCTTGGTTGTCCTTCTTCAATTCTTCCCTTAAAGATTGGTTATCATTCTTCAAATCTTCTAATCTTTTATTATTTTCTTCTGTGGTAGAATCCATTTTCTTGTTCAAGTTTTCTTCGGTGGAATCCATTTTCTTGCTTAATTCTTCCTTGGTTGCTTGGTTGTCCTTCTTCAATTCTTCTTTCGTTGCTTGGTTGTCCTTCTTCAATTCTTCTTTCGTTGCTTGGTTGTCCTTCCTTAAGTTTTCTTCCATCTTCTTGCTGTTTTCTTCCATTCTCATGAACATTTCCATCATTTTCTCTAAAATCGGATCTTCTGTTGTTTTGGATTTCTCCTGGTCTTGGACATGGACGTCCCCTGTTTGAGTGGATATTTCGGGTTGTTTCTCTAGTGGTGCTGGTTGTTGATGTTCTACCCGTTCTAGTATTTTTTCCACGTCCTCCACTGGGGTCGCCTCCTTATCCTCCATATCGAGTTCTTTCTCGGCCTCCGCCGCTCTCTTCTTTGATGTGACACGACGCATTATTTTCCCTGATTCCCTGGCTGGGTAACCGCTGCCAAGCTGAATTAGGAATTGGGTAAGTAATTACCGCCTTTCAACCCCTAATCACAGCCCTTTAGTTGGACGCCAAATTTGTAATAAAACAATTAGTGGTGCTAGTAATAATAATAAAATGATAAATAATATTTCTGTCGTGTTATTCTGTCCCACGTTGGATACGTCAAATTTGTAATATAACTTATTGAAGTCCTGGTTTCTTCAAGCCCCGCGATGGAAGCCAAATTTGTAATAAAACAATTAATTACCGTTCTATGGTGTTCTAAAATTCTGATGTAATCAAGCCCCACAAGTTGGGTTCACCAAATTTGTAATAAAACGATAATGTGAAATAAATAACGGTTGTAAAAATGTGTGTAGTAACGTAGCTAATATCTTCTTGTCTTCTAAGCTCTTACTGTTGATCTTCGCTTTGGTAATAAAACCATACTATAATTGTAATTGTAGAGTGTTCTGGTATAATATTATCCAGGATAATTTTTATGGTGTGTATGTGTAGTAGTGACGTTCCGCTCTGGGAATCGTCGATTTGGTAAAGTTCCTGGTCTTTGTTATTGGTAATTGGGATGTTATTACCATCAATTAAATAAAGTGTATTTTGCTGTGTAGCAAATTGAAATAAAATATAAATTTAAAATTTATATTTATAAAAAAAAATAATTTCGGAAAAAATATTTTCGAAGTATTTATGTGCTTAATATTTAGGAATAAATTGAGGTTGTGGATCGTAATTATAATTATAATAGTAAGGTGTTTAATTTGGTAATAAATTTCTGTTCGGTAAATTTGTTAAAAAGATAATCCAATTAACTTCAAGTTAGGCGAAAACGGCTCTCTTCTTCTTGCTCTTGAAATGTTGTAGTTTCGCATATACTGCCTTTAAAGATTATCTATTTTTCTTGGTTAATTAATGATTATGTCCTTTGATAAGAGAAATCAACTCCAATTTACAAAAAAAACAAACAAATACGTTTATTAAATACAATAATAAGGTTGGTCGATTAATTAATCGAGGTTACAAGCCATATCGACTCGTTCCGGGTCGGTCGATATTAGAAGTTTTACAATTGTATTATTTAAACAGGTTCTTTGAACGGTTATTTATATAAAAAGCCAGAGAAGGTCAGGGACATGAAAGTATAACACTTACAATTAAAAAAAAAAGGTCTTAAATTTAAACAATATACTGGTAATTATTAATAATAAAAGTTTATATATAATTTTGTTCAAACCAGAAAGCAGTTAGTCGTCTCTAATTGAGGTGACGGAACTGGATCAGAATGGCCGCCTGACGCATGCGCGTTGAAAGCTTCTAATGTAAACAACGTACTTGTTGAGATAATATGTCCCTTCTTCGGTTAAATGTTCTTCGCTACGGTATATGATCTTCTGGGGTATAGTTTATTGTCACTGGTGTTAGATGGAAACGTTCACTTGGTGTAAAAATGTTGTTAAATAGGTATATCAACTGGTGTTTATGTGTGTCAGTTAACCTCGAATTTTCACTTGGTGTTTGATGCGATTTCAGTGTTATTTCATGTAATTGGTTATATGTGATTTCGTTTATAGGTGTTATGTAGTTCGTGGGTCAACTTCACCACTTCACTTTCATTAAAATAGTTAAAAATTTAGTTTACATAAAATGATTCAGAACTCCGTTGTAGCATAACGTCCATTAAAGGTTGGTTCAATCAAATATTCACAAGAAGTGCTCTCTTCGAGGTATAATAATGAACTGTGTGGATTTCCTTCGTCTCATGAAAATCTTAGCCTATATAATATATCTAATACATTGTTTCACATCGCCTTAATTTCCGACACGTTTTAAAATAGTACACTATGCTCAAAAAATAATTCTGTTATTAGTTAACTGTTTGTAATATTAAATACATATTCGTGTTCACGATTCTATTCTACTTATTTTGATAGTAATTAAGTTGGTGTTACAAAGTTTTATCTGAAAATTATATTTCTTATAATTTTTTGGGAGGTAGGCCTAAAATTATACTTCCCTGTCTTCTATGTAAATAATAGCCATTTTAACTAATATAATTATTATTCTATGAAATCTGAAATTTGTATAATTATCAATTCTCACTTATTTTATTGCAATTTAGTATATTAATGATGGTTTTTTCATATAATTCAGTTGTATATGATTCCCCTTCTGATTAAGTTAGTGAACCTATTTCAGTTTCAAATGGTATTTCATTATACAAATAAATAATTTTACTCATAGAATGACCATATCTTTAGAAAGCCTTATTTACATAGTATTTAATATGTTGGGTGTATCTTGCCTAAATATTGTCAGTTTGACTGGTTTATAAGATTAGGTTTATTAATTATTCTGCATTTTAACTTTATTATATTGCCTAGATTTGAATTGTGGCTATTTGCAGGATGTTTTACTAATGTAATTATTTTATTTCCTTCTCTGACTTCTGACTCTGATAAATTTGATTAAAAATTAGTTCTCTGATCTGGCATAACAGTAATTATAGATTATACAATTAAAATATAACACCCAGATATATAAAACTGGTGTTCTTAATAACATTGTTTTGGTATATCACCTAATAACATAATAAAAAGTACTTCTACAACATTGGAATGATATCTAATTTTAGATAATGCATTCCTAAATTAACATGAACAATAAAATAACAATTATAATACTAATATTTCTTATGACTAACCCTTACTTATCTAAATGCTATATTTAATTGGAACCCAACATTTGGATCCATATATAATTGTTAATACCTTCTACAACTTCATCATAAACAGTTAGTTCTGTAATTCCCCATTTTATAAGATTTATGCCCCCTCTTAAAGTATAACCCTGGCTATCTAAGTTATATTCCATTCTATGGAATGTTCATACAGTTTTAGTAGCTTTTTATTAGTAAAATTACTACTTCATTATCAAAGTAGGCACTGTTCACAAAACTTAAAGTTTGTTACTTTGTACTGCTACTCATGCACCTTTCTTAAAGTTTATTAGTTATAATTTGATCACTTACACTTTTCCATGGTGAATTATTACTATATTTACTAGTCTTTTTCTAGTTTTTAATATGAAATATTCAACCATGGGGGAACTGTGAAGATTTGTTTCTACACATTACACAATAACTTTTTGAATGCACTAATATTTACTACAGCTAACACTTTTAGTTTTTGTCAGTTTTACAGTGATATGGTTTTTTAATGTGTTATACTTTCTCTTTGGGCATTCATTGATTTTGGGGTTTTTTGGGGGGTTCTTTCCCTATGGGGTTTTTGTTTTATATGGGTCGTCTTAATTATTCTTCTTTCTTCTTTGAGTTTGGTTATTCTTCCTTCTTCTGTAGTTTTGGATTATCCTTCCTTCTTCTTTCTTCTGTAGTTCTTATTTTTATTATTCTTCTTTCTTCTTTGAGTTTGGTTCTTCTTTATTCTTCCTTCTTCCTTCTTCAGTAGTAGTAGTTTTAATTAGTCTTCCTTCTTCTTTCTTCAGTAGATTTAGTTTGGGATTATTCTTCCTTCTTCTTTGAGTTTTGATTGTTCTTCTTTCTTCCTTCTTCTGTAGTTTTAATTAGTCTTCTTTCTTCCTTGATCTTAATTATTCTTCTTTCTTCTCTCTTCAGTAGTGGTAGTTTTGGTTATTCTTCTTTCTTCTCTAATTTTAATTATTCTTCCTTCTTCTTTCTTCAGTAGATTTAGTTTGTTCTTCTTTCTTCTTTGAGTTTTAATTAGTCTTGTTCTTCTGTCTTGAGTAGCTTTGATTGTTCTTCCTTCTTCTTTCTTCAGTAGATTTAGTTTGTTCTTCTTTCTTCTTTGAGTTTTAATTAGTTTTGTTTCTTCTGTCTTCAGTAGCTTTGATTGTTCTTCTTCCTTCCTTCTTCTGTAGTAGTAGTTTTAATTAGTCTTCTTTCTTCTTTAGTTTTAATTATTCTTCTTTCTTCTGTCTTCAGTAGCTTTGACTGTTCTTCTGTCTTCTTTGAGTTTTAATTGTTCTTCTTTCTTCTTTCTTCAGTAGCTTAGATTGTTCTTCTTTCTTCTGTCTTCAGTAGTTTTTCGCTGTGTATGCCTTGGTTTCTTCTAGTCTGGTTTCCTTGACGGGGTATATTAATTGCCTGCTTCTATCTTACCTGGGTAATTTTGTTATTATTATTTTTAGTCTTCTGGGTTTTTAAATTGGTATTATTATATTATTTGCAGAATTTTTCTTTATTTAACCTTTCTTGTGAATATATTATTAAATAGTGCATTTTAATTGATTCTCATCTGGATATTCCATATATTAGAGCTTTATTAATGATCATTGAGTAATGCATTTGTGTGGATTATCTGTCACGCTACAGATTGCTCTCTTCCAGAAGTGATTAGTTCAGATCATACTTAGTTTGTCTGAAGTAATTGCTTATGACATTATATTATAAATTATATTTCTTTACTTCCTTCACATTTCTAAAATTTTTTTTTTTTTTTTTTTTCTCCCATATTTTTGAGCTTATCTATATTTTATTATTAACTGGATTCTTACTGATAGTAATAGTCATCTGAGGTTCGTTATTTTTTATTTTTCCATTTTCTTCTTAACTTGTTTCTTTATCCTTGGGATATTTATTCCCTAAAATTCCCTAATACGTTAGCTGGGGCAGTGTCCAGAGGGGCTCTGTAGGCATCTCACTCTGCTGGCCATACTACGTCATTTATTGATTACAGAGGTAAATCATCTCTGACCAATACATAATAATACTGCTGGACTTATCTCAGACAGTTATTTATAAAAATTATATAAGAATAGTCCACCTTATGACTATAAAAAAAAAATAAATATCTTTGGATATTTCACTTCGTATACGAACAGATCTATTAATATTTCTATCTTAGTGAATCTCTATCTCAGTTATTTTTCTCAATGGTTAGCTCTGCTGGCATTTTATTTCTCCTTGTGATTGGAAGCTGGTATAATATAATTATCACTCCTTATTCAGTGTAAAGTTTTTAATTCTCTGTCATTTTTTGACTGTTATCACAATCTCCTTCTGGTCGTTGGTAGCATATATTTTGTATTATATTTTTGTTCCTTTCTTAATTCTTGTGAATTGTTCCACTAGTATTATGTTTTTTCGATTACTCTTTTAATTGTCCTTTTAATAACTGACATTTATTGTATGATCATCTTTTTCTTATGGACTTATTTATATATGGTTTTTTCTTTCTTTTTCAAAATTTTATTCTGCTCTTGCTTTTTATCCAAATGCACTCCTTTATTATTAATGCCATATGTTTAATATTTCTGTTTATTTGACATAAAATTCTCATTAATTTTACTTCACAATAAGTTTATTCATTTAAATTGTATCAGTGGTTTGTACTGCCATTTCTTTATTCTTGAAAGTTTTTCAGAATTGGTTCCATATATAATTGTTTGTAATGTTTTATCCAAATTACCTTTCTTCTTGTTCATTTCTAAAGTTGTTTTAAGATAAGGTTGTAAGTTGTTCTTACTTCTTCTGAATTTTGTGGTTTAATTCAAAATTCATTTTTCTTCTTTTTATTTTCCATAAAGTTTTTTCATAAATATTTGGTAGTAAGTAGACATTACTTCATTTTTGAATGTAGTGATTTTTCATCATAAATTATCTCCTAAATAATAGGTAGTAAGGTGTTCTTACTTGTTTTTTGAATTTTGAGATTTAATTCAAAATTCATTTTCTTCTTGATTCATAAATTGTTTTTTAAATAATAGGTAAGTAAGTAGTCATTACTTCATTTTTGAATTTTTACTTTTAAATTCTTTCTTCCATACATTCAATTACTCATAATATTTTTTCATAAATATGGTTAACATATCATATTACTACCCTAAATATGGTATTAGCTCTCTTCTTTTCTTTATTTCAAATGTACTTCTTATAATTATTTTTCTTTTAAATACCCAGGTTGAAGATTTTTATTAGGTTGGACAATTGCTCATAATTTCTTTTTCTTTGACATAGTTTTTTGCCATTGCCGGTTATCATAACATCAGTCCCTTTTTGTGGAGGTGTATGGTATTAGACTTAACCGTAGTCTGTCACTTCATTTGCTCTCATTGTCCGGATGACCATAGTCTTCATCATCGTTCCGGTACTAGTGACATCTCTGGCCTTTGTTTTGTATTTCATTTTCCTAGCTGCTATTCCTTTGTTGGCTGCTAAGCTTATTCGGCTCCCTCTATCATAGTGTTTTATATACCAGTACGTCTCTGGTCCATCAATGATCAATGATACCATTGACAATCTACCATATATCTCCATCCCTGTTGTATTCCATTTACCTCTGATCACTTCCCCGTGGTAAACTACTGTCTGCTGGTAAACCATTTCTGAGATTACCATCAATCTATTTCCATAATTTCTGGAACTCACGATTTCTTCATTGTTGGTAATAGGGATATTATCATTATCAAATAAACCATGGTTCATCATTTCCATTTCTTCCCTTGTTTTCATTAATTTCTTTGGATGCCTCTTTCTCATTTCCTTTGGTTTCACTTCCATATCCTTAGTATCTTCTTTGTTCCCGTTCGTTTTCTTTTCAGGTAACACTATCACTGGCTCCATTGTTTTATTGTTTGGTATTTCCTTTCGTTCTGGTTTGCTGTTGTCCAGTGTCTTATCCAATTCTTCATCCAAGGATGTGACGTTTTTATCTATTTCACTCAAACCTTCCTTCAAGATTTGTCTGTATTCTTTTCTATCCCTTCTTTCCTCTTCCCTGTCTTCTTTCATTTCCTTATGCCATCGTCGGTTATCCTCCCTTATTTCTTCTCTTAACCGTTGGTAGTCCTCTCTTAACTCTTTCCTTAACTGTTGATGATCACTTTCGATTTTGTTATTGGTTTCTTCCATCTTTTCTTCCAAATTCTTCTTATTTTCTTCCATTTTCTTTTCCACCTTTTTACTGGTTTCCTCAATTCTCTTATTGGTCCTTTCTATTTTACGGCCCAATTCTTCTTTTGTTTCTTGGTTGTCCTTCTTCAATTCTTCCCTTAAAGATTGGTTATCATTCTTCAAATCTTCTAATCTTTTATTATTTTCTTCTGTGGTAGAATCCATTTTCTTGTTCAAGTTTTCTTCGGTGGAATCCATTTTCTTGCTTAATTCTTCCTTGGTTGCTTGGTTGTCCTTCTTCAATTCTTCTTTCGTTGCTTGGTTGTCCTTCTTCAATTCTTCTTTCGTTGCTTGGTTGTCCTTCCTTAAGTTTTCTTCCATCTTCTTGCTGTTTTCTTCCATTCTCATGAACATTTCCATCATTTTCTCTAAAATCGGATCTTCTGTTGTTTTGGATTTCTCCTGGTCTTGGACATGGACGTCCCCTGTTTGAGTGGATATTTCGGGTTGTTTCTCTAGTGGTGCTGGTTGTTGATGTTCTACCCGTTCTAGTATTTTTTCCACGTCCTCCACTGGGGTCGCCTCCTTATCCTCCATATCGAGTTCTTTCTCGGCCTCCGCCGCTCTCTTCTTTGATGTGACACGACGCATTATTTTCCCTGATTCCCTGGCTGGGTAACCGCTGCCAAGCTGAATTAGGAATTGGGTAAGTAATTACCGCCTTTCAACCCCTAATCACAGCCCTTTAGTTGGACGCCAAATTTGTAATAAAACAATTAGTGGTGCTAGTAATAATAATAAAATGATAAATAATATTTCTGTCGTGTTATTCTGTCCCACGTTGGATACGTCAAATTTGTAATATAACTTATTGAAGTCCTGGTTTCTTCAAGCCCCGCGATGGAAGCCAAATTTGTAATAAAACAATTAATTACCGTTCTATGGTGTTCTAAAATTCTGATGTAATCAAGCCCCACAAGTTGGGTTCACCAAATTTGTAATAAAACGATAATGTGAAATAAATAACGGTTGTAAAAATGTGTGTAGTAACGTAGCTAATATCTTCTTGTCTTCTAAGCTCTTACTGTTGATCTTCGCTTTGGTAATAAAACCATACTATAATTGTAATTGTAGAGTGTTCTGGTATAATATTATCCAGGATAATTTTTATGGTGTGTATGTGTAGTAGTGACGTTCCGCTCTGGGAATCGTCGATTTGGTAAAGTTCCTGGTCTTTGTTATTGGTAATTGGGATGTTATTACCATCAATTAAATAAAGTGTATTTTGCTGTGTAGCAAATTGAAATAAAATATAAATTTAAAATTTATATTTATAAAAAAAAATAATTTCGGAAAAAATATTTTCGAAGTATTTATGTGCTTAATATTTAGGAATAAATTGAGGTTGTGGATCGTAATTATAATTATAATAGTAAGGTGTTTAATTTGGTAATAAATTTCTGTTCGGTAAATTTGTTAAAAAGATAATCCAATTAACTTCAAGTTAGGCGAAAACGGCTCTCTTCTTCTTGCTCTTGAAATGTTGTAGTTTCGCATATACTGCCTTTAAAGATTATCTATTTTTCTTGGTTAATTAATGATTATGTCCTTTGATAAGAGAAATCAACTCCAATTTACAAAAAAAACAAACAAATACGTTTATTAAATACAATAATAAGGTTGGTCGATTAATTAATCGAGGTTACAAGCCATATCGACTCGTTCCGGGTCGGTCGATATTAGAAGTTTTACAATTGTATTATTTAAACAGGTTCTTTGAACGGTTATTTATATAAAAAGCCAGAGAAGGTCAGGGACATGAAAGTATAACACTTACAATTAAAAAAAAAAGGTCTTAAATTTAAACAATATACTGGTAATTATTAATAATAAAAGTTTATATATAATTTTGTTCAAACCAGAAAGCAGTTAGTCGTCTCTAATTGAGGTGACGGAACTGGATCAGAATGGCCGCCTGACGCATGCGCGTTGAAAACTTCTAATGTAAACAACGTACTTGTTGAGATAATATGTCCCTTCTTCGGTTAAATGTTCTTCGCTACGGTATATGATCTTCTGGGGTATAGTTTATTGTCACTGGTGTTAGATGGAAACGTTCACTTGGTGTAAAAATGTTGTTAAATAGGTATATCAACTGGTGTTTATGTGTGTCAGTTAACCTCGAATTTTCACTTGGTGTTTGATGCGATTTCAGTGTTATTTCATGTAATTGGTTATATGTGATTTCGTTTATAGGTGTTATGTAGTTCGTGGGTCAACTTCACCACTTCACTTTCATTAAAATAGTTAAAAATTTAGTTTACATAAAATGATTCAGAACTCCGTTGTAGCATAACGTCCATTAAAGGTTGGTTCAATCAAATATTCACAAGAAGTGCTCTCTTCGAGGTATAATAATGAACTGTGTGGATTTCCTTCGTCTCATGAAAATCTTAGCCTATATAATATATCTAATACATTGTTTCACATCGCCTTAATTTCCGACACGTTTTAAAATAGTACACTATGCTCAAAAAATAATTCTGTTATTAGTTAACTGTTTGTAATATTAAATACATATTCGTGTTCACGATTCTATTCTACTTATTTTGATAGTAATTAAGTTGGTGTTACAAAGTTTTATCTGAAAATTATATTTCTTATAATTTTTTGGGAGGTAGGCCTAAAATTATACTTCCCTGTCTTCTATGTAAATAATAGCCATTTTAACTAATATAATTATTATTCTATGAAATCTGAAATTTGTATAATTATCAATTCTCACTTATTTTATTGCAATTTAGTATATTAATGATGGTTTTTTCATATAATTCAGTTGTATATGATTCCCCTTCTGATTAAGTTAGTGAACCTATTTCAGTTTCAAATGGTATTTCATTATACAAATAAATAATTTTACTCATAGAATGACCATATCTTTAGAAAGCCTTATTTACATAGTATTTAATATGTTGGGTGTATCTTGCCTAAATATTGTCAGTTTGACTGGTTTATAAGATTAGGTTTATTAATTATTCTGCATTTTAACTTTATTATATTGCCTAGATTTGAATTGTGGCTATTTGCAGGATGTTTTACTAATGTAATTATTTTATTTCCTTCTCTGACTTCTGACTCTGATAAATTTGATTAAAAATTAGTTCTCTGATCTGGCATAACAGTAATTATAGATTATACAATTAAAATATAACACCCAGATATATAAAACTGGTGTTCTTAATAACATTGTTTTGGTATATCACCTAATAACATAATAAAAAGTACTTCTACAACATTGGAATGATATCTAATTTTAGATAATGCATTCCTAAATTAACATGAACAATAAAATAACAATTATAATACTAATATTTCTTATGACTAACCCTTACTTATCTAAATGCTATATTTAATTGGAACCCAACATTTGGATCCATATATAATTGTTAATACCTTCTACAACTTCATCATAAACAGTTAGTTCTGTAATTCCCCATTTTATAAGATTTATGCCCCCTCTTAAAGTATAACCCTGGCTATCTAAGTTATATTCCATTCTATGGAATGTTCATACAGTTTTAGTAGCTTTTTATTAGTAAAATTACTACTTCATTATCAAAGTAGGCACTGTTCACAAAACTTAAAGTTTGTTACTTTGTACTGCTACTCATGCACCTTTCTTAAAGTTTATTAGTTATAATTTGATCACTTACACTTTTCCATGGTGAATTATTACTATATTTACTAGTCTTTTTCTAGTTTTTAATATGAAATATTCAACCATGGGGGAACTGTGAAGATTTGTTTATACACATTACACAATAACTTTTTGAATGCACTAATATTTACTACAGCTAACACTTTTAGTTTTTGTCAGTTTTACAGTGATATGGTTTTTTAATGTGTTATACTTTCTCTTTGGGCATTCATTGATTTTGGGGTTTTTTGGGGGGTTCTTTCCCTATGGGGTTTTTGTTTTATATGGGTCGTCTTAATTATTCTTCTTTCTTCTTTGAGTTTGGTTATTCTTCCTTCTTCTGTAGTTTTGGATTATCCTTCCTTCTTCTTTCTTCTGTAGTTCTTATTTTTATTATTCTTCTTTCTTCTTTGAGTTTGGTTCTTCTTTATTCTTCCTTCTTCCTTCTTCAGTAGTAGTAGTTTTAATTAGTCTTCCTTCTTCTTTCTTCAGTAGATTTAGTTTGGGATTATTCTTCCTTCTTCTTTGAGTTTTGATTGTTCTTCTTTCTTCCTTCTTCTGTAGTTTTAATTAGTCTTCTTTCTTCCTTGATCTTAATTATTCTTCTTTCTTCTCTCTTCAGTAGTGGTAGTTTTGGTTATTCTTCTTTCTTCTCTAATTTTAATTATTCTTCCTTCTTCTTTCTTCAGTAGATTTAGTTTGTTCTTCTTTCTTCTTTGAGTTTTAATTAGTCTTGTTCTTCTGTCTTGAGTAGCTTTGATTGTTCTTCCTTCTTCTTTCTTCAGTAGATTTAGTTTGTTCTTCTTTCTTCTTTGAGTTTTAATTAGTTTTGTTTCTTCTGTCTTCAGTAGCTTTGATTGTTCTTCTTCCTTCCTTCTTCTGTAGTAGTAGTTTTAATTAGTCTTCTTTCTTCTTTAGTTTTAATTATTCTTCTTTCTTCTGTCTTCAGTAGCTTTGACTGTTCTTCTGTCTTCTTTGAGTTTTAATTGTTCTTCTTTCTTCTTTCTTCAGTAGCTTAGATTGTTCTTCTTTCTTCTGTCTTCAGTAGTTTTTCGCTGTGTATGCCTTGGTTTCTTCTAGTCTGGTTTCCTTGACGGGGTATATTAATTGCCTGCTTCTATCTTACCTGGGTAATTTTGTTATTATTATTTTTAGTCTTCTGGGTTTTTAAATTGGTATTATTATATTATTTGCAGAATTTTTCTTTATTTAACCTTTCTTGTGAATATATTATTAAATAGTGCATTTTAATTGATTCTCATCTGGATATTCCATATATTAGAGCTTTATTAATGATCATTGAGTAATGCATTTGTGTGGATTATCTGTCACGCTACAATATGTCAGAAGCTAATATTGTATCCCGCCAATTGATTGTAATCATGATGAACATTTATCAAAAACTATTGTAAGTAATGTACCTTATCGTGAAGCTGTCGGCAATTTGATGTTTTAGCAAATTGTAAGTCGTCCGGACATACGTTTTGCTGTAAATGTTGTATCTAGA
The DNA here is from genome assembly GCA_034769895.1 of Magicicada septendecula. NCBI lineage: Eukaryota > Metazoa > Arthropoda > Insecta > Hemiptera > Cicadidae > Magicicada > Magicicada septendecula. The sequence goes on from CM068369.1 coordinate 417,587,334, forward strand.
GTTTTAGACAAACCAAGTGTAGCTCATTGGTCAATTGTTAAACGAATTTTACGTTATCTAAAAGGTACGATTGATTTTGGATTACTATATTGTAAGGATGGCAACTTTAAAGCTTATAGTGATGCTGATTATGCTAGTGATACAGTTACACGTAAATCAACTTCTGACGTAGCTTGTATGTATGCAAATGCTGCAATTATTTGGCGAAATAAGAAGCAACAATCTGTATCATTATCAACAACCGAGTCAGAATTTGTAAGTGGAGCATTAGCAACAACTGAAATAATGTGGTTAAAGAAGTTATTTAATGAATGCGATTGTAAGACTGATAAATATGATTTATATATAGATAATATGAGTCCATTAAAACTTATAAGTAATCCTGAATTCCATCAAAGGACAAAACATATTGATGTGAAATATAATTATGTACGTGATTGTTTTAAAAATGGAGAAATTGATGTACATTATGTTAAAAGTGATGAACAAGTCGTTGATATACTTACGAAAGCTTTGTCAAAACCAAAGTTTGTTTATTTAAGATCTAAACTTGGACTTAAGAGTAAAAATGAATTTTTTTTTTAATTAATGTGATTGTGAGAATGTAGAGTTTTAGGGAGGGTGTTGAGAATATACTGGAAAACTCTACATTCATTCTTAAGTAAATGTACCTGTCATTGTAGAAGTGAAAATTTTTATTGTGCGGTGAGGCGTCGAGCTGCCTGGGCGGGGCCTCAACCCGCACACGTGCGCGTTTACTGTGAGAGTCTAGAAAAGTAATGTTCTCGAAGTTTTAAAAAAAAAGGAAAGATCTGGAATCTGTTTTTCTATATAAATAGAGATGGACTTGACAAGTACAGTTTCAGTTTTAATGTGCTCTTGTAATATGTATTTCGATGTCCGTTTTATGTATGCTTGCTACTAAACTGTTCCTTCAATAAAGTGTGTGTTTGCTCCTGTACTTAAATTATTCATTATTTTTACCCATACCTTAACAAACATCACTAAAATATACTGATGTACCCAGCAATATCACTGTATAAGGTTAAGGCAGTGTAGAACATTAGGCCTAAACTGGCCTGGACGTGTATCATGAGCGCATGCGGGCTGCATGTTGTCATCGAATAAACAACCAATAACAAGAGGTGTCTTCCTTCCCACAGTGATGATACCAGTGACAGCATACTTGGAATAAAGTGTAATCAGTGAAAAACACTTCTCAGAAACAACCGGTCACCAACAACTGACAGAAAGTAGGGATATTCTTTCTAGTTTCTTATACACATTATTATACGTGATGACTCATCAGTCTTAAATCACTCACGTGGAACGCTAAACACAATTCAACTAAATATACACGCCGTTTGGTCACAGTAGCAAGAAGTTTGTTATTCATCCGGCAGATTTCGAGTCTACTTTGCTCAGAACATGAACAGTTCCCGTTTTGTCCGACTCTCCCCTATATGTCTATCTTTTTTTCGTAAAACATAACATACTTATGTACATTACGCAATATACTTATGTAACAAACGTAACATACATTACACATTAGGATGCGTACGTTCACCCCACAGACTTCTACTGTTTTTGAGATTAATTCCCCAATGATAAGGGGATTAAAACTTTTTTAATCGCAAAACTCCATATGGGGTATCAACGTAAAGAGATTTTTAACAAAAATCTGAAAATAATGTTTGGTTTTGGATATTTTAAAAATTTGCGTATACAGGACCTAAAAAAGTTGGAAAAACATTGTAAAATTAGAATTAGAGAGTAAATCGAATTACAATTACAATTGGAATTCTAAAAGGGTATCGAATTAGATAGAAGTTTAACCGAAACCCAAAACTGGTGTATATTTTGAAAATTTTTTAACTTTGAGGAAACCACGGGCCACGACGTCAAAATTTTTAAAAAATTGAAAGTGTCCATGTAGGTTATTTATAAAACGACTGCAATCCAATTAGACACCACAAGATGTTTGGTTTGTACATAGAATAATTAACTTTAATAGTCAACTTATTGTAACCTCATCAATTGTTTATTCGTACAAGAATACATGGATATAAAAAAATGAATAAATTAGAGGATGGAAGTAAGTAATGGAAATAAAGGATGAATACTTTCTCACAGTACTTCTTGGCTAATGCTAAAATTCATACCTTCTCACAATTTAAAAAAAATTATTAAATAATAAATATGTTTTGTTTAGAACAGTGTGCGAGTTATGTCTTGAAGCTTACTAATTATTACGAAGCAACAAAGAATTTAATAAGATTTATTAATGTGTTGTTCCGTGTTTTCTGTGTTTTTAACTTGCAAATATTACTGTAAATATTTATGTTCCGTCTTGTTTCCAGTCATCATGTATCCAGAGCATCGCATGCAGACCATTTTTATCGTACTTAGTAGACCTTTAATCTGTACTTAGTAGTGGAGATATTAATTACAAATACACACCAAATATGGAAGGATACATGACCTGTATAATAATTTTTAGGTTATTCTAGGCATAAAATTTTTTGACTCGTATCAAAGACTTAGTATTTTCTATATTCGACTATCTACATACGTTTTCAGATTTTTTAATGGTAGGCAACACCATACGACTTGAATTTATTGTACTCTGTATTTTGTAGACTATCCGGCCATCTCATCCTCTGAACGCCGACTCGTATGTGCTCCTTCGTACACGATTACTCTCGCCTATATAGGGGATAAGATTGTATTTGTGACTGCAGCAGTATTTGAAAGTTAAGCTGGCTGCTTTTGGCATATAACTTCCGTTTATTAGTATCTTAGACCGAGGAATAGGTGGGAAGATGGCGTTGCAGAGGACGCGAGAGACATGGGGATAAGAAACTGGAGGAGGGTTGCAGTGGATAGAGTGGATTGGAGGCGGAGATTGGTGGAGGCCAGGGCCCGACTTGGGCTATAGGAGGAGGAAGAGTATCTTAGTTTTCATAATCTTTTAAATTTGATTTATGCTAGACTTATTGAAGTTTAAAACGAGAGATTAAATCGGGACCATATAGCTGTTTTATGTAAGCTACAATATGTAAACATTCACACGTTTTAAAGCTAATTAGAACAAAAATCTCACGAAAGAATAAAGCAAATTATATACAGTAGATCATCTATTATCCGAACATCCATTAACCGAACGATCTATAATCCGAACTCAATAAAAGTACAATAATGTACTGTGCTGTACAGTAATGTATTGGGCACGTGTTAACGATTGGCTAAAGGTGGACGAAGCAGATCCCGGTTTCAGTTATTAACCGATGAAGAGATAGCTGAGTTATTAAATGAATGTAATGAAAACGAAACAGATTCAGATGAAGACGGTGAGAATGCTACTAATACGAAACCACCGACGGCAGCAAAAGCTTTTGACTCACTTGAGACTGTTCTAAAGTGGGCCGAAACAGAAGACGAGATAGATTGTATTCAGCTTATCAGTCTTAAACGACTTCAGTCTTTATCAGCGAGAAAACGGAGTATCGGTTTGAAGCAGTGATAGAACAATTCTTCAAAAAAGTGTAAATCCATGGTACTGTGTGTTTTGTTTTGTTTTTTAATTTTTAATTAATTTTATACTACATTTTTGTCATTAAACTCTAATTTTGTTTAAATTAACTTTCGGGTTTTATTAATGACACTCAGTTTTAATTGAATCATTTTTCGCCTTATTAATACATTACAGTATAGTATATAGGTTGCTGTAATTATAAAACAATATGTTAAAAATGGTTTTGTAATAAAAACCTTTGTTTTTGTAAAGAGAAATAATGTTTTCAATTTACGATCTATTATCCGAAATATCGATTATCCGAACGAGGCCTCGTCCCGAGAGGTTCGGATAATCGATGCTCTACTGTACTTGACTTTTTACTTAATTTAATTTAATCTAAAATAAAAATAAACAACAGTCTATACTATCTATTAAATCTAGCTGAAAGTTTAACTATCATTGTGGGTATGTGTTATAAAACTGAATAATGTAAAATTTAAATTGTATAAAATGTATTTTATAATCTTTAAAACTCTAATCGGTTGTGTCATGACTCGAAGGAGAAACGAATCGAATGAGTTTGTTATATGGAAGTTGTCATACTCCATTAATGCAGTTCATATTTAATTGAATTAATATTTTTTATAGATAACTAGGCACGTAAACAGTAACCGTGCATATACGTACAATGTAGCATATGTAAATAGGTAGAAGTTAGTATAAAATAAGTACAATAGGCCTACAATAACTTATTTTTTAAACCTGAGATGTGAATCGTATTTAATCACCACCTGGCCACCTGGCATAACTGAATGTTTGATCGTTAATCTTCATGACCCCTATCTTCAGTGATGAAAACAATTTCAACAAGTCGCCCTCTCGCAATAGGTGCTATTAAATGCAGCAGAAGCGATACTATTTAAAAGTCGTAAAGCAACACACACACACATGCCTACATATATTTGTTACGTAAATATCGACCTTTCGCATGGTGAATTGAATTGAACGCCAGAGTCAACAAACGGTAACAACTGGTGTTGTTATCACAGCGCAGTGTAACTTGTTTGCAACATTTTTTTAAATTACACACGGCTCAGTTTATAAATGCGAATAAAATTTGCCAAGTAAAACTGCCTGGACTACTGACGACTCCCTCTTGAACAGCTTCATAAAGTAAGTTACGTTTTTCCATACTCTTTTTTTTTAGCATCATATTTGTTTATAGAAAACGCATTCACGATCTCACACAGTAAACGAGTAAATCTAGTATAATATTAATTGCATAACTATATTACGTATATAATAATTTACATGCACTTGTGATTGTGTGTTTGTTTAGAAAGATGCTTTTAATGTGCGAGTTTCAAAGTACACAGAGTTACTGCTGAGATAAGTTCAACGGTTGGTTAGTTCTAACAAGTCTCTTTTCTTTGTTCCAGACAATGAAGGGGCAAACTCTTTGTACGCTAACAGTTCTTGCTGTTTGTTTTATGTCCTGTTCGTGTCGGTTCAGAAACATAGGAGCTGGGTCCTGTCCGGAGCTTTATGAGCCACGTGCAAATTTGGATTTCCATAAGGTAAACCGAGGTTTTTTATGAATCTTCCATATTTAGTACGTCACAAATCGAAGCACGTTTACCATTAGGGCTAAAATTTGTTTTAAATATTCCATTTTTAAATTTATTGGTTGTTATTAAGTACGATTCTTAATAATAATTTATGCAGGGCTCTCGAATACACAACGAACACAGACGCTGTAGTAATTCACGGACAAATATTATATACCACCCAGTCTACGTAAAATTTTACATAAATATTGTGGAAATTTCATATTAGTGTTTCTGGTTGTTGCTTGATTATCAGTGGAACTCTATCAAGGACTGACAAAACTTTCAAAACGGTACAATTTTGTGGCATCAGAAAACACCATTCAAGTAGCTCACAATAACGTAGAGAAGGTTTGTAATTTCAACAATATGTGCGATACAATCAGAAGAAATCTAAAATCAACTCTTAAAAAAGATGGCTGAAGTTCTATAAGGTGAACCTACACATCTCTATGGGCATGAGAATCGGACTTTAAAGAAATGCCAATGCAGTCGTATTCAGGCGAGCGAAATGAGATTAAAATGGCAGGGCATACTCTCCAAAATCGTAGATACGGCAGGAACTGAATATTATGAGGACACTCGATAGGACTGACCAATATCTGCTAAAATGGTTGGAACATCTTAACCGAATGGATAACTGCCCATCCCCAACAACTATTGAATTATAAGCTGAAGGGACGGAGAGTTATGTGGGTCATCCGAAGAAGCGCTGGAGTGTCCATGTTCAGCTCTAAGTATATCTGCCTGGACCAGAACAAACCATTTTATTCCTTCTAGAAGATGATGTAGAGGGTTGCAGATTAATATATTTAATTTTCAACTGTTAACGCTTTAACTACTAATAGACTAAATATGACTTAGTCATTAGGTGTATTAAAATGAGCCCTCAGAACAATTTTTAGATACCACTGTAACCTGTTCGTAATTTTTCCAGTTTATTATTAATAAATCCTACTGCCTAATCCGTAATTTGTTTTAAAATATTACTGTTCGAAACAGAGCAAGCAAACTGCACGATTCTCGGAAAGATTAGGCTACGTCCAAATGAGAAATATAGTAATATAGTCTAAATTATCTCATTTTTGTAGTAATCAATTAGTAATAACACCCGGTAATAAATTATAGTAATAATTATCCTAAATGGATGTACTTGTTTTGTGAAATCGCATTCAACAATTTTGTAATAAAATCAGGTGTTCTTCTAGTTCTTAATTTGGAGGAAGCAGAACAGTATATGTTGTTTTAAAAAATATAGATAATAATAATAATAAATTAGTAATAGGCTATAGTTTGGACTGGTAATATAATATATTTTTGATAAGAGGGTGTATAAATTTATCCAAACAGATTTTTCAATATTTGACAGTAGTTCACCTGTATTATTAGTCTGGATATATTATACATTTATCCCAGTCTCTTGGGAGTTGTACTTTCTGCCATATCTCTTTGGTCAGGAATATATTGCTAAGGTAAAAGTTTCTCCTATTTTAAGGAGTTCAGAAGGTGCTTAAGCACTTCTAAGAGAAGTGCTTTATTGTTTTTTAGTACTTTTATGGCTGTCGCAATATGTACATGTGGGTTTGTATTCTTCTCTAGGTTATTTTAAAAACCTGAGTGCCTTTCCTGTACTCTCTTCTTTGAAGTCAATTTTAGGAAATTTATTGTTCTCGTACTTTCTTTTTCCTTTCTACATTTCTGTCTTTTTGTCTTCTCTTCAGAACATAGTCTTCATTGCTTTCTCTTGTTCTTCTTTCTATTTATTTCTTATAAACTTCATTTCCGATCCGTATTGCTTCCCGACAATCAGTATCAAACTACCTCCAAATTAAAAGTAAACTATTTAAGTTAACTACCACTACTACTGCGCTACAGCCCAAAGTCATGTTATGTTTTCTCAAATAATGTACCATTCAGTCGGGCTGTAACATTATAGTCATCCGTATTTTTTCTTGCAATCCAAGTCTTCCTTTAGCTGCTTCAAATATTGCTATCTTTAATCCTTTTAATTTTTCGTTTAGTTTATTTTAATATCTTTTTGATAACCGGTATCTGAGAACTATCTCTGGACGCTTTTTGGTTTTCCATGTCGAGCTTTTCTTGTCTAGATTGTTTCCCTTCTCTGGTCTTACTTATTTTACATTTAAATTTAGTCTAAACAAGGAAGTAGTCCAAGTGTAGTAACTCTTCTGTTCTTAACATCAGTAGTAGGCTTACCAGTAGCAGCTCTTCCTTCTGTAAGTATCTGGTCGATGTGGTCAACTGTGCTACTACCACCGGGGCTAAATCGATGACCCCTTGTGGATACCTTTATTGCAGGAAATGTGGAGATTATTATCATATTTTTACTTACAGCAAAATCAATCGGCTTCTTTCTATTTCTATGTACTATGATTGTCTATTTTTGTCTGTTCATGTCCTCCATCATTAATATGATATTATTAATTGGTGTGCTGTCATAAGCCCTTCGTAATTTTTGATATCTTCTTCTTTGCCTTCAGTAAAGGAGTGGGTATTTATAATGCATAGGTTGTACAAATTTGTAAACACTCTCAGCTGGCATTTTCATTTGCACGGCGGTTAAAAACCTATAATTTTAGATATAAGACTTGTATCTTCTATGGACACCGAAGCTTAAGGTAACAGATTAATTAACGATAACGCGTACCTATCTCATATGTTTAAAACTACGCGATCATGATTATATTCCACCTCGGTAGGAGTAACAATATTTGCAATGGCGTCAGAAATTTGATTATTGAACGTTAGTGTGACTAACTAAATTCTTGTTCGTCAACTGCTACTGCTATTAGCATTTCATGTTTACACTTCTGCTAGAAGTTCAGTTAAACATAACGTGTTTTTATAATGTATCTCGTTTCCAAATTGTAAAAAAAAAATTTTGTTTAAAGGAATTAATTAATTATAGCTAATAAATTAAAGTTACAATGCAATATGGGACAAGCGTCGAAGAGTGTCTGATGTGTAATTCGCTTCTTTACCTTCTGAAATCTGTTGCAGATGGCTGGTACCTGGTTGGAAAACGCTACACGCTACAGTCTGATGGGAAAAACTGGAAAGTGTCCAAGACTGGAGATTTCCGATAACCAGAAAGATAGAGAAACCCCAACCACTTATAGTGAAGTTGACCGGTAAGTAAACGAAACGTTAGTACAAATTTGTTAATGCACAGATTTTTTATCAGGAGTTACCGTTTACGCTAACAAGGGATGCATATCTCAAGCGAACATTTTATGTATAACATAGCGTTGTCATTCAAAATCGTCCACGAGATTTAAACGGTATTCTGTTTAATCGTAAACGGGATCTAAGTTTATATTTCTTTCAGATGTTGGAAGGGAATGACGTTATACCTAACGTATATTGTGTGTTCCGAGAATTAATCTGGACCTAACAATTAACAAAACTAACAATACACACACGTATAAAATATACAGAAAACCAACCACAACTGACATGGTTATACACAACACATCAAACCACCCAACACAACATAAACATGCGGCCTTCAACCATATGCTCCACAGACTAACTAAAATACCATTAAGTAAACAGGACTGTAATGATGAACTCAACACAATCAAATATATAGCAATAAAAAACGGATACAACCCTAATTTAATAAACAAACTACACAAACACATCATAAACAAAAACAACAAAACACAAAATACCAACAACACACAACAAACTAAATACATCACACTCACATACCATAACTCCAACACACACAAAATCGCCAACACATTCAGGAAACACAAGTACAAAATAGCATACAGAACAAACAATACCATCAAAAAACACATCAATAATACAAACACAGACATAGACAAATACAACAAAACAGGTGTTTACAAATTAAATTGTAATGATTGCAATAGTTTCTATATAGGCCAGACGGGAAGATCTTTTTCATCTCGTTACTCTGAACACCTAAAAGCTTTATCCAACAACAATACACATTCCGCGTTTGCCACACATATACACACAAAAAACCACAGCTACACCAACATAGATACTAATCTTGAGATATTACACTACTTACCCAAAGGTCGAAAACTTAACACAGCAGAACAATATGAAATAATTATACAAACACCACACAACACAACCAAACAACATACTTAACGACCAATTACAGTATAAATCACACACACTTTTTGACACAATTATACATAAAACTAACAATAATTTGGATCCCCGCGCCAATCCCCTTCCTCCACACACCTCCCCCACTATACCTTCCAAATAAAAACCGTTACAAATTAATGGCAGTCTGTCTCAAAGCTGACGAAGGCACACATCACGCCGAAACGCGTACGGGAAGAAAAGACAAGTAAGTTTCACAAGTTGAAAGTTTCAATATTCTATCTTAGTTTAGTGCTGTGAAAAAAGAAGATGAACAATCAAAACAACCATAATTATTATGTTGAATTATTTGATTGAATTGTGTGTTTTAGTTGAAGATTGTAAGAAAAGATGGAGAAACATCAAGGACACGTACCAAAAAAGGCAAAAGAAAAGGTAAAGTACTGAAGTTCTGCTCCCAGTAAAGGGAAGAAATGCCCATTGGCCGATTTCTTGAGATTTCTAAACGAAGTGGATGAGAAGGGGGAGTAAGTCATCACCCAATGTTGCCTTTTTACCTTATTTTTCTACTATATTAACTTTTTATTATTTATATTAAATTCTTTTGTAATTTATTTCACAGAAGTATATCCAACGTACAGGGTGAAGAAACCCATAGTCAAGAAGAGGATGCTGAGGCGATGAGTAGAGAGAGATCCCAAACTCCACCGACTTCGTCTACAAAAGACACTCCTTCACCAAACGTGGAAGACATCCCGTCATTTTGACCTCCCAGCAAAAGCGCACGACAAAATGATAAAATCTTAAAATTGTTGGATTCTCGGCGAATCGAGAGAGAAACCATACTAAAACACTGGCTGAAGAAAAACCCGATGATGATGTTGACTTATTTTTTAAAAGTATTGCCAGCAGTGTTAAAAAACTGAGTCCCAATGATCAATTTTGATCAATGAGGCCAAAATGAGATACCTGCAGATGGTTATCGATTTGGAAAATCGCAACTCATTTGCTTTTAACTTTCCCCAAGGACCTTTAACATAACCGAGTACTTACACTGAACAACACCAACGCCATTAACTGTGGATAACACAACCATCGCGGAATGTGATTACACTCAGTTTCCAACTATGAAAACTTACGAATCACTTTAATATTGTGTTCAGTTAATTTTATATTTTGTTATACTATCTTAATTTTTTATATGATTTATATTATTAATAAATCAATAATACACTATGGTGCATTTTTTACTTTTACCTACCTCAGTGTTAAAGCTAGTTTTCCTTCTGGACTTATAATGTGTGGTTATCTGAGAGAGAAACCCTTCTTGAGATCTTCTTTGATGAGATCGAGGACATAGTTGAACTGCGGTATGTTCAGCCTAAAATACTCCCGAAATTTCTTATCATCTTTTAACAAGTGCCGATTGATGAGTGTTTCAAAACAACCTTCCTCAATCCTTGTTTGCAAATAGGATGTGTTTCAACATTTCTCCCACATAGTTACAGTAGAATTTCTTCATCTTCAACTTCTTCTAACATTTAAGTAAAACAAAAGATCGCGCTCACTCGTTACATTTTAGTACCAGGACCGCAGATCGACTGACGCTCTATAGGAAAAGCCAACTATGCGTCAGACGGTCTATAGAAAGTGCACCTTAAGCCAGCTGTATGTGTAAGACGTGCATAACCTCAAAATGGGTGAGTCTGTGAGTTCGAGTGCGGAATATAATCGACGAGCGGCAGTAATTGAAGCGCTTGGCGCCGGCCGTTCTGAAATCATTCGCTTCTTCGAGTAACCGAGATCGACATCGCACAAACGTATGCAGACGCGGAGAAATCCGTAGAAGATTCTGCTAACCTGGTGAGGCAAGCCATTCGAGAGAGAAGACTGCAAGGACCCCAAGTATTACCCAAAGGCCTCAATAGCTCATTTCCGAAGACCCAGGGATGACGTTCCGAAAATTGTCCACCACACTTGGGGTGAGTGAGGCCACCATGCGTCGAATTGCACAAAAGGGCCTGAGATATACGCCTTATGTGCTCAAGGCACGACAAATGCTGTCTGAGGCTGCCAAGGTCAAGACAGTGGCCCGCTGCAATTTGCTTCTTTGTTCATTGAAGCACGAAGCTGCGGGTCGCCTCAGGCTTTTTCCTGATAAGAAGATTTTTACTGTTGATGCAAAAGTGAACCGAAGGAACGGCCGTTGACTTGCCCATGATCCCGAGGATGTCCCTGTGGTAGCCAGGACGAAGTTTCCGGCCAGTGTTCACGTCTTAAGCTCGTCTCCATTGAGGGTGACGTCATGCCCCCTTTCTTTAAAAAGGGAGAAACCATCACAATGGAGGTTTAGCTTCAGATTCTGATAACTGTAGTGAGGCCATGGATGGAAACTGTGACCTCCGGGAGACCGTACATCTTTCAACAGGACGGTGTACCGGCTCACACAAACCATTAATGCAGAACTAGCTTACCAATAACGTGGACCCATTCTGGTTTAAAGAATTCTGGCATCCCAATAGTCCTGATTTAAACCCTTAATTGAGTCGTCTTGCTCAGAAAGCAACCGGCGAGGTCAATATAAATCGAGCAATTTCTTTTTTACTTTAAGGGGGCTGAAAATTTAATTCTTTGTGTGGACAACGAGGCGTTCATCATGTTGTTTTGCAAGACACTGTTACACCGTGGACACTGTTTCCTTAAGAAAACCTGCTTAAAAAAAAGAAAAACAATTATTCTGAAGCCACAAGTTATTATATACTCACCAACCAATCACAGTACTCTTTCCCATAGTCAAGTAAAAATAAAAAATGTATATTTCTGTTTATTTAAAATAAAATATCGAATTTGTGTTTTCACATAAACTTGATGTTTCTTCAAGAATACTGTGGAAACTACAATTGTACGTCTGTAATACGTTACTCTCCAATTTGTATCTAACCGAATGTGTAAAAATACACAAACGCGTACGAAAGTGTAACATTTCGTAATGTGTATCGAAATTCCTTGAACATCAATAAACAACATCAAGATAATTATATATCTACAAAACCGAAAATTACAGGAGTATGGCTAAAATGGAATTTGCTGATTAAGTTGTTAGCAACAAAGTAATAAAGACGCTACCCCCATTAACACTTAACTTTATGGAGTTCGTTGCTTCATAGATGACATTGTTAACATAAATTGATTCATAAATCTATTCGTAAGCATTAATAGGTGTCAGACTGAAAACAGGACAGATAAAGATTGTGTGGACGAGTGGAGACGCTGTAATGCTCAATACAAAATTATAAGAGAAAAAGTTTTACCTGTTTTCAAAAGGAAGACAAATTTTCTGAACAAACTAAAGCAGAAGAATGGACATATTTGCAAAATGATGAAACGTTAAGGGGAGCAGATGAAACAGAGTTTATGATGATACTTTCGTCAACTTGCCTAAAAAAGAAAATAACTTATCAGCGCAATAATTTTATTCAAAACATAAATATTGATAAATTTCAAAAAATAATAATTAGAAATAATTATTAAATTTAAAACAATTTATTTTGTTACTGTGTTAGTGTCGTTATATTTTTAGTTTCATGTCTTTTTTAAGTTTAATCTGCCACCAAGTAGCGTTTGCACGAGGCTTACTATTTAAAGAAAAGTTATAATAGGCTTTTGTATTTTGGGTTCTTTAGTAAATCTTTATTAACAAAATCTTGTAACACACCGATTTTCTTCAGTATTACTGTGAAAATAGTATATGTTGATGTTACGTTTTTTGATATATTGCAATTATATAAAATTAATAATATTTGCGTTTTCTCAAATATAACCTAACCTAAACCTAACCTAACATAACCTCCGTTTACGGCTTTCGAAATTCGTCATTTTATCCAATTCGTCTTGTCTATGGCACAGAGGTTATAAAATAGCAATAAAGCGTACCTCATTTTGAAAAACTCAGAAGCAATATTTAAAGGGTTCTACTCCTTTTCCTGTAATTTATTTGCCTCAGAGTTCCAAATAAATTATTATAAATTACTAAGATCTGTTTATGAGCATAAAATGCAATGTAAAATTTCATAAATACAAAACAAAGTAGGCCTACCATTTATCAAAGACATAAATAGTTTTTTGTATGTTTCAGACTCGGTCGGTTGTTTTCTGTTGGAAAAATACAGAGATTCGTTGGAACAGGTGATCAGTGTAGATATGAGATAGATTTAAGTAAGTTACATAATTTCACTTTTTTGCATAATTCGTCTAAGTTTTCGTATTTCCGTTCAATTTCATCGTGTTGGCGTGACGGAAACTTAGTATCTTGTTGTCAGGTCTCCTCTAATGACGTCATTACAATCCACATAAAATAGTTAGGTAGTAAATATTGTCCTGCGCTGCGTTTAGAATATTTTATTAAATTCAGTAAATTAAAAGAAAATTTCAGAGAGAATATACGGCAATTGTAAGTTGCTTAATATCAGAAAATTTGTTTAATCGAATAAATGTAGATGCCAGTAATTATTATCTTACTTCATTTTAATGAACAAATTTTTTCACGATCAACATTTACTAACAATCAAATAATTCGGTATTATGATATATAGTAGTAATATATTATTGCTACAATGCGTATTATAATTGTAACTTCAATTACAACCATTAATATTGTAACAAGACATATGAGCCCAATATTTAAGTAACCAAAATATTAACACATGTCATAATAATTAAGTCACCTAGACACATCAAGTATTTAATCTGGAAATGCCTAGAATGAAACTACATGAGCAACTCATCAAGAAGAATAAACTCACAACACAGGAGTTAATAAAATGTAATGGTAATAAGCTATACTAATAACATATAAGAAGAAAGAAGATACAATGAACAGTGATTATACCACAGGAACCAATAACCCAATAGATTCGATCAGTAAGGAACAAATAAAAACAAGGAAGAAACATACTACAAGAAAGACACATAACAACCATGCCATAAAATATAGATTCCAAGAGCCAGTCAACTATAGATTAACATATTACCTGTATAAATACTAACTGAGGAACTTACAGTTTGAAAATAAAACAATAACTGACTGACTTAGATGATCCATATATAACTAATAATATTGTAAATGAGTAGGGCATCCTACGTTAGACAAAAGAGTGGAAGTAACAATAATGTTAACACAAAAGAAGCTGTAAATAAAAGCATAATGACATATTATGCACAGCATCAATGTACGTAATATAAAGGAGAATTAAAGTTGTCTCATAATTATAATAATTGTTAGTCAAGTAATCAAAAAATCATGTAAGATAGGAAAAAAGAACTATATAATGAATTACCAGTTGTCATTAATAACATTAGACTTGGAAAAACAAGGTTAAAAATGTAAATTTGTATCAACTTAATACACCCATTGTTGCTGCAAATAAGAAAACCACATAACCTAGATACAGGTACTTTCCACCTAATTTCATATTTAATAGTAGACAAAACATGTCTAAACTGAAATATTTTGTACCCTAGAACAAGTAGAAGTAATAAGGTTTCTACCAATACCAATATCAGATACCAAGAGTAATCTTTATCTAAGGATTCAAGTAAACAAAGTGAACAAATACAGCCAAAATGAGATTCACCATTTGAAACATAGACAAAACCACATTGTAATGTTAGATGGGAATAACAGAAGGATACCTATGTAATAAGTAAGATATAATATCACTATTATAATGGTATAAAAGAATTATAAACAGTGACATAATGTGTAATAAGAATAAATAAGCACACCTGTCATATGACACCAGATTGAACTACTATTATCCAATGCTATACGCTAAGGAACAGACAAGTGTGTTAAAAACACAAGATTGACTATCAACGTAGTACTTTTAATAAACAATTCTAAACTAAATAATGGTCTGAAAAGACAATACATTCCCAAATAAGAGTTAAAATAAATGTACACTTTATAGTGCCATATAGAGGTCATATTAATGACCAAAATACCAATGAATAACAATATATTCCAACAAACAAAGACAATCAGTAGTTGTAACAACTCAATGTTTACAACTGGGGCAATACAGAAGTTACCCAGATACCTTTGATTATAAATAATTTGTAAATACAATTAATAGACTCTTAGGCTAAATCAGTGGTAGGATAAGAACTATATCTTGTCAATAGATGTAAGTAACCAATAAATGAGAAGTGTTGAAGGACTTGGAAGGCATGCTCCCAAAGAGATATGATTGCCATTAAATAGTTTTAATTCATTAATAAATCAAATTAATAGTGAATAGTGTAGAGTGATTATCTCAAACATTAACTCCCTTAGTAATGAACGAAAGCACACCATGAGTGGATTCTAAATGAAGAGCCAAGTGTTACCAATACAGTGATAAGCTTAGATTTAAAATCTATGCTATAATAAGAAAGTTATTACAATTATAAAATATTTGTGTTAATTCGAGCAAATGTTTATACTCTCAAACCCAGCCTCCCCACGCTAAAAACAACAATTAAAATATTGCGCGAAGGGGGTATGTGTATCAAATTAAAGATCGTCAACCAATCAAATCCGAGAAATTAGCCAATTTTACAACGATCGCAAAACGGAACGGCAGATTCTGATGCCATTTCGAGACACTTTTTAACCAACTTTAGAGGAGAGCAGACGGCTACTCGACACCGAATGAAATCAGCTGTTTACATAATTTGTGCGCGTCACCGATGTCAACAAAGCAACATAACCTAAACTTGTGCAAACATAACTACACTATTATTGAAGATGTTTTAAGTGTAACAGTGCGTTAATAAGGATTGCTAAGTGTATAATCCATAGCAATTCCGGGATTTAAAAGGGAGTACAGTGATTTTCTCAAAATTAGTTAAGAATTTGAAAAAGACAATATAATCGAACAACATTCTAGTAATGTGTATAAACAAAGTATGTAGGTCATTGCGCCTTATTAATATTATTTAATCAACAGTACTAATGACAATTCTCAACTTAATTTGAATATTTCAGTATTAAGAATTTTGCAAACATTAATCAGTTATTATGTATGAATACTGAGTGTGATATAACCACACCTGATTGAAGTTGTTGTTTAATAAACCTAGATCAAACTAACAAACATTCATAAGCGATTGAGAATTGTCGACTGTCTGAAGCAATTAACGAAAGTTAATGAAAAATGCAAATGCTATTTATGTTGTGTAATTTAGGAAGAGTCTACTACTACTACTATTTTAAATATTGTTGTCTATTATGAATAAGAAGCTAGTATTATTAAGCTATATAAATACTTGCAACTAAACAATTACCTTTTACAGAGTCAAATGATGATTCAGATGTTTTTTCGAACAACACTGTTTCGAAATATTATTTTATTGTTCACATTTTAAATATTTTACCAAGAGTTCTTTTAACGTTAACAAGGGTTCCCTAAATCATTTATTGTCGGTTGACTAATAAACGAGTTAACCTAAAACGCCCAAAGCAGGCACGGTTATAATTTTAAATGTTAAATATTAAGAGATGATTGAGTTGTAATCATCCTCCAATTGCCTATTAACGGTAGAGTAAGAGTTCTAGTAAACTATTTGGTATTCTGTAAGCTAAAAGAACCCACAATTGAATTAATTTATTTAACCAAAAAGCATGTTAACGAAAATCTGACGTTGTAGATCAGTTATACCACCCTGAGATAATTTTTATGAATCAAATAACTAATGTTACTTAATTTTGAACCAAAATGGTTAATGATATTATAGATCATTAAAAGAAGTGTTAAACAGAATAAATTCTCATTTTATACGATGAAGCGGAGTCAGTTAGTTCATTTCAGTAGACTAGGGTTTTCAGAATAGGTGAACGACTCTCATTGGATAGCACGACACGCAGCTGCGAATTTGAATACGGTAAGTTAATCTACAGATTAGATTGCTACATCGACCCTGCAAGATCGGCAAGACTCACTACAAGTAAGTGATCATTTCTTACCAAATATTTATGCTTTCAGCGAGGAATCTACGTCACCAATTCGCCTAGTCGACAGAAGAATAACAAATTAAAATAAATTAACCGAAGTTTAAATACTTCGCTAACTAACTTCAAGTGCATTCATCGGATTTATTTACATTGGATTCAATGAAACGATTGAATTGAATTGAATAAATCAATAAAAATAATAAAACTAAATCAAACTTCAAAACAAAAAGATATTAAATACAATACAAAATACAAACTCTAAACGGATTTAACAAACCCCGTAATCCAGTTATTCTACAATATTAGTATTTATTACTATTATTTCAACCATTTAAATTCTAATGAAGTTAAATTAATTTCAGACCACGTTTGATGGTCATTGGAATGTATTGTTTCCTGTGGTATACTATATATTATTATATATTGTTTACAATTTATTGTTTCTTGGTTATCAGAAAACCAATTATGTTAACTAATTCTTTATTTTTTTATTTATTATCAAAATACCCTTATACCATATTGGCGTCGGGTTACTAATTCTTTATGCAAACCATTAATTCTTCCCTTCAAGAGCAATTATGACAGAAACATCTTTATTGTCACTATCAGCACATTCGCTTTTCACCTCAAACACTTATTCTGATCTGATTTATAAACGTACCAGTTTTTTAACATCTCAATGCTTCCTTTAATGATCACGTTATGTTATTTGTGGATCCATTTACATTTACATCCAAACGTATATAACACGCTCTTTCCTTCTTATAAGTTTGCATTTAGTATACTTTAGCTTGAACGTTATTTCTGAATTGTGCTAAAAGTTTTAGCATTTTACTGTATCAGCATTTACTTCTGTTCTTCTTAACTGCCAACAAATTAACAGACACAACACACATATATGGAAACTCTTATTAGAAAATACAGTATATGTTAGAGAGGTTTCATCACTGAACACGATGTATGCCAAGGGGCAATAAACCGTTCAGCTGAATATGTCTGGACAGTCATGAACAATGTTTTCCAACTTACAAATGCCTGAGGGCCACATTTAAACTCACCAACCTATAGGCAGCTGCATAATTAAAAACTTGTGACGAACAACATAAAAAAAGGCAGTATTTAATTGTAAATAAGTAAAAAGAGGTAATTTACACATTTAAATACATATCTTCTCACAATTATTCTTGATGTAATCATTATTATTATTAATAAATAATATTTTGTTCTTCTATTGTTTAAAGTTTAATTGATAAGTTAGCAGCGTGGTTATGTACAGGGTGGTTCAGGGAAACGGGAAAATTTGAAGTTGATGTTGGCAGCCCTGTAGATGTAGCGGAAGTGTCTGTAACGGATGTAACTGTCTAGCAGTAACGGACATTTAGTTACCATGGAGCAGTGGAGCGGTGCAGAGCGTGCGGTCGCCGTAAGGGCGTTTTACCGACATGGTGACAGTTTGACAGCTGCACAACGAGAGTTTCGGCGCCACTATCAGATCTCGCCCCACGGTCAAGTTCCTTCGTTACACGCAATCGAAACGTGGGTTCGTAATTTTGAAGAGACTGGTTCAGCTTTGAAGAAAAAGCCTAGTGGAGGTTACGGTCTGTACGTACCCCAGAAAACATTGATGCCGTGAGAGCTGCCATCTTAAGGAGTCCTCGTCGTTCGGTGCGAAAAATTGCCTCGTAATTGCAGCTCGGACGTCGGAGCGTTCAAAGAATACTCCATGAACTTCAATTTCATCCGTACAAACTTCAGATTGTGCAACAACTGAATCCTAATGATTGTGTATTGCGCCTGCAAATTTGTGAACAATTGTTGGCTAAAATCAATGAGGATGCTAACTTCATTCAAAATCTTTGGATGTCCGATGAAGCCCATTTTCACTTAAGTGGATACGTGAATAAGCAGAACTTCCGTTACTGGGCTCAAGAAAACCCTGCTCAGCTTCACCAGCGTCCATTACACAGTACCAAAGTTACCGTATGGTGTGCAGTGTCGTGTCATGGGGTGATAGGCCCTTACTTTTTTGAAGATGAACGAGGCACTGTTGTCACTGTGACGTCTGAAGGTTATGTCAACATGCTAGAGACATTTTTGGCTCCAAGAGTCCATACTTTTCCAAATCTTGACATTCAGCACACCTGGTTTCAACAGGATGGAGCCACCTCACACACTGCCAGACAGTCTATGGCAGCAGTGAAACGTTTGTTTGGGGATCGCATAATTTCAAGGAATGCTAACATCGCTTGGCTGCCCCAATCTCCAGACCTTTCAGTCTGTGACTTCTTTTTATGGGAACATCTGAAGAGTATCGTGTACCAGACTAGACCAAGAACCCTTGCTCAGCTCAAGACACAGATTGAAGAGAAAATCGCCAAAATCCCAGGTGACACTGCGCCGCGCTATGCAAAACCTACAGATACGACTTACTGAATGTGTACGGCAAAATGGGCACCATTTAACTGATGTAATTTTTAAAAAGTGATGCCTAATGTAATTTCCAGTCTTGTAGAACATATTTTGAGCCTTAAATAAAGTTTTGTAACGTTTCTTCATTTTTTTCTAATTATTTCAAATTTTCCCGTTTCCCTGCGCCACCCTGTAGTTTATATTTGCAGTTGGAGTTTACGTTATTCTTTTTATCTTTTATTCAATTTATTTTTGCGTATAGTTTTCTGATTGCTTGTTAATAATTCTGAGCGCAAATGTCAACTTATTTGAACGTTTGTTTGCTTTTTAATTTCCTTTGTGTCCTTAGTACTTCCTATATTTGTTTGGCGTGGTTACTGTGCACTGTACTCATTGAAAGATTAATAATTTGATTGTGTTCAATGTTGTTACAGACAGTTTAAGTATGTTGATGATGTGTGTTTGTATGTATGTGTGTGCAGTGCGTTGTTTATAAGTTAGCTGCGTTTACAAATAACGAATGTTGTATGCCAGACTGTAAGGGCAAACATAAGGTCCGTGTGTTTAGTTTCCCTTAGACACTCTAACGGTTTCCATTAGTCTGAAAATATACACCAAGTGGTTTGCTGATATATGCTGGTGTGATTTTACACCAGGTAATACTCGACGGTATGGGAGTCACACTTTAATAAACATCAAATAGTCTTCTTCCACATTACGCTTAAACCAGATGCAGTCACAAATTTGTTGTCTAACTGTCCCCATTATTATTTTAAATCTTTTAGTGCTTGTACAGGATGGGCCAATGAGAACACAACAATTTAAAAATATCACAATAGGAACACGTTTAACATTTTAAAGTAAAATATAGTAAATATCACTATTGTTTGACGACTCGGAACACTAAGTTTTTTATAAGTAAAATCGTAAAGATTTACCTTACAGCCTAAACCTAAACCTTACAACCTAAACGAAATCCAAGAATTAAAATATAGTGTAACGAGAATCCTATCGAACAGCCCAGAACATTCTGCAGTGTGGCAGGTGTTGCAGGCCGCTCACCAGTGTATTCAAGAACACTTGAGATACGCATCAAGTGAGGATAGAAGATTCTACCTATAAAAGCCATAGCAGCCGGCTTGTCAGTTCAGTGGTGATGAGCGATTTCTTTAGCGCGCATCGAGTGTTTGTAGCGAAGTTTTGTTTTGTTATTATTATTATTACGGAGTTCTTTATAGTTGACATTATTATTGCGTGTGGACAATTTTTACCTGAATTGTTATAACAAACTATCTTGTTGATTACAAATTATTAATTGTAATAATTAAAGCTGGTTATTAGTGATTTCACTGGTGTCTCGTATTTTGTTTTCCACGATCAGTTAGACCGTCGTAACAGTGGGTCAGAAGTGCGACAGAACCGTTAACAGTGGACACTTTGTACAAGCTTAGTGTAATTTGTAATTAATAGGTAAACAATGGATGCCAGTCAGATGATGGAAAATTTCCAGGCTCCTGTTGCAGACAGAGGAACGACGACGGCAGGATGTAGTGGATGCAGAGAAAAGAATCCGACAGGAGGCGGAAGAAGCAGATAAAAGCCACCGAGAAGAGATGGAAGAAGCAGAAAACGACAGGATAAAAAATTCAGGCAGGAAAGAGAAAAAACACAAGAACGACAGAAAACACTAGTTTTGGAATCTGAAGGACGACAAGCAGATAAAACGGAAGCTCTTTTTGAACCTACCCAAAAACAGTTCCAAGAACACACTACTGCAGAGTTGGGTCTCCTACGTGGTGAATTTGATGAATTACGCAGTAACTGAATGGCCAAGAGGAAAGATTATCTATAGTAGTAAAATCTGTATCAAATATAGAACAAACAATGACTATAAAAATATCTGTCGTAGAAGAAGCCATGTCAAATAAAATGTCTGAAGTAGAGGAGACTGTAACAACTGTAAAAAACTCAATTCCAAATATAAAAGAACAGATTAAGAGTAAAATTGAGCAGTACATGAATATAAAAACAAAACAAATTTCTGAACAGACTGTACCAATGATAAAGACAGAAAAGACAATAGAGAAAGTCACCTTGTCTGCGGTTGGGCCAGTTCATGTCAACGCTCCAACTTTTGACGGAAGCGCTCATTGGGCGACGTGCCTTAGACAATTTGAAGCCGCCGCATGCGCAAATAATTAGACAGATAAACAAAGTAGTTTCACTGGTTCTCGCTTTAAAAGTACCTGCCGCAGAGCTACTAAAGTGCCACCCGACAGCCAGAACGTCTATGACGAATTGATTAAAGCTCTAGAGTTACGGTACGGTAAAAAACATTTGCGAGATGTGTACTACGCTCAGTTAAGAACAAGACGACAACGTTCCGAGGAGAGTCTTCAAGAGTTGAAACAAGCATCGACAGACTGATTAGACTGGCCTATCCTAAAGCACCAGAAGATTTTTGGATGATGTTTGTGGATCAGACATTTATTGATGCTATCGGAGATTGTGAACTTCAGCATATGTTACGAATAGCAAGACACCGAATAGCTCAGAACCTCTTGTTCACGCCCTCGAGTTTGAAGCTGTCAAGACAGCGTCCCTCTGCATTAATGGGTTTATGTTACCACACTGTAGTTAGAAGATCCCAGTATCATAATGGCGTTACAAAGGATGCAGAAAAACAATGTTACCGGACAAACAGTTCAGAAGTTCAAGAGCGCCGCAAAGATTTGAACTATGGGGAAAACAGAAGATCGAAGTGTTACAACTGTGGGAAATGTGGTCATCTACAGGTAGACTGTTGAGAGAAGAAAATACCGAGAGAAGAGAGTGATCGCACGAATCGGAGAAATGCAGCTCCAGAACAGCACACAGCTTCCACGCTACATCAGATAAGTGGAAAATTGATCGTTAATGGATTTGTGGAAGGTAAACCAACATCATTTATAGTTAGCATAGGCGGTACAGTGTGCATTGTGCGCCCTGACTTAGTCAGCAACCGCCAGCCTTAAATTAGCTCTTGTACAATACAGACTGTGACTAGAAACCCCGTCAAAGTGTTAGGTCAAGTAGTTGTACAGACATTGTCGATGAAGTGATTTTTGGCACGGACATTTTGAATGCCTACGGATTTGTTGTGGACTTAAGAGAGAATGTCTTGAGTGTTGGCCAAGAAAAGATAAAGCTTTGCATGGCTAAAATGACAGGGTCTGCCAACCATTCAATCAAGCAAATGGCATTGGCCGAAGAAGAAGTCAACAGGTCTGGTCAAGAGAAACCCTTCCTATTGCAGGCGGAAATGGAAGAAGAACCAGCAGAGGAAGTAGAAATAAGTTTAACGGCAAAAGAAGTGATTGGAAAGGAAACTATGGTTGTCAAGGAAAAACCCTTGTTTGTTCCTGAGTTAATAGAAGCGACCGGGCTAAAGTTGTTAAAGATGAAGTTACGCAAGAGGTTGTTGACGAGAACCAAACAGACGTGGACCAGCTAATGGTTTATAGGTCATCAGTAATAGGTGTATGACGCAACGGGAGTAATTACAGCAAAACTAGTGGTTGAGCGGAAGACTCGTATTCCTGGGAACTTGATGTTCGGAACACGCAAGACTGAATTCGAAGAACCGAAGAATTATCCTTCGCAAGGTCGCCATCGTCCATCTAGATCGCCTGGCCAAGTATTACTTCAGAGACGGTTTGCCAGTTCGGGGCGAACAGGCTTGAGGAGGGGGAAGTGTAATCCTATCGAACAGCCCAGAACATTCTCCACCACCCCATCCAGTGTGGCAGTGTGCCAGGTGTTGACTCAGTCAAGGCCGTTCACAAATAGGTTCCAGTGTATTCAAGAACACTTGAGATACGCATCAAGTGGCGTGAAGTGAGGATGGAAGATTTCTAGCAGCCGTGCGCTACCTATAAAAAGCCATGGCAGTCGGCTTGTCAGTTCGGTGATATTGAGCGATTTATTTAGCGCGCATCAAGTGTTTGTAGCAAATTGTTGTTGTGTTATAATTAGTGCGGAATTCTTTATAGTTGACGTTATTACTGCGTGTAAAAAATTTTTACTTGAATTGCTGTTAGAGACTATCTTGTTGATTACAAATTAATAATTGTGATAATTAAAGCTGGTTGTTACTGATTTCATTGATGTCTTGTATTGTGTTTTCCACTGTATCATACGACGCGCTATCAGTTAGACCGTCGTAACAATAGTATAAATGCAAAGGTAATAAGATGCCATTTTATTTTGCCATGATCATCGATTGAAAATAATATCCCTATAGTGATGCCCATTGACTTGCTTACATTCTTCAAGTGGATTGAAAAAGCTACCCATGACTCACTGCAGCCTGGCTTCCGGTATCGTCTGAATTTCTTCGATGTTCGGTGTGCGAGTTGATTTAAATCACTTGGTCGTGACTGGAAAACCTTAAATTCAGTTAGCCCCACAAAAAAGAAATTACACACAGACAGGTCTGGAGATCGCACTGGTTAGGGTATTGCACCAAGTTTCGGGATCAACCGATCTTCGAACACAGGCTCTCAACACTTGCCCTTCCGAATTTTCTGGCGCACGCACTTCCTCTAATTGTTTTCTGTGTTGAGGCAGTGGTTCCAAATGATCTTTATTTCCCAATATTCTGGAATTCTTCCATGTCTTCCAACGTTGAAATGATTTCTGAACAGTCTTTGTTTTGTTATATAGGAATCATTACTTTTAAAAAACGTTTCTACAGCATACGCCATTGAGTCATGTTTACTGAAATGGCATAGTTTAAGTGAGATTATAAAACCAACTGTTTATTTATTGTTGCCATAGTAACCGAACAGGAGCTAACACAAATTGTGTTCTCTTTGCCCCACCCGTTAAAAGTAGAGATGCAAAATATATACTGCAAACACCATAATTATAGTCTCCATTCTCTGCAAAATTGTAAATACATTCTTATGACATTCGAACTGTCTTATATTGTCACACCCTGAGAGCGTTAAACCACTAACTTATATCAAAAATAATAAGTAACTTTTCTCGTATGTTAAAAACATATATAAGTACACACGTACTCATGAAAAATTTGTTCTTATATTAATGGATAAAATACACGTTCAGTCAACAATTAGACTACAAAGGGAAAAATACTATAGGAACTGCTTGCAATAATAAATCTTTGGTAATACTTATGTTTATGTGTTTACGATAAGCAGTAGCCTATCTAAGGGGTGCTAAATTTATGTTTTAGGCTATCTCAAGATTTGATCATTACGTATTGTGTACATTTATATAGGATATTATCATGAACTTAAATAAAAAATCAGTAAAGCGTTCAGCGATTAAAAAAAAGCTGGAACATTTTTTATCCTCATCCTGTTGATAGTAAGAAACCAATGTTTTATTTATTTGATTCCGTGCACCTCTTAAAATGTATTATAAACAATTGGCTGATTTTTAAGCCGTGTTAAGAAATAATAATTAATCTTTCCAGAATTTGCAATTGGAACTGAAAACTTGCTACTTTCCAAGCCTTGAAAAGTCTGCATTATCTTGAACATGATAAGTTGTGGATATCCTTTGTACTTAAAAGAAAAATCCATCAATCCTTGAGGCAAAAATGTAAAATTAACATTAACAGTACAAGCATAACTCCGCCTTGGTAGCAGCACCATATTACCTAAGGACAATGTAGAATTTTCTTAATATTATTCTCATCTGGTGTAAATGGTAAATGTAAAAACTCCTCACAAGGGGCTATCTTTAAATGATGTATATCAGCAGCCAGTTTTAGTAATAAATTCATCTGATCCTAAATTAAAGTATTTGGATAAAATATTGAATTGGCTTGATGTTTGGAAATTACGAAATTTTTCTTATAGGCTGATATTACAAAGACATCTTACCTTAAATAACAAAAATTGTAGAATTATTAATGTAACCAAATTTTTCTTTCAAAAACTTGAAGTGTAATATTCTGTATACAGAAAATTTCAAACAGATTTACTTAAACACTGGTGGGCAGTATCATATTTCTATTCAATTCTACGAATCTGAAAAAAACTTAGAATTCAGTCACTGTTACTGCAAAAATGATGAATTTTTGGACTACACAAGTAGTTCAGATTTAGCAGGCTTTAAGGATGAAGAGTCAGATATTTCATTCCTGCCACACATTTTGAGTGCTGCTGATGATGAGGTTCGTCATGGTCTACAATAACTTACTCAGCTGGATATTGTAGTTAAGCCTACATAGTTACTGCTAACTGACTATTACTTGTAGAAGTTAAATACACCCAACCAGAAGAAGTTTATTATATCCAATATATAATGTTGTTCGGTGAGCCCTTTGAGCCCTTGTGAGTGAGACGCTCTTCACCAGTTTTCACAACAATGTGGTAAATATTAAGTCTGCGGCCATAAGCAGGTTCTACACGGGATGTACAGAGCCCACCAGTTGCTTTTCACAAGTCGTTACACTGAAGATGGCCTCCATTGGTGGCGCCGAAACATCTATTTTATGTGGTAGCATTAGATCATGGCCTAATAACTCGGTGAACAGTCAAAATAATATTAACAGATTTATAATTAACTGTAATGTAAATACATTATTAAAAAATTTATGTGGAAAACAGAATGACAATCTGGGCAGGGGAAAAGTAATTATGTATTCTGGCATCATTAGACTGAACACCAAGAAACAGTGAAACAGTGGAATGCGATGTGTCTTTGTGTGTTTGTGTGTGTAATATGTTAACAGGAATATGTTCTTAGTCTCCTAAGAAAACGTTTATAGGGCTAATCGTTTATACCACATGTCCCGTACAAAACCATGACAATATAAAAAAAGGTAAGTATACAGTAAAATAATTTTTCTATTAGATACTTCTATTTGCTGATCGTAATAAAATTAGTAGAAACAAACTAAGAAATCCTTATATTGGGACGAAAGCTCCAAATGCCTATGTTTTTTTCAATTAGGCACAAAATATTTTAAAACACGGTAACCAGCGTTTGTAAAAATATTACATTAACGTCTCCACAAACTCGGTCTGTTGGACATGTCACTGTGTAGACGGTAATGCACACTGGAAGCCGACTGGAAGCTGATACTGCATTGAATTACCGCAGACTGCTCAGCGCTGGCGGGCATGGTGCCCAATAACGTTATTGCTTTGCTAATAACTGTGAATAATTTAGTCACAGTGTTTAGACTGGTAATTATTGTAAACCGTAAATATTTCGTACTGAACTCTCGCCTTTCTGTAGTTTTGGACTACTGGATCAAATGAATAAGATATTTCGAAATTAGTTTTCAGCTGTTTTACTTCCTTTGGTCTTTACCTGACTTTTAATTGTGTATACCATCATAATTCACAGTGTGCAGGTTATTATTTTTGTTATAACTACGACTAATTATTGTTAAGTTAATTTACGTGAAAAGGCAAAACTCAGTTGTTCGAGGATTATTGTTGTTAACGTTTATTGCTTATTAGCCTTTTGAATTGGCGTAGTGTTTAATTATGTTCAGTAATGTTAAGAAGAATTTGTCTTTAATTGTTGCACTGCTTGTAGTCTCTGCTGACAGGTATTTTTCAATGAATACCGTCATAATCTATCGTTCACGCAAAAATGTAATCCATAAAAGATGTAACAGAGTATGAAACCTGTCAATGTAATATTCCGGTTTTTACCGTTAATTAATTACGTAGACAATTAAAAGTCGGTTAAATTTGGCCATAATGTTAAACAGTAATTTTCACAGTTAAATTAATTAAATGGATAAGTGTAGATTGTGTATGTGCGGGGCACGTTTGCGTTTGTAGTGATACATATTATCAAATAAATGTAATCATCTGAGAAATTTAATTTATTACATAATAATTTTCTATTTTATTTACAGAGAGATTCAAAGCTCACATGAGGGTGCTGCACACAGACTATAATTGCTGGGCAGTAATGCGCTTCTGCTGGGACTCCTCATCACGCACTCACCACAGTAATATTTGTTACACAGTTTATCTTATTCAAACGTCTTTTTTCAAATGGAAAGCTGTTTCGGTCATGCGCAAGTAGTTATACAAGGTGGCCGGCAGTGAGTCCCCTGTAGCGTGGCTCTCAGACTCATTCTGGGCATTAGTTTTCCTTTATTGACATCACTTTCAAAACACGAATTCTGAAAACACAACCACAGACAGTATTAAATGAAATTTAAAATGTAATTAGATTATTTAGTACACGACACAATCCCTCACAACGTCAGTGGTTGTAATGCCAGTGAGAAGGTGGCAATCGTATTATTTATGCCTCATTTCATTTGCAGCTGCTTGAGCTCATATTAACCCAGACTGATTGGGTTAAGATTTTTTAAGGGTAATATATCCTTTAGTATGGATAAGAGGAATCTGATCAGAAACTATTCCTTTACATGTCGCACCTGTCATTTTCTCATTAAAATCAAAAATTGTTTTTGTTATAAGAGTTAAAATTAGAGTCCCGAACTTAAATGTTATAGGGCCTATTTATTGCGTAGTGATTTGGTATTTTAATGATGTTTGGACTCATCTGAAGTTGTAAGCTGTCACCATCAAAGTACAATATTTGGGAAGTTACAGTGTGAGTTCAATGTTCTTTCCATTGATCTTAACATATCGAGTAATTTTGCCTACGAATGGTTTACCTCAAGGTTACAGTTTTGGCGTGTTTTTCATTCTTCCTTAATTTCAAATTGCCCTTCAACTTTGATTTCAAATTAATGAAGAAACAGTAATTGCACTGTAGATTTGGGTTGAAGGGAGGATGCTTGAACGTGTTTTTTTCGCCAAATTTCTCGAACTGAAAGCGCGTTGTGAACAAGCACTTGCAGCAACCAACCATCTGCAATGTACCTTTGGACTCACTGGTCCCGTTTCTGAACTTTTCAAAAGACATCTTTGTACAAGGCTTACTGCCTGAACTCTCTGTTCTGCGGGCGTCAGTTCTTTGTGTAGAATGCTTAAGTTCTAGTTTTGCACATTTGTTTCAAATGGTGCAAATGATCTTTCAGAATTATGTAAACCGCATTTTTATCCAAACCCGTCTCTCCTGCAATAGTCTGACACTCAGTCGGTGGCCTTTGTTTAATACTCAGTTGTACGAATACCGTCGATTTAATGTCAGACGATTACAGAAGAAACGGGTTTGGATAAAAATGTTCTTCACAGAATTACAGCAGTCATTTTAGAGGGTCTAATGTGACCTAAGGGGTAGAAATAACGAAACACTTCTGGAATATGATTGTGTGGCCTCGATACATATGCGCTAAGCACTGGATGTGCGTATTCCACAATTTCTGTGGCAAGGCTTTGGCACTGACCAAAGTCAAGGATATGTGAAAATGTTATCAGTGTATAAACATTGAAAGTAATAGTAAAGTCCGACTACCCAGTACTTAACGGTTTGAAGTAGCACTGTCATTGTCTTTACGTAATGACATCTTGTACAACCGCCAAACATTCCACACGCACACGATTATTCCAAGCAGTTAGTTCAGTACCTTTAGAAGCTGAACATTGACGGAAAGGAAATAGACTGTTTAGTGTATACACGAGGGCACTCCTGTCGCTTCTTCCAAGACTAATTAAAAAAAAAAAAGTTATCATCTAGCTGTCCTTTTGATACTTTGTTTGTGTTTAGAGGAAACGTAAAATACGATAAAGTAAGTTCATGTCTGATTAAAGTCATAGTTTTTAATAGGCTTGAAATCTGGTTTGTAAAAAATTAGAGTCAGTAAGCTACAGATAGGCCCACTGCACAGCAAGCTAGTACACGGAAACATTCAGACGCTGTACTAACGCAGAAGCTGTTTGTGTAGATTTGCTGTCTACAGCCTGTTAGAGCGGCTAATGTGAAATGATAATATTCAGCCATTTGTTATTCACACATTAGTAATCCTCCGCAAAGTACTCACGCTTCCGATTGTGTTGTGCTCGGCAAACAACTTTCCATATGAAAAAATAGTCTTTTAGTTGAATGCTATTTTTAGGAATATAAGCTACGCTTAAAAAAACTCTAACCATACTTATTTTTACATGACACAAAATCTGTTTCTCTTGCAGAGCCAATTTTTTCCCCTTGAGGTCTATTTAGTAAATAATGGCAATGCATACAGAATGGCAGTGTATTATGTTAATTACTATTATACTTCCTGACATACGGCCAGTATGTAATTATATTCTAGATTTCCCTCCAATTAGTACTAACCCCATGTATACCTTTCATTCTTAGTAAGAACGTTCAATAATGATTAGCCTTTGCCTACGTCTCTTTCTTTTCCACCTTAATTTTTTATTATTATACTAACAAGACACTAACGCCTTAACAGTTTTGTGCAAATTTTCTCAATATATATTTCTATATACACATTGTTATTGGTATCCAAGTCACTTTTTTATTTAAAAATTAATAGGATCCCTGAGACCCGTCGTGTGGCTTTGCTTTTACGTTAAAATGACGCGTTTCGGAACATTTGTTCCATCTTCAGATACAAATCGCCCAGTCGAGGTCGTTGACTGTTAAAATCACATCACAAAGATTTTGTACTCACACGTTTTTTGAGCACCCTTCAAATACCTCGACTGAGCGATTTATATCTGAAGATGGAACACATGTTCCGAAACGCGTCATTTTAACTCAAAAACGAAGCCACACGACGGATCTCAGGTGATTCTATTAATTTATACAGATTTTTACACACAAATTTTTCTTCTTTAGCCAGCTTACCTATTAACATACTGCGAAGCATCTATATAACATAGATGCCATTAAATGAACATTATTTTCTTTAAAATTGCCGAACTTTTGCTTTGAGTAAAAAGTGTTTCATTATTTGTGGAACTTAACTCTATACAAAAGCATTGTGTTTGATTGCCTTCCACACCGCTACCAAAAAAAAAGTTACTGAAATTTCAGGCTCTTCTAAATAAAGTTACGACTTTAACAGAAGATCCGGATACAGTGGAAAATTTATTCCAGTGAATGTTGTATTTGACTGTACCAATGAATGATATTCCCAGCAGTCAATTTACTTCTTCCTAGTAAATGCAATTCCTGTGGACATACCACGGCGCTAAATCGTGGAATCAATCGTCATCAAACAGAATTTGTCTGTACATACGTAACTATTGATTATAACTGTATAACCCAATAAGATTAGGGGTTTTATTATTATTGAGGTTTATTAAAATCAAATTTAAGTTACGTTTAAATTTCGTTTAAAAGCCACACTGTTGGTCTAGCCTATTAGTAATAGTATAAAAACGTGTGTGTTTACAATTAACTTGAAATAAAATAAAAGTGTTGTTGTTTAAACTTATATTCGTGGTTAAAATATTAAAAGTCTCGTTAAAACAAAGTTCAACTATGTGTGAAATATTCTTTTGAGGTAACTCAATGTTTGGAATAGTTGTTTCTAATTGAAGGTTACTAAAGTAGTAAAGTAATTTAAAATAAAACATTCAAAGTTACTCACAGTGTGTTTACAATGGTTTAATTACACTTGTTTAAAAAGAATTCCCTTATATTAAATAAATAAATAGTGAAGTTGATTATAATTAAATGCTAAATTAGCTTAAGTTAAAACGTGAAGTATAGCAGTTGGTTGCTTGATAATAGTTCTCGTCTGGTTGAAACTGGTAGTAAAACTTCTTCTCCAGATTGCAGGTAGTCTGAGTATGTCACGTCTCGTAATGTCTGGACAATATCATAAACAAAAATATACTTTTACGTACCTGATCGTGTTTACTAGAAGTTCACTAAACTGTCAACTCAGCTTACAAACACCAACTCACTTTGGTTGCAAGGTTAGATTACCTTGTTTATTAATTAGTGGGCGCCACACGGATTTATTCAGGGAAAATCCCGTGTAAAACCCACACATAAAAATTACTGGATGATTAGAAAATTTAAAATAATTGAGTATCACCTTTTGGCAATGCTATTCCAATATGTTAAACACAACAGAAGGTTGTTTAAGTTTGTTAAAAGAAAATATTCAATTATCCTATAGAAATAAATCAAAATCAGGTGATGCTGTTAGTAACGGGTTTTATTTATACCCTCATAGAGAATTCAAAAAAACAAATATAAAGCAAACATACAAAGTTGTACAATTAAAAGTCAGTTATTATATGCCTTATACGGCTTGCTCAGAACATGAATTATAAATCTGGTTAAGTCCAGATGCTATTTATTTTTAACATTAAAATTATGATTATCTCAGTTGTACAAAGTTGTACAATTAAAAGTCCGTTATTATATGCCTTGCTCAGAACATGAATTATAAATCTGGCTAAGTCCAGATGTTATTTATTTTTAACATTAAAATTATGAAAATCTCAGTAGTGAATTCTTTGAGACACGAAAGAAAACAATTATGCCTACACAATATCCAATAATCCTTTTGATATAAAATTGATCAACAAAGTTTTTTGGTTACTTTCGCAAAGTAAACAAAATTAAAAAACGATCTGTTGAAAGATCGCGCGTTTCATCAACGCTTGCTTTTTTAGTGACAATATTTATCAAGTGAGAGCCCTTACAACTAACATATAGCTTAATTAATAATAACAAATTTGTATAATAAATTGAGATGTGGTGTAATCTTAAAATGTTTTTGTGTTTTGCGTCAGTACAGGTTATTGTTGAAAAAAGTACAGGTTATGGCGCTCAGATCAAGATTAGTAATGATTGCACTGTTACCTTCTGAGTTTTAATTATTTAATTAAAACTTATTAATCACTTCAGTAATCGGATTATAATGATTACTGGGTTTCGGCACTAAACTCGCACAAGAACAGAATAAGGCGATCCTCTTCTGATTAAAATGGATCGTGAATAATAACAATAAATTATTTTCTGTTCGTTATTCCCGCACAAAATTAAAATGATACTGCACTTAATCACTGTTGTTTGCTGTAGATGAACTTGAAGTAGTCGTTTCTTGTTGTTGAACTATTGGTTTCAATGTAATATGTAAATGACGCTAAGAGTTATTAAAAAATGTAGAGATGGCGGGCACACGTCTGTGCTACACGCTAGTCAGTAAGAGTCTGCCTCAAAATTCGCTGTTTCGTCTTTATATACCCCCTTCTTTGAACGGCCTTAGGTAAAAATGTTAATTACTAACTAATTTTCTGATTGGCTTTGGTAGGTGTGTCGGTATGACGTGTCACTTTTTGGCAGTTGATAACGGCTTTTTCTAACCGTCAAATGTTGAGGTGACAGCTAGTTGTCATTTTTGTTATTATTCATAAACAGTTTCCCGATGTACATTTTTAGAATGATGCTAACATCTCTCCCGCACTAAATACAGTTGCGATTGGGTTGATATTACTATCAAATTAAAGATTGTTTTTTTTCCTTTAATTTGATATCACTCGATCTCGAATTACTTTCACTTTGACCGACATTGTTATAAAACCAATGTTCGGGTACATCACTTTCACTGTCGTCTGCTATTTCTGAGTCGCCGATTTTACACTTTTGGTTAATATTGTTTGTGTTCACATATCATTTTATTAATCAAATGTTTATGTGCGAACACCATTAATGCTGTACTGACATTTTTACTGAACATTACTTGTACACCTAAACTCTATACATTGTAATGAATGATCCTACTGACTATGACATTTCGTTTTATGCTAATTCGTTTTAAACTACTATTTAACAATTAAAATTATGATTAAACCTATTGTTTTAATAATGTTTTTTGTTATGTCAAGGCATAACCATGAAATACATGTATTTCAATTACAATTAATATACTTGTAAAATACATAAAATTGTATTTTAATTTACACTTGTGTTAATTCTCAATAGCCAATTTACTGACTAATGTTTGGTCTAAGCTTGCTAAGACATATCGCCTACATTGGAATTTGGCCTTAATAATGCTTATTGGTTCTCAATTCGGTAAATTGTGGAGATATCTTATTTGTATAAGATTCTCTCTTATAAATAGTTCTCTTTTCTAACAAGTATATTTGATGCTGAAATACACCTTTGTTCTCACTGTGTAGCCATTGTTAACATTAGTTTTGGCATTCATAATTTACTGGTCATTGTCACATCTATTATCAGCAAAATGCTAATTCTGCTTTCACAGTATTTAACTGCTCATTAGTTCATTTTTTGTTTACATATGACATTCGGTTTACATCAACTACTTACTGGATTGACAGCTGAATGTAAATTTACTCTGTCCATCAGTTCGTTTTAGTCTCAGTCTAGTTGTAGTGTCAAACATCCCTTGGGTTACTGATTCATGTGGCACTTCTGCTTCATTCTTCTTTCTTGGTTATTTCTACTATTACATTCCTATTTACATGGTTGTTTTGTCCCTATAAAATCTGATAATATACACTTAGGTTAGGTAACATCTTGTGATGTTACAACTGTCGTGTGTATTCAGTTTATTACAAGCTAATTGGTTTTTCTAATTTTATATTCTAGTCTAGTTTTGCCAAAAAATGTATAGTCTAGTTTTGCCACGTTATAGGCATTTATTGTAATTTTTATATCAGCCTCATTATATCCTCCTACTCCACATATGAAAAATATCAATTTTTCCATATTCAAACAGACATATTCCAACTTTATATTTGTGTGTGTGTGTGTGTGTGTGTGTGTGTGTGTGTGTGTGTGTGTGTGTGTGTGTGTGTGTGTGTGTGTGTGTGTGTGTGTGTGTGTGTGTGTGTTTCCTTATATAGTTGTTCATTAATAATTGTCTGAACGAAGTGTAGACTTTACGATGAGAAAAGGGGATATTTTTTTTAATATCTTCAGAATATAAAGAAAATCCTGAAACAAAGTTGTCACGCTTATTACTGTTGTCATGCTCCTTGCCAGACAAATTATTACTCCATTGCCAATAAATAATGTTGCCAATATTAATGCTCCTTGCCAGACATGCTCCTTGCTCCATTATTACTGTTAATAGTCCTTGCCAGAGTTCAGTTTTCATAGTCAGGCATATATTAATTTGGGAAAATATTAAAAACGGGAGATTAAATTAAATTATATTGGCAACGCGTGTGTGTGCCTGTGCAAACGACAGCGATACTCTCAGCACCACATACCGTTAGTATCTCCGTACCGCATCTCCACAATAGCCCAGGTCACTGAAAAGCACAGAGAATATCAGTTGCCCACCTCCACAGCTCTCAGTGATTACAGAGTGAATAGGGGCAGGCTGTGAGCAATAATGGCAAAGAAAGGGATCCCGCTAGTTTGGGTATTTTATTATACTCTGACGATGCAGAGTATCCCTAAACACAACAAACTGACAATGAGTTGCAGTATTCTTTACATCGTTGAAAGCATATTTGCAATCAGTACGATTTTGCAGTATCAAAGAAGAAAACAAAGATAATGGCTTTTTAAGGAAAGTATCCAGTCAGATCAAAAATTGTTCTTGAGGAACAGTTTTGGAACAAATCTCTGAATTTAATTATCTAGGTTGCGTTATCAGTATTATGAATGAAACAGGATGAGATGTCATTATTAAATTATCGAAGTTTTAGATGTGTGTGGCTCCATACTAGAACACTAAAGAATGAAAAAAGGATTAAAATGTTAAAACAATGGCAGTGCCTGTGTTAATGTGTAGGTGCGAATCATGGGTGCCGACAAGGAAGATCATCATCACCATCACCTTCAGAACACGGCGTAGGCAAGGTGCTGCCTGTTCGCCTTCAAAAATCCTCCAGCCATCTCTTCCCGGGTCTACCCACACACCTGTGTCCTATAGGTTTGTATTTTAAGACTTGTTTGGCCAGTCTGGAATCTGACATTCTTTCTAAGTGTTTCTTCCACCGTTATTTGTAATATTTTAATTTTTCATTCCAGTTAAAACTTGTAACTCTTCACTTATGGCCTCAATTCTTATACGGTAAAGTTAGAACACCTTTTAACTCCTCTTAAGGTCTGTACTTTACTGTCTTGTTTTTTGGTTGTTGTCCATAATTCACACCCATAGGATTGTACAGGAACTGCTACAACTTTGCAAAACTTTAATTTTATATTTAAAAACATGCGGTTGATTTTTCCACAGATCGTCTGGAACTTACCTAACTTAACATCACTAACATCATTTCTATCATAGCCAATGTCATTTCCGAAATAATTAATAAAGTGGCTCACCTGTTCTAGAATCATCACAATCATTATTTTTGTTCTTATTGGTTCCTTACCTCGAAATGTCATTACCTTTCTTTTTATAGCGGAAATTTTCATATTATATTGTTTGCAAGTCTGATGAAGCATAAAAACAGATTTTTGCAAATAAAATGTTGTGTTTGAAGTATAAAGAAAGCAAGTCGTTAGCAATCAACAACACGTTAAAATATTTGTCTCGTGATAACTTCAAATATCAGGGTTAACTAGATGTTTCCATTTACTTACCAGATCGTCAAGTTAAATTGTAAAAAGAGTAAGTGATATACTTACTAACACCTTGATTGACAGATTTTTGTTGAGATATCCTATAATTATTTTTGAGACAGCTATTCTTGTTACATCATATAGGCCTTATATCGTTCTTATGAGTTGTTGAGGGTATCCCCGTTCTTCTAATATTTGCTACAACAAATTTCTATCTATTCTATCAAAGGCCTTCTCAAAATTAACGAAAGCTATATGTGTTTCTTTATTGAACTTACGAAAGGAAGATTATAAACCAAATTGAAAGTTCAAAAATGAGTTTTCTGAGACCAACAAAGGGTTGCAGAAGGCTGTGTAACGAGGACATTATTAATGAGCTCAGGTATTCTTCATAAACAATGCTATTCAGAAAATGTCGTATGAAAATGTCGGAACGACAGGACAGAATGGAGGATAGACGGTTACCTAAAGTAGCATGTAGGTATAAACCCTTTGGAACGAGGAATGTAAGCAAGATGGCGAGGTAGCCTACACTATGAAGGCGGAACAGGCAACGTGCTTACTCCGTGAAGTGACGAGGAAGAAAAACGACCTACGTTTATCAGATATCGCGAAAAAATTACAGTAGGGGGAACTGTGTTGTACAATACTATGATATAAGAATCAGAGTTTTCCAAATTTAAAATTATCCTTAAACAAAGTAGAAAACAAAAACTTGACTGTGCCAGAGCTGTGTAGATTGTGCGTCGCGAAACTAGCTACTAGGTGTCGTCAGCAAACAGGACTCTAGGCTCCCTTTGAAGGTCATTGACGTAGACGGAGAGACGGAGGTTTCCGACACCCGGAGCCCGCTATGCTTTTCAGTAATCTCATCAGATTATGAGTGATCGAGTGGTCTGAGCGGAAACCGAACTGTTCGGGGACTAGAATATCAAAGTTTTGGAGACGGTCTTGACGTTCGAGAAGCTTTGATATGGCTGACAGGAGACTGACTGGTCGAAGATTGTCGGCACGGGAACAATCCTTTCCCTGCTTCAGTACTCTGATTCTATCTTTTCTCCATTTCTTAGAAAAGTATGACATTTTAAGGCAGGATTTGAACAGCCTGCCCAAGAAAAGTATTCCTTGCTCGGGGAGAAGACAGAGGGTCAACACCGTTCAAGCAAGAGCTTTCTTTGGTCAGAATTCAGCGAACCGATCTGAGAAATCGTCCTTAGAGATAGGTTCGGGCACGGCAGTAACAGGAAGAGACAGACAGTCTCCCACCTCGTTTTCGACTTGCTCATTGAAGTTACAGTACGCGGGCGGGTTAGCCAAAACTATCGCTCGAAATACAAACCCAGGAACTCGGCTTTCTCCTCCGGGAGACCCAGAGATTGTCCGAAGGTCCAGCAATGGCAAGGATGCGAGGTCCTCTTCCCTGTCAGTGCAATCGGAATCCTGTACGGGGGACTTTCAATGAACATGTCTACTCTTCGAGCCAAGTCGAGTTTCCGATAGCGTCGTCGAAAGGCCATTATGTCACAACGTAACTTGCCGGTCGCCCAGTTATATGCTGCCTTGTCGGCCGACATGGCTTTTCTGCTGCCTTGTGACCCGTCTTATGGGTCCTCTGCTACCGTCTCTCGCAAGCGAGAAGACTTGTCTCTTTAGAGATCTGCTGATAGTCGGGCCTGAAACCAAGCTTCACGCTGGAAGACGCATCAACTGTAGAGATGACTGCCTCGTCGATTTGGTTGACAGTTTCGAATGGTACAGCGCGAGTGGCAATCGGCGACAGAGAAGCGGGCCATAGCAATCCTATTCTACCATCTACCTGACGTCGTTATAAATGGCGTGATGGGTAGCGATGTAGACCGAGATCGGGAAGTGGTTTTGTAAGCGAGGATACCTCGACTGGACAGGCAACGAGGAGCTGCAAGAGGTTGACGCTGAAAACGGTATCGGTGCAATGGGAACACGTTATTCTCTGCTTAGTTGGTTGTGCGGAAAAATCAAACGCGGGTATTGGTCCGAAAAGTTATACAGGGAAGTTGCCTCCAGAGTTTGCAATATCTTGTCTCCAGTGTTTCAGGAATATTCTATCTAGTCCTCGCTCTGAAAATGGCTGCCGCACGTACTACAGAATAGTGCAGTTATATGAAATTTTAGCAACAGACCATGGTTAATCAGCTTGGAAGACTTAAATAATAACTGTGAATTTCCTCTGACTACGAGCACGCTATAACAATACGTAATTACCAGAGGTTTAATTTATCAAAAATTGCTGTACATCTTGGCTTTAGATAATCCGTGCCAGGGTTTACAAACATAGCAAAATTAAGAAATTATTAGATTTTTATTTTAGTTGAATTTAATGCAAGAAATTATTTGTTTTAATATAAAATTCAAAGTTCCAGTATTGGCATCGATTGATTCAAAATATTAACCCATCCCTTTTCTTCGCTTTTTGAGTTACAGGCTAAAAGGTTTTTTTATATTTAACAGACGATAATTTCTGCTAGGTACTGACAGTAAATGATACATATTTATTTTGGATAATCGATGCAGCAAGTTTTTTTTATGTCAACTGTTGTTAAAGTTTCTAATTCTCCCATTCACATCGTTCAGATTACACGTCGATGACATTTTGTTAGTTATTCCAGTATGTGGACTACGTCTTACCTCACACCACTGTTCCACTCTATGTGTTAAATGTCGGTCCTACGCCTCCGATATTCGCATCCATTGCTATAATGTCTTTCACTAAATACCGTATAATTCTTTTACAGCATAATTATTTTTAACCCCTTTTCCTTATTCCTTCCAAATTCCGAGTACTCGCTGTGTTTCTCTAACTCTGACAACTCTCTAAATTTATGTTTGTAAAAAGAAAAATGTTTGTTCTCTTTCTGTACAGATTATATCTCGGTATTCCTGAGGTCAAGGAATAGCGACTGCCTAAACTCGGAGACGGATAAAGCAGTAGACAACGTACTGAAAGAGATGTCACTGAGTGTGAATAAGTTAAGTTACAACAAGTTTACATATTGCTATAATTGAGTCACTGTCTACGGAATATTGTGTAGTACACGTTGGTTGAGTTTGTAAATAGAGTATAATAAATGTCTTGAACACTATAATATAGTGCTTTATTTCCTTATTTCTATTGTCTTTCCTTATTCATGTTGTATATTCGTACGTGTTTTACAAATTTGAAATCACTGATTAATTTGAAATTGTAGACAATGATAATAAGCATATTCTTCAATAGAAAAGAGGGAAAGTGGTCCCCTCTTCCGACGACTAAACATTCGTTTATTGATAAAGCTGTACGTTTAAAGGATTTTTATAGCATTTATGGAGCGGTGATTAGAATATTAAACAGTAAAACACTGCAGAAATCTTAACGAATCTTAGAAATTCTAGAAAAGCATTATTTCTAGATGGTACTTTATTCTTACCATATTTCAATATTGGATAGAGGGCATAAGAAGATCAATTAGCGATAGAGGACTAAACGACGAAAACTGCAACGACAGACAGTAATGGAGATTAGGTATCGGACAGCGTCTTAGGACGTTTTGACCCCGAATTAATAAAAAAAACTACAAAGGCTAAGTCCGGTTAAAAAGTAGTTAAACTGATAGAAATATGAACCGTTACTTTGAACCGTTCTTGTGAGTCCACCTTCTAATTTAATTTGTTTGTATCATACCTTTACTGGATTGTGTTACAATATTGTTTAATAGTATCTCTTAACATACTGTATCTTTATACAATGTTTCTTAGTATTTCAATGCCAATGTACTGCTTCTTCGTGGAATTCTTAAAAATAAATGAAAACTAAGACATAAAAGTGATCCATACACAAGTAGCTGTCAACCGGCCTACGAATTGAGGACCAACCAAGGAGAAGAAAAAGAAATGTAGTAGAAGAAGAAATGTTTCTTATTAGGCAATTACGCAAAACCAGACACGATTGATTACAAGAGTAATGTTAATCGAATTATAAGATATCTTAATGCCAGGAGCTCGCATGTTACAGAAAATTCAGTGATTTTAACTTTGTAAGTAAAAGTAAATTTAAACATTTTCAGTTCAAGCTACTTACTCTTCTTCTTCCACAGTTAAGATTGTTTCTCCGCATTTCTTACCTTTCTATATGTCATTCTTGTACTCCTGGAAGAAGCAATGCTTACACTGTTAGTTTCGCTTCTTCTGCTTTCTACTCATTTTGTTTTCAACGGCCGTTCTCTGTTTCCTGTTTCCCATTGAGATTCCTCTCTCTCTAATGTTCTTCCTGGTCTTGCATCTTAAGTTCTTCCTACTCTTAAGTTGTAGCTCTGAAGTTCTTCTTATGTCAGAAATCTCTTATAAATAACTGTATAACTCACAGTCAACTGTTTCACACTGTCTGTTTTAGTTTACCACTTCTGACACCAGTCGTTATCTTGAACACTATATTGTAGTTTTCTAGCACCTTTAAAGAAATCGTAAGCCAAAGACAGTCGTACCAAAATATGAATACTCTCGGTCCACCAGAATTCTCTTGATGATTCTGTGACGTTATAGGGCTCAGGGGGCTCAAGCCCCCCCCTCCCAGCCGCAAAAATGTAATATGCACTTCCTTAATTTATTTAGGCTTTCGTTTAAAATTACAAAATTGCATATTTCGGCCGATTTGGAAAGGGATATAAATACTAACAAAATAAGTAGTTTATACTAACAATTATTGCTTCAGTTATAATTTATAGTTCATTGAGTGGTGTATTACGCCGAGTGTAACGTTTAGTAAGCTACCTGTTTTCTCTCTCTCTATCTCTCTCTCTCTCGCACTCATTTGACGGCGCGGCGGCGTGGCCACATCGGCCACCGGCCGCTACTACCAGTGAACCCTAAGAATTTTTACTTAAGTATTAAATAATATTTTTATCAAACTTAAATAAATACATAAACCTTTTTCATAAAAATATTGTTTAATACTTAAGTTAAATTCAGCACTTTTTTGCAGATATGAGTCGATAAATAAAACAAAAATTGTAATAATGTTCCCAATTTCATATCTTGAATAATGCTGCTGTAATCATGAAAAAAATACTTTAAAAACAGTTTACATTTATATGAAATTTTTTGATAATATTTTTTACTTAAAAGAAAAATATAATCGTAATATATATTGTTACGTAACGATTTCTATTCGGGTTATTTTATCAATTAATTAACTCTTTCTTGATGATTTCCCTATGAAATTTATTTCGTTTGCCCTCACGTTTGAGCGTCATATGTTATGTAACGTTAATACGTGGTTTATAATTCGACGTGCTTCAATTGATGAGACGAATCGGCTAAGTTGACTTCTCGCTGAAGGTAGATTTCATTTATTAGTGATGTACTTACTTGGAATAAAGTCCTGTTAATTATGCACAGTTGAGATGCTAATTTAAATTTAAAATAATTTAGATTATCTCAATTGCCGCTACCAACAGTACCAACTGTTGCGAGCTGTCCACCTAACCTGTAATTGTCTAGTCTACTGAAATAATTCAGTTAACTCCTTTTATTGGATAAAAATGTGGTTTATTGTTCGATAATGCTCATGGATTTTATTTAAAGAATAATTAAAATTGACATTTTGTCCATTTTACAATCATGATTAGCTTTATGAAAATCTTTTATCTCAGGGTTGGTTATTCTGATTCTTAGTATTCAGAACGTAAAACGTTATTTTTTGGTTAAAAGTTTTATCTAAACTGTAGGTCCTTTTAGACTGCAAGATAAAAAAAAAAAGAATCATTATACTACTATAATCACTGAGTAGTAGGAGAGTGATTACATTAATAAATACATCTTAACTAATAACATAAAAATTCTCAGACACGTTGCGTCAAAATTGTAGGTTAATTGCCGTACTGAACTTAAAATTAATAATACTTTTTCAACAACATATAAAATTACAAGTTTATTAAAGTTATGACACTCTTCAGTATTCATAGAAAATCATCTGATTCTTTATATTGGATGAATTTAATCAGGTAAACAAATAACTCTGGTAACCATGTTCAGCTTGTTATTAAATTCTTTTAACTAAGAACAAATTGATTAATACAATACTGGTTAACTCAATCTTAAGGTTCATTATAAATTATTTTATTAATTATCTCTGACAAAGTTCATCATGTCTGTGGACGAATATTAAAATTATAATTAGCTTTCGTCACACTTCTTAAATTGTTAATATATTAATAAGGTAATATAATAATGTTCATTATTATCCTAAAATGTTTCCTTCATCTTTTTTTTTTTTATGAAATCTATCAAATAATTGAATACCCTTTATAAATAAAGTCAACTGTCGCTAACTCCTTTAGCAATTAATAAATTAATTAAATCGATACGGTCCAATATTCCTTATGTTTTCGTATTTTAATTATCTTTCGATTTATTCGATAAGTCTTATTAATTGTACTCAATAAACGTTTTTATTGTGACAAGTCATATTTGCTCTAAATAGAGTTTAATTGTCACTATACTTGTATTTTACTTTTTTTTTCGTAATTGCACATTTAACTTTTTTATTAATATTTAGTTCACTACCTATGCGCACATACTCCGTACATAATCACTGATATAAGGTTAACCCGACTTTGTTTACTACCGGCATAACCTAACTTTCAATTTTTGAGGTTTTCGCTCCCAGTCAGCTGGTCGGTGTGAATTCATAAAATTGATCCCAGGACCGTGGCTTATCCGTCTGGATACTGAGATTAACTGTGTCTTCTTCGGTGTACGAATCTGGCTTCTAATGCTCGATGGTGATCGCTGATTGGTTAATTTTCTCAATTTCCGTAACTCTTCAGTACATCTCGGCCAAATAGACGCCTTCAACGCGTCTTTTGACTGGGTTTGAGATTATGATAAATTGGTTTACATTATGATGCCCAAGGGATCGTAAATTATTAATTCTTTATAATTAGTATTGTCCACTTATCTTTGCTCTAATTAACAATTCATTATTACCATTGCTCAGGGCTTTCTGAGACGAACAATTTGATTTCCCACACCATATGTATTTGATCATTATTAATAAAATTAAAATTACTAACATTTCTTATTGTCTATTTATCTATAATAATGTTTGTTTTATTTATTTAAATAAATCAATTTCAATGAACATTGATGATTACTCCCTGATACTCGAGTATGTACTCTTTACAATCAGTTATAAAGTTGTATTTTGATAAAAATTGTCTTTGGCTGTTTAGGCCTAATTCAATAATAGTTACTACATTTTAATTCCCTTTTTTTATTTATATTACTTCCCTTTTACTGTAATATCATCATTCATAATTGTTGTCCACTACATCTTATCACTGTTACAGTATTCCTTTTGACATAAGTAAATCCTTATTCCTAATAAACATTACAAATACCTTGGCTAGGCATCTTGGCCTATGACTCTACCCATTAGTTTTG
Source organism: Magicicada septendecula (assembly GCA_034769895.1). Lineage (NCBI taxonomy): Eukaryota > Metazoa > Arthropoda > Insecta > Hemiptera > Cicadidae > Magicicada > Magicicada septendecula. The sequence goes on from CM068369.1 coordinate 417,630,835, forward strand.
CTTATTGTCTTTTAACAGTGGTTTCTTAACCGTTTCTATTATGACACAATTATTCTGAAATGAACATTACAACTTCTGATCACCTCAGTTTTAGTTATTACATTGTTATATTCTTACATTTATTCTTTATAACAGCCCATGGCTATGTACTATTGGGTGTCACATTATTTGTATTCATTATACATTACATAATCGTTTTCTAAGTCATTACCTCTTACATACTTGGTCATCACAATAATTATAAAGTTTTACAAGGTTTTGGTTTGCACCATGATATTCCCATTTGTTGTTAATTTATCAATAGTTCTTGCATCTAGTTCTACATGACAAGTATTTTTAATTTTCATTATTATGACTTACTTTCATGATAATAATTATTGGTTTATATTATATTAGTGATATAATTATATCATTGATGCTACCGATACCCATCTCTTTTCTTTTTTATTAATATTGCTACAGGGTTTTTAGATTTGTTATTGTGTAAATTTCAATCTGTCCATTTCAGTATATTCATTTACACTAATCACAAATACAAATCTCTTCTTGGAAATGATTCTTATTACTAGTATGATCATTATAATCTCTAGTTTAATTACCTTACAATAGAACATGGTTTAATAACATTTTTGTTATCCATTCTTATCATTCTAAGTGCAATATGCTTGTTAATCTAGGTTATGTGTCCCTATTGTGGCTTCAACAATGGGTACATTTTATAGTTGCTTTTTATACATTTTACTTAATTATTTACATGTACTAATACTGTTATTATTATTCATTTGTTTGGCATTTCTTTTCCAGTTTTTTTTTTTTTTTTGACAACATTATTGGTGATTATCAGTTTTTCTGACATCCCTGTGTCTATATTACTTACACAAATAGTAGATAATGTCCAATCTGTTTGTTATCTTTTACACATTATTAAATCATATTAATACCAGATTTAATTTCACTCGCCTGGTTATCTTTGCTTATATCCTTAATTTACATTAAAGTTATGGTCACAGTCAAGTCTATGATCACCTATAATCGTCTATTAATGGTTTGATGTCATTGTTAAGTTACGGCATAGGGCCTTACTAATGTTTAAACTAATTATTCTTCTCAATCATGAGCCTCAAATTCTATTCACTTTATTTGTTATATTCTTTCTTTATTTATTCATTCTCTTGGTTGAGTTAATTCAATTCTTCCCTATTTTAACTTAATTCATTACCCTGCTTCAATTTATATTCCTTTGGTGTATGTTCCAGTCTTCTTCTCACTGTCTGATCTATCGGGTATATTGGGTCAACGTTGGTCTTCTCTCTAGTCAGTTGTCTTCATTTCTTTCATAGTCAATTATTTCTTAATGCTGATCTCTTTATTCTTCTCATTTAGTTTATTATTTAGTTTCCTTCCTCCTTTAAAATTCAAGTTTAATTGTTCTGATGGCCTTTATGGATTATTACTTTTGCTTATGAATTTTTGTATTTTGGCGAATATATGTACTGTTACAATATTATTATAAAATAGTTAATTTCTAGAAATAATAATATTTTATTTAAAATGTATCGTATTTTCCGAACGTATAAACATAACTAACCTGCCTACCAAATACTGCAGGCCTTTACCACAAATGCTTTACCTATTGTAAATCAATAATTAATTTGATTCTTATTTACTGTACATTGTTTCTTTTTCATTTTTCAAATACTGATGGTAATTTTGCAAGAATTCAGCTAATATGCACTTGTGTAATTTTTCATTAATAAAGTATTAGTAAAATAGTAATAGAACAGTAAGAAGTATAATAGTTCAATGAAAAACTGTTTTTTATATTGATACAATTAGTTATTAGCAAGTCAATTTGAAATATATAGTTGTTAAAATACCAATGTTTTTAACGTTGCAAAAACATTGCAAAACTTTATCCCCAGTGCTACTGACATTAATGTATAAAATATTACAGTCTAATTAAAGTAAAGTGAATATATAGTTAAATATTACAATAACATAAAAAATATTTAATTTTTGAAAGGAAAAAGAAATATTTTTAAAATTACTGATTAAAAAATAGAATTAGACCTAAGTCCCTCAATCACGAATAATACATTTTTAATAAATAAAATGTGACCCCTACAGAAAATTAATTTAAACCATTAACTGGCATATCTTACACTATAAGTTGTAAAAGAGTAGGCTAATATATGGACTGCTAAGGTTCAAGCCTCCCCCAGATTGATTTCTGCGCACGCCAGTGCTGACAATAAGTACTAAGCACGAAATCGTTCTCGTAATGAAAGCAGGCTTATTAGTTTTACATATTATGTTTTCCATTCAATAATCACTAAACGAGTATAATCCAACAGGAAATAACTATCTGACCATCAACTAAGGGTTGGATACTAAAACTAATCTGAAATTAGTCATATATCTGAAACGAGCTATATATTGTTACGACGGTCATATCGGCCATCGTTGTTGTACAGTGGAAACGGAATAATTAAAAACTTTAATTAGACAAAGTTTAATCAACAAAGCACTCTGTCCAACAACAAATGTCACATTATTGTAGTTTTGCAGAAATTAACACAATAATCACTTCTAAATAAACCCTAACAATCACCGCAAAACGCACTTGTAAAATCGCCAGCCATAACTGAATCTCTAAGCCGACCAGTGACGCTTATAGAGCCCGCAGAGTTTCCAGAATAATCTTCCATTTTTCGGGCAGCATGGGAGCATATTTTGCGTAGTCACAGACACTAGAACAATCTGGGGTCTAAGTTAAAGCACATAAATGTCTTTTATTCTAACAAACGTAGGAGTATTTTAGGAACATGTGGTAATTTAGACAGCAAGCCAGAATTCACTGATGGAAGGGGTGTAGTACATGTCGCTTATATACTACATTAGCCATTCATGGTTAATTGAAATCATTTGGTGAGGGCAGGAAGATAATGAAAATATACTTACGATCACGAATAGAAACATTACACAGCAAATATCAGTTACATAGACACTCGCGTGAGTGAAAATAAATTGATACGTAAATACAAGGATAGTTATACAAATAAAAGTCGCGCGCGTGTGTGTGTTTTTTATTCAGGTAAATAAACGATAATTTTGTGTATTTTTTATTTTAGTTCAGCAAAACGGTCACACAGTTGGACAATCGTAAAGCAAGAAACAATTCTGAATCCTCGAAGTCTGACCATGAGTAGTAAAATTTGCATATTTATTTCTTTTTCTTATTTCAGTTACTAACTTATTTTGTTATTCTCATCAAATGATTTTCTATTAGCATATTACTTTGCATTTTATTGTAAATAGTTTATATTAGATCAAGATCTCATAATTTGATAGCAGTTTTGAAAGGATTTACAAAATTATTTAGAGGCTACCGCCGTCAGAGGCGTGAGATCGTAAGTAGTAAGAACTAGTGACAATTTGGAGTAGTAATGATTTTCTTACTTTATACACATAGGTTATGTGGATATTGATCTTTATTAGGTTGGGTAAATATCGACTATTAGATATTACACGATTAAATGTTAAATTTAACATTTATAAAATTAAATTATTATATTTAACAATTGTATCAAACATCATACTAATAATACTATAACAAACTTGTGTATCATTCACAACAAATAATAAGTAATAAATCAAAAATTTACTAGACCGCAATTATAGGAAATAACCGCTTAATGTCACTTATGGTATGAATTTCCACCGTAACAGGTATCCAAATGTGTATCTGTCCCGCACCAAAAGACTATTCGTATGTGCGTTTAAACATGCTGCCTTGAAAGTTTATGGACTTTCTGATACGTTCATCTTGAGTGATTGATACTGAAACAGAAAGTTTATGCTTCAATCAACGATCGGCGCCTTGGTACATTAGTGGTTGAAATAGTCCAGTGTTTAACTGGTTAGGGGGATATCGCGTAATTCCTACCATTATCATCGCAGTTCTACATTACAGGAGGACGTTGGTACAGACCCTCGGTGGTTCCTAAGAAATAGCCAGAGATGTTCAGTTAGCCTGTATTAATTCAAAATGATAAAAGATTTAATTAACATTTTTTTGAAATCAACATCTAATAGTTTTTGTATTAGTCTATAAATTTAAGGTTCACTCACGTACAATAATATAATTTAGAGTATAACTGAACTAAAGGCGAAACTGTTTGTTAAGAGGTCACTTTTACTTATCTAAACAAACCTTTGTGCATCTAATATAAATGCTATGTAGAACTGAAGAGTCTCTGAAATGTTAGTATTGGCTACAAAAACTAACTAAAAGAGAACTGGCTACAGAAACCATCCAGACGTTTATTACCTTTATTAGACATCCAAAAAGTCTAAATATGCGTTCATACGTTGTCATGAGAACGTTGGATTCCAGGAGTAAAAGCTGGAATTTACATTTGAAGAGAAATAAAAAGGAGTGAATGTAGTTCTCTATACGAATAGAAACATAACACTACGACTATCTGTACCGCACTACGCGCGTTCACGAGACAAATAAATTGTCAACGAGCATTTTATTTTATAAAAGTAGAAATATAAAAGTTTGTGACGTAAATAATTGCATGTTTTGCAGACATAGACTGCTGTTAGCTCTATTCTAACAGTAAATTGTGCGTGAGTGCGCGCGCGCGCTCGTGTGTGGTTGCAACAACAGAAAATCAACAGATCTGTTTTGGTGTCAGCATTTATATCGTCAGTTCAAGCAAAGCGTTGTGCAAAGGTAGGGGAGACGATCGTTCTGCAGTACAACTGTAATCACTTAATGTTACAAACGAGATATATTATTTTTACATTTAAAACACGTATAATAGTATGCATTTAATATTTTAATAGATATTTTTTGCATTTTATCCTTGCTAGTTTAAATATAGTAGATCCAAAATTGCCCGTACAAATAATATGTGTGTGTGCGTGTTGTCTGTCTTGTGTGTCCACGCTTTACCCCAGCTTCAAAGCTAAAATAAAAATAATAATTTTTGGGAGTTGTACTATATGTATAACGATTTAAGATTACATGTAATACAGTTTTAAGTATTTTATGGTATGTTATTTTAAGTATGCTGTTCAAGGTTATACCGGTATTAACCAATATCGTAGTTTATTTATGTTCCACTTACAATTGTGCTAGTTTCATACGCAGTCACTTCGTCCTTTTCAGTAATTTTTGACTTTCTAAGGACGATTGCCGATAACTAACGACAACCAGGATCACATTTACTAAACATTTTTATAAGAAAAAATTGGGTGTGTCGTGGGACACACGCCAGAAGTGAGAATTTCAGTGTCGAGTGGCGAGTGAACTGATTCAACGTGTGAAAGGTTGTTCATATTGTTACGTAATGCGGAAAACGTGGTACACCAAGACAAAAAATTCTACGTGTTTCTCAGATGTTCCAGTTGAATCCGGTTGTAATGTTGTGTGCGTACGTGATCTCAACATGCTTTAGCGAGACTTTTCTAGACTTCGCCAGCCGCGCGCACTGTGTCAAGGCCGCAGTGAATTACGTTCTAGTGTAGCGCTGATGCGTAGTAGGGTCGTTTCCGGAATTTCGGCGGGGTATAAATACAAGTACTCAGCGACGCTCAGTTTCAGTTTTGAGTTGCGATTTATTCTAGGGCAGTTCGAAGTATTGTGGCGAAGTTTTATGTGTTTTATAACTGTGCGGGACAATTGTAATACAATTGTGTTTTATATTAGTTGACATTTTTATTGCGTGTAAACAATTTTTATTTTTATTTGTTGTAAAAGACAGTCTTGTTGATTATAAACTGTTTAACTTGATAATTAAAGCTGGTGATTAGTGACTTAATTGGTGTCTTGTATTTTGTTTTCCACTGTACCATACGACGATCAGTAGACAGTCGTAACAATACGTATTTGGAGTAGAAGAGATTTTGCTATTAAGAATTAGGATTAAAATACTAGTGAACTGATAATTAAATCAGACGAGGGCATGGTGCTGTTTATATGTACTTTAGTACAAGAAATCGATATTTCATATATATACATATACTGATATGTTCATAGTTTACAATTAACATAAATACAATCATGTCACACGTCGTTTTATTTTCAGTACACATACATATACAAACAGTAGGCCTATATTAACAAATAATTTTTTCAATGTAACAATATGATTTACGCAATATTTAGTTCAAAAGTGTAACGTAAAATTATTATATATTTATATTATAATTGTAATATCTTCAAAGAAATACACTACAAGTAGGTTTATTTTCACCTGACGCACGTTTCACAAAAATTATTCTGTATCTTCAGAGGTTTTTTAGAACTGTAATTGAATGTTTAGCTTACATATCGCTACATATTATGTACTTATAATATTTATATTATACTAGCGGAATACCCGTGCTTCGCTACGGAGTTTCACGTTGTACGTAATGAAAATGTTAGTTTAATTAATAAAGTTCAATTAAAGTAGGTTTCTTAAAAATAAATAGCTGTTGCCCACGACTTCGTTCGCGTGGTCTTCAATTTAATGCGATAATATATTTAGAACAGAATCTATTCTATTGGGTTGCCATAGTAACCAGATCTAATAGTTTTTTAAGACCCCAAAGGACTCCCCAGAGGATCGTATCGAAAAAAACACCTGTCCTATGTTGGTTCTCCCGTTGCGTAAAATATTTGTGGCAAGTTTGGTTGAAATCGGTCCAATGGTTTAGGAGGAGATGTGGAAGACCCCAAAGGACCCCCCAAAGGATCGTATCGAAAAAACACTTGTCCTGTGTTGGTTCTCCCTGTGCGTAAAATATTTGTGCCAAGTTTGGTTGAAATCGGTCAAGTGGTTTAAGAGGAGATGTGGAAGACCCCAAAAGGACCCCCAAAAGGACCCCCCAAAGGATCGTATCGAAAAAACACATATCCTATGTTGGTTCTCCCGTTGCGTAAAATATTTGTGCCAAGTTTGGTTGAAATCGGTCCAGTGGTTTAGGAGGAGATGTGGAAGACCCCAAAGGACCCCGTCGAAAAAAACACCTATCCTATGTTGGTTCTCCCGTTGCGTAAAATATTTGTGCCAAGTTTGGTTGAAATCGGTCCAGTGGTTTAGGAGAAGATGTGGAAGACCCCAAAGAACCCCCAAAAGGACCCCATCGAAAAAACACCTATCCTATGTTGGTTCTCCCGTTGCGTAAAATATTTGTGCCAAGTTTGGTTGAAATCGGTCCAGTGGTTTAGGAGGAGATGTGGAAGACCCCAAAGAGCCTCCCAAAGGACCCCATCGAAAAAAATGCAGAAACCTTCGTGGGCGTGCGCACAACAACTCACCGAAGTTTCATCGCAATCGGATGAATGGTATAGGAACGCATACGGGACAGACAAAGAAACAAAGAAACATTCATTTTTATATATAAGATTGAACGTAGTACAATAATTCAATTTTCTACGAATTATAAAATAGATAAATTACAACCTAGAATTCTGATACACAAAAAGTCTGATACACTTACAGTCAATTTAATACAAAATTGTTTTCGTAGCCTACCTAAAAAATTTACTTTACAGCTTCAATAGATCTTTTTGATTTCATTTTTTTAGCTGCCTATCTTCTATTACTGTACTTAGTACTTGTATTGGTTAAGTATAATTCATTATACATTAGTTGGGAAGCTGTATCTCTACTCATCTTAGTCAGATTCGTAATATTTTTTTTATTAATATTCCTTTTCTCATTTCAGGCAATGAAGAGGGAAACTGTTTGTGTTTTAGCAGTTACTGTCATGTCGTTTACGTCCTGTTGGTCCACGTACGATACAGGTCTATGTGTGCCTACAGTTTATGAAAAGACTAGCAATTTTGATATGAATAGGGTAAACCACCTTTTTTTCTTAATTAGTTACACAAAATAATAAAAAAGTTAATAATTCAAAACCTAAACAATTACTAAGTCTTCTTCTTCTTCTTCTTCTTCTTCTTCTTCTTCTTCTTCTTCTTCTTCTTCTTCTTCTTCTTCTTCTTCTTCTTCTTCTTCTTCTTCTTCTTCTTCTTCTTCTGCTACTTCTTCACCTCATGGTTTAGGCTTACAGCCTGTTCCATCTTAAGTCCTGTCATCTTCTTTTGGGACTACCTACATTCTTCTTCAGGTCTTGCCTGTTTTAGTAGACGGTCATCGCTCATTCACCCTATATACTGTTTCCATTGCAATGAGCAATGTCTAATCTATCGTTTATACTGCATCTCTCCAACTCGACCCTTAAACCTAAGCTAAGTAACTAAGATAAGAAAGAAATATAATTAAATATATTTTCTAGTTATTAGACACTTGAATTATTAAATTTGACAAATTTATTACTAGATTTAACAACGTTCTAATCAGTAGGCCTAACTGAATGTGCGCTAGGAAATACTTATAACACTTGGCAAAAACCACAATTGTTTAACTACATAATAATTTACTGCGCAGTAGATCTGAGACCTAAGGAGAAATATATTTTTATTGAAATAAACGTTAATAGTTTAATCACTGTTTATATTAGTTGATTCACGTGTGACATTCAAAATAATCAAGAACTAGCGATAGATTATAGATTTAAATATTATTACAGTTATGCAGACTTGTCTATTTAAAACGTAAAATTGGTAAACGAATTAATTATAGTATGAAAGGAATACTTAGATGATTAAGACTATCGTGTAGTGAAATGATTTAGGAAGTCATGAAGAATAAAGATGCTTGGAAAACGGGTGGTTGAAGGCGTGTCACTTAGGAATGCTGTGAGTTGAAGATAGCTTGGAAAGAACACAATTAGATTCATACAAAAGATAAATAACTCGCACTTTATTTTTTCCTGAATCACTGCTAATGTTTCTCGTTCCTACTTGTCAGTGGAATCTGTTTTAGTTATTTGGCAGTTGGTACGAAAATGCCACGTACTCAAGACTGATGGGGAAAACTGGATACTGTGGAAGACTGGAGCTTCCTGAACAGTCAGGAGACGACTTTGAGTTCTATTACACCGAATTTTCGCGGTAAGTAAACAGACCACATAGCAGTTGTTTGTATAGGCTACACTTAATGCAAAGATTCAGTATAACATTACTCTTTGTACTAAATAGACTTTCTTATCCCACACCTCGTATTGGACACAGACTTCATATAGGTTTTCCCAATTTTGTCTGAAGTCAGTTTCGACACCGCTCTTTTCATCCTCTTTAATCTTCATCAACGATTATCTTCAGATATGATCTCTTATTCATGCAACAATTCCTCCAGTTCACAACTTCAATACGCTTTATAGTATCCGTTAGTCTTCTTTGTAATTTGACAATACATTTTCGTTCAAAATTCTATGTCGTTAGTAATCCGAAGTATGGCCCTCTGCATTGCGCATTCAACTACCTTTGTAGTGTTTTCTTGGTGAAAGTTAGAAATCCATCAATATACGTTATAATTGGTGACACACACTGCTCAGATACTTTTAATGACGGTATTTCGTTATTAACATAATTAGACTACCGAGACAAACGTATGTCGCTAACATTGACGTTATAATTGGTAATCTTCTGGGCGTGATACTGTAGTAAAAGCAATATAACCGAATCTAGACCACCTTAACGCCGTATCCATCAACTTGGGTCATAATAAAACACTTTAGCGAAGAACACACTAAGTTAAACGGGTTGTTGAGGCCGCTTGCCACCCGTTGGTAAAAAAGTGACGTTCACATATCGAAAACCGAGTCCGGTTCTCAACAAGCGAGAAAAATGATGACAGACGTTGGCCACTAGCCTATGTCCATTTTCTTTTTATGTGATGCTCCAAAGTATAAGAATATAAGTATAAGAATACTCGGTGATGGCCGGTAACAAATAGGCCTATGATCGTCTTACCCAGGATTTGAGTCATACTGTTTCCGGGAGACCAAAAGAGAGGTGGAATGATCAGGTCGCAACAGGCTATTAGCCTAATGCTTGGCTGGAAGAAAAAGAAGGCTGTTTTTGGCCTGACAAGTACTGGAAACAAGCCGCATAACCGACCGTGTGTCGAAGGTGTAAACTGTCGTGATGTCCGTATCTGACTTGAAGCAGTGATAAAATGATGGATCCTTCACTATTTAGAAATAACAGAAAGTAACCGTTCAATTATTTTATAAACAAGAAGAAAGAGTGTAAAATATAGTCTAGTTACCTTATTCAGTACACCTGTGATTAAACTAACAAAAAAATTAAATCAGTCAGTTGTTTCTCTAATGCAGTAGGTTTACAAAATTGTTTAATTATAGTTTCAGGCGCCGTAAGAAGACGCGTACCGGAAGGCTGATAAAGTACCGGGCAGGCCTTAATCACTTTAAGTACCAGCTAACTATTGGTAAGTTCTGCAGAGTATCATGTTTGCTGTTTCCCTGAACTGCTTACCAAGTGGTAAGTACCTTAGAGCATCAATGGAAATAGTTTCTTCCATTGGACTCTTTCTTCTGAAAGAGTCTTAGGTATCACCTGATTAACGCTCACAAAAATAAAATTAAACAAATTCCTCTGAAACATACTTCGTTTTTCAAGTTGCATAATTTTCTAATTAAAACAAATAATTACAGTGCAAGAATAAGGATGTTTATCTGCAGAATGTCTTTAACGTTTTATGTTTTAATACGCAATGTCAACCATATTAACTGAATATATTATTAAATGAAAATTTCTTATAATCAGATCATTTACTTATTGCTAAAATTACAGTGGGTTATAGATTTTTTTGAATCAATAAAGAAAAGATAAATTTTATCTAAATAAAGCTGCAGTAAAACGCCACAATCGATCGAGATAACAACCTAGTAACTCCGATAAATTCGTCTGTTCTTACATTGTTCGCATACACAAGTAGACAATTATGACATCCTTTGCTTACTCTGTCATCTGATTTCAATAAATCCAATAGATATACACACTTAATTCAAATTCACAAGATTATTAACACAAAACTATGTGTTATGTTTTGTATGTGTATGGTATGTTTTTTAAATAATAACAACACTTCTTATATTATATCGACTTTGCAAAAATCATTCAACATTTTTTTAAATACATTTTTAAATATTACGAATTAAAATTTCGTCATTATTATTCGCATAATATTTTTCTTTTGTGTATGCTCAGCACACACACAATTATTGTCACTATACAAATAACATTACACAAATATTCATAAATATAATACACAAGATATAAATTGACATGTATAAATAGAAATTTTTATAATATACAATGTGCTCTCGACTTGCTCAGATTGATTTTTTTTAAATTGCATATTTTTTTATATATTATTAATACTTTGCTTTGTGTGCCTAAATATGAATATCGTATTCATGAAATATCAATCAAATTTAGAATTACATAAACATTTATGCTACGTTATAATTTCAAAAATAATAATAATAATTTCGTAAATGTTAAATATCATTATAAATTACTACAATTTAACCAATAAGATTTTACAATTATTATTTACACTATTAAAAGTTTGTCTCTTTACTCTTTTCTTTTTAATGTCTTTTATGACTCGTTGGTTGACGAGTAAAAATGGTTTCATGTCACCTTATTGCTTCTGCGGTGATACTCAGTGATTCCTCGTCATGATCCTGAGTCCTGTGTCCTGTTTCGATCCTCCGTTGTCGTCTGATCATCCTGGAGTCCGTCGTCCGGTCCTCCTGGTCCACTCAGCATTCAGATGCCTCGTACGGTGCTATCTCCATACTGCTGGGGTATCTACCTTGGATGCTCCACAGTCGGGCATAGCCTTCGGCTACAGATGTGTTCCAGTAGAATTAGGGTCGAGGCTTGGGACCCTCGCTTATTTATACTGTCGGCGCAAAAGTCATGTTTCAACCATTCTGTGTACGATTTATATTGTTATAGTTTGTCAAGCGTCCCTTTGCAGATTCGTTTATTTTTTGTACTTATTTTAATTTTATTCGCTTATGCGAAGTCTTTTGTTTATTACTCGATGTTCATACGATCGGTAATTTTTTTATGTATAATTGTAAATTAACAATTTTTCTACACTTTAATTATTCTTGGTTCTATTCACTTTTATTTACACTGCATTAATATGTATTATTTGTTTCGCACTAGATTTTGCACATGCGCGTCTTTATATTATTAATAACGTGGCGTAATTTGTTTTGTCATATCTTACGCGCACTTACCAAAATTTAAATAAATTACTTATTTAATTCACATTTATTCGGGGGTGACGCTACGCTGGTTTCTACTGGTTCACACACACACATATCACTTACACTGTACACACTCTTAGCTTGTGTGTGGCGTGATATGCCAGTACCGTCCTGCACATTCGGTGTTCCCCTTCGTTTACTTCAGGTCCAACACCAGAGAACAGCACCGAACAAGATTTATGGTTACGCAGTCGACTTAAAGTTACGCGATTAGAAAGTTTTTGTAAGTAATAAAATAAATTAAAGCCAAGCTGTGATTACAGATTGATTACGGGTTTAGTTGCAATAAAAAATAGAGCCTATTACTACTTGTTTATTTTTAATATTTTTCTAAATTTCACTGAGGATGCTTAGCCTCCCTTGTCTCCCCCGACGAGCCGTCGCTGTTGCCTGGTATATGTTATTCTGTTCAGCATTATTGACAGTCATCCAAGCACTTATCTTTTTTCGATGCCTTGACTTTGAGGAGGCCTTAGGCACCCATTTAGTATAATTACATCTGGCCATGTGTCTTAAATTTCTCATCACTTGATTAAAGAATTCCTTCTGATTATCACTCCACAGTATGTTTGCAGCTCCAACAAAAAAAATATTTACAGAAGCTCCGCTGCAAACCCTGCCCAAGCTCTGCCATACAAAAATGTCTAGTTTCTTGCATCCATGGATGACCAACATGCATCCATCATTATTCGCTGTCTAATTTTGATTGAATTCTAAATTCGATTCGATGCTGCATTACGGTATCTGCTGAACCAGTTGCTGATACTTCGCGATGAGTCCAATATTTATGTACAGACACTGTAATTATAGGTAAAATTACAGAATTTGTGTAGGGTGATTAGACACTTCATGAAGTGCTAAATTACCGCATTTCCATTTCCAAAGCGATCCAAATACATGGACCCGAACACGTTTCTTGATTTCAAGTACCGGAATATTTTAAGTTTAGGCTTCTTGTGAAGTAAATTAAGTTTTAGGTTTAGGCTTCTTTATTTTTGAAGTAAATATTTTCATTTATATCAAAATATTTTCATATTTTATTGTTTTTATTACTGCCATTTTAGATTCACGGATGGGTAAATAGAGTGCTGAATGTAAAATAAAACAAATGTTTCACAATTTCGTATATCTCAACTGTCAGTGTTATGAAAGTAGTATATGAAAGTTGTATGAAAGTAGTGTTATGAAAGTAGTATAACTAGTGTCCAATTATAATGCTACTTAAAAGTTAGTAGGTGTGCTCATGGTATTAAATAACATTGAATTCATAAGTATACATATACATATCGTCTGTGTGCATACCAGTAAACTTAACGTACTGTTTGAATGTGTATTACTTTATATTGTGTATTAATTTTTATTTACAGGTAAAGTTACTACTTCTATGAAGCTTATGGATACAGATTATACTTGCTGGGCAGTCATGCACTTTTGCTGGGATGAAAAGGATTCGCTGTTTAACATTCACAAAGGTAACAATCATAGCAATACTATATATTACAATACAACCACTATTATTAAATTTCTACAAATAGGTCTACAAACAGCTTGCTTTTAGCAAAGTTCTTGAAGTTTGAACTTCATATACGGTACCATGGTGCCCAGCTCACTGCCGTACACTTCGCGCTTCTAGTGTAGCAAACTGATTCAATGTGTAACGAAATAGCTGGAAAAAAAAAGAAAAAAAAAGACAGCCAAAATTTACCCATTGCCACAACCGTGTGAGCTTTAAGCAAGGCGTAATATTTTGAATAATGTGAACATATTCTAAATGTTTAAATACTATTACAAGAGTAACGTCAATATTAGAAATAACTTGATTTATGGTAAAAGAAAATGTACTCACATGGTAAGAGATCGAGCTCAATACTTTTGAAATCCTTTTCTTGTACTTAGTCCATTATTAGCTACATTCAATTGTTTAATTCACAAAAAATCAGTGACGCTTTTTTTATTATAATATTTATAGTATCGTCAATGAGAAGGTTTGGGTATCTGTTTGAAATGTGGGAAGAGTATAATTTTGTACCTTTGTTTACTATTCATTTTTTAGTTGATTCATAAGTTAGATTCTGGTTTTCATGTTGTATCTGGCTGGAGGTTTTTGACGGAAACGTCTTACACCGCGGGTCCGGTGTGGTGGGGAACCTATGCGGAAGTCGAGGTTACGATTTTGTGTATACCAGACAAACTTTAATATCTTTAAAATATAACGCACATTTAAATAGGCAATACGCGATTCAAAAGAGCAAGGGAGAAATAATCTCACGCGATATTAACCTTGAGCGCGTGACGTCACACACCATCACAAGATGGCCGCCAAGTTGAAGTGGAAAATCACCGGTTCGCTGAGCAGAAAAATTAGTATAGCTCGGAACGCATATGCGTAGGACCGTTTGAGGTGCCGTTTTATAAGCTCCACGAGTACTATAAAATAAAATACTAATAGTGATAATAGTGGAAGAATTTAATAAATAATTCAGTGGCAAAGTGTTGAACTTGGACAAATTATTCTTAAAATTTCAAAAATGTCAAAAAATTTCTTCACAACATGAAGATAAATGCCTACAAAGTAAATGCTTACAGCAGTAAGAGAAGAATGGATGAGGAATCCAAAAAGGCCCGTATGACAGCAGCAGAACGAATGGGGAGGATGAAGCAGCGTCGAAAAGTCGAGACGAGCAACAACGGATTATACTTAACTAACGCAGACAACGACTTCACCTTCTATCACGGCAGAGGTAGCAACGCACCAGGGCTTAAGGAGATAACTGACGAATACTTGCGCCTTGAGAGGCATCGCCTGTACACGCTAACAACAGACGTTGAGAAATTCTGTGGATTCAGTCAATACAATAAAATTACTGACAACAACCATACCGACGACGGAAAAGAATCTTCCATAGTGTGCACGTTTAACATTCAAAGTTTGGTGGCACACAACTTGGACTTGAGCAGCGACCCAGTCACTTCACGCTCCGACTACTTGCCACTCACGGAGACTTGGATGAATAAAGACAAAACCGTCGACATACCCGACTTCAAACACATTGAATCCAAAGAGTGCAACAGACATGGTGATGACAACGACCAACAGCTCAGTACTAGTCGCGGCACTACAAGAAGAAGCGTAGTGGACTCTACGGTAGCACAGCAATCTTCAAGAATCAGAAAACGTGCAGGGCTCATGTCGCTATACCCGTTCAACAACGGCCAATACCTAAGAATTCTGAATTCAATTGTTTACAAGACGTTCATGTCGGCGAAAGCATGTTAGTGGAAGCTGCGATGCCCAACCAATTAAAATTCGTTCTAGAGTCAGTCTGTATTCATCCACAAACACCATTAAACTACATCGCGATGATTCTCTTTCAACTGATGCTTTACTAAACAGAGCATGCCAGAACAATATGGTTAGCGTCTGCCCCTGCGATCCCAACATACCCCTTCTGCTCACCGGTGACTTTAACACTGAGGCGTCGAACGATCGTCTGAAACAGTTTCTGAATGACAAGTTTAGATTGATGTTGGCCACGGATCCAACTGATTACACAACTTTCAAAATACGACGTTAGACTTAACGCTCTCTAGAGATATAAATGTAGCATATAAGTCTTACATATCGTACTACTCACACAATTGTTCTGTCTTTAGCGAAATTTTACAAATTAGTCAGCATTGTGAGAAACAAATAAAATAAAAGACATGCAAAATAAAAATAAAAATAAAAAACAAAGGATAAAGAATTGAAATTGGCATGTGGTCCTTAGATGGCCGATACAAAAAGCAGACAGCAAGTTCGTTCATATCTTTTTCACGAAACCTACAAACAGCCCTTCCCAGCAACACCGCCAGGGTAAGACGTTTCCCGCAAAGAACCTCATCGGTAGTGACCTCATTGTTTTATAATTTGTAAACAATTGAATTATTATACTGCGGATATCACATTCTACTTTCCAAGTAAATATTGCGTAAATCATTTTGTTACATTGAAAAAAATTGTTTGTTTCATATTGATTGTATACGTATATATACTGAAAATCATACGACATGTGTAATGATTCTATTTATGTTCTTTGTAAATATCGATTTTTTAAATAATAAAATATATATAAACACTACTATACAGTCGTCACATTTAATTATCTGTTCACTCTTATTTGAATATTAAGCAAAACCTCTCTTACCCCAAATACATACGAGCTACCTTTTTCACGTTGAATCAGTGCCACTCGACACATTCACTTTTTTGACAACTATGCATAGTAATGTTTAACTTTTATTGCTTGCAGTCAATCTCAACTTCAAAGATTACTCTTTTCCAGTCACTCCAAACGTAAAGGAATCTCCGCAAATAATTAAAAACCTCTTATTTGATAAATTGTTTTAAAATCGAATTTAAATAAAATATGTGTTTGAGACAAAGATTGAACTAGAGTTTCCGATAGTTTGAGATTCAGGTTTTAAGTATTACATAATACGTTGTTCTGATGGAGAACGGATTGATTTCCTACATAATTGTTGTCCTGATAAACAATATTCTTCACACGAAGGAGAAACAAAATTTTGATTTTTGCAAGCTTTTCATTTACTATAATCAATAACATTTAAAACATAATAAAAGTACAGAAGAAGGTACTTACGTCTAAACCAATAGGTACTAAATGGTGAGAAGTTTTGTGGGAAACTTCTGATATTTAGAATTTCTTCTAAGAGTTTACATTAAGAATACAACTAAGAATAAGAACTTAAGCCAATCCTAATTTTGTCTCAGCAGCAGGGGACGAAGTCAATTCTGTGGAAAGAAGTGGACGAATGTTTAGTTAACAAAAATTTATAGTGCATTGCGGCTGTTTCGTTTACCCCAGTGACAAAAATCACATACAAACATGCAATACTCTGAAATTTCCAGCCATTACGAATACAAAACTATCTTTAACGGACAAGTTGCTTTTTGCTCAAAGATCATTAAAATAAATATTTTACTTTTTTAAAAATGTTGATGGCATCATAGATTCGTTTGCCACCTCGTTTTGAATTTATGACGATTCAGCTTCCAATATTGACACAAACATCCAAAATTACTCAATCTCTCAGTCCGAATTCGGCCTGTAAACGTGTAATAATAGTACGTTTTTAATAAATTCTTCATTTAAGTGACGTTTATAGTAATATTTAATTCTATCCTAGCCGACTCTGTCAGTGTCTATGAAGTCATTCAAGAAGAATGCATCACAAAAGTTATGAAAAACTTTAACTGACAACATGATATTTCTGTTTATATGTACAGTATTAATGTTTAAAGGCAAGTAGTAAACACACAACTCAGGCGATAAATTCGTGAGTACGACTCAGACTTAGATTTTGGCGGATCTGTTCAATCACGTATGGGCTAATAATTTAAGCTGCCTAATTACTTACCTAAAGTTCATACACAAACATAACGATCGTTTTATATGTTTAAAGACATTACAACCATAATTTCATACAAAAATAAACATCGCATACTCGTGCGAGCGATCGCGTGTATATATATATACAGTATGTGAATTAGACTCGGGCCGGCAAGAGAACGACTTTGACAGTTACCAGCAACGCTGCCAACACTGCAGCACGTAATGTCACTTCAGCTGTGTACCGAGCGCTGCGTGGCAGTCCTTACGTTTATGCGCACATATGATCTATTTGCAAATTGTCCACGTGTTTCCTTCTACACCCCCAATTAAAATAAATAAGGATAGGAATAATAGCTTTACGGAAGAAGAGCCTCTGCTACATAAATAGTGCAAGCCTATTACAAGCCTAGAGCATGCCATTATTGCACTCACAACATGCCAGTGGTCGGTAGATGTTGATTGGCCCCGCCTACAGCAGGCAAAATCCTACACTAATTTTATTCGGTCTATAGGTGAGAAATGCCCAGTAAAAACCGAGCACAAATCGATAACATTGTGCTCGGACAATTCGAGTTGTTATTGATACACTAATTTTATTCGGTCCATAGGCGAGAGCGTTAGTATAGCAACATGAAAGAATTCGTGTCACACGACTGCCCGCCCATGCCTTTGACACACACAGTGAGCACCAAACATCAGAGTCGCTCTCTGGCTGGCCCGAGTATGACACATCATAGGAATGTGTGGTAAAAAATAATATAATCATTTGTGTTTTACTGCGTAGATTACATCTCTGTATTCCTGAGGTCGAAGAAACCGGAATGCCTAAACACCGCGACAGACAAAGCTGTGAATGAAGTGCTGAAACACGAAGGACTGAAACTGGCTAAGTTTGACTACAGTGATCACTCAAACTGCTGAACAGGAGCTACACCACACAGGATACTAACATTACATCTGCAGTGTTTATAATTCAACCAAAGTGTGTAGTATTGTCGACGACAAGACAGAGAATCATATTTACAACCCTCTGCCATTTTGTCTATCCTTCTTGTATTTTATTACTTTTGCCGTGAAATTTGCATCCCTTTATGCATGCAAAGAAAGAGAATAAAAATGTTACTATTTTTACCTTAATGCAGGAGTAGTGTAAGTATATGAAATAATACTAACAAAACATATGGTTTCTTTTTATATAGACCCTAAATTAATATTTGTGTGTATTTGTGTATATGTGTAAATTCTTTACATAGCCTATATAAGACAATCATCATAACAGAAGCATATAACAGAACAAACAGTCCCATACAGTACCATACAGTAAACATCAATATAAGAACTTCACATTTACGTTATGTAAATTTACACTACGTTTACATTTTCCTGATTACAAAAAACAAAATGATTTACATTAACCAACTATCAAGCCCTATAGGATGAGTAAGTGACAGCTTATCAATATTATATTGTTTGATATTAAAATTTTCCAGTTTTGTATATTACGTACGGTAATTTGTAAATTGTATTACTACAAAATATAACTTTTGAAATTTTAAATCTGACAATTGTAAAAAATATTTTAAATGGTATTATCTTATCATTTGAAGTTGAAATTTTTTAGAGTATTTGGAAAGATGTTCAGATTTGAACAAAATAAGTATTAGTTCAAATTTAAACATAACAACTCGTTTGGATAATGTAACTGGAAGCTAAAATGTTTTTATGGATATCGCATGGATCGTGGAATAAACTACTACACACCAGAGAAATCTGTAGTAACAATTTCTATTTAACACGCCTACAAATGTTTATGACACAATATTAACAACTTTTTCTTGTCAATCCGACTTATATAATAGCAGACATTAAGTTGAAAAATAATAATAACGCAACATGAACATTTTACATTTGCAACAACAGGCTCACACTAAAATCGATTGCATTCAATTCATAGAATTGAACTGCTGTCAAATGTACGTGATCTTTTACAATCGCCACCTACATAAACAAGAGTGTATCGCCGAGAATGATCTATAGTGTACACAGCTTGTCTACAAATTAATAAAGCTAATGGTTTAGTTTTATTTATTGCCACATTGAATAGAAAATATTGTTACGACGGTCTACTTGATCGTCGTAGGTACAGTGGAAACAAAATACAGACACCAATTAAGTCACTAATCACCAGCTTTAATATTCACAGTTAAACAGTTCGTAATTAACAACACAGTCTCTTATAACAAATCAAATACAAATTGTTCACACCCAAATAAATGTCAACTAATATTAAAACACAATTGTATTACAATATACCGTCCAATTATAAAACACAACACTAATAACCACTTGAACGCACACAGTAATATCGCCAGATAATCACTTGTAATCGCCCGACAATATACTCGGACCGCACTGTAAATATATCGCCACTATACAGAAAAACTAAGGCCGCTGCCGCCATATATTTATACTATCGCTCACAGTCCAGAACGTTCCAAACTTCGTCTTAGCGCCAGTGTGAACTACGAAATTAATTGCGGCCTTGACACAGTCCGCGCGGCTGGCGGCTTCGAGAAAACTCTCGCGAATGCGTCTAGAGTCACGTATGCCACACACATTAGAGCGAGATTCTTCTGGCACATTCGACAAACACGTCGATTTAGTTTGTGATGCCGTAACAATAGTTTTATATCCCCCAAAGAGGTTCTTTTAGAATATCACACATTTATGAATTTGCTGTCCCCATTGACTAAACAATGTTAAAAGTCTTCTATTGGCAATTATTTAACTAGTACGTCATAATCTTTTCGATGTTCTACACATTTTCAAAACAGCGGCAGAGTGGATTTTGTTTCCTGGAAACAGGAAGTCATTTCATTAACTAAAAATATGATCAAAGAAGTAATAGAGTTGGGTTACCGAAGGAACGCTCTTTTGTTCAGTGAAAACGTAATGTGATATGGAACTTACTGTGATGAAGCATCCAATAACGACAATGCCTGGTCGGACTCAAATCATTCGTCAGAATTTCAGGAACAGTTTGGTGATTTAAATTTAGTTCTTAACCAATCATTCTTAACATCAAACAACGATTATAATTGAAGAGATCTCTCGCTTTCGACACGCGAATGACATCCTTACTATTTCATAAGAAGTGTGTAAATGTATGTATGTAGAGAGTGAAAAGATAGGATCGGAGAGGGAAAGAGAGAAGGAGAACGGATACGCTCATTATGCAAGGCAAATCGAGACACAGAGAATAAGAACTTGAAAGAGTGAGTGGGTAGAGTCGAGCGAAGGCAGTGAAAGTGCTATGTGTACAGACGTGAAGCTGGGCTGTGAACAATGAAGTGTTTTGTTCACACGAGTCACACGTGAGACAGATTCAAATTATCAAAGTCTAGAATCGTACTACCAAACCTAGAGCTACTGTGTGTTGACCCTACTAGGTACTACCAAACCAGAGCTACTTCCGTATTCCGATTTATCAATATATTAGGTTAATGTGAAATATTTTTCGTACGTATTTTAGAATATTGTAAACAATATAATTATGTTGTTTAAGGTTACGCTACAAAATTATCTTAGTTTGTTGAATTTTTAATACAAAATATGGTAGTTTCAAATTCAGGCAGTGGATATCTACTTAGAATATTTCACCGGAACAATTAGGAAGATAAAGATTGGCGGATACAAATAAAAGCCAAAAATCAGTGCACTTAAAGTAAGAGGTTAAAAACACATGTAAAACATATCAGAAAGAAAGGTAATTCCGTTATAGGATTTGTTTTTAGAATGCTCATAAGTTTTAATGTTTATTTTTTATTTTTCTGGGTACCCAGAATTCATTGTTATAAATGTCCTGAAAGATCAGTAGTCATTAAGTTCTTGCCTTGTGTCCTAGGATAGTTTTGTTCTTCAACGTTCTACAGATACGTTGAAATTTTATCAGTTTTATGTCAATGTCCTTGTCGTATTTTGACCCGACAATCTAAATAACTGAAAATTCAGACTTGCTCCAGATTAACTCCAAGTTTAGATGGTATTAGATTAATACAAATTTTAGATGGAACTGAATTTTTCCCAGGAATCAATTATTTTAGTCTTGTTTTTTGAGTTTTCATCAACAGTTTTCTTACAGACTTGAGTCAATTGATACCTGGAAATACATTTCTCTTTCTTGAACTAAAGGGTGCCGTCTGCGTGAAACAAAATTTTCATGCGAGGGCTATTCCAAATGTGGAGACAAACTAAAACACAGAAAAATATTTTATTATAAACAAAAGTTATAAAATTACACTTTGCGCATACTCACCAATCACATACAGACATCTATGACACTCGTTATACGGCTGCCTCAGCTTTTGCAATCCCTCGATTAAAAACGCTGTCCCAATAGTTTTACGTCACTAATGAGATCCCCATTGGTGTCAAAGCGCTGGGTAGCCATCCACACGGTCATCTAGATGACACGATGCCTGGATCTAGTCCGGCGGTATACCGATCCCGATCCGGCCGCCACAGAATACCGGCTGTGTCCGTCCGTCTGTGACATACTGAAGGCGTGCCTTCCACTGCATTGGCACACATCATAACCTGGTACCTTCTTAGAACTAAATTTTTTTTGGCTCTCACTTAGGACCTCATTAGGAGATACGGGGTCAATTGTTCTATCTCCGAATTATTCATTTCTGTAAGAATTTCATCAACTGCAACCGAATGTGGTTGAAAAGTATTAGCTAAATGCAGAGCAAACGTTTCAGCCTTTTCAATATTTTTCCTCACCCACGTGCTATCATCTGTTCGAATGGGTGAATTATTGTTTAAGGCAATTTTAAACACTTGGTAACTTTCCACAGGGAATGCTCAGCGTCCTTATCATCTGCCAGCTCTCGTACGAAGGTGGTTATTGTTTCATTTTTAACTGAAGTTATTTCTTCTTTAAGCTGCTTGTTTAACTGATTAACCATCATTTTGTCTTCAGGTGGTCTAGTCTGCTCTAGTCTGGTGCCATTTTTTTACGTGGTTTTCTTTTCTTTGCAACTTTTCTCTTACATCCTTAGGGTAATTTAACCATTGTCTGTTTATTTTTAACGCAGGAGTGTTATTCATGCAGCTTGCTGGATATCGTGTACTAATTGTTCTACGTTCATATCAAGTTATAAAGTAGTTGTCAGTGGAACATTTAACTCAATTTGTTGTCCAGGTTGTCTTCTCTAAATTCATTCCATGCTGTCCACTTATCAGCGATGGTGGAAATAATTTCTGTATTACAGTTATACTTGGTGTTAATATGATAGGTGAATGATTAGATTTTTTTTTATTTAACTTCATTGCAACTAGTTACATACAATTAACAGTGTGTAGAATAAGCTCCTACTGGTGCATTCCTCAGTACAGTATGAACGAGTCCAGCATTATCAAGCAATTGTAACACTTAAGTGTTAACGTGTTCATGAAGTCTTCTTTCTTATTCATCCGCAACCCGTTTCATCTCGTCAGCAACCGTAGGCGTTTTCAGGTCCCGATGGATGTCATCATTTCTTACGTACCATGGTGCATCAACAATACTGCGAAGAACCTTATTTTGAAAAGTCTGAAAGTCTGAATTATTTTAATATTAGATTTCTTAGTTCAACCTCAAAACTGTACACCATACACCCGAACTGGTTTCAAGACTTGTTTATATAACAACAGCTTGTTATGCAGCGAAAGCTCAGAGAGTCTTCCAAGCAGCCACCATATTTTCTTCAATTTTAATCCAAGTTCTTCCCGTTTCTTCTTAACATGCTCTTTCCAACTAAGTTTAGCATCCAGAGTCATGCCCTAGTGCTCTGCCGAATTTACATGTGGAATTATTTGATGATTGACTAAAATAGGTAAGTGCTCTATTTTACTGTTGGCGAAGTTAATATGAGTAGATTTTGTTTCATTCAGTTTAATACATCATTTTTTGTCCATCTAGTGACAAACTGTTAGGCTATCTGTAAACTGTTCGTTGCTGTTTCCACATTGTTACCGGTAGCTAAAAGCGTAGTGTCATCTGTGTGGCAAATGTAGCGTTTGTCACCCCATCACATTAAATGATGAGTAATATCTCCTATATAGAACAAATACAGAATAGGTCCAAGGACACTCCCTTGTGGTACACCAGCTGAAATATCCTTTAAGTTAGAATAATCATCACCACACTTATCTCTGAACTGGCGTTCTGATCTATATGATTTAAGAGGTTGGTTCATCTGTTTAGGCAAGTTTACATTCATCTTGTATACCATGCCACATCCAAGAATACTGCGGAGCATATTTTCTTTCCTTCTAGTGATCGCTCAGTTACATCTGTGATTCGATGCACTTGTTCAATAGTTGATTGTTTATTGCGAAATCCAAACTGGTGGGTTCCTCTATGATAGGTTAGAGACGCTTGAGAAGCAGTTTCTCAAACAATTAGATATAATTGATAGCAAGGATATAGGCCGATATGATTAGGTGGCAAACCATAGCATTCTCCAATTTTAATATAATTTGCTGCTACTCTCTTCAAAACAAAAAAATGTATATGTAAACAAAGAGATCGAGAATTTTATTTAAGTGTGTGAGCCAATAAGTTGGTTTTCCTTGGCACTCACATTTTGGTAGCTTAGTCGCTTCATACAAATGCTTATTTTACGTCAGAATATACCAGGAACCCCAGTAAGTATGTTTCGCATTGAAGTCTCCTCCAATTATAAAACGGCCTCCTAAGGAATAAAATAGTCTGAGGTAATCACCTGTTTTCAGCATATACCATGTGTTCAGTATAATTCTGTCACTGACAACATTCTAATTTTAGGAAAAATTTTTACAACTGTTTATTGAATTTCACGTGTTTTATACTTAGGTTCCTCAAAATGCTCCTAATTTTCATAAATTACCATAGCTGATCCACCGCGTGGTGTTTTGTCAGGGTGAGTTGTGTGGTATATTTTATATCCA
Organism: Magicicada septendecula; assembly: GCA_034769895.1. Taxonomy (NCBI): domain Eukaryota; kingdom Metazoa; phylum Arthropoda; class Insecta; order Hemiptera; family Cicadidae; genus Magicicada; species Magicicada septendecula. Next base: position 417,655,422 of record CM068369.1, read on the forward strand.
TTTGTTTGCAGAAAGTTGTCTCTAGTAAAATTAGTTTCAGAGATCATCCAATTTCTAAACCCATAAAATTGCTTCTACCTCATTAACATGCTAAAGTAACCTATTGACATTTCAAGCTGCACTTCTAACAGATGAAGGTATATTTCTTCTTGTTGGCAGCAGCCTAACTCCTATTTATCTAGAATTTGTTTATTAATTTCTTCTTGCTTAGTAAGTTTTTCTAACATTGTTACTAACAATCGACTAGTTGTATGTAGTTGTACTTCCTCTGCTGTTTGCTCTTAGCTGTTTTCGTAGACGAATCCCCGCTTGTACGTTGCTGAGAAGGTAACTCATCATTAGATAACGCTGGGAAGTTCAGGCGTTTCTCTAACTTAGCAAGTTGCTATATAATCGTGAAGGTTGGACATTTCTTTGTTTATCACGTAGAATTTTTTCTCCTCTTTTCTGGAGTTGTTTAGCGACGATACAGCCTCGATAATATGCTGGGTGCGATTCACCGCAGTTTGCACGTTTAGCTTTGTCTAATTTCTTAATTTCAGAAACACCAACAAAACCTTTGCCTGCACATTTAACACCTATTGATCCCCTGTTGCAGTAAGATTGCGTATGTCCATATAAGCTTCACATTTTTTGTATTGGGGAATAAGGGCTGTTCTTTTACGCAGAAGTTCTACCTTAACTTTTAATCCCAAAATACGTAGTACTAGTTTTATACATTTTTTATATCTTTGGATTTACTAAATGTTAACATAAATAAATGCAGAATGTGTCTTCTTGTCTTCTATTTTCTGTTTTTATATAATATTTACTACATCCTTTTTATATCTAAATTTTTATGTGACAAATCTATAATTAATCTCTGGTCGCATGTTGAGTGTAAGCCATAACGTGCTATAACAGTTATAGGCCGATTCTGTTTATCCTCGTAAGTGAAGTATTCCTTTTTATTTTCACAGAGTACATTTTGCGAGACGGTGATATTGTCCTCTCCGTCTGGCACATTTATTTTAAACATGTCATTATTTACTGCTGTTATCTTGTCTTCTACTCCTGCTACACAGAGTGGAGTATAAAGGGTCCTCATACGTTCCTGTGTCAACCACATTAATAGGTTCTGGTAATGGAACTCTCTTTCCATAATGGAACTCGCTTACTTACAGTTTTTCCTGCGGTTTCTATATGTATTTGAGGAGACGTTTCCGATGTAGCAGATGCTTTGCGTTCTTTCTTGTTCTTCTTAGTTTTGTTAATGATCCACTCTGTCTCTTTTGCAAGTTCCTCTTCCATTCTACTTTCTGTTTCTTGATTCGCACTAGTTTCTGCAATCAGGTTTTCGAGGGATTGTAATTTTTGGGTAAGCTGGCTAACACCTACCTTGAAGACTCGTTCAGATGTTTTAAAACTTAGTAAACAAAGCTCTGCCTGTCATTAATATTATTATTTTAATGTATATAAATGTGTACTATCTAAGGGAGGACACCCGGCAGGAACGAGCAGGTCAGGAGGTGGCAGTACCAACGGTTGAAAAAGTTAGCTACTGGTTGACATCCCAAGCTAAGTAAATCGCTTATTCAAATACTTCACCCGGACAAATAGAAGAAGCGAAGACAAAGGCGTGTTAATGATAGCATGATCACGCAAGTGTCTGTTACACAAATATGTGATTCCGCAATTGATTTACCTTGTACCAGACTATCTGTGAGTAAATACAAAGACAATGAGTAAATACACGCTTGTTTACTGAATTTCTTTTACAAAAAAATACAGTTGTGTTTGTTTATGAGTGTGTGTGTGTTTAATTTGTCAACTTTTATTATTATCAGTCGTAGTAAATTATCTGCACAGCTGATTAACATAAATCAATTCCCCAGTGGAATCTCCTCGATAACCAGTTACGGTTATATGTTTTCATGCCTAATGTATCATACAAGTGGGCAGTCATTTTCTTCTTTCAGTTCAAATATAACAAGTTCTGATTTTCTCTTAGAGATACATAAGCTTTTGATGGGTCTTTACTGATATTTATCGTGTACAATGAAATGTTTATAAATCTATTTTCAATAAAACATGTCCACCTCTGAAACAATTTCCTATTTGTTAATTTAGCTTCAAATTTAACTTAGTTTAAATTTTCTACGTATGAATACCCAAACTATAAGCACAGTTTTCATACAAATAACAGTTCGCTAAAATTTAAGGGGTTTTAAAGATAATAAAAACCCTTCTATCATAACACTTATACGGGTTAGTAATCTATTCCTAAGAAATCTTGGCATCATCATATGCCTAAACCGATGGGTACTTTGGAACTCTAGATCCGGACGAAGCGCGAGTCCTCCTAAACGTGGCCACGACTTGAGGTTAACGACGGGCATACGACAAAATTTGAACTTATAATTCACGCTCATTAATCAGGCCAAGACCGCACTACCACGTCTGGCTGTGGTTGTTGGCATTGGCCAACAACTCTTATTAAATAAATAAGTTTAATAAAACTAAGGTTTCCTCTTTTATAACAATCTCAGAGTTGAGAGTCATTGTGGGTCAGACTAAAGTAAAAGTGGGATTAGCTTTACATTTAGCGCACCTTCGACATTCTCAACTGAGGACAGCTACCTGATTTCCGCCGTTATATAAATTTACGCGTTGGGATAAATTTAATAATTAGTCCTGATGAAAAACCCCTTCTGTTAGAAGCAGACTGTGAGCTATGACTTTTTTCTTTTTTTTTTTTTTGAGAGAGAGAGAGAGAGAGTGAGAGAGAGAGAGAGAGAGAGAGAGAGAGAGAGAGAGAGAGAGAGAGAGAGAGAGAGAGAGAGAGAGAGAGAGAGAGAGAGAAAAGTGGGTTTACACAGAAAACTCTTAAGATTATTAAAAGTTACGTCGCGTTTTTAAAAGTTTCGACGACTTAAATTAAGTAAGTTTCCATAAAATTTGTTATTATCATTTTTTATACAGTTTCATTTAATTTGTAATAAAATAACAACAACGTCATAAAGATGACAGTAGGATTCAGAGTGATCTATGTGACGCGAACCCCAAACGTCCAGCAACGTTCACATTCGTAGAGAAAAGGTTATTACACGTCACAAAAGAAACGTTGGAGGTTATTGTGCACATTCCATTACAAAGGAAATTTTATTTAAAATCTTACAATTAAGCAAATTTTGACGTAGAAACAAGTTTCCAATTGAAAACAAACAAGCTGCAGTTTTCGTAAAACTTAGCGTGCATGTTCATACTTTCACCCTACATGCCCCTATAGTTTTTTAGATTAATTAATTAGATTAATTAGATTAATCTGATTTCTATAAACAATTCGCAGAACTTACTGTTTGAACTGCAATCGCTCTCTATTTATAAAGAATGTCGGCAATATAAAGACACCATTGTAGCCGAGAAAGCACTAGACTATTCTGTCGAGCACAGAGGACCAGCATGTTGATAATGTTGAAGTTACCGGCTCATTTACGACAATTTAGTCTAAACACATATCTCATACCTCATACTTATTTATTAACTATATTTAATCCCCTCAAGTACAACAATCTGCGGCTACAGACAGGTGAAGTCTTGATTTCATAAGGAACAATTGCGGCGTTATCGTACTTACCTTGGACTATAAGGCCGACGTGTTTAGTTGTATAACCGATCAGCGTTATTGTAACGGAAACGTTGTCCTCTCGCCTCACGTTTAAAATCAGGTTATGATTGACGGCGCGAATATTATGAAATCAAAACTTAATAGGCATTTACACAAATATTTGTTCAGAATTTGTGCACATTTGTTTAAAGAACTCCATTATTTATTACAAAATAAAGAAACTCTAAAATAATATTACAACTACAGTGCAACCATAAATATTTATAAATAAACATAATCTTTTACGGGCTGTGTTTACATTGTAACAATTTTCACTGTTCCTGCGCCACTGAAGATGTCCGTCATGGGCACAGACGATACGTATAAAAATGAATAGGCAATCTGGACCACGGACTAACAGCCCGGAAAACTGTAACAATATAAATATTTTACTTCCTTGTATAGACTTTTTACTTTCATGCGTGCGCATGTGTGTGTTGTTTCATTACTTGTATTTAACTTGAAAGAGCTACTAATCGTGTGTGTATATGTTCTCTACAGATTACGTGTCGGTATTCTTGAGATCAAGAGACGAGAGCTGCATGAACTCAGCGACATATAAAGCGGTGGACAGAGAGCTGCCGAAATTAGAACTGAGTCTATTGAAGGTTGATTACAACGACCATCAAAAATGCTAAATTCTAGTAAAAACAAACAAACATGTACGTGTTTATGTCAAAAACTGGAATTCAATTGATTAAACAAATAATTAGAATAAATTAGTTAGCAAATCAATCGTTGATATTCTATTTAAATCACCTAACGTGTTCTCATTTGGTAGTACGTACCGTGTTTAGTGTTTTTCTTGTTAATGTTTATGTATTGTATTTGTTTGGAACGGAACTAATTACATCAGATATGGCGATGATATTTCGGTCATGTACGTGGATGAAGAATTAAAAATAACAATGTCACGATTGGATAACTACAATAGACAAAAAAAGTCAGTCAATCTAAAATCAACATTCGATCGTCTCACCTTTAACTCAGCCACTATCAATCAGGTGCAAAATTACAAAATTGCTAATAAACTTGTCTATTACCATAAACTCTCTGTTTCCAGGAACAGAGAGTACGAATTCTGATTAACCTTTCATGCAATTTTTTTTTGCTTAAAAACTTTGTCTTTATTAATATACGTTATTACTGTACTATATAAATAGTGCTCTAGTCCTCGCCAAAGTAATCACCATCGAATATAACACAATTATGCCAAAACGTTTTTTCAGTCATCAACACATTTCTGGAATGTATTTTCTTATATAGCCTTGAGCTAGGCTGACCAAATTCTCTGACTCAAAATCGAGGATACTTGAAGTTATTTTTTTGGACATGTTTTCCAAAAAAAAAACATTATTTTATTGGAACTATTTTCACAAAATTGTTTTATTATTATTATTATTATTAGTCTATTATTAAAAAGTGATTATTATTTTACTGTTTTTAAGTTTGTTGTTACACTCGCACACAACGTTAATCAATCAGATGTTGATGCTTCATCAATCAGATGAAGTTGAAGGATTCAACCCTGAGTCCTTTTTAGGCATACCAGCGATTTTAGCACTTCCTTTTTTTAGAAACTTAGCTGTGTATACAAACTTTTAAATTTTCAGATATAAGAATATTTTTTCTGTGCGACAGTTAAGTTCAGAGTATACTATTTTTTTCCTCACAACTGAAAAAAATAAACGAAATATGCCCTGTTTTTGTGACAACTTTTTCTTTTAATTCTTTCTATCTTCAACAACGTATCAAAACAAAAATGAATTCTTTACAAAATTTAAAATACCCGTGAAATCACCGGACACGCGTTTATAACCCGGGAACAAATCCGGAACGTCCCTCTACTTAAACTCGTTCAGAGTTTTTTGTTTTATGTCTTCAACAGTCGTGCCATGTTGTCCTTTCATATTTTGTTTTTTTTGTTTTTTTTTTTGTTTTATATAAATCTCGCATGAGGAAATATCAGGCGAATATGCGGCTGTGGTATCATTACGATTAAATGGACTACATGCGCTAGAAGTCCTTGTCGCATGCGGGCGTCGTCCCAAAAATCAGTTCTAATTTTGTAGAACAGACCGCCCCGCTTCAGCGTCTCCCACAGGCACAACATTGAATCAGTACTATCTGATTCAAATGTCTGTTTAAAGACTATAACATTCAGTACATTGGTAACAGGTTTGTAACTATGACTTGAGGTATGCCTGTATACGAAGTCCTAGCGCAATGTAGCAAGACTATGCTAGTACGCAAAAAGCGAGCGAAATGAGTAGTAGCATGGCTCGAATTCTTAGCAGCCGTACTGTCTCAATCGTCTGTTGTATTATGCAGCTGCTCGAGGTCACTTAAAGTGTCAGTTTATTGTGTATCAACGCACAAATGTTTGATAACTGTGGCAGTCTGAGTTGGTCACCAGTCTGAGTTGATCAAATGACGTCACAAGCTTATGACATCAGAGATAAAGAAGCCCTGGTAGCTGGTTTCCGAAGTCTCTGTGTACATGTACGTTGACGAATTGGAACGTGTGGAAAAGCAATGCATTGCAAAAAAAAAAAAAAAAAAACAGTCGCTCTGAGACGTTTTTAAAGTGTGATTAACTACGTTCGGCTAAATCGTGTCTTTAAACATCGTCGCTTTGTTATAAATCAACGATATTATTACTTTGTTGTTGTGTTATATTAGTATTTGTGTTTACAGTGTTTCAAGTATCTTACTTAATATTCGATAGTTGTTGTTCGTATTTTGTTTGCATATTCAGATCTCAGTTGGGATAATTAAAATGAGGGTTTTCGAAGGAGGAATAACACCGCTGGATATACAAAGGTTTTTAATTACTGGAGCAATTCCTGAAAAGTGTACAAAATCGTATCAAAGTAGAAACTTTAAGAGACAATGTAAACTTTATGTTATTCGTGACAATAAACTGTTTTATCGTAAATGTGACGGGCTAAGAGGTACAGAAAAATTAATAGAAATTGTTCACGACGATAATAAAATACAAAAATTGATGGGCGTAGCCCACAAAGGTACTGATACTAGCAAACAAGCGATTGGTATGTCTGCACATCGAGGAATTAATAGCACCGTGGACATACTTTCACAACGGTACTACTTTAAAAATATAAAATTAAAGGTGACAGATTTTGTAAAAAATTGTGAAGTGTGTCAGAAAGTTACACCTCCATGGGTGTCTTGTGTACCCGAAATGAAGCCAATTCCTGTTCCTAAGAGAGTCATGGAACAAATTGGAATAGATGTTATGCAGTTACCAGAAGTGCAAGGAAAAAAATACATAGTGGTGGCAGTAGACTACTTTTCAAAGTGGGCTGAGGCGAAAGCCCTTCAAAATAAGACTGGCATTGAAGTGGCTAAATTTATTTATGAAATTATATGTAGACATGGTTGCCCTAAAATACAAATTAACGATAATGGTCGCGAGTTTGTAAATGAAGTTTCTAAAGAATTGCATAGACTGACGGGGACAAAACAAAGATTAACATCACCCTACCACCCACAGGCTAATGGATTAGTAGAACGTCAAAATAGGACAATAAAAGATAAACTGAAAAGAACTTTAATGGAAAACATTAATAACTGGCCTGATGTTCTCGAGAGTGTATTATTTGCGTACAGAACATCTAGACACAAAACAACAGGATTTTCACTTTTTTTTATGTTATACAACAGAGAACCAGTTTTACCATTAGACCTTGTTGATGAAGATAATTTGACCGATGAAGACGAGGAGTCTCTTCAGGTAGCTGAAAAAAGAACGGATGTTCAAGAAGTAGAGGAAGATATTGTCGAAGAAAATAAAGAAATGGAAAGAAAATTACAAAAAATATTAGAAGTGAAAAAAGTAATTGATGAAGCAGCATTAAAAAATATCAGAAGAGCCCAGATTAAACAGAAAAAGCAATTTGACGAAAGACATACAATAACAAAGAAAATGGAAATAAAACCTGGGACTAGAGTTTTGGTAAAAAATGTGACAAAATTCAAAAATAAATTAATGTTTACTGAACTTCCATGGAGTGGACCATTTACAGTTAACAAAGTTTTAAGAAACGAGTATTGTATATTACAAGATGAAAGTGGCAAAGTGAGGAAAAAGAAAGAACATGTGAAAAACTTGAAAATTTTCTACAATCTAAATGATGATAAATCTGATGTGGAGGTTTCTGGTGAGTGGTGTGAAGTGATTTTTTTTTATGATCCGGTTGACGTAGAGTGGCAAATGGAAAAGTGTAAAGTGTTGGGTCTGTCCTTTGAAGGACAATGCACGTGTATTAGAATCGGGCATAAATTAGCACTTGCAAAACCACACGGTGTGAAGAAAATTGTGGGTGACGGAAATTGTTGGTTTAGGGCAGTTTCCTACGTAATTACTGGCAGTGAAGGTTATCATATGGACGTTAGAAACATAGTTGTCAATTATATGGACAATGAATTGAACAACAACCGAGCCAATGATTTATTTAAAGGTAGGACGTCACTAAAAAATATGATAAAAGAAGGCACATGGGCAACTGAAAGTGAGATATTTGGAACTGCATCACTTTTGAATACAAACATTTTTGTGTACACAAAGATAAACTCAAAAAATGGAGAGAAGTGGGACTGGCAGTTATTTACAGCAGGTGCTTCAGCAAATTTAATAAAAAGTGAAATTCCAAGCCAAAAAAATATATACATTACAAATGAAAGTGGTTGTCATTATGAAGTTGTTATTTCAGTTCATGGAATGGGTGTAGTTTAAGCAATACCTACGTGTCTACAGAAACGTAAGTAGGCTACTATACTATTATTTTATCTCTTACTGTATATAAAGTGTAATGAAAACTAAACACATCTTTTTATAGTGTAAATAATTATTAATTTTGTTTTTATTTTTTAAAATTAATTAACTGATACAGCTTTAAACAATTCGTTAAAACGAATTTTAAAATGATTAATTATTATGGCAACTTAGAAAGTTACATAAATTTAGTTTCATGAAACAGATAGAAACTAATTTTGTACTGAGAATCCCCGAAATACTCCACTCTGTGCAACCCGAAACATAACGTTTATTGCATACTGCAAAAATATTTTTGCTATTAGTCTTGTTTTTCTGATTGCATATAATTTACTTTAAGGAATAATGGTTAACACACAAACTAAGTTATTTTTTCATTCAAGTGAGTTTACGTTAAATTCGAATACTTTTAATCCTATAGTCGTTTAATTCTACAAGACCGAAGGAAGTGACAATAAAAGTAAGCGACGATATGACCATCCAATTTTGAATGCTTCATTCGCCGTGTTTAAAGATGAGCTTCTGGAATTTGGAGCTACCAACCACGAAAACATCAGCTCGCACAGTTCGGCGAAATTGGTAAGAAACCTGTAACATTTACTCTGAAATAATTAAGAGTGTGACGGGGCGGCGAATGGGACCGGACCCCACCCCACAAGGTCGACAGTTGACAAGAAATGTTGTTAATCTCCTAATTTTTAAGCTGTTTTATTAATTTCACAGCTGTATGCGCTAATACAGTAGTACCCCATTTTTAAATAGAGGTCTAAAAACAAATTTATTACACAGAATATGCGTGTACGTTTGAAATATGAAATATAGGAAATTCAAGTAAGTCAATAAGTATCTTATAAACAATGTTGCAATAGCGCTTATTACTTCCATATTCCTTAAGGAAATGGAAGTACTGTATGGTGATGGCAAAAAAAATCGTGTTCGAGATTATTGCAGATTCTGATTGTACTACACTCAAAACATGAAAAAAAGTCGTTTTTCGAAAAGTGTCTGTGTGTGTGTCTGTCTGTCTATCTGTGTGTAGATTTTTAAACGATAACTGCCGCAATTCAAACAGAATCAAATAATTTTGTGCGTACAGCTCTGATTTGTAGAGTACTCACGACCTATTGTTTTTGGTGAAGATCGGTTGAGGGAAAGGGGTAGTTTACCAGCAACGGTTTTTTTTCAAGGATAATTTTTTTTTTTGGCAAACGATAACTGCCGCAAATTCAAACAGAATCAAATAATTTTTTGCGTACAGCTCTGATTTGTAGAGTACTCACGACCTATTGTTCTTGGTGAAGATCGGTTGAGGGAAATGGGTAGTTTACCAGCAACAATTTTTTTTATCAAGGATAATTTTTTTTTTGGCAAACGATAACAGCCGCAAATTCAAACAGAATCAAATAATGTTTCGTATACAGTCCTGAAATATGGAGTTCTCAAGACCTGTTGTTTTTGGTGAAGATCGGTTAAGAGAAAGTGGTAGTTTACCAGCAACGTTTTAACAAGGGTATTTTCTATGGCAAACGATAACAGCCGCAAATTCAAACAGAATCAAAAGATTGTTTGCATACAGCCCTAAATTGCAGAGTTCTCAAGACCTATTGTTTTTGGTGAAGATCGGTTAAGGGAAAGGGGTAGTTTACCTGCAGCATTTTTTTATCAAGGGTTTTTTCTATGGCAAACGGTAACAGCCGCAAATTCAAACAGAATCAAATAATTTTTTGTATACAGTCCTGATTTGTAGAGTACTCAAGACCTTTTGTTTTTGGTGAAGATCGGTTAAGGGGAAGAGGTAGTTTACCTACAACGTTTTTTATCAAGGGTAATTTTCTATGACGAACGATAACTGCCGCATATTCAAACAGAATCAAATAATGTTTTGCATACGTCACTGAATTGTAGAGAACTCAAGGCCTTTTGATTTTGGTGAAGATCGGTTAAGGGTAGTTTACCTGCAATCTTTTACGTTTTAACAAGAGTAAAGTACTTGAAAATTCATTTAAACTTTTTCAAACAATGTTAATTGTTAAAAATAAAATAATTTTGTTGTCAGGCAATAAAATTATAATTTTTTCATTTTAATGTAAATCATGTATAAGAGAAAATATATCGTGGGTGGCAGGCAAGCATATCTCACTTATGTACTGTTTACGTTTCCATTTTATTATTATGACTACCGCAATAAAAAGGCAGGGAAGACACACACACACACACACACACACACACACACAAAATTCGCGTTATTTCTGGCCTCATTCATGTTTATTTTCTTACATTTGCACGCTTTTTAAGTGGAAAGTGTCGAAACCCATACCAACATAACGCGTGCAAGACGAAAAAGTGTTCAGCGTGGATAGCGATTTGCTTCCTGTGGATCGTTGGGCAGTGTAACTGCACGTGTTTACAGAGGAACGACTCATAGACAGACTTTTCGTCTTTAGGGAATGAACTCTCTGCAAGATGCTGAGAGTCCATGAGTGACTTCGGAGCGCTCCTTCTTTTCCGCGTGTTTGTTCTGTGAAACGTACACTGTAGATTCGCAGCTTTACTCTAAGCAACGCTCAATAGGAAATGTTGAAAATTTTTGTCCACGGTGTACCCTCATACACACTAAACCTGCTCTGATGTTTTAATTACGGACGTCATAATATTAAAACTTTGGAAACTTGAGCACTACTTAATGGAGATCAATCATTAACTTATACAAGCCATTAATTTTATGCATATTTTTTATATATATGTGTACAACGTTATCGGCAACAAAGAAGTAGTTTTTGTTAAAATTCCTTCCCGGGATATTTGGCCGTAGTCCAATGTTTTCTACAAAACCAGACGTTTCGGCAATGCCATCGACTTCCGTCATCAGTGAAAATCGAGTGCGATAACGTGAGGTGGTATACGTTAGTGACCACAGTACTGTGGTTAAGGCTGAAGCAGTAAGTAGAAAGAAGTAGTTTCTATGGTAATATTTCATTTCGAAAATGATTTTAAATATAAATCTTAGAATATGGAAGTCATGTATGCTTCTCCATACCGATATTTTTTATTGTGTTGTTACTTTAATGGGACTGAATTCAGTATGTTATTACACGTTTTTAATCCATTTTAAAGACTCAAATATTGATTAGTTTTAACTTGCTTTCTTTTGTATGAAGCCGACTCGACCCCCCCCCCTCAGACCAAATTCTAGATTCGCTACTGAGTACATGTCCGTGAATACAGCGGTGAGTCCCATTACTTCGAAAGTGTTTATGCACGTGAGTTTAAACTCGGCAGTGCCCCATTTTTCTCTATTCCCCGTTACACGTCCCCATATCTCCATGAAACTGTGGAGTAGGCCTAAATTGTCTAAGTTATGCCTTTTGACATGACACAATGAAAACGGAAAAAACAAATAACGGCGCATAAGAACTGGGTGTAGGAAAGAAGCTGGTGTGACCAATCTGGAAGAAAGAACGTCTCAGGATAAACTACATGTGGCACCAACAGACTATAGGCCACACTCGAATCTAAAGACCGTATGCTGAGGAAGCAACATCCAGAATCTGCTAAAACCACCGCGGATGCGCTGTCGTCCAGGTTCGGGCAATCGCTGGCCTTGGCGCGAAAGCCGCCGGTCTCAACCCCGACACCCCACCAAAAGCGGCTGGCAACTCAGCTGCCACGATCTAACGTCAGAACGGCGCTAGTCTAATAATCCAGGGGAAACCATAGACCCGCTGCCTCAAACCATGCGGCTCCCAGCGGTTGAACTACAAAATTAAAGAAAATCGTTACGCCTTTCGCGTCTTGCACCTTACTCCGTCCAGGGAGGACCCGCTAGTTGACCTCTTCTGCCACAAACACGTGTCCCTTAGTATCAGAAGAAACAGTCTCTAATTCGGTTGCATGCTTTCAATTTTTTCATGTTTTTTTTTAGTTTTTGCATGTCTTTTTAATTTTTGGCTTTATTCCTTATTTTGTATATTCCAACGTGTTACCTTTAGGGGGTCTCATTACAAGTAAGTATCGCAATAACTTCATTTGTTGATCTGTTATCTGTTACATAGAGGTTCTCGAACTGTAGATGATATAAAAAATGCTTTGCTCTTTGGTATTTGATGTTCATACAAATCGTTTGGCGAAAAATGATTTCGACGGTTACTAAAGAAACGTGATTTGTATTTACGTGGTTTGTAGTCAGTAAACAAGCTTTCAAAAATGAAAACATCTGAACAAGACGTGGATTATTTATAAACTTTACGGATTTATTGAACTTTCTAGAAAAACCACATCGCTGCATCCAACATATTGTTCAGTTAAAAATAAATTCGGTACGAGGATGATAGAACTCATGACTTATAATAATCCTGTACGGCGAGTCTCGAACTCATGAGTCAGAGACGGGACGCAGTTTGGGACACGTGTTATGTTACAGTCACAAATACATGGGAGTCAGTCGGACTTGGATGTAACTCTTTTGATGCATGTATCTGTTGACTAATCTTACAGCAATCATTACAGAGATAGTTTGTTCAGTTTTTGGAGTAAGGATAGGACACAGTTACTGTTTTTGTTCATTACGACCTAAGCTGGAGTACACTATAAACATTTTTCACTTCCGTACTCTTATTACTTCTAATCATAGAATTTCCAGTGATTACGTAGAAGGCTGCATATACAAATATCACATCGATCTTTGTTGAAGTTTTTGCAGAGATCTATAGCCGTAATTTAATTTTCAGAATTTTTTACCATAATCCATAACTGCTACATTCTTGTGAAAGATGTTTGCTGTTTATAGCAAACAGCATTTTTATTTGTTATTTCCACTTATAGTCGACTTAATGAAGCATTTTAGTAGACAATGTTTAGAACTGTTTGTAACAGAACAAACCGACATGAAACCTTTCGTACTATCTTCTACATAGTGTCCAGCACATTGAAAGTTATAAAAAGTTTTTGTTGGTCTCCCCACTAGGTGGTTTCAGCCCTCCACATAGGTGGGAACTAGAAAAAATAAATGACACCTGCAGTTAATAGATCTTTAAATTTTAAGAAAAAAAATTATAGCCTATGTGGTATGTGTATAGCCTATTGATGAAAACCAATGGTTTTTGAGTTTTGCGTTTGTGAATTAAACAATAATTTTATTTTCACACCCTAAAATCGTTACCTCGTAAAACCTTCCGTTGTGTAACTTAAGAAATATTAAATTTGTCAAAACGTTATACATTAATTTTGATTAAAATTAACTCCCGGGCTGTTTGGCCGTGGTCCAAAGTTTATGAAAAAATAACGCTAACGAGTCAACGCTAACGAGTCAACGCTAACGTGGGATGATATACGTTAGCACTACGGTACTGTGTTAACTCGTTTTTACTGAAGATGGCAGTCAGTGGCACTGCCGAAACGTCTGGTTTTGTCACAAACTTTGAATCAAAAACTTTAATTTCTCTAGAACTAACATATTGTAATATACGAGTGTTTAACATGGTGGCTCAGTTTTTTTTTTCACTTAAAAAGGGGGGGGGAATTACTTTGAATAATTAGAAAACCATAGGACTAATAAAAATACTACTCATATGTTAGATTAAACGTTGATAAATGTCCTTTTATAGAAATTCTGTTTTATTGTAATAGCAGTAAAAATAACATGCGTTCTTCATACATTTCTATGAAAATTGGCAATTTTCATGCTATCATTTTCTGCTTATCAGGTGTCAGTATTCTATTATTTTGAACACATTTAAATTTTGCAATAGATTTAAAAAAAGTCACTTCTCAAAATATTAGACTTTGAATGTTAGCTTAATTTAGTGATGTAATTGAAAAATTTCCTACTTCTTATATAACCAAACAAATACTAAATTTAGCAAAACCAGGTAAACATACTACATAAAACTTATTAAAAACTAAATTCATTTTTAAGTTTTTGAAGGAAAAATACTTTCTGGGATATGATTGTTTGAAGGTGTTGGTAAACTTACCTGAATCTATAAATACACAGATGACCACTGAAATGATGCAATGAAAAGTCTTATACATTAAGCCACCTATAAAATTATAAAACTTTATGTAAAAATTTAGGCTTTAGTTATTTTGTTCATTGATTTGACTTCCATTTAATTATCTTTTTCTTGACTTTTCTTGACATTTGACCATCACAAGAAAAGTGAATTTACAAAGTATGAACTTCGTTCATTTCACCAACCCCTTAAATTGGCCACTTTGATTTCCTTGTGTTTTATAATGTTTTTGACATCACCTTCTTAATCGGTGTCCTGATAAACTTAAGTTTACATTTTTTCAACATCTCATTTCAAATAGCTTCCTACAATAGACACTTCTAGCAATTAAGGATGATTTCAACCCCATTGTGCCTAAAGTAGTAATGACATTTTTACCACTGTGCTTTTTTGCTTAAGATTAATGTTCAAATATAATTTTAAAAAAATTCAAAAAATTTCACGCATTCACGCATGCATTTAAGTAAGCATCTTGCTTCTATATGTTTGTAATAATTCGATTAATGTCACACGCGCGTGTGCATATGCGTGTTGGCTCACTATAGCTATACTAAGCCTTTTTATATGGCTTTATTATTTTGTTTTAAGGATGAAGACAAAAAAAATATGTATTGACCCACATTCCAGAGGAGGGCGAATGCTAAGTATGGTAGGCTTACGCACTTCGAATTCACCTGGAAAAGGTTAGTGAAACGACTTTTAATACGCTTTTTATACACACCTTAAAGTACTAGTTTACTTTAATATTACATCTTTACATTCGTCCTAATCATAGTTCTTATGCAGTAATCTCAAAATATGTAATATTGGATTAATTTACACATCCTTATAATGTCACAAATTTCTGCTTTT
Organism: Magicicada septendecula; assembly: GCA_034769895.1. Lineage (NCBI taxonomy): Eukaryota > Metazoa > Arthropoda > Insecta > Hemiptera > Cicadidae > Magicicada > Magicicada septendecula. Next base: position 417,670,729 of record CM068369.1, read on the forward strand.
TGAGAAAGCGAAAGCTTTTTCAATTACTCACATAGGCGCTACGGCTAAATTATTATTACAGTGAGCTTCCAGAATTATAATAGTGATCTACTTTTTTTTAATTGTGTAATCCGTAATGTCTAATTTTTTAGTCTTCTATAAGTAGGAATATTTTAAATATAATTTTTAATAAGCACGTATTGGGCAGGTATTTATTTAAATTTCTGTGCTTAAATAGCACCTAATTTTATAGTGGTGTCTAAAAAATTACGTCTTTGCATGGGACACACTTGAAAAAGTGATTTCGGAATTTTGGAATAAGGGGTAAGGTTGCAATTACTTGTAGACTGAATTCCGTGTAGGATAAAAAGAGAAATACCCTTTTTTTAAATGGGTTCCACAATTTTAGATTGATTTATAAGTTAAATAAGGTATTATTATTTGTAGTTGTGGTACCTGTTTACACTATCAACACATTTTTTTGCTCTAGATTAGACTCATAGTTTTAGTGAGTACTTAAACTATTGTTTATTCACACTTGCAAGAGCCGGACTTGATCAGTAAAATAAGGCCTTTTTGTGTACTGTCCTATCTGATGCCTACAGAAAGCAATATTGTAATTACTCAAAATATAAAGCCACACGCTGTAAGTGTATAAACAACTTCAGGTGAAGGCAAAAAAGTACTGACTGTAATGTCTGCAATTATAAAAATGTGACACACTTTGCGTAACTGTGTCACCTTGAAGTAACCAAAACATACGGTTTCGGCGCGAAAGTATGGTGCGTCTAGGAACGCGGGAGAATCCTTAAGCGATTTGTTAAGTAATTTCATCTGCCCATTAAACATCACGGCAGTTGTAGTACTACTCAGTAATTGTCACATCAAATTAACATGCAAAACGAATAAAATTTTATCCAAACATAATTTTTTACAAAAACACCAATTCCAATTAACTAATTTGTTAAACGTTAACAATTTGTTCCTTAACTAATACCAGTCTTATGCTTGCAACAGAAATTATCTTAATGATAAGTTATGATAACAGAAAAACAAACATGATTAGAATTAATATTTTTCGTGTCTTTGCAGTTCCTTGTGTAATGAAAGCTCAAAAAAACCCTCTTACAGCAACTAAAAACACAAAAGCAACCAGTTTCTCGTACGCGGATGAAAATGTAAGTGTAATTTTTTTGTTATTTTATTATAACTATAATTTATTGAAACGTCTGCTGTTTGACATTGCATTGTAATTTAATATAAAGTAGACAGTAATGATAGAATTTAGGGTTTGGCTGCTGGCTTGCACTATAGCGACGTGTTCCGATAGTCTTATTTTATCAATTTCCTGAGTTTTAGGTTTGCGCTAGTAGGCCTAATTACAGCGGCTTTTCAACAACTAAACCATATACCTAGTGTTGTGTGTTTATTTTAATTTCTTATTTATTTTCTGGATTCATTAATATAAAATTAAATTTCACAAATACTGAATAAAAAGCTCATGAAATTAAAAGAAAAACAAATTCCTTAACTGATTCTTAAGCGGTTTATATGGTTGGTGTAAAAACTACATTATTGAGTTTTACTGGTGTTGGTTCAACACTTTAGTGACAGTAAAATTTTGTTGAAAATTGAATATAATATTTACTGCTGTACTAGGTACACAAGATTTTAGTTCAACTGGTAAATGTATTATTTATTTAGTAATCGTAGTAGGTATTTGTGTTACAAATATTTTGTATTTTGTCTTACAACTAATAATGATGACCTGAAAAATAAGCCCATATGGAGAAGGAATTAAACTTTTTACTTTCATGGAAAGTACATTTGATCCATCAGCGTAAGCGCAAGCATATACCCAAGTTAAATTAACATCTAGAGTTAAGTTAATTTAAAAAGTATAAGAAATTTGCAGCTTTCTACAACTTTAATTTGAAAATGGATTCTTTAATAAATGCTCAAAATAGGTTATTATTACTATAAAAATAAATACATATAATTACATAATTAATAATAATTGTAATATGAACTAATTATAATTATATATAATATTATAATTAGAATTAACATTATAATTGTAATATATTATGAATTATATAAGTATATAAATTATTTAATGCTGTCTTTAAAAACTTGAAATAATAATAGGCCTACTCATGAAATTATGTCTGCACTGCATACGTAATATGTAATCCAACCACAAAAGCCCCTTACTTAATGACTAAAAAAAAACAATAATGTAGTAATACTTGGCTATAGGCCTACTTTCTTTAACTTTACAGCAAACAGCAATAACAAGACTAACTTAAACTTGTAATTATTTAAGTTAGAGTGTGATAATTTTAACAGTTTTAACAATTTAACAATCTTTTATATTGAAGCGTCTACCAGAAGAATAGTAATGTAATTTAGCATACATTATAAAAAATGTCATAAATAAAATTGGGTTAGATATCTTATATGTGAAGAGAAACCAGTCTTCATCGAATTATTACATAACTACTAACGTCAAATTGAAAACAGTTTATATTATGAAGAGCTATTTAGTTAATTTTAATGTTACTTTATAATTATATGTATCGAATTTATTTACTAAGATTGACGTTTGTTTGAAATAAGGTATTAACATTTTTTTTTAAATTAAAGAAGAAATTTCAATTGTCTTATATTTCGTACATTAGGCCTACGTCTAAATTTTTATTCGTGGTTAGCTAATAAAAAGGTTACAATCGCATATGTTTTTGTTGCTTTTCTTCTAATTACGAATTGATAAACCTGGTTGTAACTTGTGTATTAATTGGTAACAAAATAATTGTTTTCATTTGTTGATTTTCACAAAACTTTTTTTTAATTTGTTTTTTATTAAAGATAGACAAATAAAGCCTTGCAACTGTAAAATTAGTCATTTAGATATAATCTGTGAGTTGAAACACATAAATCTTTAAAATGCGTATTCTCATGATGTTTTTTGCAGCATGCAAAACGGCAGCCATCCGATCACCACTCAGAAGTTCCACACATCATAGAGCATGATATATCTAAGCATGCAACTCCCAAGAAAGTCAGTTACAACAATGAATTGGCGAGCATTTCAAATCCATCATTATATAATCGCCCATCAGTGATCGTCTACGCAAAACGTTGTCAGGAAAAGAAAACCCGCATTTCAAATTTAAGTCCAAAGTGTTTATTTCCTAATAGAATTTCAGATGTAGAAGTCAATAATAACGAAAATAAGACACATGAAACCATAGATGCAGCGTGTAATAATACAGCGCCACAACATACACAAAACCAAAGGAAAAAAAGAAGGTATGATCGATATAATTTTTGTATATTTTGTGAAAAAATTGTTCTTAAATTGCGCAGACATTTAATGAATAATCATAAAAATGAACAAGTTATAGCTGAATATATAGCTTTGTTTGAATCCTGTCCTGAGGAGTCAAAGGACAGGAGAAAAAGAATTATGGCTGATTTAACGCTTAAAAAAAATTATAAGTATAATAAATCACTTTTAAACAATTCACTTTCTGACAAACTGCCATGTAGTAGCTATTTGCCAGTGAAGAGGCCACCAAAGAATAAAGAATATATAATAAATCACTTTTAAACAATTCACTTTCTGACAAAGTGCCATGTAGTAGCTATTTGCCAGTGAAGAGGCCACCAAAGAATAAAGAATATATGCCTTCCGATTGCATTACTTGTACAGTATGTATGGGGCTAATTGTGAAAAAAACACTTTTACCAGCACGCGTCACAATGCAAGAAAAAATATGATGAAAACGCAGCTATTCATTCAAGTAATGAGGGAGAAGACAATGATGTAGAAAACTGCAATAGCAAACAACCTATTATTGAAAGACGAACGTGTTATATTAAAGAGTATGGACTTCAGTATTATCCAAACACTAAAGATGCTTCAAAAGGTATGCAAGTAAACATTCTAAAAATTTTGAGAAAAGATGACTTAGGACAAAAATCGATGACTGATCGTCTGCTACTGTCTGTAGTATCTGATTTTTATTCAAGCCACCTCGCCTTCAAGGACAGGACTCATGTTACTAGAACGCTTAGAGATGGAGCCAGATTACTGGCTAAAATTCAGGATATGGATCCAGACATACAAGAGTTGAAGGACATTTTTGATCCTAATAAAATTGATGTTGTGGTAGATGCATGCCAAACTTTGTGCAATTTAAAAGATAATGGCAATGACTCGACACGTATGAACAAAAATGTAATTGTGGGAATGAATGGAAGACTGTCATGGATACTTGAGGAAGGAAGTAAAAAATTCATAGATGATATTGTTTGTAACCCAAATCTTACAGAGGAAAACAAAATCTTAAAAAAGCGAAAGGTAAAAGACTTCCAAAGTTGCCTGAGGAGGCGTTGGAAATATTCTATTTCCACTAACGTAGAAGTAATGAGAAGGAGAAGTAAGATATTCAAACCTATAATTATGCCTTCGGATAAAGACATTTTGAAATTTGCAAGTATGCTCAGAAATATGGAAACTGAATATCAACAAAAGGTTGAGAAAGAAGTAACAATGTTGAATTATGAAACGCTGTGCAAAGTTAATATCTGCCACATATTGACATTAAATAGGCGACGACCTTTTGAAGCAACACATTCAGAAATTGAATTTTATATGAGGAAGGAAAGTGATACTAACCACTACTCTCCAGATGTGCTAAAAACGTTAGTCGAAGAAGAAAAAGTATCACTAGGCGAATTAACGTTATATGTTGTGCCGGCGAAAGGAAATGAGGATATGCTACAATACTTCTTACTCGCATAAGGGGGGACAAAGTTACTCACGTCCGCAGCATCCTTAAGCTGTACGTGTCCCCTGGGTGGTGCTAAATGAGTAACAGTGCTGGCAGATCTGACATCCGAAACCAAAATATGAAAAAAAGAGTTACAAACAAAATTGTCCTTATGAGGGCAAAACAGACAGTGACAACTCTGAACATTCTCCAGTGGAATGCAGGAGGCCTTTCTTCTACAAAAATGACAGAACTAAAAAAGATAGTTAACCAAAATAAAGTGGATATTCTTATAATTAACGAAGCCAACATCACGGCAGAAAACACCCAATATTACAACATCCCATACTACACAGCATACACACTCTTCAAGGCAAGACAAATAGCTAGTGGAATACTTGTATCAGTCAGAAATTCACTAAAATCAGAATTCAAGACCATAAAAGGAATGAATGCTCATGATACCGCAGAAATAGTGAGGTTGGCAACTTGAGAAGGAGCTAAGAAATTTACAATATATCGGTTCATATACAGCCCGCCTGGAAACAAAAACTTGTGCCTGGATATACTTAACATCTCCCCAGCCACTATCATAGTAGGAGACTTTAACGCCGCCTCCCCGAATTGGGAATACAAATATTATAACCAAGCAGGAAGAACTGTTGAAGAATTTCTCAACAGCCATAACTTGGAACTGTTGTACAAAAAAGAAGATAAAAAGACATTTCTACATTATACAGGAGAATCCACAAACCCTGACCTTGCTATGGTATCTTCTGATCTCTACGATAACAGTAAAAAACAAATACTGGAAGACTTAGGAGGAAACCATCGAGCTCTCCTACTATCTATCTCGCTAAAGGTTCCTAATGGAAAACCAATCACCCGTACCACATGGAACTTCAAGAAGGCCGATTGGAAGAAGTTTCAAGAACAGGTGGAGACTAAATCAAGTTCAATTAAAAGAGAAGAAACACCCCATTTAGTTCTCAGAAATCTGTGCAACTACATCCAACAGAGTGCAAAGAACAATATCCCCAGAGGGAAACAGTACAATTACAAACCCTTTTGGACGAGTGAACTAGCCCAACAAAAACAGATCAGAGACCAAGCTAGAAAGAAAACCGAAAAAACAAAAATACAGGAAGATTTCAAAATGTGGAGAAGAGAAAGTACCAAAACGAAGCAGCAAGTGGCGAAGGCAAAAAGAGATTCTTGGAGCAAATTCTTAAAAACATTGAATTATAGAACAGATGGAGGAAAGGCACATAAATTTGTAAGTAGACTAAACAACAAACATCCAGAAAACCAATCCCAACCATTTAAAATCCAAAACAAGGAGATTACAGATGACAATAAAATAGCAAATTACTTTAACACCCACTTTTGAAATGCCCATAAACTGTCACACAAACTTAAAAAACAAGAAAAACACATCAAAACAAACATCAGGTACAAAACAACAAATAACAACGATGGACTGAGGCAGATTTTCACCCAAGATTTTACAGAAGAGGAGTTGAAAGTGCAGTAAGATCTTACAGAAGATCAGTAACACCAAGAAGAGAAAACAACCGGGACCAGACAACACATTCGCAGAATTTATTCATAATTTAGGATCAAAAGCCCTTACGACATTACTATTGGTATATAATAAACTTTGGAACTCCAGAGATAGCCTGCCTGATGAATGGAGGAAATCAATAATAGTCCCCATATTAAAACCTGGCAAACCAACAAACATTCTAAGTTCATACAGACCTATAGCATTAACATCTGTACTAGCAAAAATCCAGGAGAGAATGATCTCAGCCAGACTGTGCTGGTATCTAGAAAACCAAAATCTGCTTACAGAAGAACAAGCAGGCTTCCGTCAAAATCGCTCTACAACATACCAACTGATAAAACTCTCTCAAGAGATAAAAGCAGCATTTAATCGAAAGGAAAGCACCCTGGCAGTGTTCGTCGATTTTAGTGGAGCATACGATTCCGTGTGGAGAACTAGACTCATTGAAAAACTAAAAGATATCAATATAGAGGGAAACATGCTGTCTTGGCTTTCAAGATTTCTGGACCAGAGATGGGCCAGAGTCAAATTCGGTGAATCCTTCTCCAAATACAAACAGACAAAAGTAGGTCTACCCCAAGGAGCAGTACTGAGCACCACACTCTTCAATGTTTTCATAAATGACCTCTCAAAGATTTTAAAAGATAAAAATGTCAAAATGGGAATATTCGCTGATGACGTAGTCATTTGGACCTCAGCCAAAAACAATGCCAAGCAGCAGAATATATTAGAACAAAGAATGAACGAAACCTTGGACTCCTTGCACAACTGGGCCTCTGAGAACAACATGAAAATTAACATCTCAAAGACTGCTTACCAATTTTTCACGATGCGCCATAAAAATGACAACTTCAACTTGAAGATCAACAACCTAAACCTTCCCAAAAGCGAATGTACAAAATACTTAGGTGTACACATGGATAACAAACTATCTTGGAGGGACCATGTGACAAACACAGCAAATAAAGTCAACCAAAAACTGAAACTTATAAAGCGTATTGCTGGAGCTACCTGGGGGTGTACGCAGGACACTCTGAATACCACATACAGAACCTATATAAAACCAGTCGTGACATATGGAAGTGGATACTTGTAACAGCCAGCAGCTCTAATCTGAAGACATTGGAAACAACACAAAACAGTGCCCTACGGCTGATTAGCGGAGGTGTGAAGACCACACCTGCCCTTTCTCTTCAGTTGTACACAGGCCACTTACCGATCACTTCAGAAATAAACCAACAAGCTGCCATCTCTCTGGACAAAATAAAAGCCTTACCACAGGCAAAATGGGCAAAAAATAGCCAAGACGGGACACATCTGAAGACCCAGACATTACCAGTTAATACTGCCAACAAGTACTTGACACTGCTGGGCATCACAACTGAAATAGAACCTTTTTGCCCAAAAATTAAACCTACAGAATACCAAACAATCAACACCAATCTCTCTCTTCTGTCTGATATGAAAAAGCAAGATGCACCTTCCACAATCTTGCACCAAATGGCACTAGCAACCATTAATGAAAGATATCCCCAGGATGAATACCTTAGAATCTATACAGACGGATCGCTCATAGGAAAACATGGAAAGGCTGGCGCAGGAGTACATTGTAAACTGTTCTCCCACTACATTTCAGTGGGAGAAAATAAAACCAGTTTTGATGGAGAAATAAAGGCAATACATATGGCATTACAACAACTCTTACTCAGACCACTAACTTTTAAAAAAGCCGTTTTTCTTGTTGACTCCAAGTCTGCAATCCAGTCTATCGCATCAAACAGACAGCCTATAGATGACACTGTAAAAGAAACAGGATGCAATAAACCTTCTCAGTAAACAAGGGAAAACAATAATTCTCCAGTGGATCCCCTCACATGTAGGAATAAGTGGGAATGAAACAGCCGACCTGCTAGCTAAAAAGGGTACAACATTGCAAGGGAGAAAAACACTACACAGCACAAGAACAATTAAAAGACTTGTTAAAAACAAAACACAAGAGATGTTCACCAATGAGGCCAGCCTTGCGTCTAGTGGTAAACGGTGGAAAAACATTGGAAACACTTGGGACAAAAACAAAAATATACCCAGAAACCAAGCAGTAGCGAACTTCAGACTCAATACTGGTCACGACTGCCTTGCTGAACACCTCCATCGTATTAAGATCTACAAATCCCACCACTGCACAATTTGTAAGCAGCTGAATACAGTGATGAACAGAGACCATCTTCTTGTGTGTTCGGGATTGGACCACTCTTATCAAGAGACAGGGAATCTATCAAGACTCTATTCGGATGCCAGAAGACAAATGGAATGATTCAATGTCCTGCCATGCCATTAGAAAACAACAACTTCTTACTCGCTCTATGGAAAAGAGCATTGATGTAATTATAGAATGTCGCAAAACCCTGAAAATTACGAAGTGTATATATTTGTTTGCGAGACCGGGTTTAAATACCCCATTTGATGGTTCGAAAGTAATGAGGGAGATGAAATTACTTTGTCCGAACTTAACAAAACCCGAGTATTTAACTGCGACTGGATTTGCGCCATCATGTAGCTACAATGGCGCATGTAAAAAGTCCTGCACTGTCTAAGAAAGTCAGTAAATTTATGTGCCATACACAGTCTGTCCACGATAAAAATTACGTGACTCCATTAGCGTTTGTAAATCGTGGCGTCGTGGAGAATTACTTAGCCAAACTAGAAGAGACAACGCTTTTCCCAAAAGAACCTATAGAAAATCCAGTAAACGAACGTCACATACACATACCAGACGAAGAAGAAGAAATTTCCGATGACGACGGATCAAAAGCACATAAAAGAAGAAGGCGGTGGACAGAAGAGGAAAAACATAGTTATATCAGAATTCTCTGAATACATAAAAAAAGGTATTAACCCGGGCACAAAAAGGGGCAAAACGTTGATTGACAAAAGAAATCCTGTTAGAAGGATGTACCCCTGCCCAGATTGATGCATTTGTTGACAACATAAATAAAAAAAAGTAAAGCTTCCATCCTCATTTTCTTATTTAAACAGGTATAACATTACATTAGAACATTAACATTAACATTACATTTTACAAAGTAGGCTGTATTTCTATACTGTAATGAAATTGGTTATTATTTCCGTTTAATTTAAAATCATATGACCACTCTTCCTACAAAAAACACATAATACAGTAACATGCAAGATTAATCATTTTTGTACATTAGTAAAGTTTATAATCCTCTTTGAGAAACTACCTACAGCACGGTTTTGTTATATAAAAAAATTAGTCTCTTCAACATTTGTTTTTCTTTATATTAATAGACTAACATTTAATTATGAAAAACCATAGTAGTGAGAATAATAACGAATATATGTACTTGACCTTACTCTTAATCACTTTCTCACACCTCCGTTAGTGTTCGAAAGTCGGAACCTGTAGTGCAAAAGTTGAATAAAGGGTATGATTTTAAATGTAGGAAAGAACGAAATCTGCAAATGTCGAATGTCCAAAAGTAGAGGGCGTATATGATTTTTTAAATGAACAATCTGCTTTTCTTATGTATTTATATTTTTGTGTTAGTATTTTTTGTATAGGGTTATTCTAATATAACTTGTATGTCATTTGTATTTTATCGTATTTTCTGTACATAATTTAATATATATAACACATTTTTTCTGCTTTCAGTATACTGCTTAGACTTTTGTTTTAAATGTTAGTTTTATAATCTTTGCATTGTTTGAATTGTTAAATTTTTTACGTGAAAGGTTTTATTAATATAACTTAATTTTAAATTTTTGCTTTGGATTATTGCAAAATGTAATTTACATACGTGATTTATATTTTTTGTTATTATCTGCACTTATCCTTTAATATATATTTAATTAGTTGCCCTTTTTATTTTAAGTTTTGATGTAATAGGCTATATAATTAAATTACGTTACTTCTGCAAGCAGTGGCGTAACTAGTAACAGCTGATTGTTGTCTACACGTTGTAAATAAATAGTCAGCTCTTTTCACTATTGCATTAATTTATAATGTTTATAATGTATTTATGTTAATAAATTAGTACTTTAAGTAAAAGTAGTAGTTTCATTTTAATTAATTCTTTTATTAGGAAATAATTATTTTTGGGTTTGTATATATTCATTTTGTGTTTGTATTTTCCCAAATATGTATTTTGTGATTATTTGTATCTTTTTGATTATGTATTTAATATATAAGATTTTTCCAAAATTTGATATTCACTAGTGTACATATCTGGTTTTCAAACTTTATTGTTTTACTCAAAATACTTTTTAATTTAAACATTTACTTTGTTTATTAAATTTTTTTAATGTAATACTACTTTAATAAAAAGTATAATATATTATCTTGTTGTTTAATTATTTTCCATCTGTTTCACCACTCACAGCACTAAAACCTTTGGAAGTAGCCCTAAAAAGTTAAAAGACCTACGAGCCATTCCACATCAAATCAACGCAGGGTATAAACCTGACCATCTCAGAATTTGATGAAATTTGGTATATAGGTAGTTCTCATGGAGATTAATAAAAATACAATTTTTTTTTCAAATATCTCAAACGGTTTAGAAATTACGGTTATGTAAAGTTTTCAAAAAACGGCCAAAAACGCACGTCCGACATATTTTGAAATCACCACAGCTGCTCTCCTAATTGAGCTAGAGAGATGGGAGTGGTGTTATTTTACTCAGTTTTTCATGCAGTTTTCAATGATATACATCACAACATACCTTTTCATATAACGTTTTTTTTGTAAACACAAAATCAAAATTTTAATTTAATTTTCTCAAAAAGTGCATTTTTGAAAATTTTTTAAAAATTCCTACAAATAGTTTAGACCTTTGGTAAGTGATTCTCGAAATTTCAAAGTGGGAGGGTATTGGGTTCATAGTTAAATAATAATTTAAAAAAAGAGCGTTTTATAAAACTGATAGTAGGCCTAGATATTAAAACATATTTCATTACTATATTAAATTATTTATACACTTTACATTAAATCTTTAACACTTACATCTTTAGCAAAATTTTATGTAGAACTTGATGATAGAGCTTGTGAAGTTGTTGTGGCTTCTTCAGGTGTTATTACATAAATCCTTCCAGTAAGGAGTTGTAGGATCAACTTTGCTAAGCACGTCTGTCAGTGATATCCACAATACGTCCGGCTTCCTTGGATATGAAAATGATGATGAAGGGCCAGCAGGATGTAGAAATGTCACTTTTAGTTCATCCTCTTCTTCATTCTTCTCCAACACATATGCCAGCCACCACTTTTGGTCATATACGGCCGTTATATAACCGCTTACTTCTGACATTTGTAGTTTTTCTGAGGATTTTTGGATGATCACTGTTCCTTCTGTTGTATCTTCAGAGAATATTTTTACACAAATCTTTGATACGCTTGAATGAACAGGTATATAAGCATGATACTGTTGAGTTCCCTTAATAGTTACTGCTTGGCTGAAACGGTCATTCAGAAATGTTTCGGACTCAACATACTCATCTTGTGTGGAGAAGGTGAAATTAATTCCAGATAAATTTTCAACTGCCCATTCATAAAGTTGGATAGGTGTTAAAATTTGGTTGTCATAAGGACGTTGCAGGCTTGCTCTTGCAGCAAGTCTCTTGACTGAGCCCCCAACCCCATCACATGGTCCTTTCCCATGTGCAGTTGCGGAAAAATGCCATTCAGCCTCTACACCAAAGTCTTGCTTGTGATAACATAAATTGATAAAATTTTTCTTATTTTTATATTGTGCAGCACACCCATCTGAGAAATAAAAAATCTTTTTTGGCACTGTTTGAAACTTTGTTGTCATGAACTCGACAAGTTTTTTTTGGAATGTATACACAGAAACAGTGTTATGCTCTAAACAAGGTGAAATTACAACAAAACTTGAGTGTTTAATTGTATCATCTTCTCTGTAATAAATCACAAAAGGGTGTATTGTCACATGTTCGCTTGCCCAGTGATAACTTTGAGCTTCGTCCTGAACGACAATGTTATAGTTTTCAGAGAAATCTAAGTTTACTACAAACTCTGACTCTTTTAAATTTTCTTTTTTGTCATTAATGAATGAAGACTGCTGCTTTGCAATAAAATCATGTTTGATTAAGAGAGTCAGTTTGTCACAAAAAACATTTATAAAATCTTCATTAGATTTCTGTAAAGTTTCAAGGTTGCAACGATCAACAGACACCCACTGACGATAGGTGACATTTTCTATAAGATTTTCTTTAAAAGCCTCTTCAATGATTTTGCGAATTGGGGCAACGCCAGGGCATTCTCTACATTCACTCATATAGCAATTAATGTTTGGTGAATTACACAGCATTTTTGCCAAACAGTGTTTATATGTATTTAGTTGTCTATTTGTCAAAGCTCCTAATTTTGTATTTTCTATCATTAACTTTACGTTCTGGTGAATTGTGCATACACAAACTGCATGTGTGCCACTTTGGCCTGCCAATATGCAATGCTTTGGTCGAAGTTCAGCAAATTTTGAAAAACCTATTGTAATATCTGAGAATTTTTCCTTAAACAATGAGTAAGCCTCCTTAAGATTACACAAAATTAGTCGTTTTTACATTTTTGTTTTAATTCCATTCGAGTCAACTACAGTCATACAGTCCTTAATACCGGGCATTATTCTGCTGATTTCATCATTTTCATAAAATGACTTAACAGTATCAACAATAGCTTTATTATAAAGTAAATTATAAAAACTATTTCTCATTTAATTTTGAAAAACTTACTGAGTAAATAATAAGACTAAAATGACTAAATTGTGGACATAATTTGTCTTAAAGGCAGCCCCCCTTGGCACAGAATTATGGTAATAATCACCATTGTAATACATTATGTAAAGGTACATAGTATTAAAATTACGCATCAGTTTTATAAAACGCTCTTTTTTTAAATTATTATTTAACTATGAATCCATTAGCCTCCCACTTTGAAATTTCGAGAATCACTTACCAAAGGTTTAAACTATTTATAGGAATTTTTTTAAAATTTTCAAAAATGCTCTTTTTGAGAAAATTAAATTTAAAATTTTGATTTTGTGTTTACAAAAAAACTTTTTATGAAAAGGTATGTTGTGCTGTATATCAATGAAAACTGCATGAAAAAACTGAGTAAAATAACACCACTCCCATCTCTCTAGCTCAATTAGGAGAGCAGCTGTGGTGATTTCAAAATATGTCGGACGTGCGTTTTTGGCCGTTTTTTGAAAACTTTACATAGCCGTAATTTCTAAACCGTTTGAGATATTTGAAAAAAAATTTGTATTTTTATTAATCTCCATGAGGACTACCTAGATACCAAATTTCATCAAATTCTGAGATGGTCAGGTAAAATTTTTAATTTTAGCGCGTTGATTTGATACGGAATGACCCCTACATATAAAATACCTTCACCTTCAAATCGTCTAGGTGCGATTACTTAAATTAATACACGGTATGAATATACGAGGTGAGTAACCATCGAAATTATTAAAATACAACAGTTATTGAGTTGAATTTTTATTCTACCAAATAAGTAAAATCATACAATTGTGCCTTATTTACTTGAAATGAAATTTCCATTTTATTAACCTTTACATTGAAATGAACCTTTACCTTTATTTTGAACTTACAAACTTTTAAATACTAAAAGCTGATTTTTCTCTACACGCAAGATGTGGTTCTAAATTACTATACAGAGAATAATAGACATGTAACTGTGTAATTAAAATGAATATTTTGTTTTCGTAGTGTCCATCAATCAATGAATTTTAACGATGAAGGATTTGCGAGGACCGGTCAAAAAGTATAACACAAATTTTAAATTATTTCTGCCGACGTTTCAACAATATTTAATGGCATCATCATCCAAAAATTTAAACACCTAAACACTACATCTACTCAAAATTGGATGCAATAGTGTTGTGGAGAAACGTTTATGTTACTACGATGATAAAATATACGTACTATTATTTAAAAATAATAAAATGAATTAAAGTGGAACTCAAACAATATTTAAATTTACTCAAGATGGTATTAAAAGTGTACGTATTAAAAAAGTAAAAGAAACTTCTCTTCTTCTTTACGATTGGCAAATTACTTATCTCTCACAGACGTAGACTGAATTTCCTTTATACGACATAAAAACGGTAGAGCTCCACATTGCTTCATAGATTTAAAAATTTAGTTATTTCTTTACTCATTGTTCGAAAACGAATCAGCTAATTGAGCAGATTACAGGGAAAAAAATTTTTGGGTAAGATCATTTTCTTACGAAGTAAACAGGTGTTACAAATAGTTTACTCTTATACGCAAAAACGTAAACTCAGGCACGCTACGTAGCGTAAATAAATGTTGTCTAATATCTGACGCATGTGAATGCACCCAAAGGGCGCCTCTTTCAGTGTTTGTTGAATTGTTACAAACAGATTACTCAAGTATGAATGTGTAGTCTATACGAACACAACGAATGATAAACAAACAACGCACACTACCTTGGACAGGCACATGTACACTTCAACGTACACTGCGACAGCGGAAACCAGCTGCCAGCTGCGTTATCTCTGACGTCATAAGCCAGTGACGTCATTTGATCAACTCAGACTGGTGACCAACTCAGACCGTTACAGATGACGTCCAAAATCAACTTAATGTTGACAGACTGTAGAGTTTATAATTACCCGTACATCTTTATTTCACAAGAGTTGGTTGCACAATTAAACACTTGTTCCTACTGAACATTTATGTTCATACATTCCGTACCATGTTACACATTGCAGCTGTGTGTGTGTGTGTGTGTGTGTGTGTGTGTGTGTGTGCGCGCGCGCACGCACGTGTACAGTAGGAAACTGCAGTCTTCCATCTGCTGTAAAGGCACGTTTTCTGTAGTATTTCCCATATCGCTAACAATCAGTCAAGTTGTGTATGTATGCTGTACTTACGTGTGTGTGTGTGTGTGTGTGTGTGTGTGTGTGTGTGTGTGTGTGTGTGTGTGTGTGTGTGTGTGTGTGTGTGTGTGTGTGTGTGTGTGTGTGTGTGTGTGTGTGTGTGTGTGTGTGTGTGTGTGTGTGTGTGTGTGTGTGTTTAGAAAAATACTTTTACCAAAATGTATCTTACCAAGAATTAAAAAAGCGAGTTATAGTGGTTTTAAACTCAATGTATACTTCTTTACGCGAGTCCAATTAGAATTATATACAAAGCTGACTTTAGTTCTACTCAAATCCCAGTAAAACCAAAGATATTCTGTAAAACTTGTCTCGTACCAGCGACAAGTTGCAAAACTAGTGCTACCAGCTACTCAGCTGCAGCGAGTTTTTTCATATCCAGTAAACATGACACTTTTTTTTTGTTTAAACTGGAACTGCATAACTCAGAATAATCCACAGCAATTCATGACAATGAGCGTTCATTAAAGCAGTAACAATACAATATATATTTAATACTAAATTAGAATGCGTGCAGGTATGTTCCAAACTTCTACAGCATGTCTGTAGAATTCACTTATACAGATGAAACAACAAAAAGGAAAGAGTAATCCAAAAAGCGACAAGATATACATACAAACCGTGCATTATGTACCTTATACCTATAAACTCTCGCTACACACTGGAGAAAAATACTTGAAATTGCAAGAAATAATTATTGTAGCATTAAACAGTTTTGAAGAGCTACAATGGGAAGCATTAAGAAATAAGGTTTCGCAAAGATGTTTAGAATTATATTGTTTAAACAAAAAGTGAATTCCTGTTTTTGCCCTTGAATTATTAATTTTTCCTCTTCTGTGACGAACATATGTTTCTGTATTTAGTTAATTTTCAATATTTAACTTTAGTTTTGTATTAAAAAATAATAAGTAATTGAAGTTAGCAGTTTATAGTATTTTTTATTATTTGCAACACAACTTAAAAATTTTTCAGCCTGAGTCTACAAAACAGGTGTCACCCAGTCGATTAGAACCCATACTTGCATTATCAAAAATTTATCACTTGATTTAAGTATTCTGTAAAGTATGTTTTTCCCAAATAATTTTTTAATATTAATGAGAAATAAACTGATGTTTAAAAGTCCAGAGAAAAAATTTTAGAAATGAGGTTTGAAAAGTGTTTGTCTCATTTTCTCAAAATTACTTATGACTGATTTTACAAGTTTTGCAAGACAGAATTACAGGAATATATAGCCTATACTTACAGATATAGAAATATATACTTTTATAAATATATACACATACATATAACATATTATATAGTATTTATAGTATTATATAATATTGTTATATATTAAATAATCGGTTTCTGCTTTCAGGCTGAATAACGGTACTAACACTATGTGTATCCGCTTTCGTTTATCACACACACACACACACACACACACACACACACAGAACGAGAGCGATGTCTTCCCTGGGACCGCAAGGATATCGCAATAAATGAAAATTGCTTGATTGTAATAAGAAATTTTCACTTTATTCTAAAATAAAATCTAGTTACTACTTTAATTACAAAACAATTGATGGGAAAAAACTACTTTGTCGTTTCAATAACTGCAACGATTTAATCCAAAGTCGGAATTTTATTCGGAAAGAAAAATTCATGAATTTTTCTTCTAATGGCTGTGTAGGTAAAACCATCCACAGAGTCATTGATAGTAATAATTACCCTTTCCTTCTTATTGGAGATCTCAATCCACTGCTTGTCTTCTTTCCTTAATTATTCATTGACTTCTGATTTTAATGATGATATATCATTTCAGCAGCTTACTCTACAACATCTGTAGTTGTTATGTAAGGTTTTGAACTACATCCTAAAACTTTAATGTTTGTAAGCATTTATGTCTTTGTTAAGAATTAGTGTGTTGACTACGTTTATATTCTCAACGGGAGAACCACTGTTATGTGTAACTAAATTAACAAACAGTTATTAACAAACAACTAAATAACAAATGTTTAATTATCAGTTTATTAATACTATTTAGCTCAATAATATTAGCAAAAAATTAGAAGTACACAAAAACATCACTAAAATATACTGATGTACCCAGCAATATCACTGTGTAAGGTTAAGGCAGTGTAGAACATTAGGCCTAAACTGGCCTGGACGTGTATTATGAGCGCATGCGGGCTGCATGTTGTCATCGAATAAACAACCAATAACAAGAGATGTCTTGCTTTCCACAGTGATGATATCAATGACAGCATACTTGGAATAAAGTGTAATCAGTGAAAAACACTTCTCAGAAACAACCGGTCACCAACAACTGACAGAAAGTAGGGATATTCTTTCTAGTTTCTTATACACATTATTATACGTGATGACTCATCAGTCTTAAATCACTCACGTGGAACGCTAAACACAATTCAACTAAATATACACGCCGCTTGGTCACAGTAGCAAGAAGTTTGTTATTCATCCGGCAGATTTCGAGTCTACTTTGCTCAGAACATGAACAGTTCCCGTTTTGTCCGACTCTCCCCTATATGTCTATCTTTTTTTCGTAAAACATAACGTACTTATGTACATTACGCAATATACTTATGTAACAAACGTAACATACATTACACATTAGGATGCGTACGTTCACCCCACAGACTTCTACTGTTTTTGAGATTAATTCCCCAATGATAAGGGAATTAAAACTTTTTTAATCGCAAAACTCCATATGGGGTATCAACGTAAAGAGATTTTTAACAAAAATCTGAAAATAATGTTTGGTTTTGGATATTTTAAAAATTTGCGTATACAGGACCTAAAAAAGTTGGAAAACATTGTAAAATTAGAATTAGAGAGAAAATCGAATTACAATTACAATTGGAATTCTAAAAGGGTATCGAATTAGATAGAAGTTTAACCGAAACCCAAAACTGGTGAATATTTTGAAAATTTTTTAACTTTGAGGAAACCACGGGCCACGACGTCAAAATTTTCAAAAAATTGAAAGTGTCCATGTAGGTTATTTATAAAACGACTGCAATCCAATTAGACACCACAAGATGTTTGGTTTGTACATAGAATAATTAACTTTAATAGTCAACTTATTGTAACCTCATCAATTGTTTATTCGTACAAGAATACATGGATATAAAAAAATGAATAAATAAAAGGATGGAAATAAGTAATGGAAATAAAGGATGAATACTTTCTCACAGTACTTCTTGGCTAATGCTAAAATTCATACCCTTCTCATAATTTAAAAAAAATTATTAAATAATAAATATGTTTTGTTTAGAACAGTGTGCGAGTTATGTCTTGAAGCTTACTAATTATTACGAAGCAACAAAGAATTTAATAAGATTTATTAATGTGTTGTTCCGTGTTTTCTGTGTTTTTAACTTGCAAATATTACTGTAAATATTTATGTTCCGTCTTATTGCCAGTCATCATGTATCCAGAGCATAGCATGCAGACCTTTTTTATCGTACTTAGTAGACCTTTAATCTGTACTTAGTAGTGGAGATATTAATTACAAATACACACCAAATATGGAAGGATACATGACCTGTATAATAATATTTAGGTTATTCTAGGCATACAATTTTTTGACTCGTATCAAAGACTTAGTATTTTCTAAATTCGACTATCTACACACGTTTTCAGATTTTTTAATGGTAGGCAACACATACGACTTGAATTTATTGTACTCTGTATTTTGTAGACTATCCGGCCATCTCATCCTCTGAACGCCGACTCGTATGTGCTCCTTCGTACACGATTACTCTCGCCTATATAGGGGATAACATTGTATTTGTGACTGCAGCAATATTTGAAAGTTAAGCTGGCTGCTTTTGGCATATAATTTCCGTTTATTAGTATCTTAGACCGAGGAAGAGGTGGGAAGATGGCGTTGCAGAGGACGCGAGAGACATGGGGATAAGAAACTGGAGGAGGGTTGCAGTGGATAGAGTGGATTGGAGGTGGAGATTGGTGGAGGCCAGGGCCCGACTTGGGCTATAGGAGGAGGAAGAGTATCTTAGTTTTCATAATCTTTTAAATTTGATTTCTGCCAGACTTATTGATGTTTAAAACGAGAGATTAAATCGGGACCATATAGCTGTTTTATGTAAGCTACAATATGTAAACATTCACACGTTTTAAAGCTAATTAAAACAAAAATCTCACGAAAGAATAAAGCAAATTATATACAGTAGATCATCTATTATCCGAACATCCATTAACCGAACGATCTATAATCCCAACTCAATAAAAAGTACAATTATGTACTGTGCTGTACAGTAATGTATTGGGCACGTGTTAACGATTGGGTGGACGAAGCAGATCCCGGTTTCAGTTATTACCCGATGAAGAGATAGCTGAGTTATTAAATGAATGTAATGAAAACGAAACAGATTCAGATGAAGACGGTGAGAATGCTACTAATACGAAACCATCGACGGCAGCAAAAGCTTTTGACTCACTTGAGACTGTTCTAAAGTGGGCCGAAACAGAAGACGAGATAGATTGTATTCAGCTTATCAATCTTAAACGACTTCAGTCTTTATCAGCGAGAAAACGGAGTATCGGTTTGAAGCAGTGATAGAACAATTCTTCAAAAAAGTGTAAATCCATGGTACTGTGTGTTTTGTTTTGTTTTTTAATTTTTAATTAATTTTATACATTTTTGTCATTAAACTCTAATTTTGTTTAAATTAACTTTCGGGTTTTATTAATGACACTCAGTTTTAATTGAATCATTTTTCGCCTTATTAATACATTACAGTATAGTATATAGGTTGCTGTAATTATAAAACAATATGTTAAAAATGGTTTTGTAATAAAAACCATTGTTTTTGTAAAGAGAAATAATGTTTTCAATTTACGATCTATTATCCGAAATATCGATTATCCGAACGAGGCCTCGTCCCGAGAGGTCGGATAATCGATGCTCTACTGTACTTGACTTTTTACTTAATTTATTTAATCTAAAATAAAAATAAACAACAGTCTATACTATCTATTAAATCTAGCTGAAAGATTAACTATCATTGTGGGTATGTGTTATAAAACTGTATAATGTAAAATTTAAATTGTATAAAATGTATTTTATAATCTTTAAAACTCTAATCGGTTGTGTCATGACCCGAAGGAGAAACGAATCGAAAGAGTTTGTTATATGGAAGTTGTCATACTCCATTAATGCAGTTCATATTTAATTGAATTAATATTTTTTTAGGTAACTAGGCACGTAAACAGTGACCGTGCATATACGTACAATGTAGCATATGTAAATAGGTAGACGTTAGTATAAAATAAGTACAATTGGCCTACAATAACTTATTTTTTAAACCTGAGATGTGAATCGTATTTAATCACCACCTGGCCACCTGGCATAACTGAATGTTTGATCGTTAATCTTCATGACCCCTATCTTCAGTGATGAAAACAATTTCAACAAGTCGCCCTCTCGCAATAGGTGCTATTAAATGCAGCAGTAGCGATACTATTTAAAAGTCGTAAAGCAACACACACGCACACACACATGCCTACATATATTTGTTACGTAAATATCGACCTTTCGCATGGTGAATTGAATTGAACGCCAGTGTCAACAAACGGTAACAACTGGTGTTGTTATCACAGCGCAGTGTAATTTGTTTGCAATATTTTTTTTAAATTACACACGGCTCAGTTTATAAATGCGAATAACATTTGCCAAGTAAACCTGCCTGGACTACTGACGACTCCCTCTTGAACAGCTTCATAAAGTAAGTTACGTTTTTCCATACTCTTTTATTTAGCATCATATTTGTTTATAGAAAACGCATTCACGATCTCACACAGTAAACGAGTAAATCTAGTATAATATTAACTGCATAACTATATTACGTATATAATAATTTACATGCACTTGTGATTGTGTGTTTGTTTAGAAAACTGCTTTTAATGTGCGAGTTTCAAAGTACACAGAGTTACTGCTGAGATAAGTTCAACGGTTGGTTAGTTCTAACAAGTCTCTTTTCTTTGTTCCAGACAATGAAGGGGCAAACTCTTTGTACGCTCACAGTTCTTGCTGTTTGTTTTATGTCCTGTTCGTGTCGGCTCAGAAACATAGAAGCTGGGTCCTGCCCGAAGCTTTATGAGCCACGTGCAAATTTGGATTTCCAAAAGGTAAACCGAGGTTTTTTTTTTAATCTTCCATATTTAGTACGTCACAAATCGAAGCACGTTTACCATTAGGGCTAAAATTTGTTTTAAATATTCCATTTTTAAATTTATTGGTTGTTATTAAATACGATTCTTAATAATAATTAATGCAGGGATCTCGAATACAGAACGAACACAGACGCTGTAGCAATTCACGGACAAATATTATATACCACCCAATCTGCGTAAAGTTTTACATAAGTATTGTGGAGATTTCATATTAGTGTTTCTGGTTGTTGCTTGATTATCAGTGGAACTCTATCAAGGACTGACAAAACTTTCAAAACGGTACAATTTTGTGATATCAGAAAACACCGTTCAAGTAGCTCACAATAACGTAGAGAAGGTTTGTAATTTCAACAATATGTGCGGTACCATCAGAAGAAATCTAAAATCAACTCTTAAAAAAGATGGCTGAAGTTCTATAAGGTGAACCTACACATCTCTATGGGCATGAGAATCGGACTTTAAAGAAATGCCAAGGCAGTCGTATTCAGGCGGGCGAAATGAGATTAAAATGGTAGGGCATACTCTCCAAGATCGTAGATACGGAAGGAACTGAATATTATGAGGACACTCGATAGGACTGACCAATGTCTGCTAAAATGGTTGGAACATCTTAACCGAATGGATAACTGCCCATCCCCAACAACTATTGAATTATAAGCTGAAGGGCGGAGAGTTGTGGGTCATCCGAAGAAGCGCTGGAGTGTCCATGTTCAGCTCTAAGTATATCTACCTGGACCAGAACAAACCATTTTATTCCTTCTAGAAGATGATGTAGAGGGTTGCAGATTAATATATTTGATTTTCAACTGTTAACGCTTTAACTACTAATAGACTAAATATGACTTGGTCATTAGGTGTATTAAAACGAGCCCTCAGAACAATTTTTAGATACCACTGTAACCTGTTCGTAATTTTTCCAGTTTATTATTAACAAATCCTAGTGCCTAATCCCTAATGTATTTTAAAATATTACTGCTCGAAACAGAGCAAGCAAACTGCACGATTCTCGGAAAGAGTACGTCCAAATGAGAAAAATTTTTAATTATATAATATAATATGAAATTTCCACAAAATTACATTAATTAGAATCTACTACCATCTGTTAGAATGGTCCATTACGCTTTTACCGAAACTCTTATCTATGCTAAGCTGTGCGGTTTTACATTTGTAACAGTTTCTGGAATTCAGTATCACAAACGAGGATGTATTCAAATGTAAAAAGGAATACATCCTATTATTTCTTACAAACATTTTTATGGTGTACTCTAACAGTTAGTAATACAGTCTAAATTATCTCATTTTTGTAGTAATCAATTAGTAATAACACCCGGTAATAAATTATAGTAATAATTATCCTAAATGGATGTACTCGTTTTGTGAAATCGCATTCAACAATTTTGTAATAAAATCAGGTGTACTTCTAGTTCTTAATTTGGAGGAAGCAGAACAGTTTATGTTGTTTTAAAAAATATAGATAATAATAATAATAAATTAGTAATAGGCTATAGTTTGGACTGGTAAAATAATACATTTTTGGTAAGCGGGTGTATAAATTTATCCAAACAGATTTTTCAATATTTGACAGTAGTTCACCTGTATTATTAGACTGGATATATTATACATTTATCCCAGTCTCTTGGGAGTTGTACTTTCTGCCATATCTCTTTGGTCAGGAATATATTGCTAAGGTAAAAGTTTCTCCTATTTTAAGCAGTTCAGAAGGTGCTATATGATATTATTCATTGGTGTGCTGTCATAACCCCTTCGTAATTTTTGATATCTTCGACTTTTCCTTCAGTAAAGGAGTGGGTATTTAAAATGCATAGGTTGTACAAATTTGTAAACACTCTCAGCTGGAATTTTCATTTGAAAACTTATAATTTTATATGTAAGACTTGTATCTTCTACGAACACCGAAGCTTAAGGTAACAGATTAATTAACGATAACGCGTACCTATCTCATATGTTTGAAACTACGCGAACATGATTATGTTCCACCCCGGTAGGAGTAACTGTATTTGCAATGACGTCAGAAATTTGATTATTGAACGATTTATACAAGAGTGACTAACTAAATTTTTGTTCGTCAACTGCTACTGCTATTAGCATTTCATGTTTACATTTAAGCTAGAAGTTCAGTTAAACATAACGTGTTTTTATAATGTTTCTAGTTCCAAATTGTAAAAAAAAAAGAATTTTTTAAAGGAATTAATTAATTATAGCTAATAAATTAAAGTTACAGTGCAATAAAGGACAAGCGTCGAAGAGTGTCTGATGTGTAATTCGACGCTTCTGAAATCTGTTGCAGATGTCTGGTACCTGGTTGGAAAACGCTACATACTACAGTCTGATGGGTCACATATTCAAGTTACATCCTCGAAACTGTCCAAGACTGGAGATTTCCGATAACCAGGAAGATAGAGAAACCCCAACCACTTATAGTGAAGGTGACCGGTAAGTAAACGAAATGTTAGTACAAATTTATTAATGCACAGATTTTTTATCAGGAGTTACCGTTTACGCTAACAAGGGATGCAGATCGCAGGAGAACATTTTATAAATAATTGCTTATCTAATCCGTCGAGTGACTTACTTGTAATTTCGCTTGACGCGTTTCAGGGCATATGACCCATCTTCAGAATAATTCCTCTTCACAGAACGTCAGACATTAAGATTAAAATGTAATAAATTAAAATTAAAATCAATGGTTAAAACATTAACTCGTCAAAATATTAAAATATACTGAATGCACAGAGGAGCACGCACTATCACAACATGAGTTCACTTCGCGTTATAGCCGGTGTACACCGCCGCGATGTTACTCGCGCACTGACTGTCCGAAACTCGTGAACTCATGTTGTGATGATAGTGCGTGCTCCTCTGTGCATTTAGTATATTTTAATATTTTGACGAGTTAATGTTTTAACCATTGATTTTAATTTTAATTTATTACATTTTAATTAATGTCTGACGTTCTGTGAAGAGGAATTATTCTGAAGATGGGGCATATGCCCTGAAACGCGTCAAGCGAAATTACAAGTAAGTCACTCGACGGATTAGATAAACAATTATTTATTTAATACAGTGACTTGTATACTTTAAAAATGAACATTTTATGTATAACATACGTTGTCATTTAAAAATCGTCCACGAGATTTAAACGGAATTCTGTTTAATCGTAAACGGGACGATTTCAGAGTTAATATTTCTTTCAGATGTTGGAAGGGAATGACGTTATACCTAACGTATATTGTGTGTTCCGAGAACAGTGGTAACTCACCTGTTTGAAATATTTTCACTAATTATCTTTTTCTGTCAACTGCCTTAATGCGCTCAATATAAACGTTAAAATAATGACTAAAAATCTGTTAAGTTAGATACTTGTAAACTGAATGTAAACTAAATGTTATAGATTCTCATAATTTCACTCGCGTACACTAGACACTTATCTGTAACAACAAAAACCTTCCCCACAAACCAATTTTTTTGCCTCGTGAAAATCGTAAAAATATTTACATACAGGTATGAAGGGTACAGAACAAATTTAGTATTCTTTCGCTACTGACATATGACATATTTATCTCCAAATTAAACAAAATCGAACAATATATATTGCTTAACAGCGGAAATACAAGGAGTTGTATTTTAGACTTAAATAAACTGATGAAATTTTTGCTTCATTGCTTTAATAGCTTTTACAGCTTTGTTTTTGGATAAAATAATTTATAGAATAACGCAGAAAAAGTTTAAAAATTTTTATAAGCTAACTTTTGTTTTTGGGCGAGTAAATTTTCAAGTCGTCTAGTACAGACGAGAGACAACCCGTATAGCCTACGCAATGTATTTCCCCACTGTCGTGTGACTTTGAACGATACGCAACTGAGTTTATACGCGTACGAATGGAGGCAACAGAGCCAGTCTTGCAAACTCCGCTACAGCGTTGACTAGAACCGTAAACTGATATTCCTAAAGACACACAAAATGTTCACTTTCTATTGTTAAATGTCATGAAGCAAACGAACGTCCGATATAGAGTTAACTGAAAGTAATACCAATATTTTCTTGTACTTCAAAAACAAATAATTTAATTGATTCAATTTGCTGCAGTAAAAACAGAAAGATAGAGCTTGGAAAACCCCGACTACGGAAAAAATAAATTGTTATCTGAAAATCAAAGCTCATATATATAGGAGAAAAAACATATTATTGTCATAGGAGAAAAAACAAGATGTAATAATTGTTTGGCATTACACTACATTGAATAACTTAAAAAAGCTAGCTTAGAAGAGAAAAACAACTTTATTTCATCAGAGTGACGTCAAGATGTGATTTTAATTTTTTATGACTAGCCTCTATCACCATAACAAATTGAATGATATTTATCAGTTTCTTGCAGTAGTTTTGGGTTATCAGACGCAAATACAAACAACAAAATACGAAGCAGACATATGATATATTATATACTCGTGTAATCTCTGGCGAAGTTATAAACAATCATTCCGATTAAATATAGGGTGCGTCAGCTAAATCCGGACAAAATTCAATTTGAATTTCCCACTCCATTTGGCTTTAACAGTAGTTGATTGTTAGCGTTTAGGTAAAGGTGCAGTTCCTATAGAGGGTCTGACGCAGAGCACTGCTACAATGCTGTTAGTGTGCGGTTGCCGTTAGGGTGCGGCCGTATCAGTTCGGGAGCAGTTCAGACGCAGCCGTCAAGGACAACTATGTCCGAAGGAAAGGTATTATTTACAGCGGGGGAAGGATGAGAAATTGGTGGAAATGGTTTCGAAATTTCTTTGTATTTTCGATGTCTCTTCATAGCTATACAAGGACCAAACTGTGAAGGACAATGCTTGGAGACAAATAGCGGAATTCTTCGAGAGATCAGGTAAGAAAAGTAGGTACAATCTACTCTCAGTTTATTCATATTGTTTATTAGTTTATTAGCTTCGTGTAACTTGTTATTATTTATTTATTATTATAGACGCCTTCAACGGGTACAGGTCACTTCGCGTCGTCGAATACAATATACCACGTTGTTAATTGTAATTAAAACTTCATTTAGTAGTTTTGTTGTATTACTGATTTTAACGGATGTGATAAAATGGAAAATGTTTTGTGTATTCCCACTATTCTTATTATTTTTACTTCCGTAAAAACGGAAGTGTTGTATTAGAATAGAAACTCGATTTTTGGTTAGGCATATAACGGAAAATTGCATTCTCAACAATTTTACGGGGACAAAGTCATGTGGTACCCAGGGAGAAATATAAATTCATAGAAAGCAGGGAGAAAATAAAATTAAACTACCGATTAGAGCGGTGGTACTTCAAAGTAAGAAATATTACAATGTTTTAGAAGGGCGCGGTAGTTATTCATACAGATGACCTTGCGTTGACGCCCGTGAGTCGGCTAAAAACTATGAAAAGTAACATAGCGGACTTACCGTCATAAAACTGTATTATTTTCAAGGGTGTCAGAAAACTTTCCTAAGATTGTAAAAGTTAAGTGCATCTAACAAAGGAAACCGTTATGTTAGACAGAGAGCGAGAAGAGCGAGATGGAGAGAGACGCTAAGATTCCTACCACATTTTCACGCGCAAATAGTTGACGAATAACGGAAAGCGGCATTTTTTAAGCGGGACGTGTTCGCTAGACAGATTGGGTAAATTTGAAATTAGCGGTATGTCAGACCAATCGGCGTGTATTTTGTCGATAGTTGGTGTGGGTAGTTTGTAGCAAAGTATAAAGAAACGAAGCATAAGAAGTTAAGTTAGTCTACGGAGAGATTACAATACTAAGACTCGTATCTAGCGTGTTAAGAAATTGTCAGTAAATTTAATAAGTATTAAACATTTTTGTTTGTTAACGGTCCAAGACACGTATTTTAATTTCTTATTTTCTTACCTTTGTTAGGTCCGTCTTGTGACTTTTGTCTTTAGAATAATATTAGCGTGACGCGTTTCAGGTCATCTGACCCATCCTCAGACACTTGCTCGAAAAGAGGTCGTCATATATTAAAATCCAATTAAAATAAAAACACACATACGTGAACTCATTGTCAATAATTAATGTTCAAAAACATGAATAACACTGTTGTCGTGGTGCACCACGCGATTACCGATCGATACTGAGTAGTGTAACTTTTCAACGTTTTGTTTTTGCGAGCGCTAGTATTGCTGTATCATATAGCGGGTTGCTCTTGAAATTCAATTTATCATTCAATATGTTGTTCTTATATACAGGGTTGTTATGACCCCTGTATATTTCAAATTCTTCAAGTGCATTCATCCTGAGTCCTTTGTCACAAAAATGTAGGGGTATGAAGTTTGTGTCAAAACTTCTATATGAGTGATTATTATCTATCAAATGTAGAGCATAATTGGATTTAATATTATCTAGGGAGCCGATATTTTTACTAATTGATTTGTGAGGGGTATGTTCTTTAAATCTTTTTATAAATGGGCGCCCCGTTTAACCCACATAGTAACAATCACAATCGTCACATGTTAATTTATATATACCTGTTCTTGTCTTAATGGGTCTTAATTGCCAGCAATAACGTAGACCCATTCTGGTTTAAGGAATTCTGACATCCCAATAGTCCTGATTTAAACACTTAATTGAGTCGTCTTGCTTACAAAGCAACCGGCAAGGTCAATATAAATCGAGCGATTTTTTTTTTACTTTAAGGGGCTGAAAATTTAATTCTTTGAGTGGACAACGTGGGGTTCATCATGTTGTTTTCCAAGACACTGTTAGACCATGGACACTGTTTTCTTAAGAAAACTTGCTTAAAAAAAAAGAAAAATAATTATTTTTAATCCACGAGGAACACTCGCCACCCAATCACAGTAGCCTACTCTTTCCCATAGTCAAGTAAAAATATAAAAAAATGTATATTTCTGTTTATTTAAAATAAAATATCGAATTTATGTTTTCACATAATTTTGATGTTTCTTCAAGAATACTGTGTAAACTACAATTGTACGTCTGTCATACGTTACTCTCCAATTTATTACTATCTGAATGTGTAAAAATACACAAACGCGTACGAAAATGTAACATTTCGTAATGTGTATCGAAATTCTTTGAACATCAATAAATAACATCAAGATAATTATATATCTACAAAACCGAAAGTTACACGAGTATGGCTAAAATGGAATTTGCTGATTAAGTTGTTAGCAAGAAAGTAATAACGACGCTACCCCCATTAACACTTAACTTTATGGAGTTCGTTGCTTCATAGATGACATTGTTAACATAAATTGCTTCATAAATCTATTCGTAAACATTAATAGGTGTCAGACTGAAAACAGGACAGATAAAGATTGTGTGAACGAGTGGAGACGCTGTAATGCTCAGTACAAAATTATAAGAGGAAAATTTTTACCTGTTTTCAAAAGGAAGACAAATTTTCTGAACAAACTACAGTTAAAGCAGAAGAATGGACATACTTGCAAAGTGATGAAACGTTAAGGGGAGCAGATGAAACAGAGTTTATGATGACACTTTCGTCGACTTGCCTAAAAAAAGAAAACTTATCAGCGCAGTAGAAAACAATAAATTTATTCAAAAAATAAATACTGAAAATTCAAAAAATAATAATTAGAAATAATTATTAAATTTAAAACAATTTATTTTGTTACTGTGTAAGTGTCATTATGTTTTTAGTTTCATGTCTTCTTTAAGTTTTATCTGCCACCAAGTAGCGTTTGCACGAGGTTTACTATTTAAAGAAAAGTTATAACAGACTTTTGTATTTTGGGTTCTTTAGTTAATCTTTATTAACAAAATCTTGCAACACACCGATTTTCTTCAGTATTACTGTGAAAATAGTATATGGTGATGTTACGTTTTTTGATAAATTGCAATTATATAAAATTAATAATATTTGCGTTTTCTCAAATATAACCTAACCTAACATAACCTCCGTTTACG
Organism: Magicicada septendecula; assembly: GCA_034769895.1. Taxonomy (NCBI): domain Eukaryota; kingdom Metazoa; phylum Arthropoda; class Insecta; order Hemiptera; family Cicadidae; genus Magicicada; species Magicicada septendecula. The sequence goes on from CM068369.1 coordinate 417,700,149, forward strand.
GCTTTCGAAATTCGTCATTTTATCCAATTCGTCTTGTCTATGGCACGAAGGTTATAATCTATACGTCAAAAAGTATATCAAATACCACACAGGAAATATCAATACAGCGTACCTCATTTTGAAAAACGCAGAAGTAATATTTAAAGGGTTCTACTCCTATTCCTGTAATTTATTTGCCTCAAAGTTCCAAATAAATTATTATAAATTACTAAGATCTGTTAATGAGCATAAAATGCAATGTAAAATTTCATAAATGCAAAACAAATTAGGCCTACCATTTATCAAAGACATAAATAGTTTTTTGTATGTTTCAGATTCGGTCGGCTGTTTTCTGTTGGAAAAATAGAGAGATTCGTTAGTACAGGTGATCGGTGTAGATATGAGATAGATTTAAGTAAGTTCCATAATTTCACTTTTTTGCATAATTCGTCTAAGTTTTCGTATTTCCGTTCAATTTCATCGTGTTGGCGTGACGGAAACTTAGTATCTTGTTGTCAGGTCTCCTCTAATGACGTCATTACAATCCACATAAAATAGTTAGGTAGTAAATATTGTCCTGCGCTGCATTTAGAATATTTGATTAAATTCAGTAAATTAAAAGAAAATTTCAGAGGGAATATACGGCAACTGTAAGTTGCTTAATATCAGAAAATTTGTTTAATCTAATAAATGTAGATGCCAGTAATTATTATCTTACTTCATTTTAATGAACAAATTTTTTCACGATCAACATTTACTAACAATAACATAATTCGGTATTATGATATATAGTAGTAATATATTATTGCTACAATGCGTATTATAATTGTAACTTCAATTATATCCATTAATATTAGTATTCATTACTATTATTTCAACCACTTAAATTCTAATGAAGTTAAATTAATTTCAGACCACGTTTGATGGTCATTGGAATGTATTGTTTCTTGTGGTATACTATATATTATTATATATTGTTTACAATTTATTGTTTCTTGGTTATCAGAAAACCAATTATGTTAACTAATTCTTTATGCAAACCATTAATTCTTCCCTTCAAGAGCAATTATGACAGAAACATCTTTATTGTCACTATCAGCACATTCGGGGTATTGGTAAAAGTTTTCAACAAGCAATAATCGCACCTCGGATAAACCTCATTGGTTACGATATTGCCTCTGCGCAAAGTTGCGTTGCGTTTCGTTGCTGTGCACCTCCTACAAGGGTTTTTGCGTACATCTTGAACCAAAGGTTGAGACCCCTCACAGAAAATATAATACGGGAATACCAAGCTGGATTCCGACCTGGAAGGTCTACAATCGACCAACTCTTCTCGGTAAAACAGATACTAAGATGCGGATGGGAACGTGATATTGATGTGTACCAGATCTTTGTGGACTTCAGGCAAGCGTATGACTCTATTAATAGAGACAAACTCTACACCATAATGCATGAATTTGGAATACCAGGCAAGCTGGTAAGATTAACGCAAGTGACTATGCAGCAGACTGAAGCCCAATTAAAGCTGGATAGCCAACTAACTGAACCCATAAATATTACATGAAGACGGGTTAGCAAGGAGATGGGTTAGCCCCAACACTATTTAATATTGCATTGGAATATGTAATTAGAGGCTTATCAATAAATAGCTCCAATCTGTTAACAAATAAAACTGTACAGATAGCCGCATATGCAGATGACATTAACATCATGCCAAGACGGATCACGGCAGCTAAAGAAATATTTATAGAGCTTAAAAACAAAGCCAAGGAAGTTGGGCTAGCCATAAATACGGATAAAACAAAAATGCTTATCCAAACAAGAAGGAACCAGGTTCATAACAATATCGAGATAGAGGAGGACACAATTGAAGTGGTGGACAATTTCACGTATCTCGGAGTGAATCTAGCAAATACTGGATCAGAGGAGTCGGAGATCCAAAGACGGACCACCATGGCTAACAAGGCGTACTTCGCATTGCTGCCATCATTTAGGTCTGGGGATGTGCACAGGGAAACGAAAATGAAAATATATAGGACTGTCATCAGACCGGTGTTATGCTACGGGTGTGAGGCATGGACAATCACACAGAAAACAGTCGACATAGTAGACACCTTTGAAAGGAAAATCCTCAGACGCATTATAGGCCCAATACAAGAAAATGGCTCATGGAGACTGAGGTACAACAACGAACTGTATCAAATATATAAAGAGATACCAGTCTCAAAATTTATAAGAATTCAAAGATTGCGTTGGGCCGGACATGTTATGAGAATGGAGGATGGCAGGAAGCCTAAGAGGGCTTTGCTGGGTACATGGGAGGGAACGAGACCTAGAGGTAGACCGAGGAAGAGGTGGGAAGATGACGTTGCAGAGGACGCGAGAGACATGGGGATAAGAAACTGGAGGAGGGTTGCAGTGGATAGAGTGGATTGGAGGCGGAGATTGGTGGAGGCCAGGGCCCGATTTGGGCTGTAGCGCCATAGGAGAGAGAGAGAGATCAGCACATTCGCTTTTCAGCTCAAACACTTATTCTGATCTTCTGATTCATAAACGTGATGTCTTTTAACATCTCTTGCTTCCTTTAATGATCACGTTGTGTTATTTGTGGATCCATTTACATTTACATCCAAACGTATATAACACACTCTTTCCTTCTTATAAGTTTGCATTTAGTATACTTCAGCTTGAACGTTATTTCTGAATTGTGCTAAACAGGGGTGCCCATCCCCCCCCAAGACCCAATGCGCAAATCCCCCCCAAAAGTCTCATTGACAGGATGTTGCTTCAGGCTGCCTGGGTCAGTTTTCCAAATTCCAAAACAAAATTTACTACTAGTTTTACTGGTAGAGACATTTATGCCGCCAGTTCGTTAAAACGATCATAAAGATATGCAATTGCTTTAGTTTTTTACTAATAGCGTAGTTTGTTGCACAAGCATGGTAAAAATTTCCATCATTGTTGGATTTAAAATGTTATTCTTGAAAAAATCCCCCCCAAAAATCCTTAAAATACACCCGAAAAATCCCCCCCAAAAATTCTCAATGCGCAACTTGCGCTATGATCCCCCCCTGTGGGCACCCCTGGTGCTAAAAGTTTTAGCATTTTACTGTATCAGCATTTACTTCTGTTCTTCTTAACTGCCAACAAATTAACAGACACAACACACATGGAAACTCTTCTTAGAAAATACAGTATATGTTGGAGAGGTTTCATCACTGAACACGATGTATGCCAAGGGGCAATAAACCGTTCAGCTGAATATATCTGGACAGTCATGAACAATGTTTTCCAACTTACAAGTGCCTGAGGGCCACATTTAAACTCACCAACCTATAGGCAGCCTCATAATTAAAAACTTGTGACGAACAAAATAAAAAAAGGCAGTATTTAATTGTAAATAAGTAAAAAGAGGTAATTTACACATTTAAGTACATATTTTCTCACAATTATTCTTGATGTAACCATTATTATTATTAAAAAAAATATTTTGTTCTTCTATTGTTTAAAGTTTAATTGATAAGTTAGCAGCGTGGTTATGTAGTTTATGTTTGCAGTTGGAGTTTCCGTTATTCTTTTTATCTTTTATTCAATTTATTTTTGCGTGTAGTTTTCTGATTGCTTGTTAATAATTCTGAGCGCAAACGTCAACTTATTTGAACGTTTGTTTGCTTTTTAATTTCCTTTGTGTCCTTAGTACTTCCTATATTTGTTTGGCGTGGTTACTATGCACTGTACTCATTAGAAGATTAATAATTTGATTGCGTTCAATGTTGTTACAGACAGTTTAAGTATGTTGATAATATGTGTTTGTATGTATGTGTGCTGTGCGTTGTTTATAAGTTAACTGCGTTTACAAATATGCTTAACGAATGTTGTATGCCAGACTGTAAGGGCAAACATAAGGTCCGTGTGTTCAGTTTCCCTTAGACACTCTAACGGTTTCCATTAGTCTGAAAATATACACCAAGTGGTTTGCAGATATAGGCCTATGCTGGTGTGATTTTACATCAGGTAATACTCGACGGTATGGGAGTCACACTTTCATAAACATCACATAGTCTTCTTCCACATTACGCTTAAACCAGATGCAGTCACAAATTTGTTGTCTAACTGTCCCCATTATTATTTTAAATCTTTTAGTGCATGTACAGGATGGGGCAATGAGAACACAACAATTTAAAAATATCACAACAGGAACACGTTTAACATTTTAAAGTAAAATAAGTGTAACGAGAATCCTATCGAACAGCCCAGAACATTCTGCAGTGTGGCAGGTGTTGCAGGCCGCTCACCAGTGTATTCAAGAACACTTGAGATACGCATCAAGTGGCGTGAAGTGAGGATGAAAGATTTCTAGCAGGCGTGCGCTACCTATAAAAAGCCATGGCAGTCGGCTTGTCAGTTCGGTGATATTGAGCGATTTCTTTAGCGCGCATCAAGTGTTTGTAGCAAATTGTTGTTGTGTTATAATTAGTGCGGAATTCTTTATAGTTGACGTTATTATTGCGTTTAAAAAATTTGTACTTGAATTGCTGTTAGAGACTATCTTGTTGATTACAAATTAATAATTGTGATAATTAAAGCTGGATATTACTGATTTCATTGATGTCTTGTATTGTGTTTTCCACTGTATCATACGACGCGCTATCAGTTAGACCGTCGTAACAATAGTTTGAATGTAAAGGTAATAAGATGCCATTTTATTTTGCCGTGATCATCGATTGAAAATAATATCCCTATAGTGATGCCCATTGACATGCTTACATTCCTCAAGTGGATTGAAAAAGCAACACATGACTCACTGCATCATGGCTTGCAGTATCGTCTGAATTTCTTCGATGTTCGGTGCGCGAGTTGATTTAAATCACTTGGTCGTGACTGAAAAACCTTAAATTCAGTTAGCCCCACAAGAAAGAAATTACAACTACAACTAAATTACAAATTACAAATTATTGAAATGCTTTCTGAACAGTCTTTGTTTTGTTATATAGGAATCATTACTTTTAAAAAACGTTTCTACAGCATACGCCATTGAGTCATGTTTACTGAAATGGCATAGTTTAAGTGAGATTATAAAACCAACTGTTTATTTATTGTTGCCATAGTAACCGAACAGGAGCTAACACAAATTGTGTTCTCTTTGCCCCACCCGTTAAAAATAGAGATGCAAAATATATACTGCAAACACCATAATTATAGTCTCCATTCTCTGCAAAATTGTAAATACATTCTTATGACATTCGAACTGTCTTATATTGTCACACCCTGAGAGCGTTAAACCACTAACTTATATCAAAAATAAGAAGTAACTTTTCTCGTATGTTAAAAACATATATAAGTACATACGTACTCATGAAAAATTTGTTCTTATATTAATGGATAAAATACACGTTCAGTCAACAATTAAACTACAAAGGAAAAAATACTATAGGAACTGCTTGCAATAATAAATCTTTGGTAATACTTATGTTTACGTGTTTACGATAAGCAGTAGCCTATCTAAGGGGTTCTAATTTATGTTTTAGGCTATCTCAAGACTTGATCATTACGTATTGTGTACATTTATATAGGATATTATCATGTACTTAAATAAAAAGTCAGTAAAGCGGTCAGCGATTAAAAAAAAAGCTGGAACATTTTTTATCCTCATCCTGTTGATAGTAAGAAACCAATGTTTTATTTATTTGATTCCGTGCACCTCTTAAAATGTATTATAAACAATTGGCTGATTTTTAAGCTGTGTTAAGAAATAAGAATTAATCTTTCCAGAATTTGCAATTGGAACTGAAAACTTGCTACTTTCCAAGCCTTGAAAAGTCTGCATTATCTTGAACATGATAAGTTGTGGATATGCTTTGTACTTAAAAGAAAAATCCGTCAATCCTTGAGACAAAAATGTAAAATTAACATTAACAGTACAATCATAACTCCACCTTGGTAGCAGCACCATATTACCTAAGGACAATGTAGAATTTTCTTAATATTATTCTCACCTGGTGTAAATGGTAAATGTAAAAACCCTCAATAGGGGCTATCTTTAAATGATGTATATCAGCAGCCAGTTTTAGTAATAAATTCATCTGATCCTAAATTAAAGTATTTGGATAAAATATTGAATTGGCTTGATGTTTAGAAATACGAAATTTTTCTTATAGGCTGATATTACAAAGACATCTTGCCTTAAATAACAAAAATTGTAGAATGATTAATATAACCAAATTTTTCTTTCAAAAACTTGAAGTGTAATATTCTGTATACAGAAAATTTCAAACAGATTTACTTAAACACTGGTGGGCAGTATCATATTTCTATTCAATTCTACGAATCTGAAAAAAACTTAGAATTCAGTCACGGTTACTGCAAAAATTATGAATTTTTGGACTACACAAGTAGTTCAGATTTAGCAGGCTTTAAGGATGAACAGTCAGATATTTCATTCCTGCCACACATTTTGAGTGCTGCTGATGATGAGGTTCGTCATGGTCTACAATAACTTACTCAGCTGGATATTGTAGTTAAGCCTACATAGTTACTGCTAACTGACTATTACTTGTAGAAGTTAAATACACCCAACCAGAAGAAGTTTATTATATCCAATATATAATGTTGTTCAGTGAGCCCTTTGAGCCCTTGTGAGTGAGACGCTCTTCACCAGTTTTCACAACAATGTGGTAAATATTAAGTCTGCGGCCATAAGCAGGTTCTACACGCGATGTACAGAGCGTACCAGTTGCTTTTCACAAGTCGTTACACTGAAGATGGCCTCCATTGGTGGCGCCGAAACATCTATTTTATGTGGTAGCATTAGATCATGGCCTAATAGCGCGGTGAACAGTCAAAATAATATTAACAGATTTATAATTAACTGTAATGTAAATACATTATTAAAAAATTTATGTGGAAAACAGAATGACAATCTGGGCAGGGGAAAAGTAATTATGTATTCTGGCATCATTAGACTGAACACCAAGATACAGTGAAACAGTGGAATGCGATGTGTGTGTGTGTGTGTGTAATATGTTAACAGGAATATGTTCTTAGTCTACTAAGAAAACGTTTGTAGGGCTAATCGTTTATACCACATGTCCCGTACAAAACCATGACAATATAAAAATATCGGTATGGAGAACCATACATGACTTCCATATTCTAAGATTTATATTTAAAATCATTTTGGAAATGAAATATCACCATAGAAACTACTTCTTTCTACTTACTGCTTCAGCCTTAACCACAGTACTGTGGTCACTAACGTATACCACCTCACGTTATCGCACTCGATTTTCACTGATGATGGAAGTCGATGGCATTGCAAAAACGTCTGGTTTTGTAGAAAACATTGGACTACGGCCAAATATCCCGGGAAGGAATTTTAACAAAAACTACTTCTTTGTTGCCGATAACGTTGTACACACATATATAAAAAATATGCATAAAATTAATGGCTTGTATAAGTTAATGATTGATCTCCGTTAAGTAGTGCTCAAGTTCCCAAAGTTTTAATATTATGATGTCCGTAATTAAAACATCAGAGCAGTATTAGTGTGAATGAGGGTACACCGTGGACAAAAATTTTCAACATTTCCTATAAAGCTGCGAATCTACAGAGTATGTTTCACAGAACAAACACGCGAAAAAGAAGGAGCGCTCCGAAGTCACTCATGGACCCTCAGCATCTTGCAGAGGGTTCATTCCCTAAAGACGAAAAGTCTGTCTATGAATCGTTCCTCTGTAAACACGTGCAGTTACACTGCCCAGCGATCCACAGGAAGCAAATTGATGTCCATTTTTTCGGCTTGCACGCGTTATGTTGGTGTGGGTTTCGGCACTTTCCATTTAAGAAGCGTGCAAATGTAAGAAAATAAACATGAGTGAGGCCAGAAATAACACGAATTGTGTGTGTGTGTGTGTGTGTGTGTGTGTGTGTGTGTGTGTTTGTGTGCGTGCGTGCGTGCGTGCGTGCGTGCGTGCGTGTGTGTGTGTGTGTGTGTGTGTGTGTGTGTGTGTGTGTGTGTGTGTGTGTGTGTGTGTGTGTGTGTGTGTGTGTGTGTGTGTGTGTGTGTGTGTGTGTGTGTGTGTGTGTGTGTGTGTGTGTGTGTGTGTGTGTGTGTGTGTGTGTGTGTGTGTGTGTGTGTGTGTGTGTGTGTGTGTGTGTGTGTGTGTGTGTGTGTGTGTGTGTGTGTGTGTGTGTGTGTGTGTGTGTGTGTGTGTGTGTGTGTGTGTGTGTGTGTGTGTGTGTGTGTGTGTGTGTGTGTGTGTGTCTTCCCAGCCTTTTTATTGCTGTAGTCATAATAATAAAATGGAAACGTAAACATTACATAACACTGAGATATGCTTACCTGCCACGAACGATATATTATTTTATACATGTATACTAACTCATACATAATTTACATTAAAATGAAAAAATTATAATTTTATTGCCTGGCAACAAAATTATTTTATTTTTAACAATTACCATTGTTTGAAAAAGTTTAAATGAATTTTCAAGTACTTTACTGTTGTTAAAACGTAAAAGGTTGCAGGTAAACTACCCCTTCCCATTAACCGATCTTCACCAAAATCTAAAGTCCTTGAGATCTCTACAAATCAGGGCTGTTTGAATTTTCGGCTGTTATCGTTTGCCATAGGAAATACCCTTGTTAAAACATAAAATGTTACAGGTAAACTACCCCTTTCCCTTAACCGATCTTCACCAAAACAATAGATCTTGAGTACTCTACAAATCAGGGCTGTATTCAAAACATTATTTGATTCTGTTTGAATTTGCGGCTGTTATCGTTTGCCATAGAAAATACCCTTGTTAAAAAAACGTTGCAGGTAAACTACCCCTTTCCCTCAACCGAACTTCACCAAAAACAATAGGTCTTGAGAACTCTACAATTTAGGGCTGTATGCAAATAATCTTTTGATTCTGTTTGAATTTGCGGCTGTTATCGTTTGCCATAGGAAATACCCTTGTTAAAACATAAAACGTTACAGGTAAACTACCCCTTTCCCTTAACCGATCTTCACCAAAATCAACAGATCTTGAGAACTCCACAATTCAGGGCTGTATGCGAAACATTATTTGATTCTGTTTGAATTTGCGGCTGTTATCGTTTGCCAAACAAAGAAAATTACCCTTGCTAAAAAAAAACCGTTGCTGGTAAACTACCCCTTTCCCTCAACCGATCTTCACCAAAAACAATAGGTCGCGAGTGCTCTGCAAATCAGGACTGCATGCAAAAAATTATTTGATTCTGTTTGAATTTGCGGCAGTTATCGTTTGCCATAGAAAAAAAATCTACAGACAGACACACAGACAGACACACAGACAGACAGACACACACACAGACACTTTTCGGAAAACGACTTTTTTTCATGTTTTGAGTGTAGTAGAATCAGAATCTGCAATAATCTCGAACACGATTTTTTTTGCCATCACCATACTTCCATTCCTTAAGGAATATGGAAGTAAAAAATCTACACATAGACACATAGACAGACAGACAGATAGACACACAGACACACACACAGACACTTTTCGAAAAACGACTTTTTTTCATGTTTTGAGTGTAGTACAATCAGAATCTGCAATAATCTCGAACACGTTTTACTTCCATGTTCCTTAAGGAAATGGAAGTATGGTGATGGCAAAAAAAATCGTGTTCGAGATTATTGCAGAATATGATTGTACTACACTTAAAACATGAAAAAAAGTCATTTTTCGAAAAGTGTCTGTGTGTGTGTCTGTGTGTCTGTCTGTGTGTGTGTCTGTCTGTAGATTTTTTTTCTATGGCAAACGATAACTGCCACAAATTCAAACAGAATCAAATAATTTTTTGCATACAGCCCTGATTTGTAGAGTACTCACGACCTATTGTTTTTGGTGAAGATCAGTTGAGGGAAAGGGGTAGTTTACCGGCAACGGTTTTTGTTTTATCAAGGGTATTTTATATGGCAAACGATATCAGCCGCAAATTCAAACAGAATCATATAATATTTTGCATACAACTCTGAAATGTATAGTTCTCAAGACCTGTTGGTTTTGGTGAAGATCGGTGAAGGGAATAGGGTTGTTTACCAGCAACATTTTATGTTTTATCAAGGGTAATTTTTTTTTACGAACGATAACTGCCGTACAATAAAACAGAATCAACTACTCTTCTGCATACCTTTTTGAATTATACGGAACTCAAGGTCTGTTGATTTTGTTGAAGATCGGTTAAGGGAAAGGGGTATTTTACCAGTAACGTTTTATGTTTTAACTAGGGTATTTTTTCTATGACGAACGATAACTGCCCTAAATTCAAAGAAAATCAACTAATGTTTTGCATACAGCCCTGAATTGTAGAGTTCTCAAGACCTATTGTTTTTGGTTAAGATCGGTTAAGGGAAAGGGGTAGTTTACCGGGAACGTTTTTTTAACAAGGGTATTTTCTATGGCAAACGATAACAGCCGCAAATTCAAACAGAATCAAATAATGTTTTGCATACAGCCCTGATTTATAGAGTACTCAAGACCTTTTGTTTTTGGTGAAGATCGTTTAAGGGAAAGGGGTAGTTTACCAGACACGTTTTTTGTTTTATCAAGGGTATTTTGTATGGCAAACGATAACAGCCGCAAATTCAAACAAAATCATATAATATTTTGCATACAGCCCTGAATTGTAGAGTTCTCAAGACCTATCGTTTTTGGTGAAGATCGGTTAAGGTAAAGGGGTAGTTTACCAGAAACGGTTTTTTATCAAAGGTAATTTTACTTCCATATTCCTTAAGGAATATGGTGATGGCAAAAAAAATCGTGTTCGAGATTATTGCAGATTATGATTCTACTACACTCAAAACATGAAAAAAAGTCGTTTTCCGAAAAGTGTCTGTGTGTGTGTCTGTAGATTTTTTTTCTATGGCAAACGATAACTGCCGCAAATTCAAACAGAATCAAATAATTTTTTGCATACAGCCCTGATTTGTAGAGTACTCGCCACCTATTGTTTTTGGTGAAGATCGGTTGAGGGAAAGTGGTAGTTTACCTGCAACTGTTTTTTTATCAAGGTAATTTTTTTTTTTTGGCAAACGATAACAGCCGCAAATTCAAACAGAATCAAATAATGTTTCGTATACAGCCCTGAATTGTAGAGTTCTCAAGACCTATTGTTTTTGGTGAAGATCGGTTAAGTGAAAGGGGTAGTTTACCTGTAACGTTTTATGTCTTAACAAGGGTATTTCTTATGGCAAACGATAACAGCCGCAAATTCAAACAGAGTCAAACGATTATTTGCATACAGCCCTAAATTGTAGAGGTCTCAAGACATATAGTTTTTGGTGGGGATCGGTTGAGGGAAAGGGGTAGTTTACCTGCAACGTTTTTTTAACAAGGGTATTTTCTATGGCAAAGGATAACAGCCGCAAATTCAAACAGAATCAAATAATTTTTTGCATACGTCCCTGAATTGTAGAGGTCTCAAGGACTTTCGATTTTGGTGAAGATCGGTTAAGGGGAAGGGGTAGTTTACCAGCAACTTTTACGTTTTAACAAGAGTAAAGTACTTGAAAATTTATTTAAACTTTTTCAAACAATGGTAATTGTTAAAAATAAAATAATTTTGTTGCCAGGCAATAAAATTAAAATTTTTTCATTTTAATGTAAATCATGTATAAGAGAAAATATATCGCGCTTGGCAGGCGATATTAAGATTTAAATATAAATCTTAGAATATGGAAGTCATGTATGGTTCTCCATACCGATATTACTTCCATGTTCCTTAAGGAAATGGAAGTATGGTGATGGCAAAAAAAATCGGGTTCGAGATTATTGCAGAATATGATTGTACTACACTCAAAACATGAAAAAAAGTCATTTTTCGAAAAGTGTCTGTGTGTGTGTGTCTGTGTGTCTGTGTGTGTGTCTGTCTGTGTGTGTGTCTGTCTGTAGATTTTTTTCTATGGCAAACGATAACAGCCGCAAATTCGAACAGAATCAAATAATTTTTTACATACAGCCCTGATTTACACAGTACTCGCGACCTATTGTTTTTGGTGAAGATCGGTTGAGGGAAAGGGGTAGTTTACCGGCAACGGTTTTTTTTTATCAAGGGTAATTTTGTTTTTTTGGCAAACGATAACAGCCGCAAATTCAAACAGAATCAAATTATGTTTCGCATACAGCCCTAAAGTTTAGAGTTCTCAAGATCTGTCGATTTTGGTAAAGATCGGTTAAGGGAAAGGGGTAGTTTACCTGCAACGTTTTATGTTTTAACAAGGGTATTTTCTATGGCAAACGATAACAGCCGCAAATTCAAACGTAATCAAATAATATTTTTCATACTGCCCTGAATTGTAGAGTTCTCAGGACCTTTTGTTTTTGGTGAAGATCGGTTAAGGGAAAGGGGTAGTTTACCTGCAACGTTTTATGTTTTAAAAGGGTATTTTCTATGGCAAACGATAAGAGCTGCAAATTCAAACAGAATCAAATACCTTTTTGCATACAGCCCTGATTTCTTGAGTACTAAAGACCTATTGTTTTTGGTGAAGATCGTTTAAGGGAAAGGGGTAGTTTACCTGGAACGTTTTATGTTTTAACAAGGGTATTTTGTATGGCAAACGATAACAGCCGCAAATTCAAACAAAATCACATAATATTTTGCATATAGGCCTGAATTATAGAGTTCTCAAGACCTTTTGTTTTTGGTGAAGATCGGTTAAGGGAAAGGGGTAGTTTACCTGCAACGGTTTTTTATCAAGGGTAATTTTTTTCTATGGTAAACGATAACAGCCGCAAATTCAAACAGAATCAAATGATGTTTTGCATACAGCCCTGTATTGTAGAGTTCTCAATACCTATTGGTGTTGGTGAAGATCGGTTAAGGGAAAGGGGTAGTTTACCAGCAACGTTTTATGTTTTAAAAGGGTATTTTTTATGGCAAACGATAAGAGCCGCAAATTCAAACAGAATCAAATACATTTTTGCATACAGCCCTGTTTTGTTGAGTATTAAAGACCTATTGTTTTTGGTGAAGATCAGTTAAGGGAGAGGGGTAGTTTACCGGACACGTTTTTTGTTTTATCAAGGGTATTTTATATGGCAAACGATATCAGCCGCAAATTCAAACAGAATCATATAATATTTTGCATACAACTCTGAAATGTATAGTTCTCAAGACCTGTTGGTTTTGGTGAAGATCGGTGAAGGGAATAGGGTTGTTTACCAGCAACATTTTATGTTTTATCAAGGGTAATTTTTTTTTACGAACGATAACTGCCGTACAATAAAACAGAATCAACTACTCTTCTGCATACCTTTTTGAATTATACGGAACTCAAGGTCTGTTGATTTTGTTGAAGATCGGTTAAGGGAAAGGGGTATTTTACCAGTAACGTTTTATGTTTTAACTAGGGTATTTTTTCTATGACGAACGATAACTGCCCTAAATTCAAAGAAAATCAACTAATGTTTTGCATACAGCCCTGAATTGTAGAGTTCTCAAGTCCTATTGTTATTGGTGAAGATCGGTTAATGGAATAGGATAGTTTACCAGCAACGTTTTATGTTTTATCAAGCGTGTTTTCTATGGCAAACTATAACAGCCGCAATTTCAAACAGAATCAAATAATTGTTTGCATACAGGCCTAAATTGTAGAGTACCCAAGACCTGACGTTTTTGGTGAAGATCGGTTATGGGGAAGGGGTAGTTTACTAGCAACGATTTTTTATCAAGGGTAATTTTTTTCTATAGTAAACGATAACAGCCGCAAATTCAAACAGAATCAAATGATGTTTTGCATACAGCCCTGTATTATAGAGTTCTCAATACCTATTGGTGCTGGTGAAGATCGGTTAAGGGAAAGGGGTAGTTTACCAGCAACATTTTATGTTTTAACAAGGGTAATTTTTTATATGACGAACGATAACTGCCGTAAATTCAAACAGAATCAACTAGGTTTTTGCATACCTTTTTGAACTAAAGAGAACTCAAGGTCTGTTGATTTTGTTGAAGATCAGTTAAGGGAAGGGGTAGTTTATCAGCAACGTTTTATGTTTTAAAAAGGGTAATTTTTATTATGACGAACGATAACTGCCGAAAATTCAAAGAGAATCAAATATTTTTTTGCACACTTTCCTCAGTTGCAGAGAGCTCAAGGTCTATTGATTTTGGTGAAGATCGGTTAAGGGAAAGGGGTAGTTTACCAGCAACATTTTATGTTGTAACAAGAGAAATGTTTCCATGACGAACGATAACTGCCGCACATTCAAACAGAATCAAATATATTTTTGCATGCTTCCCTGAATTGTAGAGGACGGAAGGTCTGTTGATTTTGGAGAAGATCGGTTAAGAGAAAGGGGTAGTTTACCTGAAACATTTTATGATTTAACAAGAGTAAAGTACTTAATTTTTATAAATAAATTATCCTGATAAGAAGCTCATAGTAATCCACTGTAGAAACGTAGATGAAATATCTATAAATGAAGAATTTAGGTGAACGGGTTGGGGGTAATTTTCTATTATTAAAAATTATAGTTGAAGGTGTAGTGGAGAATTTTTATATGTGTACTACGTTATCGGCAACAAAGAAGTATTTTTTTGTTAAAATTGCTTCCCGGGCTCTTTAGCCGTAGTCCAATGTTTTCTGCAAAACCAGACTTTTCGGCAGTGGCATCGACTGCCATCATCGGTGAAAATCGAGTGCGAAAACGTGAGGTGGTATACGTTAGTGACCACAGTACTGTGGTTAATGCTGAAGCAATAAGTAGAAAGACGTAGTTTCTATGGAAATATTTCATTTCGAATATGATTTTAAATAAAAATCTTAGAACATGGAAGTCATGTATGGTTCTCCATACCGATATTTTTTTTTGCCATCACCATACTTCCATTTCCTTAAGGAATATGGAAGTAAAAAGGTAAGTATACAGTAAAATAATTTTTCTATTAGATACTTCTATTTGCTGATAGTAATAAAATTAGTAGAAACAAACTAAGAAATCCTTATATTCGGACGAAAGGTCCAAATGTCTATGTTTTTTTCAATTAGGCGCAAAATATTTTAAAACACGGTAACCAGCGTTTGTAAAAATATTACATTAACGTCTCCACAAACTCGGTCTGTTGGACATGTCACTGTGTAGACACGGTAATGCACACTGGAAGCCGACTGGAAGCTGATACTCCATTGAATTACCGCAGACTGCTCAGCGCTGGCGGGCATGGTGCCCAATAACGTTATTGCTTTGCTAATAACTGTGAATAATTTAGTCACAGTGTTTAGACTGGTAATTATTGTAAACCGTAAATATTTCGTACTGAACTCTCGCCTTTCTGTAGTTTTGGACTACTGGATCAAATGAATAAGATATTTCGAAATTAGTTTTCAGCTGTTTTACTTCCTTTGGTCTTTACCTGACTTTTAATTGTGTATACCATCATAATCCACAGTGTGCAGATTATTATTTTTGTTATAACTACGACTAATTATTGTTAAGTTAATTTACGTGAAAAGTAAAAACTCAGTTGTTCGAGGACTATTGTTGTTAGCGTTTATTGCTTATTAGCCTTTTGAATTGGCGTAGTGTTTAATTATGTTCAGTAATGTTAAGAAGAATTTGTCTTTAATTGTTGCACTGCTTGTAGTCTCTGCTGATTGGTATTTTTCTATGAATACCGTCATAATCTATCGTTCACGCAAAAATGAAATCCATAAAAGATGTAACAGAGTATGAAACCTGTCAATGTAATATTCCGGTTTTTACCGTTAATTAATTACGTAGACAATTAAAAGTCGGTTAAATTTGGCCATAATGTTAAACAGTAATTTTCACAGTTAAATTAATTAAATGGATAAGTGTAGATTGTGTATGTGCGGGGCACGTTTGCGTTTGTAGTGATACATGTTATCAAATAAATGTAATCATCTGAGAAATTTAATTTATTACATAATAATTTTCTATTTTAATTACAGAGAGATTCAAAGCTCACATGAGGGTGCTGGGCACAGACTATAATTGCTGGGCAGTAATGCGCTTCTGCTGGGAAAACTCATCACGCAATCACTTCAGTAATGTTTGTTACACAGTTTATCTTATTCAAACGTCTTATTCAAATGGAAAGCTGTTTCGGTCATGCGCAAGTAGTTATACAAGGTGGCCGGCAGTGAGTCCCCTGTAGCGTGGCTCTCAGACTCATTCTGGGCATTAGTTTTCCTTTATTGACAGCACTTTCAAAACACGAATTCTGAAAACACAACCACAGACAGTATTAAATGAAATTTAAAATGTAATTAGATTATTTAGTACACGACACAATCCCTCACAACGTCAGCGGTTGTAATGCCAGTGAGAAGGTGGCAATCGTATTATTTATGCCTCATTTCATTTGCAGCTACTCGAGCTCATATTAACCCAAACTGATTGGGTTAAGATTTTTAAGGGTAATATATGCTGTAGTATGGATAAGAGGTTAATTTTAGGAATCTGATCAGAAGCTAGTCCTTTACATGTCGCACCTGTCATTTTCTCATTAAAATCAAAAATTGTTTTTGTTATAAGAGACTTGTCCCGAACTTAAATGTTATAGGGCCTATTTATTGCGTAGTGATTTGGTATTTTAATGATGTTTGGACTCCTCTGAAGTTGTAAGCTGTCACCATCAAAGTACAATATTTGGGAAGTTACAGTGTGAGTTCAATGTTTTTTCCATTGATCTTAACATATCGAGTAATTTTGCGTACGAATGGTTTACCTCAAGGTTACAGTTTTGGCGTGTTTTTCATTCTTCCTTAATTTCAAATTGCCCTTCAACTTCGATTTCAAATTAATGAAGAAACAGTAATTGCACTGTAGATTTGGGTTGAAGGGAGGATGTTTGAACGTGTTGCCTTTTTTCGCCAAAAGTTCTTGAACTGAAAGCGCGTTGTGAACAAGCACTTGCAGCAACCAACCATCTGCAATGTACCTTTGGACTCACTGGTCCTGTTTCTGAACTTTTCAAAAGACATCTTTGTACAAGGCTGTTCTGCGGGCATCAGTTCTTTGTGTAGAATGCTTAAGTTCTAGTTTTGCACATTTGTTTCAAATGGTGCAAATGATCTTTCAGAATTGTGTAAACCCCATTTATATCCAAACCCGTCTCTCCTGCAATAGTCTGACACTCAGTCGGTGGCCTTTGTTTAATACTCACTTGTACGAATACCGTCGATTTAATGTCAGACGATTACAGAAGAAACGGGTTTCGATAAAAATGTTCTTCACACAATTACAGCAGTCATTTTAGAGGGTCTAATGTGACCTAAGGGGTAGAAATAACGAAACACTTCTGGAATATGATTGTGTGGCCTCGATACATATGCGCTAAGCACTGGATGTGCGTATTCCACAATTTCTGTGGCAAGGCTTTGGCACTGACCAAAGTCAAGGATATGTGAAAATGTTATCAGTGTATAAACATTGAAAGTAATAGTAAAGTCCGACTACCCAGTACTTAACGGTTTGAAGTAGCACTGTCATTGTCTTTACGTAATGACATCTTGTACAACCGCCAAACATTCCACACGCACACGATTATTCCAAGCAGTTAGTTCAGTACCTTTAGAAGCTGAACATTGACGGAAAGGAAATAGACTGTTTAGTGTATACACGAGGGCACTCCTGTCGCTTATTCCAAGACTAATTAAAAAAAAATGTTATCATCTAGCTGTCCTTTTGATAATTTGTTTCTGTTTAGAGGAAACGTAAAATACGATAAAGTAAGTTCATATCTGATTAAAGTTATAGTTTTTAATAGGCTTGAAATCAATCTGGTTTGTAAAAAATTAGAGTCAGTAAGCTACAGATAGGCCTACTGCACAGCAAGCTAGTACACGGAAACATTCAGACGCTGTACTAACGCAGAAGCTGTTTGTGTAGATTTGCTGTCTACAGCCTGTTAGAGCGGCTAATGTGAAATGACAATATTCAGTCCTAGCCATTTGTTATTCACACATTAGTAATCCTTCGCAAACTACGCTCGCTTCCGATTGTGTTGTGCTCGGCAAACAGCTTTCCATATGAAAAAATAGTCTTTTAGTTGAATGCTATTTTTAGGAATATAAGCTACGCTTAAAAAAACTCTAACCATACTTATTTTTAAATGACACAAAATCTGTTTCTCTTGCAGAGCCAATTTTTTCCCCTTGAGGTCTATTTAGTAAATAATGGCAATGCATACAGAATGGCAATGTATTATGTTAATTACTGTTATACTTCCTGACATACGGCCAGTATGTAATTATATTCTAGATTTCCCTCCAATTAGTACTAACCCCATGTATACCTTTCATTCTTAGTAAGAACGTTCAATAATGATTAGCCTTTGCCTACGTCTCTTTCTTTTCCACCTTAATTTTTTATTATTATACTAACAAGACACTAAAGCCTTAACAGTTTTGTGCAAATTTTCTCAATACATATTTCTATATACACATTGTTATTGGTATCCAAGTCACTTTTTTATTTAAAAATTAATAGAATCCCTGAGATCCGTCGTGTGGCTTGCTTTTACGTTAAAATGACGCGTTTCGGAACATTTGTTCTATCTTCAGATACAAATCGCCCAGTCGAGGTCGTTGACTGTTAAAATCACATCACAAAGATTTTGTACTCACACATGTTTTTTGAGCACCCTTCAAATACCTCGACTGAGCGATTTATATCTGAAGATGGAACACATGTTCCGAAACGCGTCATTTTAACGCAAAAACGAAGCCACACGACGGATCTCAGGTGATTCTATTAATTTATACAGATTTTTACCCACAAATTTTTCTTCTTTAGCCAGCTTACCTATTAACATACTGCGAAGCATCTATATAACATAGATGCCATTAAATGAACATTATTTTCTTTAAAATTGCCGAACTTTTGCTGTGAGTAAAAAGTGTTTCATTATTTGTGGAACTTAACTCTATACAAAAGCATTGTGTTTGATTGCCTTCCACACCGCTACCAAAAAAAAGTTACTGAAATTTCAGGCTCTTCTAAATAAAGTTACGACTTTAACAGAAGATCCGGATACAGTGGAAAATTTATTCCAGTGAATGTTGTATTTGACTGTACCAATGAATGATATTCCCAGCAGTCAATTTACTTCTTCCTAGTAAATGCAATTCCTGTGGACATACCACGGCGCTAAATCGTGGAATCAATCGTCATCAAACAGAATTTGTCTGTACATACGTAACTATTAATTATAACTGTCGTGTGTATTCAGTTTATTACAAGCTAATTGGTTTTTCTAATTTTATATTCTAGTCTAGTTTTGCCAAAAAATGTATAGTCTAGTTTTGCCACGTTATAGGCATTTATTGTAATTTTTATATTAGCCTCATTATATCCTCCTACTCCACATATGAAAAATATAAATTTTTCCATATTCAAACAGACATATTCCAACTTTATATTTGTGTGTGTGTGTGTTTCTTTATATAGTTGTTCATTAATAATTGTCTGAACGAAGTGTAGACTTTACGATGAGAAAAGGGGATATTTTTTTAAATATCTTCAGAATATAAAGAAAAGCCTGAAACAAAGTTGTCACGCTTATTACTGTTGCCATGCTCCTTGCCAGACAAATTATTACTCCATTGCCAGTAAATAATGTTGCCAATATTAATGCTCCTTGCCAGACATGCTCCTTGCTCCATTATTACTGTTAATAGTCCTTGCCAGAGTTCAGTTTTCATAGTCAGGCATATATTAATTTGGGAAAATATTTAAAAACGGGAGATTAAATTAAATTATATTGGCAACGCGTGTGTGTGCCTGTGTAAACGACAGCAATGCTCTCAGCACCACATACCGTTAGTATCTCCGTACCGCATCTCCACAATAGCCCAGGTCACTGAAAAGCACAGAGAATATCAGTTGCCCACCTCCACAGCTCTCAGTGATTACAGAGTGAATAGGGGCAGGCTGTGAGCAATAATGGCAAAGAAAGGGATCCCGCTAGTTTGGGTATTTTATTATACTCTGACGATGCAGAGTATCCCTTAACACAACAAACTGAGAATGAGTTGCAGTATTCTTTACATCGTTGAAAGCATATTTGCAATCAGTACGATTTTGCAGTATCAAAGAAGAAAACAAAGATAATGGCTTTTTAAGGAAAGTATCCAGTCAGATCAAAAATAGTTCTTGAGGAACAGTTTTGGAACAAATCTCTGAATTTAATTATCTAGGTTGCGTTATCAGTATTATGAATGAAACAGGATGAGACGTCATTATTAAATTATCGAAGTTTTAGATGTGTGTGGCTCCATACTAGAACACTAAAGAATGAAAAAAGGATTAAAATTTTAAAACAATGGCAGTGCCTGTGTTAATGTATAGGTGCGAATCATGGGTGCCGACAAGGAAGATCATCATCACCATCACCTTCAGAACACGGCGTAGGCAAGGTGCTGCCTGTTCGCCTTCAAAAATCCTCCAGCCATCTCTTCCCGGGTCTACCCACACACCTGTGTCCTATAGGTTTGTATTTTAAGACTTGTTTGGCCAGTCTGGAATCTGACATTCTTTCTAAGTGTTTCTTCCACCGTTGTTTGTAATATTTTAATTTTTCATTCCAGTTAAAACTTGTAACTCTTCTCTTATGGCCTCAATTCTTATACGGTAAAGTTAGACCACCTTTTAACTCCTCTTAAGGTCTGTACTTTACTGTCTTGTTTTTTGGTTGTTGTCCATAATTCACACCCATAGGATAGTACAGGAACTGCTATAACTTTGCAAAACTTTAATTTTATATTTAAAAACATGCGGTTGATTTTTCCACAGATCGTCTGGAACTTACCTAACTTAACATCACGAACATAATTTCTATCATAGCCAATTTCATTTCTCAAATAATTAAAGTGGCTCACCTGTTCTAGAATCATCACTAATCATTATTTTTGTTCTTATTGGTTCCTTACCTCGAAATGCCATTACCTTTGTTTTTGTAGCGGAGATTTTCATATTATATTGTTTGCAAGTCTGATGAAGCATAAAAACAGATTTTTGCAAATAAAATGTGTTTGAAGTATAAAGCAAGTCGTTAGCAATCAACAACACGTTAAAATATTTGTCTCGTGATAACTTCAAATATCAGGGTTTACTAGATGTTTCCATTTACTTACCAGATCGTCAAGTTAAATTGTAAAAAGAGTAAGTGATATACTTACTAACACCTTGATACAGATATTTGTTGAGATATCATATAATTATTTTTGAGACAGCTATTCTTGTTACATCATATAGGCCTTATATCGTTCTTATGAGTTGTTGAGGGTATCCCCGTTCTTCTAATATTTGCTACAACAAATTTCTATCTATTCTATCAAAGGCCTTCTCAAAATTAACGAAAGCTATATGCGTTTCTTTATTGAACTTACGAAAGGAAGATTATAAACCAAATTGAAAGTTCAAAAATGAGTTTTCTGAGACCAACAAAGGGTTGCAGAAGGCTGTGTAACGAGAACATTAGTAATGAGCTCAGGTATTCTTCATAAACAATGCTATTCAGAAAATGTCGTATGAAAATGTCGGAACGACAGGACAGAATGGAGGATAGACGGTTACCTAAAGTAGCATGTAGGTATAAACCCTTTGGAACGAGGAATGTAAGCAAGATGGCGAGGTACACTATGAAGACGGAACAGGCAATGTGCTTACTCCGTGAAGTGACGAGGAAGAAAAACGACCTACGTTTATCAGATATCGCGAAAAAATTACAGTAGGGGGAACTGTGTTGTACAATACTATGATATAAGAATCAGAGTTTTCCAAATTTAAAATTATCCTTAAACAAAGTAGAAAACAAAAACTTGACTGTGCCAGAGCTGTGTAGATTGTGCGTCGCGAAACTAGCTACTAGGTGTCGTCAGCAAACAGGACTCTAGGCTCCCTTTGAAGGTCATTGACGTAGACGGAGAGAAGGAGGTTTCCGACACCCGGAGCCCGCTATGCTTTTCAGTAATCTCATCAGATGATGAGTGATCGAGTGGTCTGAGCGAAAACCGAACTGTTCGGGGACTAGAATATCAAAGTTTTGGAGACGGTCTTGACGTTCGAGAACCTTTGATATGGCTCACAGGAGACTGACTGGTCGAAGATTGTCGGCACGGGAAGAAGCCTTTCCCTGCTTCAGTATTACTCTGATTCTATCTTTTCTCCATTTCTTAGAAAAGTATGTCAGTTTAAGGCAGGAATTGAACAGCTTGCCCAAGAAAATTATTCCTTGCTCGGGGAGAAGACAGAGGGTCAACACCGTTCAAGCAAGAGCTTTCTTTGGTCGGAGTTGAGCGAACCGATCTGAGAAATCGTCCTTAGAGATAGGTTCGGGCACGGCAGTAACAGGAAGAGACAGACAGTCTCCCACCTCGTTTTCGACTTGCTCATTGAAGTTACAGTACGCGGGCGGGTTAGCCAAAACTATCGCTCGAAATACAAACCCAGGAACTCGGCTTTCTCCTCCGGGAGACCCAGAGATTGTCCGAAGGTCCAGCTATGGCAAGGATGCGAGGTCCTCTTCCCTGTCAGTGCAATCGGAATCCTGTACGGGGGACTTTCAATGAACATGTCTACTCTTCGAGCCAAGTCGAGTTCCCGATAGCGTCGTCGAAAGGCCAGCGACATGTCACCCAGTTATATGCTGCCTTGTCGGCCGACATGGCTCTTCTGCTGCCTTGTGACACGTCTTATGGGTCCTCTGCTACCGTCTCTCGCAAGCGAGAAGACTTGTCTCTTTAGAGATCCGCTGATAGTCGAGCCTGAAACCAAGCTTCACGCTGGAAGACGCATCAACTGTAGAGATGACTGCCTCGTCGATTTGGTTGACAGTTTCGAATGGTACAGCGCGAGTGGCAATCGGCGACAGAGAAGCGGGCCATAGCAATCCTATTCTACCATCCACCTGACGTCGTTATAAATGGCGTGATGGGTAGCGATGTAGACCGAGATCGGGAAGTGGTTTTGTAAGCGAGGATACCTCGACTGGACAGGCAACGAGGAGCTGCAAGAGGTTGACGCTGAAAACGGTATCGGTGCAATGGGAACACGTTATTCTCTGCTTAGTTGGTTGTGCGGACAAATCAGACGCTGGTATTGATCCGAAAAGTTATACAGGGAAGTTGCCTCCAGAGTTTGCAACATCTTGTGTCCAGTGTTTCAGGAATATTCTATCTAGTCCTCGCTCTGAAAATGGCTGCCGCACGTACTACAGAATAGTGCAATTATATGAAATTTTAGCAACAGACCATGGTTAATCAGCTTGGAAGACTTAAATAATAACTGTGAATTTCCTCTGACTACGAGCACGCTATAACAATACGTAATTACCAGAGGTTTAATTTATCAAAAATTGCTGTATATCTTGGCTTTAGATAATCCGTGGCAGGGTTTACAAACATAGCAAAATTAAGAAATTATTAGATTTTTATTTTAGTTGAATTTAATGCAAGGAATTATTTGATTTAATATAAAATTCAAAGTTCCAGTATTGGCATCAATTGATTCAAAATATTAACCCATCCCTTTTCTTCGCTTTTTGAGTTACAGGATAAAAGGTTTTTTTATATTTAACAGAAGATAATTTCTGCTAGGTACTGACAGTAAATGATACATATTTATTTTGGATAATCGATGCAGGAAGATTTTTTTATGTCAACTGTTGTTAAAGTTTCTAATTCTCCCATTCACATCGTTCAGATTACACGTCGATGACATTTTGTTAGTTATTCCAGTATGTGGACTACGTCTTACCTCACACCACTGTTCCATTCTATGTGTTAAATGTCGGTCCTACGCCTCCGATATTCGCATCCATTGCTATAATGTCTTTCACTAAATATCCGTATAATTCTTTTACAGCATAATTATTTTTAACCCCTTTTCCTTATTCCTTCCAAATTCCGAGTACTCGCTATGTTTCTCTAACTCTGACAACTCTCTAAATTTATGTTTGTAAAAAGAAAAATGTTTGTTCTCTTTCTGTACAGATTATATCTCGGTATTCCTGAGGTCAAGGAATAGCGACTGCCTAAACTCGGAGACGGATAAAGCAGTAGACAACGTCCTGAAAGAGATGTCACTGAGTGTGAATAAGTTAAGTTACTACAACTTTACATATTGCTATAATTGAGTAACAGTCTACGGAATATTGTGTAGTACACGTTGGTTGAGTTTGTAAATAGAGTATAATAAATGTCTTGAACACTATAATATAGTGTTTTATTTCCTTATTTCTATTGTCTTTCCTTATTCATGTTGTATATTCGTACGTGTTTTACAAATTTGAAATCACTGATTAATTTGAAATTGTAGACAATGATAATAAGCATATTCTTCAATAGAAAAGAGGGAAAGTGGTCTCCTCTTCCGACGACTAAACATTCGTTTATTGATAAAGCTGTACGTTTAAAGGATTTTTATAGCATTTATGGAGCGGTGATTAGAATATTAAACAGTAAAACACTGCAGAAATCTTAACGAATCTTAGAAATTCTAGAAAAGCATTATTTCTAGATGGTACTTTATTCTTACCATATTTCAATATTGGTAGAGGGCATAAGAAGATCAATTAGCGATAGAGGACTAAACGACAAAAACTGCAACGACAGACAGTAATGGAGATTAGGTATCGGACAGCGTCTTAGGACGTTTTGACCCCGAATTAATAAAAAAAACTACAAAGGCTAAGTCCGGTTAAAAAGTAGTTAAACTGATAGAAATATGAACCGTTACTTTGAACTGTTCTTGTGAGTCCACCTTCTAATTTAATTTGTTTGTATCATACCTTTACTGGATTGTGTTACTATATTGTTTAATAGTATCTCTTAACATAATGTATCTTTATACAATGTTTCTTAGTATTTGAATGCCAATGTACTGCTTCTTCGTGGAATTCTTAAAATTAAATGAAGACTAAGACATAAAAGTGATCCATACACAAGTAGCTGTCAACCGGCCTACGAATTGAGGACCAACCAAGGAGAAGAAAAAGAAATGTAGTAGAAGAAGAAATATTTCTTATTACGCAATTACGCAAAAACCAGACACGATTGATTACAAGAGTAATGTTAATCGAATGATACGATATCTTAATGCCAGGAGCTCGTATGTTACAGAAAATTCAGTGATTTTAACTTTGTAAGTAAAAGTAAATTTAAACATTTTCAGTTCAAGCTACTTACTCTTCTTCTTCCACAGTTAAGATTGTTTCTCCGCTTTTTTTACCTTTCTATATGTCATTCTTGTACTCCTAGAAGAAGCAATGCTTACTTTGCTAGTTTCGCTTCTTCTGCTTTCTACTCATTTTGTTTTCACCGGCCGTTCTCTGTTTCCTGTTTCCCATTGAGGTTCCTCTCCCTCTAATGTTCTTCCTGGTCTTGCATCTTAAGTTCTTCCTACTCTTAAGTTGTAGCTCTGAAGTTCTTCTTATGTCAGAAATCTCTTATAAATAACTATATAACTCAAAGTCAACTGTTTCACACTGTCTGTTTTAGTTTACCACTTCTGACACCAGTCGTTATCTTGAACACTATATTGTAGTTTTCTAGCACCTTTAAAGAAATCGTAAGCCAAAGACAGTCGTACCAAAATATGAATACTCTCGGTCCACCAGAATTCTCTTGATGATTCTGTGACGTTATAGGGCTCAGGGGGCTCAAGCCCCCCCCCCTACCAACCGCAAAAATGTAATATGCACTTCCTGAATTTACTTAGGCTTTCGTTTAAAATTACAAAATTGCATATTTCGGCCGATTTGGACTGGGATATAAATACTAACAAAATAAGTAGTTTATAATAACAATTATTGCTTCAATTATAATTTATAGTTCGTTGAGTGGTGTATTACGCCGAGTGTAACGTTCAGTAAGCTACCTGTTTTTCTCTCTCTCTCTCTCTATATATATATATATATCTCGCACTCATTTGACGGCGCGGCGGCGTGGCCACATCGGCCACCGGCCGCTACTACCAGTGAACCCTAAGAATTTTTACTTAAGTATTAAATAATATTTTTATGAAACTTAAATAAATACATAAACCTTTTTCATAAAAATATTGTTTAATACTTAAGTTAAATTCAGCACATTTTTGCAGATATGAGTCGATAAATAAAACAAAAATTTTAATAATGTTCCCAATTCCATATCTTGAATAATGCTGCTGTAATAATGAAAAAAATACTTTAAAAACAGTTTACATTTATATGAAATTTTTTGATAATATTTTTTACTTAAAAGAAAAATATAATCGTAATATATATTGTTACGTAACGATTTTTATTCGGGTTATTTTATCAATTAATTAACTCTTTCTTGATGATTTCCCTATGAAATTTATTTCGTTAGTCCTCACGTTTGAGCGTCATATGTTATGTAACGTTAATACGTGGTTTATAATTCGACGTGCTTCAATTGAGACGAATCGGCTAAGTTGACTTCTCGCTGAAGGTAGATTTCATTTATTAGTGATGTACTTACTTGGAATAAAGTCCTGTTTATTATGCACAGTTGAGATGGTAATTTAAATTTAAAATAATTTAAATTATCTCAATTGCCGTTACCAACAGTACCAACTGTTGCGAGCTATCCACCTAACCTGTAATTGTCTAGTCTACTGAAATAATTTAGTTAACTCGTTTTATTGGATAAAACTGTGGTTTATTGTTCGATAATGCTCATGGATTTAATTTAAAGAATAATTAAAATTGACATTTTGTCAATTTTACAATAATGATTAGCTTTATGAAAATCTTTATCTCAGGGTTGGTTATTCTGATTCTAACGTTATTTTTTGGTTTAAAGTTTTATCTAAACTGTATGTCCTTTTAGACTAAAAAAAAAAAAAAAAATCATTATACTACTATAATCATTGAGTAGTAGGAGAGTGATTACATTAATAAATACATCTTAACTAATAATATAAAAATTCTCAGACACGTTGCGTCAAAATTGTAGGTTAATTTGGCGTACTGAACTGTGATCAGTGAACTTAAAAGTGAACTTAAAATTAATAATACTTTTTCAACAACATATAAAATTACAATTTTAATAAAGTTATGACACTCTTCAGTATTCATAGAAAATCATCTGATTCTTTATATTGGATGAATTTAATCAGGTAAACAAATAACTCTGGTAACCATGTTCAGCTTGTTATTAAATTCTTTTAACTAGGAACAAATTGATTAATAAAATACTGGTTAACTCAATCTTAAGGTTCATTATAAATTATTTTATTAATTATCTCTGACAAAGTTCTTCATGTCTGTGGACGAATATTAAAATTATAATTAGCTTTCGTCACACTTCTTAAATTGTTAATATATTAATAAGGTAATAGAATAATGTTCATTGCACTCTTAGTGTTCATATGAAAATGTTTCCTTCATCTTTTTTTTTTATGAAATCTATCAAATAATTGAATACCCTTTATAAATAAAGTCAACTGTCGCTAACTCCTTTAGCAATTAATAAATTAATTAAATCGATAAGGTCCAATATTCCTTATGTTTTCGTATATTAATTATCTTTCGATTTATTCGATAAGTCTTATTAATTGTACTCAATAAAAATTTTTATTGTGACAAGTCATATTTGCTCTAAATACAGTTTAATTATCACTATACTTGCTTGTATTTTCCTTTTTTTTCGTAATTGCACTTTTAACTTTTTTATTAATATTTAGTTCACTACCTATGCGCACATACTCCGTACATAATCACTGATATATGTTTACGACTTTGTTTACTACCGGCATAACCTAACTTTCAATTTTTGAGGTTATCGCTCCCCGTCAGCTGGTCGGTGTGAATTCATAAAATTGATCCCAGGACCGTACCTTATCCGTCTGGATACTGAGATGAACTGTGTCTTCTTCGGTGTACGAATCTGGCTTCTAACGCTCGATGGTGATCGCTGATTGGTTAATTTTCTCAATTTCCGTAACTCTTCAGTACATCTCGGCAAAATAGACGCCTTCAACGCGTCTTTTGACTGGGTTTGGGATTATGATAAATTGATTTACATTATGATGCCCAAGGGATTGTACATTATTAATTCTTTATAATTAGTATTGTCCACTTATCTTTGCTCTAATTAACAATTCATTACCATTGCTCAAGGCTTTCTGAGACGAACAATTTATTTCCCACACCATATGTACTTGACCATTATTAATAAAATTAAAATTACTAACATTTCTTATTGTCTATTTATCTATAATAATGTTTGTTTTATTTATTTATATAAATCAATTTTAATGAACATTGATGATTACTCCCTGATACTCGAGTATGAACTCTTTACAATCAGTTATAAAGTTGTATTTTGATAAAAATTGTCTTTGGCTGTTTAGGCGTAATTCAATATTAGTTACTACATTTTAATTCCCTTTTTTATTTATATTACTTCCCTTTTACTGTAATATCATCATTCATAATTGTTGTCCACTACATCTTATCACTGTTACAGTATTCCTTTTGATATAAGTAAGTCCTTATTCCTAATAAACATTACAAATACCTTGGCTAGGCATCTTGGCCTATGACTCTACCCATTAGTTTTGCTTATTGTCTTTTAATAGTGGTTTCTTAACCGTTTCTATTATGACACAATTATTCTGAAATGACCATTACAACTTCTGATCACCTTAGTTTTAGTTATTACATTGTTATTTTCTTACATTTATTCTTTATAACAGCCCATGGCTATGTACTATTGGTGTGACGATTTAATATGCCTAAATCCCACAATAAAATTAAATAAAAATTTATAATACTAAAATAATTTAATAAGGTACAAAAGAACCCTTTCTCTATGCCCCAAACCGGTAGTAACATGCCGATTTGCCGATGTATCAGTTAATAAAATTAGATTTAAGAAACTCAATAAATCCATAACGACCTCGCGTTACATAAAAGAATAATAAAAGTATACAGTGATGTAACTAAATTGTAAGCAAATTAAAGGAAAATAATTAATAATAATTAAGAACTACTTTTCGCGCTGAGAAACTACCCGCGCGCGGACAGCCCCATTACCCCTATAGTTAGTTAGTTCAGTTGAATCAGAGACTCCCCTGGTGATACAGCGTACAGCACATTATGTAGACCGCTAGAAAATATTATACATGTAGACTAAGTAAAACTTACGTAATTACCGGATGATGTGAATGTTGTGAATGACTTGAGTGTGCGGCGATGACATCTCTATAAATAAATAACATCACCTAAAAGTGATGTTAAACTTCTAGAATGTAACTGTTAACCATAAGCAATATGTGCGGTACAACAATGTGAACACTAGTGAAAGTTACCACGAAGAAACAGACCCCAAGAATCTACAGAAAAGACAGACTACTCATCTTTAAGAATGATACCAAACTTCACCAACACACGATAGACAGAAGATCTCCCCGACACCCTGCACGACAGATAGAAGCCCCGATTCGCCGAGGATATGTTACACACAGGTGACACGGAAGTTCTACTTCTGTAGTTCAGAACTTAACTTTAACTAATATATGAAAGACACTTAAATAACAACATAAGAGTAAAGTAAAACACAAAAGACTGACCTAATTAGCATAAAATGGTAATTTCATGATAAGTAATAAGACGTGTTAAGTTTAATGAGTTTAATGAGTATAACACGCTAAAGTTAAATAAGCCCATTCTTCAGAGGGCACAAAGTAAAGATTATTATTTTTAATATCATATACAGGAACATACAACTCGGATCCGAGGACAGTACAAGCTATGTTCACCCATGACTTACACTAATTACAATTGTACAAAATGCGCAAATATTTTTATCATTGGTATACACATTACTAATTTTCTTCTATGATGCTAAAACAGTATGTAATAAAGAGATGTCATGGTCCAAAAAGGTGAGTGAATAAATCTACAAACCCCAGTGAAAAATTCCTCAATTCACGGGATCCTATTTAGTGTTTGTTTATATTTCAGATAATTATTTGTTTGTGAATATTATGGCAGCCTGTTTAATTGACCTGAGCCAATTAACCAGGTTCCCGATATTATAATGTCGTCCCGAACACATTATTTGTATTCATTATACATTACATAATCGTTTTCTAAGTCATTACCTCTTACATACATGGTCATCACAATAATTATAAAGTTTTACAAGGTTTTGGTTTGCACCATGATATTCCCATTTGTTGTTAATTTATCAATAGTTCTTGCATCTAGTGCTACATGACAAGTATTTTTAATTTTCATTATTATGACTTACTTTCATGATAATAATTATTGGTTTGTATTATACTAGTGATATCACATATCATTGATCCTACTGATACCCATCTCTTTTCTTTTTTATTAATATTGATACAGGGTTTTTAGATTGGTTATTGTGTAAATTTCAATCTGTCCATTTCAGTATATTCATTTACACTAATCACAAATACAAATCTCTTCTTGGTAATTATTCTTATTACTAGTATGATCATTATAATCTCTAGTTTAATTACCTTACAATAGAACATGGTTTAATAACATTTTTGTTATCCATTCTTATCATTCTAAGTGCAATATGCTTGTTAATCTAGGTTATGTGTCCCTATTCTGGCTTCAACAATGGGTCCATTTCATAGTTGCTTTTTATACATTTTACTTAATTATTTACATGTACTAATACTGTTATTATTATTCATTTGTTTGGTATTTCTTTTCCAGTTTCTTTTTTTTATATTATTTTGACAACATTATTGGTGATTATCAGTTTTTCTGACATCCCTGTGTCTATATTACTTACACAAATAGTAGATAATGTCCAATCTGTTTGTTATCTTTTACACATTATTAAATCATATTAATACCAGATTTAATTTAACTCTCCTGGTTATCTTTACTTATACCCTTAATTTACATTAAAGTTATGGTCACAGTCAAGTCACCTATAATCGTCTATTAATGGTTTGATGTCATTGTTAAGTTATGGCATAGAGTCTGCATAAGGTTTTAAACTAATTATTCTTCTCAATCATGAGCCTCAATTTCTATTCACTTTATTTGTTATATTCTTTCTTTATTTATTTATTCTCTTGGTTGAGTTAATTCAATTCTTCCCTATTTTAACTTAATTCATTACCCTGCTTCAATTTATATTCCTTTGGTGTATGTTCCAGTCTTCTTCTCACTGTCTGATCTATTGGGTATATTGGGTCAACGTTGGTCTTCTCTCTAGTCAGTTGTCTTCATTTCTTTCATAGTCAATTATTTCTTAATGCTGATCTCTTTATTCTTCTCATTTAGTTTATTATTTAGTTTCCTTCCTCCTTTAAAATTCAAGTTTAATTGTTCTGATGGCCTTTATGGATTATTACTTTTGCTTATGAATTTTTGTATTTTGGCGAATATATGTACTGTTACAATATTATTATAAAATAGTTAATTTCTATAAATAATAATATTTTATTTAAAATGTATCGTATTTTCCGAACGTATAAACATAACTAACCTGCCTACCAAATACTGTAGGCCTGCCTGTGGCGTGCATTATAAAACTTAATGGGCTAGCTTCGCTCAATATTCACAGGGAAATCGACATCTCTCCTGAAGATGTGTTGAGCGGCTTCCAAACCAGGAAATAGGAGTATGGACTTGGCTTTTTAAATTACAAATTGCTTGGCTTGGGCACAAATGCTTTACCTATTGTAAATCAATAATTAATTTGATTCTTATTTACTGTATATTGTTTCTTTTTCATTTTTCAAATACTGATGGTAATTTTGCAAGAATTCAGCTAATATGCACTTGTGTAATTTTTCATTAATAAAGTATTAGTAAAATAGTAATAGAACAGTAAGAAGTATAATAGTTCAATGAAAAACTGTTTTTTATATTGATACAATTAGTTATTAGCAAGTCAATTTGAAATATATAGTTGTTAAAATACCAATGTTTTTAACGTTGCAAAAACATTGCAAAACTTTATCCCCAGTGCTACTGACATTAATGTATAAAATATTACAGTCTAATTAAAGTAAAGTGAATATATAGTTAAATATTACAATAACATAAAAAATATTTAATTTTTGAAAGGAAAAAGAAATATTTTTAAAATTACTGATTAAAAAATAGAATGAGACCTAAGTCCCTCAATCACGAATAATACGTTTTTAATAAATACAATGTGAAACCTACAGAAAATTATTTTAAACTATTAACTGGCATATCTTATACTATAAGTTGTAAAAGAGTAGGCTAATATATGGACTGCTAAGGTTCAAGCCTCCCCCAGATTGATTTCTGCGCACGCCAGTGCTGACAATAAGTACTAAGCACGAAATCGTTCTCGTAATGATAGTAGGCTTATTAGTTTTACATATTATGTTTTCCATTCAATAATCACTAAACGAGTATAATCCAACAGGAAATAACTATCTGACCAACAACTAAGGGTTGGATACTAAAACTAATCTGAAATTAGTCATATATCTGAAACGAGCCATCGGCCATCGTTGTTGTACAGTGGAAACGGAATAATTGAAAACTTTAATTAGACACAAAGTTTAATCAACAAAGCACTCTGTCCAACAACAAATGTCACATTATTGTAGTTTTGCAGAAATTAACACAATAATCACTTCTCAATAAACCCTAACAATCACCGCAAAACGCACTTGTAAAAACGCCAGCCATAACTGAAACTCTAAGCTGACCAGTGACGCTTATAGAGCCCGCAGAGTTTCCAGAATAATCTTCCATTTTTCGGGCAGCATGGGAGCATATTTTGCGTAGTCACAGACACTAGAACAATCTGGGGACTAAGTCAAAGCACATAAATGTCTTTTATTCTAACGAACGTAGGAGTATTTCAGGAACATAGTGGTAATTTAGACAGGAAGCCAGAATTCACCGATTGAAGGGGTGTAGCACATGTCGCCCATATACTACATTAGGCATTCATGGTTAATTGAAATCATTTGGTGAGGGCAGGAAGATAATGAAAATATACTTACGATCACGAATAGAAACATTACACAGCAAATATCAGTTACATAGGCACTCGCGTGAGTGAAAATAAATTGATACGTAAATACAAGAATAGTGATACAATAATAAAAGTCGCGCGCGCGCGTGTGTGTGTTTTTTATTCAGGTAAATAAACGCTAATTTTGTGTATTTTTTATTTTAGTTCAGCAAAACGGTCACACAGTTGGTCAATCGTAAAGCAAGAAACAATTCTGAATCCTCGAAGTCTGACCATGAGTAGTAAAATTTGCATATTCATTTCTTTTTCTTCTTTCAGTTACTAACTTATTTTGTTATTCTCATCAAATGCATATTACTTTGCATTTTATTGTAAATAGTTTATATTAGATCAAGATCTCATAATTTGACAGCAGTTTTGAAAGGAGTTACAAAATTATTTAGAGGCTACCACCGTCAGAGGCGTGAGATCGTAAGTAGTAAGAACTAGTGACAATTTGGAGTAGTAATGATTTTCTTACTTTATACACATAGGTTATGTGGATATTGATCTTTATTAGGTTGGGTAAATATCGACTATTAGATATTACACGATTAAATGTTAAATTTAACATTTATAAAATTAAATTATTGTATTTAACAATTGTATTAAACATCATACTAATAATACTATAACAAACTTGTGTATCATTCACGACAAATAATAAGTAATAAATCAAAAATTTACTAGACCGCAATTATAGGAAATAACCGCTTAATGTCACTTATGGTATGAATTTCCACCGTAACAGGTATCCAAATGTGTATCTGTCCCGCACCAAAAGACTATTCGTATGTGCGTTTAAACATGCTGCCTTGAAAGTTTATGGACTTTCTGATACGTTCATCTTGAGTGATTGATACTGAAACAGCAAGTTTATGCTTGAACCAACGATCGGCGCCTTGATACATCAGTGGTTGAAATAGTCCAGTGTTTAACTGGTTAGGGGGATATCGCGTAATTCCTACCATTATCATCGCAGTTCTACATTACAGGAGGACGTCGGTACAGACCCTCGGTGGTTCCTAAGAAATAGTCAGAGACGTTCAGTCAGCCTGTATTAATTCAAAATGATAAAAGATTTAATTAACATTTTTTTGAAATCAACATCTAATAGTTTTTGTATTAGTCTATAAATTTAAGGTTCACTCACGTACAATAATAAAATTTAGAGTATAACTAAACTAAAGGCGAAACTGTTTGTTAAGAGGTCACTTTTACTTATCTAAACAAATCTTTGTGCATCTAATATAAATGCCATGTAGACCTGAAGAGTCTCTGAAATGTTAGTATTGGCTACAAAAACTAACTAAAAGAGAACTGGCTACAGAAACCATCCAGACCTTTATTACCTTTATTAGACATACAAAAAGTCGAAATATGCGTTCATACGTTGTCATGAGAACGTTGGATTCCAGGAGTAAAAGCTGGAATTTACATTTGAAGTGAAATAAAAAGAAGTGAATGTAGTTCTCTATACGAATAGAAACATAACACTACGACTATCTGTACCGCACTACGCGCGTTCACGAGACAAATAAATTTTTAACGAGCATTTTATTGTATAAAAGTAGAAATATAAAAGTTTGTGACGTAAATACTCGTAATTGCATGTTTTGCAGACATAGACTGCTATTAGCTCTATTCTAGCAGTAAATTGTGTGTGTGTGTGTGTGTGTGTGTGTGTGTGTGTGTGTGTGTGTGTGTGTGTGTGTGTGTGTGTGTGTGTGTGTGTGTGTGTGTGTGTGTGTGTGTGTGTGTGTGTGTGTGTGTGTGTGTGTGTGTGTGTGTGTGTGTGTGTGTGTGTGTGTGTGTGTGTGTGTGTGTGTGTGTGTGTGTGTGTGTGTGTGTGTGTGTGTGTGTGTGTGTGTGTGTGTGTGTGTGGTTGCAACAACAGAAAATCAACAGATCTGTTTTGGTGTCAGCATTTATATCGTCAGTTCAAGCAAAGCGTTGTGCAACGGTAGGGGTGACGATCGTTCTGCAGTACAACTGTAATCACTTAATGTTACAAACGAGATATATTATTTTTACATTTAAAACACATATAATAGTATGCATTTAATATTTTAATAGATATTTTTAGCATTTTATCCTTGCTAGTTTAAATATAGTAGATCCAAAATTGCCCGTACAAATAAAATGTGTGTGTGTGTTGTCTGTCTTGTGTGTCCACGCTTTACCCCGGCTACAAAGCTAAAATAAAAATAATAATGTTTGGGAGTTGTACTATATGTATAACGATTTAAGATTACATGTAATACAGTTTTAAGTATTTTATGGTATGTTATTTTAAGTATGCTGTTCAAGGTTATACCGGTATTAACCAATATCGTAGTTTATTTATGTTCCACTTACAATTGTGCTAGTTTCATAAGCAGTCACTTCGTCCTTTTCAGTAATTTTTGACTTTCTAAGGAAGATTGCCGATAACTAATGACAACCAGGATCACATTTACTAAACATTTTTATAAGAAAAAATTGGGTGTGCCGTGGGACACACGCCCAGAAGTGAGAAATTCAGTGTCGAGTGGCGAGTGAACTGATTCAACGTGTGAAAGGTTGTTCATATTGTTACGTAATGCGGAAAAAGTGGTACACCATTACAAAAAATTCCACGTGTTTCTCGGATGTTCCAGTGGAATCCGGTTGTAATGTTGTGTGCGTACGTGATCTCAACATGCTTTAGCGAGACTTTTCTAGACTTCGCCAGCCGCGCGCACTGTGTCAAGGCCGCAATGAATTACATTCTAGTGTAGCGCTGATGCGTAGTAGGGTCGTTTCCGGAATTTCGGCGGGGTATAAATACAAGTACTCAGCGACGCTCAGTTTCAGTTTGAGTTGCGATTTATTCTAGGGCAGTTCGAAGTATTGTGGCGAAGTGTTATGTGTTTTATAACTGTGCGGGACAATTGTAATACAATTGTGTTTTATATTAGTTGACATTTTTATTGCGTGTAAACAATTTTTATTTTTATTTGTTGTAAAAGACAGTCTTGTTGATTATAAACTGTTTAACTTGATAATTAAAGCTGGTGATTAGTGACTTAATTGGTGTCTTGTATTTTGTTTTCCACTGTACCATACGACGATCAGTAGACAGTCGTAACAATATGTATTTGGAGTAGAAGAGATTTTGCTATTAAGAATTAGGATTAAAATACTAGTGAACTGACAATTAAATCAGACGAGGGCATGGTGCTGTTTATATGTACTTTAGTACAAGAAATCGATATTCATATATATATATATATATATATATATATATATATATATATATACATATACCGATATGTTCATAGTTTACAATGAACATAAATAGAATCATGTCACACGTCGTTTTATTTTCAGTACACATACATATACAAACAGTATATTAACAAATAATCTTTTCAATGTAACAATATGATTTACGCAATATTTAGTTCAAAAGTGTAACGTAAAATTATTATATATTTATATTATAATTGTAATATCTTCAAATAAATACACTACAAGTAGGTTTATTTTCACCTGACGCACGTTTCACAAAAATTATTCTGTATCTTCAGAGGTTTTTTAGAACAGTAATTGAATGTTTAGCTTACATATCACTTACATATTATGTACTTATAATATTTATATTATATATTGAACGTAGTACAATAATTCAATTTTTTACGAATTATAAAATAGATAAATTACAACCTAGAATTCTGATTCACAAAAAGTCTGATACACTTACAGTCAATTTAATACAAAATTGTTTTCGTAGCCTACCTAAAAAATTTACTTTACAGCTTCAATAGATCTTTTTGATCTCATTTTTTTAGCTGCCTATCTTCTATTACTTAGTACTTGTAATGGTTAAGTATAATTAATTATACATTAGTTGGGAAGCTGTATCTCTACTCATCTTAGTCAGATTCGTAATATTTTTTTTATTAATATTCCTTTTCTTATTTCAGGCAATGAACAGGGAAACTGTTTGCGTTTTAGCAATTACTGTCATGTCGTTTACGTCCTGTTGGTCCACGTACGATACAGGTCTATGTGTGCCTACAGTTTATGAAAAGACTAGCAATTTTGATATGAATAGGGTAAACCACCTTTTTTTCTTAATTAGTTTCAAAAAATAATAACAAATTAATAATTCAAAACCTAAACAATTACTAAGTCTTCTTCTTCTTCTTCTTTTCTTCTTCTTCTTCTTCTTCTTCTGCTACTTCTTCACCTCATGGTTTAGGCTTACAGCCTGTTCCATCTTAAGTCCTGTCGTCTTCTTTTGGGACTACCTACATTCTTCTTCAGGTCTTGCCTGTTTTTTTTTAGACGGTCATCGCTCATTCACTCTATATACTGTTTCCATTCCAATGAGCACTGTCTAATCTATCGTTTATACTGCATCTCTCCAACTCGACCCTTAAACCTAAGCTAAGTAACTAAGATAAGAAAGAAATAAAATTAAATATATTTTCTAGTTATTAGACACTTGAATTATTAAATTTGACAAATTTATTAGTAGATTTAACAACGTTCTAATCAGTAGGCCTAACTGAATGAGCACTAGGAAATACTTAGAACACTTGGCAAAACCACAATTGTTTAACTACATAATAATTTACTACGCAGTAGATCTGAGACCTAAGGAGAAATATATTTTTATTGAAATAAACGTTAATAGTTTAATCACTGTTTATATTAGTTGATTCACGTGTGACATTCAAAATAATCAAGAACTAATGATAGATTATAGATTTAAATATTATTACAGTTATGCAGACTTGTCTATTTAAAACGTAAAATTGGTAAACGAATTAATTAGGCCTATAGTATGAAAGGAATACTTAGATGATTAAGACTATCGTGTAGTGAAATGATTTAGGAAGTCATGAAGAATAAAGAGGCTTGGAAAACGGGTGGTTGAAGGCGTGTCAGTTGGGAATGCTGTGAGTTGAAGATAGCTTGGAAAGAACACAATTAGATTCATACAAAAGATAAATAACTCGCGCTTTACTTTTTCTTGAATCACTGCTAATGTTTCTCGTTCCTACTTGTCAGTGGAATCTGTTTAGATATTTGGCAGTTGGTACGAAAATGCCACGTACTCAAGACTGGTGGGGAAAATTGGATACTGTGGAAGACTGGAGCTTCCTGAACAGTCAGGAGACGACTTTGAGTTCTATTACACCGAATTTTCGCGGTAAGTAAACAGACCACATAGCAGTTGTTTATATAGGCTACACTTAATGCAAAGATTCAGTATAACATTACTCTTTGTACTAAATTGACTTTATTATCCCACACCTCGTATTGGACACAGACTTCATATAGGTTTTCCCAATTTTGTCTGAAGTCAGTTTGGACACCGCTCTTATCATCCTCTTTAATCTTCATCAATGATTATCTTTATATATGATCTCTTATTCATGCAACAATTCCTCCAGTTCACAACTTCAATACGCTTTATAGTATCCGTTAGTCTTCTTTGTAATTTGACAATACATTTTCGTTCAAAATTCTATGTCGATTAGTAATCCGAAGTATGGCTCTCTGCATTGCGCATTCAACAACCTTTGTACTGTTTTCTTGGTGAAAGTCAGAAATCCATCAATATACGTTATAATTGGTGACACACACTGCTCGGATACTTTTAATGACGGTATTTCGTTATTAACATAATTAGACTACCGAGACAAACGTATGTCGCTAACATTGACGTTATAATTGGTAATCTTCCAGGCGTGATACTGTAGTAAAAGCAATATAACCGAATCTAGACTACCTTAACGCCGTATCCATCAACTTGGGTCATAATAAAACACTTTAACGGATAAAACACCAAGTTAAACGGGTTGTTGAGGGCGCTTGCCACCCGTTGGTAAAAAAGTGACGTTCACATATCGAAAACCGAGTCCGGTTCTCAACAAGCGAGAAAAATGATGACAGACGTTGGCCACTAGCCTATGTCCATTTTCTTTTTATGTGATGCTCCAAAGTATAAGAATATAAGTATAAGAATACTCGGTGATGGCCGGTAACAAATAGGCCTATGTGCTAGTGATCGTCATACCCAGGATTTGAGTCATAATGTTTTCGGGAGACCAAAAGAGAGGTGGAATGATCAGGTCGCAACAGGCTATTAGCCTAATGCTTGGCTGGAAGAAAAAGAAGGCTGTTTTTGGCCTGACAATTACTGGAAACAAGCCGCATAATCGACCGTGTGTCGAAGGTGTAAACTGTCGTGATGTCCGTATCTGACTTGAGGCAGTGATAAAATGATGGATCCTTCACTATTTAGAAATAACAAAAAGTAACCGTTCAATTATTTTATAAACAAGAAGAAAGAGTGTAAAATATAGTCTAGTTACCTTATTCAGTACACCTGTGATTAAACTAACAAAAAAATTAAATCAGTCAGTTGTTTCTCTAATGCAGTAGGTTTACAAAATTGTTTAATTATAGTTTCAGGCGCCGTAAGAAGACGCGTACCGGAAGGCTGATAAAGTACCGGGCAGGCCTTAATCAGTTTAAGTACCAGCTAACTATTGGTAAGTTCTGCAGAGCATCATGTTTGCTGTTTCCCTGAACTGCTTACCAAGTGGTAAGTACCTTAGAGCATCAATGGAAATAGCTTCTTCTGAAAGAGTCTTAGGTATCACCTGATTAACGCTCACAAAAAAAAATGAAAAAATTCCTCTGCAACATACTCGTTTTTCAAGTTGCATAATTTTCTAATTAAAACAAATAATTACAGTGCAAGAATAAGGATGTTTATCTGCAGAATGTCTTTAACGTTTTATGTTTTAATACGCAATGTCAACCATATTAACTGAATATATTATTAAATGAAAATTTCTTATAATCAGATCATTTACTTATTCCTAAAATTACAGTGGGTTATAGATTTTTTTGAATCAATTAAGAAAGTCAAATTTTATGTAAATAAAGTTGCAGTAAAACGCCACAATCGATCGAGATAACAACCTAGTAACTCCGATAAATTCATCGGTTCTTCTAATGTTCGCATACACAAGTAGACAATTATAACATCCTTTGCTTACTCTGTCATCTGATTTCAATAAATCCAATAGATATACACAATTCAAATTCACAAGATTATTAACACAAAACTATGTGTTATGTTTTGTATGTGTATGGTATGTATTTTAAATAATAACAACACTTCTTATATCATATCGACTTTGTAAAAATCATTCAACATTTTTTTAAATATATTTTTAAATATTACGAATTAAAATTTCGTCATTATTATTCGCATAATATTTTTCTTTTGTGTATGCTCAGCACACACACAATTATTGTCACTATACAAATAACATTACACAAATATTCATAAATATAATACACAAGATATAAATTGACATGTATAAACAGAAATTGTTATAACATACAATATGCTCTCGACTTGCTCAGATTGTATTTCTTTTAAATTGCATATCTTTTTTATATATTATTAATACTTTGCTTTGTGTGCCTAAATATGAATATCGTATTCATGAAATATCAATCAAATTTAGAATTACATAAACATTTATGCTACGTTATAATTTCAAAAATAATAATAATAATTTCGTAAATGTTAAATATCATTATAAATTACTACAACTTAACCAATAAGATTTTACAATTATTATTTACACTATTAAAAGTTTGTCTCTTTACTCTTTTCTTTTTAATGTCTTTTATGACTCGTTGGTTGACGAGTAAAAATGGTTTCATGTCACCTTATTGGTTCTGCGGTGATACTCAGTAATTCCTCGTCATGATCCTGAGTCCTATGTACTGTGTCGATCCTCCGTTGTCGTCTGATCCTCCTGGAGTCCGTCGTCCGGTCCTCCTGGTCCACTCAGCATTCAGATGCCTCGTACGGTGCTATCTCCATACTGCTGGGGTATAGACCTTGGATGCTCCACAGTCGGGCATAGCCTTCGGCTACAGATGTGTTCCAGTAGAATGAGGGTCGAGGCTTGGGACCCTCGCTTATTTATACTGTCGGGCGCAAAAATCATGTTTTAACCATTCTGTGCACGTTTTATATTGTTATAGTTTGTCAAGCGTCCCTTTACAGATTCGTTTATTTTTCGTACTTATTTTAATTTTATTCGCTTATGCGAAGTCTTTTGTTTATTACTCGATGTTCATACGATCGGTATTTTTTTTATGTATAATTGTATATTAACAATTTTTCTACACTTTAATTATTCTTGGTTCTATTCACTTTTATTTACACTGCATTAATATGTACTATTTGTTTCGCACTAGATTTTGCACATGTGCGCGTCTTTATATTATTAATAACGTGGCGTAATTTGTTTTGTCATATCTTACGCGCACTTACCAAAATTTAAATAAATTACTTATTTAATTCACATTTATTCGGGGGTGACGCTACGCCGGTTTCTACTGGTTCACACACATATCACTTACACTGTACACACTCTTAGCTTGTGTGTGGCGTGATATGCCAGTACCGTCCTGCACATTCGGTGTTCCCCTTCGTTTACTTCAGGTCCAACACCAGAGAGCAGCACCGAACAAGATTTTATGGTTACGCAGTCGACTTAAAGTTACGCGATTAGAAAGTTTTTTGTAAGTAATCAAATAATTTAAAGCCAAGCTGTGATTACAGATTGATTACGGGTTTAGTTGCAATAAAAAATAGAGCCTATTACTAGTTGTTTATTTTTAATATTTTTCCCTTCACTGAGGAGGCTTAGCCTCCCTTGTCTCCCCCGACGAGCCGTCGCTGTTGCCTCGTATATGTTATTCTGTTCAGCGTTATTGACAGTCATCCAAGCACTTATCTTTTTTCGATGCCTTGACTTTGAGGAGGCCTTAGGCACCCATTTAGTATAATTACATCTGGCCATGTGTCTTAAATTTCTCATCACTTGGTTATAGAGTTCCTTCTGATTATCACTCCACAGTATGTTTGCAGCTCCAACAAAAAAAATATTTACAGAAGCTCCGCTGCAAACCCTGCCCAAGCTCTGCCATACAAGAATGTCTAGTTTCTTGCATCCATGGATGACTAACATGCATCCATCATTATTCGCTGTCTAATTTTGATTGAATTCTAAATTCGATTCGATGCTGCATTACGGTATCTGCTGAACCAGTTGCTGATACTTCGCGATGAGTCCAATATTTATGTACAGACACTGTAATTATAGGTAAAATTACAGAATTTGTGTAGGGTGATTAGACACTTCATGAAGTGCTAATTACCGCATTTCCATTTCCAAAGCGATCCAAATACATGGGCCCGCACACGTTTCTTGATTTCAAGTTCCGGAATATTTTAAGTTTAGGCTTCTTGTGAAGTAAATTAAGTTTTAGGTTTAGGCTTCTTGTAAAGTATATTTTAAGTTTAGGCTTCTTTATTTTTGAAGTAAATATTTTAATATTTTATTGTTTTTATTACTGCCATTTTAGATTCACGGATGGGTAAATAGAGTGCTGAATGTAAAATAAAACAAATGTTTCCCAATTTTGTATATCTCAACTGTCAGTGTTATGAAAGTAGTATATGAAAGTTGTATGAAAGTAGTATAACTAGTGTCCAATTATAATGCTACTTAAAAGTTAGTAGGTGTGCTCATGGTATTAAATAACATTGAATTCATAAGTATACACATACATATCGTCTGTGTGCATACCAGTAAACTTAACGTACTGTTTGAATGTGTATTACTTTATATTGTGTATTAATTTTTATTTACAGGTAAAGTTACTACTTCTATGAAGCTTATGGATACAGATTATACTTGCTGGGCAGTCATGCACTTTTGCTGGGATAAAAAGGATTCGCTGTTTAACATTCACAAAGGTAACAATCATAGCAACATTATATAGTACAATACAACCACTATTATTAAATTTCTACAAATAGGTCTACAAACAGCTTGCTTTTAGCAAAGTTCTTGAAGTTTGAACTTCACATACGGTACCATGGTGCCCAGCTCACTGCCGTACACTTCGAGCTTCTAGGGTAGCAAACTGATTCAACAAAAAGCTGGAAAAAAAAAAC
This sequence comes from Magicicada septendecula, assembly GCA_034769895.1. Taxonomy (NCBI): domain Eukaryota; kingdom Metazoa; phylum Arthropoda; class Insecta; order Hemiptera; family Cicadidae; genus Magicicada; species Magicicada septendecula. The sequence continues at coordinate 417,743,161 of CM068369.1, forward strand.
AGCCAAAATTTTCCCATTGCCACAACAGCGTGAGCTTTTAGCAAGGCGTAATATTTTGAATAATGTGAACATATTCTAAAGGTTTAAATACTATTACAAGAGTAACGTCAGTATTAGAAATAACTTGATTTATGGTAAAAGAAAATGTACTCACATGCTAAAAGATCGTGCTCAATACTTTTGAAATCCTTTTCTTGTACATAGTCCATTATTAGCTACATTCAATTGTTTAATTCACAAAAAATCAGTGACGCTTTTTTTATTATAATATTTATAGTATCGTCAATGAGAAGGTTTGGGTATCTGTTTGAAATGTGAGAAGAGTATAATTTTGTACCTTTGTTTACTATTCATTTTTTAGTTGATTCATAAGTTAGATTCTGGTTTTCATGTTGTATCTGGCTGGAGGTTTTTGACGGAAACGTCTTACACCTCGGGTCCGGTGTGGTGGGGAACCTATGCGGAAGTCGAGGTTACGATTTTGTGTATACCAGACAAACTATAATATCTTTAAAATATAACGCACATTTAAATAGGCAATACGCGATTCGAAAGAGCAAAGGAGAAATAATGTCACGCGATATTAACCTTGAGCGCGTGACGTCACTCACCATCACAAGATGGCCGCCAAGTTGAAGTGGAAAATCACCGGTTCGCTGCGCAGAAAAATTAGTATAGCTCGGGAACGCATATGCGTAGGACCGTTTGAGGTGCCGTTTTATAAGCTCTACGAGTACTATAAAATAAAGTAATAATAGTGATAATAGTGGAAGAATTTAATAAATAATTCAGTGGCAAAGTGTTGAACTTGGACAAATTATTCTTAAAATTTCAAAAATGTCAAAAAATTTCTTCACAACATGAAGATAAATGCCTACAAAGTAAACGCTTACAGCAGTAAGAGAAGAATGGATGAGGAATCCAAAAAGGCCCGTATGACAGCAGCAGAACGAATGGGGAGGATGAAGCAGCGTCGAAAAGTCGAGACGAGCAACAACGGATTATACTTAACTAACGCAGACAACGACTTCACCTTATATCCCGGCAGAGGTAGCAACGCACCAGGGCTTAAGGAGATAACTGACGAATACTTGCGCCTTGAGAGGCATCGCCTGTACACGCTAACAACAGACGTTGAGAAATTCTGTAGATTCAGTCAATACAATAAAATTACTGACAACAACCATACCGACGACGAAAAAGAATCTTTTATAGTGTGCACGTTTAACATTCAAAGTTTGGTGGCACACAACTTGGACTTGAGCAGCGACCCAGTCACTTCACGCTCCGACTACTTGGCACTCACGGAGACTTGGATGAATAAAGACAAAACCGTCGACAAACCCGACTTCAAACACATTGAATCCAAAGAGTGCAACAGACATGGCGATGACAACGACCAACAGCTCAGTACTAGTCGCGGCACTACAAGAAGAAGCGTAGTGGACTCTACGGTAGCACAGCAATCTTCAAGAATCAGAAAACGTGCAGGGCTCATGTCGCTATACCCGTTCAACAACGGCCAATACCTAAGAATTCTGAATTCAATTGTTTACAAGACGTTCATGTCGGCGAAAGCATGTTAGTGGAAGCTGCGATGCCCAACCAATTAAAATTCGTTCTAGAGTCAGTCTGTATTCATCCACAAACACCATTAAACTACATCGCGATGATTCTCTTTCAACTGATGCTTTACTAAACAGAGCATGCCAGAACAATAGGGTTAGCGTCTGCCCCTGCGATCCCAACATACCCCTTCTGCTCACCGGTGACTTTAACACTGAGGCGTCGAACGATCGTCTGAAACAGTTTCTGAATGACAAGTTTAGATTGATGTTGGCCACGGATCCAACTGATTACACAACTTTCAAAATACGACGTTAGACTTAACGCTCTCTAGAGATATAAATGTAGCATATAAGTCTTACATATCGTACTACTCACACAATTGTTCTGTCTTTAGCGAAATTTTACAAATTAATCAGCATTGTGAGAAACAAATAAAATAAAAGACATGCAAAATAAAAATAAAAATAAAAATCAAAGGATAAAGAATTGAAATTGGCATGTGGTCCTTAGATGGCCGATACAAAAAAAAAGACAGCAAGTTCGTCATTTCTTTTTCACGAAACCTACAAACAGCCCGTCGCAGCAACACCGCCAGGGTAAGACGTTTCGCGCAAAGAACGTCATCGGTAGTGACCTCATTGTTTTATAATTTGTAAACAATTGAATTATTATACTGCGGATATCACATTCTACATTCCAAGTAAATATTGCGTAAATCATTTTGTTACATTGAAAAGAATTATTTGTTACATATTGATTGTATACGTATATATACTGAAAATCATACGACATGTGTAATGATTCTATTTATGTTCTTTGTAAATATCGATTTTTTAAATAATAAAATATATATAAACACTACTATACCGTCGTCACATTTAATTATCTGTTCACTCTTATTTGAATATTAAGCAAAACCTCTCTTACCCCAAATACATACGAGCTACCTTTCTCACGTTGAATCAGTGCCACTCGACACTGAAGCTCTCACTTCTGGCGTGTGTCCAACGACACATTCACATTTTTGACAACTATCCATAGTAATGTTTAACTTTTATTGCTTGCTGCAGTCAATCTCAACTTCAAAGATTACTTTTTCCAGTCACTCCAAACGTAAAGGAATCTCCGCAAATAATTAAAAACCTCTTATTTGATAAATTGTTTTAAAATCGAATTTAAAGAAAATATGTGTTTGAGACAAAGTTTGAACTAGAGTTTCCGATAGTTTGAGATTCTGGTTTTAAGTACTACATAATACGTTGTTCTGATGGAGAATGGATTGATTTCCTACATAATTGTTGTCATGATAAACAATATGCTTCACATGAAGGAGAAACAAAATTTTGATTTTGCAAGCTTTCCATTTACTATAATCAATAACATTTAAAACATAATAAAAGTACAGAAGAAGGTACTTACGTCTGAACCAATAGGTACTAAATGGTGAGAAGCTTTGGGGGAAACTTCTGATATTTAGAATTTCTTCTAAGAGTTTACATTAAGAATACAACTAAGAATAAGAACTTAAGCCAATCCTAATTTTGTCTCAGCAGCAGGGGACGAAGTATATTCTGTGGAAAGAAGTGGACGAATGTTTAGTTAACAAAAATTTACAGTGCATTGCGGCTGTTTCGTTTACACCAGTGACAAAAATCACATACAAACATGCAATACTCTGAAATTTCCAGCCATTACGAATACAAAACTATCTTTAACGGACAAGTTACTTTTTGCTCAAAGATCATTAAAATAAATATTTTACTTTTTTAAAAATGTTGATGGCATCATAGATTTGTTTGCCACCTCGTTTTGAATTTATGACGATTCAGCTTCCAATATTGACACAAACATCCAAAATTACTCAATCCCTCAGTCCGAATTCGGCCTGTAAACGTGTAATAATAGTACGTTTTAATAAATTCTTCATTTAAGTGACGTTTATAGTATTATCTAATTATGTCTTAGCCGACTCTGTCAGTGTCTATGAAGAAGAATCCATCACAAAAGTTATGAAAACCTTTAACTGACAACATGATATTTCTGTTTATATGTACAGTATTAATGTTTAAAGGCAAGTAGTACACACACAACTCAGGCGATAAATTCGTGAGTACGACTCAGACTTAGATTTTGGCGGATCTGTTCAATCACGTATGGGCTAATACTTTAATATGCCTAATTACTTACCTAAAGTTCATACACAAACATAACGATCGTTTTATATGTTTAAAGACATTACAACCATAATTTCATACAAAAATAAACACCTCATACTCGTGCGAGCGATCGCGTGTATATATACAGTATGTGAATTAGACTCGGGCCGGCAAGAGAACGACTTTGACAGTTACCAGCAACGCTGCCAACACTGCAGCACGTAATGTCACTTCAGCTGTGTACCGAGCGCTGCGTGGCAGTCCTTACGTTTATGCGCACATAAGATCTATTTGCAAATTGTCCACGTGTTTCCTTCTACACCCCCAATTAAAATAAATAAGGATGGGAATAATAGCTTTACGGAAGAAGAGCCTCTGTTACATAAATAGTGCAAGCCTATTACAAGCCTAGAGCATGCCATTATTGCACTTACAACATGCCAGTGGTCGGTAGATGTTGAGTGGCCCCGCCTAGAGCAGGCAAAATCCTACACTAATTTTATTCGGTCTATAGATGAGAAATGCCCAGTAAAAACCGAGCACAAATCGATAACATTGTGCTCGGACAATTCGAGTTGTTATTGATACACTAATTGTATTCGGTCCATAGGCGAGAACGTTAGTATAGCAACATGAAATAATTCGTGTCACACGACTGCCCGCCCATGCCTTTGACACACACAGTGAGCACCAAACATCAGAGTCCCTCTCTGGCCGGCCCGAGTATGACACATCAGAGGAACGTGTGGTGAAAAATAATATAATCATTTGTGTTTTACTGCGTAGATTACATCTCTGTATTCCTGAGGTCGAGGGGACCGGAAAGCCTAAACACCGCGACAGACAAAGCTGTGAATGAAGTGCTGAAACACGAAGGAACTGAACTGAAGAAACTGAAGTGCTGACTACAGTTATCACTCAAACTGCTGAACAGGAGCTACACCACACAGGATACTAACATTACATCTGCAGTGTTTATAATTCAACCAAAGTGTGTAGTATTGTCGACGACAAGACAGAGAATCATATTTACAACCCTCTGCCATTTTGTCTATCCTTCTTGTATTTTATTACTTTTGCCATGAAATTTGCATCCCTTTATGCATGCAAAGAAAGAGAATAAAAATGTTACTATTTTTATCTTAATGCAGGAGTAGTGTAAGTATATGAAAGAATACTAACAAAACATACGGTTTCTTTTTATATAGACCCTAAATTAATATTTGTGTATTATATGTGTAAATTCTTTACATATATAAGAGAATCATCATAACAGAAGTATATAACAAAACAAACAGTCCCATACAATACCATACAGTACCATACAGTAAACATCAATATAAGAACTTCACATTTACGTTATGTAAATTTACATTACGTTTACATTTTCCTGTTTACAAAAAACAAAATGATTTACATTAACCAACTATCAAGCCCTATAGGATGAGTAAGTGACAGCTTATCAATATTATATTGTTTGATATTAAAATTTTCCAGTTTTGTATATTACGTAATTTGTAACTTGTATTACGACAAAATATAACTTTTAAAATTTTAAATCTGACAATTGTAAAAATATTTTAAATGGTATTATCTTATCATTTGAAGTTGAAATTTTTTAGAGTATTTGCAAAGATGTTCAGATTTGAACAAAAATAAGTATTAGTTCAAATTTAAACATAACAATTCGTTTGGATAATGTAACTAGAAGTTAAAATGTTTTTATGGATATCGCATGGATCGTGGAATAAACTACTACACACCAGAGAAATCTATAGTAACAATTTCTATTTAACACGCCTACAAAAGTTTATGACACAATATTAACATCGTTTTCTTGTCAATCCGACTTATATAATAGCAGACATTAAGTAGAAAAATAATAATAACGCAACATGAAAATTTTACATTTGCAACAACAGGCTCACACTCTAATCGATTGCATTCAATTCATAGAATTGAACTCTGTCACATGTACGTGATCTTTTATAATCGCCATCTACATAAACAAGAGTGTATCACCGAGAATGATCTATAGTCTACACAGCTTGTCTACAAATTAATAAAGCTAATGGTTTAATTTTATTTATTGCCACATTGAATAGAAAATATTGTTACGACGGTCTACTTGATCGTCGTGGGTACAGTGGAAACAAAATACAGACACCAATTAAGTCACTAATCACCAGCTTTAATTTTCACAGTTAAACAGTTCGTAATTAACAACACAGTCTATTATAACTAATCAAATACAAATTGTTCACACACAAATAAATGTAAACTAATATCAAAACACAATTGTATTACAATATACCGTCCGATTATAAAACACAACACTAATAACCACTTGAACGCACACAGTAATAACGCCAGATAATCACTTGTAATCGCCCGACAATATACTCGGACCGCACTGTAAATATATCGCCACTATACAGAAAAACTAAGGCCGCTGCCGCCATGTATTTATACCTCCGCTCACAGTCTAGAACGTTCCAAACTGCGTCTTAGGTCCAGTGTGAACTACGAAATTAATTGCGGCCTTGACACAGTCCGCGCGGTGGACATCGTAGAAATCTTTTCGATGTTCTACACATTTTCAAAACAGCGGCAGAGTGGCTTTTGTTTCCTGGAAACAGGAAGTCATTTCATTAACTAAAAATATGATCAAAGAAGTAATAGAGTTGGGTTACCGAAGGAACGCTCTTTTGTTCAGTGAAAACGTAATGTGATATGGAACGTACTGTGATGAAGCATCCAATAACGACAATGCCTGGTCGGACTCAAATCATTCGTCAGAATTTCATGAACACTTTGGAGATTTAAATTTAGTTCTTAACCAAAACAACGATTATAATTGAAGAGATCTTTCGCTTTCGACACGCGAATGACATCCTTACTATTTCATAAGAAGTGTGTAAATGTATGTAAGTAGAGAGTGAAAAGATAGGATCGGGGAGGGAGAGAGGGAGAGAGAGAAGGAGAACGGATACGCTCATTATGCAAGGTAAATCGAGACACAGAGAATAAGAACTTGAAAGAGTGAGTGGGTAGAGTCGAGCGAAGGCAGTGAAAGTGCTATATGTACAGACGTGAAGCTGGGCTGTAAACAATGAAGTGTTTTGTTCACACGAGTCACACGTGAGACAGATTGAAATTATCAAAGTCTAGAATCGTACTATCAAACCTAGAGCTACTGTGTGTTGACCCTACTAGGTACTACCAAACCAGAGCTACTTCCGTATTCCGATTTATCAATATATTAAATTGATGTGAAATATTTTTCGTAAGTATTTTAGAATATTGTAAACAATATAATTATGTTGTTTAAGGTTACGCTACAAAATTATCTTAGTTTGTTGAATTTTTAATACAAAATATGGTAGTTTCAAATTCAGGCAGTGGATATCTACTTAGAATCTTTCACCGTAACGATTAGGAAGATAAAGATTGGCGGACACAAATAAAAGCCAAAAATCAGTGCACTTAAAGTAAGAGGTTAAAAACACATTTAAAACATACCAGAAAGAAAGGTAATTCCGTTATAGGATTTGTTTTTAGAATTCTCATAAGTTTTAACGTTTATTTTTTATTTTTTTGGGTACCTAGAATTCATTGTTATAAATGTCCTGAAAGATCAGTAGTCTTATTAAGTTCTTGCCTTGTGTCCTAGGCTAGTTTTGTTCTTCAACGTTCTACAGATACGTTGAAATTTTACCAGTTTTAGGTCAATGTCCTTGTCGTATTTTGACCCGAAAATCTAAATAACTTAAAATTCAGACTTGCTCCAGATTAACTCCAAGTATACAAATTTTAGATGGAACTGAATTTTTCCCAGGAATCAATTATTTTAGTCTTGTTTTTTGAGTTTTCATCAACAGTTTTCTTACAGACTTGAGTCAATTGATACCTGGAAATACATTTCTCTTTCTTGAACTAAAGGGTGCCGTCTGCGTGAAACAAAATTTTCATGCGAGGGCTATTCCAAATGTGGAGACAAACTAAAACACAGAAAAATATTTTATTATAAACAAAAGTTATAAAATTACACGTTGCGCATACTCACCAATTACATACAGACATCTATGACACATGTTATACGGCTGCCCCAGCTTTTACAATCCCTCGATTAAAAACGCTCTCCCAATAGTTTTACGTCACTAATGAGATCCCCATTGGTGTCAAAGCGCTGGGTAGCCATCCACACGGTCATCTAGATGACACGATGCCTGGATCTAGTCCGGCGGTATACCGATCCCGATCCGGCCGCCACAGAATACCGGCTGTGTCCGTCCGTCTGTGACATACTGAAGGCGTGCCTTCCACTGCATTGGCACACATCATAACCTGGTACCTTCTTAGAACTAAATTTTTTTTGGCTCTCACTTAGGACCTCATTAGGAGATACGGGGTCAATTGTTCTATCTCCGAATTATTCATTTCTGTAAGAATTTCATCAACTGCAACCGAATGTGGTTGAAAAGTATTAGCTAAATGCAGAGCAAACGTTTCAGCCTTTTCAATATTTTTCCTCGCCCACGTGCTATCATCTGTTCGAATGGGTGAATTATAGTTTAAGGCCATTTTAAGCTCTTGGTAACTTTCCACAGGGAATGCTCAGCGTCCTTATCATCTGCCAGCTCTCGTACGAAGGTGGTTAATGTTTCATTTTTAACTGAAGTTATTTCTTCTTTAAGCTGCTTTTTTAACTGATTAACCATCATTTTGTCTTCAGGTGGTCTAGTCTGCTCTAGTCTGGTGCCATTTTTTTACGTGGTTTTCTTTTCTTTGCAACTTTTCTCTTACATCCTTAGGGTAATTTAACCATTGTCTGTTTATTTTTAACGCAGGAGTGTTATTCATGCAGCTTGCTGGATATCGTGTACTAATTGTTCTACGTTCATATCAAGTTATAAAGTAGTTGTCAGTGGAACATTTAACTCAATTTGTTGTCCAGGTTGTCTTCTCTAAATTCATTCCATGCTGTCCACTTATCAGCGATGGTGGAAATAATTTCTGTATTACAGTTATACTTGGTGTTAATATGATAGGTGAATGATTAGATTTTTTTGTATTCAACTTCATTGCAACTAGTTACATACAATTAACAGTGTGTAGGATAAGCTCCCACTGGCGCATTCCTCAGTACAGTTTGAACGAGTCCAGCATTATCAAGCAATTGTAACACTTAAATGTTAACGTGTTCATGAAGTCTTCTTTCTTATTCATCCGCAACCCGTTTCATATCGTCAGCAACCGTAGGCATTTTCAGGTCCCGATGGATCTCATCATTTCTTACGTACCATGGTGCATCAACAATACTGCGAAGAACCTTATTTTGAAAAGTCTGAAAGTCTGAATTATTTTAATATTAGATTTCTTAGTTCAACCCCAAAACTGTACACCATACACCCGAACTGGTTTCAAGACTTGTTTATATAACAACAGCTTGTTATGCAGCGAAAGCTCAGAGAGTCTTCCAAGCAGCCACCATATTTTCTTCAATTTTAATCCAAGTTCTTCCCGTTTCTTCTTAACATGCTCTTTCCAACTAAGTTTAGCATCCAGAGTCATGCCCTAGTGCTCTGCCGAATTTGCATGTGGAATTATTTGATGACTGACTAAAATAGGTAAGTGCTCTATTTTACTGTTGGCGAAGTTGATATGAGTAGATTTTGTTTCATTCAGTTTAATACATCATTTTTTTGTCCATCTAGTGACAAACTGTTGTCTGTAAACTGTTCGTTGCTGTTTCCACATTGTTACCGGTAGCTAAAAGAGCAGTGTCATCAGCAAATTTAGCGTTTGTCACCCCATCACATTTAATGATGGAGTAATATCTCCTATATAGAACAAATATAGAATATCTCCTGTAGACAACAAATACAGAATATGTCCAAGGACACTCCCTTGTGGTACACCAGCTGAAATATCCTTTAAGTTAGAATAATCATCACCACACTTATCTCTGAACTGGCGTTCTGATCTATATGATTTAAGAGGTTGGTTCATCTGTTTAGGCAGGTTTACATTCATCTTGTATACCATGCCACATCCAAGAATACTGCGGAGCATATTTTCTTTCCTTCTAGTGATCGCTCAGTTACATCTGTGATTCGATGGACTTGTTCAATAGTTGATTGTTTATTGCGAAATCCAAACTGGTGGGTTCCTCTATGATAGGTTTGAGACGCTTGAGAAGCAGTTTCTCAAACAATTAGATATAATTGATAGCAAGGATATAGGCCGATATGATTAGATGGCAAATCATAGCATTCTCCAATTTTAATATAATTTGCTGCTACTCTCTTCAAAACAAAAAAATGTATATGTAAACAAAGAGATCGAGAATTTTATTTAAGTGTGTGAGCCAATAAGATGGTTTTCCTTGGCACTCACATTTGGTAGCTTAGTCGCTTCATACAAATGCTTATTTTACGTCAGAATATACCAGGAACCCCAGTAAGTATGTTTCGCATTGAAGTCTCCTCCAATTATAAAACGGCCTCCTAAGGAATAAAAGTGTCTGAGGTAATCACCTGTTTCCAGCATATACCATGTGTGCAGTATAATTCTGTCACTGACAACATTCTAATTTTAGGAAAAAATTGTTACAACTGTTTATTGAATTTCACGTGTTTTATACTTAGTTTCCTCAAAATGTTCCTAATTCTCATAAATTACCATAGCTGATCCACCGCGTGGTGTTTTGTCAGGGTGAGTTGTGTGGTATATTTTATATCCATTTATTTGCAGAAAGTTGTCTCTAGTAAAATTAGTTTCAGAGATTATCCAATTTCTAAACCCATAAAACTGCTTCTACCTCATTAACATGCTAAAGTAACCTATTGACATTTCAAGCTGCACTTCTAACAGATGAAGATATATTTCTTCTTGTTGGCAGCAGCCTAACTCCTATTTATCTAGAATTTGTTTATTAATTTCTTCTTGCTTAGTAAGTTTTTCTAACATTGTTACTAACAATCGACTAGTTATATGTAGTTGTACTTCCTCTTTTGCTTATTGCTGCTGTATGCTCTTAGCTGTTTTCGTAGACGAATCCCCGCTTGTACGTTGCTGAGAAGGTAACTCATCATTAGATAACGCTGGGAAGTTCAGGTGTTTCTCTAACTTAGCAAGTTGCTATATAATCGTGAAGGTTGAACATTTCTTTGTTTATCACGTAGAATTTTTTCCCCTCTTTTCTGGAGTTGTTTAGCGACGATACAGCCTCGATAATATGCTGGGTGCGATTCACCGCAGTTTGCACGTTTAGCTTTGTCTAATTTCTTAATTTCAGAAACAGCAACAAAACCTTTGCCTGCACATTTAACACCTATTGATCCCCTGTTACAGTAAGATTGCGTATGTACTTATAAGCTTCACATTTTTTGTATTTTGTATTGGGGAATAAGGGCTGTTCTTTTACGCAGAAGTTCTACCTTAACTTTTAATCCCAAAATACGTAGTACTAGTTTCATACATTTTTTATATCTTTGGATTTACTAAATGTTAACATAAATAAATGCAGAATGTGTCTTCTTTTCTTCTATTTTCTGTTTTTATATAATATTTACTACATCCTTTTTATATCTAAATTTTTATGTAACAAGTCTATAATTAATCTCTGGTCGCATGTTGAGTGTAAGCCATAACGTGCTATAACGGCTACAGGCCGATTCTGTTTATCCTCGTAAGTGAAGTATTCCTTTTTATTTTCACAGAGTACATTTTGCGAGACGGTGATATTGTCCTCTCCGTCTGGCACATTTATTTTAAACATGTCATTATTTACTACTGTTATCTAGTCTTCTACTCCTGCTACACAGAGTGTCCTCATACGTTCCTGTGTCAACCACATTAATAGGTTCTGGTAATGGAATTCTCTTTCCTACCCGCTTACTTACAGTTTTTCCTGCGGTTTCTATCTGTAATTGAGGAGACGTTTCCGATGTAGCAGATGTTTTTGGTTCTTTCTTGTTCTTCTTAGTTTTGTTAATGATCCATTCTGTCTCTTTTGCAAGTTCCTCTTCCATCCTACTTTCTGTTTCTTGATTCGCACTACTTTTTTCTGCAATCAGGTTTTCGAGGTATTGCAATTTTTGGGTAAGCTGGCTAACACCTACCTTGAAGACTCGTTTAGATGTTTTAAAACTTAGTAAACAAAGCTCTGCCTGTCATTGATATTATTTTAATGTATATAAATGTGTACTATTTAAGGGAGGACACCCGGCAGGAACGAGCAGGTCAGGAGGTGCCAGTACCAACGGTTGAAAAAGTTAGCTACTGGTTGACATCCCAAGCTAAGTAAATCGCTTATTCAAATACTTCACCCGGACAAATAGAAGAAGCGAATACCAAGGCGTGTTAATGATAGCATCATCACGCAAGTGTCTGTTACACAAATATGTGATTCCGCAATTGATTTACCTTGTACCAGACTATCTGTGAGTAAATACAAAGACAATGAGTAAATACACGCTTCTTTACTGAATTTCTTTTACAAAAAAATACAGTTGTGTTTGTTTATGAGTGTGTGTGTGTGTTTAATTTGTCAACTTTTATTATTATCAGTCGTAGTAAATTATCTGCACAGCTGATTAACATAAATCAATTCCCCAGTGGAATCTCCTCGATAACCAGTTACGGTTATATGTTTTCATGCCTAATGTATCATACAAGTGGGCAGTCATTTTCTTCTTTCAGTTCAAATATAACAAGTTCTGATTTTCTCTTAGAGATACATAAGCTTTTGATGGGTCTTTACTGATATTTATCGTGTACAATGAAATGTTTATAAACCTATTTTCAATAAAACATGTCCACCTCTGAAACAATTTCCTATTTGTTAATTTAGCTTCAAATTTAACTTAGTTTAAATTTTCTACGTATGAATACCCAAACTATAAGCACAGTTTTCATACAAATAACAGTTCGCTAAAATTTAAGGGGTTTTAAAGATAATAAAAACCCTTCTATCATAACACTTATACGGGTTAGTAATCTATTCCTAAGAAATCTTGGCATCATCATATGCCTAAACCGATGGGTACTTTTGGAACTCTAGATCCGGAGGAAGCGCGAGTCCTCCTAAACGTGGCCACGACTTGAGGGTTAACGACGGGCATACGACAAAATTTGAACTTATAATTCACGCTCATTAATCAGGCTAAGACCGCACTACCACGTCTGGCTGTGGTTGTTGGCATTGGCCAACAACTCTTATTAAATAAATAAGTTTAATAAAACTAAGGTTTCCTCTTTTATAACAATCTCAGAGTTGAGAGTCATTGTGGGTCAGACTAAAGTAAAAGTGGGATTAGCTTTACATTTAGCGCACCTTCGACATTCTCAACTGAGGACAGCTACCTGATTTCCGCCGTTATATAAATTTACGCGTTGGGATAAATTTAATAATTAGTCCTGATGAAAAACCCCTTCTGTTAGCAGCAGACTGTGAGCTATGACTTTTTTCTTTTTTTTTTTAGAGAGAGAGAGAGAGAGAGAGAGAGAGAGAGAGAGAGAGAAGAGTGGGTTTACACAGAAAACTTAAGATTATTAAAAGTTACGTCGCGTTTTTAAAAGTTTCGACGACTTAAATTAAGTAAGTTTCCATAAAATTTGTTATTATCATTTTTTATACAGTTTCATTTAATTTGTAATAAAATAACAACAACGTCATAAAGATGACAGTAGGATTCAGAGTGATCTATGTGACGCGAACCCCAAACGTCCAGCAACGTTCACATTCGTAGAGAAAAGGCCATTACACGTCACAAAAGAAACGTTGGCGGTTATTGTGCACATTCCATTACAAAGGAAATTTTATTTAAAATCTTACAATTAAGCAAATTTCGACGTAGAAACAAGTTTCCAATTGGAAACAAACAAGCTGCAGTTTTCGTAAAACTTAGCGTGAATGTTCATACTTTCACCCTACATGCGCCTATAGTTTTTTAGATTAATTCCACCAAAATGGCGCAGGAAAATGAGAGAAAATTTTCAAAAATTCATTTGCAATATCAGACTAAAGGAAATTTTAATCAAACCTGAAAATAATGTTCAATTTTGGGCAATTAAAATTTTCTGAATATCCTACTACGACTCAAAAATGTCAGAACTTGAAAAAATTATTATAGTTATATTCAGAAGACGACTGTAGTCCATTAAAACACCACAAGATTTTAATTTAGTGTGTAGAATAATTAACGTTGATACTTAATATGTACATGGAAAATAATAATTTTTTCAAATTAAAAGACAAATATCGGTGTGGAGAACCATGACTTTCTCAACGTTCTAAGATTTATATTTAAAATCAATTACTGGAATTCGTTTCGATAATATTTAAAAAAAAATCGCCCACCCTAAAACTATTTGCACTATTTATAGAATTTTTTTACTTTGGGGTACTCGTTTAATATAATATTATTTTCGAATCACATTATTTATAAAAAATAAGGTACTTTATTCTTATAAAGAAACTGAACTACCCAGATAATCATCCCTCCTCACAACCGATCCCCACAATTAAAGATATCTACACTTTTGTAGAGTAATAGTTTTATCATATGTAATTTCTAAGGTATCTTATCCTTCAAAATTAAATATTCGTACTTTACTTTCAGCACAGCAATTTTCGAAAAATCGCCCCCTCCCCCTTCAAATTCCCACTCCATTTATAATTATATCATTTACCACTTTACAGTGGATTAATATGACTTTATTTTTGGGGCACTTATTTGTTAAAATTAAGTACTTTGCTCTTGTTAAAACACAAAATAATGCAGGCAAACTACCCCTCCCTCCTAACCGAACCTGGCAACAAAATTATTTTATTTTTAACAATCACCATTGTTTGAAAATGTTTAAATGAATTTTTAAGTACCTTACTCTTGTTAAAACGTAAAACGTTGCAGATAAACTACTCTCCCCCTTAACCGATCTTCACCAAAATCAATAGGCCTTGAGTCCTCTACAACTCGGTCACATATGCAAAAATTATTTGATTCTGTTATCGTTTGCCATAGAAAAAATTGTACACACAGACACTTTTTGGAAAATGACTTTTCTTCATGTTTTGAGGGTAGTACAATCAGAATCAGCCCTTATCTCGAACACGATTTTTTTCCCGATCACCATACTTCCATTCCCTTACGGAACATGGAAGTAAAATATACTGATGTCTTGAGACATAACTTTTGAAGAAGTGAAGTGTCCGAGAGTATTCTAATTCTTGTTTCCTTAAAGTACTCATCTTCTTCTCTTAACTGGCGCTACAGCTCTTGGAGAACCTTGGCCTCCTGGACAGTCCGCCTCCAGTCGTCTCGACCCTCTGCTCTCAGTCTCTGTCTTCTTACACACAGCCTGCGCAGAATGTCCTCAACATCATCCAACCATTATTTCTAGGCCGACCCCTCCTTCTTCTTCCACCAGGTCAAAATACTCCTACTGAGTGCATTTTTTGATGTAATGATTGGCATTAACCTTCTTCTTCTTCTCCTCTTCAAGGATTAGGTTATAAAAACCTGTTCCGGCACCCATCTCATCCTCGGACGACCCACGTCTCTTCTACCAATGGCTATATAGTTCAGTGCCGCTTTCGGCAATCGATCCTCTGTCATCCTTTGCAGATGATCCGACCATTGTCTTCTGTAAATTGAAATAATTTCATTTATGTCCTTTACTTCGAGTTCTGCTCTGATTCTTCATTCGTTATTCTATCTTGCAATGTATAATTTAAATTATTTCGACGAAACTGCACTTCAGCACTCTGAATCTTACCGCTTTTCTTTTTTGACATAACCCACGCCTCACTCGCATAAATCAACGTGGGTATTCCAATTATCTTATAATATTTAATCGTTGTGCTGTGCCTTGTTTTATTTCTAAGATTTCTATGAATCGTACCACAAATATTCCTAAATGTATTTATCTTCTCTCTTGTAGAAGTAAAAGTATTTTGAAATACTTGTAGTATCCAATGATCCCTCGGAGTAAGGTCTAGAAACTGTGGCAGTAGGACCCTAGCACCGAATAAGGATTTGAATAAATGGATTAGGATCAATATTGTTATAAAAAAGGCAACGTTGTTTATGCCAACTCAAAAAACGTTGTTACATATATTTTAGATCTATCTGCAGCTTGGCAAACTGCGGTCAGTAATTTTTAAGGGTAAACGCCTCCTGAAAAATGGAGGAATTCTTTCAAGGCTGTAAATAATTTGTTCTTTACTTTACTCATTCGTCTTTACGACGAGAATTTACTGTATGTCGCTAAAAAATCAAAATATTTTATTTGCTCAGTATAGTCAGCAAATACGCCCAGGCTAAGTACCCATAAAAAGAGAATGAATACAAAAGAGTACGCTTTAAACAGCGTAAAAGGAAAACGTGAAAGAAAAAGAACGGTGAAAAATCCATCGTTTAGAATAGCCTTGACGGGTGCAGCACTACGCTGCATTGTGGAAGTAAGTGACAAAGCAGAAACAATAATAGCACGCGGGGTGAGAATCAGTCGTGTCTACAGATTCAGATAAATATTGATTTTGGCGGAAAGGGCACAGACGGTCGCGCTGCCAAAGTGATAATCGCTCAATAATTGCCGCCGAATCGGCAAAATACGAAAATTTTGGCTTTCGTTCACATAATTTCCATACTGTATTTATATTTATATATATTTAATTTTATAAATATATATATATTATAACGATACCTAGTATATAAACAGTTATACCGATACCAGGTGTAACTGTAATAAGAGTAGTAAATTTATGAGTAGTTAAAATTTCATGTTTATTGGTTGAAAAGCATTATAAATAATAAAACATTGTTAATAATCTCCGATCAAGATATCACTCATTATTAAGTGTTTATCTCTTAAGCTATACGGTGTTACACACATTTAAAACACTCTTACATCTAGACATGTTAATAATCTTAATCTAGACATTTATTCAAATGATTTAATAAAAGAAATAAAATTTAAATGTAATTAAGTTTTATTTTAATTGAATTCATTTAAATCAGATCTGACCTCAGCTTGCTCAGTCTATACCAATGTTTTTTAAAAATAAATTTAAAATTATATTAATTACTCTTAGACTGGCATTTGTTTCGTATTCAAAATTTAAATTATTCTTTTCTACAAAATGCAAATATCAAATCATTTCAATTATTTTTCTTTGAGAAAAAGTACTATCTCAAAATTAAACTCTTTTTTTTCTTCTATATTTATCTATATGCGATCGCTCATTCTTACGACTAAAACATTTACATAAGACTCTGTTACATTATTTACCTAATTATAAACTGTTTTGTTTTTATTCATTGTCTCTTTATATAGTCTTTATGAGCTCTTTAAAAAAAATCATTTATAAATGCATTATGCATGTCACCTCGAGTTTTCATGATCTTACGACTTATTAAAATAGTCTTTATGAGCTCTTTAAAAAAAATCATTTATAAATGCATTATGCATGTCACCTCGAGTTTTGATGATCTTACAACTTATTGAAGGGGTCCAGCGTTGTCCAGCGTTGGTTACCGTTACTCCTGGCTTGGCGTGGTCCTGGATATGTCCCAGAGTCCAGCGTCGTTCTCCAGCAGTGTGTGGTCCGTCCCAGAGAATTAATATCGGCTGCGAGGTGGATCTCGTTCGGCTGTTAGGCGTCTAAAAAGCATCTCCTAACGTCCAGCATCTCGCGTCGCTCTTTGTAGCTTCTCTGTAGATACTCTTGCTGACTTAAACGGTCCCGGTACTCTACGTTTCCCGTACTAGTGTAAACATAATTACTGCAAACGTCTTTATTCGTTCGTAGATGAGACTTATAACAAAATAAAACTGTTTTGCCGACGGACAGCGTGTCCGACTGCAACTGTGTCTTGAAATGAAGAGAAAGGCTTCCAGTCGAACCCTTAATTTATACCCTCTCGAGATTCCGCACCTGTTGGTTCCGAAATTGTCCTGTCGAGACCTGCAGATCACACGATAGCCCCCACTCCCGAACCTTTTCATATATTTGAAATTTTCTGCAAATTACAATGTTTTGTAAGGAATTGAGATAGCACAAATCATAGATAATTTGATTAAGCACTCACTGTATTAATTTGAGCGTCTTAGTGTAATTTGCGTATTTTTGCCACACTTATTTCGCACTGACTTCGCGTAGTCCTACTAACGTCATTTTCTTACTGTGGATAACTATAAAATTTACACACACTTTGGTGCCTTCTGTTTGTTTATACACTAATTAGTTTTCACACTGTGAATTAAAATAATTATTTTAGTAATTAATTGGAGAGGGTTGCTGGGATTCCTGTCTGTACATGCATCACTAACACACACAAGATACACACGTAACACACATACAATCGAGCAGGTGTTGTTTGCCTGTTGGAACAGGTTAATTTCTCCCTAGTGTAACAATGAAACATTTTTGCAATCCCAGACATGTCCATTTACCCCAAAATTATAATAATTTTACAAATTTTACATTTATTTAAATCAATGCTCAATACAGCATATGGCTGTATCGTTGCATTATTCCTCTGCTTGAAAAAAAAATTTAATAAATATTTATTTATTAAATTTTTGTCTATTTGTTCTAGACAAATAAAAATAATATTATACTAGCTTAACCTTAGTTTTCATCAGTTAAATGACACATAATAATAAGTAGGTCACGCCTCACCTGTGATAGTAACCCATTAATGATAACGCTCGCCTGTGGTGGTATGCAATATATTCACCCCCCATTATAACAGCTGAGCTTGGACGGGAGCAGTGGCATTGTTCTTCTCTCTCTCTTCTCGTTATTCATACGTAGAATTTCTTGAATGACGTCGCATGATATTTGCCGATGTCCTTTTCCTTCCGTTCGTCGTATACGATGAACGTGTGTCTTCCCACGCATTGTTTCAACGTATAAGCCCGTTGTATAGCCGAAAGAATTTCTTCGCTGTGTTGTCAATGCGTTTTCCGACGGGATTAGCTTTCAACAGAATTTGTTCTCCTACGTCGAATCGTTGTAATTTATGTGTTCTATTGAACTTTCCTCTTCTCTTGTTACGTTGTTCTATGATGCGTTTTTTAGCATACTCAACCTTTACACTTAATGGAATAGGTACATTTTGATTCTCTGGCTTGCTTACATATTTGGTACAGGATCTAATAGGTTTTTTTGTCTTCATCTAGCTCGATTGGCGTATAACTTGTTGCTTCGCTATAATTTTCATTTATTGCTTTTTCAAAGAAAGGTAAATACTCTGCCCATTTGTTGTGTTGGTCGTGACAGTAGATTCGTAGATATTTACCTAACTCTTTATTTACTCTTTCCGCGAGATATCCCTGTGGGTGTCGTACTGATGTGAGTACAGGTTGGATTCCATTTTCACGAAGAGTCTTCTCCCATACATCTCTTTGGAACTGCACTCCTTGGTCGCTAAGTACCTTATTCATTTTACCATATGCAGGAATGTATTTCTGCAAGAGTATTTTCAAAACAACTTTAGTGGTGGGTCGCATAATTGGATACAGATGGACGGCTTTGGAAAATACATCAATAAAAACAAGTATGTGTTTCACTCCACGACTTGATCTTGGAAGTGGTCCCAAAAAATCCACTGCAATTAGCTCTCCTTTCTGGTCCTTCTTGATACTCTGCATTTCCACGTAGGTATGTAGATTCGGTCCTTTTACTGTTTGACACTCATAACATTTCTTACTTTCGTTTTTAATCTTCCTGAACATATTATTGTTGGTGAAATCTTCACGTAGGCGTAAGTAACATTTAAGTGCAGCAGCATGTGTTAAACGTTCGTGTGTTGGTCGAATCAGTTTATGCAACATATCATTTGTTAATACTACCTTCCAATCTTGCCTCATTAGTTTCTATAAGATTCCATTTTGTACCTTGTAATGGTCTGGTAGGTGATCTCGTAGCTTAAATCCTCTCGTAGTATCATCTAAGTCTTGTTGTTGAGCTAGATTCTTCACCATGTGTTTAACATCATTATCAGCAGTAAATTTAATAGGTAACAGTTGTAACTCATTATGGTTATTTTCGTAGACCTCTTCACGCTCTTCTGTGACGTATCTACTCAATGTATCGGCTATAAAATTATCTTTCCATTTACAATATTTTATAGCAAAGGAATATTCACCGATTGCTAGGATCCATCGTAATAATCGAGCGTTGGTTACTTTACATTTTTATAGAAATGATAACGCTTGATGGTCCGTATGTATTTCAAAATGCGTTCCGTAAATATAATATCGAAACTGTTTCAAGGCGTATACTATAGCACGTATCTCCTTCTCAGATGTAGAGTACTGCTTCTCTGCCCCTTTGAATACTCTACTGGTATATGCAATGACACGATGTTCTCCTGTAGCATCTTGTTGATATAGCACACTTCCACACGCGTAGTCGCTAGCGTCTGCGTAGATAACGAATCTTCCATCTCGCTGTGGATGATGAAGCATTATGTTTTCAATGAATAACTTCTTGACTTGGTCGAAGGCATCTTGATGTTTCTTCTCCCACTTCCATTTGTGATTTTTCTTTGTTAACTCCAGCAACGGTTGTGTTCTTTCTGCATATTGTTGTGAGAATCTTCTATAGCATCCTGTGAGTCCCAAAAATGCTCGTAACCCTTTAATGTTCTTAGGTGTAGGGAAATCGGTAATACTGGATATCTTTATGGGATCGGGTTGAATAACTGAGGATGAAATAATATGACCTAGGAATTGGATTGAGGATTTTATGAATTCGCACTTGTCTAGGTTAAGGGATATATGGGCTTCCCTGACCTTGTGGAATATAGTATTAAGATGTTCAATGTGTTCGTCAAGTGTTTTGATACTACCAAGGTATCATCCACGAACACTATGGTGTAAGGCTCCACTTCTGATCCTAATGCTTTCGCCAGACATTTTACAATCGCAGCCAAACTCGTACTCAAACCAAAGGGAACTACCTTGTGTTGGTAGCATTTATTTTTGTATAGGAAGGCGGTGTATTTTCTATCTTCTCTTCTAATTGGAATTTGCCAAAACTCGATCGTAAATCCAACTTAGTCAAATAACGTGCTCCTTCACACTTTGCAAATAACTCGTCCGCAGGTGGTGCACAATCGAATTCACGTAGAAGGACGCTATTCAAACTCCTCATGTCCAGGCATAAACGTACTTCTCCACTCTTCTTCTTTACTACAACTAGAGGATTAAGAAAGTTGCTGTTCGACCGCTCAATGATGTTATTTTTATCATCCGTCGTATTTCCAGTTCAACTTCTCCCTTGTACTTCATGGGTATTGGATACGTTCGTCTGACAAATTTTGTAGGGTCTGATACCATAATAGCGTGTTCGTAGACTGTGGTCTGCGTCGGTACTTCGCTGAATACTTCGTTATACTCTTCTATTAATTTAAATAACTTCGCTTCTTCCTGAGATGACATTCCTTCTTCGGCTGTATTAGCATGCTGAGTAGGTGCATATCGTATACGTGGCTTGGATACGACAAAAGGTTTTCCACTTACCTCACAATTTTCTTCATTTTCATTCATAATTAATTCATATAGAACATCCTTATAATTACATAAAATCTTATTGTTATTAATATCAATCCTTCCAATTAAAGTATTTAATAAATCTATTCCAATAATTCCATCATATATAAGTTTATTCATTATGATCATAGGATATGTTATTTCTAAGTCCTTACAATTTAAAGTTACGTAATCTTGCTGTCTACCCTTTCCCTCTGATTCATAGCTGTAATAACATTTATATTATTGACAGGTAAAATAGCCGTTTGTTTAAAATATTTTTTATTTTGTTGTACCCACTTATTGTTTAGTACAGTCAATTGGCTACCTGTATCTATTAACATTTTAATTCTACATCCATTAATTCGTACATTAATTATAGGACAATTTATTTCTTGTTGATTTGGTGTCACATTCCTGTCAGTGTCTAATAACTCATTTCTAATGTCGCACGGATAGAGCCTATATTGTTTATTGTGTAACAGCACGTCCTGTTTCTCCGTCATTGTGTTGTGTCGCGGGAACAGGATGGCTGAACAGGCACCTGTCGCTGTCTCTCTTTTATTTCCTCGTCTGCGCTCTCTCTCTTGCTTCCCACACTACAGCTCCCCTCTCTCTTCTCTTTTCTCTCCATTGTGGATACGGTGCGATCATATGGTTTACTAAACTTTTTCTTCAAATTTGGCCAGGCCAAACCCCCTTTTGTATCGCGCACGTTTCTCTCGGAGTGTTGTTCCTTCTCTGTGTCGCATGCGTTATTCACAGCTGTGTTTTGCTTTACACTGTGCGTTGGCGGCGTATAATTTTGCCTATAATTATCACGGTTTTGCGTATCGTCACGATCTCGTGCTTTATCACTACGGTCGTAACTAGCGTGATAATTAATGCTGTTTGTTGATTGTGTGGTGAAGTGTTACTCTTGTTAATATTTTGTGATTGAGTGACAAGTATTAAGAATTGTTCGATCGTATTGACACCCTGCGTATATACAGCTAACTGAATATCTCTATGGAAATGGTAAGACAACTTAGGCACTATCTCATACTCAGAAAAGTTTGGTTTTAAATGTTTTATGCGTTCAATCTGCGCTATAGTGTACTGCTCAATATTCTGGCGTCCATGCGGATTATATTTACCATACTCCAATTGGTCATGTACTTGCCTTTGAGTGTGGATATTCCAGTACCTGTTTTCGAATGCTTCTCTGAATTGCTGATACGTGGTTATTTTGTCTCGAATTATAGAGTACCATTGCCTTGCAGAATCTCTTAAATGACGGGTGACAAAACTCACTTTCTCCTCGTCGTCACTCACACTTCCAATTTTTTCAATTTCTCTCTCGATATTCGCCAAAAATTCCATGCTATTTTCCCCTTTGTTACCTGCAAAGGTTATCTTACTTCTTTCTTCTATGGATGCAGTGAACATCATTGTCTGCGCCGGTCGTTTCTTGATCTCCGTTCTCAGACGTTCTACTTCTCCACGTAGATCTTCAATGTGTGTTCATTTCACCTGAGTAGTCCTTGGTGGATTTTGCAGACTCTACTACAGCATTTTCCAACGTCGTCGTTCGGGCTTCTATTTCCTGCGTTTTATTAATGTTTTCCCGGATTTGTTCACTAACTGTTTTAATCCTAATATCTTGTTCCTGCTTTGAAACTCTAAACTTGTCATTCCAGTGTTCAGCTAATTGTTTAATACTTTCTTTTAATTCTTTCGACCATTCTGTTTCCTGATCTTTAAACCTATTCTCTATCTTTATAGCTTGTTCATTTAGCGACTGTCCTACTCTAGTTTCTAATATTTATTCTATTCTCGTATTAGTTTCTTCGAGTTTTGTAGTCAGTTGCTCTTTAAACTCTTTAAAATCGGCCCTACTTTATTCGCTATTCTTTTGTATTTGTTCATTAGTTTTCGCTAATTCAGCTTTAAATTCTTTATTAGACCTCTTTAATTCTTTGAATTCGGCTATAGATTCTACCCTACTCTTTTGCATTTGCTTTGTATTAAATTCTTTTAACTCTTCTATTTCCTTTCTATTTTCTTCTTTTTGGTTTGTACTTAATTCGTCCACCCAGGCACGCATCATGGTTTAAAGTGCTTCCATATTCAAGCTTTCTGGTGCTGCCATAGTGAATTATTATTAAAATATTTGTTTATAATTTATTATTGGTGAACCGTATGCGAACTTTTGTTTATTTATTGTTCAATTACTATTATTTATTTATTTTTATCTACTCATGTTACAATTACACCTGTTTGTTGGGGTGGGCGCCAGTTGCGATATTACAATACAATACACACAACAAATTTAAAATAACTAACATACAAAAATAATTAAAATATAATATTAATTATATCATATAAATTATCAAACACTGGTAATGATAGAGCATACATTAATTATTAAATGTAGGCTTGTCGTGCCCCACGTTAATGGCGACAATTTTATATAACGATACCTAGTATATAAACAGTTATAACGATACCAGGTGTAAACAGTTATAACGATACCAGGTGTAACTGTAATAAGAGTAGTAAATTTATGAGTAGTTAAAATTTCATGTTTATTGGTTAAAAAGCATTATAAATAATAAAACATTGTTAATAATCTCCGATCAAGATATCACTCATTATTAAGTGTTTATCTCTTAAGCTATACGGTGTTACACACATTTAAAACACTCTTACATCTAGACATGTTAATAATCTTAATCTAGACATTTATTCAAATGATTTAATAAAAGAAACAAAATTTAAATGTAATTAAGTTTTATTTTAATTGAATTCATTTAAATCAGATCTGACCTCAGCTTGCTCAGTCTATACCAATGTTTTTTAAAAATAAATTTAAAATTATATTAATTACTCTTAGACTGGCATTTGTTTCGTATTCAAAATTTAAATTATTCTTTTCTACAAAATGCAAATATCAAATCATTTCAATTATTTTTCTTTGAGAAAAAGTACTATTTCAAAATTAAACTCTTTTTTTTCTTCTATATTTATCTATATGCGATCGCTCATTCTTACGACTAAAACATTTACATAAGACTCTGTTACATTATTTACCTAATTATAAACTGTTTTGTTTTTATTCATTGTCTCTTTATATAGTCTTTATGAGCTCTTTAAAAAAAATCATTTATAAATGCATTATGCATGTCACCTCGAGTTTTCATGATCTTACGACTTATTAAAATAGTCTTTATGAGCTCTTTAAAAAAAATCATTTATAAATGCATTATGCATGTCACCTCGAGTTTTGATGATCTTACAACTTATTGAAGGGGTCCAGCGTTGTCCAGCGTTGGTTACCGTTACTCCTGGCTTGGCGTGGTCCTGGATATGTCCCAGAGTCCAGCGTCGTTCTCCAGCAGTGTGTGGTCCGTCCCAGAGAATTAATATCGGCTGCGAGGTGGATCTCGTTCGGCTGTTAGGCGTCTAAAAAGCATCTCCTAACGTCCAGCATCTCGCGTCGCTCTTTGTAGCTTCTCTGTAGATACTCTTGCTGACTTAAACGGTCCCGGTACTCTACGTTTCCCGTACTAGTGTAAACATAATTACTGCAAACGTCTTTATTCGTTCGTAGATGAGACTTATAACAAAATAAAACTGTTTTGCCGACGGACAGCGTGTCCGACTGCAACTGTGTCTTGAAATGAAGAGAAGGGCTTCCAGTCGAACCCTTAATTTATACCCTCTCGAGATTCCGCACCTGTTGGTTCCGAAATTGTCCTGTCGAGACCTGCAGATCACATAATAGCCCCCACTCCCGAACCTTTTCATATATTTGAAATTTTCTGCAAATTACAATGTTTTGTAAGGAATTGAGATAGCACAAATCATAGATAATTTGATTAAGCACTCACTGTATTAATTTGAGCGTCTTAGTGTAATTTGCGTATTTTTGCCACACTTATTTCGCACTGACTTCGCGTAGTCCTACTAACGTCATTCTCTTACTGTGGATAACTATAAAATTTACACTCACTTTGGTGCCTTCTGTTTGTTTATACACTAATTAGTTTTCACACAGTGAATTAAAATAATTATTTTAGTAATTAATTGGGGAGGGTTGCTGGGATTCCTGTCTGTACATGCATCACTAACACACACAAGGTACACGCGTAACAAACATACAATCGAGCAGGTGTTCTTTGCCTGTTGGAACAGGTTAATTTCACCCCTAGTGTAACAATGAAACATTTTTACAATCCCAGACATGTCCATTTACCCCAAACTTATAATAATTTTACAAATTTTACATTTATTTAAATCAATGCTCAATACAGCATATGGCTGTATCGTTGCACTATATATATATATATATTTCAATCACTTTCTGCTACAGTCCGTTTCTTGATGTATTAATACTATAATATTTATGACTAAATTTACCTCAAGATATACTTTTTTCCTTTAGGAACATGTTTCGGGAGATCTTGTTCTCCCATCTTCGTTGATGGGAGAACAAGATCTCCCGAAACATGTTCCTAAAGGAAAAAAGTATATCTTGAGGTAAATTTAGTCATAAATATTATAGTATGTATATATATATATATATATGTGCATTTAATATTTATAACTAAATTTACCTCAAGATGTTATTTTTCCTTATTTGGAACATGTTTCGAGAGCTAACGTGCTCTCATCTTCAGCCTTCGCGATCTTGCGTCCGGTGAAGTATTTGTGTGTTGGCCTCTGGATGCTATTAAGGTTGTTTGTTGGTCTCTGGTATTTTAAAGTTGTATTATTGTGTGTGACTGTGGTATATGTATTTGTATTTTGTGTATTTTCGATGTTGAGTGCTTTGAATATTGTGTCATGTTTTGTATTGATTTGTATTTGTTCTGGTATTAGTTTGTTTCGTGTTTTATGTTTGTATATTTGTAAATTTTCCCTTATGCCCATTATGGTGCCTTTGTGTGGTATATGTTTTATTAGTGACACATTGGTTATGTCTAGGAATTCATCTCCTGTGTTTATTGCATGTGTGGCTAAATTGGATTTATATATTTCTGGTTTTTTGTATGCGTTTAGGTGTTCAAATTAACGTTTTTTCAGTTGTTTTTTTGTTTGTCCTCTAACATTTATTCAATCTTGGCATTCAATTTTGTATATACCGTTAGTTGTTGTATTATCTTTGTTGTGTGAGCTATTTAGATTTTGTAATTTATTTTTATTAGTTTTGTATGATATTTTTATATCTGTGTTTTTAAATAGTTTTGTTAGTTTTGTCATTTTATTATTAATAAAATGACAAAACTATTTACAAAACACAGATATAAAAATAGCATACAAAACTAATAAAAATAAATTACAAAATCTAAATAGCTCACACAACAAAGATAATACAACAACTAACGGTATATACAAAATTGAATGCCAAGATTGCAATAAATGTTACAGAGGACAAACAAAAACCAGCTGAAAAAACGTTATTTTGAACACCTAAACGCATACAAAAAAAAACAGAAATATATTAATCTATATCGGAATTGTTTGATATCTGCCAGTTCCTACCATCATTTAACAGTTTGAATGAACACGACGTCAAAAATTGGTGTTAAATAGACTTACCGAATGTAGGCTATGAAATGTTTAGTGACGATGAAATGGTTACATACGTATCCACAGAACCTATCCACAATCATTAAACAATTCTATTTTTTTGCAATTACAGTGCTTAACTTGTTTGAGTTTGAAAATTTCCAGCAATAAATACGTTCGAGCATAACACTTGTTCAGACCTAAAATGTGTTCAAACCATGATTCGCCTGTGACGTCGACTGAATATCGCGTTATCGCCCGACGAGCTAAGGTCGGTCCACGCCCCCCTCCGATCTATCAGTCAGCTCACGGAGCTACAAGAGGCGAGAGCCTGTTCCGCGCGTGTGTTACGCAAATTTACTTTACGGCCACCAATATGTTAACGATTTAATCAATTCAATTTCAATTAGCCTAAATTAATAGATATGCAGTCGTACGGGACGCGCGGATTCGCAGAATCGCATAAGTATAATTTAAACTGTTCTTTATAATAAACCGTTTTATACAGTCCACTTTTATCGTTTTATATTTTATTAAACCCAGCCTATGGTTTAAAGTGTGAACAGCCGTTAACCCCAAGCTACGCAAGGGGACAGCAGGTTCAACCGCAACATATGGTCCACCAGGGCCGGATTTAATTTCGATCTCAAGGTGCGTAAAAAACTTACGAGCAGTTCGGAGTGACGGAATTTAAGCGTCGTAAGGGAGTTAGTGGGTGCTCGTTTTCGGATATTAGTGCGACATAGCTGTGCATAGCTGTATGCGTCCGAGTATTATGCGGGCATTGAAACTGTTTGCGTAAGTTCCGCAAAATCATTTAGCTTGTATATCAAATACGTAAAATTGCGGTTCGCAATAAGTTCGCAAGTGTCTACCAGACAATTTATTACATGCAGCGCAGACAGAATTTGACAGGTACGACACACCTACGCAGAGGCAGAGAGACGCATCTTTATCTCAACGCATTCCAGAAATCCGACGTCACGAGAGATAACAACCCGTTCTACTCAACGGCAATTACGTCATCCTGGTTAACTATTATCCGCCATCAGCTGATAATCTCTACAAACCGTATGTAACTTATTATCTCGAATCAGTGCAAATTCAAGTAAGACGTTTATGCCATGGACTATTATTCACTCATTATGTTATGTTGTATTATTTATTTGCAAATATTCTATTTAACTATTAATACGTAGTTATATTGCTGAGAACTGAGTTGCCTGTTCTACTTTCGTTCCACGTCTTAATACGCTTAATATGGCCGAAAGCAAACAGCTCATAAGACAAAGGGCCGATATAAGGCCTCAATAACAAGAATTAATAATTTCGCGGATGCTTTCGACATAACAAAAATTGACGTCCACGCGTTGCATGTTAAACTAAGATCGCAGCGGAGCTCCAGCGCAAATATGAAACAATTCAATCCGAACTCGAAGTGTCCGAGGACGCTGTTTTGACGCGGATAGCGATCGAAACCCAGGTTGAAGATGATTTATTTACAATCGAGTGCAAACTTCACAACCATACAGAAAAATTCTCGAATAATCTTAATGAGAATTCTAATACTACTGCTAATGACAGTAGAGCGGAAAGATTCGCTCATGTCACGCAACTGGAGCCCATTAAAATCCCAGAGTTTAGCGGAAATGTCATGGAGTGGCAACACTACATACACATATTCAAAGACTTGGTAGATTCTCGCTTGGATCTTACCAACATACAAAAGTTTCATTACTTACACAACTCATTAAAGGATGAAGCGCTCCAAGTTATACAATAGCTGCCTATAACTGGTTAAATTATGGCGTAGCCCTAGGGTTATTCAAAACTAGATTTGACAATAAGCTAATTATCGCCATCCACCATGTCGAAGATATACTGAAAATCAATTCTATCGATAGGCAATCGGTGGGTAGCATATCAAAATTTCTTAATAAAATAAGCTCAACTATAAACGCGCTCAAGGTTATGGCGTTAACCGTAAATATTTATGAGCTTATTGTCACTCAGCTATTAGCGTCGAAATTGGACCCGAATACTTCCAAACGTTGGAAGGAGTCACTCTCTAACATCAACTTTCCCGATTTTGAAAGGTTGATTGAGTTTTTAAAAAATAGGAGACCGGTGCTGGAAACAGTGGCGGCAGATTCCGAGAGTGGTCTAAACAACTTAGCAAGGCCTAAACAACTGATAAAATATGTAAACAATTAAAAACAAGGCAAGGTGGTCAGCTATCATGCTAATTCTAAAAACATTCAATGTGCAATGTGCAACGCTAACCACCACTTATATACGTGTAAACAATTTGAGGGGTTAACCATTGTGCGTTGTGCAAAACCTTAGACAATTCTGGTAAACCCCGCCTTTTTAGGATTTTACTGGACTCTGGTAGCCAGGCGAATTTCATTACACAGGCCTTTGCCAAAAAACTTAAATTGAACCTTGTAAAAAATGAGTTGCCAATTACAGGCATCAACAATGCGTCCTGTCGGTCCCACCACAGCACCACTATCACCTTACAATCGCTGTACGAAAAATTCAATTTTAGCGTACAATGCTCAATTCTGCCTAATCTTACTGACATCTCCCCACGGAATCCTTTGTTCCTGCGGAGTTCGGATTCCCCGAGGGTATATTCCTAGCGGACCCAAACTTCAGCAAGTTCTCGAGCATTGACGTTCTGCTGGACGCCCAATTCTTCTTAAGTTTGATTAAGCCCGGCAAATTTGTCAGGGACGGGAACTTCCCCATTCTTCAGGAAACTAGACTTGGTTACATTGTGTCAGGAAATCTTCCTTTCAAATTTAAATATCCTTATCGTGCTTCGTCATTTATTGCGAGAAATGACAATAAAGTGCTCACTTCTATGGTTGAGAAATTCTGGCAGGTCGAGGAGTATCCTGTTGATTTGCCCTCAGCTGCCGACGAGTCATGTGAGGGACACTTTGTGCATAACACGCTGAGAAATAGTGACGGTAGATTTGTTGTTAGGTTGCCCCGTAGGGCTGGTTTGGCTCTGGGCGATTCGCTGGCCCATGATAAACAGCGTTTTCAGACTCTTGAGCGTAAACTCATAAGGAATCCTGGGTTGAGGCATGACTATTCCAAGTTCATCAAGGAGTACCAACTGCTGTGGCACATGTTACCACTCAGTCCCAGCGACAATTTGGTTCATCGCTCCAAGGTGTACTACTTACCCCATCACGCGGTTCTCAAGAACTCAAGTCTAACTACAAAGCTCCGCGTGGTATTTGATGCGTCCGCAAAATCCGCTAATGGCCTTACTTAATTATACGCTACTGGTGGGGCCGACAATACAGCAGGACATTTTTTCTATTATACTCAGATTAAGACCCACGTCTATGGCTGAACGTCCGACATCGAGAAGATGTATAGACAAATTTTGGTCGATTCAAGCGATTGCAACCTCCAAAGAATACTTTGGCGGGATTCCCCCGACTTGGAGTTGAAACATTTCGTGCTCAGGATTGTGACTTATGGCACAGCCAGCGCTTCATTTCTTGCTACCAGATGTCTATTCCAGGTTGCAAATGACAACCTAATTTCCCTTGGCATGCCGAGTTATTGCTAACGACTTCTACGTCGATGATTTAATTATCGGCTGCGATGATATAGATGAGCTCAAACGGTTGAAGTCGGATGTAAGCGAATTACGTCGATAATACGCGTTTCCCTTGCACAAATGGGAACTTCCAACAGCCAAGAAATCATAAACCAAGGCGGCACTGCCATACCCCTAAACAAGGGTGAAAATGTGAGCACTTTAGGGCTACTATGGAACAACGGTTCCGATATGTTTGTTTATAAGACAACGCTCAAACCTTGCCATGAGGCGTTCACCAAAAGAAAGGTTCTTTCAGTAATTGCGGGCATTTATGACCCGTTGGGTCTACTTGGTCCCGTAGTTTTTCTGTATAAACGTTTCATGCAGCAGCTTTGGCAAGCAAAAACGAATTGGGATGAGGTGTTATCAGATTCTCTTCTCCCCAAATGGAGGGAATTATATAGTAAACTAAATCTAGTCAATAAGATTAATGTGAACCGTTGTATAAAGTTTAACCCATACACGAGATCGTTTCAAATTCACGGGTTCGCGGATGCTTCCTGTGAGGGTTATGGTTGTTGCATATACGCAAGAATTGTATATGATAATAGGCATGCCTCATCTGATTTACTGTATTCGATCGAAATCCAGGGTAGCCCCCCTAAAACAAACTACACTGCCCAGACTTGAGCTATGCGGTTGTCTTCTGCTTGTCCGTTTGGTTCAAAACGTTATTCGTGCATTGAACATACATGCTCATGAGATTCATCTGTACTCGGACTCCATGGTCACCCTCCACTGGATACACGGTGAGTCCTCCAGGTAGAAGACCTTCGTCGCCAATCGTGTGGCTGAAATCCAGCAGGGTTCCAATAACGCTGACTGGCATCATGTGAAGTCCCAGGATAACTCCGCCGATGTTTTATCTTGCGGTTGTCATCCAGACAAATTGCGGAACTTCCAATTGTGGTGGCATGGTACGGCATGGCTTTTGCAAGATCCAATTCGCCACCCCAAATTCAGCACAAATGATTCGGCCACCATACGGGAGTGCCGATCTGAACCAAAACAATCGGCAATTCTTGAGTGTATGGCTAGCGTCGTCACTACCGATATAAGTGAAGACTTTTCCATTCTTCAGAGATTGATACGTGTTATGAGCTATTGCTTCAGATTTATCTATAATCTGAGATCAAATTCCCCTGGTTCGGGACATGACCTGCGACTGTCCAGGGAGGTATTAAACAACACTTTAAATTTCTTTATACGCCAATCTCAATTGCCATACTTTCACAAGGAGATCATTGAGATAAAGAATGCCAATCTATCCAAATCTGTCAAAATTATCTCTCTTGATCCATTTATCGACGATTCGGGGTTACTTCGGGTTGGAGGTCGTTTCCATCATTCCGATTTGCATTACGACACTAAGCATCAGATTATTCTGCACCCAAAGGCCCACCTCACGAGATTAATAATAGAGGGTGAGCATTCGAGCCTGCTTCACGCGGGCGTTCAGTTAACGCATAGTTCTGTTCGTCAAAGGTAATGTATCGTCAACGGCAAGATTGTTGTCAGTTCTGTCATCCGTAAGTGCTTCAAATGCTTTCGCTTCAGAACCCACAAGCAAACGCAGCAACTTGGTCAGTTGCCTTCGTCAAGAGTGGTATTGACCAAGGCCTTTTCTTCGTCTGCTGTAGATTACGGCGGCCCTATCGTGATCCGTCATGGCGGGCTGCGATCCAAGACTACCTCAAAGGCATACATATGCTTGTTTGTCTGTCTTGCTACGAAGGCGATTCATTTGGAATTGGTGTCTGACCTGACTGCTGAGGCATTTGTTGCCGCCTTTAAACGAGTCATTGCCCGCCGCGGCATTCCCGAGGAAATGATGTCTGACAACGGCACCAATTTTAAGGCCGCGAGTTCCACTTTGCGCGAGTTATACAAATTATTCACCTCTGTTGAATTTAAAACGAGTATTCACTCATTCTCACTTGCCCAAGGTTTCAAGTGGTCGTTCATTCCACCCTCCTCACCGCACACTGGCGGCCTTTGGGAGAGTGGTGTAAAAAGCGTCAAGCATCATCTGCGCCGCACCATTGGCGCCACCATTCTTTGAGGAATTATACACGACCCTTACTCAAATTGAGGCGTGTTTGGACTCCCGTACTCTTTCTGCCATCTCATCTGATGCTAGGGATCCGCAGTCCCTTACACCCGGACACTTCTTAATTGGCTCGGCCTTGACAGCCCTCCCCGACGCTAACCTTGCAGCCACTCCATGCAACCAACTGCGACGCTGGCAATTGCTGCAGAAATTTGTACAATCTATCTGGAGCAGGTGGTACAAGGACTACCTGACCAGCTTCAACAACGTAATAAATGGCAGACACCCAAGGGGAACCTCGTGGAGGGTGATGTGGTCATGATAACGCCCCTCCATTACACTGGAGTTTGGGTGTGGTCACTAAGATTTTCATGGGCGACGACCAATTGGTGCGCGTCGTTGACGTCCGCACTCCCCGTGGTATATTGCGTCGACCTATTCATAAGCTGTGCGCTTAACCTGTGGTCCAACGAATAAGGATTGTCGTCACTCGTATGGGTTTCACTCTATGCGAAGGGGTGTTATTGTTCTGGTCCTCAGTAATGCTACCTTGTGCAGAGGACTTTATTCAATTTGCATACTCATCCAATTCGTGTAATTTGTGTATTGTATTCAATTTATGTGATTTATGCGATTCAT
The DNA here is from genome assembly GCA_034769895.1 of Magicicada septendecula. NCBI lineage: Eukaryota > Metazoa > Arthropoda > Insecta > Hemiptera > Cicadidae > Magicicada > Magicicada septendecula. The sequence continues at coordinate 417,776,306 of CM068369.1, forward strand.
GTATTCTATTCAATTTACGTATTGTATTCATGTATGTGATTTATGGGATTCATGTATTCTATTCAGTTTATGTATTGTATTCAATTATGTGTTACAACCAATTTATGTAGCCGCTGTTGGCGTCAGGGGTGAGTAAACTGCTCACTGCATCAAGCTCGGGAAAAATCGAAATCTTCGATTTTTGACGGGCAGTATGTTCAGACCTAAAAACCATGATTCGCCTGTGACGTCGGCTGCATATCGCGTTATCGCCCGACGAGCTAAGTTCGGCCGCGCCCCCCTCCAATCTATCAGTCAGCTCACGGAGCTACAAGAGGCAAGAGCCTGTTCCGCGCGTGTTACGCAAATTTACTTTACGGCCGTCAATATGTTAACGATTTAATCAATTCAATTTCAATTAGCCTAAATTAATAGATATGCAGCCGTACGGGCACGCGCGGATTCGCAGAATCGCATAAGTATAATTTAATCTGTTCTTTATAATAAACCGTTATACAGTCCACGTTTACCGTTTTATATTTTATTAAACCCAGCCTATGGTTTAAAGTGTGAACAGCCGTTAACCCCAAGCTTCACAAGGGGACAGCAGGTTCAAACGCAACAACAGTAGTACTGTACATTAGTACGCTAGTGTTGTAATAAAACATTTTATATTGTCTTTAATGGGTTTGTTTCTTACTCCCTCACTAATTCGTCACTCATTCGGTCCCATAGGTGACGAATTAGTGAGGTTCTGCTGTATTTGTTAGTTTTTATTTGTAACAATTGTATATTCCCACTCCCTCCCAAGTTACACCTACGAATTAAATGAAGAAATTACGCGTGTGTCTAAAACGTAATGAGACTAATAGTATAAAATTATTTATTGATACATTAACTACAAAACAATTTCATCTCCTTCAAAGTAGTTCCCTTGGGAAGCCACACACTTACGGAGACGTTGTGCCCATTGATTGGGACAGTGCTGGAAATCTTCAACTGTCAATGCCTTTAACTGGTCTGTCACAATATGTGGATGTTTTCCACTCTTCTAAAATGGCGGCCCCGGATTTGCCCTTTGATTTTTGGAAATTGTAAATAATCGCATGGACTAAGATCAGGGGAGTAAGAGGAATGGGATACCACAAGAATGCCCTTTTTGGCCAAATACTCGTTCACAGAAAGTGCGGTGTGACATGGAGCGTTATAGTGATGAAGCATCCAACAGTCAACAATCTCTGGCCGGACACGAATGACCCTCTTTCTGAGTCTCTCAAGAACCTGCCGGTAGTAAGTTTGATTGACTTTCTGTCCTTGAGGCACAAATTCCTTATGCACAATAAATCCTTATTCAAATTCCTCGAATGTCGAAAAAAGTAATGAGTATTGACTAAGATCTTGGATTTGCTCTTTCTTGCTTTTTTGGGCGTGGCGAGTCTTTTGTGTGCCAACGTTTGTGACATGAGACAAAGCAAACACTTACAAAAACTATGGAACAGTCAAATTTACTGGCAAAGCTGTTAAAGTTAAGAAGCTGACAATTTTTACGAATGTAAACAAATGTTACAGCTATTAACTGTTGCATTGTTGGTCACACAGTGTTACCACTTCCCGGGAAAAAAATTCAGTTTCATTACTTTTTAAACAAACCTCGTATACAATGCATGGCGAAATATGAGAAAATATTTATGATTAACTCGTTGTGGTATTTCTCGGCTATCGCTAAGAATCATACGCATACATATGAAAAAATTTACTCACAAACTTAATAAACTAATATTTATTAATTAGGTTTTGCCTAATAATATTGGGTAGAAAGGCTGAAGAATGAAGAGGTGTTTCGTAGAGCTGGAGAAGACAGAAGTTTTCTAAAACAATTTAAAAGAAGAAGAGCTCAATTGATTGGACTCTTCTTCACGACAGCCTAACCACAAGAATCATAGAAGGGGGAAAACTGTAAAGGAAGACCACATTTGGAATTTATGACTCAGATTATGTAGGACATGAACCATGACTGATACCAGGAATTAAAACGGAAGACAAAGGCATACAACCAGACTGTGGGCTGCTAACCAGAAGCGAGCCTAATAATAAATGTACTTTTAATTAATAAAGTTGTGTTAGTGGTTATAATCACAAATAGAAATTAGGCTGTTTTACACCACGATATAAAATTCCCGATTAGCGCTTTCGAGCTTCACAGCTCATCATCAGATTGGAAATATACGCTCAAATATATCGTCTTTAACAGCGTAATTTCTGTTAATAAATGTATTTTATTCAAAACAGTGAGCGAGTTCTGCAGATTAGGAAACTTCTAGTTTAACAGTAATTACTAATTAATTTAGCAATTAGTGGAATTATACACAACACAAATAGATAATTTGTGATGTTTTCAATTTGTTTCTTCTGCAAGTAGATAATATTGTTTTTTTTTTTCAAATAGCTATGAAAAGTGTATCTTGGATTATTAAATTTTTGTAATCGTATAGTTGAAGTAAGTGTAATTTGATTTATGATTGTTAACAATTTGTAATTTTACGGTCTCTGGCGTTAGTTTGTGTGTGAAGATGGTGAACTACAGTCTCCATGTATTTCGAGAACTGTCCATATCTGTCCCATCACGTAATTAAGGTTCCTCAAACTATTATACCTTAATTATTTCATTTACACTCTGATTTAATCATATAATGACTTTCACCTCTTTTCAAATTCTTTTAATTTAATTGGTTGTACTGATTTATGAACTATTTCGAAACTTTATTTCTCTTTACATATTTATGAGCAGCTACTGTTTTTTCTGCATATATTTGTTTACCTTGTAGAGAGAAAAATTATAAGTATATTCAGAATAAAATAATAATTATTTTCAAAATAAAGTAATATAACTCAAAAAGGATAAAAGATATTCAATAATTCCATAATTTAAGATGCTTTGCTTCGCCCATTTTATATTTAATTGAAATGTGTAATAGAGAATTTTGTCTAGAATGTTGTAGAAACCGTCAAAGTTGAGGCTGTTGAAATTGATAATGATGGTGACGACGATAGTGGCGATTACGACGATGACGACGACGATAACGATATATGATGATATATCTGTAGATGTTCTTCCTCTAGCCTCTAGCTATAGATTAGACTAAATAAATATTACTGTTTGTTAAAATTTCGTTTTATTGTAAAAGCGTCCAGATTGACACTTTATTCATTATACTCGTAAAGATGTCTAAAAATAACTTTGAATTGTTATTAAAACATTATATCATGAATATATGTATACACAAGATCGTGTAAATACTTTAGAAGTTCCTAAAAACAAGTGGAAGTTTACATTAACAAACACTGATTGACAACGATAACATTATATTGTTCAACTAAAAATTACTTTTGCAATAATTAATTTGTCATTACTTTATATTATCCATCTGTGTAATAAACCACTGTGATGTGCGTACGTCCGTGTTGTGAAATAAAATACCTATGAAATTAGTATGTAAGACGAGGACTGCACATAACTGTAAATCAAGAGTATTATTATAACTAACGACTATTAGCCTTGACGAAATAACGATAAACCAATGTTTGCGAATAGACTTCGCGTAAAAAAAAAAAATAGATTTTCTGACATTTTGCCATTACGACATCAACCAATAGTCTGTAATTAATTCTTCTAAAACTACCCAACGTTAGTTTTTCGGAGGTGGTAAATTTCAATTTTTAAAATATCTTCTTCTGTCGCCTTCATTCCTAAGGGATATGTACTCAATGTTTCCTACATATTTATTTCTCCAACTCCTTATAATTTTTAGCTCCCATTTCCTCCATCCTACCGTCTTGGCCTTCCTAATTCCGTTCTCCCTTTGTTAATATAACCGCGTAGTCATTATGCCTTATCATACGCTGTATCCACTTACTGCTTCCTCTGTTCAAGGTTTTCCAAATTCTTATTTTTTTCACTCACTCAACCAAGAAGTTCTTCATTATCTAATTTATCCATCCAATATATCTTGATCGTCCTCCTGTAGCACAACCTCTAAAAAGAAGGTTCTATATGTTGTTTGTCCCTTTTGATACCATTCGAGTCCCGGATCCGTACAATACTACAATCCATACACAACCCATTTTAAGTTCTTTTGTATTATTTTAAAATTTTGGGACGCTAAGGCTTAAATTGGGTCAAATTTTTTATAAAATTCCAAAAATACATATGGGGTATCAAACTAAAGGCAATTGTAATTTAAATCCAAATATGGTGTTTGGTTTTGGAAGTTGAAAATGTTTGGGGAGCGCGCCGGGGCCCAAATTAATTTGTTACTTTTAATTAAATTGTAAGGATTTTAATGATATATATTGTTATTTGTTTTATAATTTTAATATTATTTTTTTTTTATAAATGTTATTGTAAGTACATTTATTTATACCTTCTATGGACGACCACAGATTTTTGGGGTCGAATCGTTAAGAAAAATATCGGTATGGAGAACCATACATGACTTCCATGTTCTAAGATTTATATTTAAAATCATTTACGAAATGAAATGTTTCCAGAGAAACTACTTCTTTCCACTTATTGCTTCAACCTTAACCACAGTACTGTGGTCACTAACGTATACCACACGTTATCGCACTCGATTTTCACTGATGATGGGAGTCGACGGCACTGCCGAAACGTCTGGTTTTGCAGAAAACATTGGACTACGGCCAAACAGCCCGGGAAGGAATTTTAACAACAAACTACTGCTTTGTTGCCGATAACGTAGTACACATATAATATCGGTATGGAGAACCATGCATGACTTCCATGTTCTAAGATGTATATTTAAAATCATTTTCGAAATGAAATATTTCCATAGAAACTACTTCTTTCTACTTACTGCTTCAGCCTTAACCACAGTACTGTGGTCACTAACGTATACCACCTCACGTTATCGAACTCGATTTTCACTGATGATGGAAGTCGATGGCACTGCCGAAACGTCTGATTTTGGAGAAAACTTTGGTCTAGGGCCAAACAGGACGGAAAGGAATTTTAACAACAAACTACTTCTTTGTTGCCGATAACATAGTACATATGTAAAAAATTATCCGCACCCCCATCAACTATAATTTCCATTTATAGAAAATTACCCCCACCCCGTTCAACTAGCCTCTTCATTTATAGATATTTCATCTACGTTTCTACAGTGGCTTATTAAGATCTTCTTATCAGGATACTTTATTTTTCAAAATTAAGGACTTTACTCTTGCACAAAATTATTTTATTCTGTTTGAATTTACGGCAGTTATCGTTCGTCATGAAAAAATTTCTCTTGTTACAACATAAAATGTTGCAGGTAAACTACCCCTTTCCCTTAACCGATCTTCACCAAAATCAACAGACCTTGAGTTATCTACTATTGAGGAAGGTATGCACAAAATTATTTGATTCTGTTTAAATGTACGGCAGTTATCGTTCGTCATAGAAACAATTACTCTTGTTAAAACATAAAATGTGGCCGGTAAACTACCCCGTTCCTTTAACTGATCTTCACCAAAATCAACAGACCTTCAGTCTTTTACAATTGAGGAAACAATATTTTATTCTGTTTGAATGTGCGGCAGTTATCGTTCGTCATAGAAAAAATTACCGTGGTTAAAACATAACATGTTGCTGGTAAACTACCCCTTACCCTTAACCGATCTTCCCCAAAATCAACAGACATTGAGTTCTCTATAGCTCAGGAAGGTATGCAAAACATTATTTGATTCAGATTGAATTTACGGCAGTTATCATTCGTCATAGAAAAAATTACCCATGTTAAAACATAAAACGTTGCAGGTAAACTACCCCTTTCCCTAACCCGATCTTCAACAAAAACAATAGATCTTGAGAACTCTACAATTCAGGGCTGTATGCAGAACATTATTTGATTCTGATTGAATTTGCGGCTGTTATCGTTTGCCATAGAAAAAACCCTTGTTAAAACAAAAAACGTTGCAGGTAAACTACCCTCTCCTTTAACCGATCTTCACCAAAAACAATAGGTCTTGAGAACTCTACAATTCACAGTTGCATCCAAACATTATTTGATTATGTTTGAATTTTCGGCTGTTATCGTTTGCCATAGAAAATAGCCTTGTTAAAACATAAAACGTTGCAGGTAAACTAAACTACCCCTTTCCCTTAACCGATCTTCACCAAAAACAAAAGGTCTTGAGAACTCTGCAAATCAGGGCTGTATGCAAAACATTATTTGATTCTGTTTGAATTTGCGGCTGTTATCGTTTGCCATAGAAAAAAATTACCCTTGATTGAAAAAAAACGTTGCTGGTAAACTACCCCTTTTCCTTAACCGATCTTCACCAAAAACAATAGGTCTTGAGAACTCTACAAATCAGAGCTGTATGCAAAACATTATTTGATTCTGTTTGAATTTGCGGCTGTTATCGTTTGCCATAGAAAAAAATCTACAGACACATAGACACACAGACACTTTTCGAAAAATGACTTTTTTTCATGTTTTGAGTGTAGTACAATCAGAATCTGCAATAATCTCTAACTCGATTTTTTTTGCCATCCATGTTCCTTAAGGAAATGGAAGTAAAATTATAACGATGGCAATAGTCTGGCAGTAGAACAGTGTTTCTTTTTGTTCACTCGCAGACTGCGTGGTTAGAACTTTTAGTAACAGCACTTTCTGGGGGTTGACAACTAGGTTTTTTGCTACCATTGTTAATATCAAACGTTTTGCTTCTTATATGATGTGACAACCTTAGTGGTAAGCTGAGAGTGAATATACTTTTAATATGACTTAAACATAATGATGGACGTACTTGAGGGATGGCAACTAAGACGTTTCAGGATTGCAGACGGTAGGTTACCTAGGGAGTCTGGAATTGTAGAGCAGTTCAAAGGGAGCTCGGGGGAGACCTATAAAGATGTAGAACGACGATATGGTTGGAAGCCTTAAAAGAAAATATTTAGGCTGGAGAGACACTGTTCGGATTGGTGAAGACGAAGGATATGGAGAAAAACTTATATTACACCTCATTTAAATACGTACAATAATATCTGATTGGAATTACTCATTTAGTTAAGTACAGATTTTATGAACATCTTTGGTATACGATTGTGAAACCAAGGGGAACGAAAAGGAGAGCCAGAGATGGAGGAAAAAAAAGAATTCCAGATAGTGAAGGAAGTTGTGTAATCGTAGGCTGAATCAAACAATAGAAAGAATAATAATAATAGTAATAACGTAATAGTAATATGATAATAATAATAATAATAATAATTTTTTTTAGGAGGGGAAGTGTATTTACGCACGAAGTGTGGGACTCCCATCTCAAGTGGTCTTCCTCCGTCGATCGAGCACTAGCCTGGGACGTTTATCCCAGTACGTCAGACTAGGCCATTTTCCTGCACCCAATGGGCTCATATCTCCATTGTTCTACTTTATAAACGGTCCAAATCTCCCTTCTTCTCCCGAAGGATGCCATCTGCATAATGTGCTACGCGGTTCTGGACTACCACTCCGACATCCGCAACCAGAGACGCTCTTCTCGTGGCCCACCTATCACAATTGAAGGCGGTGGACTCCGCGTCATCCTCTATACCCGAACAATACAGGCAGTCTGCAGACAAGGCTTTATCCGTCTTGTGGAGGTAGGGTTGGAAATATCCATGACCGGTCGGAAGCTGCATCAGGTAGCAACCGACCCCTTCTCACAGTCCACGGCCCCATAATATTAGTAACAATGGTGAACCACAGAAGTAGCTTGGGAGGAAAACTGCTACCTTGAGCCGTTGTGTGACCAGCACTATGCTCCAGCCGTCCACTGTTACTCTAAGATTCTAAAATGTTACCCCAAATACGCATGTCTATAGGCTCAATATTTCAGGGGCGCAGGCTGAGAATGAACCCGGGACCCGTAGTTTAATATTCAGGCACCATACCCATTAGGCTATTAAGCTCCCAATGTCCTTGATCCGAATCATTTTTCCCACTACTAATTCTCTTGGTCAACTACTTTTCCGTACCAGATATTTCCGTGACACAAATACCGTTAGATAGCATTGCTGTTTACTCGTTCAAACAAGATTCTAAATACTAAACGATCAATACATGTAAACTTCAGCATAGAGTTCTATTTTGCAAAGAACATTTGACTTTGTGATGTGAAAATTAATGTTTAAAAATTTTTTTATATCGTTCGCAGTTTCCTTTGTTTTATTAAATTTATGAAACGTTAATTCATAATTCAAATTCATAAATCAATTTCAAATCGTCAGCAGAGTAAGCTAAGCGTTCAGCGTCAACTTTCACTCGAAATTGTTTATTTTATTTTATTTTTTTTGTCGCCTGCGTGTGTTCTTATTTCCACACGTGTCGAACGTCGTTCAGGAATGTGTTTTGTGCAGTTTACAACAACGATGGCACTGGTAATAACGAGAATTAGATCAATAATATGACAATGAACGTTAGAATTCAAATTACTATCGATTATAGTTTTTCATGTTACTCGGGTAAAAGTAGGTGTCGATTAGTGGTTAGCAATGTTAACACCTTTTGTAGAGTACTACGTGCAGATCGAATATACGGCAGCCGAAGCAGAAGACAGCTTTCTTTAGATATTACTTTCACAAACATAATACCTCTCTGGAGGCGAAACTGTGCGTACATCGACACCTATCATATATGTTCATGAAGGTCAAGCGAGTTTTATGATGTGCCGTTCATTGATTGTTGTTTGCAGAGAAGCTGTGAAAACCAACAAGGAATTAATTGATTTATGTCGACGTGTATGACTGTTTACCGTTATTGAATAACCACATGGGATAAGGAGAAGTTTTTGTTATTATTCTTTCCTTTGTTCTTCCTTCTTCCTCATTTCCTGCTTCATTAACCCAAATACTTCGTATCAGTCCTTTTATCAGAAAAATCAATTTTTCCGCTTCACTTCTTAAACAGGTGTCATATTCGCCAGTTCAAAAATATCACGTTACAAACAACATGTTACACGTTGTTGTATTTTGATATTGCGCATTTCCCCCCCCCCCCCCCCCCCGGCAATCTACCCGTATCTATATCGGTGTCGAGAATATTTTTGTTGATGTGACTGCAGATAAAAACAGATAGACGGAATGGTATAAACCAAAATTAAATAAACAATTTAAACCACTAAACGGTACAATAGCACTTAGATTTTTAGAAAATGTGTCGTGCTATGTAATAAATTTACACGCGAAGTTAGAAAAAATGGTTTTAGCTCTACTAATTTCTACAAATGTGTATAAATTTCCAGCATATTAAATGGGATGTAGGTATGTACCATAGGCCTGAGTTTTCAGTGGAGTTTAGACAAGTTGGTTTCGCTTTTGATCGTACGAGTTTTTTTTTTTTACTGAACCAAAACCAGTTTTCTCAACCATTTTTGCTTGAATATTTAACACTTATTGCATAGCTACATAGCTATTACTTTATGGTATTCCATCTACCAAATGTACTCCGTCCGTTTAATATTACAAGCTATTCGTTCGGCACAGATGTCATTTCTTCTAAATAGTCCAAAATTGTACGAAAATTGTTGAATAATTGAATAATTGTTGCTACAGATTTGTTATGTTGAATTTGTTTTGTAAACAGTTTTGGTTCCATCCATTTGTCCGAATCCGGTGTGTTTGATTCGGGAATTATGTTTACAAAGACCGCCGTTTTCGTGCACGTAAAGATGGTTTGTTTATTTACATTTTTCAGAAACTAAACCTAAACCAGCTTTTCTAATCTTTAGTAAATTATTCCGGCGAAATGCAGGTTATCGTATCGATATCCAGCGCTGAATGTATCAATGAGGTGTAGGCCCTACTAGTTGATGGGAGGTACGAAGTACCCAGTTTTTGAAAATATATTAAATAATAACGTTTGTAAATAATGTGTGTGATAAAGAGTGTTTAATTAAATATTCAATATTTTTTGTATAAATATGTTTAGTATTATTTTACTTTCTTTAATCATAATTTTTACTAGGAAATGGAAATACTTGGAAGTACATACAATAACAGGCTACCACCTTCAACTCAACCTATCCCCATACATACTCAACCTTCGCTGCCTTAGTACGGACGAAGGCCCACCACCTATCAAACACAAACGTCCCGAGCCTTGCTCGATGATCCCCCATAAGCTCTCATCCCCCCCCCCCCAGCAAGCAAAGATTTTCCTACTATCCTTCAACAACAGAGAATCCGTGCCCGACCATTATGACATAGGCTCGGAAGCTGCGTTTGTCTTAGGTGAGCCTCAAGCCACCTTTTGTGAGCTCCCCTCCGACCTATTCTGTAACCCGGAATTTCCACACGGGAGACTTTTTCTGCATCGTCCCGTTGTGGGCAAGCACATCCTGCCTTCAGCCGTTGCGAATCGCTGAGGGATTTAGTCAACAAACAAAGCTGCATCCTATCTCTCCGCCATCAATAGAAAACAAGGATCCCATCCAGAAGCTAAAGGGCAAGTCAGCAAACCAAGATAACTAGAAGCAACAGGCAGACATAGGGTTCGCCCGACACTGCGACCACTGGGACATATCATTGGCTGGTGCTCCGAATACCTGGACCCGGACCTAGATACCAAACGTGCCCTGAAAATTATTTTAAAAAATTGTCAAGAATAATATACTTAAAAAGAATTATAAAAAAAGATAATGAAAATGTTTTAATAGTGCAGAAGTCATTAGATATATTATTCTGATATATGTATTTTCTGAGCTTAAGTAGGCCTACTACTGTGCTCAATGTAATCACTATTGAGCTAAGTATTTGTTGTAATTTGAGAGTTTAATAAAATAATTGTTAACTTTCGAAATTTTGTATGCCACTTATCAATGTAACTAATGGATAAAACGTAGAATTTTGAATCAGGAGGGGGCACCAATCTAATGGTATGCGCTTCTAATCCGCCTCTGATAATATGCACGAAGTGGCTAGTGATTTAGAATTTATGACAAATTAAATTGAATACATGTACATTAGTCTTATTAGAGTCAAAATAGTACCGTTAATTCGATTAAGCAAAAGAAGCGTACACACATATACATAGGCCTACGCATACGTGCGTAAAACGTAAATGTTAAACTGAATTTACTGGAATTTAGTCTCGTTCGAACAGCTGTTCATTGCGGTTGTTAAAGCGACCTTGTAACGTCATCGTTATCTTTTTTACTGTTTAGAACTCTGCCGAAAGTATTCTACAAAGATAACAAACTAGTTCTCTTTCGTGTTATTTATTGAGATACTTGCAGCCGGCCCGGGAGCCGTGCATGCGTGAGCTAGTTGGAGTCGGTTTGTGTGTCTGCGGCTGGTGGCTGTCACAGCCCGAGATGAAGAAAGTTCGGGAAGAAAACGTTAGCTAGTGCAGGCCGGTCGCTGAGAAGGTGAAGGCACCGAGAGAACAGAGTGTGAGCGTCTTTATGTATGTGTGTGTTAAATAGGCCTAGTTGGACTGTCTATGAGGTAAGGGGTGTTGTGTGCGGCATAGCCGAGCAGCTTGGGACACACACAAGATGGAAAAGGGAGTCAAACGTGGCGTTAAGGGTACGGCGGAGGAGAGGCGTATAGGGTTCATCTCTAGAAGTTGAACTTGACGCTTCTACTATGAAATGATTGCCATTAGACATGATTTAATGAGTGGAAGGGTATTTCTGATTGTGTATAATAAACCACCATAACACACCAGTTAAATACAGCCCTGATAGAAATCACCCATCCGTTAGGAGTCGTGTTGCGTTGAACTTGCTGTCCCCTTGCGTAGCTTGGGGTTAACGGCTGTTCACACTTTAAACCATAGGCTGGGTTTAAACAAAATATAAAACGATGAAGTGGACTGTATAAACGGTTTATTATAAAAAACCAGAGTAAATCATATACATGCGATTCTGTGAATCCACGCGTGCCCGTGCGACTGCATATCTAATGATTTAAGCTAATTAACATTGAATTAATCGAATCGTTCACATATTGACGGCCGTAAATTGAATTCTGCGTAACACACACGCGGAGCAGGCTGTTGCCTACTGGAGCTCCGTGAGTCGACTGCTAGATTGGAAAGGGGGGGGCGGACCGACCTTAGCTGGTCGAGCGATAAGCGATATGCAGCCGACGTCACAGGCGAATCATGGTTTTTAGGTCTGAACATACTGCCCGTCAAAAATCGAGAAGATTTCGATTTTTCCCGAGCTTGATGCAGTGAGCAGTTTACTCACCCCTGACGCCAACAGCGGCTACATAAGTTGGTTGTAACACATAATTGGATACAATACGTAAATTGAATAGAATAAATGAATCGCATAAATCACATAAATTGAATACAATACAAAAATTGAATAGAATACATAGATTGAATAAAATACATAAATTGACTGCAATGCATAAATTGGATAGCATGCATGAATTGCATAAATCACATAAATTGAACGCAATACATACATTGAATAGAATACATAGATTGAATAAAATACATGAATTGCATAAATTGAATAAAGTCCTCTGCACAAGGCAGCATTACTGAGGACCAGAACAATAACACCCCTTCGCATAGAGTGAAACCCATACGAGTGACGACAATCCTTATTCGTTGGACACAGGTAAAGCGCACAGCTTATGAATAGGTCGATGCAATATACCACGGGGAGTGCGGACGTCAACGACGCGCACCAATTGGTCGTCGCCCATGAAAATCTTAGTGACCACACCCAAACTCCGGTGTAATGGAGGGGCGTTATCCTCTATAATTATGACCACATCACCCTCCACGAGGTTCCCCTTGGGTGTCTGCCATTTATTACGTTGTTGAAGCTGGTCAGGTAGTCCTTGTACCACCTGCTCCAGATAGATTGTACAAATTTCTGCAGCAATTGTCAGCGTCGCAGTTGGTTGCATGGAGTGGCTGCAAGGTCTGCGTCGGGGAGGGCTGTCAATGCCGAGCCAATTAAGAAGTGTCCGGGTGTAAGGGGTTGCGGATCCCTAGCATCAGACGAGATTGCAGAAAGAGGACGGGAGTTCAAACACGCCTCAATCTGAGTAAGGATCGTGTATAATTTCTCAAAGTTAAGAATGGTGGCGCCAATGGTGTGGCGCAGATGACGCTTGACGCTTGACGCTTTTTACACCACCATCCAAAGGCCGCCGAAGTGCGGTGAGGAGGGTGGAATGAACGACCACTTGAAACCTTGGGCAAGTGAGAATGAGTGAATACTCGTTTCAAATTTCTCAGAGGTGAATAATTTGTATAACTCGAGCAAAGTGGAACTCGCGGCCTTAAGATTAGTGCCGTTGTCAGACGTCATTTCCCCGGGAATGCCGCGGCAGGCACTGAATCGTATAAAGGCGGCAATAAATGCCTCAGCAGTCAAGTCAGACACCAATTCCAAATGAATCGCCTTCGTAGCAAGACAGACAAACAAGCATATGTATGCCTTTGAGGTAGTCTTGGATCGCTGCCCGCCATGACGGATCACGATAGGGCCGCTGTAATCTACAACAGAAGAAGAAAAGGCCTTGGTCAATAACACTCTTGACGAAGGCAACTGACCAAGTTGCTGCGTCTGCTTGTGGGTTCTGAAGCGAATGCATTTGATGCACTTACGGATGGCAGAACTGACAACAATCTTGCCGTTGACGATCCAATACCTTTGACGAACAGAACTATGCGTTAACTGAACGCCCGCGTGAAGCAGTCTCGAATGCTCACCCTATATTATTAATCTCGTGAGGTGGTCCTTTGGGTGCAGAATAATCTGATGCTTAGTGTCGTAAGACAAATCGGAATGATGGAAACAACCTCCAACCCGAAGTAACCCCCAATCGTCGATAAATGGATCAAGAGAGATAATTTTGACAGATTTGGATAGATTGGCATTCTTTATCTCAATGATCTCCTTGTGAAAGTACGTCAATTGGGATTGACGTATAAAGAAATTTAAAGTGTTGTTTAATTCCTCCCTGGACAGTCGCAGGTCATGTCCCGAACCAGGGGAACTCACTAAGATTATAGATAAATCTGAAGCAATAACTGATAACGCGTATCAATCTCTGAAGAGTGGAAAAGTCTTCACTTATATCGGTAGCGACGACGCTAGCCATACATTCAAGAATTGCCGACTGTTTTGGTTCAGATCGGCACTCCCGTATGGTGGCCGAATCATTTGTGCTGAATTTGGGGTGGCGAATTGGATCTTGCAAAAGCCATGCCGTACCATGCCACCACAATTGGAAGTTCCGCAATTTGTCTGGATGACAACCGCGAGATAAAACATCGGCGGATTTATCCTGGGACTTCACATGATGCCAGTCAGCGTTATTGGAACCCTGCAGGATTTCAGCCACACGATTGGCGACGAAGGTCTTCTACCTGGAGGACTCACCGTGTATCCAGTGGAGGGTGACCATGGAGTCCGAGTACAGATGAATCTCATGAGCATGTATGTTCAATGCACGAATAACGTTTTGAACCAAACGGACAAGCAGAAGACAACCGCATAGCTCAAGTCTGGGCAGTGTAGTTTGTTTTAGGGGGGCTACCCTGGATTTCGATCGAATACAGTAAATCAGATGAGGCATGCCTATTATCATATACAATTCTTGCGTATATGCAGCAACCATAACCCTCACAGGAAGCATCAGCGAACCCGTGAATTTGAAACGATCTCGTGTATGGGTTAAACTTTATGCAACGGTTCACATTAATCGTATTGACTAGATTTAGTTTACTATATAATTCCCTCCATTTGGGGAGAAGAGAATCTGATAACACCTCATCCCAATTCGTTTTTGCTTGCCAAAGCTGCTGCATGAAACGTTTATATAGAAAAACTACGGGACCAAGTAGACCCAACGGGTCATAAATGCCCGCAATTACTGAAAGAATAGTTCTTTTGGTGAACGCCTCATGGCAAGGTTTGAGCGTTGTCTTACAAACAAACATATCGGAACCGTTGCTCCATAGTAGCCCTAAAGTGCTCACATTTTCACCCTTGTTTAGGGGTATGGCAGTGCCGCCTTGGTTTATGATTTCTTGGCTGCTGGAAGTTCCCATTTGTGCAAGGGAAACGCGTATTATCGACGTAATTCGCTTACATCCGACTTCAACCGTTTGAGCTCATCTATATCATCGCAGCCGATAATTAAATCATCGACGTAGAAGTCGTTAGCAATAACTCGGCATGCCAAGGGAAATTAGGTTGTCATTTGCAA
Source organism: Magicicada septendecula (assembly GCA_034769895.1). Classification (NCBI taxonomy): domain Eukaryota; kingdom Metazoa; phylum Arthropoda; class Insecta; order Hemiptera; family Cicadidae; genus Magicicada; species Magicicada septendecula. The sequence continues at coordinate 417,791,511 of CM068369.1, forward strand.
CATGGAATAGACACCTGGTAGCAGAAATGAAGCGCTGGCTGTGCCATAAATCACAGTCCTGAGCACGAAATGTTTCAACTCCAAGTAGGGGGAATCCCGCCAAAGTATTCTTTGGAGGTTGCAATCGCTTGAATCGACCAAAATTTGTCTATACATCTTCTCGATGTCGGACGTTCAGCCATAGACGTGGGTCTTAATCTGAGTATAATAGAAAAAATGTCCTGCTGTATTGTCGGCCCCACCAGTAGCGTATAATTAAGTAAGGCCATTAGCGGATTTTGCGGACGCATCAAATACCACGCGGAGCTTTGTAGTCAGACTTGAGTTCTTGAAAACCGCGTGATGCTGTAAGTAGTACACCTTGGAGCGATGAACCAAATTGTCGCTGGGACTGAGTGGTGACATGTGCCACAGCAGTTGGTACTCCTTGATGAACTTGGAATAGTCATGCCTCAACCCAGGATTCCTTATGAGTTTACGCTCAAGAGTCTGAAAACGCTGTTTATCATGGGCCAGCGAATCGCCCAGCCCTACGGGGCAACCTAACAACAAATCTACCGTCACTATTTCTCAGCGTGTTATGCACAAAGTGTCCCTCACATGACTCGTCGGCAGCTGAGGGCAAATCAACAGGATACTCCTCGACCTGCCAGAATTTCTCAACCATAGAAGTAAGCCCTTTATTGTCATTTCTCGCAATAAATGACGAAGCACGATATGGAGATTTGAATTTGAAAGGAAGATTTCCGGACGCAATGTAACCCAGTCTAGTTTCCTGAAGAATGGGGAAGTTCCCGTCCCTGACAAATTTGCCGGGTTAATCAAACTTAAGAAGAATTGGGCGCCCAGCAGAACGTCAATGCTCGAGGACGTCCTGAAGTTTGGGTCCGCTAGGAATACACCCTCGGGGAATCCCAAGTCCGCAGGAAAAAAAGTATCCGTGGGGAGAGTGTCAGTAAGATTGGGCAGAATTGAGCAATGTACGCTAAAATTGAATTTTTCGTACAGCGATTGTAAGGTAATAGTGGTGCTGTGGTGGGACCGAGAGGACGCATTGTTGATGCCTATAATTGGCGACTCATTTTTTACAATGTTCAATTTAAGTTTTTGGCAGAGGCCTGTGTAATGAAATTCACCTGGCTACCAGAGTCCAGTAATATCCAGCAAAGGCGGGGCTTACCAGAATTGTCTAAGGTTTTGCACAACGCAGTAGACAATAATATGTTCCTATTAGTTTTTAGTTTGAGGGCACAGTAGGTGCCCTTTGCTGTATATATTAAGGAGTGATGCTTCTTAGAGCAAGTTTTACAAGTGTGCTTATTTTTACATTCATTTACAGAATGGTCCACCCGCAAGCAGTTAAAGCAACATTTAGTTTTAATTAACGTTTGTCAATGGTTAACCCCTCAAATTGTTTACACGTATATAAATGGTGGTTAGCGTTGCACATTGCACATTGAATGTTTTTAGAATTAGCATGATAGCTGACCACCTTGCCTTGTTTTTAATTGTTTACATATTTTATCAGTTGTTTAGGCCTTGCTGAGTTGCCTGCCCGACCACTCTCGGAATCTGCCGCCACGGTTTCCAGCACCGATCTCCTGTTGTTTAAAAACTCAATCAACCCTTCAAAATCGGGAAAGTTGACGTTAGAGAGTGACTCCTTCCAACGTTTGGAAGTATTCGGGTCCAATTTCGACGCTAATAGCTGAGTGACAATAAGCTCATAAATATTTACGGGTAACGCCATAACCTTGAGCGCGTTTATAGATGCGCTTATTTTATTAAGAAATTTTGATATGCTACCCACCGATTGCCTATCGATAGAATTGATTTTCAGTATATCTTCGACATGGTGGATGGCGATAATTAGCTTATTGTCAAATCTAGTTTTGAGTAACCCTAGGGCTACGCCATAATTCTCACCAGTTATAGGCAGCTACTGTATAACTTGGAGCGCTTCATCCTTTAATGAGTTGTGTAACTAATGAAACGTTTGTATGTTGGTAAGATCCAAGCGAGAATCTACCAAGTCTTTGAATATGTGTATGTAGTGTTGCCACTCCATAACATTTCCGCTAAACTCCGGGATTTTAATGGGCTCCAGTTGCGTGACATGAGCGAATCTTTCCGCTCTACTGTCATTAGCAGTAGTATTAGAATTTTCATTAAGATTAGTCGGGAATTTTTCTATAAGATTGTGCAGTTTGCACTCGATTGTACACAAATCATCTTCGACCTGGATTCGATCGCTATCCGCATCAAAAACAGCGTCCTCGGACAACTCGAGTTCCGATTGAATTTTGTCATATTTGCGCTGGAGCTCCGCCAGCGACCTTAGTTTAACATGCAACGCTTGGACGTCATTTTTTGTTATGTCGAAAGCATCCGCAAAAATATTGATTCTTGTTATTGAGGCCTTAATAACGGCCCTTTGCCTTATGAGCTGTTTGCTTTCGGCCATATTAAGCGTATTAAGACGTGCAACGAAAGTAGAACAGGCAACTCCGTTCTCAGCAATATAAGTACGTGTTAATAGTTAAATGGAATAATTGCGAACAAATAATACACCATAACATAATGAGTACATAATAGTTCAAAACATACCATGGCAAAAACGTCTTACCTGAATTTCCACTGATTCGAGATAATAAGTTACATACAGTTTGTAGAGATAATCAGCTGATGGCGGATAACAGTCAACCAGGATGACGTAGTTGCCGTTGAGTAGAACGGGTTGTTATCTGTTGAGATAGCGGCAGGCTCGTGACGTCGGATTTCTGCAATGCGGTGAAATAAGATGCGTCTGTCTGCCTCTGCGTAGATGTGTCGTACCTGTCCAATTCTGTCTGCGCTACATGTAATAGATTGTCCTGAAGACAAGTTATTATTTACAAGTTTTTTAAAAGTTAAATGATTTTGCGAAACTTACGCATAACAGTTTCAATGCCCGAATAATACTCGGACACATACAGCTATGATGCACTAATATCCGAAAACGAGCACTCACTAACTCCCTTACGACGCTTAAAGTCTGTCACTCCGAACTTCGTAAGTTTTTTACGCACCTTGAGATCGAAATTAAATCCGGCTCGGAGGACCATATGTTTCGTTGAACTTGCTGTCCCCTTGCGTAGCTTGGGGTTAACGGCTGTTCACACTTTAAACCGTAGGCTGGGTTTAAACAAAATATAAAACGATGAAGTGGACTGTATAAACGGTTTATTATAAAAAAAAAAAAAACAGATTAAATCATATTCATGCGATTCTGTGAATCCGCGCGTGCCCGTACGACTGCATATCTAATGATTTAAGCTAATTAACATTGAATTAATCGAATCGTTCACATATTGACGGCCGTAAATTGAATTTTGCGTAACACACGCGCGGAGCAGTCTGTTGCCTACTGGAGCTCCGTGAGTCGACTGCTAGATTGGAAAGGGGGGCGGACCGACCTTAGCTGGTCGGGCGATAAGCGATATGCAGCCGACGTCACAGCGAATCATGGTTTTTAGGTCTGAACAAGTCCTAAATCAACTTCTAGACTATACCCAGTAAAATCAATGGCAGCGTAGGTTAGTGTTCTTAGTCCAACTGTATACGTTTTGTTTACGTCAGATGTACCGACAACCAGAAACACCACCTTACAACGAATAGATCTTCCAGACGATACAACCATACTAACAAGCAAGAAGCAATAACCCAGGAACAGCGACGTCAGACATACAATACTACCTCAAACTACTCTAAAACTGGCTTAAGTAATGGTGCATAAACATCGAGAAAAGTAAATCTAGCTACTTAACGCTTACTCTTAACAAAAGCCCCACACTTGACGTGTATATAAACAGTTTTGCCTTACCACAAAAGATGAAGTCAAATACTTGGGAATGTACGTGGACAGGATACTGTGGAAAAAGTACTTAGTTAAACAAAATATACACCTAGTTTGATGATTAGGATCTCACGGACGACGTTAACTCTATTAAAGTTATTAATCCTTGCCGGGATATTAGCCAGTGCTCTAATGCTGTTAATTAGAACAGACGTTTTGGCGCCACCATTGGAGTCCATCTTCAGTTTAATACGAGTGAAAGTTTCATTATTAAGGTGTTCACCGGTTCCCACAGTACTGGTGGGGCCGAAACGTCTGTTCTAATTAACAGCATTAGACCACGGCCTAATAGCCGGTAAGGAGTAACAGCTTTAACAGAGTGCACCTAGTTTATCAGAAAACGTAAAAATTATAAAATAACTATATGCCTTACAGTGTTACATAAAAATGTTTCAAATATTTAGAAGGCATATTCAAATAAATCATCTTTCACGTCACAGTTAGTTCTAGCACATATTATTGGAGTATAATGACTGGCTAGGTATATTACTAAGTCAACAAATATTGTATTTATTCTCAAACGAATGGCGGTAACGAATAAGGTCAGTTTTGATAAAGAATAAAAAATCTGTAAGAATATAATAAAAAATAAAATGTTACATTAAATCTTTAAATTGTGTCACTTAATTACGTAACCCAGTTAAAAATGTTATTAACATTTCAGTAAGTACAACTTCTAAGCCAGTTAGATACAGCAAATAATGAATTTTGATATTCACAAACTCACTGATAAACTTCAGAATTTGGTAACTGACCGCCTTTATTAATTTGCCATATGAATATGATAATCAAATCCTTTGTGAGTTAACCACATTTCTCAGACTCGAATCGGAGCCGGAGGAATAAAAGACCTACAGTAAATGTATACAGTAGAACCTCCATTAACCGAAATACCGTTTAACCGAAACGACCGACCAAAAAAAATTATTAATACCCGATTTTTACTACAATGAAAATTTGTTTTCCGGATAAAACACGAAAACTAATGTCATAAACATGTAATAAATTGTGCGTCATGTCAACAAAGCGGAAACGGGTCATGATAACGAATGAAGAAAAATTGGAGCCAATTAAATGCGAACTGTGGCAGCCGATTTTGGAGTTGGTGTTCCTACTGTTTCTGATTGTGTCAAGATGAAAAATAAATTCGAAGAGCATGCTTCGAAGATGTCAAACAAGAAAACAATGAAGACGTGTCACAAAACGAGAAAGTAAATGAGGCTGTGCTTTTATGGTTCACGAATCAGATTAGAGGTAAAAGATTTTATTTTGGGCTAGAGGATTAAATTAGACTATATGAAATAGTTTTAAATTCATGCTTTTCGGTATCCAGGCCACTTATATGTATATGAATAGAGTAAAGTAATTTACTTCTTTTTTGTCCGTCTGGTGGCTTTTCCTTTTTTATACTACTATGCGTTTCGGGACATATGTCCCATCATCAGGTACAATCCCTTGGTAAAGTTCGTCAAATAATTAAAATACTAAAACAGTCGACTGCAGTGTTCCGTGGTGCGCACCAACGACATCGCGTGTGTCCCGCGTTCAGATATTTTATATTCAATTGTGACATGTGTAAATTATATGTAAATTATTTTAATATTTTAATTATTTGACGAACTTTACCAAGAGATTGTACCTGATGATGGGACATATGTCCCAAAACGCGTAGTAGTATAAAAAAGGAAAGCCAACAGACGGACAAAAAAGAGGTAAATTATTTTACTCTATTCATATATGAAATACGCGTTTTTCTCACGAAGTTTTATTCATACTTTTAGATGGCGTTACGTTTCGTCAAAAGATCTGAGGAATCAAAGCCCTCTGAAGTTCTGCTAATGAAGCGATGGCGAGATATTGCTGCAAGAAAGCGATGTGAAAGAAACAGCAAAGGAAAATCGATTTTTTCAAAAAAAAAAATCATAAAACTAGCGTTAAAAATGACTTTATGCAAATAGTTTGATTTTTATTAAAATCTTTTGATAATATTGTATATTGCCTCCAGTTATTTTACCTGACACTTTAAAAAAATGACATCTTATTTATTATCCGAAATTTTGGTTATCCGAAACCGCCTTCCCCCTTTGTTTCGGTTAACAGAGGTTCTACTGTATAAGTAAGTGACCTACTGATTACTTGTTGCTGTGTTAGTGATCAATACCTCATGAAACTTCTTCTGGGTATTGTGTGCACACATAATTGTTTCTGATAAACAGAAAAACATTTATCAGGTAAACAGATACAAAAACATTCAGCCCACTCATGCATCTCCAAGTGAAACAGGTATGAGCTTTCTAATTGGCAAACAAAAAGAAAAAAAACGTCATCTCATTATCCTGCTGAGACTCCCCAGTGTTGTTTTCTAAATATTATGACAGCGTATTAGCCTCTAACAAAAACGTTTTCGCCGTAGCACGAATGTAAGATTTGGCGAATCATCTGAATGGCTGGCGATAATTATACGTTCGGCGTTTGCTAACACCTTGCAATTTATCTTTCTTTCCATTCGTCACTGGCTTAAACGCTTTCACGCCTACATAACAGACGTATTTCGCATTTTGTTAATGATCCCCAATTGTAGTCTTGATGTAGCTTCTTTCGTGTGGTCCATTTAAACCGGTACATGCGTGCAGCGTTCGGAATAACTTTACGGGAGGACGTAGGACCTTCATAGTTTTGAACCGACGCGATTTTCGCGTTGCAACAGTGAACTGTTTGCTTATCTGCTTAACTGTCACAGAAGTTAGAGACTTTTTAAATAAAAACTTTTAATTTTTAACGGCTAAACAAAATTTATAAGCTAAAAGCCGTTAACAGCGACAAGATGCCTTATTTTTTCAAAAAACATTGTTGTTTCCGGTGTAACATTATAATTCTTGTTCGTTCCCGTTGCTTATTCTGTTTTCTTATGGACAACGTTCGTCATTCTTAACAAATATGATTAATGAGTCACGAATCCGACACAGTAAAATTTCTCTTCAAAATTGTAATAGATCTACAATCAAACTGTATCACATAATAAAAGGTAAAATAAATCGTAGAATGATATTTAACAAAATAGAAAGGTACTGTTATGTGGTGACAAAAGGTCATTTAATTTTTTGGCCGAATAAAGTTTGTTTGTTTGGTCCGAAGTCCCTTTAACCATTTTTGTTTGTTTGTTAAAATTTAACTCAAGATACAATTGAAATTCCTCACGTGAAGGCTTATCAAGTATATGCGAGTTTAATCTACTTCTTTGTCTGACATATACTCCTTAATATAAAGTTACCCTAATTACTATTGTTTCTTGTCACCCCGTCAGGTAGCGAAGTCCCTCTCCTGAGTCAGGTGATCTCTGTGAATTGTGATTTTCGCGTTACCTTTACTGGCACTCAATAGTCCATTAGGTTGAAAAAAAGGATTTTATACTCTTAAATTGAGTTTGTATATCTTATCTTACATAGAAAGTAAATACAATGAGAATTTTAACCGTCTTGTTAGTATTCCCGAAAACATTCTTTTTTATCGTAAATATAATATTTAAAAAATATTTTAAATGTACATATAACATTTATATATGTTATTTTTGTTTACATCAATGTAGTTAACTATATCTTAACTGAAGAACTTTTGTTTTTATTGAAACAACAAAGCAACCAGTAAGGCATTTGTGTTTCGATGTAATGTGTACGAAAATTGACACAAGGGCTTTATACGTATGACTTGTTCAGACGATCAAATGTGATTTCGTTAGAGACATTCAGTGTCACGTACCTCGTACTTCTCTGTTGTGCTAATTGTGGTTAAGCAATAACAAATTCTTTCTTCTCGCACATTAATTATCATTGGCTTCAATCTTGCATTATCTTCTGACATCCTGTTTTATAAACCTTGTTTATTAAATACGCGTACGCTTCTGAGCAGCGGGCGTATTCTGGCCTGGAGCTACTTACTAATTTATTAATAAACGTAACTACCGAATAATGTTAGATTTCTTGGAGCCCTTTAAACACAGTATCAATGAAGCCAGTGAAACAAATGTGTGTCTTATCTTAAATCGTGCAATGTATCGTTTCCTGTTAGTTCTGTTTTTGACGTGATCTTAGTTTAGCTTACATTGTTGGTGTTGTACATTGTTGCAATTGTACCATTAAGTATAGTGTAGAGAAGAAACCTTTGAACAGTTATTTTAGAGTAAATCTACACGGTAGGACACATAAATATCGCTTTGCATTAAAAAATACTCTAGCGTGACAAACCGTTGCCAGACAAGTTTCTTTATGCGGAAGCTGAAGGTGACTCTAACCTTCGCTCTGCTGCTACTATTCCCAGTAATTTTTTCTGTCCTTGGTCATCAGTTCGGTACTGGCTTTTTTAACTTCTGTGCATAAACTCGTTGTACGTGTGTTTGCGAATTCCCTCACAGATGTTTGAGACTATGATACACCTACAGTTTAATGCCGGCTCTGAATGGCTAATTAGAGAAGCAGTTTATATTAGGCAGGTATTAGGCATTAGTTTGCAAAAAGAGAGCGACGGTGTAAGCGATACATTATTTTGCCCTCGGCGGCAGACAAAACGACTAGCCACTCCCATTATTACAATTATCATTATTATTATTATAATTTTCCTAACCTTCAGCTACAGTCAATCCATTCTCTGCACGTTTCAAGAGATGTAAGTGCGTATACGTATATGTTTGAGTATGTGTGTGTGTGTGTGTGTGTGTGTGTGTGTGTGTGTGTGTGTGTGTGTGTGTGTGTGTGTGTGTGTGTGTGTGTGTGTGTGTGTGTGTGTGCTCGGCGCGCGTTTTATTTTACAATCTGGTACTATTTCCGTTTGTATCAATTTCTCCCAATATTATTACTTGTGATCGGCATTAAATTTTAATAATGCGAGATATCCGAGGTATAATTCACGTTTATCAAGGAAATGCTCATCCGTCTTCATTCAGAATTTTTCATCGCCCTTTATTTGCCATATCGAATATAACATCTAGCCACTTTTTCGGAGCTCAAAACGATTCTTATTGCTGTTGATTATAAATTTTAAATTATCGACTGGAGTAGCAGAAGTAGAAATAACGAGGCTGTCCATTCTTTGTGTGGTGAACAGATCTAACGTAAAGTATTCCACAACTGCTTAAGACTGAGATGAGAAGAGGATTATAGTCGATGCTTCTTGCACCACACCTTCTACTGAGGATAAATGAATAACAAACAGAACCAAGACGGCTGAATAATTTGCACTGTTAATTTAAAAAATTATACTTTAAAATTATCATTATTTGCAATTTATTTGTAAACACTATGTAAATATGACACATCATTACATATTTATATACCAACAGTAACAACATTAACAATAATAATATTAATAATAGTAATAGCAATGATAATAAAACCTTTCAGCTGCAAATATTTGGTTTAAATGCAGGAAATGCAGAGGTGGTAAAAGGATTCGCTAATTTACAATTAGCAACATTTTCCGCAGCCTTCCAATGTTCCACCTGTCTTCTCCGTATTTACTTTCAACTATCGTGCTTAAAATATTTTCTTCACGATTCTACTAGCCTTCATTACCCACTTGTATTATCACAAACAGATACCTTAGTTTTACTGTTACCTTCTCTGTCCTGACTATACAATATTTGACCAATAGGAATCCGTTGCAATTGCTGTTAACTGTGCTCTTTCCTCTCAAGTCTCGTACACACCAGCTCAACAAAAATTAACAAGAATAAAGAGGATGATGATTGCTTGGTACAGATCATAGACTAAATGAAAACGCAACTGATTTATTTCTATTTCCTACATTACGGATTCTCACCGCCTCTTTTCATTTTCTTAGTCGTCCAGATGCAGTGCTCCCATTGCTTCTCCAATTTCAATCGCCCCGGTCTTCCTCTCTCTTTTTCCACTTTAGGATTCTATTCTAGCATTCTTTTTTAGCACTGACCGTTCACTATTCTAAACGTGTCCAAACCGCAAGAATACTTTCTTTCTTTCTCTTTATTTTCTTTTTATTATTTATACGTTTTGAATTTCAATTTCACTACTTACTTCTATTTTTCAAAAATCTAAAAATTAGTTTTAAATGAATTCCAATATTAAAATGAGTAAATATGGGCGTCTGTGTAAGAGAGATAGAGACTGCACGCTCCACCTCAAGTTGTAATATATAAAAATATTTTCTTACTTTTCAATTGAATTTCAGTTTTAGGCCTACAGTTTACAAGTTTGGCGAATATCTTCAGTTTGGCGCACTTTTAAGCGCGTTTAGTTTATTAAACGCGCGCGCGTGTGTGTGTGCCTGCGCGTGTGTGAAAGATAGAAACGGATTGAGAGAGACCACGCGCGCCTAAGTGATTGCACGGGGCAAACCAAAATGTAGTTTGTAATAAACAGAATAGATATTTAAACATTTCAATCTTAGTTTTAAACTTGGTTTTATAGTTTGTCAAGTTTGATGCTCATCTTCAGTTACTAACAGACTCTATATAATTAAGAGAACGTTCTTTGAAATAATTTTATAAATCGTGTTATCTTGTTCTGTGTGTCTGTGTGTGTGTTTGTGTGAGAGAGATAGATAGAGAGAGAGCACGCGCGTGTGAGGGAGGGAGAGAGAGAGAGAGAGAGCTGAACGTATCAGTGTTTTTATAGGCTAAGAGCCTGTCATCTAGAGAAAAGCTACAAAACTACTATACGTAATGACGTCAGTTTCTAAACGTAACCGAAACAGTTACTTTTAAAAAACATTAAACAAAAGTCATCACATTTCAGCGGCAAAGGAACGCATATTTGACTGCCGAGAAGAGTGATGAATATCGCGTAATGGAGTGTACAATAAAGCAGACATGAATAATAAATAATAACTCACTATATAATACTAACACACTTTCTCGTCATTGTGTCAATGATTGATGAAATTTCCTTTGTTGTGTAGCATGGTCCATTGTTAATGGGGTCACAAATTACTCGTACCATCACTCGAGTCGGTCTTCTTATTCTTCTTCTCCTCGGTTATTATAATTATGTGCCTCAAATGCTTTCTAATAAACGCCTCACAAGTATGACAATGTGTATCCGTCTGTGTGTGTGTGTGGTATCATGTAATTCGCAATTTTTTCTTTCTAATATTGCACTCGTTTTTAATTCGATGATACACACTGTTAGGCGTCAGCTTTACAAAACGTTGCGACGACTTCTGTTGTGCATACAAACATGAATTACAAGAAACTACGACTATTACAGGCGAGCAGGAATCGCATGTTCACTCTTCAACAGCATAGATATGCTCTAATAATTACAAAGAGGTAACACAGAAACGATGCAACTTCTCTGAGACGTTCTGTTCGTGTATTCTTTGAATCGTATCGAGTGGATTAGTTATAAATCGATTGGTCAGAATTATATTAACAATACACGGCCACATTTAGCTAAAAACGTCCCGACACTGTTAACTCAGTATGATAAATAACGTAAATATTAGTGGAGTAAACAACATGAAGTATAGTCATAAGGACAATGTCATTAAAATTTGTTTTAATGTTTCATACTTTTACCAGCTGAGCAGTGTAGGAGTCAGGCAGGGTAGGCTGCCTTCTGTGAGCCGTTCGGCGTACAAGGAAGGCAGTGTGGCCAGCACTACGCGTCAGCCGCCCATTATTACCCTAGGGTGTTGCCTCAGGTACTCATTTCCACAGGCTGTGTCGATCTGGTGGCTGAAAAACGCACCGTGATTTATGCTACGCCTGGGGCTCGAACCCAGGTCTTCTAGATTAGTATCCAGGCGCCATATTCGCTAGTCCATTAAGCCGCCGTCTATAAATTATTTCACTGTTGAAACAATTTGTAATAAATCTTGCTCTTAGAATTTTAAATTTCCTCTATTTTTTGTACCGTTGTATTAAAGAATGTCGACCGATTGAACCTTTACCCTCTGTCTACTTTTACAAGTATATGTAAATATATATGAATGTATACATATTATTCATTTTTAAACAATATCACCACGTTACAAGAATCAAAAACTACTGTTTGAACGCGGTCCATTGCTTATTAATTGATCCATATTTTTCTCTAAACGTTTCAGCACCCACCAGAGCCCTTCTTCAGTAGTAATAAATGTTCGACACGGGAAGGCAGGCCGAACCCCAAGGTGAGGTATAAGCAACTAATACCATCCTTCAAGCATCCCCGATCGAACATTTTTTTACTACCTACTGAAAAAAGGCTCCGGTGGGTGAGTGAAAAGTTTAGAGGAAAGTATGGATCAATCTATAAGCCATTGACCACAGCCCAACAGCTCAGTAGTTTTTGATTATTATAATGCTGACTCCGGCCGCAATAGCCTCGTAATAGACTATAGCACCACATTTTGTAACATTTTCTTGACCCCTAATCTCAGATACTCACTTTTATTAATGGCAACTAGGCCTATAGGTTATGTCCATGACATCGCCGTTCTTTTTGTAAGTTTTAGCATCCTTCACTTTCGTTTTTTGATTCCTCAAGCTTTTTCTCCACTCTGATTCTCGCTAATGCTTAGCAGTTTCAAGTCCCTTGCAAATTTCTTGACGCACAACTTTATTCATTATGCCCTTTCATCCTTTCAGGACATCCTGTTTAGTCTTTGTGTACACTAACTCTTCCGGCGTCCTTTCCCTTTGCTTTGTTTCTCATCGTTTAGTCTTCGTTTTTCAGTTAGTCGGTTTAGTGACATACTCTTTTTTTACGGTGAAGTACAGTCAGGCCATATTCTAACCTGTTACTCATAAGGGGGCTATTATCAAACAAAACCATTTTCACATAAATTATCTTTATTCCTTCTTGACTCTAAGATAATATTTTCGTTTCTTCTAACATTTTCCCTATTTACTGTACTAAGCACACAACTTAAACTAGTTTATTTCTACATACGACGATGATGATCTAATTTTGCGTTACTATATTTCGTTATTCTGTTATTACCTTAGCTTCATTCTTCTCACGTTATTTAATAGCTTAGACATAACTCTGTTTGGTGATCTCCATGTAATTTTTTTAACAAAAGGCTATTCTGAATCAATGCAGTATGTTTACCCGCATCTAGGTTTGAGTTTCAAATACTTAAGTGAAAACATGTAATGACGAAAATTAAAAAACAACTATCGTATTTGTGATAACAGTAAACCAAAAGCTCGTCCTGTGTTAGCTGGTGTCAGATATAGTGCGAAGTTTTACATTTGCCTTGGCGTCGACAATTGTTCCGTACCTCATCTGCTGAAGAACATGTGTTTGTCCGGTCATGATTCTAGTCAAAGTTTGTTTCTAGTTCGCATTTGTTTTCCCGTTCTTAGAAAACGAGTAAAGCGAATCATCCCGAGTCTCTCACAAATGTAATTACGAACGTCGCTATTTTTTATCTTCAGCACTCAGAATCGTCAAGTCATCGTCCGTACCATCAAACTGGAACAAACAGATAAGACTTGGCTTGTCCTCGAAACAGAAAACAGACTCGTTTTAAACAGTGACAACTTGAAAAGAATTGTGCAGTTACAACTGTTCGTTAGCTAACGTCATGCGTTAATTGCAGAATAAATCTGCTCAGCTGACTTTCATGTGTAATTCGAATTTCACAGAACTCCTTATACGACGTCGTTTTCTCCTACAGATCTGTTGACAATAAACACAATTAGTCAGTTTGCAGTTACACGTCACAGCTGTTAATGATGCATGGGCTATTCCGGTACATTTACTACTACTGTTTCACCTGCTTGCCATTGATGGATGTACATACGTACAAAGTAGCAATTGTTCCGGCGTCCGTGACCTTTCATAAACAATACACAAACGCCTGTAAAGTGAGTAATGAAACATTACTCTATCCGGAGTTATTCATCGTGCGCAACCCCTCCCCTCACCGTTCGCATATATGCAGGGCATATTTTTAATATGTTTTTTCTAGCTCGTTCTGTAAAACCGAAAGTGAATAACTGATACCTAAGTTTTGTATAAATCACTCTTATCCCGAGAAAGAATAAAAATCTGCTCAAGAGAGGTCACAGTGAAAAGTATATAGGAACGGGAACGAAAAGTGATTATACTTGAAGATTCGAGGACCCAGTTTGGGAACTGCAAAATCGTCGCCCATATGCCCAAAGAGTGAACCCTAGCTATACCTCCTACGTGTATTCCTAAACACCCGCAGGACAAAGCCGTTTAATCGACACGATCATAGTGGAAAAGTAGTAAGGCTAAAATATCACACGGAAGAGATTAAAGCGTCTATAGGAAATGTCACAAATTAAGAAACTGCAAAGGTGTTCAAATGTGAAAGCTGTAATATACAACACTGATCTGGATATTAATGAATCTGAAGTAGACCGTGACGATGGATTTAAGGGTTCAGACTTCTTTAGTTAATTGAAGGTATTAATTTTGGCACAGCCAAAACAGCCGTTATATTTCGTAGTCTACAACGGCTGACACCTTTATTAATTAACAGTAACACAGCGGGGAGTCTAACGTTGGTAACAGCTCTAAGAGGCGATTTGGGTTGTTGGTGCCCAGGATAGTAATTAATAAAACTCTGAGAAATTAAACGCTCATTGTTACCTGGAAAATACGTTAGTAGTTCGAGACACTGAATTCAGCTCTACTAATAAATCCTGCTTTTTCGATCACGAAGATTACATATATAGTCGAGTGACACCTGGCAGCATTGCGTACAATGGTCATACCTTACGTAGCAAACGAGAGGAAGTATAAAGGGGTAGTTTCAAGCGCCCTACAAGTATCTGGAACAGACCACTTAAGGTATGTTAGCTGTGACAGACGGTTCCCTGGCTTTCCATATTGGGATTGTGTTCAACAGGAAACGATATCTCAGTAGCCATGACGAAGGTAGCTCTCTAGGAGATGTTAATGCAAAAATGAAAGCACCTTGTTCTCAAAGTTGAGGGTTGTGTGGCAGGCCAATATTCTGTTCACGTAAAATATTTAAATACTTGCAGTACCTATATTAACTACGTAAACTTGAAATGGAATGAGTCCATGCAAGCATTTTAAATTATAGAAGGAGATGCAGCGAATGGCAAAGGATAGATTCTGTAAAGGAGATCTCGGGGAAGAATAGTTGATGCCGACCAGCATTAAGATTGGTACCGGGACAGATTTGGCAACCTATTCCTTGCAGTGTAGAAGAAGTAGTAATACACCGGTAAATGAAGAAAAGTGTCATAGTGGCTCACATACGTTGTGAAGAAAATTATTGATTACTTTAAACAAAAGATTCGTATTTTCTTTATTGTTACAATCACATATTAAAAAAACTGATAAGATTTCTGCGTTCATCATCATCTTCAACTAGGATTAAATAAAAAATGATTTGTTCCGATCCCAAGCAGATAGACTAGAGCTTGTCACTCCAACGCTCCACACCTCTCCGTCCTTTCGGCTTATAATTCCATAGTTGTTTGGGGATGCGGCAGTCATCCATTCGGTTAAGATGTTCCAGCAATTTTAGCCAATACTGGGGCAATCCTATCAAGTATACTGTCTATCGAGATCCTATCAGTTACTGCCGTATATCTTCAGTTCTTCTGCGATCTTGAAGAGTACGTCTTGCTACGTGCCTGAGTAATTTCATTTGAACCAAATATAATCAAAATAATTGTCACTGTGTATATTGTGTTTTATTCAATTTTTACAGCTCATTACAGTTTCCAAGGATTAACTGAATAAACACGTTCTCCGAAATTATCTAGTCAGCTTTATTTCGATTAAATGGAGTTCTAATGTAAACATTAAAGCACTATTTAAACTTGTACATTATAAAAGAACTGGATTTAGAAGATGGTTCTCGCAGTGTACGAATAACATCATGATAACCAGTTGCACTTACAAACTTACAAACATAATGAGGAACCTTCGCAAACGAAATTTTCTTGAATCGTTAGTTTGCACAGTGAGAATTCTCAATTGCAACACATTTTCTTTTAGGAAAGCCGTGTTTCATTATTTGTCCAGAAACTATCAACATTTTCTCGACCGGTGTCTTTACTGGTAAAACCAGTAAATCTGAAAACCTACTATCTCACTGAGGATGCCATTTCTTGTCATGACCGAAATACGTGGTGCAATCATTACGAACATTTAAAAGTGGTTTTCAACTAAAGTAGGTGCTGTTACCGAATGTTTCTTGATGTAGAAACGGAATAAACTATGACACATATACATGACCACGTAAGTTTTCATTCAATAAAACTATCTCACAGATGCTGAAGTTGTATGAAGTTATGGCTGTGCCTTGGAAGCGAAACGTGGACCCTTAATACTAGAACTGCTAGAACTTGCACAACATTCCATTCTACCGACATGGGGTTCTAAGGTCAGTTCTTGGGGCAACAAGATATAACTTGAAAATGAGGCAATTAGACTTGGAAATGAGCCTTAAAATTTATAATTTGAATAGAAAGATTAAAGAATATAAAGAAAGATACGCAGGACCACGTGTTAAAAATGGAAAGTGAACGCCTGCCAAAACAAATCCTATTTTGTAAACCCAGAGGAACAAGAAATAGTGCAGCCGAAGAGAGACGGATCGACGAGTAAAGATGAATCGAGCAACGGACCGAACGTTTTAATACTTGTGGGAGAAGGAGGAGGAGGAGAAGTAGAAGATGAAAGAAGAGAAGGAGAAGAAAAGTATCTCAGTTAATGTATTTTTGAAGAATAAAAATAACAACGTGAAACAACACCTCTGTTCTGCTCTAATGGGAGCGTGACACGCGTTTACACGAATGAGCATGTGTCAGTCCAAATGTACACACTACAACAAATTCGACCAAACTGAAAACTGCAACCGAGTGACCGAGTTAAATAAATGTCTTCTTTGTAGGACAACGAGGAGAGGTGTTATTGCCTCCTCCTTCCATGTGTATCGTCAGTGAACTCGACTTTCACATGCAACATCGGCTATTCACCATCTGTCAATCATTCAAAATATTATTCACAGCGTAAACGCTGAGTCAGCATGACTCGGGCCGTGACTCTTCATCTCGCTCTCTGCGAAACGTGTTGTTTGAGAAGTCAAAACGTTCCTGTTTTGTACGAATGTTTATCGAATCGTAAAAGATTTTATGAAGCGCTTATTGTATGCATAACACCGGTAATGATAGGACGGGTTTATGTAAATGATACCATTATCGTCAGGTTTTGTTTCCTTGTGCTTCACCGCGCGTTTTCATAAATTAAATTAAAACTGAACATAATTTTAATTTACGATGGCATTTTATAAACACCGTTTCTGATTTACGTTCCGCCAACACGACATTCTAATGTTGAATATCATTTCTGTCTCTGCTACTATCAAGGACGTAAGAGTGTAACGTTACTTCCGCTCACTCGGTGCTATATTATGTACTTTCTTCAGTCTTTTCGAATGCCTACTCCTGATCCCATTCTACTCGCTCGATGGTACTCTACTCTTTCTCAGAACTATCTAGAGTTACTAAAGATGGATACCTGTAAACCTAAAGATTTTTGTACCGTAGCCCAATTTCTTCCTCAGAGAAAGTGAAGGGCCATCTCTCAACTTGTATCTTAGATTGTCTCACTGTTGTCTGCGACGTAGCCTTCATCAGAGATCGAGACAGTTGCCGTGACGGATGTACAACTTAGTCTGCAATTCGCTCTACATTAATCGAGATTTGTACTTTATATCCACCTATGTCCTCCGCAATTAAAAACACGGATACAGTGACACGGAACGAGGTATATATGTACTGTGTTCCAGGAGTTTATAAACTGCGTATATGTACTGTGTTCCAGGAGTTTATACACTGCGTACATGTACTGTATTCCAGTAGTTTATACACTGCGTTTTAAACATATACGTCTACGCATTCACTATCTACAATCGTTCACTAATGTAGATGCGTAAAGGTAAATTCCATGCGTTAATTAAAAAAAATATCTTATATTATGTCGAAATATTGTAATAAATAATTTAAAAAAATATTTATATTATTTTTGTTTAAAAAATATAAATTATTAAAATGTATATATATGTACATATGACGTATATATATATATATATATATATATATATATATATATATATATTGTAGCAGGTTTTTGGGTACATCCGTGTGTGAAATTTCACATTACCTACGTTTCGTTCCGTAATCCCGGAATATTTTACTTCCCGTAATCCCGAAGTGCTGTATGTTACTTCAGTACTCTGATGATACCACTTCAGAATGTCAGTAACTACACTCAGAGGATGACTCAGTCTTATGGTTAGTGCTTGTAGGTTATGTAACTTACAGCTTCTCTCGTCTTTTCCCAGTCTTCTCATACAAACTGTTATCTTGTTCTTATTGGTCTAATAAAAATGAACGCTAGTACAGAAATCAAACTTAAACCCTTCGCAAACCAAAATTAAATATTTTACGTATGCTAAAGAATAAGCAGCAAATCCTCATTCACTATCTCCAGAAGACAAAGAACAAACGAAAGACATTCGTTCGCTAATATAGTTGTGTAAAGGGGTAAGTTCCATGCGTTAATTAAAAAAAAAGAACATGATTCTCCACACTCAGTATTGGAAACAATCTTGTAACCTTGTAAACACTTACCTGAAATAAACAAATATCGACTTACAAAGAAACAACCATTAACTCTTAAACACCTCGCCGTCCTCCATAATCGGTTTCGACTAGTCATTTTTCTACACCCAGCAATCACTATCAATTTCGTTTTCAGTACTAACATGCTCAAATAATAGGTTCTGTTATTTGTTCATACTGAATATTTCCACGATCTTATCAGTAAACGTATGTAAGAAATGCCTTTAATTTAGAGGGTTTTTAATTTAAATTTAATATCAGCCGAAATTTTTCGACATAAAGTATGTAAGCCTAATGAATATTATTTCACAATCTATGAGGTTAACTGTAATATATGTTATAGGCACAGAGTTGCTGTAACGTAATTAGAACGTGTGACTACTAATTAAAATGAGAAGTGGGAATTTTATTGTTTACAGATTAAAATCATGGACAGCGCATTATGTCACCAAAAACGAACAATTAGGGCAGCGTGTATTGGATGCTGAAGTGTCACGTGACCGTATTTACGAGAAACTTCTTAAATATTAACTATATTAAACTATTAAACTCCTGACTTTCGCTTGTTTTTTCATGAGAAATTTCAGCTTCTGAACCGGCCCAAAATTTTACTGGAAACGTTTTAAGTAAACTAAGACATAAACAACAACACGATGGCTACGGTCCTTACACATAGAACTATGGTAGAGACAGAGACAGAAAGAAAAAATAAGAAAGGGAGAGAGGGTAGACAGACAGAAACGAGTGACAGTATACTTTACGGCATTAATATTTGCAGAGCAGAAAGTTCTAAAATTGGTAGAACTCTAATCAGGAAAGAGAGAAGAAAAGTATCTCCTTAAAGGAAAGAGTTGGCAGGGAAAGGGTAGAAAATGTGTAATATTAAGTTCTAAATGACAAACCTTCTTTCGAATTCCGTTGTATTAACACTTGCAAACCTGCAGATTTCTGGTCAAAATATAAATGCGAAAAACTTTGCTAATGAATGTAAATTGCAAGTACACATTGTATAAGCAACTCTACTGTTACGTACACAAAGCGAATATAAGCGAGAAGACAGGAATGAATAAAATGAAATCAAGTTACTCAGTACATAACTCTACTTCAAATGTTGCTCATCCGCTCATTAATTCAATAGATTTAAAATCATTTTCATTTTGTACCTGTAATTGAGAAAGGATGTGAAAAGAAAGATAGAGGGGGAGAGGAAAAGAGAAAGAGAAAGAGAAGAGAGAGGCAGAGAGATTTGTTTGCCGATAGTTTTTATGATCGTGCTGTACCATGAAAGGAAACTAACTTAGCCTTCGACAATGCCTGCATACTTTGTTGCACGTATTCATAAAATAGAACGGCTTTTATAGCTGCTATTAGTATTGTTATACTGCAACAATACAATGAAATCTTACTTCGCGCGCGCGTGTGTGTGTGTGTGTATGTGTGTTGGCCGCCTCCGCAGTAAGTGACAAGTAGGTGAGCATGATGCAGACTGAAAGCAGTAAGAGAGAAGAATTAGCAAAGACTGCGTGAAGCGCATGTTCGAGGACCAGTTACTGTGATTAATTTTCTTGTTCAATCCCGTCCCCACCTGCATTAACCTGAAGTATATAAAAATCGGACGCAAAACAGCACAAATAAGAAATAAGTAGAGGATAAGGAAAACAAAGGCGGACATACACAAAATTACTTTGCAGTGAACAGACGTGCCTTTGTCCTGAGATGAAAGCTAAATTTTGGTTTGCTTTGTTGATATTGTCGGAAGTTTAGTACCATCAATCATGAATGGTTGTTATCGCAACAGAATGTGCATAAACCGAATCTGAACATGATGATATTCTAATCGTAATATTATGCAGACATATTCTCGAGCGCGCAACGTAAGTCGAATACTTTGACTAGGACATATTCATTCTAGTAGTGTGTAAAGCCATGTTACTTGTTGTTTATATTATGTGTGTGTAGTATATCTCCCTTTCTTCTATGGTACTGATGTTCCCACTGAAATACGACCCAGTTACGTAGAGTGAATACACCAAAGTATTCACACTATTCTATGCACTGTATTCGCATCAGAATATAGTCATTCTGCTTAATATCTTAATAACATCAGAATAACATTTAATATCTATTTGTAATATTTAATAAATATTTAAAACGAGACGTTTGAAAATGTAACTTTCCTGTCTTAATTGCAGTACAGTCGGTTATTAAATCACTATAATCTAAAGACGAAGTAATGACGTTTTGAGTTGAAAGTATTCCTAGATTTTTGATACCCTGTCTTGAGATATTGTTAACCGTTGGTACGATTTAATCGATTTAAGTTGACTAAACGATCTTTCATAAGAAGACACAGACACTGGCAAGATAAGAAAAATGTTTAAAGCTGTTGCTAGTGTTTTGTAGGCTTCTAACCTCATTGAAGAAATGTATTGTAGCAGTCTCTGAGGTGTAAAGTTCATTTGTTCTCCGTTAATGTTTGCCCTTTCTAATAAAAGTATGACGTCTTTCAAGTCACTGAACAATTCTTCACTGTTTACGTCATGTGGATATAGTTTTGCAAGCACTGTGCACTTAATATTTATTTGAGAATGCTGTTCCATAAAATGTACCTATACCCCATCATTTACGAACGCCTCAAATTTACAGAGGAACCAAAGCCTTTTTTTAACTCTTTTATGTTAGAGAAACAGCTTGAAATTTCAATTGACAGTTGTCCAAAATTTCTATTAGAGAAACTCACATTTCTTGCCGAACGTTATGCAGAATCGTTTGCATACTCCCCTGGCATCGTCCGCTTCCTTCTTATCCTTTTTGTGATACTGACACCCCATTCATTATATACCTGCTCTGCCATAGTAATGACATTGTCACACATCTCATTCCTCCTAGCTTTTAATTTGTCCGTAAGCGTCTCCAGAAGTGCCAATGCTTGAATAAAGCTTATTCCTTTGGTCTGCAAGATTTTCTGGATTTTGTCCACAGAAGAAAGAATATCTGTTCAGAAAAAGAGCAAGGTCTGAACCTTGTATTGTATTTTGTATTGCATTAATTATTAATGCTGCATCTTCCCTCGTATCAAAGAAACAAGTTGTTTGTAGTTTTATAAACTGAAAACAATTTTTTCAAGTCTATGCTCAATTTGCCGCCCGGGCAGGCTGCCCCCTTGCCCACCCTAGCAACCCCTCTGTTCCTTCTTGATAGTAATAACACCCCTGGGTTCTGTATGTTTCGGATGAAATAAGTAACATAAAACTGGGAAGTAGTTACATTAACGGGCCTTCCTTCTTCATAGTAACAACACCCCTGGGTTCTGTATGTTTCGGATGAAATAAATAACATAAAACTGGGAAGTAGTTACATTAACGGTCCTTCGTTCTTGATAGTAATAACATCCCTGGGTTCTGTATGTTTCGGATGAAATAAGTAACATAAAACTGGGAAGTAGTTACATTAACTGGCCTTCATTTTTGATAGTATCAACATCCCTGGGTTCTGTATGTTTCGGATGAAATAAGTAACATAAAACTGGGAAGCAGTTACACTAACTGGCCTTCCTTCTTGATAGTAACCACAGCCCTGGGTTCTGTATGTTTTGGATGAAAAGTAACATAAAACTGGGAAGGAGTTTCATTAACGGGCCTTCCTTCTTGATAGTAACAACAACCCTGGGTACTGTATGTTTCGGATGAAATAAGTAACATAAAACTGGGAAGTAGTTACATTAACGGGCATTCCTTCTTGATAGTAACAACATCCCTGGGTTCTGTATGTTTCGGATGAAATAAGTAACATAAAACTGGGAAGCAGTTACATTAACGGGCCTTCCTTCTTGATAGTAACAACATCCCTGGGTTCTGTATGTTTCGGATGAAATAAGTAACAAAACTTGGAAGCAGTTACATTAACGGGCCTTCCTTCTTGATAGTAACATCCCTGGGTTCTGTATGTTTCGGATGAAATAAGTAACATAAAACTGGGAAGCAGTTACATTAACGGGCCTTCCTTCTTGATAGTAACAACATCCCTGGGTTCTGTATGTTTCGGATGAAATAAGTAACAAAACTTGGAAGCAGTTACATTAACGGGCCTTCCTTCTTGATAGTAACAACATCCCTGGGTTCTGTATGTTTCAGATGAAATAAGTAACATAAAACTGGGAAGCAGTTACATTAACGGGCCTTCTTTCTTGATAGTAACAACATCCCTGGGTTCTGTATGTTTCGGATAAAATAAGCAACATAAAACTGGGAAGTAGTTTCATTAACGGGCCTTCCTTCTTGATAGTAACATCTCTGGCATGGGCGCCCGCAGAAATGTTCACAGGGGGAGGGGGTTGCAAACCCGGGGATGTGGGATATATATATATATATACGTATATTTATAAAACTGGAAATAAAAAATTGCACAATTTTTTGTAATTTTTACTATATTTTATAGTAAATCTTAAGGCCTAATACAAAATATAGTGGTCATGTTAATGGAGTTCAAACAATGATCAGTGAAAAGTATCCAATGGCATTATTCTTCCATTGTGCAAGTCATAAACTGAATCTTGTGATCAATGACCTAAATACTGTCAGCAAAGTCCGAAATGCTGCTGGTACAACAAAGGAAATTATAAAATTTTTCCGGGGAAGTACTTTGCGGCAAGAGAAGATTCCTAACATTTCTCTGTTTTGTGAAACGCACTGGTCGTCAAAATATAAAAGTATTAGAATATTTTCTGAGAACTTACTTAAGATCGTACAAGCTCTGAAAGAACTTTCAGAAAGCAATAAGAATCTGGAAACCCGGTCGAAAGCCTATCAGCTGTACACGACTGCAACATCTCCAATTTATATTGTGACTCTTGTAATGATTGCCGCTTATTCTGCCAAACTAGAACCTGTATGTAATAAAATGCAGGAAGTCAGCATAAACATAAAGGCAGTACATGATCACATAACTAAGTTAACAGATGTTTTTCAATCTCATCGCAAAAATGCTACAGCAGAGTTTGCAGTCATTTTTGTGAAAGCTAAAGGAATTTGTGAAGAACGACACCTAGACGTTGAGTTTAAGCATCCTCGAGTAGTTGCAAGGCAAGTTTATAAAGCAAATTACCCATCTGAAAATGCTGAGGATTTTTTCTGAAGATCTATCTTTATTCCTTACTTAGATTCTCTTATCTCTTCTCTGAGAGAACGTTTCTCTTCTATGCAAGAAAAGGCCTTTTTGCTCATGCAACTACATCCACAAAACATGAAAAAACTGGATAAAGTGTTATTTCTTCGTGTTAAAGAAGACATAAATAGTCTGTATGGCAATATTTTACCAAATTTTATGGCTGAGGCTGACACTTGGTACGATGTATGGAAGAATGTTGAATCCCTGCAGTATGCTGATTTGATTTGCCATGCCTCGCCGTTCTATCCAAGTGTGGCCGAGGCCATCAAGATCTGCCTGACGCTTCCAGCGACATGTTCTATTGAATTGTTCAGTACATTACGGCAAGTTAAGACTTGGAATCGATCTACCATGGGAGACGGAAGGCTAAGTGGACTATGTATGCTAAGCGTTCATAGAAAGAGACTGCAAAAGAATGCTGAATTCATTGACCTCGTAATCAACAGATTTGGACAACAACCAAGGAGGTTATAATTTTTGTTTCAGTCTTGATGTGCTATAAAATTAATGCAAAGTATTTTTTTATAAAATAAACTTGAACACAAAGTTTTTGTTTTTTTTATGGTATTACTAGATTCATTAATATTGATTTCATGCACTGAATTTTTCTTATGTTCAATAAAGTAAATTTTGTATTTCATAACTCGTATTTTTTGCTAATTTTTCCATTTTTGAAACCACCTTTTCAGGAGCCAGGAGGGTGCAAATGCTCCCCCTTGCACCCTCCTCGGGGCGCCCATGATCCCTGGGTTCTGTATGTTGCAGATGAAATAAATAACATAAAACTGGGAAGTAGTTACATTAACATATGTTCTTAACACGTAAGTTCATAACGTATGTTTATGTTCTTAAACACGTAAGTCAAATATTCTTTTGAATTCAACGTGAACGTGTTGTGCGATTACACTGTTACTACGATATAAGGATAAGGTTACGTAATTATAGTATACAGATTTTGCTTAGTTTTCCATTCTCACCCCGCCCTCGAGTTCCTCTGCGTGAACTATAGCACTATACACTCTGTATTAATAAATATAATTATTTCACTATGACTCGGAACACAAACTTTTTATGGGTAAAAACGCAAAAGCTTT
The DNA here is from genome assembly GCA_034769895.1 of Magicicada septendecula. Lineage (NCBI taxonomy): Eukaryota > Metazoa > Arthropoda > Insecta > Hemiptera > Cicadidae > Magicicada > Magicicada septendecula. The sequence continues at coordinate 417,816,262 of CM068369.1, forward strand.
ACCTTACAACCTGAACCGGTTTTCACTTTTAAAAAGCTTCAAAAGTGAAAACCGGTTCAGGTTGTAAGGTAAAGCTTTTGCGTTTTTACCCATAAAAAGTTTGTGTTCCGAGTCGTAATGAAATAATTATATTTAGTTAAGAAACGGACACGTCATAGACAACAAAATCCAAGAACTCTGTATTAATAATGTGGTTACTTAATTAAAATAGGTACTTGGGAAGTAATCGCTGTAAATTATTTTCTTCATTGTGTGGCAATATTAATAAAAAAAGCAGTGAGTGTGAGTGTGTGTGTGTGTGTGTGTGTGTGTGTGTGTGCATACCTACTATGCATTTTCAAGTAGATGTCTTAGGGGAGAGTGGGGTAGCCCCGATCACCTAAGGGAGAAATTCGATAAAAAATTGAAGAATTGGCTAAAAGTTAAAAATAAATGTAAAATATTGTTGATATAACAGTGCAGATTATTAGTTATACTGTAAGCGTCAAAGTTGAAAGGGGTTTTCCTTATTGCATAAAAAGTAAAAAATGGGCTTTGATTATTCCCCCACCCACGGGGTAATGATGATCAGTTGATTTCTAGAATGTTACTTATATCTACAAATGGTCCTTACTACATTCTAAGTCTAAAAATAAATTAAAAAAAAAAGGTTTTTTTTTAGTCCATAAGCCAATGTACTATATCCTGTGCATTTTATATGGGAAATAATACAATTTAATTTTTGTATGTATATTTTCTCCATATAGACTAACTAAAAATCTTTCCTATAATACACATTATAATAGTTTCTCATTCAAAAGACACTAATATTGACAATCTTTGACTCCGAGGGTAACTTTTACATTAAGATACGCCATAATAAAAAAAAAGTTTTTATTAATCAGTACAAAACTAAAAATAAAACCTAACTACACCACGGAAAGTATCACGAACATACATGTATAAGGGCAACACATTAGTATTTAATAGTACTTAACTCAGTATGGTGTTGTACAGTTGTAACTCAGTAGGCCTACAGTTGATCGTCATTCCCCCACTCACCTGATCGGTGCTACCCCACCGCATATACTACTGAGTTTTATAACCTGAGACTACAGTAAGTTAGTTTAAAACCGTAAATAACGAATTCAAATAATGCTGAAAACGTTAACAATACATCTGTACAATTAAATAATTCAAAATTTAAGTGCAAATATCATTACGCTGCTTTAAAGATGTGAAGAAATAAGAAGAAATTTGTCTAAAACACACTTCTGTAATTCACTGTAAGTACAATGGCGGAAATGGTTAGCGGTCGTTTTTAATTAGTTCACTGTACAACTGGCTAGAGTTCAGCATTCAACAGATATCGCTACAGAGTACTATACTCTCGTTACCGACCTGATCGGGGCTACCCGCTGATCGGTGCTACCCCACTACCCCACTCTCCCCTACTTGTGTCTGTAGCTCAGTGCAGTTGGTCAAAAAGGCCCAAACTTCGGAATTCATTTAAACTCATTAGATACTAATGAAACTTTTTCCATTATCCTTCAGAGTATATTGTAAATATCAAAGTTTATAACAGCCACTGTGCACTTTATATAGTTTATACCTATTAAAAAACTGTACAAATTAAAATTTCAAAAAAATTCTGTTTTTCCAAAATATTTTTGTATATGTATAACTTAAAAATTGCAGATCAAAAACTGTGAAAAATTTCATACAAATGTTTTAGGGACTGCTAAATTGAACTCTAACAAGAAAAAGTTGAACTCAGGCGGCTCTAACAAGGCTAACCATAACCTTAAAATCACTCTTTTTTGTCAGCAATTACTTTAAATTGAAATAATAATTTAATATTTTTTTAAGGTAGCTGAATCAAAATATAAGAATAAAAGTCAAATTCAATACAGTGAATCCAGGGCCGGCCTTAGGAGGTACGGGGCCCGATTGGGAAAAATTTTAGGGGCCCCCTTTACCTACGTCCGTGCCAAGGTCATAGAATCATAAAATATAAAAGTCTACATACATTTTAATATAAAATTGCATACATATAAACCTACAAGTAACAAACAAAATTTGTATATAACCTCTGAAAAGTACATGGTCACAATACCACTTGACTGTGAAATGATTTATTAAAAATTTTAATTTATTTTTATTCAGAAAAAAAATCAAAATTTAAGTACACTGTTGGAAACAAATTATCTCTCTAGACTCCTAAAAACCACTCAACATTCATAAACTATAAATGAGTTATATAGTTATTGCCTTTTTTATGAAACTGTTATTTTTCTTGCTTTTTTCTCCACAAAGTATTTTATAATTTTATCTAAGTTTAAACTCCTGTTAATATCAGATTCAATGGACATAATTGCCAAACTATTCAAACGATCTTGCTGAATTTATGATCTCAAGTAAGTTTTGATCAGTTTTAGCTTGGAAAAACTCCTTTCTTCAGATGCCACAGTCACTGGGATTGTCAGAAAAATCCGAAGAGCAATAAATAAATTTGGAAATGCGGTAGACCAAAAACAACAGTTGCAAGCAAGGAATTCAAGCATTTTTATGGGGTTTTGTATCTTTGATGGCAGAATTGGCCTTAGAGTCTCAATTTCTTCACAAAGCATGTTTCGTGGTTTTAACTTGATCTTCTCCTGTGCGAGCTTAACCTCTGTCAATGACACTTCCAGATCTGCTGCACATTTTCTTATGGTGTCTTTGGAAGGTCCTGAAAATTGCACAAGAATCCAAATAAATTTTGATACTTTTTCAGTTGTTCAAACTGTGGCTCAAGTGTTTGCAGTGCTGTATCTACTACTTGATTAAAACATTGCACTCTGAAAGCTGTTTTTGGATCTGACAAAGGTTCATCTGCAGATTCATAATTAAATAATTGTCTTTTTTTGCACAAGCGCTTACTCCGAGTCTTGAATACAGGCTCAACTTCTAGGTCTTTGGCAAGTTCACTAGCATCAATCAAGGCTTCATCAAAACCTTTTTCTCTGTATGTCTTTAACCAGTTACAAAGGTTTTGGAATGAAGAAAGACCTGCAGCAACATCCATGCTATTACTCTAAAGTTCCTTACACACATAATTTACTTGAAAGAGTAAGGCGTGTCAAAAAACTAGTGAGACCAGGAACTTGTATTTTCTTATTTGACTGACAAACAATTCAGCATCGCTTTTTGCTTGAGCATCATCAGTGTTTTCTGCTAACTCTTCTAGTGCATTACAAATTTCAGCAGCTTGGTACCATACAGCCTTGACACTTTCCATTCTACATTCCCATCGTGTTTCAGAAAGGTTTTACAGACAGGCCTGTCACATGTTTTCTAAAAAGAATCCATCTATTAGTAGATGATGCAAAAAGGGTGTAAATACGCTGCAGAGTTCCAAAGAAAGTCATTGCATCTGGACATGTCTTGGTCACGTCTCCCAAAACTAGGTTGTAGTTGTGACATGCACATGGTGTAAAGAAAGCTCTTGAATTCTTCTGTAGAAGTCGTGCCTGAACACCTGAGTTCTGTCCCTTCATATTGGCACCGTTATCATACCCTTGTCCATGGATATTTTCAACATCTAGCACTAATGTTTCAAGTTCATGTAGCAAGGTGTTGTACAAATTTTCACCCGTGCTGCTTTCCACCACTAAAAACTTGATGAAATGTTCATATACTCCTGCTGGGGCATTTGATTATACACCATCAGCTACATATCTAATTACCATCGACATTTTCTCCTGATGACTGATGTCAGGAGTACAATCGAGAATTATCTCAAAATACTTAGCAGCCTTGATTCACAAAATGATTTCCTGTAGAACAGCTTGACTATTATGTTAATAAGTTCATTCTCGATTCTTTTTCCTAAATAATGATCATGTATTTCCTTATTTTGTATTTTTTGCAGATGATCTTGCGTTATTGGATCAAACTTTCCTAGCAACTCAACAACACCAAGAAAATTTCTATTATGGGCTGATCTTATGTGTTCCTCAGATCCCCAGAATGGCAAGTTTCTTTCTGACAGGAACTGTACAGTAGCTACCAGCCTCTCATAAACTTTATGCCAGCGTTTTGCTTCTTGTCCGATTAGTTTTTCTATGACTTCATCAATAGGTTTTTCAACAGAGGCTCTGAAGTGTCCATTGTAACAGTATATAGCAGTGAGCCGTTATAATATGGGTACGACTCATTTAAACTCTGTGGATAAAAAAGTTATTTGTTTTACTGTATTTATATAAAATAGATATAGCAAACTATATTTATACTATACTATACTATATTTATATTTGTTCAATGATTCTTATATATATTTTTTATTTATTTTTTCATTTCTGTTTATAAATAGGGCAGTTGGTCTAGGAAAATTTACAGCTGTGTGTTTGGCGTCAGCAACAATTGTCCTGATGATGACAATAAACACTGTCAAAATGTCAACACAAATAAGCTAAAATTTGTGTTATATTTTTGACCGATCCTCACAAACCCTTCACCAAAAAATTCATTGATTGACGGTCACTGTGAATTTAAGGATACATTTTTTATGTTATTATTAACAATAATAAAACTTTTCGTACAAGAACATATTTTTTATCATTTTTTTGAATATAACACTGTTTCAATAGTATTAACTATAATCTTAAGATTAATCAGGTATATCTGATAATGATAGTTAATACTACTGAAACAGTGTTATATTAAAAAAATAATTAAAAAATATATTCTTGTATGAAAAGTTTTATTATTATTAATAATAATATAAAAAAATACTATACTTATAAAGCAAACTCATAAAAATTGTACTGTAACGAGAAAACATTATAAAAACTGGGAGCTAAGCACTCAGCAAAAGCGAAAGAAGACAACACCTTGCATATCAGCTGAGTTTGGAACAACTGCCTGAGATAGACCCAAATCTAGGTGATCAATTCACAGAATATAGAACAATGCGTAAGCTATTAATCGAAGCACAGGAGACAAGACAGTTGAACAGAATAAATCACACAACTGAATGACACTAGACACCTGCATATGTTGTCCAGCATCATTTTTGAGCATGATTGTCTTTGATTCTGCAACATTACATGTTTCTTAGAGCTGTTTGTTGTAAGCAGGTTCCATTCTAACGGAAGATTACTGTATATGTATACTTGAATAAAACTCATACCTGTGTGTGTGTGTTATGTAATAAGTTTGTAAACAATAATAATCATTAAATTGTTCCTGCATTCAATATGTAACAGTATTCTTGAAATTGAAGAAACTAGATTGCCTAAACAAGAATTCATATCAAGCAGTTGTTGCTGTGCTTAAAATTTCATACTTTTTCATTCATTTAAAAAGTCAGCGCTTTTTCATTCATACATTTAAATTCAGTAATCATGAAGTATGCTAATCTTCACAATTTACACGTTCCTGTGAAGAACCAGAAAATTTATTTTTACAACAGAAACAATTGTGTTATTGTTTTAACTGTATATAATTTCTGAACAATGTTTGTTTTATTTAACTTTGTATTATTAGCATACAATTCACAACAAAACCTCTGAAGATACAGATCTATTCTGTGAAACAATCACATAGGATTACACTAGCTTGAAGGCTGGGTGCCCCGTTTTTTACAGAGCAAATGAGAAATTCAAGATTCTTCTCACACAATTTTATAAATGCATTTTTATTAATTCTTTGTGTCTCAAAGTTTTTTAGTAAACCACCATAATGAAATATACTGGTTGAAAAATATGGAAAAACGCTGATTTCAACATCTTGTATCTTGAATAAATTGTTACTTAAATTAAAGGTAATAAACCTTATGTCATTAGGAATCACTTTAAATATGTTTTTGTAATAAATCTTGTTATAAGTCTTTATGAAGATATTTTGAGAAACCTGGTTTTACCCCTTCACAATTTAATTTAAGGATGTTGTAATCAACTTATAATTTAACATATTAAAGTAAAGTAAGTTATTTTGTCCATAAAATCTTATTTTCTGAACAAAGTCAAGGAACAGTTTACCTGTGCAAAGATCACAGTTCAAACCGTAGACTACAGGAGACATGATATGGGCAACCCTATAAAGGAAGTGTAGGTAAAAAAAAAAGGTAGATTAAAGGTAGCCTCTGCCTTCATTTTCTGGTGCATGTGAAATGATTTTTACGGTTGCAAATATGTACATTACCAAATATTGAGGAATTGTCATTATTAAGAAAACTGTAACTTTACTGTAACTGTAAATCACGGATCAGTATGATTTAATAAATTATAATATTATAAATACGAGGTGTGTTTTTTAAGTAAGTACCGTTTTGATATTAAAAATAACAAGTAATATTTTTTGAACAATTTTATTTTTACATGAAAGCCATTACATTAAACTATTTTGCAACACAGTTTCCACCTATATTGAGGCACTTGTCATATCGTGTGATCAGCTTCTGTATTCCGTCTTCATAGAAATCAGCTGCCTGAGAAGATGACCATTGCTGCATGGCTGTTTAGACATCGTCATCGTCATCGTAGCGCTGGCCGCCAAGGTGTCACTTTAAATGGAAGAACAAGTGATAGTAACTGGGCGCGAGGTCTGGACTGTACGGGGGATGATCCAGTTTTTCCCAGTCAAATGACGTAATCAGATCTTGGGTGCGTTGAGCATCGTGTGGCCGAGCATTGTCGTGAAGCAGTACGATTCCCCTACTGAGCATGCCACGCCTTTTGTTTTGGATTGCGCAACACAGTTTATTCAGGGTCTCACAGTATGTCACACCATTTATCGTTTCACCCCGAGCCAAAAAATCAACAAGCAACAACCCCTGACTGTTCCAAAACACAGTGCACATGATTTTCCGGGCTCAAATTGTTTGCTTGAACTTCACCTTTTTAGATGTTGAGTGCCTCTATTCCATGGACTGCTGTTTTGATTCCGGTGTAATGTGAGACACCTATGTCTCGTCAACAGTGACAATTTGGCTTAAAAACAGATCACCTTCCTCACTGTACCTCGTGAGAATAGTCAGAGCACTGGCTAAACGTTTTGTTTTGTGCAATTCAGTCAGCATTTTTGGGACCCAGCGTGAGCACAACTTCTGATAATTTAAGCGGTCTGTCACAATTTCATAGAGAACACTTCTTGAAACTTGAGGAAATTCATTAGACAGTGACGAAATCGAAATCGTATTCTCACTAACTTTTTTGTCAACTTTCTGCACCAGGTCGTCATTAATGACAGACGGTCGCCCACTCTGTGCCTCATCATGTACATTTGTACGGCCTTCTTTAAATGCTCTAACCCACTTTATCACCATGCCATCGCTCATAGCGTTTTCCCCGTACACTTCACTTATCTGTCGATGAATATCGGCCGCTTTCACGTCTCTTGCATTTACGAAACGAATTACAGCCCGTATTTTACAATCAGCGGGACTTTCAATGGTATGAGGCATTTTAAACACGCACAGGAAAATGTAAACAAAGACTTCTGCTCACGTAATGGCGTCTGTAGCAAGCCAATAGATGCAGATACTAAGTGCGCATGCGCAGAATGGCGACCACTGCGCTGTAGCGGCGATATAGCGAAACGGTACTTATTTAAAAAACATGCCTTGTACATTATTTGTTGTACATAATAATTGATATTACTATAATTAAATTATTTTAAAATATTTATATTTATCTTGTTTATAATGTAGCAACTCAATATTAGATGTTCAGCAACGCTAAGTGCAACATTATGATGTACTTTATAAACTGTAAAAAAAAAAGGCATACTTCATAAGCGTAAAAAAAAAGCGCTCCAACTAACCTTTACGAGTATCCTAGTAAGTATTTGAACACAGAGAGGACAAATAAAATACTGGTTTAAAAGTAAGCGTTACAAGTAAACAGTATTTGTAATGTTGCAGCTACACGGTGACAGATACCAGGAACACACAGCAGAAATAGTTATTTGTAACAGATACTTTTTTGGAACGGCTACTTTTGTAACTGCTACTTTCAAATACTGAAAGTATTTGCATGGTTTTGTATGGTTTTGCATGCCTCTAATCACAACACAATAACAATATGTTACTTCAATAGACACTCACGAACAAGTAAGTATAACAAACTCATGTATTTAAAAATGTATACACTGTACATGTATTTATAATATACAACACAATCAATCTAACTCCGTAAAAAAAGCTCTCTCATCTTCATCTTCATTAGGTTCCTCTTCTTCTTCCACCTCAAAAGCATCTTCAATGTCTGACTTTTCAGCATTCAATTTTGCTTTCCTTCTAATTGGCCCAACTCTTTTCAAAAATTGCATCGTGTACTTATTGAAGTTGCATCTGTAACATATTATGCATTAGTAATAAATGATTACACTGTTTAAATTTGCATGGTTAAATTCCTTAAAAAGAATAGGAAGTAGTATACACTGTTGTTTTGTTAGCAGTACAGTAGACGCCCTCTAGTCCGGCCTCGGTTGGATCGGCCGTCGGGTGATTCGGCCAGCTATACGGTCAGTCACACAGTCTAGACGAGCCTCCAGCGACAGGCCCCAACTTGTTAAATAGAAAATATATGTAGCTAGGTTGACTAGCGCTTTTGTTCATGTGCGGATGTATGTCTTATATTGTGAGTTCTGTGTATATAGTCTGTGTAAATATATATGTGTATATAGTGCGTGTATATAGTAATACTGTATGTATATGTAAATAAAAACGTTTTTCGACATGAGTGCGAAACAAAAACACATGTTCGTGACTATGGACCAAAAATTACACGTCCTTCAGCGTCTAGATTAGGGCGAATCAGTCCAGAGTATTAGAGTCCAGTAATATCTCTGTGAGTTTGTAGTCATTTTCCTTGTTTGTTTTTTTTACTTGCTACCATGGAGTAAGGGTGAGTAATTATAATTATTAGTAATTTATATATACTGTATTGGGTCATATTTATTGTATGGATCATTCGTTAAAGAGCGTTATTTCATCATTATAGCGTATTTTCGGTTCGTCCGGCCATTTTGTAATCCGGCCTAGGGTCTGGTCCCGAGGTGGCTGGACGAGAGGGCTTCTACTGTAAATGTTATTGCTTCCAGAGCCTAGACCATGATGCACTTGCTAGGTCTGGTTAACAGTGTTGATAAATTATCACTTAAGAAAACAAATGTAGTTCAAGAACTTACTGTGGATTATTATGAACGTCACAAATCAGATCTAACTGAAATTTTATGATAAACGTTTTCCATAATAACTAGTAGTTTACCTTCTAAATTTATGTCCAGTCCATAGTTTAATTTATTTACACAAAATAGTTTCTCACAAATAACCATCTACATTTAATTCTTTTTAAATTAGCTCTTGTTATTTACTAATAAAAAATGTAATCATAATTTTAGAGTTAATCATATCAACTTATCATATTTTACCTTATCATAGTTATTATTATTTATTTATTTATTATTTAGTTATTATCATAGTTATTTTGTTTAACTTATCATAGTTAATCATATTTTACCTTAGTGAATGGACAAAAATGGTGTCACAAAGATAGTAGCATGTTTTTTATAAAGTGCACAAGAGGTTTTTGATTAAAGTCAAACACTAACATACCTAGTATTCACTAATTGTGGCTAGTACAGTACAACTTATGACTTAGTACCACCATTTCTAATACTATCAGAACAAAAAATAATTCTTTTTAGCTTGGTCTGTTGACCCAACTTACAAAGGCAATGACCCCAAGAGACCTGACACAGGTCCATTGGGATGGCAGACTGGAATGGAAGTTAGGTCTTGGAGTCTGTGTGTGTGTGTGTGTGTGTGTTTTTTTTAAATAATTTAATGTAAGCAACTGTACCAGATCAACAGAAATTGAATACATTAACTGAATACATTAATTTAAACGAAGTCACAACTGTTTCTGTCATTCATATTTTTAGTTGGATTTACAATGAGACCTTTAAAATAATTAATTTCCATACTAACAACATCATATTAGTTGAAAAAAATCTTTCTGATGTAACAGCTGTATGTACTGTACATTTAACTAATGAAACTGGTGTTTCACCTGTATGACTGTCAGATGTGAGGCAAACATCTAAAGTATAGATCCAAACATCATGACATGTCTATATAGTTTTGTGGAATTTTAGGCCTTGTGTTTGCAATTAAAAATTAAAAAACATACACTGGCTCACTGTGTTTTTTAAGGCTGTTTACACAAATAAACACAAAATATTGAAGTGTTCTGTGTACACAAAAAATAACAAGTAAACTTATAGAAGTGATCTGTTTTAGGTTACAAACTGTTAATACATTTTTTGCGTAATTTTTTATTATTAATTACACTTGTTTCATCTCACATTGTTTTAATAATTTATAATTCTAGAGATAATAGCTTTTGTTTTCAGTCTTCAGTTTTCTTCTAAACTACAATAATTTTTAATGGCTTCACATTCACACACACAAAAAATTACTTTGGTATTGTGAATAAAGAACAAATACTCATTTAGCACTGTTTTTATGTTAAAAGTAGGATTTTTATGTAATAACAATAGAGGCAGTTTGGTGGGCATATATTTTTTTGTAATTTCACGATCAATGAAATAAGACTGTTTCCAAAACATCATATCATCACTTTGAAATAGTATCAAGAACTGCCTAGGTTTTAGCGAATATAGGTAGGTGTATTTGTTGCTGGTGCTTCAAAGGTTAAATGACATATCAGATTCAGCTGTAAAAACAGTCATATACACATTAAGAAGCTACAACTAGCTGATGTAAACATGATACTTGCAGAAAAGTTAGAGCCATAGAAAAATGTGTTTTCCCTTTGCTTTTAATGATTTTTTTAAAGACAACTATGCTACTGATGTTAGTGTCACTAATGCTAATTATAATATAATAAGAGCCTTCATTAATACATTCCCTTTCATCGAAACTAGTACGACACATTAGTTATGGGCTTGTGTTATGTGTGGAGTTGAGCAGTCACAGAAAGATTACAGGAGCAAAATGACAACATGTACATCAAATAATTGTTTATATAATGCAACAGAAACTATCAACTTTCAGACCCATGATACACAGACTAAACAGCATTCCACTAGACCTGCTTTTCTCAAACTGTGTGCCGCGAAGCCCAACTAAGTGTGCCACAAAATTTTGGAAAAATAATTAAAATATTAAATAAAATAACATGTCTCACTCAGCAAAAAACAAAAAAAAAATCATAAAGTTGTTTGCTTATTTAGTTAGCAGTCCTGTCTTGAAGCCAACACTGAAATTGATTTAATAAAGAGCGGAAAACAAATTTGTAGAATTGCATGGAAAAAATGGATGGAGATTGTCTTTGATGGTGGCAATGCAGCATCACATTGGAGGCAGTGGTGAGGTGGGGCAAGCATGCATATCGCGACAACTGTCTGCTCAGTCCACTACTAACTCCTTCTTCCCATCACCACTAACTACAGTACCTGTCAAGTGTGCCATGTGATGGTATTATGTTGTGACAATTCTGTGAACTATTTTTTTTTTCTCTTTGTTTGCACATTAAAATAGACCATTTTTTGGTTAAGGGCCCCAAGTTAAATGAAAGTGATCACAGCCTGTATTTGAGAGTGATCAGCAATGTGGCAGTATTTGTGTTGAAACATAACACCAAAAGCATTGATGATGGAGTTCCCACAACCACCAACTAGTGATTTTAGTTCCAAAATGGTCAAATCTCCTACCTCAATATCAAAATCAACTTTCTGACAGTACCATGAAAGTTACTTATCATTTGGATTTACATGGGATGGAGACATACCTCGACCTCAGTGTGTCGTTTGTGGGGAACAGCTATCAAATTAAGCAATAGTGCCAAGTAAGTTAAAAAGACATCTTTTAACTAAACAAGTTTGCAGCTGATAAACTCTTACAATATTTTAAAAGTATTTTATCAGGACAATAGAGCCAAAGTCATGTGTTTACCAAGCAAATGTCAGTAACTGGTAAGACCCAAGAAGCCAGATACACAGTAGCTGAACTAGTGGCTAAGAAAATAAAATCTCATACAACAGCAGAGTCGATAATTTTCCTAGCTTGCTGTGAAGTTGTCAAAATTATGTTTGGCGAGGATCTTGAGAAGCAAGTTAGGAAATACCTATTAGTGCAGTAGAAATAGTGTTAGAGGTGGAACTAATTGCAACAAAAATGATTCTTGTTGTAAATGGTAGGTAACACCCTCCTAATCAACATACTAAAAATATACATCCGTACTGTCGCACAAAATGCGTTTTTTTTGCCGCCATCTTGAAAAAACATCAAAATTTTTTTAAAAATCATAAAAAATCATGTGTGGTATTAAATTACAGGAAATTTCATGCTGAAAAAGAATATGATATTGGGTTTTAAAAGTAAAATGTTTACAAAGATGACTTAGGGGAAAATGATGAAAAAAGTATACTTACATGACCCTGTATTTACACCTTAAATTATGCTACGTTACATTACAGCTATACTTGATGCTGTGAGACTAATTTCGATTTTCTTTATTATCTGTTTCAGGTAGGTAATCTTTGTTTTGAGTGAAGAAACCATCATAAGAAAAATGGAAGAAGAAACCTGCATTTTGTGTTCCAATGTGCTGTGTGACGATACTCCCTATGTCGCATTAACAGCAAAAGGCTTGACAGGAATTATCAACGCGAGCAAACAAAGAGATGATAAAATTCATGAACTTTTCAATCCCATGCCTACTGGTGCGGTTAAAGTACATACAGAATGTCAACGTGTATACGTCAATCCTATCAAAATTAAAAGTGATATAAAACTGAAAACATTGCAAGATGATATTCCTTCGACCAGCTCGAGAACGCTACGAGGAAGTGTTGTATCGTTCAATTTCAAAGAGAATTGTTTGTTTTGTGGCCAGATTATTATGGATTATGAAAAGCGTAAAAAAATGGCAGTCATTCCTGTGCGTACTTTCCAGATTCGCGACACAATTTTGAAACTATGCAGTACTAGAAGTGATCTATGGGCAGCAAATGTACATGCGAGGATGCTTTCAGTCATAGATTTACCTGCTGCAGAAGCTCGATATCACCAAGTGTGCAGTGTCAATTTTAGGAGCGGCAAACCCACTCCTGTGAAGTATACTCCTGAAGGTAGTGGAGGACTGCCCACATCAGTAGGCCGTCCGGTTAATACTGATAGTTCTGATGCTTTTGTAAAGACATGTGAGTGGTTACAAGAAAACTGTCAAGAGCCAATATCTGTCAGTGACTTAGTGGAAAAAATGCGTAATTTTGTACCAGAGGGAAGTGAGCCTTACACTTCTAAAGTCCGTTCAACTAAAGAAGATTGCTGACTTTCAAAGCCTGCCGTTTCCAAATTTTCAAAGACAAAAAATAAATGAGCATACTGTTGGAATCGGCATTCCTTTCTGCGTTACTCGTGTACATTTCATATTTTTTTGATTCTTTGTTTTCATAACGTTAAGAGATATATTAAAAAAGTCACTGTTTTTTAGCCCTTCTACAACGATTGTCAACTTTGATAATTCATTAAAAAAAAAATACAGCGTCAACAAATTTTTCCTGTTCAAAGATTAGTTTTACATTCATCCTACATCACATATTCCCATTTGAACTCTCTGCGATTATTTTTATAGGCGTTATTAATTTTTTTGTTGACCTCGAACAACTCATAAACGGGAGCACTGTTAGAGTTGAAATTTGTGCCAACAATGAGAAGACAACGCTAATGAAAGTTCAAGTTGAGTGAAAACAAGCTTAAACCGCTACTATATTTTACATCAACTTATATTTCAAGTGCTCTTTCGCTAAAATGTAAAGCGACGGACAAAGCATGGAGTACACTCAGTTCCGTACTGGGTCCATTTTATCCGCGCGCCGATGACAACACGAACCATAATGTTAATACTGTAATAACTTGTGTGTCGAATTTGTGTACAATTTTTCTAATGTTTAAGAAATTTTATTTTGCCTGAATTGTTTTATAACGCATAAAATACGTTGAAATTTTAATTGTTATAAAATATAAAATGTTAAAAAGTTGTAACAATAATTTAAAATATTATTGAGGACATTAACAAAAATATAAATGTTTATGTAGCCGTAGGTCTTAAAATAAATAAATTCTGGTCACTTCAATGTTTTGGGACACATAATTCAGACACCAGAACATACGGACAGACATCTGGTTAATCACTACTTTCTTTAATAATTCATAATGCACTTCACGGGTAATTAAAGTTGGAAAATATTTAAAGCTCATCATAACAAAAAATGTCGGCAGTTTATTCATATCTCCGACAGGGAGGCTGAAAAGCCTCGTTTGTTAGGTTAATATAGGCTTACCGCAAACAGATTACAAACGCATTCCCTACTTACGGAAGACCCCTCCATTCAGCACACCTAACTGGCTCTATGAGGCCGACCTGCTGCACTGTGGTCTACTATGCCACGCCTGTTACTGTACGCGTCGCCTGACCTTTCGCTCTAAACGTATCTCACAGTTAAAATTCAGCAAAGCATCTTAAACTAAGTTCAATAATTTAACCAACCTGTTGGGATTGTAAGCTTCAAAACGATATACCACTTATTTTTAAACGTTTCTAGATTACGAGAAAACATGATCTTAGAAAAAAATTAATAACTAGTAAAAAAAGAAAAATATGAACTTGAAATGTTTACATGTTGTGTAGAATGAGTGGGTCAACAATCCTTGAACAAGAAAATTTTTTCAAGGTATTACTTACTAAGAAATAAATTCATAAAATTGGCAGTTACGGTAAAACAATGAAAAAACCGTGACTTTTTCTAAATATTGCTTTACCGTGAAAAAACACTTACCTGTAAAATTATGAAATATAAACCACTTAAAGAAAAGTGATTGACGATTATAACTATGTGTTTCTTTAATTTTTGGCTCTACTTTTGTGGAAATGGCAGGCTTTGAAAGTCAGCGATCTTCTTTAGTTGAATGGACTATAGACATTTGAAGAAAAAATTGCAAGACTGGTTTGGTGACAACGTCATAGTACCAGGCACAGATGGGAAATGTAACATGATAACATTTGGAAAAACTGTATCAAACATAATCTCGGACTATCACAAACAAAAAAGACTTGATGACCCCGATGAAGAAAATTTTAGACTAATTGAGTCTGCAGCGAAACTGATCAGAACTGAAATAAATTTGTTGTACAAAAATAAGGACTTTTATCCTAGTGCATCAGATATTGCATCCGTTGAAGAAAACAAGACATATCTACTCCCTGTTTTACTAACTTTTTTGGATATCCTAATTGGTGGTAAATGCAATGATCTGAAACAGGTTTCTATTGGTCAGGCTGTAATGCAAGCTTGCAGGCCTCGTTCTCTGATATGCCCAATTCCTCTCGCTGTAGGCATACAGATTCATAGAGATTTTGGATCTCGTTTCCTGATTGATGAACTTTGCAGCCTTGGATTCAGTGTGTCTTATGATGAAGTGCAGAAATTCATACACTCTTCTGTAATGGATGAAAGTAACTAAAGCGTTGTACCATCAGGCCACTTCTCTCAATGGGTCGCCGACAATGTCGACCATAATATAGCAACAATAGATGGCCATAACACCTTTCATGGGATGGGAGTTATAATGTGCGCATCAGGAGCATCTTTTAACACCTCTTTATTGCTCACAGACAAAATAAAACGACTCAAATCCCGCCCTCTAGCACATGAAATTATAAAGAAAGCAAAAATTCCCCTCCACTACATTCAATCCCCTAGCTCAACAGCCATGAATAAACTGAAATTACAAAAATTATTCTATGAACCAATTCAAACTAATCTCCTCAATGTTCTTTAGAGTACCAGTAAGTTATTTAAAACACCTCAACCCGGATGGTTAGGATACATGCAAACTGCTGTAGAAGGGGAACACAATGGTGTAACAGTAACTTCTTTTCTACCAATAATTGATCTGAATCCAACTTCTCACAGCTGTGTATACACCTCTTATGTTCATAAGTAATGAAGCCAAAAGATTGAATGTGAAAACTCCTATTGTAACCTTTGATCAGTGCTTGTGGATTAAAGCAATGGAAGTTATATGCGCTAATCACAAAGGAGAATTTGATAATATGGTAATCCGGCTTGGTGGGTTTCATACACTGATGTCCTTTCTTGGGGTTACTGGAGGACTGATGGCTGGATCAGGCATAGAAGAAGCTTTGCAGACAGTGTATGCTGAAAATTCAGTATCCCACATGTTAAAAGGTAAAGCGTATTCACGTGCTCTTAGAGGGCATTTTCTAATTTCTTCAGCTCTCACTGCTTTAATTGTAGCAGATGTATTGAAGTGCAGCCTACCAGTTGAAGTAACTGCAGATTCAGATTTGAGCGAGATTGCATCAGAAAGTGAATGCATTACCGGTGATGCAATGGAAGTGGAGACAAATGATGATGATCTTAACCTTGAAAAATGTATTCACCTTTTCAAAAACGTGCTCAGAGGTGATATCAAAGCAGAGGAAGTTATTTAAAATCCTCATCTTCATAAACTTTTGTCACTGATAGATGAAAGGAAGAACCTTCTCAAATCACAAAGCCGTACTGCCAGACTCTGGCTGTTGTATCTGAACATGGTGGATATTGTAAAAACATTTATTTTGGCTCAGCGATCAGGAAATTTTGAAATGCACTTACAGGCGGTTGAGCATATGCTACCTTTTTTTGCGAGTTCAGGTCATAGTAATTATGCAAAATGCGCAAGAATATACCTTCAACAAATGTGGGAACTAAAAACAACGAATCCAGAACTCTACAAAATGCTGAATAAAGGCCATTTTACTGTACGAAGAAATGATAGGAAGTGGTCTGGTGTTTGGACCGATATGTACATTGAGCAAACGCTCATGAAATGCACTAAAAGTCGTTCTGGTATAACTCATGGAGGAGGAATGACTGAAAGTCAACGTGCAACTTGGATTTTGAGCCATTCTAAATGCAGTGAAGTAACATGTGCAATGAGTTTGCTGACCGGCATTTCACATACTGGTAGTGAACAACATACTGATTTAAGTGATGCAAGGATGTCCAGAGATTTCGAAGATATGAAAAAGATAATGCAATTTTTTATAGACCACAATCCATTTACTGCTTCTTCGAGTGATTTATGGAATATTTTTAACGGAATTACGGATAGTGAAAACAAAGTTACTGCAGAAAATGCTGACATTATTGGAAGAAACATCCAAGATAAACTTACCGGCAAACTTTTTAAAGATGAAACTTTATTGAAATCAGACCAAGCAGTAACCATGCAAGTACTGAGGAAAGGATTGTTATTGCTGGTGAGACTCACCATGTGGATTCGCGTCTTTTAACACAGAGGATGCTTGCTTGTATTTCCTTGGATAATCACGCTCAAGATGCAAGGGAGTTTTTCAATTACGAGTTATCCACTCTAGCAACTTCATTATTTGACCATGGTACCCAGCAAATGAGAAAAACTGATAAATCATCATTGGCAAACTCATTAGATAGCATGAATGTCGACGAAATACAACGGTCTTGTTCCCAGCAAAGTGCTTCCTATGTTCTTGATGGAGGTGCATTAATTCACCAGTTACCATGGTCTGCTTCTGCAACATTTGGCGATGTCATAAGGCAACACGAATCGTATGTCAACAGAAGGTATGGAAAAGTGACAATAGTTTTTGATGGGTATGAAAAACCAAATATAAAAGATATGGAGCATAGACTGCGCATGAAGCAGTCATCCGTTGTAGTAGTCTTTGATGAAAATTCGCCTGTGATCATCAAGAAAAACAAATTTCTTTCTAACTCGACAAACAAACAACGCTTTATCAATATACTGGGGAGTTATTTTCAAGGAAGAGGTCACTCCGTCATTCATGCAGAAGGTGATGCAGACACACTAATCGTCAAAGAAGCTTTAAACATAGCCCAGGAAAAACATGTCACTGTAGTAGCTGATGATACTGATATTTTAATCCTACTGCTATATCATTCTTCCAAAAACATTTTAATGCGGTCTGTCACACAATCAGATAAAGTTCGTGACATTCAAGCCATGCAACGATCTATTGGAGAGGAGGCTTGCAAAACTTTACTTTTTGTTCACGCATTAACAGGGTGTGACACCACCAGTGCGTTATTTGGCAAAAGTAAATCTTCTGCTTTCAAGAATATCATAAAATCCAAAATCTTATGAGAATGGGCTTCCCATTTTGGATCATCCGAAGATGTTTCTAAGGAAGATTTGGTCGAAATTGGCTGTAAATTTATTGTGTCACTATATGGAGGTAACATCGACATAAGCAACCTAAATGTGCTCTGTTATGAACAATACATTAGGAAAATAGCTTCTGCTAAAAAAGAATTTGATATAGCTCATTTGCCTCCAACACAAAATGCAGCAAAATACCACCTACTTCGAGTGCATTTGCAGGTTTTTATTTGGAAAAATCTTGATATGCCAACCCCTGATCCTACACTATGGGGTTGGCAGTTGGTTGATGGAGAATTTCAGCCGATATTAACAGACTTGAGCCCAGCACCAGACAAACTCTTAAATATGATTAAATGTGCCTGCCAAACTACAGTTGAAGAACCATGTACCACCATGAAATGTACATGTCGCCGATATGGACTTCTTTTAACATTTTTTTAAAAATTGTGAGCGAAGTTAAAGCTAAAAATATGTTTTAAAAATGTGTGTTCAAAATAATAAAAATGTTTTTCAATACTGTAAAAGCTTTCAGTTTTTCGGCCACCATTTTGTTATTTCCTTTGATTTTTAAAAACCGATATCATATTCTTTTTCAGCATGAAATTCCCTGTAATTTGATACCACACGTGATCTTTTATGATTTTTTTTTTAATTTTTGATGTTTTTTCAAGATGGCGGCCAAAAAAACGCATTTTGCGCGACAGTACAGATGTATATTTTTAGTATGTTGATTAGGAGCGTGTTACCTACCATTTACAACAAGAATCATTTTTGTTCCAATTAGTTCCACCTCAAGGTGTTTTTTCACTTATTTCTACTGCACTATATGTCTAATCCCCATTCCAGGTTTAATTTACAGCGTTGGCTCTTATGGGAGCTGTCCCGCTCTGTCTTACCCATGTTTTTCTCCTATACTTCTGTCCTTTTCTGTCGTTCCAATGTTGCCAATCATACTAAATGTGAAGTACAAATTTTAAAGAGTTTTAAATTTTATTGATGTTCTACATGCTGTGCTGCACATTTCTGAATAAATTACATGTCTGTAACACAATTACCGTCTTCATAAAAAAATATTTTATAAATTTATGTTTACTTTAGAGCAACGTTTCAATCAACCAGTGACTGTTACCCTATTATTAAATTTATGGAATTAATTTTAACCACGTTTTATTTACAATAAATTTCCTTTGTTATAAGCACATTTTAAAAGCCAAAGCACAATAAATAAAATTTTTACTGATTTTTCATCTCTATAATTAATTAATGTTGTCCGTGTGTGTATTAAAACTTTCGGTCTGTGAGGAATTTTTTTATTTCTTGAGATAGACATATAGTATAAGCGTAAAAGTTGTAGTAAATAGTCTAAAGTTAATTTTAATTCAAATTCTAATATTCAACTTAAGGTAGTTTGGACCATATATACAATTATTTGTAATCATTATAGCGGATGCTTCGAGAGACACGCGCCAAGTCTTGTCGCCACCTTATTCACGTTAACTCATCTTGCTTACGGATTGTTTGCATTAGTAATAAAAACGTTTATACAAATTTCATATCCCGCTTTCATATACAAATTTCGTATCCATGGGATACAGCTATTTTTCTTACTCCAAATGCTGACCAAAAACGTAAGTTTCACAATTTACTGAACAACTCATTCTGTGTGGTGGAACATACTTTTAAACGAGCTTAATCGCAAACAAACAATACCTAACGTAAATGTTTACATTTCTCTTTTTCATTAACACCTTCTTTTCATATAAATATACTATACCAAAATATTGTGCCTTACAAATTGTTGTTTAGTAGTAGTTCAGTAATATGTGGATGTTGTGATATCATGTGTACTAAAGATTTTAATTTGTTTTTAAATGGCGATTCCTAACATTACTTTTATATTTCATATTTTACATTATATTACTAAAGCATTGTGGCTGTGTGTGTGTGTGTGTGTGTGCTGCACGCGCGTGTGTCTGTGTGTGTACACAGGATGCAACGTAAAAGATCTCCTCACTATACATACTCGAATTTATGCGTCATTATAAGAAAAAAGTTCCTATTAACCTTAGGCCGAAAAAGTCTCACTTTCTTCCGGCTCTGCGCCATTTTGTGTTTTTAAAGAAAACTTTATATCTAAAGGACGATAGAAGTTAGGGTGGGACGAAAAATATTTATTTTTTCAATTCGCTATACCGGGGGAAACTCCCCCAAGGACACATAAGTAAAAAATAAATAAATAAATAAAAAATCGGTTAATATCTTCCGGTCTCGCATCACCCCGAAAATCATAAAAACTGATCAATTTTAACAATTTTTCGTACTAAAAAAACCAAACTTTCTATGTAAGTCAAATGGTAGGCCTACAGCTTTAGATAAGTAAAGAATAGCAAATGAAAGATAAATAAATTAAAAAGCGTAGATATTTCAACTTTTATTGATCGCGTATTGCACCTGAAAAACACATTTTTAACATTAAAATTGCAAATTTTACACATTGACATAAAATAGTTAATGATAATTGTTATGAGCTATGGCATTATGTCAATAGACTTTTACTCATTCTTTTTGGTACTAGCTATTTTAAACTCCGATTTGTGCGAAAAACGTGTCATGATGGATCGTGAAAGAAGTCTGATGAACCCATCTCTGGACTTGGCAACAACGATTTTTTGTAACGCTTCTGTCACCACCTTCACACACCGCTCCACTCTGCTTGTGTATGACATGGAAACTTGTCAAAATTCCATTCAGCTACTGTTCCTAATTTTATTATAGATGAACCTCCACAAAAGATTAAAGCAGTAATCGGCTATATAGTGTAGGCTACAAGCCCTTGAAAATGTTGACTATGAACAGAGACACGCATTTTGTTTACTTTTCTACATGAAATTGCAATTGATCCGCACTTACTTAGTCCCTGATATATTCACTGATAAAGAAGTCTTACATGAAATGGAATTATTAATGTCCATGATAATCATTACTGGGCAGAAAAAACCCCATAACACAAGTGTTTTTAAATTTGTTAGAAGTTATTAATTATAATTTCGCTAAAAACCAAGCCCTTACTTTGTTATACACTACTACTAGTGAGGCAGTTTTAAAAAGCAGTAATAACTTTAAATAACCTTTCTTATACTGAAGGAACCGTAGTCCTAATTATGAAATTACAAATATTTTTTAATTCATTAACTTCCATTAATGTAAACATATGTGCCAAACTTCATTAAGATATCTCTGTTACCCCTTGATATATAAAGTTTTCTTTAAAAAGTACAAAATGGCGGCCAGACTGAAAATAAAGTTTCCGGACCTGTGTGTATACGAAGTTTTTTATTGTACTGATACAAAAAATTCGAAACTGTATAGTGAGGACACCTTTTACGTTACACCCTGGCGTGCATGCGTGCACACGCGTGTGCATGTGTGTGTAATCCTATAGTATATATAGTATAAATTTTATATTACTTTTAACGTCACGTTTTTTTTAAGAGCACAATATTTTACACCTTTACAATTCACAATTATTATTTTAGATAATTGCTTTCCTGCCAATACAAATGTTTCGTCCTTGCTTAGTTACATGATATTTTATATTGATTGTCTAACACCGCTTATTCATTAAATAATATAAACACACTTCCAATTATAGGTAAAGAGAAGCTTTTTTTGGAAATTAACATCATGTTAATTTCATACATAGAACTGAGTGATACTGATCACATAAGTATTTACATCATAAGTAAAACACTAATAAAACTGTACAATAATGTGTAGTCCTTCAATGATAAAATTCACTCCATGTAGGAGTAAATCGACGACACTGTTTGGGAGAAATATATTTCAAACGCCTTCAATGCGCCGAATAGGCATTTCCACACACGAAACCCGGCAACAGTGTAGCCCATATAACCTATGCTGTAACTTAAATGTGGGACGGCCATTAACAACACCATATCTCGGAGAATCAAGAGATGTCTGAAGACGCAAAGTTCAAGTTAATGACAAACTTAAGTTAGTTGATAACTTTACGTTACAGTTGGACGAATCCACTGACATACCCAGAAAACCAAAAGTAGTAACATTCATGCGATTTATCTACAACCAATCTATTATTGAACAGTTCCCGTTTTGTAAAAAAAACTACCTGAGACTACAGTATGAGGTAGTATCTTTGAAACGCAAAGATATTTTCAACTTAGTCAAAAAGTTATTTATTTTCAATAACTACTTTAAAAACTCTGGATTATCATACGAGTCTTGTTGTCTTGTTGAAGTATCTGCACAGATAGGCAACACGACCTATGACCGAGCACGTCACTGGGTTTCTGGCTTTAGAAAAACAGAAAACCCCTAATATAATTTTCACACACAGTTTCCTGCACAGAGAAGCACTAGTTGCAAAATCTTTGGTTCCTGAACTCAATGATGTCTTTCAACAAGTGATGAACATGGTTAACTACATAAAAAGTAAACCATTGAAAAGTATGCTCCGCTATGGATGCTGAGCACACGCAACTCCTCCTTCATACAGAAGTGAGATGGTTACCCACCCTGTGGACAGGTTTTGAGAAGATTTTATGAACTTAGAGAAGAGCCACTTATGTTTTTTACTTGCGAAGAATCAGAGTTTGCTGACCTACTAAGTGACGACACTTGCTGTGCAAAATTCGTGTTTCTTGCCAACATATTTCAAAAATGATATTTCCTTAACAAATGAATGCAGGGTAAACATGAAAACCTACTCACTTCTACAGACAAAATTAAATCATTCAAGGAGAAGCTCCCACAATGGAAGACAGGGACTGTAAAAGAATCACTTGACATGTTTGAACTGACAGAAAAACGTAATGCTGATCAAAATGTTTGTGATTTAATTGCTAAAAGCTTGTACCTGTTGGATGAAAATATTGGAAATTACTTTCCTTCCCTTGACACTACTTTATTTGACTGGGTAAGGAATCCTTTTATTGATAATGCTTATGACAATGCACAGTTAACAACTGTAGAAGAAAATGACTTGAGTGATATCAGGAATGACCATGGCCTAAAACTGGAATATTCGAAACTAGTGCAGGATACAGAGAAAGAATAAAAAAAGACTACAAAGAAAAAGCCTGATATTATGGCCTTTTGACTGGTCACTGATGAATGAATATCCAATGATAACGGAAAAGGCTATGAAGGCATCGCTTCCCTTTTCTGAATCTTATATTTGTGAGTCAGCATTTCCACAATGAACCAAATAAAATTTAAAAAATCATCCTACTTCAAACATTGAAACATGACATGAGAGTGTACTTGTCCACTACTCGACTGTGGAACAAGGACCTAATGAAAAAACACCAATCCCAAGTATCGTATTAAAATTTGGAAGCAGAAACACTACAAAACCTACTTAACACAGAACAAACTTTAATCTTGTAATATTTTGTGTTTTTCATTATTCTGTAAATTAAGAAAGTGCAACTAAAAGTTATGTGAAAAAATGTGTTTCAATGGCTTTTTGTCATTTTATAAGTCACAAAAATCTAAGTTTGTTGATAAATTTGTGTTACAGTTGGAAAAGTCCACTGTTATAACTGGGAAACCACAAGTAGTAATGAGGTAAGTAACATTCATTATTATGGTATATCACACTGCAATGTGATTTTAAAAACATCGCGGAAAGGTAGTGAGGTGAGGGAGTCGGTATGTAGGGGGATATAGTGTGCCACAGCTTCTATTTATTTATAGTGTGCTGTAGGCTAAAAAAGTTTGGGAAACGCTGCTCTAGACACTAGCATTTCACCAGGGCAAATGAAATACAATTAAATATTTAGCAGAAGCCAATGGATACAACAGATCAATAATTAAGAAACTACCATAAAAAAAAACAAGACAAAAATAACAAATTCATAACAATCACATGTATGAATAACCACAGTGAAAAAATAACCCAGAAATTTAAAAAAGCAGGGTACAGCACTGCATACAGAATCACTCATAAGACAGAACATAAACTGTCAAAAAACAAACACTAACAGCTAAACAAATTTGATTTACCTGGCATTTACAAATTAAACTGCTCAGAATGTAACAAATTCTGTATAGGTCAGACAGGATGCAGCTTCAAACAAAGGTACACTGAACACAACATTCCACCATTAAATCCACATTTGCAAACCACCTCATTGATTCAGACCACACATGCATAAACTAATAAGGAAAGCTGAAGAAAGTTTCTTCTGTTTCCTGGAAAACAGGGTTCACGTAGTTATTCTTTTTTTCCACTTCTCAGTTCAATTATTCTACCATCTTTACCCATAAGAGCCTTTAATCTGCTTCCAAATGCACTTACTTACTTACTTACTAGCCAACGCCCACCCTTGGCTGTTGAGCCACTAGGCGACACGCTGACCAGTAGCGTCGGGCTTCGGCGATCTCGGTGTCCTCGTTGGACGGGGTGTGGTCTAAGGCCGGGCAGTCTCTCAGATGGTCGGCGTCCATCGTCGCGTGGCCGCACAGCTGGCACTCAGGGGTTGGCAGCGCGTGGAGGCGGTGCAGATGTGAAGCAAGATAGTCGTGTCCGGTTTTTAGTCGGAAGTTGGCGACACACACTGCACGAGGGAGGTTGGGGTTGATTGGACTCTCGGTGACGAGGCTTTCCCATTTTTTACCGGCGGCCGCCTCAGACAGTCTTCGCTTATTCCATATGCTGACGGCGGAGTTTATTTGAGCTTTAGAAGATTGTAGGGACTGCGGGCGGGTAGGCTGGGGTAGGGTTGTGCCTTGCTTGGCCAGTTTATCGGCCTCCTTGTTGCCCCAGATGTTGACATGACTGGGTATCCATTTGAGTTTTAGGATCCAACCTCGACTCGCCAGGGTCTCCAGTTTCCTTCTACAGTCGATAGTTCTTTGGCAGTCAGTTTGAGAGTTCCGTGATAGACTGCGTATTGCGGCCTGCGAGTCGACTAGGAGCACGGCTTTTGAAGGGGGAGTGATTTTTTCCAGTTCATCAACGGCAGCGTGAACTGCTTCGATTTCCCCATCGTAGTTACTAAGGGGGCTGCCCACGGCTAAGTGTCCTTGGAAAAGGCGGCTATAGTACCCAGCTCCTGTTTTTCCATTGCCCGGAATTGATGAGCCGTCAGTGTAGATATGGATCCACTCTTGCTCGGGATAATCTTCGTGGATAGTTTGCAAAGCTGACTGCTTTAGTTCTAAATCTGTGGATGCATGTTGAGGTGCTGAGTGGTTCTTAAGATGGTAGCTGGCTTGGGGTAAGAGACTGAAGAAGTCCTGATGGGTATTCAGCGGCGCTGTTTCTGTGAGGGCAATATCGTATTTTTCGGCGATGTTTTTGTACCAAATCTGTACGGCTTCCAAATCTAGATTTATATATAAAAATTACGTTAAATTAAGTTATTTATCAATTTCTGTTTCAAAATTATACATTTTGTGGAAAAATAACACACGTTAATATTAAAGTCTTCTCTTTCAAGTAAAGGTTTTCTTCTGTCCTTTTTTTTTTTTTTTTCATAAAACCCAATATTATGTAAAAGTTGTCTCACTAATCTAGCATTCCCATAAAAATTTAAAAATTCTACAATTGCTGCCTTACTTTATTACCTGTTTGATATTCACCAACATTATAAAATCCAAGTACAGTGCATCACATTACGAATGTAAACTGAGTTAACTTTGTTTTTATTTTTATTTCTTGACAAGACTAAACTTTGGCCTTTTTCTTAATCAGTACATACCTTTTGTATCATGCATTTCTTCTGTATCTGCAAACTTCTGATATTGTTGAGAAAAAATGTTAAGTAAATTTGGACTCTTTCTTTAGGTTTTTTTTACACTGAAAATTTTTCCTTGCTGTTTTATACATCTGGCCGTTGTTACAGACTAAAGGAGGGCCTACAATAATTAATATCAGTCTTCTATCGAATTTGGAGCAGCAGAACTCGGTTTCAAATTACTTCCTATGCATCAAGAATAGTAACTGTATATATCGGAAATTTATTAATATTATACAAGAACAAGCAAAAATAAAACAATAGTAGCCTTAAAAAAATATTGTACTATAAAATTACCAAATAAAAAAAATTTTCAAAAAGTATCTGTTAAGTAAACATCACATGTAACAAGTGTACTACATAACATGGCATGAACTACATTTTTGAAATGTTCAGTTTGAGTACTGTGAATGTTCTTGACCACTGTGATTGTGACCAAGATGGCAACACGCTTTTCTGTAACAAGCTCACATTCCTTTGTTGCCAGCAACAGACAAATAATCCCTTAGAAAAATGTGGCTGTAAACAACAGAAGCTATATTTTGTAGTGGAGTGTTGTCCAGATTCAAAAGTGCTGGTTGACACTGACGTAATGAGAAAAATTGCAGAAACTTCTTCATGATCAGTGGAAAAAACAAAAAGAAAGAAATAGAACCTACAAGAAAGAAAAGCCCTAGAATCATATAATTTGGTTCCCACCTTCCATAAAACACCAGTATGAACCTGTTGTAAAAGATACTATGTCCATCACAAACTATAAAGTGTTTTCTACAATTGTCTGAAGAAGATCAGATTGTAGAAGCAAAATAATTTATCATGGAAGCTGATGAAAAGATCCCAGTCCCATAATGGCACTGGAGTATGTTTCATAATGGAAGTGTGATTTGTTTCAATATTTATTTGTATCTTAAAAATGTAATTCTTTGTATTATTTTGAAATGGTTTGGATTTAAATAAGACCCTGACAACCTAATATAAGCCCAAAGTTGCCATCCGTATTTAACAGTAGGTAACTGATTCACTGTCCCAGTTACATATAATTTCACAGATTTTCTCCCTTATTAGAAATCTCCCCAGGTCCATTTAGGTGAACTCACAAAACAACATAAAACCCACAGAATAGAACGACATACATTTTCTATCACTATATTTAAACACGGCTCATAGTTCTGATGTTAAGTTTGGCAGCATTTGATCAAATTGATCCTTCAGTTCTACAAAACTGTATTTATACAACCTAAACCTAACTTTTGGTGGTACGTGAACATCATCAGAAGGATTAGGTCGGACTATTACCATCTTAAGAATTTATCACACAATATTTCAACCACTAAACAATCTACGGCTGTGCTTCATCTGTGGTCTCTTCAAGTAAACTTGTGTCAGTGTGGTTGTGCTTCCCGGTTCAGTCCAAAGGACTTAAAGGGTTAAGTAGTGGATTTTAAAAATATAGTTTTTCTATAGTTGTGTTTAATGTGTTTTATTTTGTAGGTGGTGGTACTTTATTAATTTTTTTTATTGTTCACATTTGTTAGTTAATGAATCTCAGATATCTTAAGTTTGTATTTAATGTACTAGTTTACCTAACACACCACAGACTGTACAGTTTAATGTACTAAACAACCACAGGTCGTTTAGTGGTCTGAAATGTTGTGTGATAAACTCTAATGATGGTAAAAAAATAAGATTATACTATACTTGTGCCGCGACTAGTAAAAAACATCGCGGCGAGTTTTAATTATTTTATTTTTTATGTCTATATTTCGCCGGGACATAATTCTGCCGCGTGTTTGTCGGCTATTGCAGCGAGCCGTAAGTTGTGCATTGTCATGTGCTCTGTTGAGTAACTGCCATAATTACGGGCTCCCCGATTGCTTTCCACGTGAGGGAAAAAGCTCAGTTGCCTTCCATATCTTAACCTGTTATCATCTGCGCCGGCGATGACATAAGAATTCTGTCTGTTCTTCTACTTTCTGCCATGGGCAAGTAAATTTATTAAGGACCTCTGGTGAGTTTCTTTTGATTGTACTTTATTATTAAGTAAAATGAATATGTGCGTAAATATATTTATAATTCTGATGGAATTGGATCAAGGTGTGTGTGCGTGATTCTGGTCTGGTACAAACATGGTGAAGCCATATGGCAAAATTTTTTATAATTGCTTTAAAATTGATAAAACAGCTTCAGTATGATTGATTATATTTTATACTTATTGATTGTAGCGTAAAGGTGCCACTGATTTTCACAAACTGGCAATCTATCGAATGACTTACCATAATTGAAGCCACGTGGCGAATTATTTTATAACTGCCTTAAACTGATTAAGAATATGTATTTTGTAACTTTATTTACTTTATTGTATTTATTAATGAATTAAATTGCAACTTCCACTTACCTTTTGATTCTTGATCTGGCCTGATCTCTAAGTGTGGACTAACCCCGTTCGTACGGCGAACTTAACAGTACAGTAAATGAAATAAGGTGGTTTAAATAATTTGTAAACTCTTTTAGTAAATAAAATAAAGTACTGAATTTATTATAATAATTTCAACCATAATTTCCAAAATTAAATTAAATTGTACTTGATACTGAGGTGAAGCCCCTTATTACCAGCAATAATTTTAACGTATTTCACCACATTACTTATATCTGTCTTAGAATATTAACTAATTAATTTAAAGCGACCCAGCTTGCTATTCACACACATTCATTCTTTTTTATTACCCCATTTTAATTATTTAGTCCCCAAAATAGATTTATTTATTTAATATCATGTCCAGTCGATTACTTAACCCTGGGCATCTATGGTGATCCAGGGCTGTATCGGTTTTATGTCCGAAAGTTTAATACCCGTGCACTTTTTCTTCTTCACTTCATTCCGAGCACATAGATTGTTTCTAATTTACGTTTTTAACACTTGGTCGACATTTTATAAAGTTTTATAGTTCGCGAATTTTGTAGGAGGTCCCGGCCGGGAGAAGTTCTTTCGTCGACTGTTTATGATTTTCACATTTTTATAAAGTTTTACCCGACCGGGAACACGCACCAATACTCGTGTCCATTACACTTAGTTCTTGTTCGCCGACTGATGAAACGGCGGGTAATTAAATCCCCACCTTGTCTGACTGTTTCCGGGCACATACACGGCCACTGCGATTACACAGCTTTTCGTTACCGTTTAGGTAGCATGATTTTGCATTGGGCACTGGCGTCAACGATGCTGACTGGCGAAAATAGTGAGGTTGTGGAAGGCGTGGCCTCTAAGAGTATCCGTCAGCAACGGACCGCATGGAACAAAGTTTTCGTCTCTCGCCATTTTTTGTGGCGTCCCTTTGGAGTCTGATGTGCATCTTTACGTGCGCATGGTCACGTTGCGTGTCTTTGTACATGCCTCAATGCTTAATTAGCACCGGGTGTTTAGACTAGGCATCGCATTCCATTGCCAACTCACCGTTCACAATCTCACTTCATTATTCCTTGGACGACAAATTTACTTCACACAGGGACTGACCGTGCAGAGGGAATATATAATATAATTTTTTAATAAAATGAAAACCCTTCCCTTTAGCCCCGTTACAATTTGTAAACTAATTACATTTGTTAATTACTAAATTGTGAAGTATTAGTGTCAGTGGAATATTAAAATAACCAACAATCAATCGAGATTAACTTAGTGTAATTGAGGCCACGTGGTGAATTCTTTAGATGAAAGCACATGATATTATAAAGTACTAGCCTTAATTCTTTGAGTAAGAAATGATTATATCTTTTATTGTGGCACAGTTAATTAGTAAAATGTAAACTGGTGCAATTGTCAAAACTCTGTGCAAGCGACTGGTTGTATCTGAAGTGTGGTGTGTAAGTGCGACATTAGAGTTGAGTTGGCTGTTTATGAATTATTATTAGTGATGTTTTCTACAAAATACATGTGCTCATAGGGTTCCCGAACCAGCCGGGGACTTGAGACAGAACTGATGGCGATAACTACATCTGTCGCCATCGGCCAGAGCATTGCGGCATAGCTCCCGTCATCGCCAGACGTTAGGGATGGGACCCGCAGTAAATACAGGATGACTCTCTCGGATCCTGAACCAGTAACTCGCTACACATCGAGACATGAGCTGACCATCTACTCAGCACGTGGTAACAGCCTTACACCAGGTGAAACAGTTCAAATTATGTAAAGTCAACCTCGCGACACATTTTGCCACACTATTGCAGTGAAAAATAAAAGTATAGAACAGTTACATTCCATTTTTTTGTGAGTCAAATTGCAGTTAAACAGTAGATGATCAAAACTGAACATGTCTGTTTGTTATGTGCACGTCCATAATTCAGTGGTACTAATTTGTAAATTATTAATAAGTCAATAATTGTATGCCGGACTAGCAGGCATGTACAGAGCGATTGTTTCATTCCGTTTTCTATTTATTTAAATTCTTTCATTTCATCTGATTAACTGTTTGTGCAGGTTCATGAATTATCACGCCATGTCAGCTCACGCTGTTGGCCATATCTAACTGGTAAGTTATTTACAATTGTAAATTCGCGTGTTACCTTGCTGCCTTTCTTTTTTCATATTTTATTTAGTTTCGTTTAAGCGTTTACTATTTCTCAGTCCACTCGGGATGTGCATGCTTGCAGCCTGGGCGAAACTCGAGCTGTTCTGATTGTTTGTGAATTCCATAAAGATTATAGTATATTTGTATATAATAGTGATTAATATTGAAAATGCATATAAGAATTGCCCTACACTAGTTGTTAGCATACCCGTTGGGTCATTGTGACATTATTATTATTTGTCAGTAGTCATTATGCCAAATCAATTTAGCGATGATTAATCATTACCTGGAGTGGTTGCTTAAGTTAAAAGCAATGCTAATTATTGAAGGTTTAATGTCACCTAAAATGGGTTTTTTAATGCCATGCATTAGCTTGGTATGGGTGCTGGTTATGTGCCGTATTAATTGAACTTGTTCAGTTTTCTGGGTTCCCGTAAAGCAACAAACAGAATGATTAATCATTGCTGGGCTCTCTTTCTGTCACTTAAGAGTGAATAATTTGATTGGCTGTTATAATATTGTAATTTGATTTATGATGATGAATTGCTGAGGGCCTCATGAATGTTTACGCTGAACTATAGAATATTACTGTCCTAAAAAAAAGGTATGTATAACTATTGGACACTGTTGCTACAAGATCTAAGGCAAAATAAATGTTATGTTAATCCTGACTTTTATTTGCAAGTCCTGTCACAATGGCCTCGGTTCATTTTATGCTTCATCTAGGCCATCCGCCTAGTCCTAAAAATTACGGGTCACCTTCCCCTTTTCAAAAAAAAAAAAAAAAAAAAAAAAAAAAAAATTTAATCTTAAAACATAAAGATTAAAACAAAACAAATTTAATTACAGTTTAAATAATCTATTAAAAAAAATGAATTGGTAGATCAGAAAAATTTGAATTTTACATTTATGTCGATCAATCTAATCATTCTGGTAATGTTCACGTATTCATGTACCATCAAAAGTTAGGTTTATAGATTGTATAGGCTACATACTTACTGCATGCAGTTGGATTTGCAACTCTCTGATTTTTTACCATCCACTGTAGTGCTTGCATCTTTGTCCTATGTAACCACAATTGGATTAAACTGTTTTTTATCCAGTATCCTGTGTGCATGCAAAGCCACTCATAGAAATGCTGCCGATGAATATAAGGTATGCATGCAGTGCTCGACACGTATGTGCTATCTGAAATGACTTTGTCCTTATTCCAAGATATGTTTTGAAACTGCATTGTGTCCCACTTGACATTTTACCTTCAAACATTACTTTTACAATATCTTTAAGACCCATAAAATAAAACATCTTCTTACTAGTCCATTATATGGAACATGCTTTCAGTTATTATCTTGAATTTAAAGTTAACATTAGTAACAGATACAAGACTATTAGGTTGTGTATATTCTTGACACTATTTTTTCTGGATATTTTCGTGGCTCTTGTATCAGCCATCTTCAGCAGCTCACTGTCATGAAAGCTACCTAAAAATCTAGTAAACATACCATGCAACAGATTATGACTGAATAGCCCATGAATCTTTTACTACTTCTGAAATGGGCCTTGAAAGCCTTTATACTTCATTACATTTTACACTAAACTAAAGTCGAGCAATACAAACATTTTCTGTAAATTTATGAAGTTTTAAACTTCTTATTCTGTGATCGTTATTTAAACTATGTCAAGTGAGAAATGAGTCCTCTATTGTCAGATATAATACAATGTTTACTACACATACTATAGTACACAACAGCTATAAAATTTGATCAACATAACTTAAAAACAGAATACATCTTCATAAAGTACTCACATCTTAGCCAGGTCATTATATTTTGTACTGAGATTTTTTTGTAACAACAGCAGTGTTGGAACTGGAGGTGGTTTCTTACTGGTTACCAATGCCTGGATCCACAATAAGTAGAATTCTATGTGCCGTGTGGATTCCAAAATCATTGCAACAAACTTCAAGAACTTCTCTAAGTAAAGGTCTGGTAATGACGCTACAACTAACTTAACTGGAACAAACAATAAACTAAATATCACTATAATATTGACGACTCGGAACACAAAGTTTTTTATAAGTAAAAACGTAAAGTTTTACCTTACAGCCTAAACCGGCTTTCACCTATAGAAGGCTTCATCAGAGGCTGTCGTTAGTAGCGCTGCTCGTCTTGTTGTTGGCGACGAGAAAGTGTTTCGAAAGATTGAAGCTGTGTGTGTGTGGTGAGATGTGTTCGAATAATGCGTGCGATTTGAATTGTGTCTGTTCGTTTAGGATGTCGTTTTTATTTGTTTTTGTGTGTTTGTATATTTCTAATTGTTCTAGAGTGTCTAGTTTTCGGCCTTTTGTGTGTACGTGTAGTATGTTCATGTTATTGTCGATGTTTTTATATGTGTGGTTTGCTTCAATGAGGTGGTTTGCGAAGGTAGATTCTGTAGTGGTGTGGAGTGCTTTTGTGTGTTCAATGTATCTCTGTTTGAAGCTACGTCCTGTCTGGCCTATGTAGAATTTACTGCAATTTGAACAATTTAGTTTATATACACCGGGTAGATCGAATTTGTTTTGTGCTTTGGGCATGCGTTTTGATAGTGTGTGTTCTGTTTTGTTAGTAGTTTTGTAAGCGATTCTGTATCCTGCTTTTTTGAATTTGTGTTCATAGGCCAAACAGTAAATTCTACATAGGCCAGACAGGACATAGCTTCAAACAGAGATACATTGAACACACAAAAGCACTCCACACCACTACAGAATCTACCTTCGCAAACCACCTCATTGAAGCAAACCACACATATAAAAACATCGACAATAACATGAACATACTACAGGTACACACAAAAGGCCGAAAACTAGACACTCTAGAACAATTAGAAATATACAAACACACAAAAACAAATAAAAACGACATCCTAAACGAACAGACACAATTCAAATCGCACGCATTATTCGAACACATCTCACCACACACACACAGCTTCAATCTTTCGAAACACTTTCCCGTCGCCAACAACAAGACGAGCAGCGCTACTAACGACAGCCTCTGATGAAGCCTTCTATAGGTGAAAGCCGGTTTAGGCTGTAAGGTAAAACTTTACGTTTTTACTTATAAAAAACTTTGTGTTCCGAGTCGTCAATATTATAGTGATATTTAGTTGAGTAACGGACACGTCATGGACAACGAAATCCAAGAATTAAACAATAAACATCCTGATAATTATGTACCAGCATCACAAACAATATAGAATTTGCATACACTTTCTAATCATTATAAGCACTATACAAAATGTGTGCATTTAATAGTTAATTATACTAACTGGCCTGTATCATAAAAATTTCTTTCACTTGTTTAAATCACTGTTTCAGCTAACACATTATTGGTAACTTTCTAGTTGCACTTATACAATTATACTGATGCAACTAACACTGACTCAGCTCTAAGATAATTATATAGATAAAGAGAAAGTGCCATGAAAAACACTGCCATAATGTGACACTGTTATATACTACATCTTTATAAACAAATAAACAACTATATATAAAACACACATGCGCGCACGCGTGTGTTCTTGCGCACACACACACACCTCAATTCTTCCTTCAATATTACATTTGTAGTTTCATACATACTTTATTTATATCTTCAGAAAATTACAACTTAAGGGATATTTTGTAAACGTCAAATAGTTTTTCAGGTATGCCTATAGGAAAATAATTTGTAATATCAAGAAAAAGATATCAAAATTAATCTGAAATTTTATGATTGGTAACTCTGGAGTTGACACATCGTTATTTGATTATAATCAAGCTACCCTGTCAAACTCGGGAAATGGTTTGCAGATGGCTGTACAATCATTTAATCAAATCTGCAAGGATTTCGGATTACAGATCTTCAAATTAAAGATCAAGGTTTTGGTTTTTCATGGAGCTGATTCCATATGAGAAAAACTGTTGTAGATGGTACTGTTCTGGAGCAGGTCAGTAATTTTGAATGTCTAGGCTGTAATGTATCTTACATTAAAAACAATGTTATGGTAAAGAAGCTGCACAGGTTCAACCACATGTGTCGGACGATCCATAGAACTATAAAATCAATAAGTAAAGAAACATGCATGAAGTTCTACAAGGTGATGGCCCTCCCCACTCTTCTCTATGGTTCTGAGAATTTGGACTTCAACAAAATCCCAGGCCAGTCATATTCTAATGGCTGAAATGAGATTTCTCAGGCACATGACAGGATATACCCTTCAAGATCACAGAAGGAGTGTAGATATATGGCAGGAACTGAATGTTATAAGTATACTCGATAGGATTGCAACTAAAACAGTTGAAACAGCTTAACCCAAAGAGATAAATACCACATCTCTAAACAACTATTGAATTATAAGCCAAAAAGACAGAGAGATATGGGGTGTCAGAAGCGATAGAGTGACTAGCTCTAGTCTATCTGCTTGGGACTGAAACAACTGTTTTTGGTTTAATTCTTGCTGAAGATGATAACGATGAGCAAGGACAAGCAACCACCGTAACATCTCACAGGTATGATGACATGACAGACACATTTACTGCATTCAAACTTGCATGCTTCCTTTCATCTGAACGAGCTGGTGCTATGTCTCACTATGAGAATTTCAATGGAACCCTTGCACTGACTTTTCAGAAACCACATCATATCCAGGAACGATTGATGCCATATTTCATGACTCCCATACTTGTCAGTCTCCTATTTTCTTATTAAAACAATGTATACACAATACATCCGCACACCATTACTGAGCTCAAAACAATATTTGTACAAAAATCAGAAATATTCCTATCAAGATGTTTAGTATATGTCATAGCTGGTTTGCATGTCAGAATGTGTGAGTGTAAACATCAAAAGGATGTTCACCTGCAGGACGTAATATTTAAAACATACTTATTTCACAAATGATGTACAAGGAAGCAGTGTATATGTTTGTAATTTTTTTATAATTACGAAGTATTAGTTTTATTACATTCCAAAAAACCATGTTTGTCACACTCTATGTTTTTAAAACAGCAAACACTTTTAACAGACCACTTACTGTGTGACGTAGGAACTGATTCAACAATTTCACGGATCAAGTGTTGTTCATTAAGTCTCAGTGACATCATTAAAGCTAAAAAACAAAACACAAACATGTTTAGTTACACTTAATGACTACAAAATGTGAAAACACATTTGCATTTGCATTAAAAGTATATGATCTTATTTCATACAACAGTTATTTGGTTTCTATACTACATATTTTAATGGTCCTAAATTTACACAAAGTATAGATTTATATTAAATGTGTCTAACAAAGCAAAATAAACAGAACAAGTCAGCTAAAACTGTACACCATATAATGCCTTCAAAATAAAATCTCTTATGTCACCACATCAGAATTTCAGAATTTTACAACCAAAAATAAATAAGAAAACTAACTGATCACCTGTTGCATAGTACTTTTCTTTTAGAGTTGCTCTAACTGAGTCAGGTGTAACTGATGTGTCCAAATGAAATGGATCAAACACATATCCTGGATCCAGAGAATATATCAATAATCCTTCTGTTGTTACTGATGCCCAGGCTTGCCCTAACGGAAATTAAAATAAAGTTATATGATTTAAAAAAGCCAACTATTAAACCATCTTAGTGCTTAATATACTTTGAATATCGTTGGTTTGTTCATTTACAGGAATATCAAATATTTTTAAATGTAAAATGATGTTAATAAGGTTTCAATCTTTAAAAGTGATTGTAAGAGGCAGGTTAGCTAGATTAAGATATCAATGAGATGTAAGAGCAGACTTCATTGAGCGTGTGAGGCGAGGGAAGTGAGTTGTACTACATCACATAACGTACACTGTGCAACTCAGATAGTCTGTGTAATGTTTTGAGTAACTGTCATTTGATATTGACTGTTTCATACATTCCTTTGGGAGTAACCACAACATTAAGAGCTATAAGATGTAATGGTACAATAAGGGTGAAGGTACATACTTGAAAAGTCCTGCCAGCTAAAGAATCGTTAGCGCAATCAATAGATAAATAGGTGGATTGTACTGTGCCGAACTGGCTTCGGCAACGTATTATTATTATTTTAAAAAACGAGCGCCGCTGACGTCACGCACTGCCACACTGTTACGATAGTTTGTTGCCGGTCGGTTATACACACAAACGGTTGTGCTGCTACGCAATACAGCTGGCGCTGCCAGCCAGCTGTGTCTGTACATTCCTGCATTCGGAGGTTACTTGGCTGGACCGAAACGTTGTATCGGCCTCATTTCTGCTTGATCCTCCAACGTGTTCATCTGGTCTCGGCTGGCGGCAAACTTCTATCCAGGACTTCCGAACCTATCACTATGATAGGCTAGATAAAGTGTTGTTCCAGGTGCTCGACCAAGGGCGAGATGGGTGTCAGGGGTGGACGAACATCTGTCCACCCTAATGGCAGAGACGATCTTATAGCCACAATGCCGTCAGTCGAGGACTTTTACAATGCTAAGCTGCACCAGGGACTTGTGACACGACTGTGACATCACTGATCCGCGCCTATACGAACTAAGTACACCGGACAATCCAGGTGGGAAAATTCTGATTATCTATTTCTCTCTCTCTCTACAACATGTGAATGCACAGAAGCCGCCAGAAGCTCACTCGTGAAGTTCTGAACATTATACTCTAGCACAAACTCTCATGTTCAATTATGTTATTGCATGTGTGAACATTACTGCAGTACACCTAATGAAGTATCTTATAACTGTATAATGTGTAAGAAGTTACACACATACACACACATCCGCAGTTTGCTGTAAGATCTAACTTTCATCTAATTAAGACCATTAGGGAGTTAATTATATCGTGCTATCATGTCATCTGGTCATGGCTGAGTTTTAATAACGTAGCGGGGGTTGTCTGATGCTGTAGATGAGAAACAATTTTCTTTCACACACATACTTAACGCTTAATGATTAAGGTAAGGGGTCGTTTGGCTGGTTGAGTTTCGGGGCGGTCACTTGCATTCTCTGGTGTGAACTATGCTTGTGAATATGCTGGCAAATCTATGCTTAGGAGCTGAGATATTCCATTTACGTTGTCATTTATATTTGTACCTATCTATACATATTAGGGTTCATTCATTTACTGTAGTTGGAATGGGTTTATGACGAGGTTAGTGCTGAAATGAGGGATGTTTTGTTATTCATGTCGTATATGTGTTTGTGTGTGTAATTTTACTATATATATACTTTTTTGGGGGGAATATGTAACGGATTTAAAAAAGAGAATAACCATAAATGTGCTTACTGAGACAACAGGCTAGCCTATTTGATATTATACAACACTGATGGATTAGTATTGCTTTATGAATGAGATTATTACTAACTTTGACTCATACATAATCAGGCAGAAATTTTGCAATTAGTTTAATATCAATTCACTTACTTTGTGACATTATGAATTAATGGATATACATATATATACATATATATATATATAATTCTGCCTTTAATGGTGTGCTCACACAATCACGAACTTGTCATGTATGTAAAATCTTGCAGGTTGAATAAAGCACACACTTGTTGGTTAAAAGAGTTTTTCATTTGCAAGTCCTGTCATTCACCTGGGGGGACATGTCTGTAATTGTATTTGGGCCTTGCACACTTTTGCTTCCTCTAGGTTTTTTACCTAGTTCTAAATATGATGTCTCTCCCCTTTTACAAAAAAAAACTTAATAAAAATAAAATTAAATAAAATTCAAAAAAAAATTACAAAACTTAGAAAAATAAAAGGGGGGTTTCAGTACTCGGCTGAAAATGTATGCATAAGTGGCAAGGGTGATACAAACTATTGTTATTGTATATCATATTTTGTGTGATGTATAAATTAAAGAGAAATGAATGATATTAACGTCTTCAATGTGATGAAAGGTACAATAGTGAAGACCATGAAAGAACTGTGATGTTATAAAAACTGAGTGGATGCAGAAGAAGCCATACATTAATTTTTCAACACATGTAAAAGGTCTGCAGTGCATATCTACACACTCACAAGTTGGTTGGCTACACTGGAGAATAGTTCGTCTTTCTAAAGGGTGGTACAAAAAAACTTAAAAATCAGTTCATCATAAAAATTTTAAAGTATGGGTATACTCCAAACAATGAGAAAGTTATTTCGGGTGGGTGTTGACAATATAAAATTTCAATGCAAATTGGCAAATAAAATCAAGAAATGTGAGAGAAAAGTTAGTCGACCATGAGATGGATCCAACAACTACAGGGGCTTGTTTTAAATCTGAATGGCAATGGGAGTGCACTCAGTGTACTGTAAGTGGGAGCAAATTGTGGGAATGTAAAACTCTAACAGTGGAACAACAGTTAAAAATTAAAATATCTTGTAATGTGTTATTGCACAACCTTGTGGAATGTCATGTCCCAGTGTTTTGTAATGCTTTTGGTGCTACAGCAATATGAAGTAAAAGTTAAAAAACAATTGGGGGTAGGGGGTGATAGAATATTCACATTTTTATAATAATTCCCAAGAATGAATAGTTACCTGCTGAAGGTGAGGTGAGAACTAAGTGTGACATACATGGTGACATCAGCTTTTATCGGTATAGCAGCTGGTGGCAGATATAATAGTACATTTCATTAAGCATAGCAAAAACAGATTTTCAATATAATCCTAAAACAGATTTTTGTGTGTGAGAAACATCAGAGAATCTGTAATTTTTTGTACGTGACTTTTGGCCCTGGAAAGTGCGTAATTATGTGGCTGGCATACGTGCCTGAAAGTCAGTTTCACATGCTCAAAGAGTGCGTATCAACTCACATTGGCCGATTTTCTCACAGAAGAGTGGAAAACCCTGGTATAGTGCAGGAGCGGAGAGAAAGACGCACAAGCATAATGTCAGTCAGTCACAATCTTAACACCAAGCAGTACAGACAGCAGTGGGAGCGGCAGTGACTCAAGAAGGCCATGCCTCAGTAAAAATACAGTGGAGTAGAAACAGTGTCAGCAGTCCCTCGGGTGAAATATAATTACAAACAATTAAGTCTTAAGAGTTTTACAGACAGGCAGTGTACATGTTAATATTCAGTACAGGAACTCAGCTATACTACGTATGTGCTAAGTGTTATATACCGGCCACGTGGTGCACGCAAGAGAACTGGAATTAGATAAACAGATAAGTAATAGAAAATAAAATAACGAGACTGGGGAAAGTTTTTGGACAAATAATATATACAAGCAAGAAATTATGAAATAAACTCTACATAGGACTGTGTGTGTGTGTGTGTGTGTGTGTGTGTGTGTGTGTGTGTGTGTGTGTGTGTGTGTGTGTATGTGTGTGTGTGTGTGTGTGTGTGTGTGTGTGTGCAGGGGCGCCGACTCTGGCCCAGAATTTTTGTGGGGGTGCTCAGCACCCACACATAAAAGAGAGAAGAAAAATAAAAAAATAAAATAAGAAAAAAAAGAAAGAACGAAAAAATAAGGAAAAATTCTAATCTTTCGTCATATTTCTTAAATGATAGTATGGCCCGATTTTTTCATAGAGCGGAGAGGGGGGATATAAACTTTGGTTTGGGCAGAGACTTTACCAGGGTACTTGCGTTTACATGGTACTTGCGTTTCCCGCGATGAGACAGCTGTGGCAGGTCGCTCCGCCCACAAAGCCATTCCAGGCTCTGACCATCCTCCCCACAACACTTGTCCGTCATCATAAACAGCTGAATGAGATCGCAGAGCAAATATATTTAAAAAAAAAAAAAACAACAGCTGTTGCAAAACATTACATATGACGTACCGGTACGGCCTTACTCCTTTTGCGTATTTTTCCATACTCTTCAAAGGGTTAAAAAGGATTATGCCAATTTTGACGGCGAGCTCTCGTGTCGGCCCATGCAAGCACGGCCTCGTGACTCCTCCCCTCCAGAAACCACATATCACATATACGTTTAAATACACGGAAAAGTGTAAGTTAGTTTAATTCTTTGTTTGCTCTACTCGTTCTATTAGAATGGATAAATTCATTGTTCGCTTGTCAATGAAAAAGAGTGATTCGGCTACGACGTCATCAGCAGATAGTGCTTCAGGTGGCTCGGATTCAACTACTGCATCTAAAGAAACAAACAAAACTGGTGTTGGTGGGCGTATTTTTCAAAAACAGTGGAAAGACAAATATAAGTGGATCTTATACGACGAGAAGTGTGATAAAGTGTTTTGTTCTGTGTGCGAAAAAACTAAACAAGTCAAACACGTGATAAAAGCATTCGTGGAAATCGGGTTTTCTTCTTGGAACAAAGCTTTACAAAGATTCGCTTCTCATGAAAAATCAGATTTTCATATGTCCTGCTGTACTAGGAAAAGTGCAATGGATAAAGGTGTGAACGTGCAGTCTTTGATGTCTAAAGATAAGGAGAGAGATATGAAATCTGCAAGAGTAGCTCTCTCAAGAATGGTATCTTCACTGTGTTACCTCATGGTTCAGGGGTTAGCAACCCGTGGTCACACAGATGAAAATTCTAATTATCATGCTTTGTTAGAGTTAGCTGCTGAAGATGACTCCGATTTGTCCTCTTGGCTTCAACGTACAAAGTACAGATGGCTTTCACACGACATAACAAATGAACTAGGTTCTATTATGGCTAACGAAGTCTTACAAAATTTGATCAAGTTTCTAAAAGACTCCCAATACTATTCGATAATTATAGATGAAACTAGCGACGCATGTCAACACGAGCAAGTTTCAATTTCTTTTCGATTTGTCAGTGGTAAGGATTTTCAAATTAATGAATTATTTTTTGGTTTCTATAAAACTGAATCTACTACAGCTGAAGTCTTAATGAAATTTTTAATGGATGTTCTCACCCGTTTTTCTCTGGATATCAAGTCATGCTATTGACGGAGCGTGTTATGTTTTATTCTTTATTGATATTAATAACACAAATAAAACATGATTGATTTTATATCTATATTTACTTTTTACTGTCTAACTTTGTCGGGCGCCATCTTGTATGGCCAACTACGTATAAAAAAAAATATAGGTGTACTTACCCCAAAATAGGCCCGTTACAATACCCCCTCAATGAGATATTTTATGCCGAAGCATAAAAAATCTCATTGACACATTCATACTTGCTAAAGGGATCAGCCAGGATATGTCGCCACAACCCCCTGTATGATTTACAAAAAATATAATCAACTCACCCTTGGTCCGGTGACTGTGACCGCACCTGAATGACAATACTGGACTTCTCTCTCGAGATCCCAACACCGTAGAGTCAGACAGATACTTAACGCCCCTGCTCTGACGCACTGGCCAGCTCAGGTCCGCCGCCACAGCATCACCAAACACTGAAACAACAAATTAAAATATCAACTAGTGGCCTTATACAACACCATATCCCCAACTGATCTGTTTCCCCCTAGCGGTGCTGGTTTGCGCTAAGAAGCACTGGTTTTGTTTTCTACTTATTTCTAACATATATATCAAAATACCTAACAACACAATATAACATAAGAAAACATAGTACATTCATAATTCACATCATTATTATTATCTTAGAATAAACAATTTGTATTTAAAATTTACACACTTTACATCATTAAATTTGCATATAAAATCATAAAATTACATTTTAAACTCACTCTACTTTTATTAATTCGTTTCTCAAAAAAAATTTTTTTTTTTTTTTTCAATCTCCGTTTTCCATATCATTTCATTTATTATTCCATTTCATTAACTTGGGTGATTCTCAGTTATTCATTATAATTCACTTTATCAACTTGGCATTTACCCATAATCTTACCCCTTTTATTACTCTAACGCTCCCTTACAAAATCTTTAACTAGTATGACACCCCTCTATCAAAAAATCTACTAACCCTACCTCTAACTACTTACTACTTTAACTCAATTCGCCACCTTCTACCCTTATATAAAAAAAATACTCTCTAACCCTTTGTACATAGGATATGTGTTCCCCCCCCCAAAACTCAATTCCCTTATTTGGTTCCTGGATTCTACCTAAGGCAACCCCTTCCCTACTAAATCGGTACCTAATCCCGTCCCAACTTATCATTATGTTGCGGACTCCCACATTACACTACCCCCTACTACAAAATTGCCATCCCCAAAATCTCAATCTCATTACCTCACTTCAACTTCAACAAAATAACATCATCAATTATAAACAACAATATATCAATCAAAACTCTACAATTATTCTCCATTACTACTGTGTCAACATCAATACTTCTCAAAATTCTATAACATACATTAACTCAAAACAACATTACATTATTTTCATCTCTACTATTTCTTTAACTTTGACTTCAATTTGGACAGATCTATATGTCCCACAAATATTCATCACCCAACTTCTATCTTTTGCAACCCATTGAAATTTTACCTATCATAAATTTATTTCATTCTTATTTAAAATCTATAAACACATTGAAAACATATTATTATTTTTTTTATAATCCTTATTCCTAACAAACTACATGCAATTAACACAATAAGATATAATAAACACAATATAGGAAGTATGTAGTGCATCTATTTTTCAAATCAAAACACAATTATTTAGTAGCGAGTCATCATTATTAAAATACAGCAAATTTCTAATTCGTTACCCCCCTGGATAACCTCCCTGCCACACACACACACACATCTTGTATAATACATTATATAACATAATAAACAAATAGACATTAACCTTGATCATTAGCCTACATTAAACAAACAATTCTCTTTTAAATAATTTATAGAAAAACTTATAAACATTCTTGTTTACAATTTTTCATTAACTTTTTTATTTATCATCATTTCATTATTTATCCTTTG
This sequence comes from Magicicada septendecula, assembly GCA_034769895.1. Classification (NCBI taxonomy): domain Eukaryota; kingdom Metazoa; phylum Arthropoda; class Insecta; order Hemiptera; family Cicadidae; genus Magicicada; species Magicicada septendecula. The sequence continues at coordinate 417,859,673 of CM068369.1, forward strand.
CTGTAATTAGATTTTCAAAAATTTCCTAATTTATTATTAATCTATATTTTAACCATTATGTTATTCCACAAAATAAACCATTTAACATTTATTTACTCATTAATTATTATTAAATTGAAATCTCATCACATAATTTAAATTTATTATAAAAATTCAAACATATAACCTTCAATCACAATATTTAAACACTGTAGCGGGTCAAATTTTGGGTGTTTTTATTTTAACCGTTTGGGGCATATATATATATATTTACTTATTTCCTTTTCGGGCGGGCTTGTATAAAATTGTGCAACGTATTTGTCAGTATACCAGAACCATTGTGAAAGAAACAGTTCGAAACAAAAGCAGTAAGGCGCAGTTGTTGTCGAGGAATGCGGCAGAGAATTCGCGCCACCCTAAAAATTCGCAGAAATCTGTACTGGTGTGGCAGTGCACACACGTCACTACTCGCGCATGAGCGCCTACCCAAGCGATGGTGAAAAACCAAGATGGCTAGTGAGGATAATATTCATCGCCTTCTCCAAAACTTTGCGGAAGTGCTGTTTTAAGTCCCACCCACTTTTATGACATTAGCCAGTGCCTAGTTGAAATCGTCTGCTATCGTCACTCCAACAACTACATGACTAACATGAGTCGAAACTGTGACGACTACATACAAGGCATTGATGTCCGTCGTCTTGACTAAAATGCTCCTGGAGTGGGGAACTGAGAGACGCAGTCAGTCTTTGGTCGACTCTCGCCTGCGCAGGCCGCCCGTCAACCGGGCTCAGAAATAAAACTTTTCTAAACTGACATCCAGTGCAATAGTAGAAAAATTTGGTGTGACCGCGGTCCAGAAAAAAGAATAAAGAACGTAACTGTGCAATTTTCGGACAATAATAAGAAGTTTTACCGGAACAATGAGTGCGTGTGAGAAGACCGCGTGGCTGACGGGGGGAAATATCATTTAAAAAATGTTCAGGGATTTATAACTTTTTTGTGTGTTTGGGTGTGTACTAAATATGCAGGCTGGGCAGTCTTGTGTGTGTGTGTGTGTGTGTGTGTGTGTGTGTGTGTGTGTGTGTGTGTGTGTGTGTGTGTGTGTGTGTGTGTGTGTGTGTGTGTGTGTGTGTGTGTGTGTGTGTGTGTGTGTGTGTGTGTGTGTGTGTGTGTGTGTGTGTGTGTGTGTGTGTGTGTGTGTGTGTGTGTGTGTGTGTGTGTGTGTGTGTGTGTGTGTGTGTGTGTGTGTGTGTGTGTAAAACATTAAGGTAAGCCGTAGAGTAAAATAGATTAAGGATGACCTTCGTATAACCAGGCAATATATATATATTCTCACAAAATTATTTCAGATGTAAAATTTATAAACAAATTTTTAAATGATTCAAAATTAAAAGAAAAGTTAAATTCTCTTCATTCAAAATGTGTATTCATACTTATTTCGTAACCTCACTCTGTTTCTGATCTCGCTTATAGAGCTCTGGGGGGACCCTTAGGAACAACGGTAAGTATGAAAAAATGAAATAAATGTATAAATAAGTATGTTTTTATACAAATGGCGGCCCGAACAATGACATTATATAAAATAATTATATAAATAAGCCAGAACTCAGAAACAGAGTGGGTAGCGAAAGAATAAAAAAGACGTAAAATTAAGGTTATGTTGTAACTACACATGGTAAAGAATAGTACAATAATTTTATGCATAATATGATGGTGTAATATTTAGTACACGAAATAATTTTTGAAAGAAATATTTAAACAAAATTTTAAAATGGCAGATAAAAATATAGATATCAGTGTAAATGACAAAACGTTTACGAGTGAGATGGGAGTCTGCTCAACACCAATAAGTCAGATCGAGTCGAGTGCGACCGAATCTATAGAGTTAGACAGAGTACAAGTAACACCCATCTCGACTCGGTACGAAAGTAAAACAGATGAGATTAGTGTAATGATGCAATTACTGTTAAAGATAGATAAGAAATGTGACAATCTAGATAGTAAATATGAAAAACAAAATGCAAAATTGGATGAGCAAACAAGTGATTCCAATGTTAAATATAATAACTTGAATGACAAATTTGATGAAGTGAAAGATGAAATTAAACGACAGAGTTTTGATTTTAGCAAACAAATAAATGAAATTCATACACGTTATGAAAATATCCAAGAACAGATCATAGAAGTAGTTAGTGAGAAATTTGATACTAAAATAAACGATTTAGATGACAGAGTCAATAAAATCAATGAGACAGTAATTAGCACAGTTCAAAACCAAATTGAGACACAAAGTAAAGAGATAGAAAATAAATGTTTAGCTACAGTAGATAAGCAGATAGAGATGAAAACTAAAGTTGAAATAAATAAACAAATAGACATTAAAACAACCGTTTTACAAGATCAGTTAGAAAATTTTGAGTCAAATGTAATAAGTATAGCAGAGAATATAGAAACAGTAAGTAAAGCTATTTCAGAGCATGCAGATAATACCAACTGTAAAATAAGTACAATACAAAGTAAGCTTAGAGAAATAGATGAGTTCAGTTTACAAACTAGTAATAATATTTATGACAAATGTACTGTAATTGAGAACAATTTAATGAGTGTAAAAAATGAATTACGGGGGGAAATTAACAAGAAATTTACCGGGGTTACGGAAAGGGTTATCATAACGAGAGATTTACACAATGAAATTGAGTTAGAAACATTTAGCTATGAAAACCGGACAATACATCCAATGAGATTTATAAACCAAACCCGGGAATACAACCGTTTCAATAACAGTAATTGGGAGGTACAATTAACCAAAATAATTAAATGTTTTAGGGGTAGTTCAGTAGTGTGGGCGGAAGCACATCGGTCAGAATGGGATTGTTATGAGACATTCGAAAGAGCATTTAAAGGGAAATATTGGACCGAAGATGAACAAGAAATACTAAGAAGCCGTATAATGGGAACGGGTGATTTTTTAGGACACCCTAATAATAATAATTTAACAATATACGTGACCAAGTTATATAACGAAGCGAAATATTTAGAGCCGCAGATACCATTTAAATCTTTTGTTAGACATGTAAGTAAACACTTACCGAAAGATGTACAAACCACTTTGATGACAAAAGAAATTGACGATATGAACGAGTTGGAGAGAATACTAGATATACTACAGAGTATTAGAGATCGAGAAGGGGGTAGGCGAACACAACAGAATAATAACCATCATCATGTTGAACATAATCAAAATAAGAATAATAATTATCGTGGGTATCATAATAATGTGCATAGAGATAATGTAAACAAACCAGGTGAGTGGAGTTGTTCCAGGTGCAAATGGGGGAATTTCGCCAGCAGACAACAGTGTTATAAATGCAATTTACCAAGAGAAGAGCAGAGGAGGAGAAACGAAAACAGGCCGTACCGAGGAACAAATAACTATCACCAGGGACCGCCGCGGGATCACCAGATACCCACAACAAGCAACCATAGACAACAACCGGAAAACTAGAGCATACAGTGGTAACACGGACCAGACCACTGTACGGGGAAGCAAGTGAGGTCCAACCATTAGAAGATGTTACGAGTAATGTAATTAGAACAGATATAGTTGCAGATCTGCTGGAAGAAGAAAACAAGACAATCGAGGTGAGAACGGGACTAACAGAAATACAGGTAAATGTAGCTAATAAATATTATAGAACACTTGTAGATACAGGTAGTGAGATTTCTGTTATTGCTGAAAACATTTTAGGAGAATTAAAAGAAAGTATAAAGAATATTCCAATTTTACCAGTAGCTGGGGTTACAGTAGTATTAGTTACAGGCGTACGCAGTAAGAGAATAACAAAACAGATACACTTAAGTTTTTTGATAAATGACATAGAATTTGAGAACACATTTTTGGTAGTTAAAGGGTTAAGTTTAGACATTATATTGGGTAATGATTTCCTGCAAAGAAATAAAGCTATTGTAAACTTTAAGGAGAAAATAGTAGAATTAGACGGGGGTGATCGGTCGGTAAAGGTTAATTTTGAACAAATAATAGATAAAGTTAGAACAACGGGGGTAAAGATACTACAAAAGAGAGTAGGGGAAAGTGATGCAGATACTAGAGTAAATTTATGTAGAGAGAGTGAATATATTGATGATTGTGAGAATGAAATGAGTAATATTAATAATGCAGTATGGGAGATAAGGGCGGATGAATTTTGTAGTGGAGGTGAGGTGGTAAGGAGTGATCAGCGTGCGGTGCTGTGGCAAGTGATCGAGGAGTTTAAGGGAGTGTTTGCTGATATTCCAGGAAGGGCAAAGGATTATGTATGTACATTGCAGATACGGGACACACACCTTTCATGCAGCGAAGTTATCCCGTGCCTTATTCCAAGAGACGAGCGGTGCAAGAGGAGCTGGACAGGATGCTGGAAGGAGGGATAATAGAAAGGTCAGTATCACACTATTCGAACCCATTAGTTGTAGTAATTAAAAAAGATGGCAGAGTTAGGTTATGTTTAGATGCCAGGAGAATCAACCAGATAATAATACCAGACCGTGAATCACCAGAGTCAATCAATGAAATATTTCAGAAATTCAGCGGGGTGAGATATATGACGTCACTGGACCTAACAGCAGGTTATTGGCAGGTACCATTGGCGGAGGTGAGTAGGAAATATACAGCTTTCCTATTTAACGGTAAGAACTATCAATTTCAAAGATTGCCATTTGGATTAAATACCAGCGTAGCCAGTTTTATAAAGTGCTTAGACCAAATTTTAAAACCCAAAGATTTAGATTTTTTAACAGTCTATGTAGACGATATTTTAATTGCGTCAAGAACTTTTGAGGACCATTTAGATCATTTAGGATATGTGCTAGCCAAACTAAAGGAAGGAGGACTTACTGTAAATTGGGACAAGTCAAAATTTCTACAAACACAAATAAATTTTTTAGGATTTATAATCACACCAGAAGGAATCTCCACAAATCCGGATAAAGTGGACTCCATCATGCGCTTCCCTGAGCCAAAGAACATCAAGCAGCTACAGAGTTTTCTGGGATTGTGTAATTTTTATCGAAAATTTCAGAAGAACTACGCCCATGTGACAGCGAGATTGAGTGCGGTACTACAGAAAAATAAACAATGGAGATGGGGATTAGTGGAACAAGAAGCGTTCAACGAAATTAAACAGAAATTTAGCAAAATGATAATGATGAACCACCCTGATTTTAATAAAATATTTTTCTTACAGACAGATGCTAGTAACGTGGCCGTAGGTGCGGAACTCTACCAAGAGGACGAAGAGAAAGAACACCTAACCATCGCATTTGCGAGTAGATCCTTGTTAATGGCCGAGAAGAACTATACCACTACCGAAAAGGAACTATTAAGTATTGTGTTCGCCGTCAGCAAATTTCGCACATACATCTTGGGAAATAGGACAGTGATCCGCACCGATCACAAGGCACTATCCTTCTTAAATACATGTAAACTTGCTCACAGCCGTTTAACCAGGTGGGTACTTGTTTTACAGGAATATAATTTTGAATGGGAGTACATCAAGGGAACAGACAACAAGATACCTGACACTCTTTCACGGGTAGACATGTTAGACAATAAGACAGGTAGGGATTTAAAGGAAATTGAAATTTTTCAGATTAGCAGGGAAGACAGAATTTTTGGTGAAGAGTTGAAGGACATCAGAACCATGCAAAGAGCAGATGGTAAGTCAGGTAAGATTATGGATAGTTTAGAAACCGAATTAGTAGAGTCAGAATATAATCAGCATTTTCAGATTTATCAGGGGTTATTATTTAAGAAAGTAGTAGGGGGTGAGCGTGATTGGAAAATAGTTATGCCAGAGGGGTTAGTTGATAAGATTATTTGGGATTGTCATTTAAGATATGGTCATTTTGGGGCGAAGAAGTGTGTTAATGTTTTGAAGGAGTCATGTGTTTTTAAAAATATGGAAAGAAGGGTTAGAAAATTGTTAAGGGGTTGTGATTTATGTCAGAAATCGAAGGTAGTAAATTATAGAGTAGAAGGGGAGATGAATTTTATAAAAGTGAATAGACCTTTCGATTTAGTTGCGGTAGATTTGTTTGGGCCATTGCCAAAGGGTAGAGGCGGGGTGATGTATATTTTTGTTATGCTTGATACTTTTTCTAAATATGTGAGATTGTATAGCGTTAAAAGAGCTACCAGTCAGGTATTGAGTGAGAAGGTGACAAAGGACTACATGATTCACGTGGGTAAGCCGAGAGTAATTTTATCAGACCATGGTCCGCAGTTCATCAGTGGGAGATGGCGTCAGACTCTAGGATGGGAAGGAATCATCACGAAACATACGGCTGTGTACCATCCCCAGTCCAACCAGGCTGAGCGTGTAATGAGAGAGATAGGCAGGATCTTTAGAGCCTATTGTCACGCTAAACACAGCGAGTGGCCGTTGTACGTCCGAAGAGTAGAGACTTGGCTGAACAATACCACCCACGAGTCCACCGGCTATACACCTCACGAGTTGATCAAAGGAACACGCCCCCCGAGAATTTTGGAACAGTTGTTTGATTACCCACCTGAGAGTGAGAAAGCGGATGTGAGTATAAAAATCAGGTTGGCAAATGAGAGTTTATTAAGTAAAGGAGAACAAAGAAAACGTAGGCACGACGCAAAAGGTAAGTGGATGAAGTACGAAGTAGGACAATTGGTATTGGTGAGGAGACATGATTTGTCGAGCGCTCAGGACAAGGAGATTAAGAAATTTTTCTTACTCTATGAAGGACCGTATGAGGTAATAGAAGTTAAGATGAAGAATTCGTATGTGTTGCGGAACAGAGAGACAAGGGAGATAGTAGGGACACACAATGCTACAAATTTGAAATTGTATTGGTCATCATAGGAATTTTACCAGGATTGTTATTAATTATTATTGTATGAATGAAATTTAATCTGGTTTTATATGTTTACAGAAGGGAGTCTCCCCCATTTTCGGGCGGCCACGATCTTACCAGTCCTGGCCGTGGAATTCGGAACTCGGAGACGGGCCATGGTTGGAGGATCTTCCTTCGGGCGGTGAACGCAACGATGGTCCGGCTCCACCAAAATTGGTTAAAATTAGAAAACTCACAACACTTTGAACGGGGAGGGGGACCCATAGTTTCGTGGAAAGGTAGTATATATATATATTTTTTTTCTTTCCTCTTTTCACGAAATATTTTAGTTTTATTTTAGAAATTGTAAAATGAAACAACCAAAAATTTGGAATTTGAATACTTAAATTTTCAAATAATTGTTTTCCCTCAGAAAACAACACAAATGTATTTTATTTTGATGTAACTGTATAAGATGATTCATTGTGGTACTTATTATTTTGTCAGAAAGAAAATGTTAGTGAAAAGTGAAAGATTGGACTTGCAGAAGTGTCTATGTGAAAACTTTTAAAAAAGTAAATAAAAGAACTTGTTATTATACAAGATTAAAGGGTAATTTTAGGGGGTTGATTGGTGCTCTCAATGAAGTGATAATAACAATGGGATGTTGAACTGCATTTGTAGAAAGATTAATTTCATTTATTAAGTAATTAGTTAGTTATTAAGTGGCTATTGTGGGGGTTGCCTGTGCTCTCGCAAATAGCGAAATGGGTTGGGGGTAACAGTGAGTGTTACCTCCATCGGAGGCCAAAATGGCGATAAATGTGCGGCACACCTTATCCGTGTAAATTAAAAGTTACACACATTACTAAATGACCGTGTCGCACATAATGAGATTGATGTGAAACAGGCAGTGAAATGAAAGTTTAGATTTCCTCGACTTTTCGGGCGGTTACTGCCTTACCAGCACTAACCGTGGTTTTGGCTAGCGGCCAGCTATGGCCATACCAAGTCCCTTGACCATAGCTGACTTGAAATTGGTATATATTTGAAATTCATTGGGGGTGACATTAGAGGAAATCTCTCCGGAACTAGGGAACAGCGGCTGCCACTCTGCCCGCTTGGGGGTAGCAGGACCGGTGGCAGATCCGTTTTAAGGGTGTATGATTATATAACAAGAACATGTTGATGTTCACTACTTTAACACTTAATAGCGGAAGCAGAGACACGGAGAGGTAAAACCCTGCTACAAAATATACAGTCTCTGTGGAAGCGAATGGGCGCCACAGTCCACCATAATCTGAAATAGTGTGTGTGGCTAGGAGGTGACTCAAACGAGTCACGAACTTAAATTTTATAAAATAAAGAAATTTTTTGCTCATTCAAAGTTTGATCCAATAAAAATGTTTGCACTCTGCTCAAATAACTAGATGATCATATTTTCAATACAAGTTATCCATGCCATAATTTTAAGTATATTATTTTATTGTAGTAAATAGATATAGTTGTTGATAAAATATGTGTTTTAATCATGTGTGTATATTTTTTTCTAAGCCAATAATTAGACGCCTGGCAGGCAATCAACATAATAGAAGTAAGTGTTGATAATGTATTACATGTAATTGTTCAATTTTGAAAGGTATTCATGGTGTTTTAATTATGTCAGGAGATCAGCTGATCAGCAATGATGTCACTGGTAGGTTAGTTATAAAGGTTACAAGTTATTAATGTTCAATGTAATGTTTTTGATGTATTACACATATTACAAATAATTTGCTACAATGAGAAATAAAATAACAATAATTTATGCAAGTTAATAAAAGATAGTTTTTTGGGTGATAAATATTTTATGTGACATATAGATCTGTCAAAGTTAAAGTTGAATTAGTAGAGATGATATAAGGTAATGTTGTTTTGGTTTATACATGTTATAGTATTTTGAGAAGTATTGATGTTGACACAGTAGTAGTGAGTATATGTAGAGATGAGTAATGTGAATGAGATTTAAACATATTTGTTGATGATATTTTGTAGTAAGGGTGAGGTGGTAAGGTGTGAGCAACGTATGGCGTTGTGGCGAGAATAGAGTAGTTCGCGTGAGTGTTTGCCGATATTTTGGAGGGGCATTGGCTCGTATGGTTATAGCCAGGTAGGGAACACACATCCTAGTACAAAGATGAGCGGTGCCAGAGGTAAATTGAATTTAGAGTGTTTTGATAGATATTTTTATAGAGAGGGGTGTCATGTAGTAAAAGTTAATAGTAGAGTCAGGGGAATAAAGATTGTATATGTATACAGATCTAGTAGTACAGTCAATGAAAATAAATAATTTAACTCACCCACAGTAGAATAAAGTAAGATTGTCAAATAGAGAGAGTGATTTATGATAAAGATATAAAATTTTCATTTTTGTAAAGCCAGTGACAGAATTGTGATAAAATTTGAGAATAATATAAAATTAAGGTGTTTATTTTCATAATTTAATTTTCATAATAATTTAAATGTCAATTTGTTTATTATTTATATTAATATTTTGTTCATTTTAAATATTTTATTTTATTATGTTTTGTGCTTTGAGTTAGATTGTTACAGATGTTTAATGTAGGTGCAGAAAGCATACATAACATATGTAGGTCAAGGGTTTTGGACTTGACCTAGTTTCGATCAGCTGATGAGGTCATACACCTACTAAGCTTGTATAGTAGGAAGCCAATTTTAATTTGTTTGATTAATTAATTCAAACCAATATTTAAATAATTTTAAATATGAGGAAAACATTTAAATAAATTTAATAAATAGTTAATGAATAAATTTTTTTTTGAATTTTAAAATTTTGAAAATTTTAATTTTTTTTGAAAAAAAAAACTTGATTTTTCGCCTGCCAGCGAGTGAATATTTTGGAGTAATGATTATTTTATTATGTGTGCATTAACCATGTTTATTTTATTGTATTGCATTGTATTGGTAGACTATAAGTGGTTCTCATGTTAGAGTAAGGATGTGTTTAGCTTAGTACAAATGTCTAGGTTAAGTCATGTGAAACAAGAGTTTAGAAAAACAAGGAAGAGAATTTTTTGATAAAATATTTTTTTTTTTTGAATTTCGGATTTTTTAAATTTTAATAAATTTGAAAAGAAATCTTTTATTTTTAATGTATTATGGTAATATGTAATGTGAGTGTGTGTGAGCCCAGTATCTGCTAAAGGCAGCCCAGCTTGCAAAAAGGGGAAACATATCGGCGGAGGAGCTGGGATAATTTTAGCCAGGGATTGAGGATTTTTGGGGGTAGCATGTTAGAAGGCGAGGCGCGCTGTGGTGCGAGTCTGTTCGATTTCTCGGTGTTGGGATCTCTTACGGAGAAGTCCAGTGATCTCGTTCAGATGAGTCCATGGTCGCTAAGCCAGGGGGGTAGTGTACCCATAAGTAGTAAGAACAAGGGGGTTGTTGGCACCAGTTCCTCTCCGGTCCTCTTCGGGGTTATCGATGAGATTTCTTCTGTTATGAACAGCAGAATTCTCATCGAGGGGGTATTGTAGCGGGTCAAATTTTGGGTGTTTTTATTTTAACCGTTTGGGGCATATATATATATTTTTACTTATTTCCTTTTTGGGCGGGCTTGTATAAAATTGTGCAACGTATTTGTCAGTATACCAGAACCATTGTGAAAGAAACAGTTCAAAACAAAAGCAGTAAGGCGCAGTTGTTGTCGAGGAATGCGGCAGAGAATTCGCGCCACCCTAAAAATTCGCAGAAATCTGTACTGGTGTGGCAGTGCACACACGTCACTACTCGCGCATGAGCGCCTACCCAAGCGATGGTGAAAAACCAAGATGGCTAGAGAGGATAATATTCATCGCCTTCTCCAAAACTTTGCGGAAGTGCTGTTTTAAGTCCCACCCACTTTTATGACATTAGCCAGTGCCTAGTTGAAATCGTCTGCTATCGTCACTCCAACAACTACATGACTAACATGAGTCGAAACTGTGACGACTACATACAAGGCATTGATGTCCGTCGTCTTGACTAAAATGCTCCTGGAGTGGGGAACTGAGAGACGCAGTCAGTCTTTGGTCGACTCTCGCCTGCGCAGGCCGCCCGTCAACCGGGCTCAGAAATAAAACTTTTCTAAACTGACATCCAGTGCAATAGTAGAAAAATTTGGTGTGACCGCGGTCCAGAAAAAAGAATAAAGAATGTAACTGTGCAATTTTCGGACAATAATAAGAAGTTTTACCGGAACAATGAGTGCGTGTGAGAAGACCGCGTGGCTGACGGGGGGAAATATCATTTAAAAAATGTTCAGGGATTTATAACTTTTTTGTGTGTTTGGGTGTGTACTAAATATGCAGGCTGGGCAGTCTTGTGTGTGTGTGTGTGTGTGTGTGTGTGTGTGTGTGTGTGTGTGTGTGTGTGTGTGTGTGTGTGTGTGTGTGTAAAACATTAAGGTAAGCCGTAGAGTAAAATAGATTAAGGATGACCTTCGTATAACCAGGCAATATATATATATTCTCACAAAATTATTTCAGATGTAAAATTTATAAACAAATTTTTAAATGATTCAAAATTAAAAGAAAAGTTAAATTCTCTTCATTCAAAATGTGTATTCATACTTATTTCGTAACCTCACTCTGTTTCTGATCTCGCTTATAGAGCTCTGGGGGGACCCTTAGGAACAACGGTAAGTACGAAAAAATGAAATAAATGTATAAATAAGTATGTTTTTATACAACACCTCAAATTATTTACTTCAATTGATTATTAAACACAACATATTTCAATTACTATCAAAATTTTACAAGTCATTAATTATTGTCTTCATAATTATTTTATTATTTATTTAGACTGCAAAATATTAATAATATTATTATTATTATCACAACATTTTTCTACTACATATACACATTATTTACCTAACATTTCATAATACACACAAATGAATTCACTACATTATTTACAAAGTATTCGTCAATAACTGTTCAATTGTTTCACACTTCATATGTCCAAATCTGCAAGGTCGTTACCAAAATTTACAATATTTAACAATGTCCACTCACTGATTTTTTAGTTCAGCCTCCATCGTCATATAAATATCTAATATATTTGTAACATGCATCATTGTTATCCACATACAATTTGTTATTATTATTATCATAATAATCCCTTAACTTTATTTCATTCATTATGCCATTATAATTTATAGGGTTATTCCCTATTAATATTTCATAAACCTTGTCAACATAAGTTATTATTGTCCAGTCTCCATCAGTATTATTGGTCAATGTCAGGTAAGTTGTGGTATCATTTTTATATTCCTCTATTATGTCAGGTAAGTCATTATCTGACATACCTCTCTCTCTAGAGAGAGAGAGAGAGAGAGAGAGAGAGAGAGAGAGTGGGGTGATAGTGAGTGATAGATCGATTTCAGGTTAGAGTGAGAGGCTGGGTGGACTGGCGGGGGGAGCATGGGTGAAAGAGAAGGGTGATTGTGGACACATACATAAATTACATTATTCTATAGTACTCTTGACTATATTTTACAATATGATTACAATTACCGTATTATCCAAGTTTACCTGTTAGTAAAATTTACCAGAAACTTTTGTGTGTAACCTTTGTCAACTATGTGATTTAAGTCGTAATGTTTTACAATATTGTGTAAATTGTATATTTCTAAATTATGATTGTTTGCTAACACCAGTAGGGAGTGAAACATGGTAAAAATAACTTTTAATAATTACGTAGTGAACATCCCCTAATCTGTTTTAGTTATAGGTAATATATTACTTTGCTATATGTTGACTGTTGTAGGTATAAACAATTTTTGTACCAATCTAATATCCAATTGTTGGTTACTGTTTGTTTAATTAATTAAAATAACATTATATTTAGTAATTTAAATTGTAATACTGTATAAATTAAGTTCTCTCATACTATAATTTGCTCGCTTTCTTAAAGATAATTTGAAGATGTAAACAAACTATCATAAGTCTTCACATAAAAAATGATACATACATACACACGCACACACTCACATCACCAACACGTTCACCCAAATATTTAATTGTTTCGTTATGTTTGATATTTCTACTGTATTTCATACACAGGTCCTGAAGATGACAATAAATATTGTCGAAACGTCGACGCAAAATTACTAAAAGTTGTATTATTGACCGATCCTCACTAACTATCCACTAAAACATTCACTGATTGACGGTCACTAAAAATTTAAGGATTTAAGTCATTATCGTTTATAAAAATATTATCAAAATAATTCTCTATCTCTCTTTCGACAGGTAAGTATTTTATATGGTTTATCTTCACCCTTCCTAACCTTTTTCTCAATTCATCATAATTTCTTTTTAACTTATATAATTCTATCTCTCTCTCAATACATAACTCTCTCTCTTTATAACACATCACACTCTCACAATTATTATAGACAGAGGGTACAACATTATACAACATCAATATACACTTCAATTCATCTACCAATACGGGTCTCTCGCCCTTCAAAAACAACATTTGTGAACACTCTGGTTCAGGAAAATTAATGGAAAAATTTGCCCTCTGCCCACATTCAACTACTATGTTATTTTTCCACTCTCTCTCTACTTCATCAATACACCTTAGCATCTCATAATCACATTCCACAAACTCATCAGTACTCTCTGATATGACATTTTCAATTATATTATTATTATCATTATTTTCAACAACATCATTATTATTTGTTATCTTACTTTCTACCACTACGTTTTTACCCATATCATTGTAATTATCCTCTGTTTTACACTCAAACTTTTCAATTACCTTTTGTCTTTGTTCATCAAATTTTTTCGCCACATTACTCCCTATTTTGTCAACTCTGTTATTTATATTTGTTAATGAATGACTCAAAGTTTCATTTAATTCATATTTCACTTTGTTATAATTACTCTCACAGTTGATGTATACTTTATTAAATTCAGTTCTAAGTTCATCAAAATGACGGTCAAAATTTTTCATCACTAGAATCAAAACGACTCTCAAATTTTTTGTTAATTACATCAAACTTGTTATTCTGTATATCTAATTTCTCAATTATCTCGTTTTTCTGTTCATTGAATTTAATATTGAAATCCCTATTGTTCATATCAAATTTATTCAACAATAACTGCATCATACTCATCATATCACTATTATTCTCTTTCTTAACTGAGGTCGGCGTCGACTGACTCGTTACGCCTTCCATTATTCTCGATTCAGTCTCGCTTAAATTGCTATTTATTTGACTTTCAGTTTGACTATCAGTGAAACTGACTTCAGTGTTAATATTTTCATTAGTACTCATCATTTTTATTTAATTCTTACTTATTTATAATACACATCTATCAATCATATCATAACCTTACTACTTATGTTTACACATTTTTTAGTTACCTTAAACAACCATTCTGCTCTTCCAGTAGGCCTATATTTTATATAAATTTCTTTATATAAAATTGTCCCTGTTCAGAAGCCAATGTTATGTTTTATTCTTTATTGATATTAATAAAATAAATAAAACATGATTGATTTTATATCTATATTTACTTTTTACTGTCTAACTTTGTCGGGCGCCATCTTGTATATGGCCAACTACGTATAAAAAAAAATATAGGTGTACTTACCATTTTTGGGGTTCTTTTTAGACGAACTCAGGAGATCAGAATGGTTGTCGAAATAATGAAAACTTTATTTATCGATTTGTTACCAAATGACGTTTCCTTTTATTTTTTATTTCGTTCCCCCAGTTGTACATTTGAACATATTTGGCCACGAGGCTCAACTGATAAAACAACTCATTATTTATTTAATTATTAACTAATTTTAAAACAACAAATCAAATGAATTTAATTGTTATATAAATAATTACGCAACCAGCACTTCCATATTAACATCCTTCTCTCTCACTCACTCACACGCAAACATCCCATACCTTTAAGAGATCTCATTTTTATTCTTGTTAAACAAATTCAAAGAAATTGGTACCATTATACTTTTAGTTTAACCCATTTTTTATGTTTTACTCTACCCCATTACTTAACTGCTGCTGAGTTTCGACGACGTCGCATTGTCCGTGCACTATATAGATTGTTGTTTTCACTGAATTTATGTGTTTATCTAATTGACGTTACTTATCTCACATTCTTTTAAACTTTAGGCGTATTTTAATTAAATTTATATGTTATTCACATTTTTTGGTGTGTTGCGGAACTTTTACGTATGCCACTCGCGAGTGGTGATGTTAGACTGGCAACAGGCCACCGGCACTAATTTGTGTTGTAGCCGTGGTTGGATGATCAATTCTTATTGTTTTATGTTTGTATCACTACGCCAGCAGACTGTTTTGTTACATAACTGCATTACACACCGAATTCCATCGTGGGGATCGTCTCTGACGTAATGTCGCCTGACGATCCGTTACATAATTTGTTGACACTGTTTTGTGTGTCATTGGTTGACCTTGGCACAATTCCAGCTTATTAATTCTGTTCGTTTCAATAATTTTGTATTTAATGTCCCAAGCAGTGCTGCCACTGTCGCTATCACTGTCGCTAACAATAAATTTACCTTTGTTTACGTTTGTCCCTATTATCCGAAAAATGTTATTTACTTTATGAAGAAAAAAAAATATACAAACTGCTTTATTACCCCAAAATAGACCCGTTACAAGCGGCAAATATGACGGGCGCTTTTTCAGGGTTGTAAGCAAAAAATCAGAGAAACTGAGCCGCGAGTTATGCATGTTCACTGTTTGGCACATTCTTTGAACCTTGTGACCCAAGAGGCAATGCAAAATGAGACCGTGGTGAGAGACTATCTTGCAAATGTCAAAGAAATTATCATTTTTGTGCACAGGTTCCCAAACCGACTAGCAATATTTGAGTCTTTGCAAGCTGCCCAAGATGGTAGCTCCATTCACCCTGTAGCTCTTCGGCCTTTTTTCCCTACCAGGTGGTGTTGCAGAATAAGTTAGTTGAAAACGCTTTTGCAGAATTACGAAGAGTTAATATTGTTCTTTGAGGAAATCGAGGTCAAAAAATCTGATGCCGGTGCTAAAGCTAAAGGTTTCTTAAAATTTCTGTGCTCTTTTGACTTTATATTTGTCACTACACTTTTTAGGCAAATTTTAGAGCCAGTTGAAATTTTGAATGCCTTTCTGCAAAATTCCTTCTTACAGCTGCAAAAAGCCATGGACAATATTCATAGTGTCAGAGAGGTTTTGAAGTTATCTCGAACTGATGAACGTTTCGATGCAGTTTGGAGCTCTTGCTTGGGATTGACCAAAAAATTTGATGTCGAAGAGCCGAAACTTCCAAAAGTTCGAAAAATTCCTCGAAGACTTGATAACGACGCTCTACCCTTTGCTTTTGCCAGCCCCCGTGATTATTACCAGAAAACTTATTTCGAAGTTTTAGGTATTGTGATAAACTGTTTCGATGATCGATTTTCTAAAGCTGCTATGACTCACTTCAAAGAAATTGAAACATTTCTTCTTTCCAAAACTAAAGATTGCAGTTCTGTAGTAGAATTTTATAAGGATGACTTTGACCCTGAAAGATTAATTTTGCATAGAAATATGATCTTAGATATGTGTGTGAATCTAAAAATTTTGTCGTTCAAAGTACAGAAGACTTAGTGCGCTTCTTTTCCTCAAACAAACACGAGTTGATTCCAGAGGTGGTTAAGATGATAAAGATCGCTTTAACTATACCCATTCCTACATGTACAGCAGAACGTTCTTTCTCCGCCCTGAGAAGATTAAAAACTTACCTGCGCAACACGATGACGCAAGGAAAACTGAACGACAATGCAATCATGCATGTCCATAAGCAAGAAGTGAAAAATAAATTGAACCTCGAAACTGTGGCGAACATTTTCATCAAACGATCGACTGTTCGTAGGAACACTTTTTTTATGAGTGAGTAGTGAGAATTATAAATTCAGCAAAGACGTTAATTTTTGAACTAAAGACTCACTTTCTCTTTTATTTTTAAACTAACAATAAGCGCCAAATTTGAGGCTATCATTTATTAATTTAAATGAACTATTTTTTTTTCCTTTTTACTCAGTTTGGCATCATTCCAAGAGAGAAGAAAGAACATTCTCATAAAGACTATTATGTTTTTTAACTTAAGACCAAATAGAGGCTACACAATTTTTATTTGTTTAGCTTCCCTCCTGTTAATTCGCATATATGTAAAATGTAATATTTCTTACTTTTTTTATCATTACTTTCACTATTTCTATGATTTAAAGATTTGAAAAAGAAACAACTGTATACCTTGTATGTGGATTAGCTTTTGTACTAATTAATTATTGGGGAAAAAAGCACCAAATGAAACGATAGTTTATGTTTACCATCAAGTGTTGTTCATTCAAAAAGACCTAAAACTGCATTTTCAGGAGGGTCAATTTTTCAAAATTCAACCAGACCCCCCCCTCCCACGGTTGTGGACTGTGAGCTAGAGCACCCCCACTGATTTTCAAAACCCGGCGCCACTCCGCGCGCGCGCGTGTGTGTGTGTGTGATGGGGGGGTGAGAGAAGTAAGAGAAAACAGTTGCACAGTTTTGATTTGCTTGGCTTTGCATAATGTTTAATTTAGTTAAAACAAAAAGATAAAATAATAATATTTTATTAAAATAACAAAACAAATCGAAATGAATATTAATATGAATATGTGTTAAGTTATTGTTACATCATCTCAGCCTAACCTATACTGTGCTCAATGAGTTTATCTAACGGATTTGAGAATCTTCTGATAAGGGAAAGTTTTTATTTTAAATTGTTTTCATGGGGAAAGTTGATAGGGTTTCCACATTTTGGCCTGTTAAAAATGTGGTGGTGACCCAAGAGCTTTTGGTTTTTTGGAATATTTTGGTCAGTAAGGTAAGTGAAGTAGTATCGGGGCCTTCTTTTATTTCTTATTATTTGTACAATTACACAGAGTCCATGGGAGCAGGAGCAATGGATGAGCAATGCCTCACATACACCCGGAGTGAAAACTTAAAATCACATATTTAAGTATTTTCAACAAATCAGGTAGACGACGGCCTATATCTTTATAAAGTAATACTATGCGCACATTTGGGTTTGCAAGGGGTTAAAAGTATAACCCCCCAATGTGTGTGTGTGTGTGTGTGTGTGTGTGAGAGAGAGAGAGAGAGAGAGAAGACCTAACGGGGTGATTTTATATCATCATACCAAGTGCTGGTTCTTTTTCCAATCTATATATAGGCCTATTTGATTGTTTTGTTAGCAAAAAAGAGATATGATAAGATATACTGATTTAACTTGAAGTTTTTGTTTATTTTATCAATGTACTTAGAAAAATATACAGAGTGTTAGTAATATTTGGTTTTATGATTGTGTGTTGATCTTAATTCTAAGCAGAGTGGAAATTTATCTACTTACAGTTAACCTGTTCTATAAATAGTTATACTGGAAATAGAAAATCAAAATTGAATATCAGGTCAAATTCAAAAGTGAAACAGTGTTTATTAATTAACTATCACAATACATTTTTCTAATAATATGTATATGCTTTAAGTCACCTGTATAATAATATGTATACATTATTATTATGTAAAATACATTATTATCACCTGTATAAAATTATTATTATTATAGCATAATAACATTATGCTACAATAATATATGTTACTTTAATATTTATACTAAATTTCCCTCAAGATGTTTTTTCTATGTGGAACATCTTTCGAGAGTTCCTGTTCTCTCATCTTCAGCCTTCGCCATCTTGTTTCTGGTGAAGTATTTGTGTGTTGGCTGCTGGATGTTAACACACAAATACTTCACCAGAAACAAGATGGCGAAGGCTGAAGATGAGAGAACAGGAACTCTCAAAACATGTTCCACATAGAAAAAACATCTTGAGGTAAATTTAGTATAAATATTAAAGTATTATATACATCAAGAAACGGACTGTAGCAGAAAGTGATTGAAATAATATATATATATCCTTATTGTCACCTCACCCCGACCTAACCTGTGCTCATGGAATCGTCTAAACGGATCTGGATTGTATCTTCTTCTGTGATATAAGTGAGTATACTAGTGTTCTGGTTGTTATTATATTTTGGGGGATAGTGTTGTGGTTTCCACATTCTGCCTGTCAAGATGTGGTGGAGACCTGGGGATTTATATGTTTTTGGGGTCTCTTCAGGGGGTTATTCTTTTGGTATAGTTATAATGATAATTATGTAAGCATTTTAAGGTTGCCATCAAAAGTTTTTAGTTGCAGCCTTATACACAAACTGACGTTTGGAGGGCAAATATAGTGTCTATTCGTATGCCGTAGTCAGTTGACATGTGTTTACTGCATTGTCATTTTGAGTTTAAATCAAAGTGGTGTCAGTTTCTTTTATTTTTTTCATTTTATTATTACTTACTGGTAGTTTAGTAATAAAAAAATAGAAAACACAAGTGCTTGTTTAATGACGTATTAGAAAAAACTTGTGTTTCTTTCAAAAAAGGAAAACTTGATTCAGATTCTGTGTGAAGAATCTGAATTCTCAAAACTTGCCAGCTAACAAAGGGAAAAGTGATACTGAAGAACAGGTTTCACAAAAATACTTCATTAGAATTTGTCAGTTTCTGGAACTATTAAGTGTTTGAATGCCTACGCAAATAAACAGTGATTACCTGAAATTAACAGCTGCTACTGAAACAGCCCTGTTATTTCACACAGTAGATCACCTCCATTCTTTTAATTCTCTAAACAGTGTCTGCTTATAAAAAAATTTCCATATTCTGAGATCAGCAAAAACATAATGGCTTGGACCATTTTCTATAACAAAAATTCGCTCTAGAAAATATTTTTTCATATGCTGCCATTTCTAGGCCTACTTATTGCAGTAATCAATAATTAGCAACAAGGATGTCTCCAGTATAAGTGCAAAATTTACAAATACAGAAACTAAGTGAAAATATTAGACTTCATATTTGAAAATAATGAAGATTCTACCACTATATCTGATCTTGTTGATGATGTGTTACCCAAGAATGATATTTTATCTAAATGTATAGCTTTCTCCATGACAATTATAATAAGAATTTTTTTTTTAATATTATGTTCTCCTGTTACTTTGGAGCTGGTCTACAATAAATGTACCATTATATTACTCCTGTAGTAAATGCAAAGTCTGTTTTGTTTTAAGTCTCCAACAAGCCATAGACAAACTACCTGCATAAAAGTCAGGTTTACATTTTTTTGTTAAGTTAAGCCACCCATACTAATTTTTTATTTCTGTAATTTTTATACTGATCAAATGAAATGATTAAGATATATGAAAACAATGATAGGCAATCTATACAAATCAGTTACAAGTTATAAACCAGAGAAAATGTAAACACTTGTCACACCTGTAGGAGAAAACTGAACACAGAACACACGCACTTCAGGTTTTAAGCTTCTGGCAGCCATGTCACCTTTTCTAGCACCTGGGAGCCTTAATGCAACTTTTCCACCTTCTAATGGTTCACGCTCTTCCACTAGAGCTAAGTTACCAAATTCAGTCATATTCTTTCTGTTTATGACATCCTATAACAAATAATCATACAGTAATAACAGACACAATTGCATAACAGCATATTACTACAAACAAATATAGATAACTACAAAAAAAATAAATTTTAACAGTTTTATAACCTATATTTAACTGATTGTGAATACCTGAAAATTGTTTTCTCTCCTCTCATCACTTTTTTGTTTCCCTGCTCAGTGGTCTTCTAGAAACAAAATAGGCTTCCTGTTGTTAGGCAATTCTCTAGAGACCTTTCTCTTCCTACAAATTTTCTGTACTGGCATATAGGAGATGAGTTCCTTGAAATGACTCTTTTTGTTAGACAAAAGCCAAAGAATACAACCTTCTCACTGCAGTCTTCTACTCTAATGTTTCTCCTGACAGAACATTATTTCTACAGTTCCTGGCAGTGGCTTAACTAGGAGCTGCTCCTGGGGGATGGACAAGACTAGCTTGAAGGTTGGACTCCCCTTTATTTTATTAATTTACAAATATTGTAACTAGAACAAATGCCTGTAGGGATAATAATGGTGGCCTTGTGAGTGATAATGCTGGCGTAATTAGGAGATGGACAGAACACTTCGAAGAGTTGCTAGGCTCAGTTGGGGAGGCTTCGATGGAGGCATCTGAGAATGAAGAGGAAGCAGGAGAATTCGATGATGATAGAGAGGAGTTGGTGCCATCCTATGACGAGGTGTATGAAGCTCTAGGAAAGCTTAAAAATAACAAGGCAGCAGGTTCCGATGGTTTACCAGGGGAACTATTAAAGAGCGCAGGAGGAGATTTCATAAAGGAATTTGCCCATCTCATAGAACGAATATGGCTGGAGGAGGTAATGCCTGATGAGTGGAACAATGGGGTGGTGTGTTTAATACATAAAAAGGGTGATCCGCTCATATGTAAACTTTATAGGGGCATCTCTCTACTTAATACAGCATATAAGGTATTGTCCAACATCATATTTTCTAGGCTGCTTCCCTACGCTGAGGAAAACATAAAAGAATATCAGTGTGGATTCACTAGGAATAGGTCAACAACAGACCAAATATTTACACTAAGGCAAATCCTGGAAAAAACGTTGGAATATGGAGTGGCCACTCACCATTTCTTTGTGGATTTCCAGTCGGCATATGATTCAATCAACCGGAAAATGCTATATAGAGCTATGAAGGAGTTGAATATACCATCTAAGTTGGTGCGTATGGTTGGAGTAGTTATGTCCAATTCTAAGTGCCAAATCAGAATACAATCAAATCTATCTAACTCCTTAAAAACATTGAATGGGTTGAAACAAGATGCCTTAGCGTGTCTGTTGTTCAACATAGCTCTAGAAAAGGTCATCAGGGATTCAGGAATTCAAACTAGCGGACACATATTTCACAAGGAGGTACAGCTTCTGGCCTATGCCGATGACATTGACGTCATAAGTAGGTCTGAATCTGGCTTAAAGGAAGCCTTTCAGGAACTGGAGTTGTCCGCTAAGGCTATGGGCTTGGTTATAAACCAAAGCAAAACCAAATATATGGTTGTAGGTGCCAACACTCATGCCCTGTCCCTGCGCATTAACGATTATGAATTTGAAAAGGTTCAGGGTTTTCCATATCTCGGGTCATATGTGGACTCTGGAAATGACTCCTCTAGAGATATTGAAAAACGGATATTATCTGCTAATAGGTGTTACTACGGACTGGTGAAACATTTTAATTCAAAATTAATAAGCAAAGATACAAAAGCCACCCTATACAAGACCTTGATTAGACCAGTCCTGATGTATGGCTCGGAATGCTGGGTGTTAAAAAAACTAGATGAGCAGAAACTATCCGTTTTTGAGAGGAGGGTACTGAGGAGAATCTATGGCCCTGTGAGGGAAAACGACATTTGGAGGCGACTGCATAATCGAGAGTTGTACGAAAGGTTTAAAGATCTTCCGATCGTGCAACTCATACAAATTAACAGATTGCGTTGGGCTGGTCATGTGCAGAGAATGGCGGAGGATAGAATCCCAAAAAGAGTGATGAATTATTTGCCGATGGGAAGGAGAAGGAAGGGAAGACCGCGTACAAGATGGCTGGACCAGGTTGGTAAGGAGGCACTGAGGCTGGGTGCAGCAAACTGGTGGACATTGGCCGGGAGTAGAGACCAGTGGGGAAGATTTCTTTTGGAGGCCAGGGCCCGGACTGGGCTGTAGTGCCGAGGATGTATGTATGTATGTACAAATATTGTAATTCCTTGTATTTCTACAATTATTAATAACTCTTATTTTACCACATACAACTGTCATAGAAATCGCTTACCTTAAGTGATTGTGAAATTTTGCTGAAATTTCTAATAGCTCTACGGGAGACGGATTGATCCCCTAACCCCCCTATCCTAGTATTCCTGTATCAGAAATCCACATTAAGGACCCTTAAGCCTAGAAAAATACCCACAGTCCTTTTGAAATTGAACAGTGCTTAGGGAACAAACTACAGTCACTTCCTAAGAATCCTACCCTACTTACCAGGCGTCACTCAAGGAAATTCACCCACAGAACCATAATTAAATTGGAAATAATCTTTTTCCTTAAAAGTCCTTAGTTAGGAATCCTCTCCATTTTTTTTAAATGGTCCCTTTTGATCATGTCTGTCATGTTGATACCACTCCTCGGAAAATCACTGACATCACTTCTTGGACATGGTACATTGTGTAAGCACCTATCATTGATGAATTATAAGCATTTCCATAACACGGATGCCTACAAGTATTTGCCTACAACCTTAAGTATGTCCATTTCCTTGAAGATAATTCTTAACATGCTTCTTTATATACACAAAAATACAAAAATGAATCAGTGAGTATTATGTGGAGGGGTCACTCAGTATTTTCAGTAGGATCTGTTTACTTAGTCTGGTCAATACTATGTGTGTTACATACCATGAAACATATCTTCTGGATAAGATTGGATAGATTTAATCATTTTTTCATAAATTATTTTCTTTATTTCACTGCAGCAGCCAAAGGACATATGTTATATTTTGGCTGACGCTGAGTTTTCAGTAGTGTGTGTGTTCCCCTCTACTCATTATACTTACAAGTTTTCAAAACTGATACCTAGAACCAGCACAATGAAGTGTTGTAGGAATGAAACCTGTTGGTTTTTTATTTTCCAGTGAAACAAGGGTCTATGTTACAATCCAGTATTTCATAGACATTTGTTGTTATACACTGAACTGTATGTGTCATATAGGCAGTAAACATTTGCCATGTTCATTCTTTAATTTTTACACAGTATTTCGATAAATTTTTAAGTCTTGTAAGTAGCAAAGCTAATAATCAATAGAGTGTGATATTTCAGTTTTTAATTGTTGACTGAAAAGTATTTTATCAACTTACACATTAGGTTTGATAGTGGTTATCAATACAGGGGTGAAGCTGATTTATCCAAGTTTGTGCCCCCTGGATCTTTGGCTATTTAGTCACAAATCAAACATCAGCATTTGCCACTAGTCAGCTAATCATGTAAATTAGCAGCAACCAAAAGAAGTATGATCAATTTACAGAAAAATAATATTTATTTCAAAAAAATCAAGAAGAAATTAACAATCGTAATTGCTTGCAGCAGCAATTCTTATCTACTTCATTGTCATGTACGAGGCTTATCCAGAATGTAAGTACTGTCTGCACATATATCCCGCGCATATTGTAGTACGAAGGTCGCACATGCGTAGTTACTTCCTTCTATTTGACGACGAAGTAGCCAAGCTATATTGTTTGTTTACGTTCCGATTTCGTTTACTACACATCTGTAATCATGTTTAAAAAAAATCGATCGGCCCGCCAGTTGTGAAATAAGAACAGTTATTAGGTTTTTGAATGCGAGAAATCTTCGTCCTTATGAAAGTCATCGTCAGATTTGTGAAGTTTATGGACAGAATGTGATTAGTGAAGGTATGGTGAGAAAGTGGGTTAGGATGTTTAACGATGGAAGAGAAAATGTTCACGACTAGGAGCATAGTGGTCACCCGTCCTTAGTCAACGAAGAATTGCTGCGCAGTGTTGACAAGAAGGTTCGTTCCAATAGGCGATTCACAATTTCTGATTTGTCAATGGATTTTTCAAACATTTCTAGATCTTTATTACACGAAATTGTGACTGAACATTTACACTACAAAAAACTGTGTTCGAGATGGGTGCCGAAAATGCTAACGGACAGTCACAAAATGAAACGCATGGGAGCAGCCTTGGAATTTTTGCAGTGTTATGAAAGAGATGGAAATTGTTTTTTGAAAAGAATTGTCACTGGTGATGAAACATGGGTTTCTTACGAGACACCAGAAACTAAACGACAGTCACTGCAATGGCGGCATACTGGTTCTTCGAAAGCCAAGAAAGCAAAGCCACCTCTTTCTGCAAAAAAAAACCATGTCCACCGTTTTTTGGGACTGTCAGGGAATTTTGTTAGTGGAATTTATAGAACGAGGCACAACAATCAACGCAGAAGTTTACTGTGAAACACTCAAAAAGTTACGGCGAGCAATACAAAACAAAAGGCATGGACTACTGACTTCCAGAGTGGTGTTTGTGCATGACAACGTGCAACCGCATACTGCACGTGTAACGACGGCGCTTGTTGATTCATTTCACTGGGAACAATTCAGTCATCCTCCTTACAGTCCAGATTTGGCTCCCAGCGATTTCCATTTGTTTTGCATCTGAAGAAATTTCTTGCCGGCCAGAAGTTGAAAGTGATGATGAGATAAAGGGAAACGTCCAGCAGTGGTTGAAGTCGCAGGCGGCTGAATTCTTTGAAGCGGGCATATTAAAATTAGTGCCAAGATACGACAAATGTCTCAACTTGCATGGTGACTATGTAGAAACGTAGATTAAGGTATGTAGAATTTTTGAAAAATAAATTAATTTGAAAATAATTTGTATCATTTTCTTAATGCCCAAACGGTACTTACTTTCTGGATAAGCCTCGTATCAAACCGTGAAATGTCTTAATGGACTAAGTGGAACATTATCAATATTGTAAAACTTCATACAATTTAATAAATGTGTAACAGTTTAATATAACGATATTTTGTTAAATTTATTGAGTATAGGTGTCTTATAAATAAACATTTATTTTAATGTGCACAGCATTGTGCATTAAAGTCAAACTAATATTTTGTCTACAAGAACAACGTTACAAACAAGACATCTTTTATTCTCTTCACATAAGAGCAATACACCTAGAGAGTGATAAAATCATGTTCATTAAACCCAGTGGAACAAGAGACTATGTTACTGGGCAAGTTACATAAGATGCCTGCGGATTCATGAACATGTTAATTTTTTCAAAACTGTTTTTCTTCAAACTGACCCAATCAACACAGATTCAATTATATAGTACAGCACTGCACTCTTCATTATACAGTACAATGTTACAAATGAATATAGGTGAGATTTAACTCTCTCTCTCTGTCTCTCTCTCTCTCTCTCTCTCTCTCTCTCTCTCTCTCTCTCTCTCTCTCTCTCTCTCTCTCTCACACACACACACACACACGCTTAAAACATCCTGTAGCACTACCATAAAAAATCAATTCAAATTTACAGAACAAATTTATATGCACACACTTTTCAAATATAATAAGGCTAAATTTATAAATCTAATAGTAAAGCTACATACAGTGTGATTCAAAAAGGTCTTTACAACTTGAAAGCATATAGAAATTTATTCAGATTATATACATAGTCAGTTGAGGTGCCATTTTAAAACAAAATACAAAGTTTTTAATCAACCAGTGATTTTGGTTTGATGTGAGCACCATTTGCAACTGTGGCATAAATGCGAATTCTCAGCTCAGGGACATCAGCAGGAACAAATACTCAACTTTAATGAAACCCCAAAAGAAAAACTCAAGAGAGGTCAAATCTTGGGAGCAAGGTGGCCACACAATAGGCCTTGCACGACCAATCCAATGACCTCGAAATCGGTTATCAAGGAAATACTAGACGTGTAAGCTGAAGTGAGGTGGTGCCCTATCTTGCTGACAATGAAACCGGCGATCATGGACATCTTCGACTAACTGTGGAATGAGAAAATTTTCAAGCATATATAGATAAATGATACCATTTTAAAAAATGAGCCACACGCTTTAAATTTGCTGAGGGTACAAAAATACTCCATTTTGGGCTGACACACCCATGTTGCCATGTATCACATGGATTTTTGCTACCCCAGATCCTGCAGTTGTGGGTGTTCACCTTGCCACTGATGTGAAATGTTGACTCATCGCTAAAGAATACATTATCCAGGAATGTCTCATCAGCTCCTATTCGATCCAACATTTCTGCACAGAAGTGCTGATGAGCGATTTTATCTGCTTCATTCATTTTTTATAAGATCGAAAGCTGGTATGCTCTCATGTGCAAACATTTCCGTAATACGCGCCAAACAGTTGGTGTTGATTTCTTAGGGCTACGGGCAGAGCTCTCTCTATGTTGTTCCACAGTGGCATCAGAAACATCCGGGCTTCCTGTTGATTTTGCTGTCATACAGAACAACCAGTTTCAACACAGACTTGGTGCCAAAAGTAAACTGTAGGCCTAACTGGAGGATATTTACCACACACAGTATGAAAATTACATTGGACTGTAGTAGCTGACTATGTTTCATGAAACTCAAAGTATTCATTTTGAACAATAATGGTGCTAGCACTTCTAGTAGTGCATTTGGAAATACCGCACTACGTGAGTCAAACTTGATGTATTTTGATTTAAAATTACACCTCAACTGACTATGAATAAGTTACACCTCAAATCACTTGAATAAATTGCCATATGCTTTCAAAGTCATAAAGTCCTTTTTGAATCACCCTGTACATTTGGCAGTTTAAGAAAAAGACATTGCTTGTTAGGAACAAATATTTCACACTTATGACAGAAAAAGATTATTTTTCTATTTTATATTTCCATTTACTATTTTGTAACAGTGTTTGCAGACACAGTTCTTCTCTAGCATTTTTGTACTTTATGTATTCTATTATTCTATCAATTATACACCAAAATTTAAGCCTGTTATGAATATGTCTCACTTATGATAAATAGAACTTACATCAACAGCATCAAATGATCTATTCTGTGTGATCTCAATCTTTTTTACCAGAATGGTTTCCGCCACATTATAGATACAGACATTTTTGCTCTGCCCACCAGCTAAAACGTACTGACCATCAGCTGAGTAGCACACACTTGTGAATGCTCTGTTTAACAAAATTTAAACTCCATTATAAGTAATAAGTACACTCTGTTACTATAATTACCTACTTTTACTTTATACTTTTTAATGTAAAAGAAATAGATTTTCATTAGAAAATTAATATAGGAAATCCTGAAACAAATTCTAGTGACAACAGTGTTCAAACCACAATAGAATAATGAGTCAGTCTGTTAGTCCCATAGTCTCAATCAGCCCAAGAAAATTTGAATAAAGAAAAGAGGTACATAATGTTATTAAGTACTTAATATTTATTTAACACAAATATTACAATTACATTTCATGTGTGCATTAATATTTGCATGAACAGGGTAGAAATGTTGAAATTAAGTGACATGAAGTAACACTATGCAAAGATTTTTGTTTCCTAAGACTTCTCCTTATTGAATCCTTCTATGGGGCAATACATTAATTTTACTTTTATTGTTCTGGCTATTGTTTTATCTTTTGATTTTTTACATTTAACATATCTTCCTGTTCTCTTGTTATTTATTTACTTACCCATTTTATCCGCCCATTAGTATTAACTGCATACAGAAATTAACTAACTATTTACTTGCATGTAATTCAAATTCATGTTGCTTACTAGAGACTTCATAATAGAAATGGCTCTTATTAATGTTCACTTTTAGTAAAGTTTTGTGTTCTTTACTTATTTTATTGTAACAATACCTTTAAGCATTTTAATCAAGGTTTGCTTTCTTTCCAGTTCAATTTTTTTATATTGCTTGTAGGTATAATTTATGTATTGTATGTAACATTTTATCAGTTATCAAAAAATATTTGCTTGAAAATATATTACTCCTTGTATTCTACAACGATCTACACTACAAACTATTTTAAAAACTATAACTACCCTACCGTATTAATCTTAACCAAACCAGAAAAATTCTGTTACTTAATTTGTAACAATTTATACACAGTTTATGTATAGCAAAATTTAAAGTTAAGGGCATATGTGCAGAAACCAATTTATTCATGGACGAGACCACTTTGAAACTGTGACTGGCATGAGAGTACCAGAGAATCAGCTGTTATGCAAGTGAAGGTGTTGCCAACATGCAACAAGCGTGTCACATTCTAGTTACCAGTGTATTATTAGTTACTGTGTTACGTGCTATCTCAGTCTTGCTTTTGTTATTACTATCTCAATTTATTATTAACTGTATCGTTGTTTTACAGTTTTTAATTTTATCTGTTATTTAATTTTGTAGTTTAATTTCTATTCATAGTTTTTATTCTGCAATTACATATTTTCACAATTATTTGTGTTATCACCCAGTAAAGCCATTTGTTATAATGGATACTTCTCATTCAACTAACAAAGGCAGGAAAGTTATTGACAGACAAGAAGCAGTTACACTTTAAAAATTTGGTGAATCTATAGACCTATACTTGTAGATAAGTTCTAAAATGCAGCCTACACCTAGGAATATGCATTAAGGTATGTAAAACATCTTCCTTGTGAACAGTACAGATCATTTACTTGATTTGTATAATAATACAAATATAATTTTTTTTCCATATCGGCCATCTAGGGACCACATGCCAATTTCAATTCTTTACTCTGTTCTTTCCTTTTTTTCCAATACTCTTTCATCTTCTCACTGTGTCTCCTCTTCCTGTCTTCAGTCCACTTTGAACCTGGGTTTTTCTCTCCTACCCTGGACTCCCTCCAGTTTTAATACTTTTGCCCGAAAAACTTCTCCTTCAATTGCTTCTTCTGCGTGTATATTATTTTTTTCTAAATCCTTTTGGACTTCTTTAATCCAACTTGATGTTGATTTCTTCCCCCACAGATATTTGAAGATTTGCTTTGTCAACCTATTGTCATCCATTCTATATAAATGTCCAAAAAATTATAGTATTTTTATTATTATTATTATTTTAGTTATGTCAGAAAAACGCATACAGTGGAACATATAAAGCCCCTGTGATACAATGCGACCCTTGATACACAGGGCATACGCTCACTTTACACAGTCCCGGCAAATGAAATAGTTGAACTTGGGACTTTATATAAAGCGACCCTCGATATAAAGGGCCTTTTTGGCCGGTCCGCAGAAGAGCATTGTATCAAAGTTTCACTGTAATTCATTTATTACAGCTAGCTGAAAGAATGTGGGACACACACACACACACACACACACACACACACACACACACAGATTCATGGTGACACATTTTACAAACAAACCCTTAACAGTAAACCCTAAACGTTTCCATGCCCTTAACTTTCAATTTTGCTTTACCTCTCATTTTAGTGACATTTAACTAGTAAAAAACACTTGTGTTGGTTAGAAATTTGTTATCCTACAGCAAAAAAACGTTTCTTAGAAAAAAGGAGATTAAATCACCTTAATGGCTTGTACAGTAAAGCCCCGATTATCCGCGGAATTGGGTGGCAAGGGCACCGCGGATAGTGAAAATCGCGGATAACCCGAAAAAAGACTAAAATGAGGTGTAAACACGAAAAAAAATATTTCAGCATAAAAACTATGTTTTATTGTACAAAAAACATAATATGTAAAACTTTTAAAATATGTACAGTACAGCAGAAACCTTTGCTCTACATCTAAATCACTAAAATAAAGAACAATAAACAAAAAACAATACTGTACTGTTAACAAAAAGTGTTCGGTTACGCCTTTTTAAAAACAGTCACTCGGTTTTGCTTCTTGCTTTGGAAACACCATTTCTTTATTCTAGATTGTACTTTCCTTAACATGAGTTTTTCTGCCAGATGTGTGTCGTCGTCTTGTTCCTCTAAATACTGAAGCAATCTGTCTACGTGCTGCAAAGCAGTTTCGGGTGTCATCCGCACAGGCGCCTCCGTCTTCTTCACTTTCACTTTGTTCTTCTTCGTTCTCGTTCACTCCCATTGCTTTGTTCGTTATCTCTATGTCAGTCAGTCATTCAAACCCCAGCTCACTTGCGTCACATTCCAGCCACTGTTCTATGTTCTCTTCATCGACATTCTCACCTCCCGGAACGGATGTCACTAGGTCAACAAGTGTAGCGGTCGGCATGACTTCATTCTCTTCTTCACAAATATTTTTGGTTGACATTTTTTTCGATACTCGGAAAGAGTTTTCTCCATGATTTAACAAGGGTTGAGGGTTTGATGTAATCCCATGCAGACGCAATATCGTAAATGCTATCCAAAATTGTATATTTCTTCCAAAATTCTTTGAGATCGCAGCCTTCTTCGATTTTTGACAGTAACAACTTTGTTCTGTATGTTCTCTTCATGGTTGCAATGACTCCCTGGTCCATAGGTTGTATCAGCGCAGTAACATTTGGGGGCAAAAACTTTGCGAAGATTTGCCCGTCAGAAGATTTAAGCACACATGTAGCTGGGTGTGAAGGCGCATTGTCAATTAACAAAACAGCCTTCTTTGGCAAATTTTTTGAGTCAAGATGTTTACGTACTTGAGGCACAAAAATGTTTTCAAACCATTCTTGAAAAATCTGCTGGTTCATCCAACCTTTTTTTTTGGTTGAAATAATCAACTGGTAAATTTTCTGCTCTTGTCCCCTTAAAAGACCTCGGTTTCTTAGATTTACCGATTACAAGAAGCCTAAGTTTATGACTACCCGCAGCATTGCTGCATGGCAAGATTGTAATTCTTTCCTTGCTACTTTTGTGACCTGCCGCTTGATGTTCACTTTCAAATGCTAAAGTACGAGTGGGAAGACACTTCCAAAAAAGCCCTGATTCATCAGCGTTATAAATTTGTTCATATGACAGATCTTCAGACAACACAAACTCTTCAAAATCACGTTGAAAATCATCAGCTGCTTGTTGATCACCACTCAGCTTCTCTCCGTGTAGACCAATTGTGAAGCTACTTACCTTCACATAAAAGTCACTAACAAACATTGTATATTTATCGGGCGCCATCTTGCCAACTGCAAGAAAATAATTTATGAGGGTTCTTTTCAGCGAACTAGGAGAACAGAATGTGGTTGCTGAAATAATAATTAATTTAATTCATATTGGCAATGAACCTAAGGTTTATTTATTCTTTAATACACACAACAACAAAAAATAAAACTTCTTTTCCTACACTTACATACTATTGCCAACTTAACTATGAACTCGTGAAATGAATGTCATTAAAATTATTTTTCTTACATCTTTTTCATTATTAATTTGGTCTTATTTATTAATTATATTTCTTTGATTATATTTCACCAATAATTACATTTAATGATTATATATCTTCACAAACCAGCACTTCTTTTAAATTTCTATATTCGCTCTCTCTCTCTCTCTCTCTACATTTCTATTCCCCTCCCATGTTTAATTGATTCATTAATTTAATTTTATTTTTAGGCTGCCAGTTCTTTGTTAAACATTCTCAAAATTTGCTTTCAAAAGGTTTTAGATTTAACCAATGTTGGTTACTTATCTGCCAAAGATCTTGATGAGTCCGTCTCTACCACGTATTTCGTTTCGATTCCGCACATTTTCTTATTTTATTCACTCTCCGGAACTGTAACTCTATAAAACTGTTTATTTTTTATTGAAAGTTCACATTTTGAAACCCATTGTTATATACGGGTGCCCGATTTGCGTTCCGGAACTTATATCTGTGACCGGCCGGTTCACTGACTAATTTTATACTGGGACTTAGCCACTGGCGCTATTTTATGAAGTCGCCGTTGTTCTTTCAATTCTGATTGGTTTATATTTTGTATTCGTTCGCCAGTGGACTGTTTTTGGCTTGTTGACAGAACTGGTGACACACATCGTTATATAATTTGCTGACGCAACACATCGCCTGATGTCTGGTTGTGTAACGTGTTTACAGATCTTGTTACATAACGTGTTTACGTTTTCCGGGTTCGTCATTGTCCTTGAACTGAGTTTGGTACAGTTGCCGGTTATTAAAACTGTTTATATGAATATTATTAAACAAGTCTGTATTCATAAGGTTAACAGCAGTGCAGCCACGTTGCGATCGTTTCAAAATAACAAATTTACCCAAGTCTATAATTTCTGTCCCTATCACTCAACAAGGGATAAAGTTATTATTATTTATTTATAAAAAAAAAAAATACAAATTATGTTATTTATTATCAATAAAATATAAACTTCTTTACATTGTCTCAGGTAGGCCCCAAAAATGCCCCGCTACAATACCCCCTCAATGAGATATTTTATGCCGAAGCATAAAAAATCTCATTGACACATTCATACTTGCTAAAGGGATCAGCCAGGATATGTCGCCACAACCCCCTGTACGGTTTACAAACAAGAATAATCAACTCACCCTTGGTCCGGTGACTGTGACTGCATCTGCATGACAATACTGGACTTCTCTCTCGAGATCCCAACACCGTAGAGTCAGACAGATACTCAACGCTCCTGCTCTGACGCGCAGGCCAGCTCAGGTCCGCCGCCACAGCATCACCAAACACTGAAACAACAAATCAAAATATTAAATAGTGGCCTTATACAACACCATATCCCCAACTGATCTGTTCCCCCCTAGCGGTGCTGGTTTGCGCTAAGAAGCACTGGTTTTGTTTTTACTCACTTATTACTAACATGTATATATCAGAATACCTAACATAACTTAACATAAGAAAACACAGTACATTAATAATTTATTTTAAAATAAACAACTTACAATTAAAATGTTACACACTTTATATCATTAAATTGGCCTATAAAATCAAAAAATTACTTTTAAACTTGATTTACTCTTATTAATTCGTTTCTCAAAATTACAAAAATTATTTATTCTATTTTTTTTTTTTTTTTTTTCAATTATGGCCATCATTATTCCATTTCATTACTTTGGGTGATTCTACGTTATTCATTATTTCATTATAATTTACTTCATCCATTTGGCATTTACTCATAATCTTACCCCTTTTATTACTCTAATGCTCCCTTACAAAATCTTTAACTAGTATGACACCCCTCTATCAAAATTTTACTAACCCTTCTCTACCTCTAACTACTTACTATTTTAACTCCAATCGCCACCCTCTACTCTTATATAAAAAAAATACTCTCTAACCCTTTGTACATAGGATACGTGTTTCCTTCCCAAAACTCATTCCCTTATGTTGGTCCCTGGACTCACCCTAGGTAACCCTTTCCGGCGCCAATCGGTCCCTATCCCGTCCCAACCCTTGTGTTGCGGACTCCCCAAATACACTACCACTACTACAAAATTGCCATCCCCAAAAAATCTCACTCTCATAACTTCACTACAACTACAACAAATTAACATCAACAAAATAAACAATATATCGCTCAAAACTCTACATAAAATCTCCATAACTACTGTGTCTCCACTTATACTTCTCAAAATTCTATAACATATACTAACTCAAAACAACATGGCATTATTTTCATTTCCACTATTACTTTAACTTTTACTTCGATTTGGACAAATCTATGTCCCACAAAATTCAACTTGAATTGACTCAAACATTTTATTCAACTAATTATTATCACCCATTTCTATCTTTTACAACCTATTGAAAATTTTACTTATTACAACTATTTTTCATTTTATTTTAAAATCTGTAAACACATTGAAAACATATTATTATATTTTTATAATACTTATTCCTAACATACTAAATGCAAACAACACAATAAGACATAATAACACAATATAAGAAGTATTTAGTGCATCTAATTTTTAAATTCAAACAAAATTATTGAGTAGCAAATCATCATTATTAATTAAAATATATCAAATTTTTAATACGTTATCCCCTTGGATAACCTCCCAGCCACACACACTATTATAATACATTATATAACATAATACACAAATATACATTAACCTTGCATTATTAGTATACATTAAACAAACAATTCTCTTTTAAATAATTTATATAAAAATCTATAAACATTATTATTTAAAATGTTTCATTAACTCTTTTTATTTATCATCATTATTTATTTATCCTGTGTTGCCATCAGATTTTCAAAATTG
Source organism: Magicicada septendecula (assembly GCA_034769895.1). Classification (NCBI taxonomy): domain Eukaryota; kingdom Metazoa; phylum Arthropoda; class Insecta; order Hemiptera; family Cicadidae; genus Magicicada; species Magicicada septendecula. Next base: position 417,894,288 of record CM068369.1, read on the forward strand.
CTTAAAATTTATTATTAACATATATTTTTAATCATTATATTCCACAAAATTCCACAAAATAAACCATTCATTTATTTATTCATGATTATTAAATTAAAATCTCATCACACAATTTAAATTCCTTATAAAATTAAAACACATAACATTCAATCACAATATCTAAACATCTCAACTTATTTAATTCATTTGATTATTAAAATATATTTCAATTATTATCAACATTCTATAAATCATTAACTATTGTCTTCATAATTATTTTATTATTTAACTAGAATGCAAAAATATTAATAATATTATTATTATTAATACAACATTTTCTAAAACATATACACATTACTTTTCTAACATTTCACAATACACACAAATGAATTCAATATTATTTACAAAATATGCGTCAAAACTGTTCAAGTGTATCTCACTTCAGCTGTCCACATCTGCCATGTCAAACAACCATAAAACAAAATGTTTAATTGTCTTTTATTGTCTTACAGTCTACCCTCCATCGTCCCAAATCAACCTTGGTTTTATATAACACTGTTGCTTTTTATTTACAAACAAATGGTTACTTTGTGTGTCATAACCAGAACAACCAAATTCACTCATTTTACCAGAATACTCATTAAACCAGTCTACGTTAGGTATTTTTGTTACGTCTCCGTCATTACATTCAGTCACTATCGGTCTAATTATTTTTATCAAATCATTGTAATCATTATTATTCAAATATATTTCTAAGCCTTCTTTCCATTCATCATACTTTCTATTCAAATTATACAATTCTGTTACATACCATTCTCTATTTACCTCTCTCTCTTCATAACACCACATCACACTCTCACAATTATTCCGGACAGAGGGTACACAATTACTCCACAAAAATAAACACCTCAATTCATCTACCAATACGGGACTCTTGCCCTTCAACCACAACACTTGTGGACTCAATAAATCATCATAAACATCATAAATAATAAAGGGAAAATTTGCCCTCTGTCCCCACTCTACTACAACATTATTTTTTCTCTCTCTCTCTAACTCACTGACACACATTAACATTTCATAATCACTACCTTCCACCAACTCATCAGTACTCTCATTCTTTATATTTTCATCATTATTCTTCACCCCCACTATACTCTCAAAATTGTCTACTATTTCGTCATTTTTACATTTTGTCTTACTTAAAACATTGTCACTTAATTTCTCGAACTTCTGTTCTAACTTATTTAAACCGTTTCTTATTATTTCGTGAGTGCTTTCTAAATGTTTATTCATTTCTTGTATTTCATGTTTCAACTCTCTATTCTGATTTTTTAACTCCTCAAGACTATTTTTTTGAATATCGAACTTTTCATTGATACTACTTTTGAACCCTTGCATATCGTTTTTCTGTTCATTAAAAAGCAATTTCATCATCTTAATCATATCATTATCTTCAGCCGTTTTATTCGCGACTGGTGTTGAGTGAACACCTTCATGCATGATTTGAGATTCAGTTATGCTTATCTGGCTTTCATCTACACTGTCAGTGACGCTGACAGTTTCCTGATTGTCTGCCATTTTTCTTAAAAAAAATTTTTTATATATATATTTCTTAGCAAAATATTATTTTGTCATACATAGTTATTATTGAGAAAAGAAAAAAAAATGTTCTGCTCACTCATACTACAAAACATGACATAACCCTATTCTATACGTCTATTTTACGTATGCAGAAAAAAAATTTATTTTACCTTAAACAACCATTCTGCTTTCCCAGTGGGCCTATATTTATATAATATTATTATATAAATCGTCCCTACGTTCGGAAGCCAAATGTGAAGCTACTTTCCAACTGTAAGAAAATAATGTATGAGGGTTCTTTTAGGCGAACAGGAGATCAGAATGGTTTATTTGTAATAATTAATTTAATTCATATTGGCAATGAACCTAAGGTTTATTTATTCTTTAATACACACAACAACAAAAAATAAAACTTCTTTTCCTACACTTACATACTATTGCCAACTTAACTATGAACTCGTGAAATGAATGTCATTAAAATTATTTTTCTTACATCTTTTTCATTATTAATTTGGTCTTATTTATTAATTATATTTCTTTGATTATATTTCACCAATAATTACATTTAATGATTATATATCTTCACAAACCAGCACTTCTTTTAAATTTCTATATTCGCTCTCTCTCTCTCTCTCTCTACATTTCTATTCCCCTCCCATGTTTAATTGATTCATTAATTTAATTTTATTTTTAGGCTGCCAGTTCTTTGTTAAACATTCTCAAAATTTGCTTTCAAAAGGTTTTAGATTTAACCAATGTTGGTTACTTATCTGCCAAAGATCTTGATGAGTCCGTCTCTACCACGTATTTCGTTTCGATTCCGCACATTTTCTTATTTTATTCACTCTCCGGAACTGTAACTCTATAAAACTGTTTATTTTTTATTGAAAGTTCACATTTTGAAACCCATTGTTATATACGGGTGCCCGATTTGCGTTCCGGAACTTATATCTGTGACCGGCCGGTTCACTGACTAATTTTATACTGGGACTTAGCCACTGGCGCTATTTTATGAAGTCGCCGTTGTTCTTTCAATTCTGATTGGTTTATATTTTGTATTCGTTCGCCAGTGGACTGTTTTTGGCTTGTTGACAGAACTGGTGACACACATCGTTATATAATTTGCTGACGCAACACATCGCCTGATGTCTGGTTGTGTAACGTGTTTACAGATCTTGTTACATAACGTGTTTACGTTTTCCGGGTTCGTCATTGTCCTTGAACTGAGTTTGGTACAGTTGCCGGTTATTAAAACTGTTTATATGAATATTATTAAACAAGTCTGTATTCATAAGGTTAACAGCAGTGCAGCCACATTGCGATCGTTTCAAAATAACAAATTTACCCAAGTCTATAATTTCTGTCCCTATCACTCAACAAGGGATAAAGTTATTATTATTTATTTATAAAAAAAAAAAATACAAATTATGTTATTTATTATCAATAAAATATAAACTTCTTTACATTGTCTCAGGTAGGCCCCAAAAATGCCCCGCTACACAATCTCTCTAATTCCATGACGTTTCTTAAAACGATGTAATCAACCGGACGACGCATCAAAATTTCCTTCCAGGCCTAACAAATCAAAAAAGATTTTTGCTTTAGCTGCAAATGGTAGGACCAGACACGGGGGTGCCCTCACTTCGCACCTGAGCTAACCATTCTGCTAATGCCGAGTCACGTTCATTATAGGTGGATTTCTTCATTGTTTTTCGTTTTTTCATCCCAGAAGCACTGTCCAACACTGATGCAAAGGCTAACAGTTTGTCTTTTTGCTTTAAAACGTCTCGCACTGTTGTTTCTCCGATCCCGTAATTCAAATCTGCTTCCTTGAAGCGCCATTTTCTATTTTAGAAATCATTTCAAGTTTTTGTGCAATCGTTAACACAACCTTCTTTCGTTTTTCAGCCATTATTAATTTCAGGAACTAACGAACTGATCACGACTGATCACTAAGCACACTTACTGACAACTGACACCACTGGCAGACCGAGAGAATATGTACGTAGAGGGGGAAGGTTAGTGAACTTGACCAAAACAAAAGAGCAAGAGCCAAAACAAAATTCCGAGAAGGCCTATAGGATTATGATGCACAATAAACCTGTCAGAAATTTTCGACCTTCGCACTGTAGGGCCTATTGTATTTTCCCTGTTGTTGGCTTGGATTAAAATTGGTTTTTTTGAGGTTCGTAATTAAAAAAATTTTTTGCGGCACTCGTGGACAATCCGCACCATGGATAATCGGGGCTTTACTGTACTGTAATGTCAATAAACCATTGGCAATTCAATGAAGACAATACACACATCAAGTATACACTCCAAAGAATAATTAATATTAATAATATTTATTATCCTTCCTAACTACTTAAATCGGGACGGTTTTGTTACTTTTTTATCTCATATAATAACATACTCAATGATTTATATTATAACATTACACAATTATAACATTTCACACTATAAGACTAGTGTACTAATTTGAGATTGATATACATTCGTTATGTTTTGTTAAATTTTCATGTAAATCACAACTGAATCAAATAAAAGTGACAGAGAAGTAAATTCATTTTTACATAATTTTGATATCATGTAATTACTCATTAGTAATTACTCAACATAAAAATTACTTACTTTCCAGCTAATGATTTTTTACTAGTAATGACATCAATCTCTGATCTCCCGCTACCAAGGTCATTCCGTCCTTCAATACAGCCAGTTTCATCAGCTGTCTGTACATTGAACATAGTAATATTTCCATTTAATGTTGCCACAGCCACTTCTTTACCATCAGGTCTGTATGCCACTGCTAGTCCTAAATAAACAGTGGCACATAAAATAAACAAAATCTTGTAACTTATACTTTTTACACAAATAAGCTGTAGATAAACACACATTCAATTCTAATTCGAATTAAAACAGACACAGGAATGGATGCTCAATACCTTACTCAATTCTTACTTAAATATGACTATTAGAAACACTACAGTCGGCTGGATGCAGGATTTAATACTTGAATGAACCAAAAGTAGACAGACACACTCTAATATATGCAGCAGTATTAAACACAAATAATATACGTACACAATTATCTACATTTATTTATTTGCATTATTACATCTCATAAACGTAGATTTTCTTCCAGGTCGTATATTCTGGGGAATGTACCTTAAATTTTCTATTCTCTAAAGTACAGTTTTTGGTTTCAGAGTAAGCACTTCTTTTCAAAATACATTTTACCCAACAAACCCATAATTTTTCTAAGTTTTTCTGACCAATATTGTAACTTCATTTATTTTTATCTGAGTTAGAGCTGTTCTTTTAACTGTATAAAAAAAACATGAGTTTTCTGTTGAATCACTGCACAAGTCAAGTACTGTACTGGTAATCAAACAAAAAAATTTTCTTGTGTTCACTTTTCTTCATAGTAGCCTGAGATTGTTTTTCTTTAGTAACTATATGTTTTGTATAGTTGATTTGGAAATGCTTGTTCCATTACTTGTATGTTGTTGTTCAACAACTTTATATTTTAGCTTTTACAGTTCCTTTTATTCCTTTAAATTACCAACAACATTACACACAATTTCCTTTAGTTCGCCATGCAACCGGCAACCAGAAACATGTAAAGATTTCTGGGCTAAGATGCCATAAATTCACTTACAAAATACTGCAGTAAGAAAACCAACTTAAAGAAACAATACAGAAAGTAACAACTTCTTCTTTATACCATGTAATAGTATCTCACAGTTTAAAAATACGGAAGGTTCTCAGATATGTTGAGAACGTATCTACTTTCCCTAACATAGAAAAATCTTTCCCTATCACTGTGTGTTTAATTGGACTTGTTGTTTACTTTTGCAAGAAATTCTAAAACATCTGACATGGTACATGAAGTATTATTTATTTTTTTGCAATCAAACAAATGTAACAAAAAAAGAATTTCTAACTTCACAACAAACATAATCAGTCATCAGCATCATATATCACTTAATACAGAAATTTCAGTAAAACTGTTTTGTTTTTACATTCTTTCTGCTTCTGAGTTCTGATCTTGGTGGCTCTAGCTATTTCAAAGTTAACTTTGTTTAAAAATCAAGAGAAGTTTTTAAAATGTTTCAAAGAGAATTAATTTTTCTGTAACATAATTAGCCTATAGAAATAATACAGTAATAATAATCTACAACACTACTAAAAATTGATCACAAAATATTACAATACAATACATGTTCTGTTTTAAATCATGCTACAGTAAACACTTGGTGGGAGACTAAAAGTGATGATTATGTTGCCTACTTTGTCAGTGCATGGAAAACCCCCTCCTCACTTTGCCTGAACACCTCCTCTCTTGACAGAGGCACATAAACTACTATATACTATGAAAACAATATTACTTTCCATATATCAAAAATTCTAGAGATTCTGATTCCATTATAATTTTTTTGTTATAACTAAACCATTTCCATATTAAAATGGTAAGATACGTATTAACTTCCTTAATTTTTGCAGGGGAAGCGCCTCCTTAGACTCTTCTTCCAGAGCTGGATTTGTACCAATGTGTACAGTATTCAAGACAGTTGAAGAATAATCCCTACCATCACTTCAGTAAAAAACTTTGTAATAGAAGACGAAGATGAAAATTATACATACCATCATGTGTAAGATGTATTGACTCATAGTGACTGCCTGATTCTACAGCATTCCATAAACGCAATGTCTTGTCCCAGCTCACAGATGCTAAAGCTGTGCTCCCAGAGGTTGGGTTGAAAGCAATTCCCACTACAGGACCTTCATGCCCACTGAGAATCTACAAAATCAATCATTTTATATATTCTATTCAGAAATATTTACAGTAAATAGTTTTACATTCCATCCCAACACAAAAAATTTACAACACAGTTTACACTAATGTATGCTAAACTCCAGGTACAGAAATTGTATTCTCACTGGACTAACTGAATATTTACATTTCTTATTCTTATTATTAATAATAAATAATACTTGCTTCTTCTGTACAAGAATATTGTTACATTACAAAACAATCTACATGTTTCTCAACTGTTCCAGAGGAATCCGGCTGTAATGTTGTGTGCGTATATGATTTCAACATGCATTCGTGAGACTTTTCTAGATGTCGCCAGCCCCACACACTGTGTCAAGGCCACAATCATGTACATCCTATTGTAGAGCTGATGCGTAGTATGTGGAATGTTCTGGTGTCTGAGCGGCATATAAATACAAGGCTTGTAACGGGACAAAATTTGTATAACAATTTCCTAAAACTTATTGTAATAAAGCGTATCTGGTTCACAATGTAGAAGTGTAGAGAAAGCAAAAGATGTCCATATAAGGTGATGAATGCAGCAAATTGAATTCAAAGTAACTAGTGAATTACCAGTTAGTCATTTGTATGCGATGACACAGCCAGCAGCCAGGACAGGATGAGGTGTGGGAATCTGCATAAAACTGGTTTTATAGGTGTCACCAAGTGGAGTTTTTAACATTGAGACACTATTAGAAACGTTTTTTTAGGTTAGAAGTACAATAACTTTGTTAAATGACTAATAAATGCATAAAAGTTAAAAACAAAACTTGTAAAGAATTTAATTCTGAGAAAAATGGTGTAAATAAAGTCAATAAAAATCAACAAAAAATTCCAATTGTTTCCAATTTTTCAAATGTGTTTTTAGGCAAAGATTTTTCTGTTTTACGTCGGATATCATGAAACTTATGAGAGATACAGTTCTGCGACCTGTTTTATTCGATTTTTCAGGTCAAAAACCATAAGAAACAACAGAATTCGCCCCTTAATTTACCTTCCCAGAATTTCAGAAAGTCTTCATTTACCCGGGGGAACCGAAACCCGGGCGAAATCTTTCGCTAGCCGTAACTCGCTTACAAAGCGTTTCTGGACATATGTATATATGAACTTTTATTCTTCTTTTACACTATAGAACCATTTCTCAAATTGTTTCCTCTCCTCCTGGGACACCCTGTATACAACATAAAATGGCAGCATTTTATTCGCCATTTAACAGAATGTACAAAATTCCCCTAAACAAACAAGAAAATGACAAAGAAAGAAATATAATATACCAAATTGGTTATGAAAATGGATACAATAAAAATACTGTGATCAAAATAGAAAATAAAATCAAATATAAAATAAAAACTGAACAATTAAGAATTAATCAAACTGAACAACACATAAACAATAACAACAAAAAATGGGCCACATTCACATACATAAATAATAAAATGACAAAACTAACAAAACTATTTAAAAACACAGATATAAAAATAGCATACAAAACTAATAAAAATAAATTACTAAATCTAAATAGCTCACACAACAAAGATAATACAACAACTAACGGCATATACAAAATTGAATGCCAAGATTGCAATAAATGTTACATAGGACAAACAAAAAAAACAGCTGAAAAAACGTTATTTTGAACACCTAAATGCATACAAAAAACCAGAAATATATAAATCCAATTTAGCCACACATGCAATAAACACAGGACATGAATTCCCAGACATAACCAATGTAACACTAATAAAACATATACCACACAAAGGCACCATAATGAACATTTGGGAAAATTTACAAATATACAAACATAAAACAGAAAACAAACTAATACCTGAACAAATACAAATCAATACAAAACATGACACAATATTCAAAGCACTCAACATTGAAAATACACAAAAAACTAACACATACACCACAATCACACACAATAAAACCAATTTGAAATACCAGAAGCCAACAGGAAGCCACAATAATAATAGTCAACCAACAACACATACGTACTTCACCAGACAAAAAAACCGGAAGGCTGAGGATGGGTACAAGATAGTACCCGAAACATGTTCCAAAAAAGGAAAAAAATAACATCTTGAGGTAAATTTAATTATAAATATTAAATGTAATATATATATATAAAATTTGTAATGGTGTCAAATGTGTTATGTATTAGGTTATGTTATTGTCAGGGTAGGGTATCAGAGGATACATTGTATTGTGTGTGTATATTGTATTTTGTGTACTAAATGTTTATAATGTTGATTGAGTCTATTATAATAATGATAATTGATTGTTATAAATTTACATTATGTAATTATAAATTTTATTATGGAATTAAAATTGATGTGAATTGTTTTAAGATGTGAATTTTAGTAATAAATACAAAAAATTGTTTGTAGATTTCAATTTTATAATGAATTATAAATAATTAAAATTTGATAATTAAAGTATTTAATAGAAAATCAGAGTTGAAGTTATAATGTGACAATTGGAATATTCAATAGAAATTTAAAACTAAAGTTATGTAAGGTTTGTAATTTTTATTCAAATTCAAATTTGAAGTGGTTATGTTAATGTGAGGTTGGTAATGCTTATTGTGAGGTGATGCATTTATGAGATATATACAGGGACCGCTCTACCATATAGGCAACCTAGGCAGCCGCCTAGGACGCCACAAGTCGAGGGGCACCAAATTGCGAAGGAGGAAAAACAATTTTTTTGGAAATATTTTTTAAAAATTAACTTTGGGAATGTCAAATGGCACCAAGCCTCGGCGAAGAAAATTTTTGTTTAAAATTATTTTCTGACTTCAAATGTTGACGATAACTTATTTGAAAGTACATAGATAATTTACATCATATTTATACTTTCTTAGTTGTATTATGACAATACATTTAGTTGGGAAAAATTTACAAATATTTAGAAGAATTATGCCAAAAAGAAACTAATACATCATTTTATTTTGTATTCCGCGCTAAAAGTAGTACTTTAATAAATGATACTCTGCCTTATCGACATGTAATGGCTAACCGACTCGTTTAAACGCCGACAAAATAGAATGGCGACTCAGGCAAACATCTGTAATCGTGATACCTAATTTACGTAATGGTAATATGTTATTGATCATCGACAGAACATTAAGAAAACTAACCAAATTGTATTGATTTATATTATTTCAAACTTACGGTTACAAGCTCTTAAATAAAAAGTGCTTCTACTATAAGTGTTTGAAAATTACATATTATGTTCATGAACTGAATAGTGTCACTTGTAGTTATAAATGTTCAATACACACTAACAGAAGATATAAACAAAGCAGTAAGTACCATTTTTTTAATTTTCTACTAATCAAATAAATGCAAGTAATAAGTATGCTGTGATAAATAATAATAAATAACTTAGATACGTGTGCACTTGAAGTAATATTTTGCAAACAAGGAAAGCGTTTTTCACAACAAAAAAGTGTATTATCCCAAGCAAAATGATGTTTTTTTCTCGGGATGTAATGGCAAATGTATTGCTTTTAGCACGGGTGAAATACCACTAGCAGTTGCCATTTTTTTAATTACCTCCTTTTGATTCATAAAAAACCGATCAGTTTTTTTTTTAAATAGCTAGTAAAATATATCAGATTTTTAAAGGCATTCAAACAATTATTTCTTAAGGTGGAACCTCCGAATTATTATAAACATCAAAAAATTGGAGCACTGAAAATAAATTATGAATCGTGTAGTTTAAGTTACCAGCTTTCGATTAATCTCAAAAAATTATGAGGTAAACATTAAAAATCAAAAGAAAACAGATTTTCAAAACTCTGAAAAATTGAACAAAATATCATACGTTCTTATAAGAGTAGTCGATAGTTTCGATAATAAACTTAACCCTTACCGAAAACTAGGGAGATATAGATTTCGTTATGAGGAATCAAATGATGGAAAAAATATATAGGTAAACATAAAAACTGTTGAGAAAATCCTTTATAAGTATCATGGAGTCTTGAAAAATAAGACTATCACTTGATTTCATGTCATGTGATTTTTTTTTTAGGAAATAGAATTTATTTATATTTTGAATCTCTTTCTACGTTTTATGTCTTCTAACGACATAATCAGGGACCTTTACTTGCTACAACCCGTCGTGGAGGTTCCACCTTAAATTGAATAAAACATTTAATTAATTTCATCTTTTTCGTTCGTATTTATTTTTTAAAAAGTACTTTTGTCACATTTAATATAATTTGATAAAACTTGTATTAATTCCATATGCAGACAATGTCAAAAAAAGTATCTGGAGCAGCTTATAAAACAAGAAAAGTTGAAAGGATAGAAGAAGATAAACGATTAGGAGCTGCTTTCGCCAAATGTCTTCGGCCTGAGCTTACATCTGTTCGTAATAATGAAGAGACTGAAAAAGAACCTGATACAGTACTACTACAAGCTGATTCTTCCAAAAGTTTCACACAAAATTTTGTCAATTCTGCCGATTCTGCGATTGATAAACCTAATGAAGACATTCCTACTGTCCCTACTGACAATACAACTAAAAATTCAGTAAAATCCACCATTTCAATTGAATTAATTAATGGAAATGAACCTGAAGCTCCCAATAATACTGATAATGATGTAACACTGAAAAATATCGGTATGGAGAACCATACATGACTTCCATGTTCTAAGATTTATATTTAAAATCATATTCAAAATGAAATATTTCCATAGAAACTACTTCTTTCTACTTATTGCTTCAGCCTTAACCACAGTACTGTGGTCACTAACGTATACCACCTCACGTTTTCGCACTCGATTTTCACTGATGATGGCAGTCGATGGCACTGCCGAAAAGTCTGGTTTTTCAGAAAACATTGGACTAAAGCTAAACAGCCCGGGAAGGAATTTTAACAAAGAACTTCTTCTTAGTTGCCGATAACGTAGTACACATATACAAAATTCTCCCCTCTCCCTTCAACTATAATTTTCATTTATAGAAAATTACCCCCACCCCATTCACCTAACCTCTTCATTTCATCTACGTTTCTACAGTGGATTATTATGAGCTTCTTATCAGGATACTTTATTTATCAAAATTAAGTAATTTACTCTTGTTAAAACATAAAACGTTGCAGGTAAAGTACCCCTATCTCTTAACCGATCTTCACCAAAATCAATAGACCTTCAGTCCTCTACAATGCAGGGATGCATGCAAAAAAATATTTTATTCTGTTTGAATGTGCGGCAGTTATCGTTCGTCATGGAAACATTTCTCTTGTTACAATATAAAATGTTGCAGGTAAACTACCCCTTTCCCTTAACCGATCTTCACCAAAATCAGTAGGCCTTGAGTTCTCTACAATTCAGGAAAGTATGCAAAAAATTATTTGATTCTCTTTGAATTTATGGCAGATATCTTTCGTCAAAAAAAAAAATTACCCTTCTTAAAACATAAAATATTGCTGGTAAACTACCCCTTTCCCTTAACCGATCTTCAACAAAATCAACAAACCTTGAGTTCTCTTTAATTCAAAAAGGAATGCAAAAAAGTAGTTAATTCTGTTTGAATTTATGGCAGTTATCGTTCGTCATATAAAAAATTACCCTTGTTAAAGCATAAAATGTTGCTGGTAAACTACCCCTTTCCCTTAACCGATCTTCAACAAAATCAACAGAACTTGAGTTCTCTTTAATTCAAAACGGTATGCAAAACATTATTTGAATCTGTTTGAATTTGCGGCTGTTATCGTTTGCCATAGAAAAAAGTTACCCTTTATAAAAAAAACGTTGCAGGTAAACTACCCCTTTCCCTTAACCGATCTTCACCAAAACCAACAAGTCTTGAGAATTCTACTATTCCGGGCTGTATGCAAAACATTATTTGATTCTGTTTGAATTTGCGGCTGTTATCGTTTGCCATAGAAAAATATCGGTATGGAGAACCATACATGACTTCCCTATTCCAAGATTTATATTTAAAATCATTTTCAGCCAAACAGCCAGGCTGTGTCTTACCTGCTTTTTTATTGCTGTATTAAATGAAAAATATTATATTACATTAAAATGAAAAAATTATAATTTTATTGCCTGGCAACAAAATTATTTTATTTTTAACAATTACCATTGTTTCAAAAAGTTTAAATAAATTTTCAAGTACTTTACTCTTGTTAAAACGTAAAAGGTTGCAGGTAAACTACCCCTTCCCCTTAACCGATCTTCACCAAAATCGAAAGTCATTGAGACCTCTACAATTCAGGGACGTATGCAGAAAATTATTTGATTCTGTTTGAATTTGCGGCTGTTATCGTTTGCCATAAAAAATACGCTTGATAAAAAAACATTGCTGGTAAACTACCCCTTCCCCTTAACCGATCTTCACCAAAAACAATAGGTCTTGAGTACTCTACAAATCAGGGCTGTATGCAAAACATTATTTGATTCTGTTTGAATTTGCGGCTGTTATCGTTTGCCATAGAAAATACCCTTGTTAAAAAAACGTTGCAGGTAAACTACCCCTTTCCCTCAACCGATCTTCATCAAAAACAATAGGTCTTGAGAACTCTACAATTTAGGGCTGTATGCAAATAATCTTTTGATTCTGTTTGAATTTGCGGCTGTTATCGTTTGCCATAGGAAATACCCTTGTTAAAACATAAAACGTTACAGGTAAACTACCCCTTTCCCTTAACCGATCTTCACCAAAAACAATAGGTCTTGAGTACTCTACAAATCAGGGCTGTATGCACAACATTATTTGATTCTGTTTGAATTTGCGGCTGTTATCGTTTGCCATAGAAAATACCCTTGTTAAAAAAACGTTGCAGGTAAACTACCCCTTTCCCTCAACCGAACTTCACCAAAAACAATAGGTCTTGAGAACTCTACAATTTAGGGCTGTATGCAAATAATCTTTTGATTCTGTTTGAATTTGCGGCTGTTATCGTTTGCCATAGGAAATACCCTTGTTAAAACATAAAACGTTACAGGTAAACTACCCCTTTCCCTTAACCGATCTTCACCAAAATCAACAGATCTTGAGAACTCTACAATTCAGGGCTGTATGCGAAACATTATTTGATTCTGTTTGAATTTGCGGCTGTTATCGTTTGCCAAACAAACAAAATTACCCTTGCTAAAAAAAAACCGTTGCAGGTAAACTACCCCTTTCCCTCAACCGATCTTCACCAAAAACAATAGGTCGCGAGTACTCTGCAAATCAGGGCTGCATGCAAAAAATTATTTGATTCTGTTTGAATTTGCGGCAGTTATCGTTTGCCATAGAAAAAAAATCTACAGACAGACACACAGACAGACACACAGACAGACAGACAGACAGACAGACAGACAGACAGACAGACAGACAGACAGACAGACAGACACACAGACACTTTTCGGAAAACGACTTTTTTTCATGTTTTGAGTGTAGTAGAATCAGAATCTGCAATAATCTCGAACACTATTTTTTTTGCCATCACCATACTTCCATTCCTTAAGGAATATGGAAGTAAAATATCGGTATGGAGAACCATACATGACTTCCATATTCTAAGATTTATATTTAAAATCATTTTCAGCCAAACAGCCAGGCTGTCTTACCTGCCTTTTTATTGCTGTATTAAATGAAAAATATTATATTACATTAAAATGAAAAAATCATAATTTTATTGCCTGGCAACAAAATTATTTTATTTTTAACAATTACCATTGTTTCAAAAAAATTAAATAAATTTTCAAGTACTTTACTCTTGTTAAAACGTAAAAGGTTGCAGGTAAACTACCCCTTCCCCTTAACCGATCTTCACCAAAATCGAAAGTCATTGAGACCTCTACAATTCAGGGACGTATGCAAAAAATTATTTGATTCTGTTTGAATTTGCGGCTGTTATCGTTTGCCATAGAAAATACGCTTGATAAAAAAACGTTGCAGGTAAACTACCCCTTCCCCTTAACCGATCTTCACCAAAAACAATAGGTCTTGAGTACTCTACAAATCAGGGCTGTATGCAAAATATTATTTGATTCCGTTTGAATTTGCGGCTGTTATCGTTTGCCATAGAAAATACCCTTGTTAAAAAAACGTTGCAGGTAAACTACCCCTTTCCCTCAACCGATCTTCACCAAAAACAGTAGGTCTTGAGAACTCTACAATTTAGGGCTGTATGCAAATAATCTTTTGATTCTGTTTGAATTTGCGGCTGTTATCGTTTGCCATATTAAATACCCTTGTTAAAACATAAAACGTTACAGGTAAACTACCCCTTTCCCTTAACCGATCTTCACCAAAAACAATAGGTCTTGAGTACTCTACAAATCAGGGCTGTATACAAAACAGTATTTGATTCTGTTTGCATTTGCGGCTGTTATCGTTTGCCATAGAAAATACCCTTGATAAAACAAAAAACGTGGCTGGTAAACTACCCCTTTCCCTCAATCGAACTTCACCAAAAACAATAGGTCTTGAGAACTCTACAATTTAGGGCTGTATGCAAATAATCTTTTGATTCTGTTTGAATTTGCGGCTGTTATCGTTTGCCATAGGAAATACCCTTGTTAAAACATAAAACGTTACAGGTAAACTACCCCTTTCACTTAACCGATCTTCACCAAAATCAGCAGATCTTGAGAACTCTACAATTCAGGGCTGTATGCGAAACATTATTTGATTCTGTTTGAATTTGCGGCTGTTATCGTTTGCCAAACAAACAAATTTACCCTTGCTAAAAAAAAACCGTTGCTGGTAAACTACCCCTTTCCCTCAACCGATCTTCACCAAAAACAATAGGTCGCGAGTACTCTGCAAATCAGGGCTGCATGCAAAAAATTATTTGATTCTGTTTGAATTTGCGGCAGTTATCGTTTGCCATAGAAAAAAAATCTACAGACAGACACACACACAGACAGACAGACAGACAGACAGACAGACACACAGACACTTTTCGGAAAACGACTTTTTTTCATGTTTTGAGTGTAGTACAATCAGAATCTGCAATAATCTCGAACACGATTTTTTTTGCCATCACCATACTTCCATTCCTTAAGGAATATGGAAGTAAAATTACTCCTGATAAAAAAACGTTGCAGGTAAACTACTCCTTTCCCTTAACTGATCTTCACCAAAAACAATAGGTGTTGAGTACTCAAAAGTTCCGGGCCGTATGCAAAAAATTATTTGATTCTGTTTGAATTTGCAGCTCTTATCGTTTGCCATAAAAAATAGCCTAGTTAAAATATAAAACGTTCCAGGTAAACTACCCCATTACATTAACCGATCTTCAACAAAATCAACAGACCTTGTGTTCTGTATAATTCAAAAAGGTATGCAAAAGTGTAGTTGATTCTGTTTTAATTTACGGCAGTTATCGTTTGCCATAGAAAAAAAATCTACAGACAGACACACAGACAGACACACAGACAGACAGACAGACAGACAGACAGACAGACAGACAGACAGACAGACAGACACACACACACACAGACACTTTTCGGAAAACGACTTTTTTTCATGTTTTGAGTGTAGTAGAATCAGAATCTGCAATAATCTCGAACACTATTTTTTTTGCCATCACCATACTTCCATTCCTTAAGGAATATGGAAGTAAAATATCGGTATGGAGAACCATACATGACTTCCATATTCTAAGATTTATATTTAAAATCATTTTCAGCCAAACAGCCAGGCTGTCTTACCTGCCTTTTTATTGCTGTATTAAATGAAAAATATTATATTACATTAAAATGAAAAAATCATAATTTTATTGCCTGGCAACAAAATTATTTTATTTTTAACAATTACCATTGTTTCAAAAAAATTAAATAAATTTTCAAGTACTTTACTCTTGTTAAAACGTAAAAGGTTGCAGGTAAACTACCCCTTCCCCTTAACCGATCTTCACCAAAATCGAAAGTCATTGAGACCTCTACAATTCAGGGACGTATGCAAAAAATTATTTGATTCTGTTTGAATTTGCGGCTGTTATCGTTTGCCATAGAAAATACGCTTGATAAAAAAACGTTGCAGGTAAACTACCCCTTCCCCTTAACCGATCTTCACCAAAAACAATAGGTCTTGAGTACTCTACAAATCAGGGCTGTATGCAAAATATTATTTGATTCCGTTTGAATTTGCGGCTGTTATCGTTTGCCATAGAAAATACCCTTGTTAAAAAAACGTTGCAGGTAAACTACCCCTTTCCCTCAACCGATCTTCACCAAAAACAGTAGGTCTTGAGAACTCTACAATTTAGGGCTGTATGCAAATAATCTTTTGATTCTGTTTGAATTTGCGGCTGTTATCGTTTGCCATATTAAATACCCTTGTTAAAACATAAAACGTTACAGGTAAACTACCCCTTTCCCTTAACCGATCTTCACCAAAAACAATAGGTCTTGAGTACTCTACAAATCAGGGCTGTATACAAAACAGTATTTGATTCTGTTTGCATTTGCGGCTGTTATCGTTTGCCATAGAAAATACCCTTGATAAAACAAAAAACGTGGCTGGTAAACTACCCCTTTCCCTCAATCGAACTTCACCAAAAACAATAGGTCTTGAGAACTCTACAATTTAGGGCTGTATGCAAATAATCTTTTGATTCTGTTTGAATTTGCGGCTGTTATCGTTTGCCATAGGAAATACCCTTGTTAAAACATAAAACGTTACAGGTAAACTACCCCTTTCACTTAACCGATCTTCACCAAAATCAGCAGATCTTGAGAACTCTACAATTCAGGGCTGTATGCGAAACATTATTTGATTCTGTTTGAATTTGCGGCTGTTATCGTTTGCCAAACAAACAAATTTACCCTTGCTAAAAAAAAACCGTTGCTGGTAAACTACCCCTTTCCCTCAACCGATCTTCACCAAAAACAATAGGTCGCGAGTACTCTGCAAATCAGGGCTGCATGCAAAAAATTATTTGATTCTGTTTGAATTTGCGGCAGTTATCGTTTGCCATAGAAAAAAAATCTACAGACAGACACACACACAGACAGACAGACAGACAGACAGACAGACACACAGACACTTTTCGGAAAACGACTTTTTTTCATGTTTTGAGTGTAGTACAATCAGAATCTGCAATAATCTCGAACACGATTTTTTTTGCCATCACCATACTTCCATTCCTTAAGGAATATGGAAGTAAAATTACTCCTGATAAAAAAACGTTGCAGGTAAACTACTCCTTTCCCTTAACTGATCTTCACCAAAAACAATAGGTGTTGAGTACTCAAAAGTTCCGGGCCGTATGCAAAAAATTATTTGATTCTGTTTGAATTTGCAGCTCTTATCGTTTGCCATAAAAAATAGCCTAGTTAAAATATAAAACGTTCCAGGTAAACTACCCCATTACATTAACCGATCTTCAACAAAATCAACAGACCTTGTGTTCTGTATAATTCAAAAAGGTATGCAAAAGTGTAGTTGATTCTGTTTTAATTTACGGCAGTTATCGTTTGCCATAGAAAAAAAATCTACAGACAGACACACAGACAGACACACAGACAGACAGACAGACAGACAGACAGACAGACAGACAGACACACACACACACACACAGACACTTTTCGGAAAACGACTTTTTTTCATGTTTTGAGTGTAGTAGAATCAGAATCTGCAATAATCTCGAACACTATTTTTTTTGCCATCACCATACTTCCATTCCTTAAGGAATATGGAAGTAAAATATCGGTATGGAGAACCATACATGACTTCCATATTCTAAGATTTATATTTAAAATCATTTTCAGCCAAACAGCCAGGCTGTCTTACCTGCCTTTTTATTGCTGTATTAAATGAAAAATATTATATTACATTAAAATGAAAAAAATCATAATTTTATTGCCTGGCAACAAAATTATTTTATTTTTAACAATTACCATTGTTTCAAAAAGTTTAAATAAATTTTCAAGTACTTTACTCTTGTTAAAACGTAAAAGGTTGCAGGTAAACTACCCCTTCCCCTTAACCGATCTTCACCAAAATCGAAAGTCATTGAGACCTCTACAATTCAGGGACGTATGCAGAAAATTATTTGATTCTGTTTGAATTTGCGGCTGTTATCGTTTGCCATAAAAAATACGCTTGATAAAAAAACATTGCTGGTAAACTACCCCTTCCCCTTAACCGATCTTCACCAAAAACAATAGGTCTTGAGTACTCTACAAATCAGGGCTGTATGCAAAACATTATTTGATTCTGTTTGAATTTGCGGCTGTTATCGTTTGCCATAGAAAATACCCTTGTTAAAAAAACGTTGCAGGTAAACTACCCCTTTCCCTCAACCGATCTTCATCAAAAACAATAGGTCTTGAGAACTCTACAATTTAGGGCTGTATGCAAATAATCTTTTGATTCTGTTTGAATTTGCGGCTGTTATCGTTTGCCATAGGAAATACCCTTGTTAAAACATAAAACGTTACAGGTAAACTACCCCTTTCCCTTAACCGATCTTCACCAAAAACAATAGGTCTTGAGTACTCTACAAATCAGGGCTGTATGCAAAACATTATTTGATTCTGTTTGAATTTGCGGCTGTTATCGTTTGCCATAGAAAATACCCTTGTTAAAAAAACGTTGCAGGTAAACTACCCCTTTCCCTCAACCGAACTTCACCAAAAACAATAGGTCTTGAGAACTCTACAATTTAGGGCTGTATGCAAATAATCTTTTGATTCTGTTTGAATTTGCGGCTGTTATCGTTTGCCATAGGAAATACCCTTGTTAAAACATAAAACGTTACAGGTAAACTACCCCTTTCCCTTAACCGATCTTCACCAAAATCAACAGATCTTGAGAACTCTACAATTCAGGGCTGTATGCGAAACATTATTTGATTCTGTTTGAATTTGCGGCTGTTATCGTTTGCCAAACAAACAAAATTACCCTTGCTAAAAAAAAACCGTTGCAGGTAAACTACCCCTTTCCCTCAACCGATCTTCACCAAAAACAATAGGTCGCGAGTACTCTGCAAATCAGGGCTGCATGCAAAAAATTATTTGATTCTGTTTGAATTTGCGGCAGTTATCGTTTGCCATAGAAAAAAAATCTACAGACAGACACACAGACAGACACACAGACAGACAGACAGACAGACAGACAGACAGACAGACAGACAGACAGACAGACAGACAGACACACAGACACTTTTCGGAAAACGACTTTTTTTCATGTTTTGAGTGTAGTAGAATCAGAATCTGCAATAATCTCGAACACTATTTTTTTTGCCATCACCATACTTCCATTCCTTAAGGAATATGGAAGTAAAATATCGGTATGGAGAACCATACATGACTTCCATATTCTAAGATTTATATTTAAAATCATTTTCAGCCAAACAGCCAGGCTGTCTTACCTGCCTTTTTATTGCTGTATTAAATGAAAAATATTATATTACATTAAAATGAAAAAATCATAATTTTATTGCCTGGCAACAAAATTATTTTATTTTTAACAATTACCATTGTTTCAAAAAAATTAAATAAATTTTCAAGTACTTTACTCTTGTTAAAACGTAAAAGGTTGCAGGTAAACTACCCCTTCCCCTTAACCGATCTTCACCAAAATCGAAAGTCATTGAGACCTCTACAATTCAGGGACGTATGCAAAAAATTATTTGATTCTGTTTGAATTTGCGGCTGTTATCGTTTGCCATAGAAAATACGCTTGATAAAAAAACGTTGCAGGTAAACTACCCCTTCCCCTTAACCGATCTTCACCAAAAACAATAGGTCTTGAGTACTCTACAAATCAGGGCTGTATGCAAAATATTATTTGATTCCGTTTGAATTTGCGGCTGTTATCGTTTGCCATAGAAAATACCCTTGTTAAAAAAACGTTGCAGGTAAACTACCCCTTTCCCTCAACCGATCTTCACCAAAAACAGTAGGTCTTGAGAACTCTACAATTTAGGGCTGTATGCAAATAATCTTTTGATTCTGTTTGAATTTGCGGCTGTTATCGTTTGCCATATTAAATACCCTTGTTAAAACATAAAACGTTACAGGTAAACTACCCCTTTCCCTTAACCGATCTTCACCAAAAACAATAGGTCTTGAGTACTCTACAAATCAGGGCTGTATACAAAACAGTATTTGATTCTGTTTGCATTTGCGGCTGTTATCGTTTGCCATAGAAAATACCCTTGATAAAACAAAAAACGTGGCTGGTAAACTACCCCTTTCCCTCAATCGAACTTCACCAAAAACAATAGGTCTTGAGAACTCTACAATTTAGGGCTGTATGCAAATAATCTTTTGATTCTGTTTGAATTTGCGGCTGTTATCGTTTGCCATAGGAAATACCCTTGTTAAAACATAAAACGTTACAGGTAAACTACCCCTTTCACTTAACCGATCTTCACCAAAATCAGCAGATCTTGAGAACTCTACAATTCAGGGCTGTATGCGAAACATTATTTGATTCTGTTTGAATTTGCGGCTGTTATCGTTTGCCAAACAAACAAATTTACCCTTGCTAAAAAAAAACCGTTGCTGGTAAACTACCCCTTTCCCTCAACCGATCTTCACCAAAAACAATAGGTCGCGAGTACTCTGCAAATCAGGGCTGCATGCAAAAAATTATTTGATTCTGTTTGAATTTGCGGCAGTTATCGTTTGCCATAGAAAAAAAATCTACAGACAGACACACACACAGACAGACAGACAGACAGACAGACAGACACACAGACACTTTTCGGAAAACGACTTTTTTTCATGTTTTGAGTGTAGTACAATCAGAATCTGCAATAATCTCGAACACGATTTTTTTTGCCATCACCATACTTCCATTCCTTAAGGAATATGGAAGTAAAATTACTCCTGATAAAAAAACGTTGCAGGTAAACTACTCCTTTCCCTTAACTGATCTTCACCAAAAACAATAGGTGTTGAGTACTCAAAAGTTCCGGGCCGTATGCAAAAAATTATTTGATTCTGTTTGAATTTGCAGCTCTTATCGTTTGCCATAAAAAATAGCCTAGTTAAAATATAAAACGTTCCAGGTAAACTACCCCATTACATTAACCGATCTTCAACAAAATCAACAGACCTTGTGTTCTGTATAATTCAAAAAGGTATGCAAAAGTGTAGTTGATTCTGTTTTAATTTACGGCAGTTATCGTTTGCCATAGAAAAAAAATCTACAGACAGACACACAGACAGACACACAGACAGACAGACAGACAGACAGACAGACAGACAGACAGACAGACAGACAGACACACACACACACAGACACTTTTCGGAAAACGACTTTTTTTCATGTTTTGAGTGTAGTAGAATCAGAATCTGCAATAATCTCGAACACTATTTTTTTTGCCATCACCATACTTCCATTCCTTAAGGAATATGGAAGTAAAATATCGGTATGGAGAACCATACATGACTTCCATATTCTAAGATTTATATTTAAAATCATTTTCAGCCAAACAGCCAGGCTGTCTTACCTGCCTTTTTATTGCTGTATTAAATGAAAAATATTATATTACATTAAAATGAAAAAATCATAATTTTATTGCCTGGCAACAAAATTATTTTATTTTTAACAATTACCATTGTTTCAAAAAAATTAAATAAATTTTCAAGTACTTTACTCTTGTTAAAACGTAAAAGGTTGCAGGTAAACTACCCCTTCCCCTTAACCGATCTTCACCAAAATCGAAAGTCATTGAGACCTCTACAATTCAGGGACGTATGCAAAAAATTATTTGATTCTGTTTGAATTTGCGGCTGTTATCGTTTGCCATAGAAAATACGCTTGATAAAAAAACGTTGCAGGTAAACTACCCCTTCCCCTTAACCGATCTTCACCAAAAACAATAGGTCTTGAGTACTCTACAAATCAGGGCTGTATGCAAAATATTATTTGATTCCGTTTGAATTTGCGGCTGTTATCGTTTGCCATAGAAAATACCCTTGTTAAAAAAACGTTGCAGGTAAACTACCCCTTTCCCTCAACCGATCTTCACCAAAAACAGTAGGTCTTGAGAACTCTACAATTTAGGGCTGTATGCAAATAATCTTTTGATTCTGTTTGAATTTGCGGCTGTTATCGTTTGCCATATTAAATACCCTTGTTAAAACATAAAACGTTACAGGTAAACTACCCCTTTCCCTTAACCGATCTTCACCAAAAACAATAGGTCTTGAGTACTCTACAAATCAGGGCTGTATACAAAACAGTATTTGATTCTGTTTGCATTTGCGGCTGTTATCGTTTGCCATAGAAAATACCCTTGATAAAACAAAAAACGTGGCTGGTAAACTACCCCTTTCCCTCAATCGAACTTCACCAAAAACAATAGGTCTTGAGAACTCTACAATTTAGGGCTGTATGCAAATAATCTTTTGATTCTGTTTGAATTTGCGGCTGTTATCGTTTGCCATAGGAAATACCCTTGTTAAAACATAAAACGTTACAGGTAAACTACCCCTTTCACTTAACCGATCTTCACCAAAATCAGCAGATCTTGAGAACTCTACAATTCAGGGCTGTATGCGAAACATTATTTGATTCTGTTTGAATTTGCGGCTGTTATCGTTTGCCAAACAAACAAATTTACCCTTGCTAAAAAAAAACCGTTGCTGGTAAACTACCCCTTTCCCTCAACCGATCTTCACCAAAAACAATAGGTCGCGAGTACTCTGCAAATCAGGGCTGCATGCAAAAAATTATTTGATTCTGTTTGAATTTGCGGCAGTTATCGTTTGCCATAGAAAAAAAATCTACAGACAGACACACACACAGACAGACAGACAGACAGACAGACAGACACACAGACACTTTTCGGAAAACGACTTTTTTTCATGTTTTGAGTGTAGTACAATCAGAATCTGCAATAATCTCGAACACGATTTTTTTTGCCATCACCATACTTCCATTCCTTAAGGAATATGGAAGTAAAATTACTCCTGATAAAAAAACGTTGCAGGTAAACTACTCCTTTCCCTTAACTGATCTTCACCAAAAACAATAGGTGTTGAGTACTCAAAAGTTCCGGGCCGTATGCAAAAAATTATTTGATTCTGTTTGAATTTGCAGCTCTTATCGTTTGCCATAAAAAATAGCCTAGTTAAAATATAAAACGTTCCAGGTAAACTACCCCATTACATTAACCGATCTTCAACAAAATCAACAGACCTTGTGTTCTGTATAATTCAAAAAGGTATGCAAAAGTGTAGTTGATTCTGTTTTAATTTACGGCAGTTATCGTTTGCCATAGAAAAAAAATCTACAGACAGACACACAGACAGACACACAGACAGACAGACAGACAGACAGACAGACAGACAGACAGACAGACACACACACACACACACACACAGACACTTTTCGGAAAACGACTTTTTTTCATGTTTTGAGTGTAGTAGAATCAGAATCTGCAATAATCTCGAACACTATTTTTTTTGCCATCACCATACTTCCATTCCTTAAGGAATATGGAAGTAAAATATCGGTATGGAGAACCATACATGACTTCCATATTCTAAGATTTATATTTAAAATCATTTTCAGCCAAACAGCCAGGCTGTCTTACCTGCCTTTTTATTGCTGTATTAAATGAAAAATATTATATTACATTAAAATGAAAAAATCATAATTTTATTGCCTGGCAACAAAATTATTTTATTTTTAACAATTACCATTGTTTCAAAAAGTTTAAATAAATTTTCAAGTACTTTACTCTTGTTAAAACGTAAAAGGTTGCAGGTAAACTACCCCTTCCCCTTAACCGATCTTCACCAAAATCGAAAGTCATTGAGACCTCTACAATTCAGGGACGTATGCAGAAAATTATTTGATTCTGTTTGAATTTGCGGCTGTTATCGTTTGCCATAAAAAATACGCTTGATAAAAAAACATTGCTGGTAAACTACCCCTTCCCCTTAACCGATCTTCACCAAAAACAATAGGTCTTGAGTACTCTACAAATCAGGGCTGTATGCAAAACATTATTTGATTCTGTTTGAATTTGCGGCTGTTATCGTTTGCCATAGAAAATACCCTTGTTAAAAAAACGTTGCAGGTAAACTACCCCTTTCCCTCAACCGATCTTCATCAAAAACAATAGGTCTTGAGAACTCTACAATTTAGGGCTGTATGCAAATAATCTTTTGATTCTGTTTGAATTTGCGGCTGTTATCGTTTGCCATAGGAAATACCCTTGTTAAAACATAAAACGTTACAGGTAAACTACCCCTTTCCCTTAACCGATCTTCACCAAAAACAATAGGTCTTGAGTACTCTACAAATCAGGGCTGTATGCAAAACATTATTTGATTCTGTTTGAATTTGCGGCTGTTATCGTTTGCCATAGAAAATACCCTTGTTAAAAAAACGTTGCAGGTAAACTACCCCTTTCCCTCAACCGAACTTCACCAAAAACAATAGGTCTTGAGAACTCTACAATTTAGGGCTGTATGCAAATAATCTTTTGATTCTGTTTGAATTTGCGGCTGTTATCGTTTGCCATAGGAAATACCCTTGTTAAAACATAAAACGTTACAGGTAAACTACCCCTTTCCCTTAACCGATCTTCACCAAAATCAACAGATCTTGAGAACTCTACAATTCAGGGCTGTATGCGAAACATTATTTGATTCTGTTTGAATTTGCGGCTGTTATCGTTTGCCAAACAAACAAAATTACCCTTGCTAAAAAAAAACCGTTGCAGGTAAACTACCCCTTTCCCTCAACCGATCTTCACCAAAAACAATAGGTCGCGAGTACTCTGCAAATCAGGGCTGCATGCAAAAAATTATTTGATTCTGTTTGAATTTGCGGCAGTTATCGTTTGCCATAGAAAAAAAATCTACAGACAGACACACAGACAGACACACAGACAGACAGACAGACAGACAGACAGACAGACAGACAGACAGACAGACAGACAGACACACACACACACACACACTTTTCGGAAAACGACTTTTTTTCATGTTTTGAGTGTAGTAGAATCAGAATCTGCAATAATCTCGAACACTATTTTTTTTGCCATCACCATACTTCCATTCCTTAAGGAATATGGAAGTAAAATATCGGTATGGAGAACCATACATGACTTCCATATTCTAAGATTTATATTTAAAATCATTTTCAGCCAAACAGCCAGGCTGTCTTACCTGCCTTTTTATTGCTGTATTAAATGAAAAATATTATATTACATTAAAATGAAAAAATCATAATTTTATTGCCTGGCAACAAAATTATTTTATTTTTAACAATTACCATTGTTTCAAAAAAATTAAATAAATTTTCAAGTACTTTACTCTTGTTAAAACGTAAAAGGTTGCAGGTAAACTACCCCTTCCCCTTAACCGATCTTCACCAAAATCGAAAGTCATTGAGACCTCTACAATTCAGGGACGTATGCAAAAAATTATTTGATTCTGTTTGAATTTGCGGCTGTTATCGTTTGCCATAGAAAATACGCTTGATAAAAAAACGTTGCAGGTAAACTACCCCTTCCCCTTAACCGATCTTCACCAAAAACAATAGGTCTTGAGTACTCTACAAATCAGGGCTGTATGCAAAATATTATTTGATTCCGTTTGAATTTGCGGCTGTTATCGTTTGCCATAGAAAATACCCTTGTTAAAAAAACGTTGCAGGTAAACTACCCCTTTCCCTCAACCGATCTTCACCAAAAACAGTAGGTCTTGAGAACTCTACAATTTAGGGCTGTATGCAAATAATCTTTTGATTCTGTTTGAATTTGCGGCTGTTATCGTTTGCCATATTAAATACCCTTGTTAAAACATAAAACGTTACAGGTAAACTACCCCTTTCCCTTAACCGATCTTCACCAAAAACAATAGGTCTTGAGTACTCTACAAATCAGGGCTGTATACAAAACAGTATTTGATTCTGTTTGCATTTGCGGCTGTTATCGTTTGCCATAGAAAATACCCTTGATAAAACAAAAAACGTGGCTGGTAAACTACCCCTTTCCCTCAATCGAACTTCACCAAAAACAATAGGTCTTGAGAACTCTACAATTTAGGGCTGTATGCAAATAATCTTTTGATTCTGTTTGAATTTGCGGCTGTTATCGTTTGCCATAGGAAATACCCTTGTTAAAACATAAAACGTTACAGGTAAACTACCCCTTTCACTTAACCGATCTTCACCAAAATCAGCAGATCTTGAGAACTCTACAATTCAGGGCTGTATGCGAAACATTATTTGATTCTGTTTGAATTTGCGGCTGTTATCGTTTGCCAAACAAACAAATTTACCCTTGCTAAAAAAAAACCGTTGCTGGTAAACTACCCCTTTCCCTCAACCGATCTTCACCAAAAACAATAGGTCGCGAGTACTCTGCAAATCAGGGCTGCATGCAAAAAATTATTTGATTCTGTTTGAATTTGCGGCAGTTATCGTTTGCCATAGAAAAAAAATCTACAGACAGACACACACACAGACAGACAGACAGACAGACAGACAGACACACAGACACTTTTCGGAAAACGACTTTTTTTCATGTTTTGAGTGTAGTACAATCAGAATCTGCAATAATCTCGAACACGATTTTTTTTGCCATCACCATACTTCCATTCCTTAAGGAATATGGAAGTAAAATTACTCCTGATAAAAAAACGTTGCAGGTAAACTACTCCTTTCCCTTAACTGATCTTCACCAAAAACAATAGGTGTTGAGTACTCAAAAGTTCCGGGCCGTATGCAAAAAATTATTTGATTCTGTTTGAATTTGCAGCTCTTATCGTTTGCCATAAAAAATAGCCTAGTTAAAATATAAAACGTTCCAGGTAAACTACCCCATTACATTAACCGATCTTCAACAAAATCAACAGACCTTGTGTTCTGTATAATTCAAAAAGGTATGCAAAAGTGTAGTTGATTCTGTTTTAATTTACGGCAGTTATCGTTCGTCATAGAAAAAATTACCCTTGTTAAAACATAAAATGTTGCAGGTAAACTACCCTATTCCCTTAACCGATCTTCACCAAAACCAACAGGTCTTGAGAACTCTACAATTCTGGGCTGTATGCAGAACATTATTTGATTCTGTATGAATTTGCGGCAGTTATCTTTCGCAAAAAAAAATTACCCTTCTTAAAACATAAAATGTTGCTGGTAAACTACCCCTTTTCCTCAACCGATCTTCAACAAAATCAACAGACCTTGAGTTCTCTTTAATTCAAAAAGGTATGCAAAAACGTAGTCGATTCTGTTTGAATTTGCGGCAGTTATCGTTCGTCATATAAAAAATTACCCTTGTTAAAACATAAAATGTTGCAGGTAAACTACCCCTTTCCCTTAACCGATCTTCACCAAAATCAATAGGTCTTGAGTACTCTACAAATCAGGGCTACATGCAAAACATTATTTGATTCTGTTTGAATTTGCGACTCTTATCGTTTGCCATAAAAAATACCCTTTTAAAACATAAAACGTTGCAGGTAAACTACCCCTTTCTCTTAACCGATCTTCACCAAAAACAATAGGTCTTGAGTACTCTACAGATCAGGGCTGTATGCAAAACATTATTTGATTCTGTTTGAATTTGCGGCTCTTATCGTTTGCCATAGAAAAAACCCTTTTAAAACATAAAACGTAGCTGGTAAACTACCCCTTTCCCTTAACCGATCTTCACCAAAATCAATAGGTCTTGAGAACTCTACACTTTAGGGCTGTATGCAAATAATCATTTGATTCTGTTTGAATTTGCGGCTGTTATCGTTTGCCATATAAAATACCCTTGTTAAAACATAAAACGTTGCAGGTAAACTACCCCTTTCCCTTAACTGATCTTCACCAAAAACAATAGGTCTTGAGAACTCTACAATTCAGGGTTGTATGCAAAAGAGTAGTTGATTCTGTTTGAATTTGCGGCTGTTATCATTTGCCATAGAAAACAATTACCCTTGATTAAAAAAAAACCGTTGCAGGTAAACTACCCCTTTCCCTCAACTGATCTTCACCAAAAACAATACGTCGTGAGTGCTCTACATATCAGGGCTGTATGCAAAAAATGATTTGATTCAGTTTGAATTTGCGGCTGTTATCGTTTGCCATAGAAAAAAAACTACAGACAGACACACAGACACTTTTCGAAAAATTACTTTTTTTCATGTTTTGAGTGTGGTACAATCAGAATCTGCAATAATCTCGAACACGATTTTTTTTGCTATCACCATACTTCCATTTCCTTAAGGAACATGGAAGTAATAGCACTGACAATTTAAATATTAATTTTTCGGATCCATTTACTTGGACTAATTTGAACTTAAATTTTAATCAATTAAAACCAATTTTAAGAGAGCATGGCCCCAAACTAGTTAAAACTTATGAATTTCCAACAGATAAAGAAAAAAGGTCACTTTCAATTGTACATTATTATCAAAAACTAATAAATGGAGAACGCATTCATCATGACTGGCTACAATATTCTACATCGTCTGATAAAGTTTATTGTTTTTGCTGTTTGTTATTTTCCACCCAAAATAGATTACCAGCTCTGGCAAATAATGGTTCGAAAGATTGGCACAATATGACAAAAATTTTAGGAGAGCATCAAAACAGTCCGGAACATAAGTTAAACTACAACCAGTGGAAAGAGTACAAAGAAAGACTGAAAAAAGGACGATTATTGAATTCCAAATTAGCACAGCAAATCAAAGAAGAGGAGAAATATTGGCTACAAATTCTAGAAAGATTAACAGCTTTGGTTAAGGTTCTTGGTTCTCAAAATCTTGCGTTTCAAGGAAGTAATGAAAAATTACATATAATTGGTAATAGTAATTTTCTTAAATTCGTCGAATTACTTTCTTTATTTGATCTAATTATGCAAGAACACATCCAAAGAATAAAGAATGATGAAATTCATGTGCATTATTTAGGAAAATAATTATCCAAATAAATATCCAAAATGAATTAATTCAAATATTGTCAAATGCAGCTAAACAAAAGATTATAGAATATGTTCAAAAAGCTAAATATTTTTCAATAATTCTAGATTGTACTCCAGACGTTACTCACGTCGAGCAAATGACGTTCATTATTTGATTTGTTCATGTTACTTCTCTTGATTTAAACGAAGATTCAGCTTCAACATCAAGCGAAGAACCACTTGTTTCAGTAAGAGAACATTTTCTTGGCTTTATTCCACTCGAAGAAACAACTGGTGCAAATATGAGCGAAGTTGTCTTAAAATTTATGGAAAATTTGGAATTACCTATACAAAATTTACGAGGACAAGGATACGATAATGGGAGTAACATGGCTGGGAAGAATACAGGTGCGCAAAAAAGAATATTAGATATTAATTCGAGAGCTTTCTTTGTGCCATGTGGTGCTCATTCCTTAAATTTAGTTGTGAATGATGCTGTTACGTCTTGCACTGAAGCTACGATTTTTTTCGATCTTGTCCAAAATATTTATGTATTTTTCTCTGCATCTCCTCGTCGATGGAGTTTCCTAAAGAAGCATATATCTAGCTTAACTGTAAAACCTCTAAGTGCGACAAGATGGTCAAACCGAATAGATGCAATTACGCCACTTAGATTCCAAATAGAAGAGATATACGATGCTCTAATAGAAATATCAGAAGATACTTCGTTCACTGGAACTTCGGCTAATTTCACTCGCGTCGAAGCCCAAAGTATTGCCACTAGTATTTGTAAATATAAATTCTTAGTTGCTTTAGTAGTATGGCATAAAATACTTTTCGAAATTAATACTACTAGCAAACTTTTACAAACTACAAGGGCTATCCAGAAAGTAACACGACGTTTTGACCGACTGCGGCGGTGGTCGGGGATAGAGCCGCCATCTTGGTGTTAGAACGTTCCTACACTCAGTACGCATCCAGCTGTGGTAGCGTGCGGTCTGTGCCCCTCTTACTTTGCTCTCTGTGACGTGTTAAAATGTGCGCTGCAATAGAAAATCCCGCCACTTGTGAGGTGCGTTCTGTGATTAGGTTTTTGTTGGCAAAAAATCACAAACCAATTGAAATTTATCGCCAACTTTGTGATGTGTACGGAAAAGGAATAATGAGTGAAAGCCGAGTGAGGCAATGGTGCATTGATTTTAAAAATGGCCGTACCAATGTTCACGATGAGGACCGCAGTGGTAGACCTAGCCTTGTGACTGATGAACTGGTGATGAAAATCAACGACAAAATTCGTGAAGATCGTAGTTTCACGATTACGGAACTTTCGAAACATTTTCCCAAATTTCACGGAGTTTGGTGCATGAAATTGTGGCGGAAAAGCTTGGTTACCACAAATTTCGTGCTAGGTGGATTCCGAAAATCTTAACGGAATACCACAAAAAACAGAGACTGGCTGCAGCACTAACTTTCCTCGAAGATTACGACAAAAATGGTAACAAAGTTATCGATCGTATCGTAACTGGGGACGAGACTTGGGTGAAGCATGTCAATAGTGAAACAAAAAGGCAGTCGATGGAATGGGGACACACAAATTCTCCCAAGAAACCAAGGAAGTGTTTCCAAACGCTGTCAGCAAGAAAGATCATGGTTACTGTGTTTTGGGACTCTGAAGGAGTGATTCTCGTTGATTTTCTTGAACGTGGCACAACAATTAACTCAGAGAGGTATTGTGAAACACTGAGAAAGTTATGGCGCGTGATACAAAACAAGCGTCGGGGAAAACTTAGTGCGAAGGTTTTGTTTTTTCACGACAACGCACGTCCACACACGGCCAATCATACCCGAGAGCTCTTCGATGGTTTTGGATGGGAGGTGTTCGATCATCCACCATACAGCTCGGATTTGGCCCCGAGCGACTATCACCTCTTCCCAGCGATGAAGACATGGCTCGCTACACAACGCTTTGATACTGACGCCGAACTGCATGCCGGTGTAAACCAGTGGTTGAAATCGCAGGCGGCAGATTTCTACAGAGACGGTATTGAAAAACTTGTGCCACGGTATGATAAGTGCTTTAATTTGAATGGCGATTATGTAGAAAAATAGCTTAAGAGTGTACCTTTCAAATGTATATAATAAAATTTTGTTTTTTCATTTTGTAAATTTTTTATTTCAAAATGTCTGTTACTTTCTGGATAGCCCTCGTATTAACTTCAGTATTCATGAAGCTGTAAAAAATTTAGAGAGAACTAAACAATTTTTAGTAGAATGCAGAAGTGATATCGAGTTTGAAAGGGTACTAGTTGATGCCAACAAGCTTGCTGAAACGTTACATATGGAGCCTATTTTTGAGACTGAAAGGGTAAGACGAACGCGCAGGCAGTTCAATTATGAAGGAATAGATGAGCCAGTTTCTGATCCAAAAGAAAAATTCAAAATTAATTTTTATTTTGAGGTACTGGATACAGCGATTAACTCTGTTGCAGAGCGATTTACTCAGCTGGGCAAAATCAGTGCTACATTTGGATTCTTATATGATATTACTAAATTGAATCGAAGTTCAACGCAAGAGATTCTAAATGTATGCTTAAATTTAGAAACAATCTTAACAGGACCAGATGATTTGAAAGATATCGACGCTTATGAATTGCGCTCTGAGTTGTAAGGTACAAACCCATGAGTTTTTATAATTTTAATCTTTTCAATTTTATTCCATCAAAGAATATTTTGTGAATAGAGTATATCTTCGAGGCTGGTACGGCTCGGCATTGGAATGCAGATTAGCAGCGAGGGCGCTGAGAACAAAGACAGTCAGGAAATAACATCTGAAGGTAACGGACGCGAGCAGTGGTGTGCGTCGCCGGCCGGGCACATTTTTCATCTCGCCCGCAAATAAAATGTGAAAGTAAGTCAGCATCAGTCGACTAAAAAACATCCATCCGGCTGGGTGAACACATAGACTCACGAGCCGAAAACCTTTCTTTTAAGACTTTCAAATTTTTAACCAAAGTATAAAAATGTGATTAAATTAGAAATCAGATCATAGAAAGCGTGTGAGGACAGTGTAACATTAAACAGAAGTGCAGCAAACAATTTAACAGTGAAAACGTAATTTGGACGAACTATAATATACTGCTGGCAACACGTGGTCTGGAGGGACATAACCAGAGAAGTACCTGCTGTAATTTTAAACCAATAGTCATTATGAAAGCGCTAAATAAAACAAAAAGTAAATGGAAATTTGTGTGAATGAGAGAATGAGCAAACTGGGCTACCTTATGTAATCTAATTAAAATAATCAGATTAAGTAAATATATAATGTTACTATAATTATTTAAGTGGCATAATTAAAAATGTTCTGATAACGTTTATAGCAGAGCTAAAAAATATGTAGAAGAAAGAGGAGAGAGTAGAACAAAGGAGGTCATAACATAACATAATAAGTTAATACTTTATTTCACTTGATATATGTGTTAGAGTAATTATTTAAAACACCTCATTTCATTTGCTGCACTGATCAGTTCGTCGTACGAACGGGGTTAGTCCACCACTAGAGATCCAGCCGACACATATATAAGAACTTAAGGTAGGTGGAAGTGTAAAAATTTTTATTATATCAAATTAAATTAGAAAGTCACAATGGTGCCGTGACCGTAGGATGTAATATAATAATAAATTGTATTACACCGGCCTATTTTGACAGTGCAGGAAGTGAAATCCGGTTGTGAAAGCAAAATTTAATTTACGTAAAATTTACGTAATTATGGTGTAAGATTTATGTTATAGTATAATGTTTTGAAGGGAGGATTAACCAATTGTAGTTATATCATAAGTAAAAATAAGTTATAAATCAATAAAAAATGTCTGATAACGAAAAAGAAATTAATTTGATGGACTCGGCTACGAGTGAGAGTGGCCTTGGATCAATGAACCTGTCACTGAGTGTAAGTGAATTGGGTCAGTCAATTCAAACAGCTGATTCAAACAGTCAATCAGTGACGGAAAGTAACGTAACTGGTTACATAATAATAGATAATGCTGAAGTAAAATCTACTCCCGTAGTGACAAAAACTAAAGAAAAAGAGTTGTCAATGAATGATCTATTTAACCTTATCAGTAAACGTTTTGATGCCAATGATGAAAAGTTTGATAATAAATTTGATAAATTAAGCAGTGAGATACATGAACAAAAAATAAAATGTGAAAATAATTTCGATGAATTGAAAGAGCAAAATAGTGAATTTAAAAATGATATTAAGGAAATCAATAAACGTTTTGAAAATACTAATGAGATATTTGCCAGTAAATTTAACGAATTAGAACAGAGTATTGAGAAAATGGAAGAGTGGAGAACAGGTATAGGTAAGTGCAAAATAAATGAAAATAACGGAAATATAAGTGTTAATAGTGATGGTGTTAGTTTAAATGAAAAACAGGTGACGGTAGACAAGGTGAGTAATAGTGATAAAATAGTGGAAAACGAGCTATTTAAAAGTGATATAATGAGAATAGATAGTGATGATGTAGAGATAGGTAGAGAGATAGTTAGTGAGAGTAAGAGAATAATGGGAGTAGGGGGTTGTAAAGGGGTAGAAACAAGTGTTTGTCAATTAGAGAGAGTATGAAGAGAGTTTACAGGTAGAGGGGTTGCAGAGGGTAAAATTTTCCCGTGGTGTTGTGGGGGGTGAAGAAAGGTCTTCACGAATGTATTGGGTAGATAAGTGTTCTACCAATAATTGTCCTTTGAATTTTTGTGTTGTTCCTGGAGGAACCTAGAGGTGTTTTAATATAGTAGTACCCTCTGTATGGGATGGTAAAGAAAGTGTGATATGGCGTTATGGTGAGAGATATTTAGAGAGAGTTGTGTGTAGATAGGGAGATAAAGTTGTTTGAGGTTGGGAGGAGTTATACAGAATTAAGAGAGAGAGTGAATAGAGAGAGAATTGATAATTATAGTGAGTACTTACCTTATGTTGAAACGGATGTAGCAACTGTAGTTGATGATAATGTAACTTACCTGACTTTAACAGAAAATACTAAAGGAGAAATTACCATACCCGATGTCGACAGGAATTTCGAATTGATAGTATGCAATAATATTTGTATTATCAATAGTATTGATACAATGGAACAAAGTAATAATGATGACTATTATAATTATAATAGCAATATGTATTTGATTGTAAATGAATGGTGTAGTCATAAGATCAGACTATTATATGATGATGGGGGTTAAATAAAAAATCAGTGAATGGACATTGTAATTATTTTAGTTTATGGTGATGACCTAGCTAACTTATGAGGTGTGGTAAACATAAAATTAATGACGAAGAATTGTAAATAAATTTATAGTGAAATTAATTGTGTTTGTAATAAATGAATTGTAATTGTTTTGGAGTAAGGTAATTAAAATAACTTGTGTTTTAAATAACTGATTGAATTAAAATGAGTTGAGATGAATTAATGAATTAACTGCTTTAAATGTGGTAGAAATGAATTTTAATAATGAATTTAAATGATTTTATATGATTTGAACTTTAAAATAAATAGTAAATGAATAAACGTAAAATGTGTTTAGTTGTGGAGTCATATGGTTGTTAAAATGTTTCAGAAGGTACATATGGTTGTA
This sequence comes from Magicicada septendecula, assembly GCA_034769895.1. NCBI lineage: Eukaryota > Metazoa > Arthropoda > Insecta > Hemiptera > Cicadidae > Magicicada > Magicicada septendecula. Next base: position 417,929,130 of record CM068369.1, read on the forward strand.
CAGGATATTTGTGGTGATGAATTGTTTATATTTGGAATTAATGACAGTAATCATGTATTTATTAAATGGAGTGATTGACCATATGTAAGTATGAATTTGATAATGACCTTGAAGTAAAGTAAAAGAGTCTTATAGTGCCACTAAATGAGTTTGAAAGAAGCTAACTTAGGTAAAATATTATTGTGAAATGTTATGCAAAATGAAGGTTGATAATAGATTTGAATTTGTGGTGAATTTAATGGTACAATAAATGATAAATAACTAAAGGTGGATACAAAAAGAGTTAATAGAAGGTTCAAGTTGCAATGTGTAATTAATTTAATGATGTTAATGGTCAATTTGAGTGTCAATTATGTTGTATATTATTATGTATTATGTTAATGTGTTAATGAATTATATGTTGTTTTTTAAAGTGATTCCCCAACTTTCGGGCGGTCACGGCCTCACCGAACCCTGACTGTGGAATTGGCTCAGCTTTGACAGCTATGGTCAGGGCTCATTGCGACTCGTTCTGCCTAAACTGGCCATAGCTGTTATCATTGTAAGAGGTGAATTTAGAAATTAACTGGGGGGTAAATCAGGGGAATACCAGAACTATGGAACAGCGGCTATCCATCGAATGGGATGGTAGACCGTTTAAGGGCATATACCTAAGTTTAGTAGGATTACTGGTGTCCTCGGACATCAGTAATATCCGAATGTTTTGTAAGGCCGAAGCAAGAAAGGGGTAGGCAGCGTCTACCCCCAAAAAATTTCAGTTCTTGTGGAAGCAACTGGGCGCTACAGTCCAGGGGCAGCCATAGTGTGTGTGGTAAGGAGGTTACTCAGGGGAGTAATGCATTAGTAAATATTAAAATGAGTTATTTGGAATCAAGAGATACTATGCTAAAGGCAGATGATTACAGTAGATAATTTGTTCGAACGTAATTGATTTAAATATGTTTTGCTCTATATGATATTTTATAAATGACTTTACTGATTGAAAAGATTAATTCTAAAAGAGAAGGAATTTATTATGTTTTATTATGTTGTTATATATTCGAGTGTAGTAATTATAAATATGTGTTATGTATTTTACATTGTATAATTTTGTGTAGTGTGTCTAGGGTAAGGTCATTCACCTGACCCTGAGAGATCAGCTGATGACTGATGTTACAGCCATGATATGTTTCTCGTAATTGACTCATGGATTCTCTTGTTAATTAATGTAATTAAATAATTTTGTTTTTTTTTAAATTGTTAAAAGAGAATTTTCGGAAATTAAAGTTTTTTTGACAAAAAAAATGTATTCTTTGCAGTAAAGAATTTTATGTTAAATTTTAAGGTTCACTATAAGTAGAGAAGAGGTCAGCTGATTCATGATGTGTATCTTATGTTATCTTTTGTAATCAAGTGTAGCTATTTTTACTTCCATGTTCCTTAAGGAAATGGAAGTATGGTGATGGCAAAAAAAATCGTGTTCGAGATTATTGCAGATTCTGATTGTACTACACTCAAAACATGAAAAAAAGTCATTTTTCGAAAAGTGTCTGTGTGTGTGTCTGTCTGTCTATAGATTTTTTTCTATGGCACACGATAACAGCCGCAAATTCAAACAGAATCAACTACTCTTTTGCATACAGCCCTGAATTATAGAGTTCTCAAGACCTATTGGTTTTGGTGAAGATCGGTTAAGGGAAAGGGGTAGTTTACCTGCAACATTTTATATTTTAACAAGGGTATTTTCTATGGCAAACAATAAAAGCCGCAAATGTAAACAGAATCAAATAATGTTTTGCATACAGCGCTGAATTGTAGAGTTCTCATGACCTATTGTTTTTGGTGAAGATCGGTTATAGGAAAGGGGTAGTTTACCTGCAACGTTTTACGTTTTAAAAGGGTATTTTCTATGGCAAACGATAAAAGTCCCAAATTCAAACAGAATCGAATAATTTTTTGCACACAGCCCTGATTTGTAGAGTACTCAATACCTATTGTTTTTGGTGAAGATAGGTTAAGGGAAAGGGGTAGTTTACCTGCAACATTTTGTTTTAAAAGGGTATTTTTTTTATGGCAAACGATAAGAGTCGCAAATTCAAACAAAATCAAATAATTTTTTGCATACAGCCCTGATTTGTAGAGTACTCAAGACCTATTCATTTTGGTGAAGATCGGTTAAGGGAAAGGGGTAGTTTACCAGCAATGGTTTTTTTTTATCAAGGGTAATTTTTTTTCTAAGGCAAACATTAGCCACAAATTCAAACAGAATCAAATAATTTTTTCCATACAGCATTGGTTTGTAGAGTACACAAGACCTATTGTTTTTGGTGAAGATCGGTTAAGGGAAAGGGGTAGTTTACCAGCAACATGTTTTTATCAAGGGTAATTTTTCTATGACAAACGATAACTGCCGCACATTCAAACAGAATCAAATAATGTTTTGCATGCATCCCTGAACTGTAGAGGACTCTAGACCTTTTGATTTTGGTGAAGATCGGTTAAGGGAAAGGGGTAGTTTACCAGCAACATTTTATGTTGTAAAAAGAGAAATTTTTCATGACGAACGATAACTGCCGTAAATTCAAACAGAATCAAATAATTTTTGAAGTGTTAACTTCTTATAGCAGAGGAGAGGGAAAAAATTTACACGGGAGTGAATCAGTAGAATGTGACATCATCAGAAAGGAATGCGACGAGAATCGCTTTAGTACTCTATAAACAGTTTATCACGCTCGTTATCACGCGTATAGGTCTGTGCCGTTTGTTTTATATATATATATATATATAAACTTTGTATATATGAATCTACATATTGAACTCAGAATCATGTCGACGACTTTCCCGGGCTTCGGAGAACCTTCCGAACCCCGAGAAGGTCTCTGACCAAGTCCTAGCGCGGGAGTTCGACCGGCCTGGATTCCGGATAAAGCAGGCGGTGTCCTGGCATACGTAGAAGCCTCCCGCGTAGGGAATACCACGGGAGTCGTCCGACAGGCCTTCCCCGGAGTCCGTCCACGGAACCCGATGAGTCTTAGGTCGGATCTCGCGAAAAACGGCCAGGCCAGAGTTCCAGTGCCTCGGTCGGCATGTCGACGGCTTTTCCGGGCTTCGGAGAACATTCCGTACACCGGGGAGGTCTCTGACAAGGTCCTAGCGCGGGAGTTCGACCGGCCTGGATGCCGGAAAAAGCAGGCGGTGACCCAGCATAGGTAGAAGCCACCCGCATACAGAATAGCGCGGGGTTCGTCCGACGGGCCTTCCCCTGAGTCCGTCTACGGAACCCGGGGAGTCTTATGTCGGATCTCGTGAAAGACGAGCAGGCCAGAGTCCCAGCTCCTCCACCAGCATGTCGACGGCTTTCCAGGGTTTCGGAGAACCGTCCGTACCCCGGGGAGGTCTCTGACAATGTCCTAGCGCGGGAGTTGTACCGGCCTGGATGCCGGAAAAAGCAGGCGGTGTCCCGGCACACTGGGGGAAGCCTCCCGCGTAGGGAATAGCGCGGGAGTCGTCCGACGGGCCTTCTCCGGAGTCCGTCCACGGAACCCGAGGAGTCTTAGGTAGGATCTCGCGAAAAACGGCCGGGCCAGAGTCCCAGCTCCTCCCCCAGCATGTCGACGGCTTTCCCGGGCTTCGGAGAACCTTCCGTACCCCGGGGAGGTCTCTGACAGAGTCCTAGCGCGGGAGTTCGACCGGTCTGGATGCCAGAAAATGTTATTTAAGTTAACACTTCTGTCGGCAGTCCCACGACTGCCCGATTTTTTTTTACATATGTGCCTGAATTGTAGAGTACTCAAGGCCTGTTGATTTTGGTGAAGATCGGTTAGGGGAAAAGGGTAGTTTACCTGAAACATTTTTTGTTGTAACAAGAGTAAAGTACTTAATTTTGATAAATAAAGTATCCTGATAAGAAGATCTTAATAATCCACTGTAGAAACGTAGATGAAATATCTATAAATGAAGAGGCTAGTAGAATGGGGTGGGGGTAATTTTCTATAAATGAAAATTATAGTTGAAGGGGGAGGGGTCATTTTTTTATATAGCCCTATGTACTACATTATCGGCAACAAAGAAGTAGTTTGTTGTTAAAATTCCTTCCCGTCCTGTTTGGCCGTAGACCAAAGTTTTCTGCAAAACCAGGGGTTTCGGCAGTGCCATCGACTTCCATCATCAGTGAAAATTGAGTGTGATAATGTGAGGTGGTATACGTTAGTGACCACAGTACTGTGGTTACGGCTGAAGCAGTTAGTAGAAAGAAGTAGTTTCTATAGAAATATTTCATTTCGAAATGATTTTAAATATAAATCTTAGAACATGGAAGTCATGTATGGTTCTCCATACCAATATTTGAATTTATGGTAGAAATAAGTTGTTTATTTTTATTTGTTTATTATGATTGTTAGCATCTAGTTAATAAGAATGATAAAGTAAATTCATTTGAAAGATTTTGGAAATTTTTGGAAAAATTTAAAAATTTGCGTTGAAATTAAGGAATGGAAAGAAATAAGGTAGACTAACTTGGATGTGGGTTTTGATAATAGACTTAGGTTGTGTTCACTAGTTGAACAAAATTTAAGTAATTTAATTTGATTTGAAAATAATAGAAAAAAAACATTTTTTTTTTTGTTTGAAAAAGGAGAATTAAATTGTGTATAAGCAAATATGGAATACTTGTGAAGTTTACTTTAATAATTGATAGGTGGAGAGATGGTATGTAGTTGGTAATGAAAATGTGTACGCACCCAGTATTTTGCCAAAGGCAACCCAGTATGTATGTAAGGGGAGATATATCGGTTGAGGATCTGGTATGGTATAAGGCCAGTTTTCGAATTTTATTCAGAATGTTACAAGGTTAGGTGGTACTGTGGTGAGTATCTGTCCGATTTTATGGTGTTGGGATCTCGAGTAGAGAAGTCCAGTAATGTCGTGCAGGTGCTGCCATAGTCGCCGAGCTAGGGGGGTAGTTTACCCATGTGTTAAGGAATTAAAGGGGGGTTGTTGGCGCCATATCCTCACTGATCCTCTTAGGGTTTAGCAATGAGTTTTTCTGTTTCGGCAGAAAACCTCTCATTGGGGGGGTATTGTAACGGTATTTGAATTTATGGGTACGGTATTGTAACTGGTATGGCTCGGCATTGGAATGCAGATTAGCAGCAAGGGCGCGAATTCGCCCACAAGTGTGCGCTCAGGCGGCCAACATTCTCACGCTAACGCACAGGTAAATTTTTTCTCGCCCAGTGTGCTGAGAACAAAGACAGTCAGGAAATAACATCTGAAGGTAATGGACGCGAGCAGTGGTGTGCGTCGCCGGCCGGGCACATTTTTCATCTCGCCCGCAAATAAAATGTGAAAGTAAGTCAGCGTCAGTCGACTAAAAAACATCCATCCGGCCGGATGAACACATGGGCTCACGAGCCGAAAACCTTTCTTTTAAGACTTTCAAAATTTTAACCAAAGTATAAAAATGTGATTAAATTAGAAAACAGAATCATAGAAAGCATGTGAGGACAGTGTAACATTAAACAGAAGTGCAGTGAACAATTTAACAGTGAAAACGTAATTTGGACGAACTATAATATACTGCTGGCAACACGTGGTCTGGAGGGACATAACCAGAGAAGTACCTGTAATTTTAAACCAATAGTCATTATAAAAGCGCTAAATAAACAAAAAGTAAATGGAAATTTGTGTGAATGAGAGAATGAGCAAACTGGGCTACCTTATGTAATCTAATTAAAATAATCAGATTAAGTAAATATATAATGTTACTATAATTATTTAAGTGGCATAATTAAAAATGTTCTGATAACATTTATAGCAGAGCTAAAAAATATGTAGAAGAAAGAGGAGAGAGTAGAACAAAGAAGGTCATAACATAACATAATAAGTTAATACTTTATTTCACTTGATATATGTGTTAGAGTAATTATTTAAAACACCTCATTTCATTTGCTGCACTGATCAGTTCGTCGTACGAACGAGGTTAGTCCACCACTAGAGATCCGGCCGACACATATATAAGAACTAAAGGTAGGTGGAAGTGTAAAAATTTTTATTACATCAAATTAAATTAGAAAGTCACAGAGTTAAAAATAATTTCTCAGATTGTATCACCGAATTTACCACCATTAAAATTAATGGAATATATTTGTGAAAAAGGCTTACAAAATAATTATCCTAATCTGTTTATCGCTCTTAGAATATTACAGACGCTCCCAGTAAATGTAGCTTCTGGGGAACGTAGCTTTTCGAAGCTAAAATTAATAAAAACTTATATCAGAAACAAGATGACACAAGAGAGATTGTCAGGCTTAGCAATGCTGTCCATTGAGCAGCAATTAGTTAGTACGTTACCGTTGAAAGATTTGATTTCTAATTTCGCACAAATAAAAGCTCGAAAAGTTAAATTTTAGTTTAAATTAACTAAATTAATTATTTAACAAGTTCTACATTTTACTATATTGTTCAGTATTTTATGTAAAAAATCAGTATTTTTCTAGTTAGAATAGTTAGTAATATTTGAATTTTGTTAAATAAAGCATTTTTAAAATGAATTTCGAATCTTGTATTAATTTAAAACCTTACTCAGTAAAATATTTCCAACGTGCAGAGATATCATACAGATTAAAGATAAATAATGTGAAAAATTTTTTAGGTCGCCTTTCTCAGTTTTCGCCTAGGGCGCCGATTTTCCTTGAACGGTCGTTGGATATATAACATGGGTTTATAAACCATTTATAATATGGTTCGTAATGAGGTAATTGAGATTAAAATTGAATTTTTAATTGGAATCATTAAAATGGAATCAATAGAAAATTGTATTTGTAAGGAGATTTGAGAATATTTTTGTAACTTACACATGCTCGTTCTTAAAATTGACTTACCTTTTATGGTCTTGCTAACATTTATACTTTGTTTACATGTTGATTCACCATGTGGCGCTGTTGCCAACATAACATATCTTTCGTTCGGGTCCAAGGTTCTTAAGCGAAGCAGAAACTGAATGGTTATTAGAAATAATCAACTCTAAAATCATTTGTTCAAACTTGTGTTTTAATGACCTGAATATTTTAAATATTTGAAAAAACAAAACAAGATGGAGTCATCCTCCTTTGCACAATACAAAACAAAATGGCTGCAAAATATTTTCGCTGCATCAGCATTACATGGAACACCATTACATAACATATATTTTCTCTTCAAATTACTCTGATTAACTGTTACATGAATTTAGAACATACTGCAGTTTATTAGTTCAAATTGTTACGTTGTTTAAATCACGTAATGTCAACCAATGCTTGTGATTTTTATATAGGCATATACCGGTATAAATTCACACATACTCACACACACACACACACTACTGAAAAAACGGTACATTTTTTATTATTTGAGCTCAAAATATTTTAGGAAGATCGGTATTTTAAAATGGTGATAAGTTTACTTCCCTGCCTCGCTAGTTGAAGTTGCAGTCAGATGTCCCTCATGTTCTCGTTTGATATTCTGCCGAGTTATTATACTGTTCTTTTGTTATTGCACTCCCTGTCTCTACATTTTTACTTGTTGATTTTTTTAAAGTTTAATTTCACATTGTGTTAGATTTTGTTGTGACTTTTGAACACTTTTGAGTATTTGCTGGCCAGCAATTTGTGTAGCGTGCAGTTCGCACGGACGATCTAATTCAAATGAGATCGACAGTATGGCGCATAATTCCCAAGTGGAAAGGGTTGACGCGTCATCGATTCTATTGTTTTCTGTCGATGACGTCTTTGATTTACGGTACAGCGATTACGTCTGGTATACTTTTGATGACGTACTTTAGGAGTGGCCGGTTGTTGTTAGCAAACTCGCTGTCGATTGTCACGTATGCCACTTGACCTTGACGCCAACTCGTCCTGGCTGACTGCGTTGTATCACATGTTTTGGAAAATTTTACCCTCACATATTTTAACATTGGATTTACAATAAAATTATATTTGTTAGGTACCCAGAATTCCTACACGGACCTATTTTACCGTTACATTTTTTGTTTTTGATATGAGTTACAAGTGTATTTTGATGTATGGTCATATATTCATGTATGTTAATATGTTATTTGGTTTAAATAAAATGTGTCATGTTAGCATGCTACCTCTTGTTGAAGAGTAATATGTTATTGGTGTATTAAGATAACTAAGATAACAAATCAGTACTTTGGTAAAAGCAAATCAGTACTGCTAGGAGGAACCCAAATTGGTGTAAGGATATGGAACAGTGAAAGACCATTTGCTAATGTTTTTGATTTACTGTTACAGAATCTGGGTGGGCCTGTGGAGACGAACCTGTGCTGGCCAGCGTGTCAGGGCAGGGTCAGCAAGTGCCTGTCTGGCTTTATGGTGTTGGGATCCTGATAAAGGAAGTCCAGTAAAGTCATGCAGGTGTGGCCACAGCCACTGGATAAGGGGGGTAAGTACCCAAATTTTAATCAGGAAGTGAGGGGGGTCGTGGCGCCATATCCTCGCTGATCCTCTTAGATTTAGGCAATGAGAGTATGCTTTTTGACATAAAACCTCTCATTGGGGGGGTCTTGTAACGGGACAAAATTTGTATAACAATTTTCTATACAAATTTCCTAAAATTGCTAAAACTTTTTGTAATAAAGCGTATCTGGTTCATAATGTAGAAGTGTAGAGGAGGCAAAAGATGTCCATATACGGTGGTGAATGCAGCAACTTGAATTCAAAATAACTAGTGAATCACCAGTTAGTCATTTGTATGCGACGACACAGCTAGCACCCAGGACAGGACAAGGTGTGGGAATCTGCCTAAAACTGGTTTTATAGGCGTCACCAAGCGGAGTTTTTAACGTTGGGACAGTATTGCAGAGCGCATGTAACGGCCAGTCTCCAGCCTGACGTGAAACAGAGTGGATTGTAATGGGACGAATTATGAGGGGTTTTTATTTTATTAAATTTGGGGATTTATTATAAAATATTTTAAATTCATTTTCCATCTGTGTATACGGCCACGTGTTTGAATAAAAGCATTGCGCGAACCAAGGAACAGTACGCAATAGCTGTTGTGAAACATTTGCAAAAGAATGTGCCAGACGTCAATTCTAAGAACTTTACGTTTGTGTGGCGTCTACGCCCAAACGCACTACACCAGCATGTGCGCAGAACGACGCCGAGTTCGTTAAAGCAAAATGGCTTGGGCGAATTTGATTCAGCAATGTGCGTTTAAGCTGGAGGAAATAAAGTGTTCACCAAAGGTCATCCACGGCTACCAAACGAAAAAACACATGTGTTGAATGTGCCACAGCAGTGACGACCAAATAGAAGGCATTGCTTTCCGCTTTGTTGGACGGCAACCTAGTTGAGAGTGAGCTTAGAGACGCTCTCCCCAGTTCTCTCACCGAAGCGTACCTGGACAGGTACGCTTCTCAAGGGGCTCATTCAAAATTAGTGACTATCAAGTAAAAGTGCATTTCAATTATCACAAAATGTGACAGTGGGGATAGTTTCAGCGAAAGAGTGACATAAATTTTTTTATTGTAAATCTTCTTTACAACATAGACGAACTTTAGAAAAACGAAGTAACAAGAGCTCGGGGAGACTCCATGTGGCCGGCAGGGGTATATAGGTATCCATTCTAATTGAAATGGGGCGTTTTTATACAAAAAGGGGGTTTTAAGAGTGAATGTGAGAATGCTGGCAGACTGGGCTGTTTATGTGAGTAATAGATGAATAGTTAATGTGTTAATATAAGATGTAGATTTTAACTTTGTCAATATAAGATGTTTTGCCAAAAAATGTAAGGAAATTTTAATTTGTCTTGATTTTTTTTTATTGGAAAAGAATAGCAATACAAAACTGAAATAAGTACATATTAAAAAATTTTAATTCTCTTCAAAAAATGAGTTGCGTAAGTTATTTATATAACCCGTAAACCATACTTGCTTCTACGTTCGTGTGACAAGATCCTGGCCCGAGAAAACAGTTAGAAGGTAGGTGGAAATAAATAAATAATGTATTTGTATTTGTATTAAAAGATTAATAACTTCACAGTTGGCTTCTGAACAGGGACAGTTTTTATAAATTAAAATTTAATATAAAAACCACACCTACAAATAAGATGCAAGTATGGTTGGAGGGTTAAATAACGGTACGTAACAATTATGTAAGGTACGTAAGTCTAAGAGCAGTATATGTAAATTAAGAAAATTAGTAAATTTGATATAAAAATGGCAAATAATAACGAGAATGTCAGCTTCTCTGACAGTCAAACAAATACCGACTCAGGTATTCAAACAGAGTCACTATCAATAGATGACCGTAATGTAGAAGAATCTGTAATTAGTACGCCGGGAGCGATTTCCACTCCCGTAACAATTAAAACAAGAGAAAAAGAGTTGTCATTAAATGACTTATTTGATCTAATTAACAATAGATTTGATATGAATAATAGAAAGTTTGACAAAAAATTCAGTGAACAGAATAATGAGATAAAATTAATGAGAGATGAAATCAAACAACAGAGTTTTGATTTTAATAAACACATTAATGAAATTGATACACATCTTGATACATTTGCAGAACAAATAGTAGAATCAATAAGTAGCAGTTGCGAGAAAAAATTTGATGAGATGAATAAAAATTTAGAAGTTAAATTCAATCAAATACTGAATAAGAAGGTAGATGACAATGTTATAGTTATGACAAATATTAATGATGACGAAATAGTGGAAGAGGTAGTGTTAAATAGTGATGATAATGATGTTAATTTCAATTCTGAGGTAAATAGGAGCGGTAATTATGACAATATAAGTGAAAATATGATGTTTAAAAATAATGGGGTAAATATTGAGAGTACTGATGAAGTTTTAGAATGTAATAATGGAATGTTAATGTGTGTTTATGAGTCAGAGGGAAAGTGGAAAGATAGTATAGAGGTAGAATGGTGGCAGAGGGTAAATTTTCCCCATATTTATGATGAACCAGTGTGTTCACAAGTGTTGTTTTTGAAGGGCAAGAGTCCCGTGTTATTGAAAGATTTGAGTTGTTTCCCATTTTTGTATAAGTTAGTACCCTCTGTGTGGAATGGTGTTGAAAGCGAGAGATGGTGTTATGATGAGAGAGAGTTAGGTAGAGAATTGTGTGTTGATAAAGAGATAGAATTATATAAATTAAAGAGAGATTATAATGAGTTGAAAGAGATGTTAAATGATATGAAGTACTTACCTGTTAAAAGAGAGAGTGAGAATTATTTTGATGATACATGTTTAAAAAATAACAATTTGCCTTATGATGAAAAAATAACTGACTTGATAATGAATATAATTACTAATGGAGACTGGACAGAAATAAATAATGTTGACTTGGTATACAATTATTATGGTAAAATGAATGAACTAAAATTTTATGGTTATTACACACAAGATAGCCATATGTGGAATGTAAATAAAATTGAAATTTGTTATGTGAAACCCAGACTAATTTTTGACGATGGAGGCTGAACATAAACTTAATAGATGGACATTTAAGTATTTTGTTTTATGGTTCTGACCTCGCAACCTTGGACAATGAAGGGTGATATAACTGAATAATCAATGATGAAGAGTTGTAAATAAATGTTTAGTGAATTTAATTGTGTGTATTGTAAAATGTTAGGTAAACAATGGGTGTACGTAGTAGAAATTGTTGTGATAATAATAATAAAATGCTGCAGTCTAAATAAATAACAAAATAATTTGGAAGAAGATAATAAATGAATTGTAGTTATTATAATTGGTGAAAGTAATTAAAAATGTTGTATTCAATAATTAATTTAATTAAACTCATTTGAAATGTTTAAATAATTTTGATTGATTTAAAGGTTGTATAATTGAGTTTCTAATGAATTTAAATTACTTTAGGAGATGTGGATCTGATAGTATTTAATAAATAAATGTCAAATTGTTTGGTATGAAATAACACTGTTGTTAAATGTTTCAGAGGTTACGTGGAAGTATTGGTGTGTATGGTGTGTATATTTTGTGTTTATGTCAGTAGGTGAATAAGGTACTGTAAGTATAAATTTTATAATACAAGTCAGAGAGAATAAAATGTTTACAGGTGTTTAACTCAAAGGAAAGAATTTTAACTTCAATAATGAAAATAACTTGAGATAATAATTAAAAAATAATAATAACTGAAAGGTAATGTAAAATGAATGTTAATAATCAATTTGAAAATTTTAAGGAATCTAATTGTAGAAGGGGATAAATAATTAAATGATGATGGATAAAAGAGTTAATGAAAATTTCACATTATAATGTTTTGTAGAAAGTTTTAATTTAGCTATTAGTGGGCTATTGCTGTGGTGGCATGTGCCACAGTAGATAGCGGAAAGTGTTGGGCGTAATAGAGAGTGTTACCCCCATCGGAGGCCGAAAGGGCGAAAATGCACGGCACACCCTTTTATACAACTTATATTGTATACTGATAGATTTTTCGTGCCGTGCAGATGAATGACGAGTGTAACATGCCTGAAGGTAGTTGATTTCTCCGACTTTTCGGGCGATTACTGCCTTACCAGCACTAATCGTGGTTTTGGCTAGCGGTCAGCTATGGCCGTAAATTAAGTCCCTTGACCATAGCTGGCTTGAAATTGGTTGATATTAGAAATTAATGGGGGGTGAAACTAGGGGAAATCCCAGAAACTATGGAACAGCAGCTGCCACTCTGTCCGAGTAGGGACAGCAAAGCCAGGTGGTAGACCCGCATTAAGGGTGCATAACTATATAACAAAGATATGTTGATATCTAAACCTTTCAAATGTAACGCGGAAGCAAGGACACGGAGATGTCAAATTCCTCCAACTATGCCGTCCTTGTGGACACACATGGGCGCCACAGTCCAACAGAAAATAACAATAGTGTGTGTGGCCAGGGGGTTGCTCAGGTGAGCAACGAATTCAAATCTTATAACTTAAAGATGATAACTCGCCCTTGCACCAATTAAATGCTTGTACTATGATTTGATAAATATGTGTTCGTATGTTTATTATACTGTGTTTATTCTGTTTTATAAATGTATTATTTCATTGTGTTAGATATAGGGGTTGAAGAAATAGGTAATCTATATAATTTTGAAATGTGGTAATAACAAAGTAAATACCTAGACCGACCGGCAGGTGGTTTACCTAATTGTACCAGAGTCAGAAAAGGGGGAAACAATGATGTGTAGTATGTTACATATAAGGATTGATAAAAATATGTATTTCATGTAATTTGTATAATTTTGAAATGTGTTTGTCGTAAGGTCATTCACCTTGCTAAGAAAATCAACTGATCCGCTGTAGAATGTCACTGATAAATGTTTGCAAATTTCCAAGGTAATCAATGCTTGAATATAATGTTTTAATGTGTTAAAGAGTTTATTTTAAATAATGAAAATAATTTGATGTAGTTGAGAATTTTAAATGATTTGTAAAAGATAGTAAAAAGTAGATTTTGGGTGATTAATATTTTGTTGGGACATGTAGATCAGTCCAAGTTGAGTTTAAGGTGGTAATAGAGATGAATAAATATTGTTTGAATAAATGTAATGTAGAATTTGAGAAGCATTGATAGTGACACAGTAGATATGAGGATAATATATAGAGTATTGATTGATATATTGAGGTAATAAGTAAATGATGATATTTTGTTGTAATTGAAGTGATGTATTGAGAATGGTAATTAGAGTTGATGGGAGTTTTGTAAGTGGGGATGGGGTGGTAGGAGTCCGCAACAAAAGGGTTGGGACGGGAAGGGACCGTTTAGCGCTGAAAAGGGTTGCCTTAGGTAGAATCCAGGGACCAACATAAGGGAATGAGCTTTTTTGGGGGGGGGAAACACACATCCCGAGTACAAAGGGTTAGAGAGTATTTTTTTTATATAATGGTAGAATGATGCGAATTGAGTTGAGTAGCAAGTTGGGTTTAGAGGGTTTGATAGATGTGTTTGATAGAGATGGGTGTCATATTAGTTAAAGCTGTTAATGAGTGTTAGAGTCAAAGGGGTAAAGATTATAAATGTATGCATATCGAGTTGTAAATCAAGTTAGTACAAATAATTAAATCACCCAAATTAATGAAGAATGAGAATAGTAAAGAAAAGAGTCATAGTAAAAATATGGAATTTTAATTGAAATGAGTGACTATCTTGATAGAATTTGAGAATAAAGTAAAGTTGGAAAATGTGTAATTTTGAGTAATTTAAATATCAATTTTATTGTGTAGCGTGTCAATTTTGGGTCCTTTTATTTTTTTACGGTATGGGGCATTGGTATTTTTATTTATTTCGCTTTGTGCGGGAGTTTTGTTTAAACATTGTGAAATTTCATATTACGACCAAGATTCATTTCATTATAACAGAACACGTGTTGGGAAACAGTGGTGTAACAAAGGCGAGACGCATTTACTGTATTGTGTCATTCGGCTAAGGAATTCGCACCTCCACGAAATTCTGAGAAATCTGTACATGTGTGTCGATGCACGAGCGCAACTACTCACGCAGGCGCTCCAAGGGACGCTCTCAACTAAAAACCCAAGATGGCTAGAGCGCAAAATTATTCATCGTCTCTTCACAGATCGTCAGGAAGTGCTGCTTAAGTCCGGCCTTTTTTATGACGTCAGCCAATGCCTAACTGAGATCGTTGGCCATGTTAACCCAAAAAACTACATGCATGGCATGGAACGAAACTTCGGCGACGAAGATCAAGGCAGTGACTTCCATACCAACTATGAGATCACATGAGTAATACAGATTCCGCTTTTCATTCCCAGTCGACTAGCTGAATTCCCCGGAGCCGGGCGGCCAAAGTTGGCTCGTCACCAAAATTTTAATTTAACAAAGGAAAAAGTTGTAGCAACCGTAAATAGTATGTGACCACGGTCAGTTTAACAAGCAGAACAGTATCGAAGAGTTTAGTTAAAAAATAAAACATAATGAATTAACTATCGATGAGTGTGCGCGCAAAACACGTGCCGTCGGTTTCGGTGTAAGGGCTGGGGGGACTTTATTATATATGTTAATCAATAAATAAATTTACGGTATGGATGTGGGAGTGAGCAATGCTGGGCTGTTTATGTGTGAAATATATAATTGTTTGTATCTGTATAAAGGATAAGGTAAGCCATAGTCAGTAAGGTGCAAGAGTTGCACAACATGTAACACAAAGTTTTATCAATTCAACATTTCTTATTAATAAAAAAATCTAATTTCTCTTCCATACAATTGAGAGTTAAATTTTTTCAAGGCCTTAATTCGTTTATGTACTGTCAGAGTTCGTCGAACGAAATGGGTTCGTCCTCACTTCTACACGATCCGGCCAGATCAAAAATAAAAGGTAAGTGGGAGTTGTAACTGTAATTTGAATAAATAAAAGTTGCGAAGAAAGGTAAGAGTTACAATTTGTGCCGTGACCAGGATGTAATATAACAGAAAACTGTTATAGTACGCCGGCTTACATCTGACGGTACATAGCGAAGTACGGTTGCGAAAGCAAAAGTAATTTTGTATATGTTAAAACATCAGTTTTGAAAAAAGACCAATCATTGGCAGTATTACTTAAGAAAAATAGATCAAATAAAAAATGTCTGAGAACACGGAGAAAAGTAGCATAATAAATTCAATTATGAGTGAAAGTGACCTTGAGTCGCAATCGCTGGATGAAAGTGGTATGCTGAGGGGGGAGCCGGGTGCTGTTACAGAAACAGTTGTCGGAGGTAATATAATTGTTCATTCAACCCCGATTGTGGCTCAAGCACAACTAAGCGAAACAGATGTTGACTCTGGGGTTGTTGACCCCAGTGTCAACTAAAAAAAATAAACAATCAGAGGAAACTGATATAATGAGTTTCTTATGAAATAAATTTGACATGTTAAATAGTCGTTTTGATAATAATGATAAACGCTTTGATAATAATGAAATAATTTTAAATAAGATGAAAAGTGACTTTAACAATAAATTAGACGAACAGAGAATAAAATGTGAACAACAGAATATCCAGTTACAACAGAGTATTAATGTACAATTCGATAACCTGAGTAGGGTACTAGACAAACATATTGATGAACATTGTGAAAGTATGAAATTACAATTGTCTGAGTCCATAAATGAGCAATTAGAGTGCCGTGTTTCTGATATGACCAATGATATAACTAATAAAGTAGAGAAACAGATCACGGAGCAATATAGCATAATGAATACAATTTTTGAGAAACAAATAAGTGAATGTAACACCAATACTGAATGTAAGACTGGTTATGCTATGAATCAGATTGAAAATAATAATAGTAAAATAAGAGACATAGAAAATAATTGTAAGATTGAGTTCAAGACCATACATAATACAATAAGTGACCTTGAATGTGATAATAACCTTAAATTGATGAATGTTAAAAATGAATTGAGCATGGCCATCAGCCAACAAGTTAACACTGTTACCGAGCGAGTAATTATGACTCATGACGTAAGCAGTGAAGTTGAGTTGGAAACATTCAGTTGTGATAACAAAAGAGTACACCCTATGCAGTTCATAAATAGAGTGAGAGAGTTTCAGTACTAAGAACTGGGAAGTCCAATTATTAAAAATTTTAAAATGCTTCAAGGGTAGTTCGGAGATATGGGCCGAGGTACACAAAACAGAATGGGGGCGTTTTGAAAGTTTTGAGTCCGCATTTATAAATAAATATTGGTCTGAAGAAGACCAAGAAGTGTTACGAAGTAGAATCATGGGAACAGGGAATTTTGGGGGGTCCAATAATAATATAACAGGGTATGTGATGAAAATATTTAACGAGGCGAAATACTTAGAACCGCCATTGCCATTTAGATCCTTTGTGAGGCATATCAGCAAGCATTTGCCAAGGGAAGTACAGATAACACTTATGACAAGGGAGGTAGCTAATATTAGCGAATTAGAAAATATTTTAGATGTGTTTCAGAATATCCGGGACCAAGAATTGAGTCGCCGTCAGAACCAGCAGAATGGAAATAATGGAGTTAATCAGGGACCGCCGAGGGGACCTACAAATGGACCGGCATATCCCAGACGAGAACAAAATAACCGAGGACCAAAATGGACTTGTCCAGCATGTTCACAGGAGAATTATGCGACACAAAATTTTTGTTTTAGATGCAGGAGAGAGAGACCGGGTCAGCGACAGGGACCACAACCTGCACAGAACCAGCATGCATACCAACGAAGGGGAGAGGGCCAAGGAGGAGCGCCAAGAGGCCACGCTCATGAACAGCGAGGAAACCAACAAGAACGAGGATACAACCCTGCAGTGGCGAGCACTTCTGCGGGAAACTAAAAGGGACAATGGAACACCGGACCCGACCGTTGTCGCCGGAAGTTTCTGGGGTCCAAATGGAGGACAGATATCGAAACAACGTGGTTATTACAGACTTATCGGAGGAATTATTGGAGGAGGAAGACTTTGAAGCAGGGAGACGGGAGAATGGACTGACTGAGGTGAAAATCAACATAGAAGGTAAGGAGATTAAAACTTTAATCGATACAGGTAGCGAAATCTCGGTTATTTCTGAACATGTACTAGATGAATTAAGAGAAATAAATAAAAATATTCCGTCTCTACCAGTAGCGGGGGTGACGATTGTAGGTATTACGGGAGTTAGAAGTAAAAGAGTCACGAAACAAGTACATTTAAACATGATAATTAACGGGGTAGGGTACGACAATACATTTCTAGTTGTACGGGGATTAAATCTCGAGGTTATACTGGGAAATGATTTTCTGATTAAACATAAGGCGGTGATTGATTTTCATAAACGGGTGTTAGAATTAAATAGTGAAGGGGAACCAGTCCGTATTAATTTTGAGCGGGTGTTAGATGCGGTAAGAATTTCAGGGGTAAGGGTGATACATACTCGGAGTAATAAACAAGAAAGGGAAGTTAGTATGAATGTATGTAGTGAGAGTAAGATAGAGTATGAGGAGAATGTAGATCATTTATGGAATGAGAGAGCACTGAAATTTTGTAGTGAGGGTGGCGTAATAGGGAGTTCTCAACGTGAATCGTTTTGGCGGGTAGTAGAGAATTTTAGAGAAGTGTTTGTCGATATACCAGGGAGGGCAAGAAACTATGAATGTGAGTTGAGGGTAAGGGAACACGCACCCTATGTGCAAAGAAGTTATCCGGTGCCATATGCGAAGAGAAGAGCGGTTCAGCTTGAGTTAGAGAAAATGTTAGATGGAGATATAATTGAGCAATCTGTATCACCATATTCTAACCCATTAGTAGTAGTGATTAAAAAAGATGGTAGAGTCAGGTTATGTTTAGATGCCCGAAAAATCAATCAAATAATCGTTCCAGACAGGGAGTCACCCGAAGCTATAGAAGAAATTTTTCAGAAATTTAGCGGCGTACAATATATGACCTCTTTAGACCTAACCGCCGGGTATTGGCAGGTTCCGTTGGCAGCCAATAGTAGAAAATATACAGCCTTTTTATTCAATGGAAAGAATTATCAATTTAAGAGACTACCGTTTGGTTTGAACACAAGTGTAGCTAGTTTTATCAAGTGTCTGGACGAAATTTTGCAACCACATAACTTAGATTTTCTAACCATATACGTTGATGATATCTTGATAGCTTCCAGAACCTTTGAAGAGCATGTAGAACATTTAGAATATGTGTTGGAGAAGTTATATCAGGGAGGTTTGACAGTGAATTGGGACAAATCAAAATTTTTGCAAACTGAGATACATTTTTTAGGTTTCATCATAACACCTACAGGGATACGTGCCAATCCGGATAAAGTAGAATCAATCCTGACGTTCCCGGAGCCTAAAAATATAAAACAATTGCAAAGTTTCCTTGGTCTTTGTAATTTTTACAGGAAGTTCCAGTGGAACTACGCCCAGACGACGGCCCGACTCAGCGCAGTGCTACAAAAGAATAAGCAATGGAGGTGGGGAGAAAACGAAAGAGCAGCTTTCAACGAAATAAAAAATAAGTTCGCTGATATGATTTTAATGAATCATCCCAATTTTAACGAAAAATTTTACTTACAGACAGACGCAAGCAATATAGCACTTGGAGCAGAACTATACCAAGAGGACGAGGCGAAGGAACATAAAACCATCGCCTTCGCCAGCCGGACGTTGCTAGCCGCAGAACGTAACTACACTACAACCGAGAAGGAGCTCCTCAGTATAGTGTTCGCCGTGAAGAAGTTCCGCACGTATCTGCTGGGTAATAGAACCATCATCAGGACGGACCATAAAGCGCTGTCGTTCCTGAATACTTGCAAACTCACACACAGCCGGATAACCAGGTGGGTGTTAGCCCTCCAAGAGTATAATTTTTCTTGGGAATACATTAACGGTGTAGAGAACAGGGTGCCAGACACACTATCACGAGTAGACACAGACAGAAATAGAACGGGTAGAGATATCAAAGAAATAGAGATTTATAGGCTATCCCGGGAAGATAAACTTTTTGGGGAAGAATTGAAAAATATAAATGTAATGCAAAGAGCTGATAGTAAGTTAAATAAAATAATTACTAGTGTAGAATCAGATGTAGATGAGTTTGGTTATAAACAGTATTTTCAAGTGTTTAAAGGGAGTTTGTTCAAAAAAGTAGAGGGGAGAGAGAGGGATTGGAGGTTAGTTATACCTGAAGGGTTGATAGAGAAAATAGTGTGGGACTGTCACCTTAGATATGGGCATTTTGGGGCACGGAAATGTGTGAATGTGTTGAAGGAGTCCTGTCTATTTAAGAATATGGAGAAACGAGTCCGAAAAATACTTAGAGTTTGCGAGATATGCCAGAAATCTAAAGTTGTAAATTATAGGTTGGAAGGAGAACTAAATTATATTAAGGTAGAAAAACCATTCGACTTAGTAGCTGTAGATTTGTACGGCCCATTGCCAAAGGGTAGGGGTGGAGTGATGCATATTTTTGTTGTACTTGACACCTTTTCCAAATATGTAAGGTTGTATAGCGTGAAGCGAGCAACGAGTAAGGTGCTGAGCGAGAAGATCACACGCGACTACATGATCAACGTGGGAAAGCCAAAGGTGATATTATCCGACCATGGGCCGCAGTTCATCAGCGGGAGATGGCGCCAGACTCTCGGATGGGAAGGTATCATCCCAAAGCACACCGCAGTGTATCATCCACAGTCCAATCAGGCGGAGAGAGTCATGAGGGAGTTGGGAAGAATTTTCCGGACATACTGCCACGCCAAACACAGCGAGTGGCCACTCTATGTTCAGAAGATTGAAAATTGGCTTAACTGCACCACCCACGAGTTGACAGGGTTCACACCTTATGAGTTAATAAGAGGAAAGCGTCCACAGAGGATTTTGGAACAATTAATTGAATAGCCACCGGAAACCAACACTATTGGTCGCGAGGTAAAACTTAGACTAGCGCATGAAAGTTTGTTGACGAAGGGGGAGAGGAGGAAACAGAGACATGATATGAAAGGTAAGTGGACGCAGTACGAGGTCGGACAGCTGGTATTGGTACGACGACATAATTTATCGAGCGCTCAAGATAAGGAGATCAAGAAATTTTTCTTATTATACGAGGGGCCGTACGAGATAGTAGAAATAAAAATGAAAAATTCATATGTGTTACAGAATAGAGAAACCAGGGAGATAGTGGGTACACACAATGCTACAAATTTGAAATTATTTTGGTCAGCATAAGGATTTTATTAAATAGTAAATGTATGAATGTCATTTAATTGTTTTTTTTGTTTCTAGAAGGGCTCCTCCCCCATTTTCGGGTGGTCACGATCTTACCAGTCCTGGCCGTGGAATTCGGAACTCGGAGGCGGGCCATGGTTGGCAGATCTTCCTTCGGGCGGTGAAAGCAACGATGGTCCGGCTCCACCAAAATTGGTACAAATTAGAAATTTAACCACGCATATTTGAACGGGGAGGGGGACCCCAAACAGGTACGTGACGAGTTAAAATTTTTTATACACTCCAGGTGCAACAATTTTGATGTACCTGTCACGTACCTGCACTGCCTTAGAGTGTTATATATAAAGGAGGCTACACCTAAACATAAGGCAGTGCATACAAATTTAAATTTTTTAGTGTCAATGGTGAAGTTCAAATTGAACCATTGACAATAGTTTTGCTTACACCGAAATGAAGAGTTTTGCTGGGAGTCACATTTGATGGAAGTTCAGACGGTGGGTGTGGGGGAATGAGAATCAGAAAGAGAAAAGTAGGAAGTAAAGGGGGGAGTAATTTCACAAAGCAGATCTGAATTTTCATCACAATTGTGACTCATAGCAAAACACCCCTGTTTCAGGTGCGTCCATAATCGCCAATTTAATAAAAAAAAAAAAAAAAAAAAAAAAAAAAAATTATTGGATGTATATAATTTCAAACGTAAATAAATTTTAGAATTAAGTGACCAAATGTAATTGTCAAGTTTTAGTATCAGTGAGTATGTGAACATTTTGAAAAGAGGTGTAACAAAATACAAACTTGGTATCAATACAAGATGTGGGGATAATTTTGGGGGGTAGTTTGGTGCTCAATAAAGTGATAGAACAATGGAGTGTGGAACTGCAAAGGTTGAAAGCTTTAGTGTACAAAGGCATTAATTAGTTAGTTATTAGGTTGCTATTGCGGGGGTGGCCTGTGCCCTCGTAAATAGCGGAATGGGTTGGGGGTAACAGAGAGTGGCCAAAAGGGCGAAAATGTGCGGCACACCTTTTTAGTGTAAATTAAAATTTTACACACTGCTAAACGACTGTGTCGCACATAACTAAAATGATGTGTAACAGGCAGTTAAATTGCCTAAGTTTAGATTTCCCCGACTTTTCGGGCGATTACTGCCTTACCAGCACTAATCGTGGATTTGGCTAGCGGCCAGCTATGGCCATATCAAGTCCCTTGACCATAGCTGACTTGAAATTGGTACATATTAGAAATTCAATGCGGGGCGACATTAGAGGAAATCTCCGGGAACTATGAAACAGCGGCTGCCACTCTGCCCGCTTGGGGGTAGCAAAGACAGGTGGTAGACCCGCATTAAGGGTGTGTAATTATAGACCCGAACATGTTGATGTTCAATACTTTCAAATGTAATAGCGAAAGCAAAGACACGGAGAGGTAAAACCTGCTCCAAAATATACAGTCTTTGTCGAAGCGCCAGGGCGACACAGTCCTCCATAATTTGAAATAGTGTGTGTGGCTGGGAGGTGGTTCCGAGGAGCCACGAATTTAAAATTTTATGACAAAAAGTTTTTGCTAATTTGAATTTTGATCCAATCAAAAACGCTTGTGCTCTGTTCAAATAATTATATGCTCAGACTCTTAATATAAGGTGTTCATACTATAATTTTAAATGTATTATTTTATTGTTGCAAGTTAGATATATATGTTGATAAAATATGTGTTTTCATGATATGTGTATATTTTAAACTAAGCCAATAATTAAACTGTCTGGCAGGCGGTTAATATGAATGATCAGAATCAGAGAAATGGGAAACAAGGTGAGAAGTGAGAATAAATAAAAATAAATATGTATATTTCATGTAAGTTGTTCAAGTAAAAGATGTATTTTCATTATGTTAGGATATCAGCTGATCAGCAATAACAGGTCACTGGTATATTGGTTTGTAAATGTTACAAGTAATTAATGTTTTATGTAATGTTTTAAGGTATTACAGATGTTTTAAAGTAATGGGAGAAATAATTTGCTACATTGAAAAAAAAAAATAAATAAAAAAAATAAAGAATTTGTGAAGGTTAATAACAGAGAGTTTTGGGTGATAAATATTTTGTGGGACATATAGATCTGTCCAAATTGAAGTCAAAGTTGAAGTTGAAATCGTAGAGATGAAGATAATGTAATATTGTTTTGAAGTAATGTAACGTTGTAGAATTTTGAGAAGTATTGATGTTGACACAGTGGTAATGGAGAATAATTGTAGAGTTCTGAATGATATATTTATGTTTATAATTAATGATGTTATTTTGTTGTATTTGTAGTAAGGTAATGAGATTGAGATTTTTGGGGATGGCAATTTTGTATTAGGGGGTAGTGTCATGTAGGAGTTCGCAACAAAATATGTTGGGACGGGAATTGGTATCGATTTTAGTGAGGAGGGGCCGCCTTAGGTGGAATCCAGGCCGCCAGATAAGGGAAATTGAGTTTTTTGGGGGGCGGGGAAACACATATCCAAGTACAAAGGGTTAGAGAGTATTTTTTTATATATATTGAGAGGAGGTGGCGATTTGAGTTTAATGATAGGTTGGGGTTATAGTGTCTTGATTAGTAGAGATTTTAATAGAGATGGGTGTCATGGGAGTTGAAGTTGTTAATGGTTAGAGTTCGAGGGAGAAAGTTAATCTATGTATACAGATCAAATAGTAAAGTAAATGAGACAAATAATTTAAATCACCCTCAGTAAAGTATAGTGAGATTGTTAAATGAAGAGTAAGATTGTTAAGCAAAAAGAGAGGTTTATAATAAAGATATAATTTTTTATTTTTTAAACCAGTGACAAACTTTTGGTAGAATTTTCAAATAATGTCAAGTTAAGAATTGTTTATTTTAAATAATTTAAATGTCAAGTTGATGATTATTTATATTAATATTTTGTTTATTTTAAATATTTTGTTTTATTATGTTTTGTATTTCAAGTTAGGATATTACAGATGTTAAATGTATTTTCAGAACTTATATATAACACATGTAGGTCAAGGTCCTTGGACTTTACCTACTTTCGATCAGCTGATGAGTTCATACACCTACTAAGCTTGCATAGTAGGAAGTCAATTTAATTTGTTTGTTTAATCAATTTAAAACAATTTTCAAATAATGTCTACATATGAAGGAACCATTTAAATAAAATTAAATTTTTTTTGAATTTTAAAATTTTTGGGAAAAAAAAATCTTGTTTTTTCGCCTGCCAGTGAATGAATATTTTAGGTAATGATTATTTTATTATGTGTGTACGTAACATGTTCATTTTTTTGTTTGATTGTATTGCATTGTACTGTTAGACTATAAGTGATTACCTGTTAGGTTAAGGATGTGTTTTGAAATGTTTAACTTAAATCATTTTAAAGAAAACAGAAAACCAGGAAGAGAATGTTTTGAGTATATTATTCTGAATTTCGAAATTTTTTAAATTTTTCATAAATTTTAAAAGAATTTTTTTTAATTTTACAATGCGTTATGTCAATATGTAATGTGAGTGTGAGTGAGCCCAGTATCTGCTAAAGGCAGCCCAGCTTGCATAAAAGGGGAACCATATCGGTGAAGGATCTGGCATAATCTGAGCCAGGGATGGAGGATTTTAGGGGTAGCATGTTAAAAGGCGAGGTGCGCTGTGGTACGAGTCTGTTCGATTTCTCGGTGTTGGGATCTCTTACGGAGAAGTCCAGTGATCTCGTTCAGATGAGTCCATAGTCGCCAAGCCAGGGGGGTCGTGTACCCATGTAGATTAAGAACAAGGGGGTTGTTGGCACCAGTCCCTCACCGGTCCTCTTCGGGGTTTATCGATGAGATTTCTTCTGTTGTGAACAGCAGAATTCTCATCGAGGGGGTATTGTAGCGTGTCAATTTTGGGTCCTTTTATTTTTTTACGGTATGGGGCATTGGTATTTTTATTTATTTCGCTTTGTGCGGGAGTTTTGTTTAAACATTGTGAAATTTCATATTACGACCAAGATTCATTTCATTATAACAGAACACGTGTTGGGAAACAGTGGTGTAACAAAGGCGAGACGCATTTACTGTATTGTGTCATTCGGCTAAGGAATTCGCACCTCCACGAAATTCTGAGAAATCTGTACATGTGTGTCGACGCACGAGCGCAACTACTCACGCAGGCGCTCCAAGGGACGCTCTCAACTAAAAACCCAAGATGGCTAGAGCGCAAAATTATTCATCGTCTCTTCACAGATCATCAGGAAGTGCTGCTTAAGTCCGGCCTTTTTTATGACGTCAGCCAATGCCTAACTGAGATCGTTGGCCATGTTAACCCAAAAAACTACATGCATAGCATGGAACGAAACTTCGGCGACGAAGATCAAGGCAGTGACTTCCATACCAACTATGAGATCACATGAGTAATACAGATTCCGCTTTTCATTCCCAGTCGACTAGCTGAATTCCCCGGAGCCGGGCGGCCAAAGTTGGCTCGTCACAAAAGTTTTAATTTAACAAAGGAAAAAGTTGTAGCAACCGTAAATAGTATGTGACCGCGGTCAGTTTAACAAGCAGAACAGTATCGAAGAGTTTAGTTAAAAAATAAAACATAATGAATTAACTATCGATGAGTGCGCGCGCAAAACACGTGCCGTCGGTTTCGGTGTAAGGGCTGGGGGGACTTTATTATATATGTTAATCAATAAATAAATTTACGGTATGGATGTGGGAGTGAGCAATGCTGGGCTGTTTATGTGTGAAATATATAATTGTTTGTATCTGTATAAAGGATAAGGTAAGCCATAGTCAGTAAGGTGCAAGAGTTGCACAACATGTAACACGAAGTTTTATCAATTCAACATTTCTTATTAATAAAAAAATCTAATTTCTCTTCCATACAATTGAGAGTTAAATTTTTTCAAGGCCTTAATTCGTTTATGTACTGTCAGAGTTCGTCGAACGAAATGGGTTCGTCCTCACTTCTACACGATCCGGCCAGATCAAAAATAAAAGGTAAGTGGGAGTTGTAACTGTAATTTGAATAAATAAAAGTTGCAAAGAAAGGTAAGAGTTACAATTGTTAATCATAATAATATTTTGTTATTTTTAAATGTCTTATTTTATTATTTTTTTGTGTTTAAAGATAGAATTTTAAAGATGTTCCAGGTATTTTCTGATGTAGCTTATGTATAACGTATGTAGGTCAAGGTTCTTGACTTGACCCAGTTTGATCAGCTGATGGGTGATGTTCTATACTAAACCAGTTTTGGCAATGAAGTGATGCCAATTTTGTTTCTTAATCAATTTAAATAAATTTAAATAATTTTAATATTGAGAAAAAATATATTTTAATAAATTTACATTTTTTTGGAAAAAAAAAATTTTTTGATTTTTTTTGTGCCTGCCATCTAATTGATGTTTTGAATTTTGATTATATTATTGTTTGTGTGTATTAATAATGTTTTTTATTGAATTGTATTGTTTAGGATGTATGTATAAGCAACTGTTAGGATAAGGAAGTTCATGTTTTAAGTAAAAGTTCAATTTATTTGTTTTTCGAGTTATCACTAATAACGAAGAGAATTATTCAATTCAGATAAAAGATTTGTATTTTGATTTTTGAGATTAATGGTAATATAGATTTGGTTTCAATTTAAAGGAAACTCCTAAATTTGATAACAAGATTTGATAGGATGTAGCAATAAGTGTGTGTACAAGCCCAGTAACTGCTAAAGGCAGCCCAGTGTGCATGATAAGGGGGAGCATATCGGTTGAGGATCTGGCGTGGTATAAGACCAGGGGTTTGGATTTTTTGGGGCGACATGTTAGAAGGTGAGGTGCGCTGTGGTGCGTGTCTGTTCGATTTTATGGTGTTGGGATCTCGTACAGAGAAGTCCAGTGATCTCTCCAGATGCGGCCATCGTCGCCGAGCCAGGGGGGTTGTTTACCCATGAAGTATAAGAGCTAAAGGGGGTTGTTGGCACCATATCCTCACCGGTCCTCTTAGGGGTTTTAGCAATGAGATTTCTTCTGTTTCGACAGAAGACATCTCATTGGGGGGGTATTGTAACGGGACGAATTATGAGGGGTTTTTATTTTATTAAATTTGGGGATTTATTATAAAATATTTTAAATTCATTTTCCATCTGTGTATACGGCCACGTGTTTGAATAAAAGCATTGCGCGAACCAAGGAACAGTACGCAATAGCTGTTGTGAAACATTTGCAAAAGAATGTGCCAGACGTCAATTCTAAGAACTTTACGTTTGTGTGGCGTCTACGCCCAAACGCACTACACCAGCATGTGCGCAGAACGACGCCGAGTTGGTTAAAGCAAAATGGATTGGGCGAATTTGATTCAGCAATATGCGTTTAAGCTGGAGGAAATAAAGTGTTCACCAAAGGTCATCCACGGCTACCACACGAAAAAACACGTGTTGAATGTGCCACAGCAGTGACGACCAAATAGAAGGCATTGCTTTCCGCTTTGTCGGACGGCAACCTAGTTGAGAGTGAGCTTAGAGACGCTCTCCCCAGTTCTCTCACCGAAGCGTACCTGGACAGGTACGCTTCTCAAGGGGCTCATTCAAAATTAGTGACTATCAAGTAAAAGTGCATTTCAATTATCACAAAATGTGACAGTGGGGATAGTTTCAGCGAAAGAGTGACATAAATTTTTTTATTGTAAATCTTCTTTACAACATAGACGAACTTTAGAAAAACGAAGTAACAAGAGCTCGGGGAGACTCCATGTGGCCGGCAGGGGTATATAGGTATCCATTCTAATTGAAATGGGGCGTTTTTATACAAAAAGGGGGTTTTAAGAGTGAATGTGAGAATGCTGGCAGACTGGGCTGTTTATGTGAGTAATAGATGAATAGTTAATGTGTTAATATAAGATGTAGATTTTAACTTTGTCAATATAAGAAGTTTTGCCAAAAAATGTACGGAAATTTTAATTTGTCTTGATTTTTTTAATTGGAAAAGAATAGCAATACAAAACAGAAATAAGTACATATTAAAAAATTTTAATTCTCTTCAAAAAATGAGTTGCATAAGTTACTTACATAACCCGTAAACCATGCTTGCTTCTACGTTCGTGTGACAAGATCCTGGCCCGAGAAAACAGTTAGAAGGTAGGTGGAAATAAATAAATAATGTATTTGTATTTGTATTAAAAGATTAATAACTTCACAGGATGTTGTCTGAAGTGTGTGCAGGCGTTTACGGTAGGCCGAAGCAGGCACGCTAGGCCTACCGAGTTTCTGTATAAAAGTGTGGAAATGTTAAAAAACGATAGTTAATTGTTAAAGTAAAGTGTAAGAAAACCATGGAGACATAAATAAGGACTGTTAGATATTTCTGTTGATTCTAAAGTGTGTCAAGCGGTAGTCCAACTCCCGGAAGCTACTACAGAATGGATAAGTAACAAACTTAAATAGCCAGAATTCATTAAAACTTAATGTCACTTAATATATTTTAATTGTTGAACAAAATCTATTAAATTAAAAATCAATAAAATAATGAGATCTCAAAAAGGGGGGGTGTAAATAAAGAAAAAGAGAGTGTGAGAGAAAAAGGGGGGTAAGAGAAAGAGAGCAAAGTACTGATTTGCGTCTTAAAACATTTTCGTTGAGTGTCATAATTTTTGTCATAAAACTTTTTGTCTATTAAATTTTGTTTTATCAACAGTTATAAAATTACAAGGAAATTAATATGTTCAATAAAAGGAAATATGATAGGCTATTGCTATAATCATGTGTTAATTAATTATTACACCAAATTACCCATAACCTAACCTCTGTATCAAAAGTTCGTCTACACGACCCTGGAGTTTTTAAGGGAATTTGGTATTATTTCTTTCGGGTAAGTTGTAATAGGTTTTCATATTTACTCCTCAAAATATGGTGGCGACCTTGAGGGCTTTGGGAATCTTTTATTAAGGTAAGTCGAAATAAGTTCGTAGTAATCGGGGTATGTGTCTTGTTTTTTTTTTTTTTTGTATAGTTACAGGCTTCAGCGGCGCTTAGTCAGTTTGAGTTGCGAGTTAATGTCGGGCGATTACTTTATGCGTTAAAGTGGTTATTAGCAAAAAGTAATTACTGTGGCGAAGTGTTGTATTTTATAATTGTGTGGGACAATTGTAATACAATTGTGTTTTATATTAGTTGAAATTTTATTGTGTGTGAACAATTTTTATTTGATTTGTTGTAAGACACTATCTTATTGATTACAAACTGTTTAATTGTGATAATTAAAGCTGGTGATTAGTGACTTAACTGGTGTCTTGTATTTTGTTTGCCACTGTACCATACGACGATCAGTTAGACCGTCGTAACAATGGGTCAGAAGTGCGACAGAACAGCTAACAGTGGAAACAGTGGACACTTTGTACAAGACGAGTGTAATTCATAATTAATCGGTAAACAATGGATGCCAGTCAGATAATGGAAAATTTCCAGGCGCTGCTGCAGCAGACACAGGAACAACAAAAATTAGAACGACAAAAAGAGGCAGAAGAAGCAGAGAAGAGACGCCGACAGGAGGTGGAAGAAGCAGAAAAAAAAAGACAGGAGGTGGAAGAAGCCGAAAAATGACAGGATGAAAAACGTAAGCAGGAGGCAGAGGAACGGAAGCGTAAAATAGAAGACATCAAAGCATTAATACAGGAGCAGAAATAGATGCAAGAACATAGTACCGCAGAACTGGGTCTCCTGAGGTGAGTTTAATAAACAAGTTACTAAAATATCGGAGGTACAAGAATCAATGCCATTCAAAATAGCTGAAGTAGAAAAATCTGTCTCGAGTGTTGAAGAATCGATGTCTACAAAAAAATCTGTCTTAGAAAAATCTATGTCTACAAAAATATCGGTCATAGAAGAATCCGTATGTAGAAAACTCAATGGCAAACATAAGAGAACAAATTAAAAGTGAAGTTGAACAGTTCATGAAGACACAACCAAAACAAATTTCTGAACAGACTGTACCAATGATAAAGACAGAAAAGACAATAGAGAAAGTCACTTTGCCTGCAGTTGGGGCAGTACATGTCAAGGCCCCAACCTTTGATGGAAGTATTCACTGGGCGACATACCTTAGGCAATTTGAAGCCACTGCATGTGCAAATAATTGGACAGATAAAGAGAACGCAGTTTCACTCGTTCTTGCTTTAAAAGGACCTGCTGCTGAGCTACTACAGAAAGTGCCACCTGACAGGCAGAACATCTATGACGAATTAATTAAAGCTCTAGAATTACAGTTCAGTGATAAACATTTGCAAGATGTGTATTACGCTTACTTAAGAACAACAGGACAATGTTCTGGGCAGAGTCTTCAAGAGTTTGAAGTAAGTATCAACAGATTGATTAGATTGGCCTATCCTGAAGCACCAGCAGATTTTCGAATGAGGTTTGTGGTGCAGACATTTATTGATGGCATCAGGGATTGTGAACGTCAGCAAGTGATACAAATGGCAAGACACCGAAATAGCTTAGAAGCTAATGTTCATGCCCTACAGTTTGAAGCTGCCAAGTCAGCATCCCGCTACATTAATGTGTTTATGCCATCACAATGTAGTCAGAAGATCCCAGTATCACATTGCCGTTACGATGGGGGCAGAAAAACAATGTTGTCGGACAAACAATTCAGAAGTTCAAGAGCATTGCAACGATTTGAACGATGGGAAAAAGACAGAAGACCAAAGTGTTACAACTGTGGGAAACATGATCATCTACATGTAGACTGTTTGGAGAAGAAAATACTGAGAGAAGAGAGTGATCGTACCAATTGGAGAAGTAAAGCCCCAGAACAGCACAGTTTCCACGCTACATAAGACCAGTAGAAACATGATCGTTAATGGATTTGTGGAAGGTAAACCAACATCATTTACAGTTGACACGGGCGCAACAGTGTCCATTGTGCGCCCTGATTTAGTCAGCAACCATCAGCCTCTAATTAGCTCTTGTACAATACAGACTGTAACTGGAAGCCCCGTCAAGGTGCTAGGAAAGGTAGACGTATGTGTACGCCTGGGTCTTCTTGAGTTTAGCCACCAAATGCTCGTTACAGACATTGTTGATGAAGATATTCTTGGAACAGACATTATGAATTCCTACAGATTCGTTGTGACTTAAGAGAGAATGTCCTGAGGGTTGGCCAAGAGAAGATAAAGCTCTGTATGGCTAAAATGACAGGGTCTACCAACCATTTGACTAAGCAAGTGGCATTGGCCGAAGAAAAAGTCAACAGGTCTGGACAAGAGGAACCCTCCCAATTGTAAGCGGAAATGGAGGAAGAACGAGCAGAGCAAAGGAAATACAAATAAGTGTAACGACAAAAGAAGTGATTGAAAAGCCAACTATGGGTGTCGAGACAAGACTCTTGCTTGTTCCTGAGTTAATGGAATAACCTGGGGAAAACGTTATTGAAGATGAAGTCACACAAGAGGTTATTGACGAGAACCAATCAGACTTGGGTCAGCTAATGGCATACAGGTCATCAGTACATGACGCAACAGGAGTGATTCCCGCAAAACTAGTGGTTGAGTGGAAAACTCATATTTCTGGGAACTTGATGTTCGGGTCACACAAAACTGAATTCGAAGAACCGGAGAATTATTTTTCGCAAGTAGACCAGCTATGTAAATCGCCTGGCCGAGTATTACTTAAGAGATAATTTGCCAGTTCGGGGTGAACAGGCTTAGGGAGGGGGCAGTGTTACGACATTACAGAACAATCTACGTGTTTTTGAATGTTCCAGAGGAATCCGGCTGTAATGTTGTGTGTGTACGTGATTTCAACATGCATTCGCGAGACTTTTCTAGACATCGCCAGCCGCGCGCACTGTGTCATGGCCCCAATCAATAATGTCCTAATGTAGAGCTGATGCATACTATGTGGAATGTTCTGGTGTCTGAGCAGCGCATAAATACAAGCCTTCAGCGGTGCAGTTATCAGCTGAATATTACAACTGGGGACTGAAAATAGACAGTAGAAAAGCAAAATATCTCACAAACGACCATGATGAATTGTACATTGATGGGGAAAATCAAGAAGGTGGGTAATTTTTGTTACTTGGGATCAAAATTGGACATCAAAATAGTGGACAGGGACAGGACATCATATAAAGAAATGGCAAGGAAGATAAGCAGTGGCAGGAAAACAATAGGCATGTTGAACTCAGTTTCAACTGTGTTTGAGCACGAACAAAGTATCTGATACATAAAATGTAGTAGTAAGCATGCTTTACGGGGCAGAAGTGTAGCTCATAATAATCAGGCAACGTGGGCATACATTAACTGCAATGGAAATGAATTTTTGAAGAAGAGCAGCTGGTAGATCCAGTCAACAAAGGAGCAGAAATAGCAAGATAAGAAGACTGATGGTGCTGACAAACTATAATTGATGAGATGGACAAAGTGTAACGGACCAAATTTGTGGGTATTTTTATTTATTGCATTTGTGGGGTTTTATAAATGTATTGTGTAAAATTTTATTTCTCAACAGTGACCAGAACACGTGGTGAATGGAACAGTTTATAACAAAGGAGAAATATGCCGTATGCATTGTCCAATCAGTACAGAGGTATGCAGCAAGTCTCATTTCCAAGAACTTTGTTTATGTGTGACCTTGCGCTCGTATGCACGACAAAGGCATACGCGCGAGTGACGCTACCGGCCAAAACCAAGATGGTCAGGAAACGATTTTTATTCAACTTAGTTTGATTTGCTGGCGGATGCATAACTTTAAGGTCCGCCTATTTTGTGACGTCAAGCCATAAGCATCTAGATATCGTCGGCGCACAACGCAGAAAAACTACTATGTGTCATGCTCATAGCCAACAAACTGCACCAACTCAGGCTGTGAGCGACGACGAAATTCGTTGGCAGCGGGCATGAATATCCGTCCGCTCCGAGAGACGCTTGGAGCAGTCCACGAGAAACTACTACAGCATACAGACGTAATTGTGGCCACGCGGGCCCAGTCGGGTTGAACTGTTTAAATAATGGATAATTCCACGTAATAACGCCGTAATACCGACCGGGACCCAAGAAATTAATAAATATAGTACAGTGGGTGTATTGAAAACAGTTGTGAATTGAAAACAGTGAATAACGGGTAGTGGAAGCGCGGAACGATAACCACGTGTTTGACCGGCATCGTGATAGTGCGGTTTACCGATTTAAAACTGAATTTATAAAAATGTTAAGGGGTTGGTAAATATTTTGTGTAATTGTGTGTGTGTGAATTGCAGGCTGGGCAGTCTACCTAGTAGTAAGTAATAGAATGTAATTATAACCATATAAAACATAATGTAAAAAATGTACGCAAGTTTAAGTCAATTTACTAAAAAAAATTAATAGTACAATTTTTTAAAGCAATTGCTCATTAAAAATACTGATTCTCTTTGAAATAATGTGTTAGTCTAAGTCATTTCGTCATTACCACTTTCTCATTTCTGTGCTGCAAGATTTGTCTAAATGTTCCGGGGATCTTCTGAATTATTATTGGGGGTGGTCAGATTGCTAAATTGTCCCGTTTTTATTAAGGTAAAGTGTAAAGGTCTCCATATCTGTCCTTCAAAGATATAGGTGGCGACTCTGGTCTTCTGATAAAATTTAATACGAGGTAAGTAGTTGTGAATGAGTGCAGGTAAGTTCTGGCAGTATTTTATTTATTTTATATGTTTTGATCAAAATTTTGTATCTTTACATTTGGCTCTCGCTGCCAGGATTTTCGTTTAATTTTATTTATACGAGATAGACCTATTTTAATGCACAGAAAATAGGATGTGATAATGACGAATTTATAAAAAAGGATTTATCGTATATAATTACGCACGTGTGAGTAGGTTATGTTTGTGTTATGATTTACAGTTGTGTAAGTACAAGATAAGAAATGGCAAATAATAACGAAGTCAGCTTCACTGACAATAAAACAGAAAGTCAGTCGACACCGGTCCAAGATAAAAAGTCTGACGATAATTACGAAATGTTCAAAATGATACAAACAATGTTAGATATGAACAGAACATCTATGTTAAATAAATTCAGTGAACAGAAGAGTGAATTTAATGAGTTAAATAAACGTTTCGATAGTAATGATAAAAAATTTGATAATCGTTTTGATGAATTAAAAAATGAGATCCAAGAAATGAATAAATGTTTTGAAAATAATAATGAAACAATAAGAACGAGTTTGAATACATTAGAACAGAGTGTGGAGAGAATGGGAGTGGTTGTAATGAATCCAAATAAGAATAATACGAATGAAAATGATAATGACATGTGTCAAAATGTGATACTAGATAAAGAGTTAACAAATGATAACAATAATGTCGAAAATAATGAATGTAATATTGAGAATAGTAATGTGTTTGAAGAGTTAGTATCAGAAAGTGATACGGTGAAAATAAATAATGAGAGTACTGATGAATTTTTAGCATATGATAATGAAATAGTAATGAGTGTTTATGAGTTAGAGAGAGAGAGAGAGAGGAAAAATAGTATAGTGGTAGAATGGGGGCAGAGGGTAAATTTTCCCCTTATTGGTTCTGAACCAGAGTGTTCACAAGTGTTGTTTTTGAAGGGCAAGAGTCCCGTGGTAGTAGAAGATTGGAGTTGTTTATATTTGTTGTGTAATTTTGTACCCTCTGTCTGGAGTAATTTTGAGAGTGTGATATGGTATTATGATGAGAGAGATTTAAATAGAGAATTGTATGTCGATAAAGAGACAGAATTGTATGAATTGAATAGAGACTATGATGAGTGGAAAGTAAGGTTAGAAGTGTGTCTAAGTAATAATGATTTAATTGATAATACAAAAGTAAGTAACCTGATAATGAATATATTTACTGATGGAGATTTAACCGAACTACTTAACGTAGACGTGGTGAATGA
Organism: Magicicada septendecula; assembly: GCA_034769895.1. Lineage (NCBI taxonomy): Eukaryota > Metazoa > Arthropoda > Insecta > Hemiptera > Cicadidae > Magicicada > Magicicada septendecula. Next base: position 417,963,671 of record CM068369.1, read on the forward strand.
TTATTATGAGATAACGGATAAATTGAAATTGTTTGGTTATAACACACAAGACAATAGTATGTGGGTTAATAAAATTGAGAAATGCTACATAAAACAAAGATTAATCTATGACGATGGAGGGTAGGCTATAAAACGATAAAGGACAGTTATAAATATTTTGTTTTATGGTTTTTGACCTCGCAACTTTGGACATTGAAATGTGGTATAACTGAACAAATAATAAGGACGATTTGTAAATAAATATGTAGTGAATTTATTTATGTGTATTGTAGAAAGTCAGGTAAACAATGTGTATGGTTGTTACAATAATAATATTAATATTTTACAATTTAAATAAATTTTGAAGACAGTAACTGATGAATTGTAATTGTTTTGATAGCCATGTAATTTGTATTTTCAATAATGAATTTAATTAAACCAATTTGAGATGTTTTAAATATTTTAATTAATTCAAAGATGATATAATTAAATTTAAATGATAAATGATGATAAATTTAAATTATTTCAAGAGGTGAATTTGGTAATTAAATGATAAATTGGTTGATTTAAACTAACCTTTGTGTTAAATGTTTCAGAGGTGAGGTGCAAGTATTGGGGTGTATAGTGAATATGTTTTGTGTATGTCATTTTAATTGGACTGTAAGTATAGAAATTTTATAGTACGAATCAAGTGTAATAAAAATGTTTACAGGTGTAACTCCGATAGAGTGATTTTAATTCAATAGTGAGATGATTTGAAATAATGATGAAATAAAAATGATAATATACAAAAAAAAAATTTTTTTTAATAACAACTGAAAGATGATATATAATAATTATTAATAATAAATTTGAAAATTTTAAGAAAATTCAATGGTAGGAAGTGATGAACGATTTGAATGTTGATGGATGAATGGGTAATGAAAATGTTACGTTAGAATGTATATAAAATTTTTTAATTATTTAGTTAGTAAGGTGCAATTGCTGGGGTGGCCTGTGCCCTAGTGGATAGCGGAATGGGTTGGGGGTAACAGAGAGTGTTACCTCCATCGGAGGCCAACATGGCGAAAATGTGCGGTACACCTTTTTGTACAAATTTAATTTGTACCCTGATAGACGCTCGTATCGCACATAACAAAGATATTGTAGAACAGGCATTGAAATGAAAGTTAGATTTCCCCGACTTTTCGGGCGATTACTGCCTTACCAGCACTAATCGTGGATTTGGCTAGCAGTCAGCTATGGCCATAATCAAGTCCCTTGACCATAGCTGACTTGAAATTGGTTTATAATAGAAATTAAATGGGGGTGAAATTAGGGGAATCACCCAACTAGGGAACAGCGGCTACCACTCTGTCCGCGTGGGGACAGCATAGCCAGGTGGTAGACCCGTTTTAAGGGTGTTTCAATATAAACAAGGATATGTTGATATCCAAAACGTTAAAATGTAAATGCCGAAGCAAAGACACGGAGATGTCAAATTCCTCCAAATATGCAGTCTTTGTGGAAGCAAAAAGGCGCTACAGTCTTACATAAATTGCAATAGTGTGTGTGGACCAGGGGGTTGCTCAGATGAGCAACGTACTTAAATTTTGCAAATTAAAAATGCCAACTCTAATTTTGCTCTAATAAACATGCTTTATTCCGCTTAAATAGATAGGTGCTCAGACATTCAGTATAATGTGTTCATTCTATATTTTTAAATGTAGTATTTTATTGTAGTAGGGTAGATATAAGAATTGATGAAAGTATATGTTTTGTATAATTTGCGTATTTTGAAACCAAGTAGGTAACTAAACCGACTGGCAGGCGGTTAACATAAATTACCAGAATCAGAGAAAGGGGAAACATTGATGGTAGATGTAAGTATTGATAAGCATATATATTTAATGTAATCTGCACAAATTTTTGAAAGGTGTCTTCACTTTATTAAGAATATCAGCTGATCAGTAGTAAAGGGTCACTGCAGAATTGTTTATTGATGATCAAAGTAATTAATGTCAAATGTAATGTTTTAATGTATTACAGATGCTATTTTATAATAATGAGAAAAGTAATAATTTGTGAAAGTTAATAAAAGATAAAAAGGGGTGATTAAGCTTTTATTGGGACATAGAGATCAGTCCAAGGTGAAGTTAAAATTAAAATGGTGGTAGAGAGAAAAATATTGTTTTGAGTTAATGTAATGTTGTTTTGAGTTAATGTAATAGAATTTGAGAAGTATTGATGTTGACACAGTAGTTATGGGGAATATATGTAGAGCTTGGAGTGATATATTGATGTTGATAATTGATGATGTTATTTTGTTGTAGTCGAAGTGAGGTAATTAGATTGAGATTTTGGGGATGGCAATTTTGTAAAAGGGGGTAGTGTAATGTGGGAGTCCGCAACAAAAGGGTTGGGACGGGATGGGACCGTTTGGCGCCGGAAAGGGTTACCTTAGGTAGAATCCAGGAACCAACATCATGGGATGAGCTTTTGGGAGGGAAAAACACTTATCCTAGGTACAAAGGGTTAGAGAGTATTTTATATATATATATATATATATATATATATAAATGTATATATATCGAGAGAAGGTGGAGATTTGAGTTTAATGATAAGTTGGGGTTAGAGAGTGCTGGATAGACATTTTGATAGAGATGGGTGTCCTGATAGTTACAGTTGTTAGTGAGTAGTAGAGTCAGAGTGAGAAAGATATTATATGTATAAATGCCAAGTGGCATATCAAGTTGGGATAAATAATTTAAATCACCCAAAGTAACGTAGAGTGAGGATAATAAAGAGAGAGATTTATAATAAAAATATAAAATTTTTTTTAATTGAAACCAGTGACAAATTTTGATAGAATTTGGAAATGTAAAGTTGTAAAGTTTATTTGAATAATTTAAATGTCAATTTGATTATTATTTATAATGATGTTTTGTTAGTTTTAAATGTTTTGTTTTATTATGTTTTATGTTTCAAGACAGAATTTTACAGAAGCTTAAGGTATTCACAGATGTAACTGGTACATAACGTATGTAGGTCAAGGTTCTGGACTTGACCCAGTTTTGATCAGCTGATGGGTGAAGTCATATACTAGGCATATTTAGCAAGGAAGTTAATCCAATTTGTGTTTTTAATTAATTTGAACAAACTGCAAATAATTTCTATATGGAAAAAAGAAAATATTTTAATAAATTTTAATTTTTTGAATTTAAATTTTTTTTTTTTTTTTTTTAAAGAGTTTCTTGATTTTGCGCCTGCCATCGAATTGATGTTTGTAAACTTTGATTATTTTATTGTTTGTGTACTAACCGTGGTTATTTTTATTGAATTATTTTATCGAATTGTATTGTTAGACTCTAGGTAATCACATGTTAGGCTAAGGATGTTCTTTTATTTTTAAGAAATGTTCAATTGATTTATTTTAAATAACAGAAAAATTAATGAAGAGAATTATTCAATTTAGGTAACGGATTTGCAGTTTGATTAAAGGAGACAATTGTTGATTTTAACTTAGAGAAATTTTGCAGAAATGCTTCAATGTTCATAATATGTAGTATAAGTGTGTGTGTGAGCCCAGTTTCTGCTAAAGGCAGCCCAGCTTGCATATAAGGGGAAACATATCGGTTGAGGATCTGGCATGATCTAAGCCAGGGATTGAGGATTTTTGGGGTAGCATGTGAGGAGGTGAGGTGCGCTGTGATGCGTGTCTGTTTGATTTTTCGGTGTTGGGATCTTGCACAGAGAAGTCCAGTGATCTCGTTCAGATGCGTCCATAGTCGCTGAGCCAGGGGGGTCGTGTACCCATGAAGTGTAAGAACAAAAGGGGGTTGTTGGCACCAGTTCCTCACCGGTCCTCTTAGGGGTTTTATCAATGAGACTTCTTCTGTTTCGGACAGAAGATCTCTCATTGAGGGGGTATTGTAACGGACCAAATTTGTGGGTATTTTTATTTATGGCATTTGTGGGGTTTTATAAATGTATTGTGTAAAATTTTATTTCTCAACGGTGACCAGAACACGTGGTGAATGGAACAGTTTATAACAAAGGAGAAATACGCCGTATGCATTGTGCAATCAGTACAGAGGTATGCAGCAAGCCTCATTTCCAAGAACTTTGTTTATGTGTGACCTTGTATAACCTCTTCTCTTGTGTTATAACTTAGGGAACCTGCAATAATTGGATCTGCCAATTATACAGGCTGCCTTAGTTGTGACGAGCTGAAAATAATCACAACAAATAAAACAATTCTTATAGCAGGATATTAGGAAGGGGAGACTGTTGATTTATGCACTCAGTTTACTCGGTACTCAGATGACATCTCTTTATTACATTTGGTGATTAAGTTCTCTATTAAAAGTTCTCAAACAATATAGTTTACTATATGATTATATATAGATATTACTGCTTTACAAAGGGCCCTCAAAATATGATGTACATCTATTTTATTTATTCCACGGATCCGGGATTGAATATATTAACGAATAATGGTCACCTTGCCATGTACAATATTGAAAATTTAACCATTTGAAGAATGGTTTTTATTAATCTTTTGAAACAACAAAACTTTTAGTTTAAACTTTTACTCCTTTGCTATAACCAGTGTTATTAGATTTCAGACTACATATTACATATAATGTCTGTCTTTTAAAGTCTTTAAAGTTATTACATTTAAAACAGAAGTTTTAAAGTCTTTAATTATGATATGTTAAATTGTCTTTTGTGGATTATAAATTTTGTAACTCATAACCATGGAAGACAAGCCTCCATGTCACCTGTGTGTTTCCTGAAGTAGCTGCAGAATAGGTTCTTCGGTCCTCCGGGTGTTTCTTGAAGGTCTGTCGTTACCTTATCATCGTGTGACGGTGAAGTTCCAGAAGTATGTCAAATCATTCCGGGGGTGATACACTCATCTCAGGCGACTGTAGTAATTCTTAGTAATTCTTGTAGTTAGAATAAATAAATACAAAGTTTGTTTCACTGTTATACACTTCACATGATTACAGATTAGTTGAATATCACCTTCTTGTTTGTCGTACTGTATAAATTATATAGTTTGTTATTTGATAATAGAGAGAGATGTCATCACCGCACAAATTTACTTATTTAAATAGTCATTGAATCAACCCTTTCACATTTTTATATACACGTAGCGAAACAACGCTTTACGCTGCTTACGGCGTGAGCGCTCCATTGCAAGTGGCAGAAATAGTTAAGGGGGAGAGTAGTAATCTCAAGACAAATACTAGGCAACATAAAAGTAGTTCCGTGTTTCTAATTTAATTAAAGGACTAAAGTTTGATTAAATTATTAACTAGAGATATTCTTAGTTACAGAAGTTATCAAAGTACGTAACAGTGGTCTTATTTAATTATTTAAATAATAACAAATTTACAATAATACTTAGTTTATTTAGGGGTCAGAAAACAAGTTAATTCTGGTCAGTTCCTGTTTATGCAGGATTAATTAATAAGCTTTACCCTGTCTGTACAATTCCATTCCCTTTTATTTTATTATTAGACTTTATATTAAACCTTATTATTATTTAATGATTGCAATAACATTTAGTTTAAAATGTGAGATTTTATTCAGAATTTAAAGTTTCTCAGCTTATACATTATCACTTAATTAATTAGCATATTTTTTATTAATGAAATCGTCACACTTGCGCTCGTATGCGCGACAAAGGCATACGCGCGAGTGACGCTACCGGCCAAAACCAAGATGGTCAGGAAACGATTTTTATTCAACTTAGTTTGATTTGCTGGCGGATGCATAACTTTAAGGTCCGCCTATTTCGTGACGTCAAGCCATAAGCATCTAGATATCGTCAGCGCACAACGCAGAAAAACTACTATGTGTCATGCTCATAGCCAACAAACTGCACCAACTCAGGCTGTGAGCGACGACGAAATTCGTTGGCGGCGGGCATGAATATCCGTCCGCTCCGAGAGACGCTTGGAGCAGTCCACGAGAAACTACTACAGCATACAGACGTAATTGTGGCCACGCGGGCCCGGTCGGGTTGAACTGTTTAAATAATGGATAATTCCACGTAATGACGCCGTAATACCGACCGGGACCCAAGAAATTAATAAATATAGTACAGTGGGTGTATTGAAAACAGTTGTGAATTGAAAACAGTGAATAACGGGTAGTGGAAGCGCGGAACGATAACCACGTGTTTGACCGGCATCGCGATAGTGCGGTTTACCGATTTAAAACTGAATTTATAAAAATGTTAAGGGGTTGGTAAATATTTTGTGTAATTGTGTGTGTGTGTGAATTGCAGGCTGGGCAGTCTACCTAGTAGTAAGTAATAGAATGTAATTATAACCATATAAAACATAATGTAAAAAATGTACGCAAGTTTAAGTCAATTTACTAAAAAAAATTAATAGTACAATTTTTTAAAGCAATTGCTCATTAAAAATACTGATTCTCTTTGAAATAATGTGTTAGTCTAAGTCATTTCGTCATTACCACTTTCTCATTTCTGTGCTGCAAGATTCGTCTAAACGTTCCGGGGATCTTCTGAATTATTATTGGGGGTAGTCAGATTGCTAAATTGTCCCGTTTTTATTAACGTAAAGTGTAAAGGTCTCCATATCTGTCCTTCAAAGATATAGGTGGCGACTCTGGTCTTCTGATAAATTTAATACGAGGTAAGTAGTTGTGAATGAGTGCAGGTAAGTTCTGGCAGTATTTTATTTATTTTATGTTTCGATCAAAATTTTGTATCTTTACAAAAGGAGACTAAGATGGTACAGCCATGCAAGAAGAATGGAGGATGGAAGATTGCCTAAGGAAGCTCACAACTAGGAGACCGGAGGTAGACATAGAAGAGAACGGCGTTTGACTACATGGGATCATAATGTAGAACACTCAGACCAGAGCATTCATCTAAAGTTGGACTGTGTATCTGTGTTAAAGTTTTATGCACTCTAAGGATATGTTAACCTTTGGGCATCAATAAAACTTTGTATATTCAGACATTGTAGATCACTGATGTAATATTAGGCTGGAGAAACCTCAGGATTATTCTCAAATAATAAAAACATTCTTCGGGCTGTAACATTGGATATTGTTCTACATCCCACAAATGACACAGTAGTTTGAAAACACTAGGTAGATAGGAAGACCATAAATTGGAAGTAAATGTTGTTCTGGAAATAATGCATTCTTTAATAACATGTAAATAGTGGTAGCTGTTCAATATGCCATACAACACACAAAACACTGCTTTATTTCTTATCACTTCACTGCCCATAAAATAAATTTCTTGCACAAATAGCAAAATCCTACAGGTTAGGATTAAAAATAAAACAGTTTTGTATTACATACAACATTAAAATAATTTGTTCAAGCAAATACATTGAAATTTGTAATGTTTCTCTTGAACATTTATAAACGTTGTTTACATATAAAGGTTTGACGTCTATTTTCTACAGAACATTGCTCATAGCCTTTTCCATGAATTTTATATTTACCTTCACTTTTAGAACTTTTTTGTAAACAGAGACCTTTTCAATAACACTAATTAACAATATACATGCCATTACAATAACACCTTTGTCATTTAATCCACATAACTTCCTCCTTGCCTAACCTCTATGTAGTGTCATGAATTTTTATTCTTCTACTGGCGTTACAACCCAGTATGGGTTTTAGCCTCTTCAATAATTTTTTCTCCATTCAGTCCTCTCATTATATAATCTTCCCCATCTTCTTATCCCCATATTCCTAAGATCCTCCTTAACATCCTCAATCTACCTCTTTCTTGGCTTTCCCACTGGTCTCCATTGCAGAATTTTTCTACAAATTCTGTGCTGTTTCACCTTCATTGTGTATCCCAGCCAGTCTACCCTTCTATTCTTTATAAGCCTTAATGTATCAGTTCCATGTAGCAAATTATTTATTTCCTGATTCTTTTATATTCTCAATGAGCTGTTATTATTTTGCACTGGTCCAAAATTGTTTTTCAGTATTTATCATTATAATATTCTTAGATACTGCTAGTCTTATTACATTAATACTCAGGTTTCACATGCATTTGTTAAGAGTGGTCTAATTATGCTTCTGTATATTTTTAGTTTTAATTATTTGTTCAGTGCTTTCAATTTCATTAATTTTGAGTAGTCATAGGTTACCACAAAAGATTCTTGCCTGGATATCACTGCTTCTGATATTAGTGTAGTTTATTTGTGAGCCTAGGCAGGAAAATTCATTTGCATGTTCAAATTAATGATTTCCATATTGTATTTGCATGATGTTACTTCCATGTATTTGGTTTTATTGTCATTTTGAGTCCTCTCTCCACTGCCTTGCTATCTATATTAATTGCAGCTTCTTTACAGTTTATTTTCTGCTTAGAACAGCTACATCATCAACATAAACAAGAATTTGTGTGGTTTTTTATTCCTATATGTTCCCCAATTTCCATCTTGTTGATTACTGCTTCTGAAACTAAGTCAAAGAGTAAAGAGGACAGTGCATAGTGTCGTGAATTGGTATTATGTCATTTTATGGCAATTTTTATGAAAGTGTGTGTGTGTGTGTGTGTGTGTGTGTGTGTGTGTGTGTGTGTGTGTGTGTGTGTGTGTGTGTGTGTGTGTGTGTGTGTGTGTGTGTGTGTGTGTGTGTGTGTGTGTGTGTGTGTGTGTGTGTGTGTGTGTGTGTGTGTGTGTGTGTGTGTGTGTGTGTGTGTGTGTGTGTGTGTGTGTGTGTGTGTTTAAAATAAGTACATAATTAAAGTAAGTATAGTAACGGTAATGCAACAATTGAACTAAAACCATAAAAGTGGTTTTAGTTACCCTAGAACCCTACCCTACTATTACTTTCCTTCACTGATAAAAACCATTATCATTCAAATTGCCTTCATTACTGTGATCACTTCCAGTATTAATTTCAAAACAATATATCACATTATCCACTATTCCATCTGCTCCCAGATATTTGTTTTCAACTTTCTAGATGTGGTCACATCGTGATGTCAAGTCTACAGCAAAAATGGACTAACATTCCTTTGTTGCTAAGTTTATATAACTCTAGCCACTAGTGTATTAAGTTTCTTTTAGAATGCTTCTTCAAAACACCCCAAATCATTTCTATAGGATTAACCCTTTGGATACCCATGATTTTTCATGTATTTCATAATTTTTTCATCAACTTATGTAAAATTTCAAAACTTTCTTTTTAAATTGACATAAGCAAATTTATAATAATATGATGTTTAATACTGTTTAATTAATTCTTTTAATGCATTTTTACGTTCATAAAAGTTTCACAAAAGTTTTGTCGGTTTGCATTTATAAATATTATATAAAATTTTAACTGAAATTAATTATATGCCTAAACTAGTCACCAGACAATATATATAAAAGATATTAATCAATACTAACTTCCCAATTTTCTTAAGAACAATTTAACAATAATGTCACAGAAAGGCTGTGAAAACATACGATTCGTATTTGCAAAAAAAGGAATGCAAAACACAAAAGTCCTGTGAACTGTATTGTTTTTTGTGAACTAAATATGTGGGAGATTGTGTTCCAGGTCACACAGCTTGCACGTTTTATGTAATTAAATTTCTACACATACACAAACAGACGTGCCTGAAGAAAGCATGGGCAACGTATCCTACCCAATTTTGTAAGTTAACTGAGGTTCTGAGCCCACTTTTGACATTGTCTGACCATGTTTCTGCAACTGATGTTGAACTGTAGAAATAAATTTCATCTATGTACACTATAGAAAACTTCCTTCTCTGAACTGCCTTATTTTTTTATATAACGAACTCTTGCATTTGAGTACTGACTTTTCAAAACTTGTCTTATCCATCCAAAACCGAAATTTAGATGGCAATGAATTCTTATAGTATATTTAGCGCTCGTTTTGAATATAGCAACCATTTGTTCCAAAACGCGCTGTAAATGGCACAAAAGAAGCGTTGAAGTTTGCTTTCTGTTCCAAAACTCGTCTTATTTCATGAGCCTTCCATTCCAAAACTCGCCTCATCCTCTCAGCCAATCAGAAACTTGATTTCATGAAAAATCAACATGGCGCCCATTGTTGTTTATTTAGTGAACGAGAAGGGTTATGTTTTATTGTCAGTGTTAATAAAATAAAGTTTTAATTGAAATTAAAAGTGTTTTGAGTTAAAATGAGTGAAGAAAGAAATAATACAAGTTATACAAATTTTGCTTGCGGAGAAGGTAGACGGAAAGGTAACAAGGAGAAGTGGAAAAAAACACAAGAAAAGTTACATCGGCACAAACCAAAGGGTATGCCTAGGTACCCAGTTTGTAAACACTCAGGCCCATCTTACAAATGTGTCAAACTATCTATGCTAGATTGCAAACTTTTTCATAAATACTTTTATGAAAATAAAACAAAAATTCTTCAGGATCACTTTCTTTTAAAGTATATTGACATTGAAAAACCCGAACGAGATCGAGCCAGTAAACAGAATGGTAGTAGGAAGAAAGTCGTAATTAAATACAATGTTAAGGTAGCTAGATGTGATACTTTCAAATTACCTGTGTGTCAAGATACGTTTCTCAATATTTTAAATGTTTCAAAAGACAGAGTGCAACGTATTGCACGCAATCATTTTTATACGGGACAGTCACCAATCGAGAAACGTGGTGGTGATACTAGATCACATGCTTTTGAACGTAAAAGATCCAATGTACGAAATTTTCTATCATCTTTAGAAACAAAAGAAACCCATTATTGCAGAGAAAAAATATCACGAAAGTATCTTTCAAGTGATCTTAGTATTGCTAAACTGAGAAACCTGTATAACAAAAACGCTGATGATGAATTAAAAGTAAAAAAAAGTTTCTTTGATCAGATATTTTATCGTGATTTTAATCTAGGTTTTGGAACCCCACAAACTGATGCTTGTTCTCAGTGCCTGTCTTTACAAAATAAGATAAACAGTGAAAATGACGAAGAAAAAAAGAAATTTCTAGTGGCCCAAAAAGAATTCCATGTGAAACGTGCTGACGCATTTTTTAAATTACTTGGCGAGGTAAGAGATGACCTAATGACATTCTCTTACGATTGTCAAAAGAATCTTGTGAACCCCAAAGTTCCAGATCAGGCTGCGTATTACAGCAGACAAATTTATACTTACAATTTTACAATTGTTCAAGGTCATAGTCACTGTCATTTAACTACTGAAAATGTTTTTATTTACACTTGGATGGAAAATCATTTTCATAAAGGTTCTAACGAGATTGCCTCTTGTGTTTATCACAGACTGTTACGTACACATTTTCCTGAAAATGTCAAGACTGTGAGACTCTGTGCAGATGGATGCGGTGGCCAGAATAGAAATTCTACAATGATTGCAATGGTAACTTCCTGGTTAGCTAAAGCTCCATCTCATATTAGTAAAGTAGAACTTATTTTTCCCATTCCTGGTCACTCATTCATTCCGCCAGACAGAGTGTTTGGCAATATTGAAAGAGAATTGCGGAAAAAAACGACTATCGTTAATCCACTGGATTACTTGAACATTTTTGAACACCATGGTACTGTTATTAATGTCGGTTGCGAGCCGGTTCCCATTGTTCATGACTGGAAGTCAACTGTTGGCAAAGTGATAAAAGTTCCTAGTCAATGGCACTTCAAATTTTCAAAGGCTAAAAGATTTATACTTCTGAAGAAAGCTTCTTCTGTTCTGCTTCAAGGAGAAGATAGATATTTAAGTGAGATGAGTGTTCCCAAGTCAATTTTAAAGAAGTCTCAGAACATTCAAAACTTTAATCCTGGTGTAATTCCAAAAGGAGTACCTCTTTCGGCAGCAAAAGTGAAAGATGTAAAGAACTTGCTAGAAAAACACTTTGGTGAACAGTGGATAAATAATGAAGATTTAAAATATTTTTTCAACGTTATTAATCAACAAGTGGTTAATGTACAAACAGTTAACCCTGCAGAAGAACAAAGTATTTTCTGTGAACCTGTGATGGATGATGAACTTGAAAATGATGATGTGCTCCCATTTGTTTAACAAAGACTATTATATTCTGAAGTTATTATTTTATTTCTTGTAATATTTTAATGGTTGCGTATTCTAATAACTGGTAAAGTAGGCCTACATCATGATGTCACACTTGTTTAATAAGGATTGCTCTGATTGTATTAATTTTTTAATTGTTTGTTTTGTTTTTAATTGTTAAGGATAGTTTGCTGTTTTCTAAAAGCTATATCCGAATGATATTTTAAATACAATTTTTCTAGAATTACAATAAACTCCAGTTAGTTAGATTAGTGATACAAGAGTTGTGAATAAATTTGTTGGCAGAAAAATTAAATTTTGTGTTTTCTTACAATTTTTTTTCCAAAACTTGTCTTATCCACAGTTTTCTTTTCCAAAACTGGCTATATCCAAACTGCCATTCCAAAACTTGTTATTGGCAGTTTTTAAACTGAAATTACTTAAATTCTATTACTTTGTGAACCTTTTCAATACTGTTTCTGGTTTTAGATTAGTATAAACAATGGCTCTGACAAGTATCACTTAATACAAACAAATGACAAATAAATAATACGTTTTTTTTATCTCCTGTAAAATTTAGTAAAATGGATTAGACAAGTTTTGGAAAGTTGTTACTCATTTCTAAAGTCATGTTTTTCTATTAAAATTTTCTTACTAATTTTAGCATATGTTCATCAATATCTCATTTGATTAATAATGTGTCTTAGACTGAATACACCATGGCTATAATTAATTTGTTCTGTTAAAACTCTTACAAACACTTTTAATATTGGTCTTTCTTCTTCATCACATGGAATTCATAAATAATTCATCAAACAGTATGAATTGTCTGAATCTATTTTTATTTTATTTTTTGGGCTATTTTTAGAAATGCTAAAAGATTTTTCATACCTCCTATACGCAGTGATGCTTTCTTAATAATTCTCAAAACACTACTTGCAGATATGCTGCCTGCCTAAGCTACCAATTCCTGTAACTTTTGAAGATCATTTCTTTATCTTCCAAATTCATAAACTTACATGCATTTTAAATCAGTTTCATAACAAACTGGTTCAAGTATCAAATGTTAATTACTTCATTATCATTTTATAATATCATAAATATCTAAAAATATAACTAGAGCTAAACATATAAAAATATGTTTGTATGTATGTTTGTACAGAGCTAAAAAGATATCTTGAATCTTTTGAATATTGCCAACGAGAAACAATGCTTTATATGGAAATTATGTTTTTAGACTCAGGTTAATTTGACAAAGAATGGCCTATTTAAGGTTGGTCACGTACAAGAAACTGTTCATAAAATAAAGGTTGAAACCATTCTAAGAGTGAATCATTTGAGTGTTAGTAAATCTGGAACCCTCAAATGCACACACAATTTCACCTCTACTCATGAATTTAGACATGATTCCATTTCAATTTCGTTTGTACAGTATAAAAGTTTTCTGACAGTGTATCCATCATTATAACAATACAATTATTTTACTATATATAAATGCTGTGAAGTATTTTAATGTTCATTAATGACAGATAATACACGGAATAGTGAATCCTACTACTCCTATGAACTAAAATAAATTGAAGCTTACATGTGAATGATATCTGTTATCTTTACCTCAACTAGTCTGCCAATTTTCATTGACCACAGATAAATTTCGAAAACATCCTGACCACCGGCAGCAACAAACTCTCCAGCTGAGTCCAGAGCAAGACTGGCAAACTGAACAGGGCGTGGAGAAGTAAATGTTCGGAAATTTCGATATCTACAAAACACAAACAATTTTGTCCTGTAAGATGACTTTTAAAATTAAAATAAATTATTCCATTCACTCATTTTTATGAATTTCACTTTCATTTTAAGTTTTAAAGTTACTATCAAATTACCTTCACATTAAAAGTGTCTGTTACTAATAATTATTTTATTACTTAATACATTTATAAACTCATAAAGTGTTTTAGTTGAGGGAACCGTTGTACTGGAAAATTATTTTCTGTGCACTATATTTACAATATCACGAATCTAGTCTTTTGAATAGTTTTTTTTTTTTAGAAATAATGTGTCAAAAATGACAGTCAGATTTACCACTAATCTACTACTAACTGTACAACCATAAAGCACATTCAGTTACAATATTCGTTTCTCATAATATAGTTACAATCACAAAACTATGCATAAAGCTAGTAATACAAATCGTTTTGAGTACTTTCACAAAATAGTTCTCATTTCATTCATACTACTGAAGTATCTAAAATACTATTGTTATACCTCACAACAACCAAATTAACATTCAACAAATGTTCAAAAATTACAGTTTTTTAGACCTCTTTGAATTTCCTTTTACAAGAATCTGAATTATACTACTTACCACTGAATATACTACTTACTACTAAGAATTATTATAACTGCTTACAAATAACCATTAAATGATTATTATTTAATGTCACTTCTCTTCTATGCGTACCCATTATTGGCATATTGGCGTACCCATTGATAACACACCACTAGTTACCATGAAAAAAATAAGGTCAGATTTTGTGCAGACCTCATATGTATATTAATTTTGCCATCATGGGTGGAGCAGAAGATTCTCAACAGCAGCTGGTATAATTCTACACTAATGCTGAGATGTCTACACAAAATGTCTTAACAAATAACGTGTCCATTCTCCATGAGGGCAGTTTAAAGTGAACTCTACTCACACTGCAGCTCTCTTCCCACCAAGGTGCACTACACTGATTGTGTGTTGTGACTGACTTATTCCCCTGCACTGAATAACTTTTCTTTGTTTCACATGTTGAAACTGGAATTTTGTTCAGACACAGTTTCCTTTGTTGATAACAACAACATAAATCATCTCTTGTGAGACAAAAATCAGCTTTTGTCTGAATAAACTAACAAAAATTCAGTTGTTTTGAAATAAAAGTGTAAATAATGCATCCTTTAGTGAATAATGAATTGCATATTCCTGAATGTTTACTTGAATTTATTGAATTTAAAACTAACTACACGTCAGGATCTGTTTCAAGATATGGAACAGACATTGTACAGTTTTTATAAATGCACAAAAAAATGCCCCTAAACACCCCACTACAACACCTACTATCTGATCACACACAACAACTTTTATAATTACTCACACTTGAAGACACAGCTGGTTCAAGTTTTCTTGCTTTAATGTATACTTTCTTCATACATATGTTTTACTACTAGTTGCACTTATGTTATAAATTTAAATTAAACCATACGTAACATTAGACTTAACTAGAAAGTCAATAATCATCTACCCACATGAAAAAATATCAGTATGGAGAACCATACATGACTTCCATGTTCTAAGATTTATATTTAAAATCATTTTCGAAATGAAATATTTCCATAGAAACTACTTCTTTCTACTTATTGCCTCAGCCTTAACCACAGCACTGTGGTCACTAACATATATCACCTCACGTTATCGCACTCGATTTTCACTGATGATGGCAGTCGATGGCACTGCCATCACCTCACATTATCGCACTCGATTTTCACTGATGATGGCAGTCGATGGCACTGCAGAAATGTCTGGTTTTGCAGAAAACATTGAGACTACTGGATTACAGCCAAACAGGCCGGGAAGGAATTTTAACAACAAACTACTTCTTTGTTGCCGATAACATAGTACACATAAAAATTTATCCCCTCCTCCTTCAACTATAATATTCATTTATAGAACATTACCCCCACCCCGTTCAACTAGCATCTTCATTAATGGATATTTCATCTATGTTTCTACAGTGGATTATTATGATCTTCTTATCAGGATACTTTATTTATCAAAATTAGGTACTTCACTCTTGTTAAAACATAAAATGTTGCAGGTAAACTACCGCTTTCCCTTAACCGATCTTCACCAAAATCAACAGGCCTTGAGTCCTTTACAATTCAGGAACATATGCAAAAAATTATTTGATTCTGATTGAATGTGCGGCAGTTATCGTTCATCATAGAACAAATTAACCTTGTTAAAACATAAAACATTGCAGGTAAACTACCCCTTTTCCTTAAACGATCTTCACCAAAAACAACAGGCCTTGAATTCTCTATAATTCAAGGAAGTATGCAAAAAATTATTTGATTCTGTTTGAATTTGCGGCAGTTATCGTTTGCCATAGAAAAAATCCTACCTACACACACACACACACACACACACACACACACACACACTCTCTTTTTAAAAAATGACTTTTCTTCATGTTTTGAGGGTAGTACAATTAGAATCAGCCGTTATCTCGAACACGATTTTTTTGCCATGACCATACTTCCATTTCCTTATGGAACATGGAAGTAAAAATTATTGCCTCCCCCTTCAACTATAATTTTCATTTAAAGAAAATTACCCCCACCCCGTTCAAATAGCCTCTTCATTTATAGATATTTCATCTACGTTTCTACAATGGATTATTATGATCTTGTTATCAGGATACTTTGTTTATTAAAATTAAGTACTTTACTCTTGTTAAAACATAAAATGTTGCAGGTAAACTACCCCTTTCCCATAACCGATCTTCACCAAAATCAACAGACCTTGAGTCCTATACAATTCAGGGATGTATGCAAAAAATTACTTGATTCTGTTTGAATATGCGGCAGTTATCGTTTGTCATAGAAAATATTTGTATGGAGAACCATACATGACTTCCATGTTCTAATATTTATATTTAAAATCATTTTCGAAATGAAATATTTCCATAGAAACTACTTCTTTCTACTTACTGCTTCAGCCTTAACCACAGTACTGTGGTCACTAATGTATACCACCTCATGTTATTGCACTCGATTTTCACTGATGATGGAAGTCGATGGCACTGCCGAAACGTCTGGTTTTGCAGATAACATTGGACTACTTCTTTGATGCCGATAACGTAGTACACATATAAAAAATTATCCCCTCCCCCTTCACCTATAATTTCCATTTACAGAAAATTACCCCCACCCCGTTCAACTAGCCTCTTCATTTATAGATATTTCATCTACGTTTCTACAGTGGATTATTAAGATATCCTTATCAGGATACTTTATTTATCAAAATTAAGTACTTTACTCTAGTTAAAACATAAAATATTGCAGGTAAACTACCCCTTTCCCATAACCGATCTTCACCAAAATCAACAGACCTTGAGTCCTCTACAATTCAGGGATGTATGTAAAAAATTATTTGATTCTGTTTGAATATGCGGCAGTTATCGTTTGTCATAGAAAATATTGGTATGGAGAACCATACATGACTTCCATGTTCCAATATTTATATTTAAAATCATTTTCGAAATGAAATATTTCCATAGAAACTACTTCTTTCTACTTACTGCTTCAGTCTTAACCACAGTACTGTGGTCACTAACGTATACCACCTCATGTTATTGCACTCGATTTTCACTGATGATGGAAGTCGATGGCACTGCCAAAACGTCTGGTTTTGCAGATAACATTGGACTACGGCCAAACAGCCCGGGAAGGAATTTTAACAACAAACTACTTATTTGATGCCGATAACGTAGTACACATAAAAAATTATCCCTTCCCCCTTCAACTATAATTTTCATTTACAGAAAATAACCCACACCCCGTTCAACTAGCCTCTTCATTTATAGATATTTCATCTACGTTTCTACAGTGGATTATTATGATCTTCTTATCAGGATACTTTATTTATCAAAATTAAGTACTTTACTCTTGTTAAAACATAAACATTGCATTCTTCTTTTTGTTTAAATTAGCAGCCATCCTTACTATTTCTTTAATGAATTTGCTAACTGCTATAATTTTTATTGTTCGACTAAGCTTTTCGTCATCACTGACATCTTCAGGTCTTAAACAACGACCTGAAGATGTCAGTGATGACGAAAAGCTTAGTCGAACAATAAAAATTATAGCAGTTAGCAAATTCATAAAAGAAATAATAAACGTCGCAGGTAAACTACCCTTTCCCCAGAATCAGCCATTATCTCGAACACGATTTTTTTCGCCATGACCATACTTCCATTTCATTATGGAACATGGAAGTAAAAAACAATCTGCAATCAGAACATTATAAACTTACCTTATTACATCATATGCTCGTACTGTCCCATCCAAAGAAGCAGACACAAAAAACTTCCTGTTGTTAGAGAACACAACAGCACTAATGCTTGATGTGTGTTCATTGAATGTTACAAAACAAAATCCAGTCTGTGTATTCCAAAGTTTGACCTAAACATAAAACATTAAAAATTGCATAATGTTCCAATTAAAGAAAAAATTTAACAAATAATGCTGCTAAACTAGGACAGAATAATAAGGCAGAAGATGTAACGGGACATTTAGGCCTACCCGGGGTAATAAATAAATTTGTGTTTAATAAAAAAAAAGGAAATAAAAGTAATATGAAATAATAATTTTGGGAGACATAAACGTAAATTTATCATATGGTAAATTTTGTTGGGACAAAATTAGAAAAGTAATTTTAAAATATTATTCATGAATTATAACGACGTAGTAGCCAAACGGGCGAAATTGTGTCAAGGTCAGCTCCAGACGCTAGTAGAACAGTTATTTTGAGAAACAGTGACTAACCGATGCTGTAACATCAGGTCGGACGATATTGCGTCAGTGCTTATGTCACGCTGGAATCTAGGTGTGTCACCTCCAGCAGTTTTCGTTGACACTTGAAAAACAAAGGCAGTCGGCCATGAACAACTAACAGCTACGGACGCAAACAGTTCGCGCGTCTGCCGACCGGGCATAATTTTCGTCGCGCCCGCAGTTAAATAAAATGTGATAAAAGTAAAATTCATACACAAAATGTAAATAACAGTTTTCTTTATACAATAAGTTTCGGAAATTATTAATTAAAATAGAAGTGTGTGCGTGGAGCAAGGTGACGTCTTCTGAACTCACTCACTGAACAGCTAAGTAACAAATGTGTACCAAAATTTTAACAAGGGCTATTCAAAATTACGATGAAATAAACTTTTAAACAAAAAAATGAGATCTCTAAGGGAATAAGAAATTGTGTGTGTGTGAGAGTGAATGTAAGTGCTGGTTTCCGTGTGTATATATATATATATATATATATATATATATATAATTAGATTGTAGCTAATTGCTTTACTTTGAACTAATATTTTTTTGAAAATTACTGAAATTAAAATGTAAGAGAGAGAGAGAAGGAAAATTTGGGATGTAATGATGGGGTTGGAAGGAATGTATAAAGTTTTGTTCATTTTTACTGGAGAAAGATAAACTTAATTGTATTTTTGGAATTTAATAAAGTAAGTTTAATTTGAATATTTAACTATGAATTATTAGTTACTCCAAGCAACCATCTTGTTATTTTTCAGCTCGTCCAACGAGATCCTGGATACGGTAAGTAAAAATTTTGAGTTGGTACTAGACAACATGGCGGCTGCACTAGCCGAAAGTATATAGTTGTAAACAAAGTTTAGTAATCAATTAATAAAAAGTAATAAAACTTAACAATGGCGCCCGAAGCAGCTGGACCGTTTGCATAAATAAAGTTATGCAAATGTGGACCTGTTGAAGGAACAATATGGTTGCGGGGAACTAATATGTAATTAGAAACATAGAAAATAAAAGGTAATGTTATGTTACAATGTTATTGATAAATGTGTATAATAGATAATTAAAATTAAATAAAAATGATGAAGACTAATGAAAATATTAACAATGAAGTCAGCTTCACTGACAGCCAGACAGAAAGTCAAATAAACAGCGACTCGGGAATTCAAACAAATGAAAGTAATGTTGACGAGTCTAAAACAAGGAATGAAATTGAAATTCATTCAACACCCATTTCAATGAATCAAAATAAAAAAGTTAACGACAGTAGTATGTTAAAAGATTTGTATAGTTTGATATGTAATATGAAAGAAAATTCAGAGAAACAACACAATGAAGTAAATAACAAATTTGATAAATTAAGCAATGACTTTGATAGAAAATTTGATGTAATGAATACACAAAATATTAAATTTGAAATTAACATAAATAAACGTCTGAATGAGATTGATGAACATTTTAGTACAATCAAAGACCAAATAGTAGAATCAATAAGTAGCAGTTACGAGAAAAAGATTGATGAAATGAATAAAAATTTAGAACGTAAATTCAATCAGATACTGAATAAGAAGTTAGATGACAATGTTATAGTTATGACAAATATTAATGATGACAAAATAGTGGAAGAGGTAGTGTTAGGTAGTAAAGTATTGAATAGTGATGATAATGATGTTAATTACAATTCTGAGGTAAGTAGGAGTGAGAATTATGACAATATAAGTGAAAATATGGTGTTAAAGAATAATGGGGTAAATATTGAGAGTACTGATGAAGTTTTAGAATGTAATAATTGAATGTTAATGTGTGTTTATGAGTCAGAGATAAAATGGAGAGAGGGTATACAGGTAGAGAATATAGTGGGGGTAGATTTTTCCCCGTGATGTTGTAGTTGGGGGTGAAGAAAAGGCTTCATGAGTATATTTGGGAGACATATGGTCTGCAAATAGTTGTCCCTGGATTTTTTGTGCACCTGATAGGTGGTGCAGCAATAAATTTGTAGTGTCCCCTGCATATATTGAGAGAGAAAGTGTGATATGGTGTTATGGTGAGAGAGATTTAGATAGAGAGTTGTGTATTGATAGAGAGACAGAATTATGTCAGTTAAAGAGAAATTATAATGAGTTGAAAGAGAGGTTAGAATTGAAGGAGATAAACAAGATGAAATGCTTACATGGTGAAATAGAGATAGATGAATATTTTGATGATACCTTTATAAATGATAATAACTTACCTGATGTTTTGATGAATGTAGTATAGGAATATGATGATAAAATAACTGACTTTATGTTGAATAAAAATACTGATGGAGACAGAACTAAAATCACGAATGTAGACAGGTTTTATGAATTAATAGGTAATAATAGTGTCAAATACTATGCTGATAATGGTCATTATAATAATAATAATAAATTGTATGTGGATAAAAATGACTTATGTTTTAAATATGTTAGATATTTACATGATGATAGAGGGTAAATATAAACTCAATGAATGGACATTTTAAATATATTAAATATTTTAATTTATGGCTAAGACCTTGCTAACTTAGAAAATGAAGTGTGGTAAAACGAATAATTTGTAAATAAATTTATAGTGAATTGTGTTTGTGTTGTAAGATGTACTTAATGTAAACAATATATGTATGTAGTAGAAATTATTTCAATAATAATAATAATATTTTAGCAGACTAAATAAATAACAAGAATAATTATGAAGATAATAAATGAATTGTAATTGTTTTGGAGTAATGTAATTAAAATATTGTGTTTTCGATTATTGATGGAATTATAATAATTTGAGAAGTTTAAATATTTTTGATTGATTTAAAATGTTATATAAAGAGATTGTGATGATGAATTTAATAATTTTATGAGTTTTAAACTTGATAATGAATAGTGAATATATATAAAGTTGTAAAAGATAGAATTTGGGTAAGGATGATTATTTAAGTAAGACATTTGAGTCAGTCCAAGTTGAGTATAGATGGGTGTTAAACAGAATAAGATTCTGGGGAGTAAAAGTAACGTAGAATTGAGAAGTAATAGTGACACAGTAGCTATGGGGAAAATAGGTAGAGTAATGAGTGATATATTGAGGTAATAAGTAAATGGGTATATTTTGTAGATGAAAGTGATGTAATGGGAGAGTAATTAGTTGAAAGGGGATTTTGTAAGGGGGGTGGTGTGATGAGGAGTCATTAACGACACGCGTTGTGGCGGGAGGGGAACCGATATGCGCCGGAAAGGGTTACCTAGGGAGGGTCCGGGAACCAAATAAGGGAATGAGCTGGTAAGTGGGAAACACACATCCTGAGTACAAAGGGGTAGAAAGTATTTTGTTATAAGGGAGAATGATTCGAAATGAGTTAGAGTAGTAAGTTAGAGGTAGAGAAGGGTAACATACTTATTTTGATAACATTTTTTCTGTACTCTTGTGATGGTGTTGAAGTCTGTCTTCATTTTATTTAGCATTTTGACTGCTATGTCTCTTTCTAGGAGATTCGTTGAATATTCCAGGTCGCCACTCTGATCTGATTCATAATCCATTTTGTCTTGGCCTTATTGTTTGCTAAATTTGTACACAAGTTTCCTGTCTGGGATCTGAGCCCTAGGAATACTAAGAGTAATACTAAATTTTCTCTGGGTGGATGACCACTCTGTTTCAGAGCAAGACCAGTGGATAGGACTGTCACTTTAGAGCCTCTACTTGTCCCAGGTTTCTTTTGGAGATCCGCCTCTTAGATTCTTTGTTAAGTTTTATTACTTTTTATTAATTGATTACTAAACTTTGTTTACAACTATATACTTTCGGCTAGTGCAGCCGCCATGTTGTCTAGTACCAACTCAAAATTTTTACTTACCGTATCCAGGATCTCGTTGGACGAGCTGAAAAATAACAAGATGGTTGCTTGGAATAACTAATAATTCATAGTTAAATATTCATATTAAGCTTACTTTATTAAATTCCAAAAATACAATTAAGTTTATCTTTCTCCAGTAAAAATGAACAAAACTTTATACATTCCTTCCAACCCCATCATTACATCCCAAATTTTCCTTCTCTCTCTCTTACATTTTAATTTCAGTAATTTTCAAAAAAATATTAGTTCAAAGTAAAGCAATTAGCTACAATCTTAATTATATATATATATATATATATATATATATATATATTTCAATCACTTTCTGCTACAGTCCGTTTCTTGATGTATATAATACTATAATACTTATAACTATTTTACCTCAAGATATATTTTTTCTTTTAGGAACATGTTTCGGGAGATCCTGTTCTCCCATCTTCAGCCTTCGCCATCTTGCTTCTGGTGCAGTATTTGTGTGTTGGCTTCTGGATGTTATTAAGGTGGTTTGTTGGTCTTTGGTCCTTCAATGTTGCATTATTGTGTGTGGTTGTGGTATCTGTCTTTGTATTTTGTGTATTTTCGATGTTGAGTGCTTTGAATATTGTGTCATGTTTTGTATTGATTTGTATTTGTTCTGGTATTAATTTGTTTTGTGTTTTATGTTTGTAAATCTGTAAATTTTCCCAAATGTTCATTATGGTGCCTTTGTGTGGTATATGTTTTATTAGTGTTACATTGGGTATGTCTGGGAATTCATGTCCTGTAAATTCCCAGACATAACCAATGTAACACTAATAAAACATATACCACACAAAGGCACCATAATGAACACTTGGGAAAATTTACAGATTTACAAACATAAAACACAAAACAAATTAATACCAGAACAAATACAAATCAATACAAAACATGACACAATATTCAAAGCACTCAACATCGAAAATACACAAAATACAAAGACAGATACCACAACCACACACAATAATGCAACATTGAAGGACCAAAGACCAACAAACCACCTTAATAACATCCAGAAGCCAACACACAAATACTGCACCAGAAGCAAGATGGCGAAGGCTGAAGATGGGAGAACAGGATCTCCCGAAACATGTTCCTAAAAGAAAAAATATATCTTGAGGTAAAATAGTTATAAGTATTATAGTAATATATATATATATATATGGAAACCAGCACTTACATTCACTCTCACACACACACACACACAATTTCTTATTCCCTTAGAGATCTCATTTTTTTGTTTAAAAGTTTATTTCATCGTAATTTTGAATAGCCCTTGTTAAAATTTTGGTACACATTTGTTACTTAGCTGTTCAGTGAGTGAGTTCAGAAGACGTCACCTTGCTCCACGCACACACTTTTATTTTAATTAATAATCTCCGAAACTGTTATTGTATAAAGAAAACTGTTATTTACATTTTATGTATGAATTTTTACTTTTATCACATTTTATTTAACTGCGGGCACGACAAAAATTACGCCCGGTCGGCAGACGCACGAACTGTTAGCGTCCGTAGCTGTTAGTTGTTCATGGCCGACTGCCTTTGTTTTTCAAGCGTCAACGAAAACTGCTGGCATTGACACACCTAGATTCCAGCGTGATGTAAGCACTGACGTAATATCGTCCGATCTGATGTTACATCATCGGTTAGTCAATGTTTCTCAAAATAACTGTTCTACTAGCATCTGGAGCTGACCTTGACACAATTTCGCCCGTTTGGCTACTACGTCGTTATAATTCATGAATAATATTTTAAAATTACTTTTCTAATTTTGTCCCAACAAAATTTACCATATGATGAATTTACGTTTATGTCTCCCCAAATTATTATTTCATATTACTTTTATTTCCTTTTTTTTATTAAACACAAATTTATTTATTACCCCGGGTAGGCCTAAATGTCCCATTACAATACCCCCTCAATGAGAGGTTTTATGCCGAAGCATAAAAACTCTCATTGACACACTCATACTTGCTAAAGGGATCAGTCAGGATATGTTGCCACAACCCCCTGTATGGTTTATATATATAAAAAATAAAATAAACTCACCCTTGGTCCAGTGACTGTGACCGCACCTGAATGACCTTACTGGACTTCTCTCTCGAGATCCCAACACCATAAAGTCAGCCAGGTACTTAACGCTCCTGCTCTGACGCGCTGGCCAGCTCAGGACCGCCGCCACAGCATCACCAAACACTGAAACAACAAATCAAAATATCACCTAGTGGCCTTGTACAATACTATATCCCTAACTGATCTGTTTCCCCCTAGCTGCGCTAGTTTGCGTTACGAAGCACTGGTTTTATTTTTTTTTCTTAACCTCTAACATATATATGAATACATAACATAACATGATACATATTTTAAAATTCCATACTAACATTCTGCATACCCTTCTCTCGTTAAATCTTATCCCAAAAATATAAAACACCTTACCCTGATTCCCATCAGAATTTAAATAAACATTTCCCATTACAATATTACAAATACCTTTCCTCCTAGGATTAATATTTCAAAACAATTAAATTCATTTAAAATTCTTATATATAATAAAATCAGCTACATCTAAACACATTATTTCCTTATATCATTCTCAAACGTGGTTAAACATCTCCATATTCTACATCTCAAATTAACACAAAATCATCTAAGTACATCATAAAATCAACTACATATTCTACATCATAATAAACATTGTTATTACATTAAAAATAAACAATTCACATTTTAATTTGCATAAAAAAAATAATAAACATTACATTTTAATTTCAATTGAACTCTTATTAATTAATCATCAATTATTTATCACTTACTATACCATTAACTTTCCCCCCCCAATTTTTTTTTTTTTTGATGTGTTATCAACCTTCCTTTTACATAACATTTCATTTATTATTACATTTCAACTCTGATGTCCTCTTATTTATTTTCATCATTTATTAGTTTGGGTGCTTCTCAGTTATTCATAATAATTCACTTTATCAACTTGGCATTTACCTATAATCTTACCCCTTTTTATGACTCTAACGCTCACTTACAAATTCTTTATCTAGTATGACACCCATCTATCAAAACATCTACCAACCCTTCTCTTGTGTGGTTTGGATTGGCGCCACTTTTAAAAATGTGAGTGGCGCCCCAAGGTTTTTCATTTTTTGTGTGTTATTTCCTTCTTGTTTTCTACCACTACATGCCTACCGATTAAAACAGGTTCACATAAATGCAGACAATCTCATTCTAACTGCCATGAATATAATGTTTCAAATTGTAGACATGTTTCTAAATCTGGAGAGACAGGGATGTCAAATGGGCCTGAAAGGAAATGAAAAAAAAAAATATATACAAAAATGAGTGCAAGAAGAGGTTTGAAATTGTATAATAGGGAATTATGGATAGCAAGTTTTACATATATGGGGAATGAATTGGAATAATGCAAACCACATATTGGAAGAAATCAACAAGAGGGTAACTGATGAAAACCCAGCATACCATGCAAATGAAAAGTGTTTGTAGACCTAAAAGTCATAGATCATATATTGAAGTTATTATATATAAATTATTATATATAATAACTTATAGTTTATAAGTTAGTATAAAGTATAATAACTTCGCTAATAGTTATTTTGTGCCGGTGTTTGCACAAGCCGGCGTTCGAAGAAATGCAATCCTAGTTTTCGGTTTCGGATAAATGTCGAAGTGTTAGTTGGTAAGCGCAATTTCTATGGCACTGTTTCGACTGTGATGCAGCCTAGCGGCCAGGCTCGAGTTGCGTTTTCCGGCCGCATCGCGAGAGCCAGTCTCTCCAACGCTTTCACTGAATAAACAGCTCAGCCGTCTTCCCTCGGTGGCAGATTTTTGTGTGTAGTCTTCCTCATCTTTATGGCAGGCTAATTGCTTAAGACTCACCGGTAAGTGCATTATATACATATACACAATAATTTGGTAGTAAGAAGATTTAAATTCAAAACATATTCAACCCAGATGTGAACGTTAGAATGCTCGTGGTTCGATCAGATGTGTGTGTGAGTATTGGGAGATTTAATTAATGTTATAGTATTTGAACACCGCCTGTAATTGTTTTCACTATTGTTCATTCAGCCTGGTATAAAGATATAACCGAATTACGTAAGTTAGTGAGAACTGTATCTTGTTAGTTATGTATGAACACACACTCGTGACCGGAAGTGTGAACATTCTTTTAAGTAAATCAGTTAATTGTAAACTTTAAGACCGCCCTAGATGAAGTACTGTGTATCTTTTAATTGTCTGTAGCTGAGGGGGTCTTTAATGTATTCATTATTTGCAAAAATTGTGATTGAATGTGTCGCCACGTGGCAAGGGGGCTAGGAACATGTCAGGTTATGTTGCGGCTGGTCAGAGCCGGTGTGCATTCCTCATTACTGTGCCTGCTTATGAGTTAATGATGATCATTTAGTAACATATAAATCAAATGCAAATTTAAAATCATTTTATGCAGTATTTTGAGTGGGTTGGGAGCTCTGGTTCAGGTGTTTAATATACATGACAAGTGTGCAAGTATTAGTGGACAGTTCATTAATCATTTTGAATCTTTAGGGTTCTCGCCCTAGAAAGGAGATCTGGTCACAGCTTGGTGTACTGCCACCTTCACCAGCTATGAACCACTGAAGCTTCGTTTGCTACCGGGGAAGCAGGACCAGCTGTCACCAACAAGATGTGAAACCGCCTCTTCATATGAGGTGATATAAACTCTTTTTTATTTTTTATCGTGGCCCGCAGAACATCACATGTGAGGTGTTTGTGCTATAACAGTTTACTTATTCAGCAAAATGGTTAAATCGAGGGTGTGTCGGCAAGACATTTTCTATGTAAATTATTCTTGATAATACAGTACAATCACTGCAATTGTGAGCTGCACTGTGGGAGGGCGCCGGAGCTGTTTTCGTAGGTATTATGGGTGCAAAAGTTGTAAGGGAAAATCTTTTCTGAATTAAGTATAAGGTATGATTTTCTGGATTCCGAACCGGCTGGTTCGGATGTCTTCTTAGTATTACTGGGGTTTCATATTTAATTATTTTTCCTGTATTCAAGGGCTGGGGGTTTTGTTTTGTATGCTGTTTCCGGGTGTTATTTTATAAATGGGTTTTCTGTTCACAAGGTAGGCACCTGTTGGTGCCATTTCATGCAGGTTTTCACGGGTCATATTTGTCAGGTCAGACCTGTTCTGGTGCACTCCTACAGCTGCAAGTATACAGCATGTTTTTTTTTTTTTTATATATGCACAGATGGCTGAAATTAATTTTTTATTTCTCTAAGGCCTACATATATTTAATATTTTGAGATTATCAATTTCACATGGAATGAAATATACAGGCGGTACTTATTTTTGTAACGTAGATTTTCTGGCCATTACATGCTAAACTTGTTTTGTTAATTTTTGGATATTATCAAATCCTTATGATTAAATAATGACTAATAACTAATAATGAACAATAATGATTAATAATGACTATTTAAGTGTATAATTACATGAATTAATAATTTCTAAACGTTTAACATTCTTGTGACAGATTTTTAGAAGTGTTCTGTGCATTATATGAATCAACTAGTTTCACATTTGGCCTATCATTATAGCAAGCTTTACTTATCATTATATTTTTTTTAATTACCAGCCATTACAAATGCTTTAAACATTGTATTTGCCTCCAAAAGCGTTTTAAGACTATAAAACAGGTTAATTACCTACCGTCACGCTTTTTGAAATCCGAAAACAGGATTACTCGAGTTTCGACACATTAATTGTCATCTTCAGATCCTCGATGAATATAAGTTAAAAATACATTTGTTGATGTATGCACATCCCGTCAGATAATAAAAACAACACAAACATAACAACAAAAATACTTAAATAACTTAACACATATTAAAACCGAGACAAAACAGAACGAAGACACGATACACGCGGCTGACGCGGACCTGTGCAGGAACACGTTATGCAATAAAATCAATCGATACTGATTTGACCTTTGATAAATTTGATCGATCTGACACAGCTAGTATCTCGTTCGATATCGTTTACTCTGTTGAATAGAATATTATTTTTATGGATCGATTTTTCATTTAAGATGCGATCGTAATTATCTTTAGTGGCCTTATATATTTCAAACCTTTCAAGAGTGTCCAGTTTAAGAGATTTCCTGGACTAATTATACAGGCTTATAACTATAACTATACAGGCTTAATTGTTCGGATTGTTCAAATTTCTACATAGGACAAACGGGTCGTTCGTTCAAATTGCGTTATAAAGAACACCTCCCAAGCTCTAAATCAAATATAGGAAGATCCAC
Source organism: Magicicada septendecula (assembly GCA_034769895.1). NCBI lineage: Eukaryota > Metazoa > Arthropoda > Insecta > Hemiptera > Cicadidae > Magicicada > Magicicada septendecula. Next base: position 417,992,444 of record CM068369.1, read on the forward strand.
ATTTGCTGAACATTTAAGTTCACAAGATCATAACATAAAAAGTATTAGTGAGAATTTGGATATATTACATAAATGCAGGAAATCTCTTAAACTGGACACTCTTGAAAGGTTTGAAATATATAAGGCCACTAAAGATAATTACGATCGCATCTTAAATGAAAAATCGATCCATAAAAATAATATTCTATTCAACAGAGTAAACGATATCGAACGAGATACTAGCTGTGTCAGATTGATAAAATTTATCAAAGGTCAAATCGGTATCGATTGATTTTATTGCATAACATGTTCCTGCGCAGGTCCGCGTCGGCAGCGTGTATCGTGTTTTCAGTCTGTTTTGTCTCGGTTTTAATAAGTGTTAAATTATTTAAGTATTTTTGTTGTTATGTTTGTGTTGTTTTTATTATCTGACGGAATGTGCATACATCAACAAATGTATTTTTAACTTATATTCATCGAGGATCTGAAGATGACACTTAATGTGTTGAAACTTGAGTAATCCTGTTTTCGGATTTCAAAAAGCGTGATGGTAGGTAATTAACCTGTTTTATAGACAAATGTTTTATCAAATTATAATGTATATTGTATCTGACATAGAACTATTACTGTCCTTAGTCTGTCGGCTGACATTATAAAAATGTAAAAGGGGTTGCGGTGGTTGATGACATTAGTTTCCATTTAGTTTGATAGATAATGGCGGGTTCCAGTTATTTAATATTCACCTATCCGGGGAGATGAAAGTATAATGTAGCGGCGGTCCATGAGGGTTTTGAATAGTATGGCATGTTGAGTTGTAACTGTGATTTGGGGAAATTAATCGTGATATTATGTTGTTATGTGTTTGGGGTAGAGTGCAAATATATATATATATATATATATATACACAAGGATACTTTTTATAATGTCAAAAGAAAAATTTGTTGAGTCATGATCATGATAGCTTGGAGTGAGGAGAATATATATATATATATATATATATATATATATATATATATATCTCTGAATAGATGTATTATGTTACACTAAGGTTTTTGGTCAATGTGTATGAACAGGGAAAATATATATATATATGTGTGTGTGTGTAATTATGTGATTTTGGGACATTCGGGGGGATGCATGTAACTTCATATTTTAATAAAAGCTGTTATTGTTGAATACCAGAGAGTTTAATTGCAAGCCCCGTCTCACTGGACCCAGCGCATTTTTTGCTTCTCTAGGCCTTCTGCCTAGTTTTAAATATCTTGTGGCCCCTCTTAAAAACAATATTAGTGAATGTAGAGGCAACATTTATATGGAACTTTTTTAAATACAGAAACAATGACGATACAGTATAATAACTTCGCTAATAGTATTTAGTATTCAAGATTAGTGAATGTAGGGGCAACATACTTTTATGAAACCTTTTTAAATACAGTTACGATGAAAGGTAAAAAATATAGCCTAACAATTCAGAATGATCTACACGTACGTCCTACATTATATGTCTTCTTTCTGTAGTCACTGTTGTAAGCAAATAATGGGATGGATAAAAAGGTTGTTAACAATTATGATAATACGATATGGTTGTTATAAAACCATGTAAATCATGGTGTATTTTGTAACTCAAACTACATACAACTTCTAGCAACTGGTAATTATAAAACTGCAATTGATCGATGCAGTGCTGGTATGATTAAGTACAACATATTGCAAAACTAATGTTAAACCACACCTTTCCATCCTCACCGCCAGTAACTATATACAAGCCATCAATAGAATATGCCAAACATGTCATTCCTTGTGAATGCCCCTGCTGTTTCATAACATATGTTTCACTCTGCCATTCCCACACCAGCAACTGACCCTGTGCTTTACAGCCAACTGCTATCCAGTCTCCTGTATCGTTCAGTGCTAGCGATGAGATAGAGTTTTCTGAAATACTGCAACAGAACAATTTTCAAATAATCTATACAGAAAATTCACTCACATTAATTTTACTTCCATGTTCCTTAAGGAAATAGAAGTATGGTGATGGCAAAAAAAATCGTGTTCGAGATTATTGCAGATTCTGATTGTACTACACTCAAAACATGAAAAAAAGTCGTTTTTCGAAAAGTGTCTCTGTGTGTGTCTGTCTGTCTTAGATTTTTTTTCTATGACAAATGATAACAGCCGCAAATTCAAACAGAATCAAATAATTTTTTGCATACAGCCCTGATTTGTAGAGTACTCACGACCTATTGTTTTTGGTGAAGATCGGTTGAGGGAAAGGGGTAGTTTACCTGCAACGGATTTTTTTTATCAAGCGTAATTTTTTTTTTTTTGCAAACAATAACAGCCGCAAATTCAAACAGAATCAAATAATGTTTCGCATACAGCCCTGAATTGTAGAGTTCTGAAGACCTATTGTTTTTGGTGAAGATCGGTTAAGGGAAAGGGGTAGTTTACCTGCAACATTTTATGTTTTAACAAGGGTACTTTCTATGGCAAACAATAACAGCCGCAAATTCAAACAAAATCAAATAATTTTTTGCAAACAGCCCTGATTTGTAGAGTTCTCAAGACCTATTGTTTTTGGTGAAGATCGGTTAAGGGGAAGGGGTAGTTTACCAGCAATGTTTTTTTATCAAGAGTAATTTTCTATGGCAAACGATAACAGCCGCAAATCAAACAGAATCAAATAATTTTTTGCATACGTCCCTGAATTGTAGAGATCTCAAGGACTTTTGACTTAGGTGAAGATCGGTTAAGGGGAAGGGATAGATTACCTGCAACCTTTTACGTTTTAACAACAGTAAAGTACTTGAAAATTCATTTAAACTTTTTTAAACAATGGTAATTGTTAAAAATAAAATAATTTTGTTGCCAGGCAATAAAATTATAATTTTTACTTCCATATTCCTTAAGGAAATGGAAGTAAGGTGATGGCAAAAAAAATCGTGTTCGAGATTATTGCAGATTCTGATTGTACTACACTCAAAACATGAAAAAAAGTCGTTTTCTAAAAGTGTCTGTGTGTGTGTCTGTGTGTTCATCTGTCTTGTGTCTATATTTTTTTCTATGGCAAACGATAACAGCCGCAAATTCAAACAGAATCAAATAATTTTTTGCATACATCACTGAATTGTAGAGAACTTAAGGCCTTTTGATTTTGGTGAAGATCGGTTAAGGAGAAGGGGTAGTTTACCTGCGACCTTTTATGTTTTAACAACAGTAAAGTACTTGAAAATTCATTTAAACTTTTTCAAACAATGGTAATTGTTAAAAATAAAATAATTTTGTTGCCAGGCAATAAAATTATAATTTTTTCATTTTAATGTAAATCATGTATGAGAGAAAATATACTGTTCGTGGCAGGCAAGCATATCTCAGTTATGTAATGTTTACGTTTCCATTTTATTATTATGACTACCGCAATAAAACGGCAGGGAAGACACACACACACACACACAAAATTCATAAGTTGTATAAGTTAATGTTTGATCTCCATTAAGTAGTGCTCAAGTTTCCAAAGTTTTAATATTATGATGTCCGTAATTAAAACATCACAGCAGGTTTAGTGTGTATGAGGGTACACCGTGGATAAAAATTTTCAACATTTCCTACTGAGCGTTGCTTAGAGTAAAGCTGCGAATCTAGAGTGTACGTTTTACAGAACAAACACGCGGAAAAGAAGGAGCGCTCTGAAGTCACTCATGGACCCTCAGCATCTTGCAGAGGGTTCATTCCCTAAAGACGAAAATTCTGTCTATGAATCGTTCCTCTGTAAACACGTGCACTTACACTGCCCAGCGATCCATAGGAAGCAAATCGCTATCCACGCTGGACACTTTTTTGGCTTGCACGCGTTATGTTGGTGTGGGTTTCGGCACTTTCCATTTAAAAAGCGTGCAAATGTAAGAAAATAAACATGAATGAGGCCAGAAATAACGCGAATTTTGTGTGTGTGTGTGTTCCCTACCTTTTTATTGCAGTAATCATAATAATAAAATGGAAACGAAAACATTACATAATTGAGATATGCTTGCTTTGCCACGAACGATATATTTTCTCTCATACATGATTTACATTAAAATGAAAAAATTATAATTTTATTGCCTGGCAACAAAATTATTTTATTTTTAACAATTACCATTGTTCGAAAAAGTTTAAATGAATTTTCAAGTACTTTACTGTTGTTAAAACGTAAAAGGTTGCAGGTAAACTACCCCTTCCCCTTAACCGATCTTCACCAAAATCAAAAGGCCTTGAGATCACTACAAATCAGGGATGTATGCAAAAACTTATTTGATTCTGTTTGAATTTGCGGCTGTATCGTTTGCCATAGAAAATACCCTTGTTAAAACATAAAACATAGCAGGTAAACTACCCCTTTCCCATAACCGATCTTCACCAAAAACAATAGGTCTGAGTACTCTACAAATCAGGGCTGTATGCAAAAACTTATTTGATTCTGTTTGAATTTGCGGCTGTTATCGTTTGCCATAGAAAATACCCTTTTTAAAACATAAAACGTTGCAGGTAAACTACCCCTTTCCCTTAACCGATCTTCACCAAAAACAACAGGTCTTGAGAACTCTACAATTCAGGGCTGTTTGCAAAAGAGTAGTAGATTCTGTTTGAATTTGCGGCTGTTAACGTTTGCCATAGAAAAAAAAATCTAAGACAGACAGACACACACACACACAGACACTTTTCGAAAAATGACTTTCTTCATGTTTTGTGTGTAGTACAATCAGAATCTGCAATAATCTCGAACACGATTTTTTTTGACATCACCATACTCCCATTTCCTTAAGGAACATGGAAGTAAAATATCGCTATGGAGAACCATACATTACTTCCATATTCTGAGTTTTATATTTAAAATCATTTTTGAAATGAAATATTACCATAGAAACTACTTCTTTCTACTTACTGCTTCAGCCTTAACCACAGTACTGTGGTCACTAACGTATACCACCTCACGTTATCGCACTCGATTTTCACTGATGATGGAAGTCGATGGCATTGCCGTAACGTCTGGTTTTGTAGAAAACATTGGACTACGGCCAAATATCCCGGGAAGGAATTTTAACAAAAACTACTTCTTTGTTGCCGATAACATTGTACACATATATATAAAAAATAAGCATAAGTTATAAGTTAAAGTTATTAGTTATAAGTTAAAAATATACTGTTCGTGGCAGGCAAGCATATCTCAGTTATGTAATGTTTACGTTTCCATTTTATTATTATGATTACTGCAATAAAAAGGTAGGGAACACACACACACACACACAAAATTCGCGTTATTTCTGGCCTCATTCATGTTTATTTTCTTACATTTGCACGCTTTTTAAATGGAAAGTGCCGAAACCCACACCAACATAACGCGTGCAAGCCAAAAAAGTGTCCAGCGTGGATAGCGATTTGCTTCCTATGGATCGCTGGGCAGTGTAAGTGCACGTGTTTACAGAGGAACGATTCATAGACAGAATTTTCGTCTTTAGGGAATGAACCCTCTGCAAGATGCTGAGGGTCCATGAGTGACTTCAGAGCGCTCCTTCTTTTCCGCGTGTTTGTTCTGTGAAACGTACACTCTAGATTCGCAGCTTTACTCTAAGCAACGCTCAGTAGGAAATGTTGAAAATTTTTATCCACGGTGTACCCTCATACACACTAAACCTGCTGTGATGTTTTAATTACGGACATCATAATATTAAAACTTTGGAAACTTGAGCACTACTTAATGGAGATCAAACATTAACTTATACAAGCCATTAATTTTATGCATATTTTTTATATATATGTGTACAATTTTATCGGCAACAAAGAAGTAGTTTTTGTTAAAATTCCTTCCCGGGATATTTGGCCGTAGTCCAATGTTTTCTACAAAACCAGACGTTACGGCAATGCCATCGACTTCCATCATCAGTGAAAATCGAGTGCGATAACGTGAGGTGGTATACGTTAGTGACCACAGTACTGTGGTTAAGGCTGAAGCAGTAAGTAGAAAGAAGTAGTTTCTATGGTAATATTTCATTTCAAAAATGATTTTAAATATAAATCTCAGAATATGGAAGTCATGTATGGTTCTCCATACCGATATTTTACTTCCATGTTCCTTAAGGAAATGGAAGTATGGTGATGGCAAAAAAAATCGTGTTCGAGATTATTGCAGATTCTGATTGTACTACACTCAAAACACGAAGAAAGACATTTTTCAAAAAGTGTCTGTGTGTGTGTTTCTGTCTGTCTTAGATTTTTTTTCTATGGCAAATGTTAACAGCCGCAAATTCAAACAGAATCAAATAATTTTTTGCATGCAGCCCTGATTTGTAGAGTACTCAAGACCTATTGTTTTTGGTGAATATCGGTTAAGGGAAAGGAGTAGTTTACCTGCAACGGTTTTTTTTAATCAAGGGTAATTTTTTCTGACAAACGATAACAGCCGCAAATTTAAACAGAATCTACTACTCTTTTGCAAACAGCCCTGAATTGTAGAGTTCTCAAGACCTGTTGTTTTTGGTGAAGATCGGTTAAGGGAAAGGGGTAGTTTACCTGCAACGTTTTATGTTTTAAAAAGGGTATTTTCTATGGCAAACGATAACAGCCGCAAATTCAAACAGAATCAAATAAGTTTTTGCATACAGCCCTGATTTGTAGAGTACTCAGACCTATTGTTTTTGGTGAAGATCGGTTATGGGAAAGGGGTAGTTTACCTGCTATGTTTTATGTTTTAACAAGGGTATTTTCTATGGCAAACGATAACAGACGCAAATTCAAACAGAATCAAATAATTTTTTGCATACATCCCTGAATTGTAGTGATCTCAAGGCCTTTTGATTTTGGTGAAGATCGGTTAAGGGGAAGGGGTAGTTTACCTGCAACCTTTTACGTTTTAACAATAGTAAAGTACTTGAAAATTCATTTAAACTTTTTCGAACAATGGTAATTGTTAAAAATAAAATAATTTTGTTGCCAGGCAATAAAATTATAATTTTTTCATTTTAATGTAAATCATGTATGAGAGAAAATATATCGTTCGTGGCAAAGCAAGCATATCTCAATTATGTAATGTTTTCGTTTCCATTTTATTATTATGATTACTGCAATAAAAAGGTAGGGAACACACACACACACAAAATTCGCGTTATTTCTGGCCTCATTCATGTTTATTTTCTTACATTTGCACGCTTTTTAAATGGAAAGTGCCGAAACCCACACCAACATAACGCGTGCAAGCCAAAAAAGTGTCTAGCGTGGATAGCGATTTGCTTCCTATGGATCGCTGGGCAGTGTAACTGCACGTGTTTACAGAGGAACGATTCATAGACAGAATTTTCGTCTTTAGGGAATGAACCCTCTGCAAGATGCTGAGGGTCCATGAGTGACTTCAGAGCGCTCCTTCTTTCCCGCGTGTTTGTTCTGTGAAACGTACACTCTAGATTCGCAGCTTACTCTAAGCAACGCTCAATAGGAAATATTGAAAATTTTTGTCCACGGTGTACCCTCATACACACTAAACCTGCTGTGATGTTTTAATTACAGACATCATAATATTAAAACTTTGGAAACTTGAGCACTACTTAATGGAGATCAAACATTAACTTATACAAGCCATTAATTTTATGCATATTTTTTATATATATGTGTACAACGTTATCGGCAACAAAGAAGTAGTTTTTGCTAAAATTCCTTCCCGGGATGTTTGGCCGTAGTCCAATGTTTTCTACAAAACCAGACGTTTCGGCAATGCCATTGACTTCCATCATCAGTGAAAATCGAGTGCGATAACGTGAGGTGGTATACGTTAGTGACCACAGTACTGTGGTTAAGGCTGAAGCAGTAAGTAGAAAGAAGTAGTTTCTATGGTAATATTTCATTTCGAAAATGATTTTAAATATAAATCTTAGAACATGGAAAGTTATGTATGGTTCTCCATACCGATATTTTTGTTTGTACTCTTCAGTAAATAGTAAATTTATAATCAGTATAGTTAAAAATCTGTCCAGTTAAAAAATTCTAGATATTGTAATGTACTTAAAATGTTCTGTACATCTAAATCAAATTGACAGTCAGACAAATACAGACTACAGACCATAGGTTACATTTATAAATGAATTCTTACACACAATTATCATTGAAATTCGTAAGTTAAAATTATAAACCCATCTACAATCTACATCTTTTTCACTATCTACAAAATCTAGACTTTTTTCCTTATCTGACTGAACCAATTGGATGTGAAAGTACAAGCAAAAAACTCAGAAAACACATTCAAGTAGGCCAAGAAGGCATTGGGATAAGTTTTTATTAATCACTTTTACCTAGCTTACACACAGATGCTATTTGACAAACACAATAATCAATCATGTACTATTCACAGAAAACAATAATAATCACCAAAGTTAAAAACAAATAAATACTTGAAACTCATTTCACACAACATCCACACTAGCACACATTTAACACAACTCACAGATGCTTGTTCCATTTGCATTTACATAGTTTGCAGTCACAGAATTAATAATACACAAAAATAGTCCTTATGTGACTTGAATGTATTTAATACTGTAGAATGTTCTGCAATAGCAATTTACAATACTTCCAGTATGCGGGTCAGTTGAAATGTTTGTGGAGCAACATCTACAGTATAACTTAGCAGCAGAAATAAAGCTTTTCATGTGTTGTAAGATTCATTTTTCACATAAAAACGGTGACAGTTAATTACCAAACCTGTCGGTCAATTTATTCATTATTTACCAACTAATCTAAATTTATGTCTCATACATGTTTAGAACACTGCACAAAATCAAACATCATATTGTGATTCTTTGTTAATAAAAGTCTAGCACCAATGAAAATTCACAAGAAAATCAAAAATATATTAGGACAAGTTGTGTTTTCAAAATTTATGGTTTGTAAGTGAACACTCGGGTTTAAATGTGTCTGTACAATCATTGAAAATTGTCCCCACAGTACCCGTTCAAAAAGTGCAACAACTCCAATTTTTTTTAACTTGAGTTCTTGAGTTGAAATATGATACCCATGCTTAAATGAGATCAATATGTTCTCCGCAATATCATTACTTCTCAATCGTCAGCCTTCCAAGGATGTGTGTGAAATGTTTTTAATGATATCTGGAGTTGTTGCACTTTTGGGGCATACACTGCAGGGATCATCTGCAAAGCTCATGTGACTGCATTTAAATTCAAGTGCCATTTACAAAACCACTGTTTTTGAAAGAGCACTCCTAACACAAGCAACCATTGTACTGTGAATTTCCATTAGTGCTAGACCTTTTTTAATAAAGAATTTAATCACAGCACTGTTTGACCTTTTTCAATTTTTAAAAACATGTGTGATACATAAATTCTGAACAGCTGATACATGATGAATAAATTGGCAGATACATCTGGAAATTAGTAGGTCTTTATACGAGATATGAACCTTACAACACATGAAATATTTTAGTTCTAGCACTAAGCAATAAACATCGCTCCGTGAGCGTTTCAACTGATTCTTCCAGAAAGTTCTCTTCTTACAATTACATTCTATTATACATTTTGCTGTTGTATTACTGTGCGTGCGGTTGTGTGTGTGTGTGTGTGTGTGTGTGTGCGTGCGCGCGCGCGCGCGCATGCCATAATTCAGGATAATATTTTAGAAGTTCACTGTAAAACAATAATGTTTTCTTGATTTGTTTTCACTTGCAAAATACCTCTTTCTTTAAGAAGTAATGGTACTCCTACATACTGAATCTTTCTATTTATCTCATTAATAAGTCCTTTTACTTCCTAAAAATCAGCTACTATATGTTAAAGGTATTAACAAAAAGGAACATACAAAATGATATAAATGAAAACTATCTCTGAAAATAATCTGCATACGAAATCATGTAACTCTATGAAGTTCAGATAACCATTACTTAGAAATTATTTTCAATGCAATATGTGAATGTAATTTACCTTAAAGAATGGATGAGATTTACATCAGGCAATTCGTGAATAAAAAAGGATCCATTTGAAAATCCAGTGACAAGAATATGTGTTGACTTATGGTACGCAGCTGAAGTCAGCTCCACATCATATCCTTGCACTAAGTCACGTAAGTAGTGCCGTGACAACTGTTTATACTTTAACCTTTCTGGTGCATTTTTTGAAGTTTCATCTTCTTTGTTATCCACTGTGTACAAAGTATGAATAAATAACCATTTACATATCACAATGATTTTAAAGTGTGTGTGTGTGTGTGTGTGTGTGTGTGTGTGTGTGTGTGTGTGTGTGTGTGTGTGTGTGTGTGTGTGTGTGTGTGTGTGTGTGTGTGTGTGTGTGTGTGTGTGTGTGTGTGTGTGTGTGTGTGTGTGTGTGTGTGTGTGTGTGTGTGTGTGTGTGTGTGTGTGTGTGTGTGTGTGTGTGTGTGTGTGTGTGTGTGCACCATGCTTGTAAGATATGATCAAGTGCGGTCGTGAATACAAGGGCACATAGTGCACTCACATATTATAGAAAAAAGACTGAACATATATATATATAATTGATTTGATTTATGAAGTATATGCTATACTTCACATACTGTTGGCAATAATATACCAATAGTTACATGAACGTTACATATTTACACAATACAAGGTTTGATCAAAAAGCTCGTGCAATTTTTGAATATTCCACACTACAAGTGCCCAATTAAAAAACTGTTGATGTGTGATATTGATGCACATCTTACTAACAATCGTCTACAATTTTAGCCTATTGGATGTATGATTTAGATTTGACACCTAACTGAGTAAGTTGTGTTTTGGTGTATTCAAAGACTTTTGTTTTTTAATTTTATAATGCAAGATTGAACACCATGGATTAAATTTTGGATAAAGAATGAGACAATGACTCTATCATGGTGAAAGTATTGCAAAATACTTATGGTGAGCCTGCTATGCATGAAAAATCTGTTTTACAAATGAAACAAAAGTTTCGAAGACTGTTGTGAATGAGCTGAAAATTGTGATACTCGGTTGAATTTGTGGTTTTGTGTTCCATGAATTTTCATCACCAGATGCACAGGTAAATACAGAGCACCACTCGGGCATTTTACGCCACTTGTGTGAAGCTGTTCATAGAAAACAGCCAGATTTAGGAACGATAGAAATTTTACCCCAAAAATGCAACAGGATGTACATCATTATTTGTTCAAGAATTTTACGAATAACATTATAATGATATCACACACACTGTATTCACCACGTATGTTCCATATAATGTTTTTAACTCCAAAAGAATGAGAAGTACCACCAATGAACAACGTTTCATGAAGACATAAAACAAAAATTGCTGAGTGAGCTCAAGACTTTACCAAAAAGTGCAAGTGAGAAAAGTTTTAAAGGCTGAAAAAAAAGTTGGCATAGTTGTGTTATATCTGGAACATAATACATTAAAGGAGTAGATGATCAACGCACAATTTTTCAAAGAAACAAAAATTACATGAACTTTATGGTCAAAATACATTTCACTACTGTGTAACGATACAAAATAGCAATCCTAATAAAAGAAGAAATAACTTATAGAACTACTAAAGAAAGTACAGCTAAAGAAGAATAAAGTGATGTGTATAACCATTTTAACAAATAAGCATAGTGATGACAATTGACTTAGACGTGACAAAGACAATAACCCTACCCAAGTGATTGGCATAGCGACCAAACTTGATATGAACAATAAAAAACTATAATAACAAGATGTAAAAATATTCATTTGTAATAAGTGAAAGGAATGATGAGCCTTGAAAGTACAAAACCTCGAATAACAAATAATATATAATAATAGAATATTAACGTGTGACAACACTTTAGGAAAATAAGTAGTTTTAAAATGACAATATTATTGATAAAAAATATTCACTTAAATAAACCCAGATTAGAGCCAAGTGTATTAGGTAGGTACACAGTTAGTGAAAAGAAACACGGAAATAGTGGACAAAATAGTGAGGAGTAACCAATGCATTTTGAGGGACTTCAAGCAAAAGTGTACCTACACTAAAAAAGACAATAAAGTGACGAACACCAAAAATTGGGAGTCAACTCAAATGCATGGAATAAACAAAGTGTATAAAACACCAACAGGTGTAATGAAATAAACATTATATCCGAGTATAAAGGATCAATGATGTTCTCTCTTTTGTTAATGATGAATTAGTAAACTATGTTATAAGAAAATAGTAGGAGGCAGAGGAAGTGTGTTGACATTGAACTTTATAAGTGTTAATACCAACCATTCAGTGTTATGAATTAGATCATAATATCCAAATCCAAAGGATTCATTATGTTTTTTATGTTAAAAATAATTGATTAAATCATGTTATAAGTAGATAGTAGGAGACAGGGAGTGTGTTGACACTAAATCTAAATGTGTTTATACTAAAACCATATGAATTATAAAGATAGTTAATAAGCCAATTCTTAATCCTAAATGGATATATAATAAACGGTTTAATTTATGTTATTGAGAGAATGTAATGGTACATAAGTCTGTGTAGGAATTTGTAGGTACATGCAAATATAATTTTATTGTGATTTAATGTATTAAACGACATGAGGTTAAATTTTCCAATATATACCTTACAACGCAGTCTGCCAGGACGAGTTGACACCAAGGTCACTGATATACGTGACAAACGACAGATATTCAGGCGAAACGACAAATGGACAATGCTAAAACGTCATAACAAATGCGACAGACGTAACAACTGAGATGTAAAACAATGCCGTCATCACCCGAGAACAATAGGTTGATGACGAATTATCCCTTCCACCTGGCGAATTTACACCAATATGCCTGTCTCAGTAGACAAACTACCATCAGTGCAGCAGCACGTTATAAAATTCGCTGGCAACTTATTGCCAGCAAAAGTGTTTAAAAGTGTAAAAATGTAATAAAAATGTAGACAAGTATCATCAGGTAACAAACAGAGTAAAAAATGTAATGTAACTTCGTGTTGTAAGAGAACAGACATAAACAGTTTGTAACGAGCAAAAATTTTTAATTTTTTAAATTTTCTCCTCGACGGAGTGCGTTCACACGAAGCAGTGTCAACGACTTATAGTTGACGCAATAAATAAAACGTAATGAGAAGATGTCAGAGCAGCGTCGCTAACTAGACAATAGAAAGACGTTAAGTTCGACTCGGCTATAGAAATTGGTTGTACAAGATGACAGGGAAAGTTTAGTTCAGAATTATTGCTCACTACAGCTGTAACAATGTAGGCGAGGACACTCACACTTGTACTGAGAAATGTGGCAGATGTTCAACCAAGTTACGTCAATATACGATGGACTACAAAAGGGGGAAAACTGTATGTTACAAAGGAACGGATGCACTGCACCTTAAGAAACAATACTAAAGCAGAGATCAGACAAAAACTCAAGTCATGTTACGCAGCTGGAGATATCGTCTAAGTGTCAGACGGAATTTACGAGTGGAAAGTTGGGGTGACTTCACCAGCCAGCAGATGTCCAAAATTATTAATAGCTACAAAAAAGGGGTATAACACAGAACAATACTTCGGGAGAACCGAAAGTACAGATAAAAGGCAAGCCAGAAAAACACTGAGTTTACTTCAGACAATGGATTGATAGACAAGCGTATAATAGCTAAAGTTTCTACGAAAAGGGTCAACGTTCGACAGAGCAAAATCAGGGGATGTCTGAGAACCTATCAGAAGCCCAGAGCCACGGAAAACACTTGTAGAGAGGACTGTTTCCATAGCAACAAAAACAAAGAACCTATCAGAAGAACGATGACGGAGGGTCTTAACATAGTGGGACAAACTATTCCAAGAAAACTCAAAACTGACCAATCACGAGTAAAGAAGGCGTAAATTGCGCCAGGGACAAAATTTTGAGTAGGGACGATTTAATAAAACTATATGTCCAAGACGGGGACGAGGCCAGTATATCTCAATTTTCCAAACAGTTCACTTTAATTGTTCGGAAGCCAGTATATCTTAAATTTTCACGTAATACACTTTAAGTACGAAGTCAGTTTTACTCTAAGTTCTCAAGAGTATATTTAATTTTCGGAGAGATAACTCAAGTTCGGGAGTTAATACATCAACTCGTAACTTAGCAGACTTAGTGAAATCATCATGTCACGATAGTCAGACTTAGTAAACTTTTAATAGTGAAATTCGAAGTGCGATGTAACGGACTTAGGTAATAATTATTCAAAGCGAACAATCAGATCGTTACACGAACAAATATCACCACATATGTACTATACAAAACAGTTGAACTTAATTTTATTCAGTGTTACTACATCTCATTAAAACCTTAAAGAACATGAAACATTAAACTAATTAATCAATCACACGTATATTTGATAAAACAGTGATATAAGTGGAACTAGACGTGTACAGTAACGTTAAAATGAACACACAACACACATCGTAAGATGAAGTATTTATTTGAACACTAAACATTAATTATTCACATAAACCTATGTCAACGCGAGTGATCGGAAGTGTGTGCAAGTGTTTGTGAGATCAGCGGCATTCAACGAGATGTGTCTTCATGCCATCCTCATCACTGAGACTGGACATCACCAAATACTAATGGATATTTCATAAATCAAGTAACCATTATTTTAATCATTACTATTTAGCTACTTCTACTGACCTGATTCTTTCAAAGAATTCATCCCTGGGAAATTATTAGTAAACGCAATGAGTATAAATCAGAATTAAAAACGTAATTAATGAATATATTAACAAAAAACTATCTGGGATTAATGAACGCATCAATAATTACAATATGAATTGTTATCTTATTTGATTTATATATGTATGTATGTCTTCTTTGTTTCAGCATATATTTAAACATGAATTTGTTCTTATAAAATATGTATGTATTACAGGTACATCGACGTTTTATATGTATGATTATAATTTATTGTGAATGGTAAATAAACTAGTTATTTAAGTTGATCCTATATATGCGTTTATTATTACCACAGATAACCCAGATATTAACTTAATTTTTGAATAAAATATAAAGTAGAATTTTAAGAGTTTCTTTTGTTCAGTAATATAAATGAATTGACAATATTAAGTTATTAGATGATATCAAGTATTTTGTTTATAACTAATCAGAATAGTTATACATTGTATTAAATGGCTGCACAACGCATGGCACGAAAGTAATTAATTAATGCATGTAAATTGCATAATACCCATTATAAGTAAATAGTAATATAATTTACATTATATTAAATGACGTCCAACTTCGGGGCTAGATACATGTGAGTATGACAAAGTTCGTACCGGCAACAAGTTCACGATTAGAGATCGATAAATTTATATAATTAATAATTACTCAATTTATGCAATTAGTACGCATAAATATCATTATATTAAATGGCGCCCATCCGCACGGCATGATACGTAGTAACAAAGATAGTTAAAACGTACAGCTTTGGCAAAGATCAGGCAGTAGAAGAAGTAGATAAAGTAACGTTATAGAATTAGAAATAAGATAAGTATTAGTGTTATAAGTCAGTTTGAATGATTACGCGTAGGAAGGCAAGAATGGCGAGCAATTCCGATAGCGTAGAGTTCGACGTTAATAACCAGTTAGGTACGGTAAATACGGAAGATAATACTACACCTAGCGAACCAAGTAGCGCTGTAGAGAGTCCAGAAGATAGGGCGCGAGGACAGACATCAAAACCAGAAGATGTAAGTCTACAAATGTTGATGGAGTTCATCCGTCAACAGGGCAAGAAACAAGAAGAGAATATTAGATTAATTAGCGAAAAACAAGAAGAAAGTAGTAAATTAATTAGTGAAAAATAGAGAAACAAGAAGAAAATAGTAGAGTAATTAGTGAAAAATTAGAAAAACAAAATGAAAAACTCGACCAGCATAAGTAAGAGATTAAACAAGAGACAGCGGAACAGCTTACGCAGATACGGTCCGAGATACGTGAATACCAGCAGGCCTGGGAAGGAAAGATCAACGAACTACAGAAGAAACAAGATGATATCGTGAGAGACTTGAGAGAAGAAGCAAACAAGAAGTACGAAGAGATACAAGAAACACGAGAAAACGATCGTCAAGAATGGATGGTAGCGATACACAATACCCAAATGACTGTTAAAAAGATTAATAATAAATTCGATGCTCACGTCAAAGATGCCCATAAGAAGCATGAAGAATTCAAGGCCGAGATACATGACACCATACGGCAGAAACAACAAGAACAAGACGGAACAAACAATAACATTATACAGAAGTTGGAAGAAGTTGATGGTAGACAGCGTTCAACGGAACAGAAGTTGGACGAGACTACAAAAGAAAAGACGACGCGGATCGAAGAGTTAAAAGGCCATTTGACTAAAGTAAGAGAAAACCAGGAGAGACTGCAGAGACAGTTAATGGAAGGTGAGTGTGGTATAGTAAACCGAATTAATGGACTTAACCACAATGACCTTAAATATAATGGTACGGACAGATTCCCCAGGGAATTCCTTAAGGAGTTGTCTGAAGTACAAGAATTATACTACCCCACTGACAATATCAAGTGGATAGGTAGGCATTTAGAATTAGGCGCTGGAATTTGGTGGTGGGTTATACGTAGCCAAATATCAAATTTTGAAGAGTTTAAGGAAGCGTTCTCACAGAAATATTGGGGACAAGAACGACAAGACAGCATACGAGACCATTTGGAATATGGTAGGTTTGATTGGCGTGGACCGATTACTGCGATCCAATATATAGAACGCATATTGTTGGAGAGTAGACAATTATCACCTACTCTGACTGATAAACAACTGATACGCAAAATATCTCGTCACTTTGGGCGCGAGATTCAGCTCGCTGTGGTCACGAGAGGAATTGTGACAATTCCAAATTTCGAATCTTTAATCATAGAATATACGCAGATACATCCGAGAAATAATAGGGAGTCAAGCTATGTGACGGCGAACGAAGGGAGGAATTCTTACAAAGAAAGTGAAAGCGTTCCGAACAAAACAAGTGGAATGCCGAAGAAAGTATGGGGTGAGAGACCGGCTGTAAATACACAACAACACCGCACTGGGGACCGGTGCGCAGTCAACACAATGGAATTCATAAATAAAGCTGCCTCTACGTCGAGCACTGAACCCAAAACGGTTCGTCAACAAGAAGAAAAAAAAAATCCCTTTACTCATTAACGGAGATAGCCGATAAAACGAATGACTATCAGACTAACATAATTTTACCAGACTTACGAAGCGACTTGTTATGCAATGATGATGAGGAGATTACCCAACGAGTAATAATGTGCCCAGAAATAAATATAAAGTTTAACAATAATATTACTGTACAAGCGTTGCTTGACACTGGATCCGTTATTGCCGGATTGTCCGAATTGTGGTTTAATCAAAATAAACATAACATAGCACCTTACGAAATTTTGCCGATGACTAATACTTTAATAGTTAGCGCGGTAGGCAATAAATCAAAGTTAATAAGGAAGCAAATATTATGCGATATTTATATCGAAGGAATTAAGTATGAATGTGTTTTTCTCATTATACCGGATTTAATAAAACCTTGTATATTAAGAATTAATTTTCTTCAGGAAACAGGATGTCTCATTGACATGGGAAAAAGGATCGTCGAGTTAAGAAGAGAGGCTGACGAAGCGGCATGCACGGTGCCAATGATGCATATAGAAGTGGTGGACACAGAAGAAGAAGAAGAGATCATAAGGAACATCGATAAGAAAGTAGAGAGTATTGACTGCGGAGATAAAGGGATGTTGGTGAGATTAAGGGAGATTCTCGTAAGGAATAGAAGTTTATTCAGAGAGTGCCCCGGAAGGATCGAAGGATACGTCCACGAGTTCCAAGTCACCGACTGGACACCGTACTTCCAGAGAGGATGGCCTGTCCCATTAGCATATAAGGGGAAGGTGGATGATGAGATTAGAAGAATGTTACGATATGGGGTCATTGAGCGATGCAACAGCGCATATATCAACCCACTTGTTACTGTAATTAAGAAAGACGGAAGAGTACGATTATGTTTGGATGCGAGGAAAGTGAACAGCGTGACGATCCCGGACTACGAGGGTGCCCCACCGATAAACGATATTTTGGCTAGATGTTGTGAAATGAAATATTTATCTACCGTAGACTTAACTAGCAGTTTCTGGCAAGTACCACTGAAGCCAGAGTGCCGGAACTTCACCGCTTTTATGTACGAAGGCAAATGTTATCGCTTCACAGTTACGCCGTTTGGACTGAGTACCAGTTCTGCTGCACTAACCAGGGGATTGGACACAGTATTGGAAGATGAAGTTAAGAAAAACACCATTATATATGTAGACGATTGCCTATGTTATTCAGGAGATTTAGAGACACATTTATTACATTTAGATTTATTATTATCTAACTTAAGAAGAGCGAATTTAACCATCAATTTGGATAAGTCGCAATTCTTTAGGCAAGAAATTGCATATCTTGGATATCGATTAACTACGCAAGGAATACAGGCAACGGATGAGAAGATTGATGCAATTATGAAGTTTCCAACACCTCGGAACCAAAAGCAATTAAAGGGTTTCTTGGGTTTAACAAATTTCTACAACCGTTTTACAGATAAATACGCCGAAACCACCAAACCATTACTTGAATTATTACGAAAAGGACATAAATTTACCTGGACACCGGAACTAAATGAATGTTTTCAACGAGTTAAAGAGTTATTCGTAGAAACAGATATCTTGAAGTTTCCTCGAATAGACCAACGATACTACATGCAGTGCGACGCCAGCAACTTTGCATATGGCGGGCAGCTATATCAACTGGACGAGGAAGGAAAAATTGGAGTTATCGCATTTACTAGCAAAACATTCAAGGGTGCAGAAAGAAATTACTACACCACGGAAAAGGAGCTCTTGAGTATCGTACGATGTCTCGAAAAATTCCGTATATACATATTAGGGCAACCTTTAACCATTATTACAGATAATAAGGCATTGACCTTTATGAACAAATGTCATTTAAATAACTCACGAATAACACGCTGGATTTTAAGTATCCAAGAATACAAGTTCGACATTGTCCATTGTAAGGGCAAGGACAATATTATTGCTGATCTTCTAAGCAGAAACCCAGAAGATGCCACGTTAGAAGAAATTAGCGACAATACGTGCGAATACTTAATTAATCACCTGACGATCAAGATGGATAAAAAAGTAAGCAAGATAATTATGGATATTGGAAAGTATCAATTTAAAGATACTAAGCTTAAGACCATTATAGATAAGATTAAGGAAAAGTGTTTAGATAAGGAAATAAGTAAGTTTTATAGATACGTTAATGAGAAATTATATAGATTACGTAGGACGGAATGGAAACTGTACATACCGAACAGTGTATCCGGAGAAGTAATTGCCGAAATACACCGGATGTATGGACACCCAGGAGCGAAGAAATGTATAAAATTGTTACAGGAGCATTTTACCATAGACGGTATGTTGAAAAAAGTGAAAAATTACGTACGGACTTGCGAAACGTGTCAGAAGAGGAAGGACGCAGGTAACAAAGTCCTATTTGGGGGAATGAAAGCCATTATCCCGTTAAGGAAGGGTGACCTAGTGAGCGCTGATTATTTTGGGCCACTACCCGTCTCGTCCGCTGGAGTGAGGTATTTGTTCGTCATAGTAGACAATTTCACAAAATACGTGCGACTGTTTACACTTAGGAGGGCAACGACCGTAGCCACGTTAAGAAGAATACATCAATATTGTAAAGAGTTAGGATGTCCTAGAATAATTATTACTGACAATGGAACGCAGTTTACCTCTAGGAAATGGTTAGACGGTTTAAACGAATTAAACATCAACCAAGATTCACCGCAATAAGAAACCCATGCGCGAATCTGGCTGAAAGAATTAACAGACAACTTGGAAATTTATTCAGGATCTTTGTCTGTGACCAACACACAAAGTGGTCGCGTTATGTACCTATAATTGAAAGTTGCATTAACGAGACGTACCACGAGACTATAGAAGTGACACCCTATGAGGCACAGCTCGGGAAAAAACCGACAAGAGCTTGGGAAAATTACCTAGACAAGGACATACTTCAAGTTAAAGGAGCTGACCACGACCAAATATTTGTCAAGATGAAAGAGAAGAGGGAAAAGCAAGCGAAGTTGTGTAATGAAACCAAGACCATTACAAAATTCCAAATTGGTGAGAAGGTGTTAATAAGGACCTATTATCAATCGGACGCGGTCCAGAAAAGGATTGAGAAATTTTGTGAACTGTACTGTGGACCATACAAAGTACATCGAATTCTTGGAGATGCTACATACCTGCTCGTCGATTGCAATGACGAAAGCAAAATCCGCGGGAAATTCAATGTCAAACAGATGAAAAAATATCATGAGCCAGAAAATTGAAGGTGAATGAAAAGGAGAAAGTTGAAGAACAACATATCATAACAAGCTAGCTGATGGTGATGAATCATCTGCGTTAGGGTAATTGACGCGCTTATCTCATTCAAGCTGGCTTAACCAAAAGAAAACATGTACTCTAAATGTCAAATGTAACATAAGAGTTTACTTAGTTAATAAAGCACTAATAAAATGTTAGATAATAAGTGTGAATTAACGTTTTGAGTGACATTTTATGAAATATTGTAGTGAATACAAGGGACATTTTAGTTGCAATTACTTGTTCACGTAGTAATAAATTATTGGGACAAAGTGAAAAAAAAAAAGGAGAAGGACACTTAAAAGTAAATGAGTGATATTATACAAAAAGCTATACCGTAAATGAACTCTGTTAAAGTGAATGTATATCATTGATAGATTAGGATTGTAAACGATGTTAAAACGAAGTAAATAACTCGTTAGCAAAATTTATTACGTGTATGTATAAATTATCAAATAATATGAATATAATTAAAACTAACGTAGCGGATATGTTGATTACCAATCTAATTTTAAATAACATTTTAAGAACAAAATTATTGGTAGGACTATTAATACTACATAAAATGTATATGTGTAGGAGATTTCTCTGATTTCATGTAAAGCGTTACATTAAATCAATTGATTTGTTTGATATTATATTGCGAGAATAATATTTTAGAAAGTAAAAAGATTATTTAATTAATTAAATTAATTATTACTCATTGAATTTATGATTTGTTTGGTAATTAGAGGGATAAGGCATTTATATGTAATCGATATGTAAATACGATAATGTTAAATGCGTTCAGCCATCCCAAATAGCTAGCAATAAATTCATAGATACAATTAAAACTAAAAGGGGGTACACCAATTGTAATATAAGTCTTTAAAAGTAGGTTATCATGTAATATCCCTCCCTGAGGAAGATGAACATGGTGAGGCGACGTACAGGGCGCAGAATTTGGATTTGAGTTGTTCCCTGAGGTCACATCATCAAATCAAAATTGAGGACACTGTAACGAGCAAAAATTTAAAATTTTTTAAATTTTCTCCTCGACGGAGTGCGTTCACACGAAGCGGTGTCAACGACTTATAGTTGACGCAATAAATAAAACGTAATGAGAAGATGTCAGAGCAGCGTCGCTAACTAGACAATAGAAAGACGTTAAGTTCGACTCGGCTATAGAAATTGGTTGTACAAGATGACAGGGAAAGTTTAGTTCAGAATTATTGCTCACTACAGCTGTAACAATGTAGGCGAGCGACATTCACACTTGTACTGAGAAATGTGGCAGATGTTCAACCAAGTTACGTCAATATACGATGGACTACAAAAGGGGGAAAACTGTATGTTACAAAGGAACGGATGCACTGCACCTTAAGAAACAATACTAAAGCAGAGATCAGACAAAAACTCAAGTCATGTTACGCAGCTGGAGATATCGTCTAAGTGTCAGACGGAATTTACGAGTGGAAAGTTGGGGTGACTTCACCAGCCAGCAGATGTCCAAAATTATTAATAGCTACAAAAAAGGGGTATAACACAGAACAATACTTCGGGAGAACCGAAAGTACAGATAAAAGGCAAGCCAGAAAAACACTGAGTTTACTTCAGACAATGGATTGATAGACAAGCGTATAATAGCTAAAGTTTCTACGAAAAGGGTCAACGTTCGACAGAGCAAAATCAGGGGATGTCTGAGAACCTATCAGAAGCCCAGAGCCACGGAAAACACTTGTAGAGAGGACTGTTTCCATAGCAACAAAAACAAAGAACCTATCAGAAGAACGATGACGGAGGGTCTTAACATAGTGGGACAAACTATTCCAAGAAAACTCAAAACTGACCAATCACGAGTAAAGAAGGCGTAAATTGCGCCAGGGACAAAATTTTGAGTAGGGACGATTTAATAAAACTATATGTCCAAGACGGGGACGAGGCCAGTATATCTCAATTTTCCAAACAGTTCACTTTAATTGTTCGGAAGCCAGTATATCTTAAATTTTCACGTAATACACTTTAAGTACGAAGTCAGTTTTACTCTAAGTTCTCAAGAGTATATTTAATTTTCGGAGAGATAACTCAAGTTCGGGAGTTAATACATCAACTCGTAACTTAGCAGACTTAGTGAAATCATCATGTCACGATAGTCAGACTTAGTAAACTTTTAATAGTGAAATTCGAAGTGCGATGTAACGGACTTAGGTAATAATTATTCAAAGCGAACAATCAGATCGTTACACGAACAAATATCACCACATATGTACTATACAAAACAGTTGAACTTAATTTTATTCAGTGTTACTACATCTCATTAAAACCTTAAAGAACATGAAACATTAAACTAATTAATCAATCACACGTATATTTGATAAAACAGTGATATAAGTGGAACTAGACGTGTACAGTAACGTTAAAATGAACACACAACACACATCGTAAGATGAAGTATTTATTTGAACACTAAACATTAATTATTCACATAAACCTATGTCAACGCGAGTGATCGGAAGTGTGTGCAAGTGTTTGTGAGATCAGCGGCATTCAACGAGATGTGTCTTCATGCCATCCTCATCACTGAGACTGGACATCACCAAATACTAATGGATATTTCATAAATCAAGTAACCATTATTTTAATCATTACTATTTAGCTACTTCTACTGACCTGATTCTTTCAAAGAATTCATCCCTGGGAAATTATTAGTAAACGCAATGAGTATAAATCAGAATTAAAAACGTAATTAATGAATATATTAACAAAAAACTATCTGGGATTAATGAACGCATCAATAATTACAATATGAATTGTTATCTTATTTGATTTATATATGTATGTATGTCTTCTTTGTTTCAGCATATATTTAAACATGAATTTGTTCTTATAAAATATGTATGTATTACAGGTACATCGACGTTTTATATGTATGATTATAATTTATTGTGAATGATAAATAAACTAGTTATTTAAGTTGATCCTATATATGCGTTTATTATTACCACAGATAACCCAGATATTAACTTAATTTTTGAATAAAATATAAAGTAGAATTTTAAGAGTTTCTTTTGTTCAGTAATATAAATGAATTGACAATATTAAGTTATTAGATGATATCAAGTATTTTGTTTATAACTAATCAGAATAGTTATACATTGTATTAAATGGCTGCACAACGCATGGCACAAAAGTAATTAATTAATGCAAGTAAATTGCATAATACCCATTATAAGTAAATATTAATATAATTTACATTTATATTAAATGACGTCCAACTTCGGGGCTAGATACATGTGAGTATGACAAAGTTCGTACCGGCAACAAGTTCACGATTAGAGATCGATAAATTTATATAATTAATAATTACTCAATTTATGCAATTAGTACGCATAAATATCATTATAAGTTTACGTTCGGCCGAACACCTGCTGGTCAATGGAGAATGTCTGACGAGAAACTGCAGTACTCCGAGTTTCAGGAAAGTCAAAATTTATATTAAAACCTTTTATTATTTGAGTTCAAAATTACAAATTAGCAAATGTACCACTAAATTACTGTATGGGGAGAGAGTGTGCTTGCGAATGAGTGCCAGCACCTACAGGCAAAGCCACAAGGCATTGGTTTATGTGATAACATAAGAAAGTAGTAAATTGAAATAAATGATAACTGCAGTTTATTAGAAATCCACTTGATTATAGATTAAATGATGAAGATAAAAAATATGAATAATTGAGATTGACGTAATTTTAATACGGCGGAAATACGTCGCCGCCATTTTGTTCAATATGTAAGAGCGACTCCATTTTGTTTTGTTTTGTGTCTATTTCAACATTAATGTCAGTAAAAAGCAAATTTATTTACCATACACTGTTTGAGTTAGTTATTTCGAACAACCATCCTGTCTCTGATGATCGCTTAACAAGAATCCTGGAACCCTTAGGTCAATTTAAAAAAAAATCTTATGTTGGTACTACAAGATGGCGCCTGAGCAAGCATGGCATATAAAATAAATGTGGTAGTACAAGGTAAGTTATCCATAACAAGATAAATAGAGTTAATGTGTTACTTAACAAATGGTGCCCGAACTGGCGACTTTATATAAATAAAAATTTTATATAAATAAGCCGGATACAGAGATGAATGGTTGTTGGAAAATATGTAAAATGTACCTAGCACATAAGTAATAGGTTAGATTATGATTGTTAGGTTATGTTGTTGTTATGTTAGATATATATAGAGCAACAGTTTGAAAAGAAATATATTTAAACAAAATTTTTTCTTCAAAATGGCAGAAAATAATGAAAGTGTCAGCCTAACTGACACGGAAACAGAATCAATGATAATGAGTAAGGTACAAGCACAGTCTACTCCAACGACAACGAGAGTAAGAGTTGTCGATGGATGATATGTTTAACTTAATAAGAACAATGTCTGCAAATATAAATAGTAATTTAAATGAATTGAAAGAACAGAATAATGAGCAAAAAGCGAAATTAAAGAATAAAAAATAAATTTGATGAAAAATTTAATGAACAGAACGTAAAGTTTGATGAAGTGAAAAACGAAATTAAGAGACAAAATTTTAATTTTGATAAACAGATTAACGAATTAAATACACATTTTGAAAATATGAAAGAAAAAATAGTAGCATCAGTTAGCGAGGTGTTTGATAGGCAAATAAACAGAGTAAATAACAATTGATAACTTTACAAAGAAGGATGTTTGTGACGGTACGAACGTCCGTCTTAGGGAATTCTGGTATTCAGGAAATTTTATTGTATTTTTTATATTGTATTTCATATATAAAATATGGTTAGAACAACTCTCCCAAGCATTAACAAAACGACGCAGATTCAACAGTGTAAATCGAGCCCAAGGTCAGAGCCTACGTGCATTCCGCCACATACGTTATGTATAACAAACGGAAAGACAATAATGAGACGCAATACAATCAGTGAAAAAACGTCATAAGAATGACGTTACACAAGGGCGTTAGCCGTATGAAACAAAACACGGTGATGTCATGACACACACACATACGTAGAAATTGCGTATGGTCAGTCCCCAGTCTTCATCCATCAGTGAGAGCGTATACACGTTCAATTGTTGGCTGGCAAGTTAACGCCAGCAGAAGTGCTTTAAACTTATAAAAATGTAATCAAACAATGTAATTAAACTAGTGAACAGTTATACAATGGAGTAAATTAAATTCAGTGCAGTCAGAAACAGACAGACTGTAAGTTAGGCCGAACATCTGCCAACAAGTATGGGAATCGCCTGAGGAGCAACAATTACCACAACATTGCAGGGAAGTTCAAAATTCAAAATTTATAACAATCATAAATGAGCTCAAAGAATTCTAAGTAATCAAACATGTACCGATAACCAATGTATGTCATGCAAAATGAGTGTGTAAATGTGAAAGGATGCCGGTATCTAAACCATACTTTGAGGTGTTGCCTTGTGTTTGTTTCTTCAAAACAAGTAAATGTAATAAATAAATATAAAATAGAAACAGCAGTATAATAAAATGATCTCGTATGAAGTTAGTTCAAGATATAATTTCATATTAAAATGAGATGTGAATATACTGAGAAGGCGGAAGCAGTAGCGACGCCATTTTGTTAATTATTTTACTTCGGAGATGACTCCATTTTGTTTCATGAAAATTAAATATTGCAAATCGAAATAAACCACAAGTTGTTTAACTCAATGCTGTGTAAATTGTTATTTCGAAAGCCCAACTGTCTCTGCCTTTCGTTTAACGAAGCCCTGGACCCTAGTGATAAAAATAATGCAGGTAGTAAAACCATGTGGTTACACCGGATGTATGGTGAGTAAGAGTACCTTATTATTTACAATTATTAAAATAAAAAATAACTTATTACAGAAAAATAATAAAAGTAAAAAGTTAACAAATGACGACCCGAACAGTGACTAATTGTTTAAAAGTTAACTAATGCCGCCCGAACTACGGACTTTATATAAGAGATTATTTTATATAAATGAACCAAAGTGCAGAGACGGTTGGTACCAAAATAATAAAACATAGCACGTAAACATTACGATGGTTAGGTTATGTGGCTACTAGATTAAGGAGACGTAAAGCAACAAGTGAAAATAAACGATAGTTTATTATTAAAAATTATTATTATTATTATTATTAAAATGGCAAACAATAGTGAGATGAGTATTACCGAATCGCAAATTATGAGCGAAGGCGATCAATCAACACCAGTCATAAGCAAAAGAACCGAAGAGAACGAGATTGTAAAAATAATACAAACACTTTTCGAAATACAGAATAACAAATTTGATGAGAAATTTAGTGATTTAAAAAGTGACATTAAGGAAATTAAAAGACAAAATTGTAATTTTGATAAAAGAATAAAGGAAATAGAGACACGTTTAGATAAAATAGAGTTAGAAAATAAGAGGGAAATAGACAAATTAGATATAAACAAATACGACAAGGTAAGTAGGGGAGAGAATTTAATAATAAAAATAAAAATATGATATTAGAAAATGATTATGTGGATATTGATAGTGATAACAAAATTTTAGAGAGAGTAGAATATGATAATGATGGAACGTTAATGTGTGATGAGTTAAAGAGAAACTGGAGGGAGAGTATAATTGTAAAAGAGTTGCAGGGGGTAAATTTTTCCCTTAATGGTGGAGTGGAGTAGGGGGTGTTTAGGAAGGACGAGAGTGCCTTCAATGTATATTTGGGAGACGATAGGTCTACAAATAAAGTTGTCCCTACGTTTTTTAGTGCACTTCACAGGTGGTGCAATAGTTGTGAGTTAGTGTCCCCTGCAGGTATAGAAAGAGAGAATGTAGTCTGGTGTGATATAGAGAGATGTTTTGAAAGTGAGAGGTATTGTGAGAGAAAGAGAGAAATAGAGATTTTTAAGATAAGTAGAAACTATGAAGAATTTATGGAAAGATTAGGTGGAGAGAGAAGTAATAAAAATAAATACTTACCTTGGGTGGAAGCTGATATAGCAGTAGTAGGAGATGATGATGAAAATAATGACTCTGTGAATTACCTGATTGTGACTAATTATACTGAAGGTGACAGAACCATACCCGATCATGAATTATATGAGTTTGCGGAAAATGATAAAAATTTGAATAGTTGGTACATTTATAATGATAATATAAGGTATCCAATAATAAATAAGTTGTATAGGCCTAAGATAAGATTATTGTTCAATGATGGAGGATAAATATGTTATTGTGTTATGAACATTTAATTATGTGATAGTGTGGTTTCAAGATGGACTGTTGTTATGAACTGATTTATGGTAAATGATTAAATGATAGTTTTTGAATGTATTTTTTTTTTTTTGATGTCAATGTATTTGTGTACTTTTGATGTTGTGTATTATATGTATTTTATGTAAACCATGTACTGTAGAATTTTAAATAATCAAGAATAATTAATTGTGAGGATGATTTTAAATAATTATGAGATTTAGATTCCAATGGATAATAAATGATTAAGCATGTAATATATTTGGATATTGAGATGTACTGTTATTAGTAGGTAAGGGATGAATTTTCTAATGCAATTTTCAATTATCACAGTAATGTAAAGTGTTAAAGAGGGATAGAGCCTGGGTGATAATTATTAAAATAAAGGCATTTGAGTTAATCAATTAAAGTTAATGGGAGTTAGATAAATAAGAATTTTGAAATACCAGTAACAAACAAAGAGAGTATTAGATATTTTAGGGACACAGTGGTGTTAGTGATTATATGTAGAGAAGGTGAGTAATGTGAATGGTAAATATATTTGTTGATGATGATATTTTGTAGTAAGGATAGTGGTGTAAGGAGTGATCAGCGTGCGGCGTGGCAAGAGACCAGCATGCGGCATTGTGGCAAGGGATAGAGTAGTTTAAGGGAGTGTTTGCCGATATTTTGGAGGGCAAATGGTTAGGTATGTATATGGCCATGTTGGGAACACACATCCTGGTACAAAGACGAGCGGTGCCAGAGGAATTGGATAAAATGTGAAGGGAGTTATAATTGAGAGATATTGGTGTCATAATATGTTAATGGTTGTTAGTAGTGGTTAGTAGAAAAGAAAGGTGAGTAAGGTTAGATAGATAAATGCCAAAATAAGATATAGAGAATAGTGAATAATAGAGAATCACCCAAACTAGATAAGTATTGATGAAAAGCCTAGAAAAAGAAAATTCATAGTAGAAAGGTGATGTAACAGGAAAGGTTAATAATAAATTTGAAATTTTTATAGAATCCAACGATACAATAAATGTTAACTAATTAAAAGTTGAATAGCGAGTTGATAATAATGTCATAAAGTTTTGATACCAGTTATTTAAATGTGAATTATGTAATGTAAATGTAACAATGTTAATGTTTGATGTTCAATGTTTTATTATATTTTATCGTTATTAATAGCAACGATAACGAATATTAAATGTTAAAGAAATAATATTGATATTGGTGTTGGATATAAAAATATAGTATGACTCTGTTGCAAAGAAATATGAATATCATTAAAGCTGAATAAAGAAAATTTAAAATATTTGAAGTGTTTGCCATAATAGGTATATTTTTTTTGATTTTATATAAAATGATAGAGATAGTGGTTGTTGCTTTGAAAATTAAAAGGTTGTTTTATGTGTTATGCTTAATATAATAATATGTTTTCTTGTGGTGAAGGAAATAAGTTAATATTGACTGGAGTCAGAAAGCTTTGAGAAATATAGGAATGTCAAAAGTGGGAATGGATCTTCTATCCTAAATCTTGTTTATTATGTTATTATAGAATTTTAAGTTAAGCAAACCAATGCCTCTAAACACAAACCAATGCATCTAAGGGGAGACATATCAGTTGTAGATATGGGAATAGATAAGGCCACTATTATGAAATTTTGTATTTAATGTTTCAGAGTTAGTGATGTTGTGACGGCGGTCCTGAGCTGGCCAGTGCGTCAGAGCAGGAGTGTTAAGTGCCAAATGGCCTTATGGTGTTGGGAGCTCTCCTGAGAAGTCCAGTAAGGTCAGATGGGTACTGTCACCATCATTGGACCAAGGGTAAGTGATTAAAATTTTTTCTATATAAACACTATAGGGGGTTGTAGCGACATATCTGGGCTGATCCCTTTAGGACGTGTGAATGAGTCAATGAGAGTTTTTATGCTTTGGCATAAAAACCTCTCATTGAGGGGGTTTGTGATGGTACGAACGTCCGTCTTAGGGAATTCTGGTATTCAGGAAATTTTATTGTATTTTTTATATTGTATTTCATATATAAAATATGGTTAGAACAACTCTCCCAAGCATTAACAAAACGACGCAGATTCAACAGTGTAAATCGAACCCAAGGTCAGAGCCTACGTGCATTCCGCCACATACGTTATGTATAACAAACGGAAAGACAATAATGAGACGCAATACAATCAGTGAAAAAACGTCATAAGAATGACGTTACACAAGGGCGTTAGCCGTATGAAACAAAACACGGTGATGTCATGACACACACACATACGTAGAAATTGCGTATGGTCAGTCCCCAGTCTTCATCCATCAGTGAGAGCGTATACACGTTCAATTGTTGGCTGGCAAGTTAACGCCAGCAGAAGTGCTTTAAACTTATAAAAATGTAATCAAACAATGTAATTAAACCAGTGAACAGTTATACAATGGAGTAAATTAAATTCAGTGCAGTCAGAAACAGACAGACTGTAAGTTAGGCCGAACATCTGCCAACAAGTATGAGAATCGCCTGAGGAGCAACAATTACCACAACATTGCAGGGAAGTTCAAAATTCAAAATTTATAACAATCATAAATGAGCTCAAAGAATTCTAAGTAATCAAACATGTACCGATAACCAATGTATGTCATGCAAAAATGAGTGTGTGAATGTGAAAGGATGCCGGTATCTAAACCTTACTTTGAGGTGTTGGCTTGTGTTTGTTTCTTCAAAACAAGTAAATGTAATAAATAAACATAAAATAGAAACTGCAGTATAATAAAATGATCTCGTATAAAGGTAGTTCAAGATATAATTTCATATTAAAATAGATGTGAATATACTGAGAAGGCGGAAGCAGTAGCGACGCCATTTTGTTAATTATTTTACTTGGGAGATGACTCCATTTTGTTTCATGAAAATTAAATATTGCAAATCGAAATAAACCACAAGTTGTTTAACTCAATGCTGTGTAAATTGTTATTTCGAAAGCCCAACTGTCTCTGCCTTTCGTTTAACGAAGCCCTTGTAATGGTACAAAATTTTAATCACCCTAAATATGGTATAAAAAACCATAAATATTGTATTCCTTCATTTGGTCAAAATTAAATAAACATTTAATAACCTTTATGAATATACCGTGAGTGGACTATACAATATTTGCCAGGATTCTGACCGATTCGGAGCAAAAAACGTGAAGCCTCACAAAAAAACAGTATGTCGAATAATGCGATAAAAGCGACAAGCCTTTATGACGTCAGCGGCCAGGAATTTGTTTTTGTAAACAACACGATGCTGTCAACAAACAGACAAAAGACGAGTGACGTAGATTCACCCCACCTCAGAAATATGAAACAAAGACTCTGTGTCATTTCAACAGGGGACATGATCGCAGCCGGCCGGCAAATCGTTCACGAATAGTGAATTTTAACTTTTGTACCACTAGAAGTGGTTAATAAACGATATAAAATATCGAAAATGTTGTGACGGATGTTAATGGACTGTCCTCGTATAGGTGTCATCGGCCGATGGATCGTCCACAAAAAATTAGCGTGTAGAATTGGTCTGAGGAGTTTTCGTGGGTCGACACGACGGTGTAACCATAAATCGGAGTAAAACATTACCGATTGTGCGGATAGTGTCGATCCTAGATGTGCGAGGAGGCTTATACGAAAATTTGGTGAGAACGTTCCAACAACAACATATTTTCTATTAATCAAACTTAATTTCAAAGGAAGGACCAACATAAAATTTTCAAAGTAAATTCAATAAATTCATTCAAAACTTATCATTCAATTAAATGACCAATTTATATTTCAATACTTTAAATAAATGAGCTCATAAAAAGAATTGTACCAGAATGAGAGAGAGAGTGAGAGGGCGAGTGTATAATTCCTAAGTGCTGGGTTGTGCATACATACATATATATATATATATATATATATATCTTAAATTGGTTGACTATATGTTTATTATATGTGTAGATTAATTACAAGGTTCAATATTAAATATGTTTGTGTATTTCATGACACGTAGGACTACGCCCCGAGGCGTGTTTGGCGCATGGTCGAGTCCAAGATAAAAGTAAAACTTCTGTTAATAATAAGTTTTGTTTTTATAACCATTTCAGAGTATTTATTTCAGATAACACTTCCTGTTCAACAACCTCGTTCGCTTAACACGAAAACTGGCCCGTAAAGTAATGAAATATCAGCTGTTGGTAGTTGCCAACATGGCGCCCATTATTAAACACAATAATTACTGTTATCGTGTATTTGTAAAATACAGTTACATACATATGATATAATTTGATTTATAACATATGGTCACCTGCGAACAGGGTCTCTATATAATATAATTTTATGTGGGGTAAGCCTACGAAGAGAATGGAAAGAGTTATTTAATATGGTAATAAAGAAATTTTAATACATAAACATAACAAAATTGTACGAAGTTAGGTTATACTATTAGATGCATGCCTGTATTATAAATTGTAAACATGAATACTGATGAAGATAAAACTGAAAAAGTCAGCCTCCCTGACGAAACAGTTATGAGTGAGATGGATGTTCAATTAACCTCAATTAGTCAGGTTGGCGAGGCGAGTACGACCAAAAATGTAGAGACAGAAAAAGTAACCTCCATCTCACTTCATGAAAACAAAACAGACGAAATGTTAACACGTTTATATAACATGATGTGTAGCAATTTTAATGAACTCAGAGGGGACATGAATTTTAAATTCGGTGTTCAGAAAAGCGAAATTAAAGAGATTCAAAGTAGTTTTAAAATTAATTTCAATGAGATGAAAGATGAAATTAAAAGACAAAATTGTCACTTTGATGAGAGAATTAGTACAGTAGAAACACGTTGTGATAACATACAGAAAACCACACTAGCAATTGTTGATGATAAATTCAGTAGTAAAATTAGTAGTTCAGATACTAAAATAGATCTAATTTATAACACCGTTAATGACACGGTTAAAAGTCAATTAGAGTCACAAAGTACAGAAATACAACAGAAGTGTTTAAATTTGGTAGAAAGTCAGATAGAAGTTAAAACCAATATTGAAGTGAACAACCAAGTAGAATTGAAAACTAATGTTTTACAGAATCATTTAGAGAAAATTGAAGTAAATGTAATAGACATTACAAAGAACTTAGAAACCATAGATAATACCATAACAGAACATGAGAGAAATACTAAGAGTAGATTCAGTTTGTTACAAAGTAAGATTAAAGAAATTGATGATTTAACTATACAAAATAGTATGGATGTGCATGATAAATATGATGTAATTGCAAATAGTTTGACCAGTGTAAAAAATGAGTTACGGGGAGAAATTACTAAAAATATTTCAAGCATAAATGATAGGGTAATCATAACTAGGGATTTCTATAATGAAATAGAACTAGAGAATTTTAGCCATGAAAACAGGGTAATACATCCCATGCGTTTTCTAAATCAAACACGGGATTATAATTATTTTAGTAGTAGTAGTTGGGAAGTGAAACTAAACAAAATAATTAAATGTTTTAAGGGTAATTCAGTCATATGGGCTGAGGCTCATAGGTTAGAATGGGATTGTTATAATACTTTTGAGAAAGCATTCAAGGGTAAATATTGGACTGAAGAAGAGCAGGAGACTTTAAGAAGCCGCATTATGGGAGCGGGTAGTTTCATGGGACATAACCTTAGTAATAATAACAATAATAACATTACCATATATGTAACTAAATTGTACAATGAGGCAAAATATTTAGAGCCGCCCATACCCTTTAAGTCATTTGTTAGGTATGTGAGTAAGCACTTACCCAGGGAAGTGCAGGTCACTCTAATGACTAAAGAAATAGAAAATCTCGACGAGCTTGAAAGGGTATTAGCTATACTACAAAGCATAAATGATCGCGAAATGGGTAGAAGACCTATTCAGCCAAATATGTCTAACCATAACATTGAGTTTAATCGGCCAAAGCCTTATTACAATAACAATGGAAATAAATTTAATTTTCGCAATGATTTACAGCACCCAGGCGGTTGGAGTTGTTCTAGTTGCAGGAAGGAAAATCGTGCCAACATGCAGCACTGCTATTACTGCAAAACGCCAAGGAGTAACCCAACTAAGCAATTCGTACCTGCGAGCAGAGGAGCACCTAGTAACAGAGGATCACCATATCACCATCAGGGACCAACCAGGGGACACCCTGTACCATCCACGAGTCATAACCGGACACAGCCGGAAAACTGAAGTCGACAGTGGTAAATAGGACCCGACCACTGTTCAGGGAAGCTCATGAGGTCCGACCAATAGAGGACATACAGTCAAACATTATAAAAACAGATATCGTTGCCGATTTATTGGAGGAGGAGAGCAACACGACATTGGAGGTGAGAGCTGGACTCACGGAAATCCAGGTAACAATAGAGAATAGAAAATTTAAAACACTTGTTGATACAGGAAGTGAAATTTCGGTAATAGCCGAGAACATTTTAAGTGAATTAAAAGAATTTAAAAAGAATATTCCAGTTTTACCCGTAGCAGGGGTTACAGTAATAGGAGTCACGGGGCTACGTAGTAAAAGGGTGACAAAACAGATAGATTTAAGTTTCTCAATTGGAGATATGAATTTTGATAATACATTTTTGGTAGTCAAGGGGTTAAGTTTAGACATCATTTTGGGAAATGATTTTTTACAAAGAAATAAAGCTGTAATAAATTTTAAAGAAAAGGTGTTGGAGTTAGATGGGGGTGATCGGTCTGTGAAAATTAATTTTGAAAATGTGATAAATAAAGTTAGAACAACTGGTGTGAAATTGTTACAGAAACGAGTAGTTGAGAATAACTTGGATACTAAAATAAATTTTTGTAGAGAGGGTGAGTATTTCGAAGATGTTGATAATGAAATGAGCAATATTAATAAGGAAGTATGGGGGATAAGGGCGGATGAATTCTGTAGTGGGGGTGAGGTGATAAGGAGTGGCCAACGTATAGCGTTATGGCAGGTAATAGAGCAGTTTAAGACAGTGTTTGCCGATATTCCAGGAAGGGCAAAAAATTATGAATGTATGTTACAGATTAAGGAACACACACCATTCATGCAGCGGAGCTATCCAGTGCCTTACTCTAAAAGACGAGCGGTGCAAGAGGAGTTGGATAAGATGTTGGAAAATGGGATCATCGAGAGGTCAGTATCTCACTACTCAAATCCATTAGTGGTGGTAATTAAGAAGGAGGGAGGAGTAAGATTGTGTTTAGACGCAAGGAAAATTAACCAAATTATTATACCAGACCGAGGATCACCAGAATCTATTAATGAAATCTTTCAAAAGTTCAGTGGCGTAAGGTTTATGACATCATTGGATCTGACTGCTGGATATTGGCAGGTGCCATTAGCAGAGGTACGTAGGCAATACACAGCATTTTTATTTAATGGAAAAAATTATCAGTTTAAGCGACTACCATTTGGGCTAAATACCAGCGTAGCTAGTTTCATTAAATGTTTGGATAGAATTTTGAGACCAAAAGATTTAGATTTTCTCACAGTATATGTGGACAACATTTTAATAGCTTCACGTACATTTGAAGACCATTTAGAACATTTAAAGTATGTGTTAGGAAAATTAGAAACGGGAGGATTAACCGTAAATTGGGACAAGTCCAAATTTTTACAAACGAAGATTAATTTTTTAGGATTCATTATTACATCGGAAGGAATTTCTGCAAACCCGGACAAGGTCGAATCTATTATGCGCTTCCCTGAACCGCGAAACATCAAACAACTTCAAAGTTTTCTTGGGCTGTGCAACTTTTATAGGAAATTTCAAAGGAACTACGCCTACCTAACCGCAAAGTTAAGTGCGGTATTGCAGAAGAACCGACAATGGAAGTGGGGAGACGTGGAGCGTGGAGCCTTTGAAGAAATAAAACGAAAATTCAGTAACATGGTTATGATGAACCACCCGAATTTTGATAAAATGTTTTATTTACAGACGGACGCCAGCAATGTAGCTGTGGGAGCAGAGCTGTATCAGGAGGATGATGAGAAGGAACATCGGACTATTGCGTTCGCTAGTCGATCCTTACTGCCGGCTGAAAAGAATTACACAACCACGGAGAAAGAATTGCTCAGTATTGTGTTCGCAGTTGGTAAATTCAGAACTTACATCTTAGGCAACAAAACGATCATTAGAACTGATCATAAAGCTTTGTCATTCCTCAACACTTGTAAACTTGCTCATAGTCGATTAACCAGGTGGGTACTTGTTTTGCAGGAGTACAACTTCGAGTGGGAGTATATTAAAGGAACCGAAAATAAGGTACCCGACACTCTATCCAGAGTAGATTGTGAAAATAATAAAACAGGTAGGGACTTAAAGATATTGAAATTTTTCAGATTAGCAGAGAAGACAGAATCTTTGGAGAGGAGCTGAAGGATATTAACACCATGCAGAGAGCAGATGGTAAGTCTGGAAAAATAATACACAGTTTAGAGACGGAGTTGGATGAATCTGAGTACAATCAATATTTTAAAAT
Source organism: Magicicada septendecula (assembly GCA_034769895.1). Taxonomy (NCBI): domain Eukaryota; kingdom Metazoa; phylum Arthropoda; class Insecta; order Hemiptera; family Cicadidae; genus Magicicada; species Magicicada septendecula. The sequence continues at coordinate 418,028,631 of CM068369.1, forward strand.
CTACAAAGGGTTATTGTTTAAGAAGGTAGTAGGGGGTGAGCGTGACTGGAGATTAGTGGTACCAGCAGTGTTGGAAGAGAAAATTATTTGGGATTGTCATATACGATATGATCATTTTGGTGCTAAAAAGTGTGTCAATGTTTTAAAAGAATCATGTATTTTCAGAAATATGGAGAGGCGAGTGAGACAGTTGCTGAGGAGTTGTGATTTGTGTCAAAAGTCGAAGGTGGTTAACTACAGAGTAGAAGGTGAGTTAAATTATATTAAGGTAGAAAGACCTTTTGATTTAGTTGCTGTGGATTTGTTTGGACCATTGCCGAAGGGTAGAGGTGGAGTAGTATATATATTTGTATTGCTTGACACTTTCTCAAAATATGTAAAATTGTATAGCGTAAAAAGATCTACCAGTAAGGTATTGAGCGAAAAGGTGACTAAAGACTATATGATTAACGTGGGTAAGCCAAAAGTAATTTTATCAGACCATGGGCCGCAGTTCATCAGTGGAAGATGGCGCCAAACCTTAGGATGGGAAGGCATCCTCACGAATCATACGTCTGTGTATCATCCCCAGTCCAACCAGGCTGAGCGTGTAATGAGAGAAATAGGCAGGATCTTCAGAGCCTACTGTCACGCTAAAGACAGCGAATGGCCATTGTATGTACGAAAGGTAGAAACTTGGCTGAACAGTACCACCCACGAGTCTACTGGCTATACACCTCATGAATTGGTAAGAGGAACACGCCCCCCCCCCCAAGAATTTTGGAACAACTGTTCGACTATCCACCTGAGAGCAGAACAACTGATATAAACATTAAAATCCGGTTGGCGAATGAAAACTTAATTAGCAAGGGTGAACAACGAAAACGTAGACACGACGCAAGAGGTAAGTGGATTAAGTATAATATAGGACAAATGGTATTAGTTAAAAGACATGATTTATCGAGTGCTCAAGACAAAGAAATTAAGAAATTCTTTCTCTTATATGAAGGACCGTATGAGGTCATAGAAATTAAGATGCAAAATTCTTATGTGTTACAGAACAACGTAACTGGAGAGATAGTAGGAACACACAATGCTACAAATTTAAAGTTGTACTGGTCGTCTTAGTTATTTTATGAATATTGATGTTTTTATATTTTGAGTGTTTGAGTATTAACTTAGTTTTATTGGTTTTGCAGAAGGGACTCTCCCTCATTTTCGGGCGATCACAGACTCACCACCTCTGATCGTGGATTTTGGAATTCTGGAGGCGGACCATGGTTGGCGGAACTGACGTAAGGAAGTGAAAGCAACGATGGTCTTCCTCCACACAAAATTGGTAGCAAGTAGAAAATTTAATCTTATTGTTGAACGGGGAGGGGGACCCCTAATTCTTGGGATAAAAAAAAAAAAAAAAGTTTGGCATTTATCCCATGAATTTTGTTTTATTCTAAAAATCATAGAATAGAATTTGAAAATTTTGTAACTTAATATTTTAACTCATTAAATTAAGGAGTTATATTTTTATGTATAAACTAAGCATATCAGAAGATCCATTGTTTTCCTGTAGTGTAAGAAAAGTGATGTTTTGGACTTGGAAAGTGTCTACAAATTTATTAATGTAACTAAAGGAAGAAATAACATTTTTAAATGATATCTAAATTTTGATTTTTTATGTTTATTACAGTAACAACCTTACGGGGTTAAAAGGACATAGTGCTACTATGGTGATAAGTAAAGACTATTTTATGAGCATTATCATTATGTTTATAATAAATAATAGTTTTGTAATGGATTTGTGTATAACTTGTTAGTTGTAGGGTAGTCCCCGATTGGGACTACATAAGACACAATGTGTCACATATTTGAGATTCCCCATATTTCGGGCGATTACTGTCTTACCAACACTAATCGTGGATTTGGACGACAACCAGCTGTGGCCAGAAATTGTAACCCTGACCATGGTTGGTTGCCTACAAAATTGGTTGAAATTTTGAAATTTATTGGGAGGTTTAGGGGAATCTAATATTCTTTTTTGAATAGGCTACTTCACCTCGGTTGGGGTGGTAGACCTTAGGGGCATATTAGAAATGTAATAGTAAGGGTACATACCTTGAAGATTTTATACTGCTAAAGCAAGGATGGGAGAGAGAGAAAAGAAAAAAGTGCTCACTCCTTCTGCCTCAGTCCTTGTGGAGGCAACTGAACGCAACAGTTCAGGGGGGGCAATAGTGTGTGTGGAGAATGAGGGGTAAATGTTATTAACAGCGCCATAATTTTACCTGTTAATAATAATAGTAATTTTAATTGAACCATTCAATAAGATTTATGAATAAATAATACTATACAGATTTATTAATTATTTTGTTTTTCTATAATTTGTTTTTCTCCACGTTTGGGAGATTTATAGTGGAATTTTCATATTTTCAATTATACTTTAATTCTTTTTCATTCAATATGTTTCTTTATTTTTAATTATACTAATTATAAAATGGAAAGAGATAAATATTATCGATAGAAATCGAAACAATTTATAAATTCAGGGTTGTCCATATTGCGAAAGGAAATTCTTTATAATTCTTGGGAGTTACGTTTTTAGTAGGATAATTTTTATAACTAGCTTTTAATCGTATATCAAGCAAACCCAGTGCTTATTAGCACAAACCAGCACCTAGCTAAGGGGAACCAGATCAGTTAAGGATAGAGTGATTTACCAAGCCACTATTTTAATATTTATCATTTATTGTTTCAGTGTTTGGTGATATGACAGCGGTCCTGAGCTGGCCAGCGCGTCAGAGCAGGGGCGTTAAGAGCCTAAGTGGCCTTATGGTGTTGGGATCTCGAAGGAGAAGTCCAGTAAGGTCATGTAGGTACAGTCATCATCATCAGACCAAGGGTGAGTTATAATTTTCTTTTATATAAAATTGTAAGGGGGTTGTGGCGACCTATCCTGGCTGATCCCTTTAGCAAGTATGAAAGGGTCAATGAAAGTTTTTGTGCTTCGACACAAAATCTTTCATTGAGGGGGTTTTGTAATGGTACAATTATGGTACAAAATTTTAATCACCCTAAATATGGTATAAAAAACCATAAATATTGTATTCCTTCATTTGGTCAAAATTAAATAAACATTTAATAACCTTTATGAATATACCGTGAGTGGACTATATAATATTTGCCAGGATTCTGACCGATTCGGAGCAAAAAACGTGAAGCCTCACAAAAAAACAGTATGTCGAATAATGCGATAAAAGCGACAAGCCTTTATGACGTCAGCGGCCAGGAATTTGTTTTTGTAAACAACACGATGCTGTCAACAAACAGACAAAAGACGAGTGACGTAGATTCACCCCACCTCAGAAATATGAAACAAAGACTCTGTGTCATTTCAACAGGGGACGTGATCGCAGCCGGCCGGCAAATCGTTCACGAATAGTGAATTTTAACTTTTGTACCACTAGAAGTGGTTAATAAACGATATAAAATATCGAAAATGTTGTGACGGACGTTAATGGACTGTCCTCGTATAGGTGTCATCGGCCGATGGATCGTCCACAAAAAATTAGCGTGTAGAATCGGTCCGAGGAGTTTTCGTGGGTCGACACGACGGTGTGACCATAAATCGGAGTAAAACATTACCGATTGTGCGGATAGTGACAATCCTAGATGTGCGAGGAGGCTTATACGAAAATTTGGTGAGAACGTTCCAACAACAACATATTTTCTATTAATCAAACTTAATTTCAAAGAAAGGACCAACATAAAATTTTCAAAGTAAATTCAATAAATTCATTCAAAACTTATCATTCAATTAAATGACCAATTTATATTTCAATACTTTAAATAAATGAGCTCATAAAAAGAATTGTACCAGAATGAGAGAGAGAGTGAGAGGGCAAGTGTATAATTCCTAAGTGCTGGGTTGTGCATACATACATATATATGTATATATATATATATATATATATATATATATATATCTTAAATTGGTTGACTATATGTTTATTATATGTGTAGATTAATTACAAGGTTCAATATTAAATATGTTTGTGTATTTCATGACACGTAGGACTACGCCCCGAGGCGTGTTTGGCACATGGTCGAGTCCAAGATATATGTAAAACTTCTGTTAATAATAAGTTTTGTTTTTATAACCATTTCAGAGTATTTATTTCAGATAACACTTCCTGTTCAACAACCTCGTTCGCTTAACACGAAAACTGGCCCGTAAAGTAATGAAATATCAGCTGTTGGTAGTTGCCAACATGGCGCCCATTATTAAACACAATAATTACTGTTATCGTGTATTTGTAAAATACAGTTATATAAATATGATATAATTTGAAAGATAACACCCTGGACCCTAGTGATAAAAATAATGCAGGTGGTAAAACCACGTGTTCACACCGGATGTATGGTGAGTACCTTATTATTTACAATTATTAAAATAAAAAATAACTTATTACAGAAAAATAATAAAAGTAAAGTTAACAAATGACGACCCGAACAGCGACTAATTGTTTAAAAGTTAACATGTTAATTACAATTCTGAGACTAAAATGGGGGTAGAGAACAGTAGAGAAACAGATAAATTAAACGAAAATGAAAATAAAGACGATAAGGTAAATAGGGGTGAGAATTATGACAATATAAGTAAAAATATGGTGTTAGAGGATAATGGTGTGAATATTGATAGTGATGATGAAATTTTAGAGGGAGTAGAATATAATGATGGAATGTTAGTGTGTGTTGATGAGTCAGAGAGAATGTGGAGAAAGAGTATACAGGTAGAGGGGTGTAGGGGGTAAATTTTTCCCGTGATGTTGTAGTTGGGGGTGAAGAAAAGGCTTCACGAGCATATTTGGAAGACACATGGTCTGCAAATAGCCGTCCCTGGATTTTTTTGTGCACCTGATAGGTGGTGCAGCAATAAAGTTGTAGTGTCCCCTGCATATATTGTGAGAGAGAGTGTGATAGGAAGTTATGGTGGGAGACATGGTGAAAGAGAGTTGTGTGTTAATTGGGAGATGGAGTTATTTAGAGTGAATAGAAATTATAAAGAATTGGTGGAAAGGTTAGGAGTAGAGATGGTGTATAATTATAGTGAAATTTTACCTGATGTTGAAGCGGAGGTAGTAGCAGAAGTAGATGATAATGTTGACGAATTATTAATTTACCTGATTATGAAAAATTATACTAAGGGCGACAGGACCATACTCTATGATGACGTGTTACATGATGAAGTAATATGGAATAAGCATATTAATTCAAATAGTATTGTGGAAATATATGAAGAATTAAAGGAGTATTATATTGACAGTAATAATATAAAATATTCAATAATAAATGACTTGTATAGACCTAAGATTAGATGGTTATTTGAGGATGGAGGATAATTGTTTTATTGTGTTATGAACATTTAATTATGTGATAGTGTGGTTTCAAGATGGTTTTGAAATGGATTATCTTATGAACTGATTTTTGGTCAATGATAACAAATAATAAGTTGGATTGTATATTTTTTGTATGTTAATGTTAAATGTATTTGTGTATTACATTATGTTGTATATTATATGTATTTTTTAGTAAACCATGTAGGTAATAGGTAAGAATTGATTTAATTATAAAGTACAACTTTTTTTTTACTAAATAAATAATGAGAATAATTGTGAAGTCTAAGGTAATTAAAGTAACTTTGTGTTGTAAAATTGATTGAATTATATAATGGAGATAAATTAATTAATTAATTTAAAATGTTGTATAAAAAAGATTTGAAAATGAAGTTAAATGATTTTATGAGATTTAGATTATCTAAGGAGTAGGTAAATGATTAAACATTGTAACGGGCCGAATTGAGGGTTATTTCATTTTATTAAATTTTTGGAGTTTGGTAAAATATTTATAAATTTTATTTCCATATGGGACCAGAACACGTAGTGAATGGAAACAGTTTCTAACAAAGGCACAATACGCAATACCTGTTGTGCAATCAGTACAGAAGAATGTACCAAGTCGTCATTTCCAAGAACTTTGCGAGTGTGTGGAAGTACGTCTGAGCGCGTCACACGAGCATACGCGCGGACCCACGCCGACTTATGAAACTAAGATGGCTAAGAGTAACAATTTTTGTTCACTTAGTTAACCATGAAGACGGATGTAAAGCCTAAGTCCCGCCTATCTAGTCACGTCGAGTAGTAAGCGTCTAAATATCATCGACGTACAACACGAAAAAACTGCTATGTGTCAGGCGCATAGCCACTAAACTGTGACAACTCAGGCTGTGAGCGATGACGAAATTTGTTCGCCGGCACGGCATTGATGTCCGGCTGCATGGAATAAGGCAGTCCACGAGAAACCACAACAGCTTACAGACGTAGTTAGTGCCACGTGGGCCCGGTCGGGTAGAACTTTTTAAATATGAATAACTCAGTGTAGTAACGCCTTAATACCGACCGGGACCCAAGAAATTAATAAACGTATTGCAGTTATTAGTTGGTGCAGTGACGTGGAGTGGTGTGACAACAGTTAAATAACGGACAATCGAATCGGGTGAACAAACCACGTGTTGTACGGAATCGCGCCAGTGAACAGTTTAAAAATAAATTTGTAAAATAATAAAACATAATAAATAAAGGTAAAGTATAAAATTGTGTGAAAGCGTGCGTGAGCAGAATGGGCTGTCTTAGAAATGCGAATATTTAAATATGGTACCTAAAGATATATTTCAAAACTTGTTTTTCTAGCATTCTTATTCTAATGATTAAAACATTTTTTAAGTAATTAAAACTATTTAGTTTACGGTATAACCATGTGTTAGTCTAAGTTATTTCGTTATTACCACTTTCTCATTTCTGTGCTGCAAGATTCGTCTAAACGTTCCCGGATATCTTCTGAATTATTAGTGGGGGGGTAGTCAGATGGCGAAATGGTCCCGTTTTTATTAAGGTAGAGTGTTCAAAGTTTACATGTATAACTAAAAAACATGTTGGCGACTCTGGGCTTCTGATCAAAATTTAAGACAAGGTAGTTGAGAAAGCTCGCAGGTAAGTCCTGGCAGTATTTTATTCATTTATGTATTTCGATTCTTTTTGTATTGTTACATTGGCTCGCGCTGCCAGGATCCTGGTTTAATTTTATTTATACGAGGTAGACCTATTTTAAAGCACAGAAAATAGGATGTGGTAATGACGAATTTGTAAAAATATTTATCGTACATAATTACGTACGTGTGAGTAGGTTATGTTTGTGTTATTGTGATTTACAGTTGTGTTAGGTGTTTTGATTGTAGAAAAATAGTGGTTTTTATATATAAAAAGTGTTATATAAATGAACTTTAAACATGTCCAAAATACAAGGTAATGATATGGGTTTCGCGTGGGATGAGTGGGAGAGTGAATTTAGAGAGGTGGTAGGCGAAATGACAGACGAGGAGTGGGGTAATTTAGACATGTAGCGGGTCGAATTTTGGGTGTTTTTATTTTTACCGTATGGGGCAAGTATATTTTTATGTATTTCGTTTTGGGCGGACTTTTCATAAAATCATTGTGCAACGTATGTGTCAGTATAACAGTCAATGTAACAGAACAGTGAAACAACGCTATAAGACGCAGTTGTTGTTGAGGAATGCGGCGGAGTATCTGCACCTCCACAAAATTCTGAGAACTTTGTACCTGTGTGTGGCAGCGCACATACGCAACTGCTCAATCACGCTCAAAGGACGCTCTAACAAAAAACCAAGATGGCTAGAGAGAATAATATTTGTCGTCTTCTTCAAGATCCCCCGGAAACACTGTTTTAAGTCCGGCCCACTTAAATGACGTCAGCCACTGCCTATAGAAGATCATGTGCGACATTGACTCAAAAACCACATGCATAGCATGGGCCGAAGCTTCGGCGACGAAGCCCAAGGCTGTGATTTCCATAAAAAAGTATGAGATCACGTTAGCTACACCTGCGACGTTTTCCTGCCCAGTTAGTCGTTGATCGTGTCGGCCGACACAGCGCCGAGTGCGCCCTGCTAACTCTTACAGTTTTATTTTAAAGCAAAAGTGAAATAACAGTTTAAATCCATGTAACCGCGGTTAATACCATTCAGTGAAGAATATCTACGTTTAGTTCCGGACAAACCAGTGATTGCCAAACGTTAAATAGTGAGTGCGAATGATGACCACGTTGCCGACTATAGAATTTCACAACATGTTTAAGGGTTCGGGGTAATAAAAATGTTCAGGGGAGGGGGTATAAATTGAGAGAATGAGTGAATGGCAGGCTGGGCTCTGTCTGTATATTTGTTTTGTATAGTGATCACTAAGGTAAGCTCTTAGAATAAGTAGCATGTAGCAGAGGCTAACCGAACAAAGAAAACTGTAACTTAATCTGTAAAACAATGATCAAAAGTTTTTGAACAAAATTTAAATATGATTCTGATTAATTAAAAAATCTAATTTCTCTTCTACAAAATTGCGAGTTAGTTTCTTTCACAACCTTAGTTCGTTTTATGTACTGTCATAGTTCGTCACACGAAATGGGTGTACCGCCACTACTCGATCCGGCCAGATCCAAGTTGAAAGGTAAGTGGGAGTTGTGATCTGAATAAAATAGAATAATAACCAAAAATAATAAAGTTACAATTGGTGCCGTGACTGCAGGATGTAATACAACAAAAAAGTTGTATTACACCGGCCTACATTTTGACAGTGCATTGAATGAAGTACGGTTGTGAAAGCGAAATTTTAGTTACGTGAAATGTACGTAATTATGGTAAGGTTTATTTTATATATGCTGTAGTATAACGTTTTGGAAGGGAAGAGTAACCAATTGTAGTTAACACTTAAGTAAAACTAAGCTATAAACTAGAAAAAATGTCTGAGAATACTAAACAAAGCAATATAACTAACGTAGAAATGAGTGAAAGTGGCCTTGAGTCGCAATCACTGGATGAAAGTGGCATGTTGAGGGGGGAGACGGGTACTGTTACAGAAACAGCTGCCGGCAGTAATGTAATAGCTCATTCCACGCCGATTGCGTCTCAACCACAAGTAAATGAAACAGACATTGATTCGGGGATTCAATTGACCCCCGTTTCAATTAATAAAAGTAAACAATCAGAGGAAACAAATATGATGAGTGTTATGCTCAGTCAATTCGAGAGAATGAATAGTAATTTCAATGTAATGAATAGTCGTTTTGATGATAATGATATAATTTTAAACATAATGAAAAGTGACTTTAATAATAAGTTAGATGAACAGAGAATAAAATGTGAACAACAGAATATTCAGTTGCAGCAGAATATTAATGTGCAATTTGATAATCTGAGTAGGGTACTAGACAAACATATTGATGAACGTTGTGAAAATATGAAATCACAATTGTCTGAGTCCATAAATGAGCAATTAGAGTGCCGTGTTTCTGATATTACTAATAATATAACTAATAAAGTAGAGAAACAGATCACGGAACAATATAGTGTCATAAATACAATTGTCGAGAATCAAATAAGTGAGTGTAAAACCAATACTGAATGTAAGGTTGGTTATGCTATGAGCCAGATTGAAAATAATAATAGTAAAATAAGAGAAATAGAACATAATTACAAGATTGAATTTAAGACCATACATGATACAATAAGTGACCTTGAATGTGATAATAACCTTAAATTAATGAATGTTAAAAATGAATTGAGCAAGGCCATCAGCCAACAAGTTAACACTGTTACCGAGCGAGTAATCATGACTCGTGACGTAAGCAGTGAAGTTGAGTTAGAGACATTCAGTTGTGATAACAAAAAAGTACACCCTATGCAGTTCATAAGCAGAGTGAGAGAGTTCAATAAGTTCAGTACTAATAACTGGGAAGTCCAATTATTAAAAATTTTAAAATGCTTTAAAGGTAGTTCGGAGATATGGGCCGAAGTACATAAAACGGAATGGGAGTGCTTTGAAAGTTTTGAGTCTGCATTTATGAATAAATATTGGTCTGAAGAAGACCAAGAAGTGTTACGAAGTAGAATCATGGGAACAGGGAATTTCGGGGGGCCCAATAATAATATAACCGGGTATGTGATGAAAATCTTTAACGAGGCGAAATACTTAGAACCGCCATTGCCATTTAGATCCTTTGTGAGGCATATCAGCAAGCATTTGCCAAGGGAAGTACAGATAACACTTATGACAAGGGAGGTAGCTAATATTAGCGAACTAGAGAATATTTTAGATGTGTTTCAGAATATCCGGGACCAAGAATTGAGTCGCCGTCAGAACCAGCAGAATGGAAATAATGGAGGTAATCAGGGACCGCCGAGGGGACCTACAAATGGACCAGCATACCACAGACGAGAACAAAATAACCGAGGACCAAAATGGACTTGTCCAGCATGTTCACAAGAGAATTATGCGACACAAAATTTTTGTTTTAGATGCAGGAGAGAGAGACCGGGTCAGCGACAGGGACCACCACCCGCACAGAACCAGCATGCATATCACCGAAGGGGAGAAGGCCCAGGAGGAGCACAGAGAGGCCAAATTCATGAACCGCGAGGAAACCAGCACGAGCGAGGATACAACCATGCAGTGGCGAGCACCTCTGCGGGAAACTAAGAGGGACAATGGAACACCGGACCCGACCGTTGTCGCCGGAAGTTTCTGGGGTCCAAATGGATGATAGATACCAAAATAACATTGTGATTACAGATTTATCGGAGGAATTATTGGAGGAGGAAGACTTCGAAGCAGTGAGACGGGAGAATGGACTGACTGAGGTGAAAATCAACATAGAAGGTAAGGAGATTAAAACTTTAATCGATACGGGTAGCGAAATCTCTGTTATTTCTGAACATGTATTAGATGAATTAAAAGAAATGAATAAAAATATTCCATCTTTACCAGTAGCGGGGGTGACGATTGTAGGTATTACGGGAGTTAGAAGTAAGAGAGTCACGAAACAAGTACAGTTAAACATGATAATTAACGGGGTAGGGTATGATAATACATTTTTAGTTGTAAGGGGACTAAATCTTGAGGTTATACTTGGAAATGATTTTTTGATTAAACATAAGGCGTTGATTGATTTTCATAAACGGGTATTAGAATTAAATAATGAAGGGGAACCAGTCCGTATTAATTTTGAACGGGTGTTAGATGCGGTAAGAATTTCAGGGGTAAGGGTGATACACAATCGAAATGATAAACGAGACATGGAATTTAGTATGAATGTATGTAGTGAGAGTAAAATAGAATGTGAGGAGAATGTAGATCACTTATGGAATGAGAGAGCACGTAAATTTTGTAGTGAGGGTGGCGTAATAGGGAGTTCTCAACGGGCATCGTTGTGGCGGGTAGTAGAGAATTTTAGAGAAGTGTTTGCCGATGTACCAGGGAGGGGAAGAAACTATGAATGCGAGTTAAAGGTAAGGGAACACGCACCCTATGTGCAAAGAAGTTATCCGGTGCCCTATGCGAAGAGAAGAGCGGTTCAGCTTGAGTTAGAGAAAATGTTAGAGGGAGATATAATTGAGAGATCGGTGTCACCATACTCTAATCCCTTAGTAGTCGTGATTAAAAAAGATGGTAGAGTTAGGTTATGCTTAGATGCCCGCAAAATCAATCAAATAATTATTCCAGATAGGGAGTCACCCGAAGCTATTGAAGAAATATTTCAGAAGTTTAGCGGTGTACAATATATGACCTCTTTAGACCTAACCGCCGGGTATTGGCAAGTGCCATTAGCAGCAAATAGTAGAAAATATACAGCTTTTTTATTTAATGGAAAAAATTACCAATTTAAGAGACTACCGTTCGGTTTGAACACAAGTGTAGCTAGCTTTATCAAGTGTCTTGACGAAATTTTGCAACCACACACCTTGGATTTTTTAACTATTTACGTTGATGACATTTTAATAGCATCCAGAACATTTGAAGAGCATGTAGAGCATTTGGAATACGTTTTGGAGAAGTTATATCGGGGAGGTCTGACAGTGAATTGGGACAAATCGAAATTTTTGCAAACTGAGATACATTTTTTAGGTTTTATAATAACACCTACAGGAATACGTGCTAACCCGGATAAAGTAGAATCCATCTTGACATTCCCGGAGCCAAAAAATATAAAGCAGTTGCAAAGTTTTCTTGGTCTTTGTAATTTTTACAGGAAGTTCCAGCGGAACTACGCCCAGACGACGGCCCGACTAAGCGCAGTGTTGCAAAAGAATAAGCAATGGAGATGGGGCGACAATGAAAGAGCGACGTTTAATGACATCAAAATTAAGTTCACAGACATGATATTAATGAACCATCCCAATTTTAATGACAAATTTTATTTGCAGACAGACGCTAGTAATATAGCATTGGGAGCGGAACTTTACCAAGAGGACGAGGAGAAGGAACATAAAACTATCGCCTTTGCCAGCCGGACATTGCTAGCCGCTGAGCGCAACTACACTACCACAGAAAAGGAGCTCCTCAGTATCGTGTTCGCCGTGAGGAAGTTCCGAACGTATCTGCTGGGTAACAGGACCATCATCAGGACGGACCATAAAGCGCTATCGTTCCTCAATACTTGTAAACTCACACACAGCCGGATTACCAGGTGGGTGTTAGCTCTTCAAGAGTATAATTTTTCTTGGGAATACATTAAGGGGGTAGAGAACAGGGTGCCAGACACACTATCACGAATAGACACAGACAGAAATAGAACAGGTAGAGATATCAAAGAGATAGAAATTTATAGACTATCCCGGGAAGATAAACTTTTTGGGGAGGAATTGAAAGATATAAATGTAATGCAAAGAGCTGATAATAAATTAAATAACATAATTACTAGTATAGAATCAGATGTAGATGAGTTAGGGTATAAGCAATATTTTCAAGTGTTCAAAGGGAGTTTGTTTAAAAAAGTAGAGGGGAGAGAGAGAGATTGGAGGTTAGTCATACCTGAAGGGTTGATAGAGAAAATAGTGTGGGACTGTCATTTTAGATACGGGCATTTTGGGGCACGGAAGTGTGTGAATGTATTAAAGGAATCTTGTTTATTTAAGAACATGGAGAAACGAGTCCGAAGAATACTTAGAGTTTGTGAGTTATGTCAGAAATCCAAAGTTGTAAATTATAGGTTAGAGGGAGAATTAAATTACATTAAAGTAGAAAAACCATTCGATTTAGTAGCTGTAGATTTGTACGGCCCACTGCCGAAAGGTAGGGGTGGAGTGATGCATATTTTTGTTGTATTTGATACTTTTTCTAAATATGTCAGGCTATATAGTGTAAAGCGAGCCACGAGCAAGGTGCTGAGCGAGAAGATCACACGCGACTATATGATCAACGTGGGAAAGCCGAAGGTGATATTATCCGACCACGGTCCGCAGTTCATCAGCGGAAGATGGCGCCAGACTCTTGGATGGGAAGGTATTATCCCAAAGCACACTGCCGTATATCATCCACAGTCGAATCAAGCTGAGAGAGTCATGAGGGAGTTGGGCAGAATTTTTCGAACATACTGCCATGCCAAACATAGTGAGTGGCCACTCTATGTGCAGAAGATTGAAAACTGGCTAAACTGCACCACCCACGAGTCGACGGGGTTCACGCCTTACGAGTTGATACGAGGAAAGCGCCCACAGCGGATTTTGGAACAATTAATTGAATATCCACCGGAAACCAACACTATTAGTAACAATGTTAAGCTGAGACTAGCAAATGAAAGTCTGTTGACAAAAGGGGAGAGGAGAAAACGGAAACATGACATGAGAGGTAAGTGGACGAAGTATGAGGTTGGACAGCTGGTATTGGTACGACGACACGATTTATCAAGTGCACAAGATAAGGAGATCAAGAAGTTTTTCTTATTGTACGAGGGGCCGTACGAGGTAGTGGAAATAAAAATGAAAAATTCATATGTGTTACAGAATAGAGAAACCAGGGAGATAGTAGGTACGCACAACGCTACAAATTTGAAATTATTTTGGTCAGCATAAGTATTTTGTTAATTTGTAAAGGTATGAATGTTATTTAATTATTCTTTTATGTTTTTAGAAGGGCACCTCCCCCATTTTCGGGCGGCCACGATCTTACCAGTCCTGGCCGTGGAATTCGGAAAGCGGAGGCGGGCCATGGTTGGCAGAATCTTCCTTCGGGCGGTGAAAACAACGATGGTCCGGCTCCACCAAAATTGGTACAAAATAGAAATTTAACCATACATATTTGAACGGGGAGGGGGACCCCAACAGGTACGTGACTCGACTTAAAATTTTTTAATACACTCATGGTGCAGCGGTTTTGGTGTGCCTGTCACGTGCCTGCACTGCCTTAGAGTGTTTGTATATAATGGAGGCTGCATTAAATAAAAGGCAGTGCATTCAAATTAAATTTTTTGGTGTCAAGGGCAAAATTAAAATGGAGCCTTTGACAATATCTTCTGATTGGCCTGAAACGACGAGTTTTGGGGCAAGACGTTTTGGAGCAAGATAGAAAGCGGGGTAGAAGAAATGGTAGGAGAGGGGAAGTAGTGTGTTTCAGAGGGGGGACGTGAATTCACGTAGTATATCTATCTGGTTCCAATCCGTTTTGCAGCGAAACCCGACTTTTCGGGCGGTTACTGTCTACCAGCACTAATCTTGATTTTGGAATGTTAGTCAGCCTCCAGTGTAGAGTTTTGAAAAAAAAAAAAAAAAAAAAAAAAAGAACCCAAAATAATTTTGGATGTGTATAATTTTAAATTTAAGATATAATTTTTTTCTTCTAAATTTTTTAGCATTAGGTGACCAAATATAATTGTTAGATTTTAGTAGTAGTGGGTATAGGAACGTTTTGAAGAAATGTGTAGTAATATAAGAACTTGTTATCAATACAAGATGTGGGGATAATTTTGGGGGGGTAGTTTGGTGCTCAATGAAGTGACATAACAGTGTAGTGTGGAACTGCTATGGGGGAAAGTTGTAGATTTTGTATTAATTATTTTATGTTACTAATGGTTAAGCTTCCATATAAAGTGGGTTAAAACCCCACCTAAATTAATATTGTCATTTAAATATAAATTCTTAAATTTAATGTTACGAAAGATATTTTACTTGTGATTCCCCAAATTTTCGGGCGGTCACGGCCTCACCGAACCCTGACCGTGGAATTGGTTTAGCTTTAACAGCTATGGTTGGGGCACATTACGATTACGCGCTGACCATAACTGGCCATAGCTGTTATCGTTGTAAAGGTGTATTTTGAAATTGATGGGGGGTAATAAAAAGGGGAATCACCAAACTATGGAACAGCGGCTGCCACTCTGTTCGAGAAGGAACAGCAGAGCCAGGTGGTAGATCCGTTTAAGGGTGCATGATTTTATAACAAGAACATGATGATGTTCACCAATTTAAACTTAACAGCGGAAGCAGAGACACGGAGAGGTAAAACCCTGCTCCAAAATATACCGTCTCTGTGGAAGCGAAAGGGCGAAACAGTCCTCCATAATCTGAAATAGAGTGTGTGGCTGGGAGGTGACGTAAAGGAGTCACGAATTTTAAAATCTTATGACGTAACAGTTTTGCTTATTCAAGGTTTAATCCAATCAAAAATGATTGTGCTCTGTCCACATAATTATATGCTCAGACTCGTAAAATAAGGTTCATACTATGATTTTAAAGGTATCATTTTATTGTTGTGTGTTAGATATAGTTGTTGATAAAATGTATTTTCATTATGTGTGTAATTTTTTTTCTAAGCCAATCATTAGACGCCTGGCAGGCAATCAACATAATAGAAGTAAGTGTTGATAATGTATTACATGTAATTGTTCAATTTTGAAAGGTATTCATGGTGTTTTAATTATGTTAGGATATCAGCTGATCAGCAATACCATGTCACTGGTATATTGGTTTGTAAATGTTACAAGTAATTAATGTTTAGTGTACTACAGACATTTTGAAGTAAAGATAAAAGGAATATGAGAAATAAAATAACAATTTATGCAAATCAATAAAAGATAATTCGTGGGTGATAAATGTTTTATGGGACATGCAGACCTGTCCAAGTTGAATTAAAAGTTGAATGTGAAATAGTAGAGATGATTATGCTGCAATGTTGTTTTTGAGTTGATGTGATGTAACAGAATTTTGAGAAATATTAATGTTGACACAGTGGTAATGGAGACTTTATGTAGATTTTGAATGATCTATATTTATGTTTATAGTTAATGAGGTTATTTTGTGTATTTGTAGTGAGGTAATGAGATTGAGATTTTTGGGGATGGCAAGTTTGTATTAGGGGGTAGTGTATTTGGGGAGTCCGCAACAAGGGTTGGGACGGGATAGGAATAGATTTTAGTGGGGCTGGGGTCGCCTTAGGTAAGATCCGGGGGCCAAATAAGGGAAATGAGTTTTTGGGAAGGAAACACGTATCCTATGTACAAAGGGTTGGAGAGTATTTTTTTTATATATGTAGAGAAGGCGGCGTTTTGAGTTAAATGGTAAGTTGTGGATTAGAGTGTCCTGATTAGTAGATATTTTGGTAGAGATGGGTGTCATGGGAGTTGAAGTTGATGAATATTGGAGTCAAAGGGGTAAAGATTATATATGTAGACAGAATAAATGAGAATAAATAATTTACATCACCCCCAGTAAGGTAGAATTAACTGTTAACTAAGGAGAGGAATTTATAATAAAGAATGTACAATTGTTTTTTCAACCAGTGACAGAATTTTGATAGAAGTGAAAATAATGTAAAGTCAAGAAGTGTTTATTTTAAATGATGTAAATGTCAAGTTGATGATTATTTGTATTAATATTTTGTTTGTTTTAAATATTTTGTTTATTATGTTTTGTATTTCAAGGTAGGATATTGAAAATGTTCAAGGTGTTTTCAGAAATCATACATAACATATGTAGGTCAAGGGTTTTGTACTTGACCTAGTTATGATCAGCTGATGAGTTCATACACCTACTAAGCTTGTAGAGTAGGAATTCAATTTTAATTTGTTTGTTTGATTAATTCAAACTAATATTTGAATAATTTTAATAAATGTTGTTTAATAAATAAATTTAATAAAAATTTTTAATGAATAAATTTAAAATTTTTTTTGAATTTTAAAATTTTTGAAAATTTTAATTTTTTTTTGAAAAAAAAAAAACTTGATTTTTCGCCTGCCAGCGAACGCATATTTTAGGTAGGGATTGTTTTATTATGTGTGCATTAACCATGTTTATTTTATTGTATTGCATTGTATTGGTAGACTATAAGTGGTTCTCATGTTAGAGTAAGGATGTGTTTATATTAGTAGAAATGTCTAGGTTAAGTCATTTGCAACAAAAAGTAGAAAAACAAGGAAGAGAATTTTTTGATAAAATATTTTTTTTTTTTTTGAATTTTGAGTTTTTTTTAAATTTTTAATAAATTTTAAAAGAAATTTTTTATTTTTAGTGTGTTATGGTAATATGTAATGTTAATGTGTGTGAGCCCAGTATCTGCTAAAGGCAGCCCAGCTTGCAAAAAGGGGATCCACATCGGCGGAGGAGCTGGGATAATTTTAGCCCGGGATTGAGGATTTTGGGGGTAACATGTTAGAAGGCGAGGTGTGCTGTGGTGCGAGTCTGATCGATTTCTCGGTGTTGGGATCTCTTACAGAGAAGTCCAGTGATCTCGTTCAGATGAGTCCATGGTCGCTGAGCCAGGGGGGTCGTGTACCCATGAGATTAAGAACAAGGGGGTTGTTGGCACCAGTTCCTCACCGGTCCTCTTCGGGGTCATCGATGAGATTTCTTCTGTCGTGGACAGCAGAATTCTCATCGAGGGGGTATTGTAGCGGGTCGAATTTTGGGTGTTTTTATTTTTACCGTATGGGGCAAGTATATTTTTATGTATTTCGTTTTTGGCGGACTTTTCATAAAATCATTGTGCAACGTATGTGTCAGTATAACAGTCAATGTAACAGAACAGTGAAACAACGCTATAAGACGCAGTTGTTGTTGAGGAATGCGGCGGAGTATCTGCACCTCCACAAAATTCTGAGAACTTTGTACCTGTGTGTGGCAGCGCACATACGCAACTGCTCAATCACGCTCAAAGGACGCTCTAACAAAAAACCAAGATGGCTAGAGAGAATAATATTTGTCGTCTTCTTCAGGATCCCCCGGAAACACTGTTTTAAGTCCGGCCCACTTAAATGACGTCAGCCACTGCCTATAGAAGATCATGTGCGACATTGACTCAAAAACCACATGCATAGCATGGGCCGAAGCTTCGGCGACGAAGCCCAAGGCTGTGATTTCCATCAAAAAGTATGAGATCACGTTAGCTACACCTGCGACGTTTTCCTGCCCAGTTAGTCGTTGATCGTGTCGGCCGACACAGCGCCGAGTGCGCCCTGCTAACTCTTACAGTTTTATTTTAAAGCAAAAGTGAAATAACAGTTTAAATCCATGTAACCGCGGTTAATACCATTCAGTGAAGAATATCTACGTTTAGTTCCGGACAAACCAGTGATTGCCAAACGTTAAATAGTGAGTGCGAATGATGACCACGTTGCCGACTATAGAATTTCACAACATGTTTAAGGGTTCGGGGTAATAAAAATGTTCAGGGGAGGGGGTATAAATTGAGAGAATGAGTGAATGGCAGGCTGGGCTCTGTCTGTATATTTGTTTTGTATAGTGATCACTAAGGTAAGCTCTTAGAATAAGTAGCATGTAGCAGAGGCTAACCGAACAAAGAAAACTGTAACTTAATCTGTAAAACAATGATCAAAAGTTTTTGAACAAAATTTAAATATGATTCTGATTAATTAAAAAATCTAATTTCTCTTCTACAAAATTGCGAGTTAGTTTCTTTCACAACCTTAGTTCGTTTTATGTACTGTCATAGTTCGTCAAACGAAATGGGTGTACCGCCACTACTCGATCCGGCCAGATCCAAGTTGAAAGGTAAGTGGGAGTTGTGATCTGAATAAAATAGAATAATAACCAAAAATAATAAAGTTACAGACAATAGGTTAACGCGGATGGAAGAACAAAAAGAGGGAATATTTGCCGAAATTAAAAAGCATAGTGATGATATTAGTATTGGTAACAAGATGACCAATGACAAAGGTAAGGTAGCTGAAGTAATAGGGGTAGAAAATAAGACCGTGAATAGGCCTAATGATAACGATAGTGTAGGGGTGGTCGAAAAAGAGTATTCACGGGATGAGGTGATGAATTTTTTAATAACAATGGACAAAAAGTAGGATAAACTTTTTGACAATATGAATAAACGTTTTGACGAGAGGGACAAAAAGTGGGATGAACTTTTTGAAAAGTTGGATAAACGAGACGAGAAGTGGAAACGAGAGATGTCAATTAAAAGAGAGTACAGAAGTTGAATCAAAAAGAGGTAAGTGGTAATAATGTTGTTCATGATAGTGAGGGAATAATTAACCCGGTGAGTGATAATGATAATTCTGATAATGAATTCATAAATAACAGTGATAAAATAGTGGGAGAGGTAGTGTGGACTAATGAAGATAATGATGGTGATTACAATTCTGAGGTAAGTGGTGATGTTAATATAATTAATTCTAATAATGAAATAATGGTGAATAATAATGATATAGTTGAGAGTAAAGTATTGAATAGTGGTGAATAGAGAAAGTAATAGATTGTAAAGGCGTAGTAATTAGTATTGATGAATTAGATAATGAGTGGAAAGAGTTATATTGTGGGTATGAGACAGAGGGTAAATTTTTTACGAGGTGTTATGGGGGGTGAAGAAAGATCTTCACGTATATATTGGGTAGACAAGAGTTCTACGAATAATTGTTTTTTGAAGTTTTTTGTTGTTCCTGGAGAAGTCAGGAAATATTTAATTGAGTTAGTACCCTCTGCATGGAATGAGAGAGAGAGTGTGATATGGCATTATGATGAGAGAAATCTAAATAGAGAACGGTGTGTTGATAGAGAGACCGAATTGTATAGTTTAAGGAGAGACTATAATGAGCTGAAGGAGAGGTTAAATGATATGAAATGCTTACCCGTTAATATAGAGAATGATGATACATGTTTAAATAATAATGATGTAATTCATGATGATAAATTAATTGACATGGGGTTGAGAAAATTTACTTACGGAGACTGGACAAAATTAATTGATCATGACAAGTTTTATGACATAATAAATGGTATAATGAGGGATATAGAAATAATGGTGGGTAATAATAATAATAATAATAACAAATCGAGTATAAGTAAGGAAGAGAAATGTTATAAAAAGGTACGACTATTACATGACGATGGAGGCTAGATTAAGAAATCGGGGAAGGAACAGTTTAAGTATGTTAATATATGGTGATGACCCAGCTGATTTTGACATTGAAATATGATATAACTGAATAAATAATGATGACGATTTGTAAATAAATGTTTAGTAAATTTATTTGTGTGTATTGTAGAATGTTAAGTAAACAATGTGTATGCAGGTAATTGTTGAAATAATAATATTAATATTTGGCAATATAAATGAATAACAAAATTAAATTTGAAGACAGTAATTAGCGAATTGTAATTGTTTTATTAGCAATGGAACTTGTATTTTCAATAATTAAATTAATTCAAAATAATCTGAGATGTTTTAAATATTCTGATTGATGTAAATGGTGTATAATTGAATTTTGACAATGAATTTAAATTATTTTACGAGATATGAATTTGGTAATTAATTGTTAAATTGTGTGATTTGAAATAACAATTTTGTTAAATGTTTCAGAGGTGAGGTGGAAGTATTGGTGTATATATTTTGTGTATGTCAGTAAGTGAATTATGCACTGTAAGTATAAAATTTATAATACCAGTCAGCTATAATAAAATGTGTACAGATGTTTAACCCAATTGAAAGAATTTTAAATGCAATAATGAAAACAACTTGAGATAATAATTTAAAAGGTATTAATTATGTATTTCATAGAATGTGTATAATTTTGAAATGTGTTTTCACTTTGCTAGGAATGTCAGCTGATCAGTAGTAAAATGTCACTGTTAAATTGTTTATTGACGATCAAGGTAATTAATGTTAAATATAATATTTTAATGTGTTAAAGATGCTATTTCAAATGATGAAAAAAGTAATTTAATGTAGTAAGATGTTAAACAAAGTGTCAAAGATAATAAAAGATAGATGTTGGGTGATTAATATTTTGTGGGACATATAGATCAGTCCAAGTTAAAGTTAAAGTGGTAATAGAGAGAATAATATTGTTTTGAATTAATGTAATGTTGTTGTGAGGTAATGTAATAGAATTTGAGAAGTATTGATGTTGACACAGTAGATATGGGGAATATATGTAGAGTATTAATTGATATATTGATGTTTATAAATGATGATGTTATTTTGTAGTTGAAGTGAGGTAATAAGAATGAGATTTGGGGATGGTAATTTTGTAAGAGGGGATAGTGTAATGGAGGAGTCCGCAACAAAAGGGTTGGGACGGGATGGGACCGTTTGGCGCCGGAAAGGGTTACCTTAGGTAGAATCCAGGGACCAACATAAGGGAATGAGCTTTATGGGGGGGGGAACACCTATCCTAAGTACAAAGGGTTAGAGTATTTTTTTTATATATATTGAGAGAATGTGGCGATTTGAGTTTAATATTAAGTTGGGTTTAGAGATTGTTTGATAGATGTTTTGATAGGGATGGGTGTCATGTTAGTTAAAGTTGTTAGTGATATTAGAGTCAGAGTGAGAAAGATTATATATGTATAAATGCCAAATGGCAAATCAAGCTATTATAAGTAATTGAATCACCCAAATTAATGTAGAATGAGATTATTAAATAAAGAGATTTATAGGAAAGAGGTACAACTTTGATTGAAACCAGTGACAATTTTTAATAGAATTTGAAAATGTGAAGCTATAAGTGTTTATTTTGAATAATTTAAATACCAATTTGATTGTTAATTCTAATAATATTTTGTTATTTTAAATGTTTTATTTTATTGTGTTTTTGTGTTTAAAGATAGAATTTTACAGATGTACAATGTATTTTCAGATGTAACTTGTGTATAAATTATGTAGGTCAAGGTTCTTGACTTGACCCAGTTTTGATCAGCTGATAGGTGAGGTCATCTACTAGACACGTTTAGCAAGGGAGTAAAGCCGATTTTGCTTTTAATTACTTTGAATGATTTTAAATAATTGCAAGATTGAAAAAAGAATATATATTTTTTAATAAATTTAAATTTTTTTTTAATTTAAAATTTTTGAAGGAAAAAAAAATTTTGATTTCCCGCCTGCCATCTAATTGATATTTTTGAACTTTGATGATGTTATTGTTTGTGTATCATTAGGGTTTTTAGGGAATTGTATTGTTAGGGCATATGTATAATCACATGTTATAGGTTAAGGATGTTCCTATTTTAAGAAATGTTCAATTTGTGTATTTTCTAATAACAAAAAAAAGAATGAAGAGAATTTTTTAGATAAAAGATTTTAGTTTGATTTTTTGGATTTTAACTTAATGAAATGGTATAGCTAAGAATATATCAATGTTTACAGTATGTAGTATAAGTGTGTGTGAGCCCAGTAACTGCTAAAGGCAGCCCAGTTTGCATATAAGGGGGAACATATCGGTTGAGGATCTGGCTTAAGCCAGGGATTTGGATTTTTTGGGGAAACTTGTTAGAAGGTGAGGTGCGCTGTGGTGCGTATCTGTTCGATTTTTCGGTGTTGGGATCTCGCAAAGAGTAGTCCAGTGATCTCGTTCAGATGCGTCCATAGTCGCCGAGCCAGGGGGGTCGTTTACTCATGAGGTGTAAGAGCAAGAGGGGGTTGTTGGCACCAGTTCCTCACCGGTCCTCTTAGGGGTTTTTAGCAATGAGATTTCTTCTGTTTCGACAGAAGACCTCTCATTGGGGGGGGGGTATTGTAACGGGCCGAATTGAGGGTTATTTCATTTTATTAAATTTTTTGAGTTTGGTAAAATATTTATAAATTTTATTTCCATATGGGACCAGAACATGTAGTGAATGGAAACAGTTTCTAACAAAGGCACAACATGCAATACCTGTTGTGCAATCAGTACAGAAGAATGTACCAAGTCGTCATTTCCAAGAACTTTGCGAGTGTGTGGAAGTACGTCTGAGCGCGTCACACTAGCATACGCACGGACCCACGCCGACTTATGAAACTAAGATGGCTAAGAGTAACAATTTTTGTTCACTTAGTTAACCATGAAGACGGATGTAAAGCCTAAGTCCCGCCTATCTAGTCACGTCGAGCAGTAAGCGTCTAAATATCATCGACGTACAACATAAAAAAACTGCTATGTGTCAGGCGCATAGCCACTAAACTGTGACAACTCAGGCTGTGAGCGACGACAAAATTTGTTCGCCGGCACGGCATTGATGTCCGGCTGCATGGAATAAGGCAGTCCATGAGAAACCACAACAGCTTACAGACGTAGTTAGTGCCACGTGGGCCCGGTCGGGTAGAACTTTTTAAATATGAATAACTCAGTGTAGTAACGCCTTAATACCGACCGGGACCCAAGAAATTAATAAACGTATTGCAGTTATTAGTTGGTGCAGTGACGTGGAGTGGTGTGACAACAGTTAAATAACGGACAATCGAATCGGGTGAACAAACCACGTGTTGTACGGAATCGTGCCAGTGAACAGTTTAAAAATAAATTTGTAAAATAATAAAACATAATAAATAAAGGTAAAGTATAAAATTGTGTGAAAGCGTGCGTGAGCAGAATGGGCTGTCTTAGAAATGCGAATATTTAAATATGGTACCTAAAGATATATTTCAAAACTTGTTTTTCTAGCATTCTTATTCTAATGATTAAAACATTTTTTAAGTAATTAAAACTATTTAGTTTATGGTATAACCATGTGTTAGTCTAAGTTATTTCGTCATTACCACTTTCTCATTTCTGTGCTGCAAGATTCGTCTAAACGTTCCCGGATATCTTCTAAATTATTAGTGGGGGGTAGTCAGATGGCGAAATGGTCCTGTTTTTATTAAGGTAGAGTGTTCAAAGTTTACATGTATAACTAAAAAACATGTTGGCGACTCTGGGCTTCTGATCAAAATTTAAGACAAGGTAAGTTGAGAAAGATCGCAGGTAAGTCCTGGCAGTAATTGTTATTATTTATGTATTTCAAATTCTTTTGTATTGTTACAACATGATATGTTTGGATATTAAGTTACATTATTGTTAGGAGGTAAGTGATGAATTTTCTAGGATCATATTAAGGTGAAATGTTGTAAAAGGGTTTGGGTGATAATGAGTATTTAAATAAGGCATTTGAGTGAGTCAAAGTTAACTCTAATGGGTATTAGATGAAATAAGAAGTTGAATAAAAGTATTACAGAAACAGGGTAATAATAGGGACACAGTAGTGGTAAGTGCTTATATGTAGAGAAGGTGAGTAATGTAAATGGTAAATACATTTGTTGATGGTGATATTTTGTAGGTAAGGGTGAGGTGGTAAGGAGTGATCAACTTGCGTTGTTGGGCAGATACAGTACGAAGGGTCGAGGAGTGCTTGCCGAGATTATGGGAAGGGCAAAAGGAGATGAATGGAATTGCCAAGGTTAGGGAACACACATCCTAGATACAAAGAGGGTATTAAATATTTGATTATAAAAGAGGAGAATGGTATAAGTGGAATTAGTGCTGAAGGGGGTTATTATTGAGAGATTGGTGTCACCCTATGTAATTCTGTTAGTAATTGTTAGTAGGAAGAAAGGGAATAAGATTATAGATATAAATGCCAATTCAATAAGCCAAATTATAGTGAATACAGGAGTCACCCAAACTAATTAATGTGAAAATGGTAAATAGAGAATGCATAGTAGAAAGGGAAGGATAAATGAAATGTGATGTAACATGAATGTTAAAATAAATTTGAATTTTTATAGAATTAAATGGTACAATAATGAATAATTAAAAGTTTGATATAAAAGAGTTGATGGAAATGATAATAGTAATGTTTATAAATTTTATACAAATTATTTTAAATGTGAATTGTTTAATGTAAATGTAATAATGTTAATGTTCAAAATTAATGTTTTATTATGTTGTATGGTCATAGTGTGTGTGGCGAGGAGGTTGCTACAGGGGTAGTAACGTTAAATCAGTATAAAGTATCAAGTATATGACATTGATAGTGGTGTCAAGCATAAAAAATAATTATGATTTCGCTTTGAAGAAGTATTAGCATCAATGAAGTTTAAATAGTTAGATTGTTTGCCATAATGAAGTTGTGCTTTGAATTCTACCTGATAGAGATATAGATAATTGTTGTTGATTTTAGGAAACCTAAGGAATTATTTACGTGTTATTATCTTAGTGTAGGAGTATATTTTATTGTGTTGGAAAGAGCTAAAATATTATTGGCTGGAGTCTTAAAATATTTGTAAATGTAGGGATGCAAAAAGAGAAGGAGACATTCTATCATAAATCTTGTTTTCTTTTGTGTTTGAGAATTAGTAATTAAGAAAACCAATGCCTCTTAACATAAACCAATGCAGCTAAGGGGAGACATATCAGTTGTGGATATGGGATTATACAAGGCCACTATTTAATTTTTGTATTCGATGTTTCAGAGTTTAGTGATGCTGTGACGGCGGTCCTGAGCTGGCCAGCGCGTCAGAGCAGGAACGTCAAGTACCTGGATGGCCTTGCGGTGTTGGGATCTTGCAAGAGAAGTCCAGTAAGGTCAGGCAGGTACTGGCACCATCATTGGACCAAGGGTAAGTTATTTGTATTTCTTTTATATAAACACTACAGGGGGTTGTGGCGACATATCCGGACTGATCCCTTTAGGAAGTGTGAATGAATCAATGAGAGTTTTTATGTTTCGACATAAAACCTCTCAAGGAGGGGGTTTTGTAACGGTACATAAGTCCGTGTAGGAATTTGTAGGTACATGCAAATATAATTTTATTGTGATTTAATGTATTAAACGACATGAGGTTAAATTTTCCAATATATACCTTACAACGCAGTTTGCCAGGATGAGTTGACGCCAAGGTCACTGGTGTGCGTGACAAACGACAGATATGCAGGCGATACGACAAACGGACAATGCTAAAACGTCATAACAAATGCGACAGACGTAACAACTGAGATGTAAAACAATGCTGTCATCACCCGAGAACAATAGGTTGATGACGAATTATCCCTTCCACCTGGCGAATTTACACCAATATGCCTGTCTCAGTAGACAAACTACCATCAGTGCAGCAGCACGTTATAAAATTCGCTGGCAACTTATTGCCAGCAAAAGTGTTTAAAAGTGTAAAAATGTAATAAAAATGTAGACAAATATCATCAGTTAACAAACAGAGTACAAAATGTAATGTAACTGCAGTGTTGTAAGAGAACAGACATAAACAGTTTACGTTCGGCCGAACACCTGCTGGACAATGGAGAATGTCTGATGAGATTCAGGAGATGCAGTACTCCGAGTTTCAGGCAAGTCAAAATTTATATTAAAACCTTTTATTATTTGAGCTCAAAATTACAAATTAGCAAATGTACCACTAAATTACTGTATGGGTAGAGAGTGTGCGTGCAAATGAGTGCCGGCACCTACAGGCAAAGCCACGAGGCATTGGTTTATGTGATAACATAAGAAAGTAGTAAATTGAAATAAATGATAACTGCAGTTTATTAGAAATGCACTTGATTATAGATTAAATGATGAAGATCAAAAATATGAATAATTGAGATTGACGTAATTTTAATACGGCGGAAATACGTCGCCGCCATTTTGTTCAATATGTAAGAGCGACTCCATTTTGTTTTGTTTTGTGTCTATTTCAACATTAATGTCAGTAAAAAGCAAATTTATTTACCATACACTGTTTGAGTTAGTTATTTCGAACAACCATCCTGTCTCTGATGATCGCTTAACAAGAATCCTGGAACCCTTAAGTCAATTTAAAAAAAAAATCTTACGTTGGTACTACAAGATGGCGCCTGAGCAAGCATGGCATATAAAATAAATGTGGTAGTACAAGGTAAGTTATCATAACAAAATAAATAGAGTTAATGTGTTACTTAACAAGAATAATAGTAGGGTAACAAAAACACTAAATGTTATACACGTTATCAGAATGTTGATTATAAGTTATGTTATGTTATAATTTTAATGATGGAAAATTAAGAAAACAGTAGTGTGTTTTAAAGGGATGGCAGGAGTCTAAAAATGTTAAAAGTAAATGTAGCAAACATAGGCTTAAGAAGTAAGAATTTGTTCAAAATTAACAATAGGCCTAAAACAGTATGTACTAATTCAACCTAATTATGCAATAACTAAGCAAATTTATAAAGAATACCGGTATAGGAAAGAGGATGTAACTAAATTATGTAAATTATCAACCATTGTAAGCATATGTAGGCCTAGATAGCAGATAGATTAATTGTAAATTGTAATAAGAAAATAACTTTAAGTAAAGGGAAAAGTAGATAAACATAATATATTTCAATAGGGAATTGTAAAGGAAACAAATATTACTCAAAAAACACAACTATAAAATAAATAAATATAAAAAGGTAGAAAGAGCCAAAACGGTAACATACTAAATCAGTAAATACTGAATGAAAGTTAGTCTTGTTTGGTTTCAAAATAATCTACAACCGAAAAGCCATTCAAATATGCTAATGACAAGTATATTAGATATACTATAAATAAATTATCCGAATTAGAAACATTTAATCATTTTCAGTAAACAATTATAAGCAAAATATTACAATGGGACACAATTTCCAACCAATGAAATCGGTAGGCTAGTGGCTAGTAGCCTAGTAACGAAAAAATGGTTAAAAACATTTAAGAGTTAATTATTGGCTTCAGTTGAAGATTGTGACGGTACAAAAGTCCGTCTTAGAATTTATGGGTACAGGAGAATAATTTTATTGTATTTTCGTATATTTAAAATGGTTAGGTTAACTTTCCCAAATGAATTACACACGACGCAGTTTGTCAGTACAACTCAACTCCAAGGTCAGGGCCTACGTGATTTCCGACACACATATTTGGACAAAGCCAGTTGAAAATAATGTTGAAACGTCATAAATAATGTAAAATCGTAACAACTGTGATGCAAAACAATGGCATCATCCATTTAAAACAATAGAATGATGACGGGATAACCCCTCCACATGGTCACATTACACTAGTTGTTCGCTCTCAGTCTGCAAGATCCACTCAAGGCGTGACTGCGCAAAATATTCGCCGGCAGATTTTGCCAGCCAAAGTGTTGTGACAGTACAATAATCTCGATGTCAGAATTACGGTATGAGTGGTAACAAAATATCGGATTTTATTGAATCACTCACACATTGTAGCTGGTCAAATTTTGGGTGTTTTTATTTTAACCGTTTGGGGCATTTATATATTTGTGGATAGGATTGCGTACAGGTTAGTCCTGGTAGTGGTTTTATTTATTATATATATTTCGGCTCTTTTTTATTGTTACAACACATACATGGAGAGAACAATTTCCTTTGTGAAGAGACAACTACGCATATTCAAATAGATCACAACGATTCCAAGGTCCGGAGCAGACGTGCAGAGACGAACGCACAAAATGGCCATCCAAGTGGAAACAGATTGAAAATAGGCACTCTCACTGGTCCAGAAGACGGGACGTCATTAAAATCAGTGATGACCTAACAAACAATGACATGACAACGGGGCGTGAGCCAATTTTGAACAAAAGACAATGACGTGGATGCGCTAACACATACACAAAATATGTGCTTTGCATCTCCCCAGTCCTTTACAACTCATCAAGATGTCTACACGCTAAATTTGTGGCTGGCACAGTTTCGCCAGTAAAAAGTGTTCTTTTACCGATCTAAAATGTAATTAACAGTACAAGTAATGTAGCACAACTAACTGCTACCTAAGATGTAATTAGATTCAGTGTAACAAGGGAACAAAACGAGATTATGAGAGACGCCGAACACCTGGCCAAAACGGAGAGCATCGGAAGGGAGACCGCAACTATCAATCAGGAAAGTGCAAATTAATTAACTGTTATTCTTTGGTGAAAATGAGCTCTAAATATAAATCCAAAATTTACAAAAGGTACCGATCATATAACATGGGGGAAGGAGTGTGTGTGTGTGTGTGTGTGTGTGCGTAAGAATATGTTTGTACTCATAAATTATTAATCAGCAAATTGAGGCATTGGTTTCTGTCATTTATAAAAGAGAAATAATAACGAGAGAACTGCAGTCTCTTGGAGAGGTATGGTAATAAACCAGTCATACAATCAAATAATTAAATTAGTGTACTCAGTATTGATAGAGGAGTAGAAATCACGTAGCTAGTGATGGTAAGACGCCATTTTTGTTGTATTGTAATATGTAACTAAGAAAAGGTATGATATTAAATCCAGTATATGTCCACACTAAAGTTGTTCAAATCATTGTTTCGTATACCTCTCTTGTTTCTAAATCTCGCTGCAACGAAACCCTGGACCCTAGAGAAGAAATTCAATTGGAATCTAAACCATGCACTAAAACCAAGAAATTGATGGTAAGTAGATGTTTTTCTTTTTTTTTATTGTATGTTATTACCATAAAATGTAAGAGTAAAATATGTGGAAAGTCGGACTGACGACAATTGGCGCCCGAACAGGGACTTTATATAAAATTACTTGTACTACTCTAATCGAATTGAAAATTTTAATTATCAAATTATAATAATAAATCTCCCACCTACCTGCAACGATTCGGGTTCCAAGGATTCGATCACATGTACACTAGATACAAACATGTGTTCAGGTTATCGAAATAACTGATTCAACACATTGTTATGAAGAGAAATAGTTAATTTTAATTATCTATTATTGCCAATTTAAAAGTTAGTTGATCAAATACAGTCACTTACATGTTTTTCGACTATGGTGTAATTCTTGCTTATAACTCTATATTTTTAAACTTACATATTATTACTTACAATCTTAAAGTAGCCCAGCCTGCTCACTCACTACTCACATTCTTAAAATAAAATTCCCCTTCACCCTTATGAATTAAAAACCCATTGCATAAAGCCCCTGTCAACCGCGTGTTCACTCGTGGACCGCGTGGTCGCCCGTTTTTAGTTTCTGAATTGTCCCGAATCAAAAAAAAACTATTGTGTTTTGTTATTGTCTCGTTGTCAGACATCACCGTCACTTGGTTTTTACACTGTTAACTCATTTTACTATTATATTATAAAAATTTGCGAGGAGCCCACTCGGCTCAGTACCGGCGCCGGTCTAATCAGTTAACGACTGCCAATGTACTTCCGTGCAAGGGAGGAACAGTGCATTCACGGCCACCTACTTTGTGTCGTCTTTCATGCTCAGTTGTTGAGGCATATTCCGTTTATACATGGAATATGAGAGTTATATTCAGGATACCACAGCACGATATTGGCGTCTGCTCTATTGACGTCACTAGCAGTGGGCGTGGTTTAACGGCACTTCCGGAAGGTCTGTGAAAAGACGATGAATACTTTGGCGCTTTGGCCATCTTGAGTTTTTACCAGCGCGTGGGTTGGCGCCCATGCTTGGTGTACGCATAGGTGCACGCTGCCACACTCTCGCATAGTTCTTGGAAAATCTAGGGTGGTAAATTCTTTGCTTGCTGATTGCACCAAACTGTTCAGTCCACACGTGTTCTTTCGCAACCGAAATAACTTCGCATAATCCAATTTCACAAGTTCTTTTAAGACTCCCGCACAAAATGAAAATAAAAATACCAATGCCCCATACTGTAAAAAATTAAAAGGGACCCAAAATTGACCCACTACAATACCCCCTCGATGAGAATTCTGCTGTTCACGACAGAAGAAATCTCATCGACAAACCCCGAAGAGGACCAGTGAGGAACTGGTGCCAACAACCCCCTTGTACTTAATCTGCATGGGTACACGACCCCCCTGGCTCAGCGACCATGGACTCATCTGAACGAGATCACTGGACTTCTCCGTAAGAGATCCCAACACCGAGAAATCGAACAGCTAAGTACCACAGCCCACCTCACCTTCTAACATGCTACCCCCCAAAATCCTCAATCCCTGGCTTAAATTATTCCAGATCCTCTACCGATATGTTTCCCCTTGTATGCAAGCTGGGCTGCCTTTAGCAGATACTGGGCTCACACACACTCACATTACATGTTGCCATAACACATTGAAGAATAAAAAAAATCTTTTAAAATTTATTAAAATTTAAAAAATGCAAAATTCAAAAAAAATATTTTATCAAAAAAATTTCTCTTCTTTTTTCTTTTCTGTTTTTTACTTAAAATGCATTAATTTAAACCTTTCTCCTGATCAAAACATCTACTTACTCTAACATGTAAATACTTAGATTCTAACAATATAATGCAATACAAAATAAATCCATAAAATACACATGGTTAATACACAAATAATAAAAGAGTCAACACTTAAAATATTCATTCGCTGGCAGGCGAAAAATCATTTTTTTTTTTTCCAAAATTAAAATTTGAAATTTCCAAAAAATTTTAAATTCAAAAAAATTTAAATTCATTGATAAAAATCATTGTTTCTATTAATTTGATTACCAAATTAATTTAATGGTGTTTAATTTCTCAAACTATAAGTTACAATAATTACCTCATTATTATTTTGTCTGTGAAAATTTAATTTCAATTCTTTTCTATCACCATAAGCTTTTACTCAAGATACTGATTCAGCAGACTACAACATTTTTTGTTATGGTCATCAAGCAAGACCACAGGCTTGAGTCACAACATCCTACACCTGTTTACTGTTTACATAAACACAGTTGTGTGCCAGACTTGTTTTCATAAACAACAGTTATAAACATTCTCAGCTTCAGCATTCATAGTCTAAACACTCTGGTTACATCATATACTGCCATCTCTGCTTACTACACTTTCAAATTTTATAAATCTTTTAGATAACATATTTGTCTCTTACATTTTTTATTCTACATTTTTTATTCCAATTCAGATCAGATATATTTTTGATTCATTAATAAAATTGGCCCTTTTAAATTATCTGTTTAACTTGAAAATTCTTTCACAATCTCCACCCAAAACAGTTTGACTTTAATTACAGCTGTATAAAGTTGATGTATAAAATAGGTAAAATTACAATTTCAATTTGAATCAAAATGAATTCACACCACACTAGCATTTACAATATTAAGTTACTCCAGGGGCGGCTACAATTCAATTTCATCTCTTAGTACATTCAAAACAATTTCCATGACTTCGATTACAGTTTTCAAAATGATTCTACGTGATTAAATGTTTCAGTTTTTCTTAATATTTCAATAAATTTTACAAACATTACATCATTGGTTCTAATCTCTCTTTAAATTCCTCCACAATCACGTTCTTAATACCATTATCCCCTACTCATAACCTAACATAGCAGGTACCACACAAAATAATAATTGAACCTTTTGGTTACAACTTTTACGGTGAAATATTTTCCAAAATTATTTTTTCTTAATTACCTGTAAATATTTTTGTTATACATGATTATAAAATTTTCATACTTACAATCCATTTAACACGATATACACACAAAACATAATCACCATATCACAATACTTTTCACCTCATCTCTGTAACATTTAACACAAAAATATTAGTTTACATCAAATAATTTATCATTCATTACCAAATTTCCCACTCTCATAAAATAAATTAAATTCATTAAAAAAGTTTAATTAACATTCAAATAATCAATCAAAATATTAACATGTATCAAATTGTTTTAATTAAATTAATTACCAAAAATATAAATTATATAGTTATCAAAACAATTACCATTAGTCAATTACTGTTTTCACAATTAATTCTGGTATTCATTGAACTTGCAAATATTTCAATATTATTATTACAACAATCATCTTACGTACACACATCATTTACTTAACATTCCACAATGCACACAAATAAATTCCCTACATTTTTATTTACAAACTCTTGTTATTAATTGTTCCGTTTTTTCCACACCTCATTGTCCAAATTCGCCATGTCAAAAAACCATTAAACACAATGTTTATACTGTCTTTTATTGTTTTAATAGTTTATCCTCCATCGTTCCAGATTAACCTTGGTTTTACATAACATCTTTCTATTTTATCATCGCACAAATGACTGTTTTGTGTGTTGTAACCATAAAAACTAAACTCATCCATCATACCCAAATACTCATTACACCAGTCTGCATTAGGTAATTTTGCCAAGTCTCCGTCATTAAATTCATTCACTATCGGGTTAATTATTTTTACCAAATCATTGTAATCATTGTTACTCAAATATATTTCTAAACTTTCCTTCCATTCATCGTACTTTCTATTTAAGTTATATAATTCTGTTTCTTTACTAACATACAATTCTCCACTTATATCTCTCTCATCACAATACCAAATCATACTTTCAACATCATTATTACAGACAGAGGGTACAACATTATACAACATCAATAAACACTTCAATTCATCTACTAATACGGGTCTCTTGCCCTGCAAAACCAACATCTGTGAACACCTTGGTTCAGAAAAATTAATGGGAAAATTTACCCTCTGCCCACATTCTGCCACCATACTATTTTTTCTCTCTCTCTCTCTAATTCATACACACACATTAACATTTCATTATCACTACATTCTGCAAACTCATCAGTACTCTCTGATATTAACTTTCAATTACATTATCATCATCAATATCATTATTAACACTTGTTACCTTACTCTCTAATACCACATTTTTAATTATATTCTCATTTTCGACATTATTGTCATCATTTGTAAATGTTTTATTATCATTATTATTTTTACTTGTACTCTGTTCTCCTACTGACTCTACTATTCTCTCAATATCTCGTTTCAATTCATTACAACTAATTTCGCATTTCGTTTTTACCTCATCAATATCAAATTTGAGTGCATCAAATTTAGCGTCAAATTTATTCAATTTTATATCGTTATTGTCAAAACGATTATTTATTACATTGAATTTGGTCTCAAAATTACTATTCATTCTCTCGAATGGCTAAGCATGATACTCATCATATCGTTATCGGACCTATTACATTTTGTTGAGATCGGGGTTATCTGTACCCCCGAATCTTCAGTTACGTTACTCTGGTCACTTAAATTTATCTCTGTTTTCTCTTGACTCGCACTTGGAGTCGAGTGTGCTTCAAAGTTACTAATGTTCGAGTCGTCGAAAACTTCGACACTCGTCATTTCATTTACATTATTTTCGTTATCTGACATTTTGTATTATTGGTTGACTTAAATTACATGAATTGATTAAATAAATTACTTAAATAAATAATGTAATTAATTAAATTTTGTAATGTATTATTATTTTGCTATGTTAACCTAAAACATGTTTGTATCTTTGTAGATGTGGAATTTAATTAATTAATTATAATTAATTCAATTCGTCCCTGTTCGGGCGCCATTTGTACTACTCTAATCGAATTGAAAATTTTAATTATCAAATTATAATAATAAATCTCCCACCTACCTGCAACGACTCGGGTTCCAAGGATTCGATCACATGTACACTAGATACAAACATGTGTTCAGGTTATCGAAATAACTGATTCGACACATTGTTATGAAGAGAAATAGTTAATTTTAATTATCTATTATTGCCAATTTAAAAGTTTGTTGATAAAATACAGTCACTTACATGTTTTCGACTATGGTGTAATTCTTGCTTATAACTCTATATTTTTAAACTTACATATTATTACTTACAATCTTAAAGTAGCCCAGCCTGCTCACTCACTACTCACATTCTTAAAATAAAATTCCCCTTCACCCTTATAAATTAAAAACCCATTGCATAAAGCCCCAGTCAACCGCGTGTTCACTCGTGGACCGCGTGGTCGCCCGTTTTTAGTTTCTGAATTGTCCCGAATCAAAAAAAACTATTGTGTTTTGTTATTGTCTCGTTGTCAGACATCACCGTCACTTGGTTTTTACACTGTTAACTCATTTTACTATTATATTATAAAAATTTGCGAGGAGCCCACTCGGCTCAGTACCGGCGCCGGTCTAATCAGTTAACGACTGCCAATGTATACTTCCGTGCGAGGGAGGAACAGTGCATTCATGGCCACCTACTTTGCGTCGTCTTTCATGCTCAGTTGTTGAGGCATATTCCGTTTATACATGGAATATGAGAGTTATATTCAGGATACCAGAGCACGATATTGGCGTCTGCTCTATTGACGTCACTAGCAGTGGGCGTGGTTTAACGGCACTTCCGGAAGGTCTGTGAAAAGACGATGAATACTTTGGCGCTTTGGCCATCTTGAGTTTTTACCAGCGCGTGGGTTGGCGCCCATGCTTGGTGTACGCATAGGTGCACGCTGCCACACTCTCGCATAGTTCTTGGAAAATCTAGGGTGGTAAATTCTTTGCTTGCTGATTGCACCACACTATTGAGTCTTGCCTTTGTCCCAAACTGTTCAGTCCACACGTGTTCTTTCGCAACCGAAATAACTTCGCATAATCCAATTTCACAAGTTCTTTTAAGACTCCCGCACAAAATGAAATAAATAAAAATACCAATGCCCCATACTGTAAAAAATTAAAAGGGACCCAAAATTGACCCACTACATACTTTATATAAATAAGCCAGATTCAGAGACATAGAGAGTGACGAAATAATCCAGAACCTAATACGAGAGGTTATGGAGGTTATGTTGACAAAACATATTAAGTAGTAATTGTGTAACTAATTACAAGTGTAACTAAATAGTCATTCCAATAGTCAAATTACCAAAATGGCAGAAAGTAATAATAGCTTAGAAATGGATAATACAGCTACAGAGTCAATTTTATTAGACAGAATAAATGCCAACTCAACACCTAAAACAATTGAAATTAAAATATCATTGGAAGATTTTTTTACTTTAATTAATGACAAATTTAACCAGATGAATAGTACATTTAATGTAAAGTTAGACAGTTTCGAGAACGAACTAAAGAAACAAAACAACTTGAAAAATGTAAAGTTGAATCAATTAGATGAGAAACTTAAAAAATTAAATACAGAGACAAAATTGTAATATTGACAAAGTAGACAAGTTAGAGATAAACAAAGATGACAAGGTAAGTAGGGGAGAGAATTGTAACAATATAAATAAAAGTATGACATTAGAAAATGATTATGTAAACAGGAGTAGTGATAATGAAATTTTATGGGGAACAGAATGTGATAATGATGGAATGATAGTGTGTTTTGAAGGGTTAAAGAGAGTGTGTAGAGAGAGTATAATTGTAGGGGAATTGCAGGGGTTAGATTTTTCCCTTAATGGTGTATTTGGGGGTGATGTACAGGTGTTTAGGAAGGACGAGAATGCCTTCGATGTAGATCTGGGAGACAAAAGGTCTGCAAATAGTTGTCCCTGGATTTTTTGTGCACCTGATAGGTGGTGCGAGAATAAAGTTGTAGTGTCCCCTGCATATATTGAGAGAGAGAATGTAGCTTGGTGTGATAGAGAGAGATGTTTTAAAAGTGAGAGGTGTTGGGAGAGAAAAAGAGAAGTAGAGATTTTTAAGATATGTAGAGATTATGAAGAGTTTATGGAAAGGTTAGGAGGAGAGATGATATATAATGAATGTAGTAAGTACTTACCTTGGGTTAAAGCTGATATAGCAGCAGTGGGAGATGATGTTGATAAAGATGACTTTATAACTTACCTGATTGTAACAGACTATACCAAAGGCGACATGACCATACTCGATCGTGACAAATTACATGAGATAGTAATATGGATTAAGCATATTAATTCAAATAGTATTGTGGAAATATATGAAGATTAGATAAGTATTATATCGATAGTAATAATACAAGACATTCAATATTAAACCATGTATATAGTTTTAAGATTCGATTGTTATTTGACGATGGAGGGTAAACATTTTATTGTGTTTAGAAACATTTAATTATGTGGACAGTGTTTTAAAATGGACTGTTTATGACTGATTTATGGTAAACGATTAATTGGTAATTTGGATTGTATATTTTTGTGTATTAATATCAGTGTATTTGTGTGTTTTTGCTGTTGTGTATTTTATGTATTTTGTGTAAACCATGTATTGTAGAATTTTAAATAATCGAAGGAAGTTTAATAATGATTTTAAATAATATTATGAGATTCAGAGTCTAATGGTTAGTAAATGATTATGCATATGATATATTTGGATATTGAGAGGTATTGTTGTTAGTAAGATAAGTGATGAATTTTCTAGTGGTATATTAAGGTGAAATGTTGTAAAAGAGTTTGGGTAATAGTGATAAATAAGGGCATTGGAGTTAGTTAAATAGAGTTATTGGGAGTTAGATGAATAAATGTTGAGATGCTGATAATGTATAAAGAGGTGTTAGATATTTTAGGGACACAGTGGTTAGTGATTATATGTAGAGTTGAGTAATGTGAATGGTAATTATATTTGTTGATGGTGATATTTTGTAATAAGGGTATTGGTGTAGGGAGTCTGCAACGAAAGGTGTTGGGACAGGAAGGGACCGTTTAGTGCCGGAAAGGGTCACCTGAAAGGGTCAGGAACCAATGAGGGAATGAGCATAGGTAGGGAACACACATGCTAGTACAAAAAATGAGCGGTGCCAAAGGTTTAAATGGGATTTGTGAAGGGGGTTATTATAGAGATATTGGTGTCATAATATGTTAACGGTTAGAAGCGGTTAGTAGGAAAAAAGGGGTAGTAAGGTTAGATTGACAAATGCTAGAATAAGATATAGAGAAAATGGTGAATAATAGAGAGTCACCCAAACTAATAAGGATAAAGGGTTAGAAAAAGAAAAGTCATGGTAGGAAGGTGAGGTAAATGAAAGGTAATGATGAATTTGAAATTTTTTTTGTATAGAATCTAATGAATATTAAATAATTAAAAGTTAATAGAGAGTTGATGATAAAAATGTTATAAAGTTTTGATACCAATTATGTAAATGTAACGATGTTAGTGTGTAATGTTCAATGTTCTATGATGTTTTTATTATGTTGATTACAATAGTGTGTGTGGTCAGGAGGTTGCTACAGGGGTAACGACGGTAACAAATGTTAAAAGATAATAGATTTTGGATGTTAAAAGTATAAAGTTATAAATGGTGTTGAACAAAATATAGTATGATATCATTTGCAAAGGATATGAAAGAATTATGAAGTTGACTAATAAAATTTGAATAATGAACTTGTCTGCCATAGTAGTTGTAGGTTGAGTCTTATAGAAATAAATAGGTGATGGTGTTTTGGGGAATATTAAAGAATTGTTTATGTATTGTGTTATTTGTAGGGATATATATTTTCTCTTAGGGAGTAGATTGATTTTAATGTGGATTAAAAATCAGTTTTGAATTCTTGTTGTTGTTGTGGAGAAATTAACTGAACAAACCAATGCCTCAGACACAAACCAATGCACCTAAAAGGAAACACATCGGTTGTAGATATGGAAATAGATAAGACCACTATATTAAAATTTTGTATTCAATGTTTCAGAGTTTTGTGGTGTTGTGACCGCGGTCCTGAGCTGGCCGGAGCGTCAGAACAGAAGCGTTAAGTGCCTCATGGCCTTATGGTGTAGGGATCTATCCGGAGAAGTCCAGTAAGGCCAGAGGGTGCGATCATCATCATCAGACCAAGGGTAAGTGATTGTATTTCTTTTATATCAATGTTAAGGGGGTTGTGGCGACATATCTGAACTGATCCTTTTAGAAAAGTGTGAATGAGTCAATGAAAGTTTTTATGTTTCGACATAAAATCTTTCATTGAGGGGGTTTTGTGACAGTACAATAATCTCGATGTCTGAATTATGGTATGAGTGGTAACAAATTATCGGATTTTATTGTATCACCCACACACATACATGGAGAGAACAATTTCCTTTGTGAAGAGACAACTACGCATATTCAAATAGATCACAACGATTCCAAGGTCCGGAGCAGACGTGCAGAGACGAACGTACAAAATGGCCATCCAAGTGGAAACAGATTGAAAATAGGCACTCTCATTGGTCTAGAAGACGGGACGTCATTAAAATCAGTGATGACCTAACAAACAATGACATGACAACGGGGCGTGAGCCAATTTTGAACAAAAGACAATGACGTGGATGCGCTAACACATACACAAAATATGTGCTTTGCATCTCCCCAGTCCTTTACAACTCATCAAGATGTCTACACGCTAAATTTGTGGCTGGCACAGTTTCGCCAGTAAAAAGTGTTCTTTTACCAATCTAAAATGTAATTAACAGTACAAGTAATGTAGCACAACTAACTGCTACCTAAGATGTAATTAGATTCAGTGTAACAAGGGAACAAAACGAGATTATGAGAGACGCCGAACACCTGGCCAAAACGGAGAGCATCGGAAGGGAGACCGCAACTATCAATCAGGAAAGTGCAAATTAATTAACTGTTATTCTTTGGTGAAAATGAGCTCTAAATATAAATCCAAAATTTACAAAAGGTACCGATCATATAACATGGGGGAAGGAGTGTGTGTGTGTGTGTGTGTGTGTGTGTGTGTGCGTAAGAATATGTTTGTACTCATAAATTATTAATCAGCAAATTGAGGCATTGGTTTCTGTCATTTATAAAAGAGAAATAATAACGAGAGAACTGCAGTCTCTTGGAGAGGTATGGTAATAAACCAGTCATACAATCAAATAATTAAATTAGTGTACTCAGTATTGATAGAGGAGTAGAAATCACGTAGCTAGTGATGGTAAGACGCCATTTTTGTTGTATTGTAATATGTAACTAAGAAAAGGTATGATATTAAATCCAGTATATGTCCACACTAAAGTTGTTCAAATCATTGTTTCGTATACCTCTCTTGTTTCTAAATCTCGCTGCAATGAAACCCTGGACCCTAGAGAAGAAATTCAATTGGAATCTAAACCATGCACTAAAACCGAGAAATTGATGGTAAGTAGATGTTTTTCTTTTTTTTATTGTATGTTATTACCATAAAATGTAAGAGTAAAATATGTGGAAAGTCGGATTGACGACAGTGTTGTTTGGAGTTACAAAATGTAGTCAAAATGTAACAAAGTGAAAGTTTAAACATTAATCAGTACATAGCAGTTCAAATATGTAAATTAGCATCAGTGAAAAAGGAGAAAAGCAACACGGAACGTTCAGCCGAACACCTGCCAGCCAATGTGGAGAACCTGATGACAACTGCGGCCCTACAACCTTAGGGAAGTCAAAATTATCAATACACTTTAATATTTTTCTGAGCTCAAAAAACAATTATGATAAATTAAAAATGTAACTTTGTTAACGTATGTGTATGAAAGCAGGGAAGCATGAATGTGCCGGCATTCATAACAAAATTTTGAGGCATTGCTTTGTGTCACAAAATGATCGGAAACTTAATAGATCAATTTTATAAGAGCTGCAGCCGATTTTAAAATGGTTTTGGAATAAAATTAAATATAAGAAAGAAGTAATTGAAAGTAATGAGTAATTAGTACGGGCGGAAGTATATATAGACGCCATTTTGTTTTTGGTTGTATACGGCACCATCTTTGGTTTTCATAAGTGTTTATAATACAAATTCAGAGTAATTAAACAAAGTTTTATGTCACCAAAATCGTTGTTAAGAGTCATTATTTCGAGACCCAACACTGTCTCTGATCTCGCTTAGAAAGAATCCTGGACCCTAGTGATAAAATTAATGTTGCTTATGGAGCCATGTGCTCGAACCGGAAGTGGAGTGAAAAAGATGGTAAGTACTTACCTATACCATAATATTATAAATAAATATATTGTACAAAATAAAAGAAAGGGTAAAGTTAATTAACAAGATAGATGAGAAAATATTTACTCCATGATTTAAAACGATTCGAAAAAACAAAAATAATGACAGCATATATGCCTAAATTATCAAATTAAACTAGTATCACTAATAACAAACCATGAATACAAATTAAACAAAATTAAAACGTAAACGTTACCAGCAAAATTATAAAATTATAAAAAAGATGAAGTAACTACCCAGAAGGAAGAAAAACCGAAGGAAGATAGCTACCATAATAATCCCATATGGACGGAAGATCAGATGATTTGGGAATAGCGTAAAGTATAACTTCAAATAAATTCCAACACCTCAGAAGAAATACGGTTGAACATTGTGACACAAATACACCAACTTTTCACTTGGTTCAAACACAGTATCGATGAATGACATTAATAACTAATTAAATATTTCCGATCAATTATTAAATCAAAACAACAGCACTTTTGTTGAGTAAAAAAAAAAAAAAACTATTAATGGAAAACCTAACCAAGATTCACGTAGTGAATTTGACTTACTTTAGATATTAAGCACTAAATTTGTAAAGAAAAATATAGTATATAATAGTAATTCTTTTGTAAAAGTTTGTATATTCAATTATCATTTTGTTAACTTTTCTGGTAATCAAAAGAATCCTGACTAAACAACAGTTTGATGACATGACACTTTCGCATAGCGAGTCCGTTGTTAGACAAACGACCCCTTAGTGCCAACCACTGAGTTTGTACAAAATCAAGAGCCGGAAATTATTACTATATTTATGTGACAATTTGTATTAAACGATCTAAAAAAAGGCACAAACGCTATTAAATAAACCTACAATTAGAATTTATAATTGTTCATTATTCCATAGGTAATTGTTGATGTGTAACATGTTTAATATACCATAGGTGAAGATCCGCTGCTGAAAAAACCGAAGTTGGTAACCCTGACGCTTCGGAGCGAAATTCGAATTTGAACAGAAGGCGGCAGTAAAATTAACTGTTGAATTACGCCGAATAATTTGCTCACTTAAATCTTTTTAATTGTTTTAAATGAAAAACAATTTGGCGCCTTAAACCGGGAAATTAATAAAGATTGACAGCAGGTAAAATAGCGGGAACAGAGAATAAACCCTAGTGTGGCTGGTAAACCATACTAGATTGGCATTATTGTTCGTAAAAGAGTGGCACTCCACGGAGAGGCTTGAAAGGGTGGTATTCATTGGATAATAACTGTTATGTCACATCATGATCCCTGGCAGAAAATCTCAATTCCCACAGCATTGGAAGTTATTTTAAATTCCCAAAACTAAAATCCTTTCATAAGAAGACCATTATTTTCATGTAGAATACTAAAAAACTAACTTCAACACCATAATTTCATTGATACAGTCAATAAATTTTATACACACGTATTATATAAAACTAATGTCCCATAAGAGAACAACAAAATTATTCATAATACTCTAAAATCATCTTCAGTTTATATAAAATCGTATTTGAAGAAGTTACAAACATTTTGTAAAAATTAAAATTTACATAAGTAGTTTTTCACTAGTACTACCAGTTTCATCCTCAAGACCAACAGTTTTCCTTTCAGCTTTTGATTCATCAATATCGTCTTCGTCATTGTCATCAGCAGCAGTTGTAGGACGAGGTTTCTTATCTGGAGGTTCAAAGGGTACCAGACCACTTAGTTCTAAGTTGCATTCCCACACACATACTCGGCCATTCCTAAATATTTTATTATTGTTTTAATCAAACACTGCTTTAATATTCTAAAATCTTAGTATTTCTTAAGATTATTACTAGCACGTTATTTCCATTATATTATTATCACTATTACTACTGTATTATATTACTATTGTTATATTATTACTATTCTGTAATATTACTTCTGTTATATTATTACTATTATGTTATTACTTCATTTGTTATTATCGTGGAAGATCACTGCTATGATCATAACAGCTGCGGGCACGATTTAACAAATTAAATACTATTATTATATAACTACAGCCTAATTGGTTTTTACTGTTAATAAAGCCTAATTCACATCTTACTACAACTCAAAAAACACACGGTACGAGTTCAAGAAAAACCTGTTACAACAAACTTGGAAAAATTTTATTAGTAGCCATTAAAAAAATG
Organism: Magicicada septendecula; assembly: GCA_034769895.1. Taxonomy (NCBI): domain Eukaryota; kingdom Metazoa; phylum Arthropoda; class Insecta; order Hemiptera; family Cicadidae; genus Magicicada; species Magicicada septendecula. Next base: position 418,071,552 of record CM068369.1, read on the forward strand.
ATTTTGTTTTTTATTTAATGAATACTACTTGTAAAAAAGACACACCATGAATAAACTGCATACCTCACATTTATTTATTTAAAGTCAATGTCTTAAACTTGTTAAGCTTTTGGTGGTAATCAGTAGACTGGTGGTGTGGTGTGGTGTGGTGTGGTGTGGTGTGGTGTGGTGTGGTGTGGTGTGGTGTGGTGTGGTGTGGTGTGGTGTGGTGTGGTGTGGTGTGGTGTGGTGTGGTGTGGTGTGGTGTGGTGTGGTGTGGTGTGGTGTGGTGTGGTGTGGTGTGGTGTGGTGTGGTGTGGTGTGGTGTGGTGTGGTGTGGTGTGGTGTGGTGTGGTGTGGTGTGGTGTGGTGTGGTGTGGTGTGGTGTGGTGTGGTGTGGTGTGGTGTGGTGTGGTGTGGTGTGGTGTGGTGTGGTGTGGTGTGGTGTGGTGTGGTGTGGTGTGGTGTGGTGTGGTGTGGTGTGGTGTGGTGTGGTGTGGTGTGGTGTGGTGTGGTGTGGTGTGGTGTGGTGTGGTGTGGTGTGGTGTGGTGTGGTGTGGTGTGGTGTGGTGTGGTGTGGTGTGGTGTGGTGTGGTGTGGTGTGGTGTGGTGTGGTGTGGTGTGGTGTGGTGTGGTGTGGTGTGGTGTGGTGTGGTGTGGTGTGGTGTGGTGTGTGTGTGTTGCTGGCTTTCAAGTAACAAGAGAAAAAAAATTATAATTTTGATATATTTACCTTGCAACAGTTGTAAGATCTAGAGAATCTTTTTCAAAGAAAACTCCAACAATGACATCTGACTGAGAGGCCAATGTGACTGTACGAAAATTTGCTACTTTATCCATACAGTACACACGAACTGATGTGTCTTTACAGCCCACCGCTAGCACCCTGTAAACAAATTTCATTTTACACACTGATTATTCAAAATGAACTTTCTAAGACTTTGAGCACATTTTTAACAAAGGAATCTACATACAACACATTTGATTAATTTGTAGACAGATGATGAAATGAAACAGTATAAGAACAGGAAAACATTTCTCAGCAAGAACTAAGCATACAAATAAGTTCTTATTAAAATTGCGTAAGATGGTGTTTTCAACTTTTGCACATGTCATAAATATATTATCACAAACTGATACTGCTTAGTATCCTTTATTACCACAGAATCAGCCAATCCGCAACCAAAAGGAGAATGGAGATACAGAAGCAGAGAAGAGGAAAAAACTGTTAAGTATATAATGAACACAAAAAGCAGTGTTGATTAGGTAGATTTTCACAACATTAAATATCGGTATGGAGAACCATACATGACTTCCATATTCTAAGATTTATATTTAAAATCATTTTCAGCCAAACAGCCAGGCTGTGTCTTACCTGCCTTTTTATTGCTGTATTAAATGAAAAATATTATATTACATTAAAATGAAAAAATTATAATTTTATTGCCTGGCAACAAAATTATTTTATTTTTAACAATTACCATTGTTTCAAAAAGTTTAAATAAATTTTCAAGTACTTTACTCTTGTTAAAACGTAAAAGGTTGCAGGTAAACTACCCCTTCCCCTTAACCGATCTTCACCAAAATCGAAAGTCATTGAGACCTCTATAATTCAGGGACGTATGCAAAAAATTATTTGATTCTGTTTGAATTTGCGGCTGTTATCGTTTTCCATAGAAAATACGCTTGATAAAAAAACGTTGCAGGTATACTACCCCTTCCCCTTAACCGATCTTCACCAAAAAGAATAGGTCTTGAGTACTCTACAAATCAGGGCTGTATGCAAAACATTATTTGATTCTGTTTGAATTTGCGGCTGTTATCGTTTGCCATAAAAAATACCCTTGTTAAAAAAACGTTGCAGGTAAACTACCCCTTTCCCTCAACCGATCTTCACCAAAAACAATAGGTCTTGAGAACTCTACAATTTAGGGCTGTATGCAAATAATCTTTTGATTCTGTTTGAATTTGCGGCTGTTATCGTTTGCCATAGGAAATACCCTTGTTAAAACATAAAATGTTACAGGTAAACTACCCCTTTCCCTTAACCGATCTTCACCAAAAACAATAGGTCTTGAGTACTCTACAAATCAGGGCTGTATGCAAAACATTATTTGATTCTGTTTGAATTTGCGTCTGTTATCGTTTGCCATAGAAAATACCCTTGTTAAAAAAACGTTGCAGGTAAACTACCCCTTTCCCTCAACCGAACTTCACCAAAAACAATAGGTCTTGAGAACTCTACAATTTAGGGCTGTATGCAAATAATCTTTTGATTCTGTTTGAATTTGCGGCTGTTATCGTTTGCCATAGGAAATACCCTTGTTAAAACATAAAACGTTACAGGTAAACTACCCCTTTCCCTTAACCGATCTTCACCAAAATCAACAGATCTTGAGAACTCTACAATTCAGGGCTGTATGCGAAACATTATTTGATTCTGTTTGAATTTGCGGCTGTTATCGTTTGCCAAACAAACAAAATTACCCTTGCTAAAAAAAAACCGTTGCAGGTAAACTACCCCTTTCCCTCAACCGATCTTCACCAAAAACAATAGGTCGCGAGTACTCTGCAAATCAGGGCTGCATGCAAAAAATTATTTGATTCTGTTTGAATTTGCGGCAGTTATCGTTTGCCATAGAAAAAAAATCTACAGACAGACAGACAGACAGACAGACACACAGACAGACAGACACACAGACACTTTTCGGAAAACGACTTTTTTTCATGTTTTGAGTGTAGTAGAATCAGAATCTGCAATAATCTCGAACACGATTTTTTTTGCCATCACCATACTTCCATTCCTTAAGGAATATGGAAGTAATATTAAAAAAATCTTTCATGAACCATAAAACTGTTAAAACCAAAAAAACAAAATCAGGTTTTTTTATATGTCTTGTGTAGTATCAGTTTTAGTAAGCTTCTATAAAGTCATTTTTACTCCATGTTCCTTAAGGAAATGGAAGTATGGTGATGGCAAAAAAAATCGTGTTTGAGATTATTGCAGATTCTGATTGTACTACACTCAAAACATGAAAAAAGTCATTTTTCGAAAAGTGTCTGTGTGTGTGTCTGTCTGTCTGTCTGAGATTTTTTTTCTATGGCAAACGATAACAGCCGCAAATTCAAACAGAATCAAATAATTTTTTGCATGCAGCCCTGATTTGTATAGTACTCAAGACCTATTGTTTTTGGTGAAGATCGGTTAAGGGAAAGGGGTAGTTTACCTGCAACGGTTTTTTTTTAATCAAGGGTAATTTTACTTCCATATTCCTTAAGGAATGGAAGTATAGTGATGGCAAATAAAATCGTGTTCGAGATTATTGCAGATTCTGATTCTACTACACTCAAAACATGAAAAAAAGTCGTTTTCCGAAAAGTGTCTGTGTGTGTGTCTGTAGATTTTTTTTCTATGGCAAACGATAACTGCCGCAAATTCAAACAGAATCAAATAATGGTTTGCATACAGCCCTGATTTGTAGAGTACTCGCGACCTATTGTTTTTGGTGAAGATCGGTTGAGGGAAAGGGGTAGTTTACCTGCAACGGTTTTTTTTTATCAAGGGAAATTTTTTTGGCAAACTATAACAGCCGCAAATTCAAACAGAATCAAATAATGTTTCGCATACAGCCCTGAATTGTAGAGTTCTCAAGACCTATTGTTTTTGGTGAAGATCGGTTAAGGGAAAGGGGTAGTTTACCTGTAACATTTTATGTTTTAACAAGGGTATTTCCTATGGCAAACGATAACAGCCGCAAATTCAAACAGAATCAAAAGATTATTTGCATACAGCCCTAAATTGTAGAGTTCTCAAGACCTATTGTTTTTGGTGAAGATCGGTTAAGGGAAAGGGGTAGTTTACCTACAACGTTTTTTTAACAAGGGTATTTTCTATGGCAAACGATAACAGCCGCAAATTCAAACAGAATCAAATAATTTTCTGCATACAGCCCTGATTTGTAGAGTACTCAAGACCTATTGTTTTTGGTGAAGATCGGTTGAGGGGAAGGGGTAGTTTACCTGCAACGTTTTTTATCAAGCGTATTTTCTATGGCAAACGATAACAGCCGCAAATTCAAACAGAATCAAATAATTTTTTGCATACATCAGTGAATTGTAGAGGACTCAAGGCCTTTAGATTTTGGTGAAGATCGGTTACGGGGAAAGGGCAGTTTACCTGAAACATTTTTTGTTGTAACATGAGTAAGGTACTTAATTTTGATAAAGTATCCTGATAAGATCTTAATAATTCACTGTAGAAACGTAGATGAAATATCTATAAATGAAGAGGCTAGTTGAACGGGCTGGGGGTAATTTTCTATAAATCAAAATTATAGTTGAAGGGGGAGGGGATAATTTTTTTTTATATGTGTACTACGTTATTGGCAACAAAGAAGTATTTTTTTGTTAAAATTCCTTCCCTGGCTGTTTGGCTGAAAATGATTTTAAATATAAATCTTAGAATATGGAAGTCATGTATGGTTCTCCATACCGATATTTTACTTCCATATTCCTTAAGAAAATGGAAGTATGGTGATGGCAAAAAAAATCGTGTTCGAGATTATTGCAGATTCTGATTGTACTACACTCAAAACATGAAAAAAAGATGCTACACGCGGTGCACCGTGTTCGGGTATTTTATATATTTATTTATTATGTGTTTGTTTTGTGTGGATTTTATTGTTTAACGATATCCTCTCGGAGTGATGGTCTGAGGATGGGCCACATCGCCTGAAACGCGTAACCATACAAATTACGCTTGACGTCACTGGACGGAAGTTACAAGGTAAATTATAAATTATATATAATTATCATACAGTGACCTGGACCGCTTTAAATATGTTTTAAAAAGAAAAAAAGTCGTTTTTCGAAAAGTGTCTGTGTGTGTGTCTGTCTGTCTGTCTGTGTGTCTTAAATTTTTTCTACGGCAAACGATAACAGCCGCAAATTCAAACAGAATCAAATAATTTTTTGCATACAGCCCTGATTTGTAGAGTACTGACGACCTATTGTTTTTGGTGAAGATCGGTTGAGGGAAAGGGGTAGTTTACCTGCAACGGTTTTTTTCATCAAGGGTAATTTTTTTTTTTTTTGCAAACGATAACAGCCGCAAATTGAAACAGAATCAAATAATGTTTCGCATACAGCCCTGAATTATGGAGTTCTCAAGACCTATTGTTTTTGGTGAAGGTCGGTTAAGGTAAAGGGGTAGTTTACCAGCAACGTTTTACGTTTTAACAAGGATAATTTTTTCTATGACGAACGATAACTGCCGCATATTAAAACAGAATCAAATAATTTTTTGCATACATCACTGAATTGTAGAGAACTCAAGGCCTTTTGATTTTGGTGAAGATTGGTTAAGGGGAAGCGGTAGTTTTACGTTTTAACAACAGTAAAGTACTTGAAAATTCATTTAACCTTTTTCAAACAATGGTAATTGTTAAAAATAAAATAATTTTGTTGCCAGGCAATAAAATTATAATTTTTTCATTTTAATGTAAATCATGTATGAGAGAAAATATATCGTTCGTGGCAGGCAAGCATATCTCAGTTATGTAATGTTTACGTTTCCATTTTATTATTATGACTACCGCATTAAAAAGGCAGGGAAGACACACACACACACACACACAAAATTCGTGTTATTTCTGGCCTCATTCATGTTTATTTTCTTACATTTGCACGCTTTTTAAATGGAACGTGCCGAAACCCATACCAACATAACGCGTGCAAGCCGAAAAAGTGTCCAGTGTGGATAGCGATTTGCTTCCTGTGGATCGCTGGGCAGTGTAACTGCATATTTCATATATGCATGATTCATAGACAGACTTTTCGTCTTTAGGGAATGAACGCTCTGCACGATTCTGAGGGTCCATGAGTGACTTCGGAGCGCTCCTTCTTTTCCGCATGTTTGTTCTGTGAAACGTACACTGTAGATTCGCAGCTTTACTCTAAGCAACGCTCAATAGGAAATGTTGAAAATTTTTGTCCACGGTGTACCCTCATACACACTAAACCTGCTCTGATGTTTTAATTACGGACATCATAATATTAAAACTTTGGAAACTTGAGCACTACTTAATGGAGATCAATCATTAACTTATACAAGCCATTAATTTTATGCATATTTTTTATATATATGTGTACAATGTTATCGGCAACAAAGAAGTAGTTTTTGTTAAAATTCCTTCCCGGGATGTTTGGCCGTAGTCCAAATGTTTTCTACAAAACCAGACGTTTCGGCAATGCCATCGACTTCCATCATCAGTGAAAATCGAGTGCGATAACGTGAGGTGGTATACGTTAGTGACCACAATACTGTGGTTAAGGCTGAAGCAGTAAGTAGAAAGAAGTAGTTTCTATGGTAATATTTCATTTTGAAAATGATTTTAAATATAAATCTTAGAACATGGAAGTCATGTATGGTTCTCCATACCGATATTTTTCTATGTCAAACGATAACAGCCGCAAATTTAAACAGAATCTACTACTCTTTTGCATACAGCCCTGAATTGTAGAGTTCTCAAGACCTGTTGTTTTTGGTGAAGATCGGTTAAGGGAAAGGGGTAGTTTACCTGCAACGTTTTATGTTTTAAAAAGGGTATTTTCTATGGCAAACGATAACAACCGCAAATTCAAACAGAATCAAATAAGTTTTTGCATACAGCCCTGATTTGTAGAGTACTCAAGACCTATTGTTTTTGGTGAAGATCGGTTAAGGGAAAGGGGTAGTTTACCTACTACGTTTTATGTTTTAACAAGGGTATTTTCTATGGCAACGATAACAGCCGCAAATTAAAACAGAATCAAATAATTTTTTGCATACCGCCCTGAATAGTAGAGTACTCAAGACCTATTGTTTTTGGAGAAGATCGGTTAAGGGAAAGGGGTAGTTTACCTGCAGCGTTTTTTTTATCAAGGGTAATTTTTTTTGGCAAACGATAACAGCCGCAAATTCAAACAGAATCAAATAATGTTTTGCATACAGCCCTGAATTGTAGAGAACTCAAGGCCTTTTGATTTTGGTGAAGATCGGTTAAGGGGAAGCGGTAGTTTTACGTTTTAACAACAGTAAAGTACTTGAAAATTCATTTAAACTTTTTCAAACAATGGTAATTGTTAAAAATAAAATAATTTTGTTGCCAGGCAATAAAATTATAATTTTTTCATTTTAATGTAAATCATGTATGAGAGAAAATATATCGTTCATGGCAGGCAAGCATATCTCAGTTATGTAATGTTTACGTTTCCATTTTATTATTATGACTACCGCATTAAAAAGGCAGGGAAGACACACACACACACACACACACACACACACACACACACACAAAATTCGTGTTATTTCTGGCCTCATTCATGTTTATTTTCTTACATTTGCACGCTTTTTAAATGGAAAGTGCCGAAACCCACACCAACATAATGCGTGCAAGCCGAAAAATTGTCCAGCGTGGATAGCGATTTGCTTCCTGTGGATCGCTGGGCAGTGTAACTGCACGTGTTTACAGAGGAACGATTCATAGACAGAATTTTCGTCTTTAGAGAATGAACCCTCTGCAAGATGCTGAGGGTCCATGAGTGACTTTGGAGCGCTCCTTCTTTTCCGCATGTTTGTTCTGTGAAACGTACACTGTAGATTCGCAGCTTTACTCTAAGCAACGCTCAATCGGAAATGTTGAAAATTTTTGTCCACGGTGTACCCTCATACACACTAAACCTGCTCTGATGTTTTAATTACGGACATCATAATATTAAAACTTTGGAAACTTGAGCACTACTTAATGGAGATCAAACATTAACTTATACAGTAGAACCCCGTTAGTCCGAACCCCGCTAGTCCGAAATTCCGGATAATCCGAACCACCTCCAGGAACCAAATAGGCAAAGAAAGCTATAAAAACAACTGCAGATTTCATGAAGTGACAAATGATTTCATTACATTTCTAATAAAATGGTTACATTTTGCAAAATCAGTAGAAAATAATACTAACCACTGTAATACGTATTAATCAGTAGGCCTACAATTACTGGAATAAAATTCTTAAACAAAACTACAAACTACAAAAATAGAATTCAATTATTGTACTGTACAGTACTTAGATTACAGTTTCTATACTTTATTAACAGAATTTCCAAATAAACACTTCAATATTAACACTTCACTTATTCACTGGTTGCACAAAATCAGTTATTCTCTGCTGGCGTAAAGACGTGAATCTAGCAGACGACGCAATATTCCACCAGCGTCTCATGAACATGATGTCCGCCGCTGTAACGTTGGCATGCTGCTCCACATACTGCAGGGATATTTCCAGCGCCTTTGCTGCTTCTGAATGTGAAATGAGATGTTCTGAATCATCGGCTTCATCCATCACATCAGAATCTTCATCGAAGTCTTGTCTGATCAGGGAAACGATTTCCATATCTGTCAAAACTTGGTGGTCTTCCGTGTCAGCTGCCACCCACTCGTTCACATCTGTTTCGTCTGCTTCTTCACAGCCTGGAATTTGATGCATGAGCTGTAAAACTTCAGTCCTGTCATCAGCTTGTTCCGGACTATCGATGTAAGAGAGACTTGGCCATAATTTTTTCCACGACTTTCTCAGCAGCTGTTCTTTGAGATTGTCCCATGCTTCACCTAACCAATAGATAACATCTTTGATGTTGATTTTCTTAAGACTTTGGAGAATGGTTTGTGAACTGTCTTCATTTTCAAGAAGGGACCTTAGAAGAATTTTTTTATACACACATTTCATGTTTTGTAGCACCTCTTGGTCCATGGGTTGTAACAAAGGTGTTACATTCGGAGGGAGAAAAATAGCTTTTATATCTCCATTAACAAGTTCTTCTGTCGAAGCATGTGATGGAGCATTGTCAATGACAAGTAACGCCCGGGGTGGCAGACCATTTTTTTCACTGAACTTTTTTACTGAAGGAATAAACTGGACATGAAACCATTCCTTAAATAAAGCACTGGTCATCCATGCCTCTTTTTGATGCCTGTAGAATACAGGAAGCGAGTTCACATTGATGTTCTTAAATGCTCTTGGGTTTTTTGATTTGCCAATAACCATTAGTGGCAACTTATTAGTCCCAGCTGCATTACTGCATGCTAAAACAGTCACACGTTCCTTGCACATTTTGAAACCAGGTGCATTAAGTTCTTGTTTGGCAATGCCTTAAAATTTAACCCAGTTTCATCGCAATTGTATATTTCTTGAGGCGAGTAATTTTACGATGAAACTATGTCTGCGAAGTCAGCGATGTACTCTTGTGCAACCTGGTGATTCGCTGATAGTGATTCACCAGTAATGGATAACTGTCGTATTCCGTGTCTTTTTTTCCACCGGTCCAGCCAGCCGTTACTCGCAATGAATTGAGGATCACCATTCATCAGCTTATTGAGGTGAACTGCTTTTTCTTGGATTAGGGGACCACTCAGTGGAGTACCTCTCTGCCTTTCTTGTGAAAACCATATGAAAAGGGCTTCATCAATTTTGTCAAATTGTGACACTTTTGATGTATGACGCTCCTTGAGAGTCTTCTCGGATGTTGTCGCACAAAACTGTTCAATCTTGGACCGGTTTTTCTTCCAGTCACTTATTGTTGCTTTACCCACACCAAATTCGACTGCTAATTTCGTTCCACTTTCACCCTTGTCCAAACGTTTCAACACTTCAAGTGTATCTTTTAGTGCACATGAACTATGTTTCTGCTTACCAACCATTTTTATACAATACGCACTTAAAAAACAATACTGAAAACGTATGTAAGTTGGAATGCACACACAATGTCTCAGACTGACAGGTGTCTCACTACTGAAAGCAAGGCCATGAGAAGAAACAAACAAGAGTGGGGGAAGTGGGATTACTAAGAAACTGGCATGAGTCATTAACGCCCTGGTGCGCCCATGATAGTAAACAACAATACCGCACTAGAAAGCCACCGAACGTCAGTGTCAATACTGTTCACCTTATCTGTACTGTATTACAGTACTGTACTACGTAATATTTTATGAAATATTCAACTCTTATAAACCGTAAAATGCATTCGTTGAATAAAAAAACGGGCATATATGAGTTACATATAAGTTAAAGACCATATTTAAATCAAATAAATAATTATAATTATTTAATAATAATTATTTCGGATAATCTGAATTTTTGCCAATCCGAACCGGCCCTGGTCCCAATTAGTTCGGACTAGCGGGGTTCTACTGTACAAGCCATTAATTTTATACATATTTTTTATATATATGTGTACAATGTTATCGGCAACAAAGAAGTAGTTTTTGTTAAAATTCCTTCCCGGGATGTTTGGCCGTAGTCCAATGTTTTCTACAAAACCAGACATTTCGGCAATGCCATCGACTTCCATCATCAGTGAAAATCGAGTGCGATAACATGAGGTGGTATACGTTAGTGACCACAGTACTGTGGTTAAGGCTGAAGCAGTAAGTAGAAAGAAGTAGTTTCTATGGTAATATTTCATTTCGAAAATGATTTTAAATATAAATCTTAGAACATGGAAGTTGTGTATGGTTCTCCATACCGATTTTTATTAACTGAATAGCTCAACTGTGTAGAATTATTTGGAAATATTAGTTTGGAAAAACTATGATGTAAAAAAATATCAGAAGTGATAATTGAAGAATTGTATTAATAATTATAATTTCACAAGCTTCAACGGTTTACATTTAGTTTAGAAAACATAGAAGAGAATCACTATATTATATACCTTTTATTTAAATATTTATTTCAATTTATAAATTTAAAGATATAGGCCAGCCAACCTTTCCTGAACAGTAACCTGCACCAAACCAATGCATGAATTACCCCCACTTACAAGTATAGGTAGGGGAGAAGAGACGATGCTATAACATTTCACTATCTCCCTCTCTGTTACACACATGCTTCCAGCCTTGTTGCAGCCAATGTTCACGCTATGAAACACTGTACAAGACTGTTGTGAGCATGTGCGAAACACAGTAACTGAAAATTTTGTTAGCCTCACAACGAGGTGTTTGTAAACTGCGCACCTCTAAACCAGTGTTCAATTTCTATCGCCAGGTTTTTACCCTGGTCGACATGTGGGTGGGTGCGAAAATGTCAAAATAATACTCTTGAGCCTACAAACACAGACTCTTGAAGAAGCATGACTACAGCCTTAAGGTTATTTTTACCTTCAGGGAAAAGAAAGTATTATTACAGAGGTAAGTCAAAATGTATTAAAAATTACTTAGAAGCAGGTTGGGTTAAGATCTATTTTAAAATTGACTATTATTTCAACTGATCACAGGAGATCATTGTCTATTTGCTTTGAAGGCATCATCAAAAGCTTCGCAAAAATTCCTGTAAGATGAATCTTTGAAAGACTCGTATGATTCATTCAATAGACTAATTTTCATAAATAGACACTGTTGAAGATGATAACTGATTTTGACTTTATGTGATTATGTAGTTACTAATTAGTAGCATTGCAAAATATTATATGTGTTCTACTTTGTCAGTCATTCTTAAACCTAGAAATCTGTCATATACAAAAATAAATTATATTAGTTACAATTAAAATTAGTCATTACTTACTTACTTACTTCTTCCTGCAGGCGTCCAGCTTCAACTGTAGCCGATAGCCCGATGTCCATGGTAGATCATAGAAGCGATAGCCCAGTAAAAAATTAGTCATTAAATATTAGATTAAAATTTGTAGATTGAAAATTTCTAAGCACATCATGACTGACAGTCATGCTTAAGTTCTTCAGTTTAAGAAAACTACTAACCAATTTAAATTAGTTTTATTAATTTAGTAAGTAATAAAATAATAAATTTTTGCTAGCACCTTCTTATTCACAAACCATGTGGGGGGGGGGAGATTATGTTTGCTCCAGGTGACTGGGACCCTAGTTGCAGGTCTGTATACAAAAGGACTACAAATGTGAATAAAAACAGACTGTTTGAAAACCAACTCAAAGATTATATTAAAAATTACAGTGAAATCAGCAAATTAACTTACTTGGAATCTGATGTCCAATCAGTACATGTTGTATCATCAAAGGCATCGTGATATGTACGTTCCATAACAAATGGATTGAACTCTCCTGCAAACTGCCCTGGTGCCTTGAACACAAATACTGCAACAAGGAAACACTTTTACTCTGTTTATTCTGCACTTTATTAAATGCAGAAATTACAAATGTTTAAAGTTCAACATCAATTGAAAACAGTTGTCAAAATCTACTTGCTCTACGAAGAGTAGACTTAAACTTATTGTGCTAGTCTTAAATTTATTATCTGGTCATTCTATATTGATACATCTCAAACTGTTAAATTTGTATTTTGGTTATACCTATTACAGACATCAAAACTTCTGTTTTCATATTAATGAACCTTCTTGTATAATATTGTATCCAGAACACATCAAGTGAGAACTCAGTAGTTAAACATTGTATGCTTTAAAAAATTTCTAACCACATTTCATATAAAAGAAAAACAGTCTGCATGTATATAGATGCATTTACACACATATCAAACATTTCAGATATCATCTGCATGAATATTACTGTGAAAAGACTAATTCAATTTCTATCGCAAACCATATAAAACCATTGTAATAGTTATTCACTTCAATAAACTTACCATTATACTGTTTACATGCTGCAAAATGTTTTCCATCTGGACTGAATTTAACACATCTGACTTTGCTCCTAAATTTGTACTTGTGCACGACAGTCCTGCTAATCATACTAATCAGGTGTGCATCGCCCACTAAACAAAATGCTTACATGAAATCGTCAATTTTGAAAACAAAATATTGGTTTGTAAGATTTTTCAATTTATTATACCAAAGTATGCTCAAAAGTAAAAGGTAATGATCACATCTTTCATGCTACAAAATTTCAAAAATACAGTAGAACCTCGTTAACCCGGACCTCTTTAACCCGGACGTCCGTATACCCCGGACCAGTTTTGGAAAAAAAAATTACATGTATGTTGTTCAGCGTAGTAAATGAAGACTTGTTTTACAGACAATAAATCGGTATTCTCAGTAGGTATATTACTCGAATTCACTTGCCAGCGGGCGAGTTCATTGCACTCACCGCACCTGCTGTTGCTACGCAGCAAACTGGTGACTCAACCTTCTCCTTCCCCTCCCCGCGCCTCACACTTGACATTGACCTAGAAACAACATTCCTCAGTTGCGCTGCAATCTCGGTAGTGTTCGCGTGTTGTCCTAGTGTCACTGTCGAGGTACAGTATCGTTGTGCTGTTTCGTTAGCGTGTTGTTCGCGATGGCGACAAAACGTAAAAACATTGTTGTGACTATGAAAAAAAGGATGGAAGCATTGAAGAGAATTGATAAGGGAGAATCGTTAAAGAACATTGCTGCTGAGTTTGGAGTAGGAACATCGACCGTATCTGATTGGAAAAAGAACAGAAAATGCATTGAAGACTTTTGTTTCAAAATGATTTCTAAGGACAGTTTGGATAATCGGTGTAAAGCAAAAACTGCTAAACTAGAAACTCTGGATGAAGCATTGTTTGTCTGGTTTTGTGCTGAAAGAGAACGTGGTTTGCCGATTTCTGGACCCATCATCCAACAGAAAGCATTGAGTTTGAACAAACAGTTGCCCCATGGAGACCCGAGTTTTACAGCTAGCCAGGGGTGGTTGGACAGATGGAAAAAACGGCATGGAGTGCGTCAACTTACAATCACTGAAGAAAGCTTGTCAGGTGATGTTGAAGCGGCAGAAAAATTTAAAAAAGAGTTTGAAGACTTTATTAAAAAGGAAGAACTGACTGCAGATCAAGTTTACAATGCCGATGAATCCGGTTTATTTTACCGGATGTTGCCAAGTAAAACGCTAGCCTCAAAATTAGGAGATTCAGTGAAAGGGTATAAAAAAGGGAAAGACCGCCTCACCATAATGGCTTGCAGTAATGCATCAGGAAAGCACAAAATTCCTCTCCTTATAATAGGGAAGTCTAAAAACCCCCGTCACTGAAAAATGTGAAACGAGGCTCATTGCCTGTCGTTTACAGCTCACAAAAAAGTGCTTGGATGGTTAGTGACATTTTCAAACAATGGTTTTTCGAGAATTTTTTGCCGTCAGTAAAAAAATATTTGAAGAACTGTGGCCTTCCCAACAAGGCGGTTTTGCTGATTGACAATGCGCCTTCGCATCCGTCTGTCAATGAACTAGTCAAAGATGACATTTCAGTGAAGTTTTTACCACCTAATGTAACTTCTCTCATTCAACCGATGGACCAAGGAATTCTAGAAAAAATAAAAAAAGTGTACAAAAGGCAAATGCTAAGTCAACTGGTAGAGGACGAAGGAGAGCATGGTGTGGTAGAGGTGCTGAAATCTTTTAACGTAAAGACTGTTATTTATAAGATTGCAGAAGCTTGGGACCAGGTTGGAAGAGAAACTTTGATAAAGTCATGGAAAAAGTTGTGGCCTGGTGTGTGTGACTTGCCAGAAAACAATACAATTGAAGAAGAAGAAAAAATAAGTGTGGAAAAAGATTTTATAGACATTTTTAAAAATATCGATGGCTGTTCCGATGTTGATGAAGAAGACATTGACAATTGGTTGCAAATTGACAATGACGGAGGTTATAAAGCGATCACAGAGGAAGAAATTATTGCATCATGCAGTGTTACAGAAAATGAAAATGAAGAGGATTCAGACAGTGTTGATGAACCAGCTGTGGTTATGACCCATGCAGAAGCAGTAGCAAACATAGATAAATTGATGGTTTATTTCGAGAGTCAAGCCGAAACATCGCCAAACGAACTTCTAATGCTAAAGCGGATGCGAGATCGCGCTGCTCGTAAGCGATACACAAAACTGAGGCAGCAAAAGCTCACTGCCTTTTTTACTACCGACTAGTTTGTACCTATATTGTGTACAGTGTAAAATACATATTATGTGTTTTTAGGTGAAAGTGTGCCGATAATAATTTTTAAACTCCATTAAAAATATTTTTGGTAAGTACATGTTCTTTTTTATCGTTTTTCCCTCATTCTCTGGATAACCCGGATTTTCGTTAACTCGGATCGGCCCCGGCCCCAGTTGATCCGGGTTAACGAGGTTCTACTGTACCGCATGAATTTGGAAAGCTATTCTTTGTTTTATTTGGTTTTCCAGGTGACAGCACAATGGTCCACCACTGGATACACTCTACTAGACATTTTAACTACATCTGCGCCAGCCTTCAGTGGACATTCACTACACCAACAATAGTGAACCTGTTGAGTTTGCTGACTACATAACTTTTTATTATAACAGACAACAGTGTTTTATCTACTCCTGTGGCAAATGTATGTAATACCACCTCCAACTGAATCGTTTATTTCAGAAACCAGTCAAGCGCCAAAAAATGAAAAAATGAGTTAATGGCGGAATATTTGTCTTTTAGGGTAAACCCACATTTTAGAGCAGAGCACATTTCAGTCAAACGCCGTCCTCATATAGTCGTCAGGCACCACGTCAAAGTTCATGTTTAGTGCAGAAACCAGTCAAGCGATGCCGCTTGGCTGGTTTCTGCTCTAAACTGCAGGTAAATTTTGTGCTGCACGTGGTAGGTTGGCTCTGCTGCTCTGTTATTCAGAATCGTCATTCGTCAGCTGTGCTTCGGGAATTTATTGATTCTTTTGTTTCCTCGTGTTTTATAGTTTTGTGAACAACTTATTGAAAGTGGTGTTATGTTTTATGGTTAGTGTCATGTTTTTAGTGATTATATCATAGTAAAATTATGTCTGAAAGCTCTGATGAAGAACCTGCTCCTAAAAGAAAACGGGGAGTTGTCAATGAGGAAACCTACAAACGTAACATCATTTGCAATGCCAGGGTGAAAGGAGAGGGTTATGTTACGTACTCTGGTAGGCAAGTACCACAGAAAACCAAGCCGGACAGCCTCACTTATAAGTGCAATGCCAAATGTTCTTTAAACATTAATGAGCAAGTAATAAATGACACTTGGAATTATTTTTACTGTCTTCAAAATAAAAACTCTCAAGGTACCTATATTGAAACTGTGGTTGAGGTTAATGAAGTTAAACGCAGATGTAACAAACAAGACCGAGAGCAAGTAGGCAATGCAAATGATGAACAAACTTTTAAAAGAAATCATTCTTACAAATATAATTTAAAGATTGGTGGTGTACTAAAACATGTTTGCAAAAATGTTTTTATGAAAATCCATGGTATTTCACATAACAGATTAGGGAGGATTTGCCAGTAATTACTTCAAAATATGACCCCTAAAGAAAAGAGGGGCCAGAACAGGAGTGGCAATGCAGTTTCTGGGAACGTTTGTGTGCTTATCCATGACCAAATTTCTAGATTTGAAGTTAAAGAGACCCACTACAGGGGGAAACACAAAAAGTATTTAGATGCTCGTTTAAATGTCAAAACAATGCATGAGATGTTTATCAATGAAAATCCTGACCTGAAAGATGTTGTCAAATACAGTTTTTACTATTCATATTTTCATGAAAACTTTGGGTACTCCTTCGTCGACCACAGGTTGACGTCTGTAGTCAGTGCGAAAGTTTAAAAGCTAAACTGAGAAATGAAATGTTAAATGATAATGCTAAACGTACTGCAGCAGCAGAACTCATGATACACAAAAGGAGGGCAAAAAATTTTATACTAGTATGAAAGAAGCATCTAATAATAAGGATGATGAAACTGCTGCTCTGTGTTTCGACTATATGTAAAATTTACCGCTCCCAAATATTCCTGTCCAGGAAATTTTTTACATGAGGCAGCTGTGGGTAAACGTTTTTAGTATCCACGATTTGAAAACCAATACGTCAAAAATCTATCTTTATCATGAGGGAGAGGGTAATAAATCCCCAGAAGAGGTATGCAGTTTTTTACTTAACTACATAAACACAGAAATACCAAGCACAGTAAAAAAACTCATCCTTTTTAGTGATGGTCCATCAGGACAGAACAAAAACCATACAGTTGTGAGATTTTTTATGAATCACTGTGACAAAGGGCAATTTGATAGTATCACACACAACTTCCCAGTTTGTGGGCACTCATACTCGCCATGTGACAGAGACTTTGGGGCTATAAAGCGTTTAATAAGAAAAGCAGATCGTATTTACACTCCAGAGGAATACATTGAGCTGACACTGAAAGCCAGCAAAACAAATCGTTTTACTGTTCACAAAGTTAGCCCTCAAGATATCATAAGCTTCAAAACATGGTGGCCACATTCATACAAGAAACTTACTAACTCAGACGAAACCTCTGGTAGAGGTGTTCCTAAAGACCAGAAAGAAAGTTTCAAGATATCAACATATAAACAGTTTTGTTACAACACGGAAACTCCTGGAAAAGTTGTAGTAAAGCCACATACTGATGGATTTATTCTGTCAACTTTCACTCTGCTAAAAGTAGATCCTGCTCTTGACTTACCCACTGGGATGGCCTACCCCTCAGGAAAAGTAAGTTTACCTATACAAATATTTTATTAGTTACCATAATATTACTTAGGCCTACATGTAACAATATTCTTTCATCCAACAGCTTATACAAAAATTTTAAATATTATCGTAGCCTGTAGGCCTACTTGCTTTTTTTAACACTCTTCATTCGTGTTTCGGTCTGGGCCCTAAATTTTGTCATTATTGTTTTAGATCCCTATCAATATCAAGAAGATACAAGACTTAAATGCCCTAAAACCTTACCTGGTTGGGTACGAACATTTTTATAACAACATTTTACAACGTCCTACTACAGAAGCAGAATGTGCTGAGGAGTTTGTTTATGAAGATGAATAGCTCTTCACTAACGATTTCGATCCTTTTGATTAAGCTTTTTTGTTAATAATGTAGCCTAATATAATAATAAATGTTGTTATTCACCAAAAACCTCCTTTTTATTACAAAACCCTAAAAAATTTTAGAAATATGCTATAAAAAATGTTTGCACCGTTCTGTAACGTTTTTTGCCACGTTACAAATCCAGGGAACCCATCCTAATTGACACCAGCCAATTATATGGGCTGCCTACGTTGTAACGAACTGAAATTAAACTCAACACAATTAACAAAATTAATTAAGCTAATTATTAGGAAACAAGGGAAGGTATATCACTGATTTATGCACTCATTTCCATGTGTAATAAGATGACTTCTCTTTATTAACAAATGATATGAAAAGATCCCATAACATAATTAATTAGATTAAAATATTCAAAGGGTTTTCTGAAAAACTAGGGATCATAATGATCATGTACTTTTTACCTCGGATCCGAGTTTACTTTAAATATATTGCAAAGATGTCTGAGTATTACTATGTTCATCTAGGTGCTTGCAAGACTTCTTTTACCATTTGAAGAATGGTATTATTTACTAAAGAGATTATAATTTACATTTACATATTAACTTTACAACGTATGATATTCAATATTACAGTATACTCTTAGTTAGTCTCATTTATAGTTTCAAGAAAATTATAGTCTTTGAAAAGTCTCTTTCATCTGTAAGTTATGTCTCAAATATAATTAACTCTCGATAGGCAAGCTATCGAGTCACCTTTACAATAAGTCGTGGTGACCTCGTCCTGGGGTGTCACTCTTGGGAATTCTGGAAGTCGGCGTCGTCATCTGAGTCATGTCTTCGGCGAGTACTAGATAGCTGGTTCACTGAGGAGATTGAAATTATTCTGGTTAAAGCTGGTGTAGATCCACGTAGGTCCTAGTCAGCGTCGTATGGCTCGTATACGTCCACATGTGAAGTTTATGCAGGTCACATCTTCATATGTAAAGTTGTACTGGAATTTACCTCTTGAGGGGAGACGTCATCTTGCTTACTAGTTGTTAGTTTTTTCCTTTGTTTAACTTATTACATTTCTTAACACAACTTTCTACATTTTATATATTAAAAATTGCTCGCCACGTTTAGTAGTGGTAGCTAACAGTTAAGCTTAAAATTAATCAATGCATTTTTGAAGAGCTCTCGCTCGTAGGTGTGTACGGTCTGACGGCTGCATTGTCACTCCCTTCTCGATTCGACTGGCACATTACAACGGAGCAGGGCGAGTACTCCGCGATAATATAGTTCCTATTTTTATTTAAATTGACATTATTATTACAAGAAACAATACATTAATTATACATATATAATTTACGTGAATTATTTTAACTACTACTCGTGCCTTCAAATTACTAATTACAAACATTATGATTTTTATACTTCCTAAGTTACAGACGACTCGCTAAACACGTTGAGTCCGGAATTAAACAGGTCAACGCATGATGACTTGTAAAAGGGTTAACTGTGATATTAATAGCTTTTTACAATTTGATTTTTTATTAATTGTTTAGTTAGATTTTCCATTTACATCTCATACTTATTCTGAGTTAGTACAGGGGCTTTAGGTTTAATAGTGCGATTTAAAAATACTTAATTGCTAGTAAATTAATTTTTTATTTATTAAAGATTTTATTATTAATTAAATCGTCACAGTTCGTTTACTGCAGAAACAAGTCAAGTGCAAATTTTTTAATTTTTTTTTTACAAAAAAGGTAAGTAAACAAAATTTTTTGTAAAAAGTATTTAAATATGCACTACTTTCCGCACAAAATGTTAAAACCCCTCCCAAAAAATTTAATGGGAGTTTTTTTTGTTTTTCTCAAAATGACAAACATTTTGTTTGACTGGTTTCTGAAATAAACAATTCAATTATTATCACTCTCATAATGAATTGATACAACAGGACATACAATAATAATTATCAATGAGATAACAACATAGTAGTATTAGTCTACAGAATAAAAAACGTCAATGTAATAATATCCAGACATCTTTAACCTTTAAACAATATTAAACAGAAATATTTAATGAAACATTATGATACATCTTAAGGTGCATCCAGACATGCAACAACGTATCGTAACCCAACACCGTCGTGTGTCATATTTAGATGGCACACCGTAACTGCAACATCGTAACATCGGAGCGTGACATCGGGGCGTTCCGTCGCTTATCGGTTTTCCAGCGTCACATCAAAGAAATGTTACACATGCTCTTTGCATTTCTGGACAGGACTGCGTAACCAATGCTTTATCAATAGCCTACGCTACATGGAGTGGACTGAAGAACTTACGCTACAATTTATTGAAGTGTATCGCAGTAAAGTAATATTGTGGGATACAAAACATCCCAGCTACTATAATAAAATAAAGGAATCACCTGTGGCTATAAACCGAATTGTTACTGGAAGTCTTTCTTGGACGGAAATAGCTTTTCTCCACTTAGTATTCTGCCTTTCAATTTTTGGCCCAATTAAATTAATCAGAAACTCGAAGTCTGTCAGTGACATTCTGGTAAAAGTTTTGTAGAGCACGGTAACTGCTTGAAATTTCAAATCTAAAAGTAACTGATTACCACTGTATGCTCTTCTATTATACAACTGCGTATGCCACCATCATCTTTCCCGACGTTTCTTCTTTTTTACTAAATAGTCCATGACTATACAGGCTGCTGCAGCATATACATATTTTGTTCTGCACACTACACATACACGTACACTACACCTGTACACGTTTTCAACAAGAACTGACGGATGGAACGGCGTAGTGTTACACGACGATGTCCTGTTGCGCGTACTTGTATGTGTCACAACCATGTCCTGTTACGATGTTATGTTACGCATCGGTGTTGCGTTACGATACGTTGTTGCATGTCTGGACGCACCTTTATAAATTGTGAACTTGAGTAAACAAAACCGGTATCATTTCGAGTCGTTCCATCGGAAATCATCCAGGAATAAATAAAGTAGTAGCTTCATAATTTTAAAAAAATTTGAATTTTTAATATTTTGTTCCTATATACAAGTGTTCCATAAAAATATGAAGAAAAAAATGTCTGACCTTCCGTTTGTTAGTGGTGGCCAAAATGAAAAATTAAGGTTTACGTTAAATTCAATAACTCAAAAAGTAAATAAGTTAGAGATGTACATGAAAAACCCAATTTTAGCTATTGACCTGGGTTTTTTTCCTATATAAAATTAAATAGCTAAACGTTTTTAAAAATTGCTTATATAAAATCATAAAGTTTAGGCACGAATTCGGCTAAAACGCCATTTTCACAATTTTATTTAGCAGTGAAGGAATAATTTCTATGAGCTCAAATTTATACCATGTGTTACCCTACCCAAAGAGATTCTGTGCCCAAAAAATCAACCCTTAGAGAATTACCCTTATCTTTTTAATTCACCTCAAATATCGTAAATTTGTGAAAAAAACGAAGTTTGAAGCCTTGTCCCTCACCTATTTGGTGAGGGACCTCCAAAAAATATGAAAATTTCAGGGACCAAAGGTCTTTTGGTGTCCTAACAGATGTAGGCCTATGAATTGCAACAACTAAACTTTTCTGATGTTCGATATACAAATTTTTAAAAATGACCGAAAAACCAGTTAGCGCTACACATTACAATTGGCATTTAAATAGCCGAACGTTAAAATAGATTGATATAGCATCCAAATAGATAACAAACAACATGTAGGCTACTGTAACTTCATATGTTACTAAGGTAGAAATTGTGATTACATATAAAATTTTATTCATACAGTAGTTAAGCCTATATAATAGGTTTAGATTTGTACTTACATAGTCCTCATTGTTTATGTCTGTTGTATAATTTGGAAATTTCATCACACAGTTCAGATGAAATTTGGTAGGTGTTTCTTGCACTAGATCTGCTCAGCTGAAGTGGTGTAATCGTTTGTAACACACTCGCAATGGGCACCCAGCATTGTTCAGAAGATTTCTTGAAAGACGTCCTCGGTCCAGGTAATGAGAAAAATGTTACATAAACATCATTGTGTTCTGTATTGTTTTGGACTTCAGCTGGATACCATTCATTGTCATAAATACAAATAATTAAATCATTTTTCTTAACCTCAGATATGGTATACATTGGGGTGTTAGTGATGACAATGTCTTCATAGGTTTTGGAGGTTGATGTTCGGTAGCATCTCACTGTATTGTTGTTTATGGGTACCACCTGTGTCTTTCTCTAGTATCAGGGATAGCACACCATTCATCAAACCTCTTCCTCAAATCTTTTTCATTCTGGTCTACTTCTTCTGCTCCTACAAAAATGTATTTAATGCCTAACAGATTTTTGTTACAAAATTCGAAAAGCTGCCAAGGAGTTAGGATTTGGCAGCGTCTAAATCAAAGTAACTTTTGTGGTTACACAGGTTTGAAAAGTTTTTCCTGTTTTTATATTGACTCGAGGCACCATCACTGAAGTAAATAAGTTTCTTAACATTAGGTAGGTTTTCTTTGATGTGATTGATTAAATGTTTCTGAAAAGTATGGACAACAACAGTATTGTGTCCATAACACAAATAACAAAAAAGCTTTTTGGTATTACTTTATCATTTTCCTTATAGTAAAACACAAACGGATGGACAGTGGCTTCAGATTTTGTCCAGTGAAATCCCTGAGACTCATCTTGAACGACAAAAGAATAATTTTCAGCGAAGTCTGCCAAAACTATACATTCAGTTTCTTTTAAATTTTCCTTTTGTTCTTTCAAAAACAAAGCCTGAACCTTAGCAGTGTAATGGTGCTTTTTAAGGACAACCAGTTTTTCCAAAAGGGTTTCGATAAAGTCGTCAGGATTTTGCATCACGTCAATCAAATTTGACCTGTCTGTGTGCTAGTCCACTGCTTGTACAAAAAATCTTCTTCCATGACTTCTAATTCTTCCTTTAGGTATATCCTTAGCATGTCAACATTAGAGCAATCGGGACAATCCCCGATCATACAATCATACTCTGCAAGATCACAAGCTATTAGTTCTAATAAATCTTTATAATCTACATTCATTCCAGCCCCCTCAAGCATTAATTTTATGTTCTGGTGATATATACAAACACATACAGAGTGCGTTCCTGAAGAACCAGTAAGTATGCACCATTTAGGCCGCAGAGAACAAAATGTTGAAACTCCCGACTTTCACATCAGGTTTTAATTCCTTAAAGTGCAGGTAAAGTTCCCTTAAATTGCATAAAATCAATCTTTTTTGTTTACTCTCTTTTCTTCCATCTATTCTGACAGATACACAATCTTTTTTCCCTGGTAGAATCCTACTGTTTTCGTCAGACTGATAACAATCTTGAATCAGGGTTACAGTTTCTTCACTTAATTTTTTCAACTCTTTACTTTTTGGCATGTACGGCAGTGTACTCCTTGTCGTTTCATTAAGTCTTTGGTTGTTCGCACAAGGTATTCAGAAACTTGCAATTCTTCGTATATTTTCAACCTGGACCATTTTGTGGGCATCAAACTAATTGCATTTACTTTTACTTGGTTGCTTGTTGTCATCTTGCACTTTTCCTTCAGTTTTTCGATTAGTTCCAAGTAATCTTTACAAAGAGGATTCATACTCTCTTCAGCTGTTTCCATTGGTTGCTCAAATGAGTCTTCCAACCTCCGTTTTAATGCCACAGATATGCGTTCAGTTTTGCTCTTAAGAGCAGATTTCCTTTTTTCGATACTAACTCGTTTTATTTTTGAAGCAGGAGACATATCCAGTACAAAGCATACTACATCAAGGTCTTTTAAAGTTGCTTCAGGAGGTATAAACAAATCTTGATCAGTTGCTTCATTTTTTTTTATCATGGGGCAGGAAGGCTGGTCATCTTGTTCACAAAAAACTTTTTTGTAACACGAAGGACAATGATTTTCCCGGTACAAGATTCATATCCGTATTTTTAATTTTTTCTAAATGTTCTAGTCGAATTTCCATGCAGCCTTTAGAACCCTTCTTTTTCAGGTTAGCATGATATTCAAAAGGATCACTGCAACTATGTCCGTAAAGGTGATTAAATTTAAGGAGAAACTTTTTCTCATGAAACTCACATACAGTTTCTATGCTATCTTTGTTCAATCTTAATTTAAGCAATGTTTGGTCATATAAACTTAATTCATTAAAACTAATTAATTTTCTATTCACTTTACCGTAACTTGCCTTATGACATTCTTCTTGAATAAGGCAACCTATACTACAACTCCATAACTTTTCCGGTATACAATACAGTTCCAGTTTAATATATCACCAAAATCAACCGCTATTTTTAAAAGTACAGTAAGTTATGTAAAATCACTAAAGAAATTAAAAAAAAACAATAAAATAAGAAAAATAAAAACTTTCAAGCTAGTAATGAAACAGCACAATCACAATGGCACATCCTCACACAAGCAGATCAGGAAAGATACTGACTGGTAGAGGTGGGCTGATATACCTGTAACAGGTATTTTGGAGCGATATTTTCGTGGAACGGATGTAACAGTGACTGAAAAGTTGAAATACCTGATATTCGCGGAGACGCTGTTCCGAGTCAAGACACGCCGCCCTCGCTGTCCCGAGTCGAGGCACACCCCCTACGCTCCTATACAGACACACACACACAAAAAGTACACAAATATCACGTAAACGAATACGCCAAGGCCAAATACTAGGCGTACAAAACTATCGCTGGTACGCAAGGAACAACCAGTATTTCAAATACTAGGTATTTCAAATACTAGGGGTATCACCGATACACAAAATACTAAGCGTATCAGAGGAACAGTAGTATTTTAGGAACACCTAGTATTTTAGTAACAGGTAGTATCAAGGGTATTTCGAGTAGGAACTAGTACGCAGCCACTTTTTCGTCCTGAAAACTGCATTCTGCGGAAAGAGACGAAGCTGTTTTTAATAAAGGAAAAAATTCATCCTGATGTTACATTTATTCTCGTGTGATATGCATATTGTGACGATTTTAAATATATCGAAAATCGCACAAATAAAAATTTTTTATTTTTAATAAGTAAGAGTATTATCCACCCTTACCTATACCCAGATTCCTGAATCAACTTGAAATTGTCCAGTACCAACACGCCAAGAGAGGTATTAAGTAAAGAATAATAATAATAATTACTTTAATTATTAAAAATGCGACTATATAAATAAAGAAATCTCTAAGTCGTAATAAAGTTAACATAAAGTATTTACATTCTAATTAGTGAATAATTAATAATATATAAAAGTACGAACTATTTTCTTAGTGAGTAAATACGCACCAGCTTACTGAGCCCTCACCCCTAAACTATACGTGCAGTCGCCAGTAGAACTTCGTCATGAAAAGATGTGAGTTTTGTGTTGTCTACATACACGCAAGTGTATGCCGTTAAACGAATATCCAGTGTGAGATGATTTTATTTCGAAAAATGTAGTGTGTGTAGAATTAGGAAGAATATACAGAAAGGAAAAATTAGCCAACACATCTCTTTTAAAAATATAAAACTGTAAGTTGTAAGATATGTAACTACCAGACTTTAGTACTGCAAAGTAAGAACTATAATTAAGGTGTAAAATGTGAACTACAAAATCCGGACGAAGAAAACTCTAACTACAACAGTATGAACTTCAAGTAAAAAACCGATCGTCGAGAGCAGATATAATCAACCCGATGTAGCTTCAAGAGGAACCACGTACTCCACCCTAGAAGACGACAGGAGATGACCCTCAAGGACCCAACAACAACCTCATATTAAATTCACGTGATATCCAAACACTACATTTGTAAATTTTCGTTTCAATAAGAGAAGTAACAAAAGAACACTAAAGAACTTTAATAATGTAAAGAAGAAATTATCAGATTTGTAATTTTTGTAATGTAGTAGTAGTAACAGCAATATATAGATAAATGTAAGATAATAATGTAGATTACCACCAATATTATTCTTCCAATAATTTGGTTGAAGTTTGTGATAAATTAATTATTTTGAGAAAGTTCAGACCCGGATCCGAGGTATTTAAAACTAACATCTAGATGAGTAAATTTTTTGAGCTAAAAGGAATAATAAACTTAATATCTTTAAAGCAGTAAAAGCAGAATTTACTAAAGTAAATTTTCTTTAAAAAGAAACAAAGTCAAACATAATATTTGAATAGTAATAAAGAGATGTTTACGCTAGCACCAAGTGAGTGAATAAATTTGTGCAAACCTTGTCAATTTCCTATGTCATAATTGTGTTGTAATTTGTTGGTAAGGATGTTTTACTAACAACGGCAGCTAGTTTAATTAACTGGTAAAGAATTGAACTAGTTCCTGACTTTTGTGTTGTCTTAACAAGGGAGACGTCACAATATATATATAATACAGATTATACTAGTCACCAACTTATAACTAAAACCGGTTCAGGTTGTAAGGTAAAACTTTATGTTTTTACTTATAAAAAACTTTGTGTTCCGAGTCGTTAATATAATAGTGGTATTTAGTTAAGTAATGGACACGTCATGGACAACAAAATCCAAGTGTTTAATTTTATTTATAATGTGTTAAGTGAAGCAGATTGTAATGTAAATAGGTGTGACATTTCATAACTTGTATATTCTGTGTACATAGTGAATGAATCTGAAGATTATCCAGGTATATAATGCATTTAATTTACTTTTGAGTTGCTTATTATTTATAAGTTTTTATTTATTTATTTGTATTTATTTTATTACAGTTGTTTTTATTATTTTTATTTGTAAAATTTTGTTTATTCTCACTCACTCTTCTGGCGTACCGTACTGTTGTTTTTATTATATGTTTCTGATGTTTTTATCACATTATTTGTTGTGGTATTACGTGTACTCTAAATTATTTCATTGCCCCAAGTTTCGCAACTGATTTGTAAAGTCTAACCAACGTTAGTTTTACTCCTAGTGAAAACTTAAATTGGTATTCCCAAAGGGAGATAGGCCTATAAATTCTCTTGTTTCTTATTTTCTTTTAAATAGTAATAGTTTAATAAAGTCACAGTGTAAAGTAACACTGTTAATACTTTTAGTTTCAATTTATTTCTTATAACAAATTATATAGTATAGGTTATATAATATCTTCAAATAAATACACTACAAGTAGGTTTATTAATATATTAATAGGTTTATCTACGTGAAAATAAACCTACTTGCAATGTATTTATTTGAAGATATTACATAGGAGACCTGCAGGAAACTCAAAACGAGTTACTTACAAAGGATAATATAAGTTATGTATATATAGTACATAACAGGTATTTGTACCTGTTATTTTTTTGGAACGGTATTTTCATACCTAGTATTTTAAAATAACAGTTTAGCCCACCTCTACTGACTGGGAGAGAAGGCTTACAAGTTGGTACATGAAATTGACAAGTCTGCGAGTCATCACCCAGGTTGGAACCTGAGAGTTGACACATCATGTCCTTATTGTTAAACTATAACTTACCAAAATTTTTCAAATTCTACCTTGTTGTATCAGATGGTAACACGTACAATATTATATCTATGCATTTTTAATATTACAGCAGAGTTAAAAATTATAGTTTGATGAGTGTTTTTTCTATTTTTTTTTACATACTATTGCTATTTAAACTGTGCATAGCTTATGGAATGTACTATAAAATAACTGAGATACCTTTTATTATAAAAAAAATAGGTAATTGTTCAATATTTTTAACTGCTATGTATTAAAATCCCAATTGTAATGCGCAGCGCTAACTGGTTTTTCATCATTTTTAAAAATTTGTATGTAATACATCAGAAACGTATAGTTGTTGTAATTGATACAGCTGTTGGGTCACCAAAAGACCTTTGTTCCCTGAAATTTTCATATTTTTTGGAGGTCCCCCACCAGAGATACAAGGCTTCAAACTTCGTTTTTTTTTCACAAATTTACGATATTTGACGTGAATTAAAAAGATAAGGGTAATTCTCTAAGGGTTGATTTATTGGGTATAGAATCTCTTTGGGTAGGGTAACACATGGTATAAATTTGAGCTCTTAGAAATTATTCCTTCACTGCTAAATAAAATTGTGAAAATGGCATTTTAGCCGAATTCGTGCCTAAACTTTATGATTTTATATAAGCAATTTTTAAAAACTTTTAGCTATTTAATTTTATACAGGAAAAAAGCCCAGGTCAATAACTAAAATTGGGTTTTTCATTTACATCTCTAACTTATTTACTTTTTGAGTTATTGAATTTAACGTAAACCTTAATTTTTCAGAATGTGACAGAAAAATGGCCGCCACTAACAAACGGAAGGTCAAAACAAATTTCAATTGTCGATTTTATTAATGGTTAGTAGGAACAATATATTAAAAAATTAATTTTTTTTTAAATGGCCAAGCAACCAGCATTGGATGAAATCCGATGGATTGACCCTTTCACAGATCTATATGTGTTTTTCTATGTCTTCACTTAACCATAGTAAACAGGCTGAATAAAATATGAGATTAACAACATGAAATAATTAACAAAATAAGAAACAAATTGCAATTATCAATATGGCAAGAGCAGTTAGCAGTTACAAATACATGGATTTAACAAATTCTAGACTTCCTTAATCTATCTATCTGCAAACCAAAATTTTCTTCTTTTTGACAAATAAAATTTTTCTTGAATCAGTTTCTGGCCTAAATTAAAGAAATTCCTCTAACCTATCCAAAATGTTGTTACCAATCTATATAAATAAAAATTAAATCCTGTTCATTGGTAAGCACATCACTTGAGAATGGCTGGACGATTTGGCTAATTTGTTTTTTTAAATGTTCATAATAGTCCGAATAAGGTTTTTAGGAAAAGAAAAATTGGAAAAGTTGCCCGGAAAATTGGAAAATTCGGGAAAAAATGAAAGTGGTTTTTTCTATGGGATTTTTGTATGACCTCAAGACCATAACTCACGATTCGAACGATGGATATGCGTAATTCTTTTTTTGTTTTGTTCGTTATGGTCCTGGAAAAGTTTTCAGGAAAAAAAAATTCGGGACAATTACAAAGGAAAGTTGGAAAATTCGGACAAACTGCAAAAATCATAATTTTTGTATGCACTCTTGATCATAACTGACTATAGGAATTCAATTGAATTCCTATTGAATGTTTTCAATTGAATTCCTATTGAATGTTTTCAATTGAAAAAAAAAATCTGGAAGATCTGGAGAAAAATGTAGTTATTTTATTTCTATTCCAATTTATTTCGCTACTAGCTGACCCGACAGACGTTGTCCTGTCCAAATTTCAATAAATTTGTTTTTGATCGTTTTATTTATATTTCGATTTCGATTGTAAGATCGATGTTCAAGTAAACAATCAAAACAAAGAAATGCTTTGTTTCCATTGGTTTGCTGTGACATCACCATTTCATTGATTGAAATGCTTTATGATACACGACATTTTTTGTTTTGTTGTCTGGCGCGTAAACAAACAAAGCTGATGGTTTTCCGACATTTCCGACATATTTCGCTATACGTGCGCAAATGTCGTTTGACAGCTGATTGTCACATTGTGAATCAAGCCAATCGGTTACATAGTGACGAAAAATTGATTCAGTTGTTTATTTTCAGTTGAATTGTGATTCTGTTGTAAGTTCATCGCAATTTTTTCATGAAATGAATTAAGTCTCGTCGTTTTATCTCAAACAAATTTACAGATTTACCTACGAAATACGGCGAGTTTTGAAGTGACAAACGGTTATACAGTAACAACAAAGTGAATCAATTGTCCATTTTCAGTTGAATTGTGATTCTTCGCATCGCACATTGTGTCGCAATCGACACAATTGAATTGAATTGACACAATTTAATCGCATTGCAATGCCGCCAATAAGACGGAGCAATTTAGGTCCACACGGAGAACAGATTCCACACATTTCCTGACACAAATCCAGAAATACAACAGTTGCTTCCAAATGACTTCATTTGGCGCAACAAAAGTGGTTCGGGACAATTTCATGCCCACTTTCAAGGTAATTGCAACACAATCATCTTTCACACCATTCGACATTTCCACACATGATTATTCGACAACAACATTATTATCATTATTATATTATCTATATAAATAAAAATTAAATTCATGCTGTATATAATATATAGCAGCCTATATATCGCTTCTTTAACCTTTACAGATTCAAGGTCAAATATATCATCGAGCAGGTTCGCTATTGCCACTGCCGGATGCAGACTATAAATTTCTGCAGATTTATTTCATGGGCAATTCACCACAAGAAGTAGATAAGCGTTGTGCACACAACAGTTCGGTGAAAAGACGAACTGTGGAACAACTGCAAATTTTTTTTCATCAATACAATGAATTGATTGCAGCGTTCAAAACCGCACTGGACCGCATGCCATCTGATAATCACAAAATTTTAATCAGAGCCAATAAGACGCCTGCG
Organism: Magicicada septendecula; assembly: GCA_034769895.1. Lineage (NCBI taxonomy): Eukaryota > Metazoa > Arthropoda > Insecta > Hemiptera > Cicadidae > Magicicada > Magicicada septendecula. The sequence continues at coordinate 418,101,766 of CM068369.1, forward strand.
GGAGAACACGCAAGACGTTTCAATGCGCCAACAATTGATGAAGTCGCCATTGTCGTCGTTGGTGAAAATTTGAAATCCCGTGATATCGTTCTACATCGGTGGAATGATCAGCTGCAGCGTGTGTACGAAACGCACCGATCATATGATGCGTTGCAATATCCCATCATATTTTGGCAAGGTGAAGACGGTTATCATTTCTCGATCAAGATGATAAATCCGCTTACAGGTGAATAGCAAATCTACATTTTTTTTTTTTAAGATTAATTCATTTCATTGTCACAAAAATTCATTTACAGGCGCTGAAACGAACAAAAAAGTCAGTTCAAAAAAGTCATATCGACTGATGGTTCGTGAAAATGAGGACAATCACATCTTGAAATGTCGGCGTCTATTTCACCAATATGCTGTCGATATGTACGTCAAAGTTGAAACTGAGCGATTGATATTCATCAGATTGAACCAGACAAAACTCCGTTCCGAAGAGTATATTCACCTTCGAGATGCCATCAATGCTGACGGAAACGCACAGAATGTCGGATGAATGACGATTCTCCCAGCAACGTACGTCGGAAATCCGCGACATATGCATGAATACGCTCAAGATGCCATGACGTATGTTCGCCATTACGGCACACCAGATTTGTTCATCACGTTCACGTGTAATCCACAGTGGATAGAAATTCAGCAAGAGTTATTCCCTGGCCAATCACCCATCGATCGCCATGACATCACCGCGAGAGTCTTCAAACAGAAATTGAAATCACTGATGGATTTCATTGTGAAGCATCGCGTGTTTGGCGAGACGCGCTGCTGGATGTATTCAGTGGAGTGCCAGAAACGCGGATTGCCACACGCACATATTCTCATTTGGTGGATTGAGAAGATAAGTCCGAATGAAATCGATGATGTGATATCAGCGGAAATTCCCGATGAAGAAGATCCAGGCTTGCATGAGGTTTTTACTAAGAACATGATTCATGGCCCCTGTGGAACATTAAATAACAATTCTCCGTGTATGGTCGATGGAAAATGTTCAAAGCATTATCCACGGGCATTAGTAGCAGAAACAATTACCAGAAATGACGGTTATCCACTGTATCGTCGCCGATTGACTGTGGACAATGGAAGATCAACAATTGTCAAAGTGAACCAACAGGACATTGAAGTTGATAATCGTTGGATTGTTCCGTATTTGCCATTACTCTCGAAGACATTCAAAGCGCTCATCAACGTCGAATCTTGCCATTCCGTGAAATCCATCAAATACATCTGCAAGTATGTGACCAAAGGAAGAGACATGGCTGTGATTGGAGTTGGTGCGGAGAATTCCAACGATGAAGTCACTCAATATCAAATGGACCACTATGTTAGCAGTAACGAAGCAATTTGGCGCATTTTTTAATTCGCCATTCATGAAAGACATCCCACTGTTGTTCACTTGGCCGTACATCTGGAAAATGGTCAGAGTATACTTCACTGCGGAGAATGCATTACAACGAGCTGATCGACCGCCATCTACAACATTGACCAGTTTTTTTGAAATGTGCCAGAATGATGACTTCGCCCGAACGCTGCTATACTCCAAAAGTCATATCGACTGATGGTTCATGAAAATGAGGACAATCACATCTCAAGATTTTATGCCAAGATATTATACTTGGAATCAATCGTCAAAGAAATTTCAACGACGGAAATAAGGAAATCCAGTTCCAGGTTACCCACATGTATTTTCCACCGATGCATTAGGTCGCATTTACAGTCCATCCAAGCAACGACGAGTGTTTCTATTTGCGTTTGCTATTAGTCAACATTCGTGGCCCAACATCATTCCAACATCTACGAACTGTTAATGGTGAATTGTGTGGCATATATAGAGAAGCCTGTCAACGTTTGCGATTGCTAGAGAATGACACTCATTGGGATTACACCCTCGGAGATGCTGTGATTTTGTCAAATGCTCATCAAATACGAACATTGTTTTCAATAATTATCTCAACATGCTTCCCATCGAAACCGACTGATTTGTGGACCAAATACAAAGATGACATGTCTGATGATATTTTACATCAGATGCGTACTAGAACATCAAATCCAGATTTGCAACTGAGCGAGGAAATTCACAACGAGGCATTGATATTAATTGAGGGCATGTGCTTGATGATATCAAACAAGGTATTACCTCAATTAGGCATGACAGCGCCCAATCGTCCGATGCACGACGCATTTAATCAAGAGCTGAAATGCGAAAACCAATATGATTGCGATGCATTGAAAGAATCAGTTCGAACGAACGTTCCGCTGTTGAATCGGCAACAAAAATATGCGTACGACACTCTCATGAAAGTTGTGAACGATGGAACTGGAGGGATGATTTTCTTCTTGGACGCTCCCGGTGGAACTGGGAAAACTTTTCTGATCGCATTGATTTTGGCAACGATTCGCTGGCAGAATGAAATTGCACTTGCACTTGCTTCATCAGGAATTGCAGCTACGTTGTTGGAAGGCGTCCGAACAGCTCATTCAGCACTCAAGTTGCCGTTGAATATGCAAATCAATGAAACTCCAACGTGCAACCTTTCGAAGAACTGTGCGATGGCCAAAGTTTTGCAGCAATGCAAATTGATCGTTTGGGATGAATGTACGATGGCGCATAAAAAGTCTTTGGAGGCATTAGACCAAACGATGCAAGATCAACGAGGCATTAGACCAAACGATGCAAGATCAACGAAACAATCAAAACCGGTTTGGTGGTGCGATGATTCTGTTGGCAGGTGATTTTCGCCAAACATTGCCAGTGATTCCACGGTCAACGCCAGCCGATGAACTTAATGCATGTTTGAAGTCGTCCGTTTTATGGAAACACGTCAAGACACTCAAATTAAGTATGAACATGCGTGTCGAGTTGCAGAACGACCAATCTGGAGAAGTATTTTCAAAACAATTGCTGGACATTGGCAATGGCAAAATCCCCGTTGACATTTCGACTGGCTGCATTACATTCCCCGTCGATTTTTGCCAGTTCACCGAATCAAAGACCGAACTCATCCGAAAGGTGTTCCCAAACATTGCTCAAAATTACAAAAATCATGTTTGGTTGAGCGAACGTGCTATATTGGCTGCGAAAAACATTGATGTCGACGAATTGAATTTCAACATTCAAAGTGAAATTGCTGGCGAATTGATGACGTACAAATTGGTGGATTCCGTTACTAGCCAAGATGATGTCGTCAACTATCCAACCGAATTTTTAAACTCGCTGGAATTGCCCGGATTGCCGCCTCACAATCTCAAATTGAAAGTCGGATCGGTAATCATAATGTTGCGAAATATCAACCAACCAATTCTTTGTAATAGCACCCGGCTTGCGGTGAAGAAACTGATAAACAACGTCATCGAAGCAACAATTCTTAAAGGAAAGTACAAAGGAGAAGACGCCTTGATACCACGCATCCCAATGATTCCGACCGACATGCCATTCGACTTTAAACGCTTCCAGTTTCCGGTGCGGCTTGCATTCACAATGACAATAAACAAATCACAAGGGCAGTCATTGAGTGTTTGCAGCATTAACCTTGAAAATCCATGCTTCTCGCATGGCAATTGTATGTCGCCTGTTCCCGTGTCGGAAAACCATCAGCTTTGTTTGTTTACGCGCCAGACAACAAAACAAAAAATGTCATGTATCATAAAGCATTGCAATGAACGAAATGGTGATGTCACAGAAAACCAATCAAAACAAAGCATTTCTTTGTTTTGATTGTTTACTTGAACATCGATCTTGCAATCGAAATCGAAATGTAAACAAAACGCCTTGAGATTCATTGTGATTTCAAATTTAATGGAAGAAAATAAATCATTTGGTTCACATGAAATTCTGACTTAATTCAATTGTGTCTTAAATTTTGGAACAAAACCGTATGGTTCCAAGTCGATCACATTCCAGGCACATCACACATTTCCAGCATTTCAGCGGTGTACTGCCGATAGAATTCATCTCGCATATAAAATTTCCCATTGGCGTACTTCTGAATGTACTCCTCCTCAAATTGAATATCCATGGCCACAATCGTTAATAGATACAATGAACACTCAGAAATACGTTTTATTCTCATTTTTACTTTGTTTACACATTTCCAATAGCTTTTCACAAATTCACAAAACGATCACAAACAAATTTATTGAAATTTGGACAGGACAACGTCTGTTGGGTCATCTAGTTTAAAAATAATTATATATTGTGAATATTATATTACAAATATTTTACCGTTATTAACAATATTGGCCCTACTGTGAAAATTTTAACATTTTGTAAAGTGATTTTCACATGTCTAAAACCTGCTCACCTCTGAAGACTGTAATTAAAGAAAAGTGCAAAAGTGAAAAGATACAGACATACATGTTCTTGTAATATTTAAGCTATTGAAAGAACTATATTAAGAGTGATTAATAAGAATTTAAAAATTCACCTTCATTAACAGCTATCAGCATGCATCCATTTGGAGAAAGATCCAGTGAAGTGTAATTGAAGTCACTTTCCACAGGCAGTGTAAATGATTTATTGCTAAACATTACCAAACATTTTTGTATTATATTCTTCTAATTCATAAGTTACCTCCTCACCATATTTTATAATCATATTTAAATTGTGTGTGTGTGTGGGGGGGGGTGAGAGAGAGAGATATTAATATTCCATAACACAATTATATCATACAAATTGTTATTTTACTGTAATTAAAAACACTCATGGATACTTTATTTATAATGCCTGGCTATACGATTTTAACAATAACAATAATAACTTTAATTTGTTAATTAAAATGTATTTATTTATTTATTAAAATGTAATTTCATTTATTTATTAATTACATAAAGTCACTGGAAAATCTAAAATAAGTTGGTGTTTGACTCATTTACAATCATGATAACTCCTATGGCAATATTTCTATTACAGCTGTTCTAGTAATATCTCTGTTCTAAAGAATCTCTGTTCTTTGTCTTAAAATGCAAAACAAATATGTACACTGTTCCTGTGACTCTTCTCTCTAGAGCCACGACTTTAGATCATTTGCCTCCTGTTCTCCTACAAGGGTTAGTTTAAAAGTTCATGGAGCAACATCTATAGCGTAGTGGTGGAACTAAATATAAGATTTATATTTCATATAAACGAGTGCCCATCTCAAATCTACCTGTCAATTTATTCATTGTTTACCAGATGTTCAAAATATACATGCTACGTGTGTTTTGAAAAATGGATAAAATCAAGCATCGTGCTGCCTTCTCAACAATGTTTAGTATGTAGCGAGTAAACATCTAACTCACTGATATTCAGTCTTCTGGAGGAAATCACCTTGCTCTCATTATCATCCTTACTACCATCTGCTATTCAAGTTTTAGCACTAAGATCTGTTTCAACTTGAGGCTCTCCAATTTGCATTCAGTCTCTTTAAGCAAAGCATTTTGGATTTATAACCCAAGAGACGAGATCTGTTGTGTGGCTTTAAGTCACACAGTAAACAAATATTGGTTTGGTAGGGAGAGGGGAAATGTGAATTTGGTTAAGTGAATTTGAAGTCAGTTCTTACGCATGCCACCTCACCTGTTCAACCTCCTGTCAAAACCCTTCACACAAATACTTTTTTTCAATTTATCCTGACAGGTAGCCTATATAACTAGAACTGTATGGTTTAAACTCTGAGGTTGTTCCAAAAACATTGACAATTGTTCCTTCCTGTTCAGAATTCACATGTAATGGCCAAACTGAACATCTGACAGACAGGTCTCACCTCTCAAGTTATAATAGATCTTATCCACTGACACATCTTTCAGTGCTCTACACACTGTATCTCAACCAGGACTACACACCCCACTACTGATTCCATAGGACATAGGCAAAGCATTTTCAACAATATAGTTACATAAAAAAAATCACTTACTTTTTCAGATCATAGAAAGTAATCCTGTTTCCCACAGGACTAATAACTGTATTTCCATCAGGTGTGAATACTAGATTACCTTTATGATACACACTACCCAGCAAGTTGGAAAACTGAAATAAAACATTTTATTGAAACAAACATAACAAAAGAAAAACAATTACTGATACAAGATTTGATATTATACTTTTTTCTAAAAAAATAAGTTTTCTATCGATGTTGACACTTTCATTCAACTATACACAAAATGGTTTATTTTAAAGCTAATATTCTAAATCAAATACTCATTCTCAAGAGTTATATTTTATTAGAAGAATACATATATTGTTAAAAAATAAATAAATAATAACAATTCTGGCACAGAGCAACTGATGCTGTCATTTACTTAAATAAAAACCATCAATTTTTCAAATCACTGTCTTAATGAAATCTTGACTTCTAACAGTCAGTAACTCAAATTTTTATTCTTAGTAACTTATAATGAAATATATTCCAATAAAATTATTTAACAACATATTTTATTTAAAAAAGTTAACAAATAGTTAAAAGTTTTTTCAGGATATTTGTCAAACATTGGTTTCTATACAAGCAAGCAATATTTACAAAACACTTTTTATCCTACGTAAAAAAAGTACAGAGTGTTCTAGTAATCTGACGGATAATTCAATTGTAGTAGCATACTTTGGCCATTCTTACTGTAGTAAGGTTCTTCTTATACAGCTTATACCGGTAAACAGTGATTGGTAAGGAATGAAGCTGCGAAAACAGCTCCAGAACTGGGACCAAGTCCCCCCCCCCCAACCACTTAACATGGTTCCATTCCTCTCTAATCACTGTTGTTCTCTAAATGTTAACTTCAATTAGGTTTAGTGTATCTCTTTTTTTCTATCACTAGAAAAGAACTGAGTCTATCACTTAAGTCTTTCTGGTTGGACAATAAGCCAGTATCCATTTCTAGAAAACTTAGTACTACAAGACCTTCTGATATGTCTCAGACAAAGAGTCAATAACACAGAAATAACTAATGCTTCAAAAAAACATAAAATACAAGAATTTGAACTAAGAACATAAGAGATTTTAATAAACCAGAAAGTTGTTACTCCTGCTTAATTAATTCAATAATATAAACCACTAATAACAGCAATTCAAGAAAAAATGACTGAATAAGGAAGTAAGCTACTCAAAAGCTCACATATTGTACAGTAAAAAAAGACAATGTAGCATGTACAGATGAATATGGTGTAGACTCGAGCTGCTGAGTAAGCGTCTCTGATGTTTGATGTATGTGGTGGGAGTAATAGCATGTATAAGAACCTCCGCTACAGGAATTCAGTCATGTCACCATGGTCATAGCCTATAATGGTACTACGTTGCTGTGTTCTTACCAAGACAAACACTTGGTCAGTTTTCCACCATGCAGAACTCAGTAAATGTAAGGCTTCCTGTGTACAGTTGACAACATCGCAGTGAAATGTCAGAGTTGCTTACTGACCAGCTCAAGTATAGCACTAATTATTTACAACAGATAAAAATAAAAAATAACAGACTTCCATATAGTCAGCAAAACACTATAAAAATAAGACTGTAAACATAACTTTATAATTTGACACTATTTCATATATGAAAACTTCTGCAGGCCAAATCACTCATATTGTGGTCCAAATCTAGGTACAAAGTTAATCACCATCACAGCCAATGGCAACCAAGAGAATTGGAGCTCAAAGATACCCAGTAACATTTTAATAAATAAACTGCTCTGTAACACAATTATAATTAACTCAAAAGGGCAGTACCCTGTGTACACAACAAAATCTCTGATGAAAAGATTCTTTAGCTTGCCTTCTTTTTAATATTGCTTTAGAGAAAGTCATGACAGATTCAGATATTAACACAAGAGGAAACATCTTTTATAGGTCAGTTCAAGTTCTGGCTTATGCAGATGACATCAAAATTATAGGAAGAACAAAAACAGCTGTTGTGGAAGCCTTTGTGAAATTGGAGAAACCTGCAACACAAATGGATCTGCAGATCAATCAGGGAAAAACAAAGTATATGCCAGTGAAACAAAAAGACTGTTGTGTGGGCCATAAAAATTTAGAAATATGATCTTATAAATTCAAGATAGTACATAGCTTTACCTACCTCAGCTCAGAAGTTAACTGTAAAAATAATATTAGTGTGGAAATCCAAAAGTGTATTTTGTCAGCAAATAGGTGTGTGCAGGGCCTCAGAAAACATCTGAAGTCTCAGTTAATACAAAGAAAGACCAAGGTATTTATATATCAGGTCCTAGTGTGTCCAGTACTGACTTATGTATCAGAGACATGGACGCTGCCTAGATCAGATGAGAGGCAACTAAATATATTTGAGAGAAGGGAGCAAATTTTTGGTCCAATGGAAGAGGGGGGAGCCTGGAGGAAAATATATAATTTAGAGCTTTATAATTTGAAAGATGAACCTGATGTGGTTACCTTTATTAAATTAAAAAGACGGGAATGCGCTGGACACATTGTACATGCTTGTGAAAGCAGAGTTGTTGGGAAGATGTTTGATGCAAAGTCAGAGGGTAAAAGGAATTGGAAGGCAAAAAATTAGATGGATGGACGGGGTGAGTCAGGACATCAGGATTCTTTGAAATTAGAAACTGCAGGAGTGTGGCTAAGAATAGAGAGGAATGGCAAAATCTTCTGAAGAAGGCCAGGGCCCACAAAGGGCTGTCGAGCCGATGATGATGACGATGACGATGATGAAAAAAGGAAGTACAGTTACTGAGATTTTGTAGCTTTTGTTTTCAACCAAAGCAGATTCCACTTCTTTTACATACTCTTTCCACTGACTCCTAATATATTTTTAGCAGAGGATAATTTATATGCAGGTCTCAGAAGCTCTACTATTTTATGAACTGTTCTAACTCTGGTATGTTAAAAGGAATGCAGAAGGTAAAGAATTAGATTAAAACTGATTTATTAAGACTTTTTTTGGAAGTTCAACAAGAAGTAACTTGACTATCAAAGTGTCTGTGTGTCTGTCTATCTGTCTGTCTATCTGTCTGTCTGTCTATGTGCCTATAGATTTTTTTTCTATGGCAAACAATAACCGCCGTAAATTCAAACAGAATCAAATACTTTTTTGCACACCTTCCTGAATTATACAGTACTCAAGGCCTGTTGATTTTTATGAAGATCTGTTAAGAGAAAAGGGTAGTTTACCTGCAATGTTTTATGTTTTAAAAGGGTAATTTTATTTTTATGACGAATGATAACTGCCGCATATTCAAAGAGAATCAAATAATTTTTTGCATACATTCCTGACGTTTTAAGTACTCAAGGTCTGTTGATTTTGGTGAAGATCGGTTAAGGGAAAGGGGTAGTTTACCTGCAACGTTTTATGTTTTAACAAGGGCAATTTTTTCTATGACGAACGATAACTGCCGTAAATTCAAAGAGAATCAAATAATTTTTTGTATACGTTCCTGAAATGTAAAGAACTGAAGGCCTATTGGTTTTGGTGAAGATCGGTTAAGGGAAAGGGGTAGTTTACCTGCCACCTTTAATGTTTTAACAAGAGTAATTGTTTTTATGACGAACGATAACTGCCGCATATGCAAACAGAATCAAATAATGTTTTGCATGCATCCCTGAATTGTAGAGGACTCAAGACCTATTCATTTTGGTGAAGATCAGTTAAGAGAAAGGGGTAGTTTACCTGCAACGTTTTATGTGATAACAAGGTTAATTTTTTCTATGACGAACGATAACTGCTGTAAATTCAAACATAATCAAATATGTTTTTGTATACATCCCTAAATTGTAGAGAACTCAAGGCCTGTTGATTCTGGTGAAGATCGGTTACGGGGAAAGGGCAGTTTACCTGAAACATTTTTTGTTGTAACAAGAGTAAAGTACTTAATTTTGATAAAAGTATCCTGATAAAAAGATCTTAATAATCCACTGTAGAAACGTAGATGAAATATCTATAAATGAAGAGGCTAGTTGAACGGGGTGGGGGTAATTTTCTATAAATGAAAGTTATAGTTGAAGGGGGATGGGATAATTGTTATATGTGTACTACGTTATCGGCAACATAGTAGTAGTTTGTTGTTAAAATTCCTTCCCGGGCTGTTTGGCTGTAGTCCAATGTTTTCTGCAAAACCATACGTTTCAGCAGTGCCGTTGACTGTCATCATCAGTGAAAATCGAGTGTGATAATGTGTGGTGGTATACGTTAGTGACCACAGTACTATGGTTAAGGCTGAAGCAATAAGTGGAAAGAAGTAGTTTCTATGGAAACATTTCATTTCGTAAATGATTTTAAATATAAATCTTAGAACATGGAAGTCATGTATGGTTCTCCATACCGATATTTTAGTAAATATCATGGAGACATCAAAGCAAGCCTTTTATGTCTAATGATAGATCAAAACATGTCACATCATATATATATACACCTACACCAAATACTTTCAGATGAAATATGGTACATAAAACAAATATAAAATCTGCAACTTTATCATTACAAATCTGACTGGGAATATAGGACAGAATATATTTTTTTTCTATACTTCATGGAAAGATAATGTGTGATGACACAGGCTATGAAAAGAACAGTCCTAAAGCAACTCTTGAAAGAGTCCATGGTTAATCTGATAATCCTCTAATGTTTAGTTATTCAAATCTTGTTAGTAAATCACAATTTACTATACACATTACTACCCATTTTTTTACATATATTTCAAGGAAACAAACAAATTGAACGTGAAATGTTAAATTAAATTTTTCACAAGCAATGCTATCCCTGATGGTATATTCTTATCCTCTCAAATTTAAATAACTTCTTTCACGGTTCATTTCTTTTTTTTTTTTTTTTTACCCCATTTAGTAAGAATACACTCAGAATCCAAGAAATGTGTTTTATGAAATAAAAAATATTTTACCTGGACAAAAAACTATAACATTTAGTTTTTACATCACCAGAAACTTGCATAGCCCAACATTTTAAATGAATTCTGAAAAAATATTGTCCCTACATGTTATATACATACTACGTCTCAAATTAGCAACAACTGGGTAACAATATAACATTACACTACTAAAATGACAACTTCCATAAATGTTGCCTTACTGCATGAACTCTCTACATAACTTCAACGAGACCAATAAATAATAACAAGTTTTAGCAGATTTACAAAAATTTATAAGTCTTAAAATTTTAGTTTATTTCACATATTCTTTTTTTTTAATTTTTTTTTCACATATTCTTGTCTTAATGATACTTAAATTACGCTACCATAATACAGCAACTCAGTTTCTCAGTAATTGTTTTCATACTTCCTAACCTTAAATTAATTTAGGTGCATGAAATACAAAACATGCAACTGTTGTATGTGAAAAATATGCTTGCTGTTTAACTACCCAAAGGAATGTTATTACAAAACCACCACACATCACACCCAATAAAGTATACCTACACACTTCTGAATGTTTTTATAACATAACCAAATACCCGGAATGTTTATAAGTATGGAACAGCCACTTTAAAAAATTATTCCACGTTTTCTTTAAAACGTATTTTTACTTGTCTAGTTCATACTAACGATTTACTTATGAATAAAATAAACCTTAAAACAAATGTAATTACTGAATTTTGTCTTACCTTGTAAGAAAATTTCATTTTGAATTACAATAAAAATACTCAGTCAAATACGTCAATTCAACTTCACAGTTTAGTTGAATTGATTTGATTAGCTGGTGTATTTACACTATACGAAACTGTGTTATCATTTTTAAAAGACAGACATTATATTTACACGTGTTGGTAACAACTTCATACTCAGAGGCTCACACACTTCGGACACATGCTTCTGCCTCAAAAATAAAACATTTCAGTCGTGCCACTGCGTGCCACGGTGCCACACACCACAGAAGGCGATACATAATCGATAATTGAAAAAATATTATGACGTATAATAATAAAATAATTATGTAACATTCAATTATAATATTGCTTTTCAGGTAATAGTTCCGATTGACACCCTTGTCTGGAAAAGCACGAAACCTGCAAAGACCGATGTTTTTGCAGGTTTTACGTAAACTACAGACCAAAAATAGGTGCGGAAGCGAATAATCCGCAAAAAAAAAGGTTTGCAAAAAATTCGCAAAAATTTATTTTGTGGCCTAAATAACGTAAAAATGCGTTATTTCGTATTTTACATGAAACCTACGTATAAACAAAATTATACATCACTCTTTTTGAAACAGAACTCATTGCTGTAATGTCCAACGGCACCTGCGGTGCCGCTCGCCCCGTTGGCGGGCCTCAGAGTCTATTCACGCGCGTGCGCTTTTCATAATATATATTGTATTCCATTTATCTATTTTTGAACAGAATGAAAATTTACTATTTTTTATTATAATAATTCTCTTTAGATGCCGGCTACGCACTATCCATCGCCGCTGTCCAGCATGCCCGACGTCGGTGATGGATGTGCGCACCACACTGTCGTGCAACTCGTCCTGCGTGCCAGACGTTCTTTAGTTCTCGTTGTGTTTTGTAAAAATATTTGAATGTATTATGTAAACGAAGAATAAACTAAACTAAATATTAAACTGAAATTTTACCTGAATCGTTACTTATTAAATATAAATAAAGAATGAATGTAACGTAAAATTAAACAGTAAACTTTATATATAATGAAACTTTCACTTGTAAACTTACTTGTCTTTTCTCGCCGAAACGCGTTCGACGAGAAAAGACAAGTAAGTTCACAAGTGAAAGTTTCATTATATATAAAGTGTAGTGCTGTGAAAAAAGATGTTGAACAATCAAGACAACTATAAACAGTAAACATTTATTAAACGAATGTGCTCTAGAAACATATACTGTACTGTTACTTAAGTGGAATTGTGCTCCACGTTTGGATGCGCCAAATATTATTAATCGTGGGTTTGCTCCACAGTCTAGGCGCCAAATATTACTATTCTCAGTTGCCCCATGTGTTCGGGCGTCAAATATTACTAACTCTCGTGACTAGCCCCACTTATTGGTGCGGCAAATATAACTTTTACGTGTATAATTTGTAAGTAATTAAGTTTATCTTATTTAATGTAATAATATTTGGTTTAAAAGGTATTAGATGCTGGGCGTCAGAGATGTTATGTGGAGTTTTTGAATAAAAATTCTGCAGTTAAGATGCTAATAACTTTTAATTATTACTAATTCTTGTAAGACAATATATATTCTTGGATTTCGTTGTCCATGACGTGTCCGTTACTTAACTAAATATCACTATAATATTGACGACTCGGAACACAAAGTTTTTTATAAGTAAAAACGTAAAGTTTTACCTTACAGCCTAAACCGGCTTTCACCTATAGAAGGCTTCATCAGAGGCTGTCGCTAGTAGCGCTGCTCGTCTTGTTGTTGGCGACGAGAAAGTGTTTCGAAACTAAATTGTTCAAATTGCAGTAAATTCTACATAGGCCAGACAGGACGTAGCTTCAACAGAGATACATTGAACACACAAAAGCACTCCACACCACTACAGAATCTACCTTCGCAAACCACCTCATTGAAGCAAACCACACATATAAAAACATCGACAATAACATGAACATACTACACGTACACACAAAAGGCCGAAAACTAGACACTCTAGAACAATTAGAAATATACAAACACACAAAAACAAATAAAAACGACATCCTAAACGAACAGACACAATTCAAATCGCACGCATTATTCGAACACATCTCACCACACACACAGCTTCAATCTTTCGAAACACTTTCTCGTCGTCAACAACAAGACGAGCAGCGCTACTAGCGACAGCCTCTGATGAAGCCTTCTATAGGTGAAAGCCGGTTTAGGCTGTAAGGTAAAACTTTACGTTTTTACTTATAAAAAACTTTGTGTTCCGAGTCGTCAATATTATAGTGATATTTAGACAATATATATATGTATATATTCAATGCCTTAATATTAACAAGATATTGACTTCTGACAACCATCAGATATATTTAATACAACTCTGAATTTGTCAATCCTAATTTACATTAATTAAATTGAGCGTTTCTAAAGTCATAAAGGGTAAAATAATATTACTAGCATCCAACTGCTCGTCGGTTCTTTTAGAATGAAACGGGATGTTTAGGGATATAGACGATACGACTACATAGAATATTAGTTAATACATAAGTACAATGAAACTGTTACTTGTGTTCAGGATTATCCATTCCATCTGCAGACAATGCCTTGAGTGAACATATATCACAATTTCACTTCGCACCATACTTTGCTTTAATTCCATTCACAATTACTTTCATCGATTCTTTACACACATCGGAACTCTGATTAAATGCTCCACTCGACTTTCGCGCACAAGACAAAATATACTGTGTTAGTAATTACTTCGAGTTCACTGATTTAAATAAAACTGCTTCTTACTTGCTGTACGCACTAATTAAATGATTCACTCGCGATAAAGACTCCTCTCATGCTTGTCTTTGCCGTACAAACAACGACCGTCGCGTTCCTCGACCAACACGCACTCAAATACTTCAAGACTTATTAAAGTATTTTGATATTTCTTTAATTCATAACAAGATTCTAAAATACACGAATAGTTTTCTGTACACTCCGATATATTACTTTACATGTTGGTTAATCAAGCTAATATATTTAACACTTTAAAAACTTATTAAAAACAAAGTTGAAATATACTAAGAGCGTCTTTAACACATACTAAGAGAAAAAGAAGACTAAAAAAAATTTAAACCTGGTAGTCGTGGGACTACCGGTAGACATGGAATCATGGGCAGACTTGTGCTTTGGGAAGGAATGAAGGGTTGGTTAAATAAACAGCTACATAAGTTTCAATGTATTTTATTTATTCAGAATTTTCAGAATTTACAGAGCCATCTAACGCTAGTTGATGGAATATGGAGCGATGGTAGCTGAAGTACGATACGAATATCTGGGCGAAGAGTTGCATGTTGCGACTGAACGTCAGGTCTATGCTCGTGTGCCTGTGGACTTGTGAATTATCTGCCTCTTGATGTTAACGTTGATGGCGTAATCGTCTTCGAGAGTGCGAGGTAGCACGTTAACCATGTTGTCTACCTTCACTGACACATTTATGACTTGGCCCACGATCCCATACATACCGTCTACATAGCGGAGCCGACGAATCTGCATGAACGGTAACCGCGGGCATATAAGTCTCTCTTCAACGGGATTCAGAGGCGGCAAGTTTGGCGGGATCGGTGGATATTGGAAGCCGTATGATTTGCACAGCGGCGGTACGTTGCCTTGTTTGAGACTTGCAACACACGTAGAGCACACGCCTTCCATATTACTCGCACTTGAGTACTCGTCCGCTCCGAACACAGTGGCCAAGAGACTGATGTATGATGGTACGCACGGTCTTAGATCACTCTTGAACCACAAGCGATCGCAGATCCCACACATCGAGCCGAACGGATTGTTAATAAAGTGCTTAGAGAATTCCTCGTCGACTCCTTTGAAGCGGCGACTTGGACCGGGCTGTTCTGCGCAGAGCATCGAGGGTCCAATGTTGTCGAAACACAAGTTATTAATGTTCTCATCGTCTGTTTTCTTGCTAGCTAGCCGTACGCTCGATCTGAGTCGCTTTGGGGGCACGCCGGATGACCCAGGTATCGGAGATGCGGGCCGCTTGGGCGCTGACGGGGTTTCGTCAATCTTCAAATGGTTGCCATTTTCTAAGTTCTCGGCCGATTTCTTTGATTTTAGTCTCAAACGATAGGCCTGTTGACGCTCTGCGTAGGATTTGCCGGTTTTCGGTTTGAAATGTTTGGTTCGAGTTTTATCGCGATTTTTAGGTCGAGGCATTTCAAATTTTTGAGTTCAAATGTTGTTATTATTTTCTGTGAGTGCTTCTGGTACTCGGAATTGGTGTTATTGGAGAGTTTTAGTTCTGAGGATCACAACGCACTTTGTATTTTCGCGATCGGACTTGTAGTTCCCGAGATATTTAAGTTTTAGTGGAGCAATTTAGAAATTTTCGGCGCAAAAACACCCTCACGCAGACAAAGCCTAGAGGCGACTGAAGTCAGTTGTCAAAATTCTCAGTACTATTGTTGGAAGGGGGCCGAGTGACTCGATCACCTGACACATGGTTTGCTGGGATTGGTTGAGCGGTTCGTGAGATAGTGGTATGCCGAAAGTACATTTGAAACATAACGGTCGATTCTCGCGAAACGTGCGAGTAAGACATTACATACCTATGGATTCCATGTCAAAACTTCCTTAGCTGTACACGGGGTATTATTTATAGGGCTCACTATTTCTCTTTTCCCACCGGTTCTACTCAAATAATTCCGATAGGCTCATGACTGATTTCCTTGCCGGGAACTTTAAATTCGTCCAATCAGGAACCTTAAAAACCTCGCGCTCTAAAGTCACGCTTCTTCTCATTGGTGTTTAGTCTGGGGAACGCGGGAGTTTCGCCACGTGTCCGACTGCTACACCAAGCGACGCGACTTTCACTAAAGTTTCTCTTTTTTTTTATCGCCTGATCCATTGTTTTTCCCAAGGTTGTCGTTCGTCAAAATCTAACGGGACTCAACAGTTTTATGATTTTTCGCGAACAAAGCATTTCCTTCTTTATGACTTTAGAAAGCTGTTTATTGTACAATGCGCTTTTATTCTGTTGCCGCCAGACTGTCGCCAACTTACAATATTTCTGTGAGACGTTATTTTGCCTCAATCTTTTTATCAACACATTTAATTTGCTTAATAATAACTAAAAACATACATTAAATGATTAATTACGTTAATTACATAATATAGGCTTACGTGATCTACATTCACGTTATATTTAGTCCCCCAAATTGATTTGATCATGATCGATATTAGAATTCAGTTGCCTTTTCAGTACAATAATGGTGTGCAACCCTCGGCTTTTTGTGCACTTTCACTTCTTGTCTGGGGAGAGCTTGCCCCCTCCCTCTTAAACCAGTTTGTTTGCAGCTGTTTACAATTCATTTTGTCGTTTACAACTGCTGGCCTTACGTACATCACATGGCTTATTATTATGTAACTTACTACACATTGGTTTAAGTTTATTTACAATGTTTGTTATCAGTGTAAAGGAAATTTAAATTTATCAAAGTTTTTATATTTCTTTTCCCTTCTGACTGATCTTTTTTACAATTTTACTGTTACTCGCTGTGGTACGGCTTCAACTGTCGCACGTTGAAAATTCCACGACTCGATCCTGGTTTATCCACCTCCGCCATTTCGTAAGTTGCATTTCCTTTTATTTCTTTTACAACGTACGGTCCCTCAAACAGTTCACAGAATTTCGCTGTGACTTTATTCAAAGCATCTGAAATTGGATGAGTCTTTATTAAAACTAAGTCTCCTTCCTTGAATTTCACCTTATCGACGCCTTCATTGTTTTTCTTTGCTCGACGTTCACCCTTTCTTTTTAATCGTCGATATATTACCTCTCGGCAATCCTTAACGTCTTCCTTCATTAATTCTCGGTCCACATACACCTCCCATGCTCTTCTTGGCCTTCGACCCCATTGTGCCATTTGATGGTGTCATTTCAATCGTGTCGTGGTGAGTCTCATTGATACATTTTTCAATTAGTTTAATACATTTGGCCCATTTGGTTTGGTGTCCGTTAACCATCACTCTGAATATGTTACCTAATTGGCGGTTAACCCTTTCAGCAAGATTGGTACACGGGTTACGGATGGCAGTGTACTTGGGCTTGATTTCAAGTGCATTTAACTGTGTCACCCAAGTTTTACTTGTAAACTGTGCGCCATTATCCGTCAATATAGCTTTCGGTTTTCCAATTTCTTGGATGTAATTTTTTAATTTATTAAGCGTAACAGCTGTAGTTGCTCTTTTCATCAGGTATAATTTCACAAACTTGGTGAAATTATCGACGATCACTAGAATATACCTCACACCACTGGTAGACGATATCAAAGGACCGTAATAATCCATGCTAATGAGTTCACATCTCTCCTTTGGCAGAACTGGTTTGGTCTGTCCCATGCATTCTTGAAATGGTCTTTACATTTTTGACAGGTATCACATGTCTTAATTAACCTCTTAAGGTATTTGTAGAGATGATCGCCTGTAAAATGTTCCTTAAAGATCCCATAGCTTCTCCTCACACCGCAGTGTCCATACATTCCGTGAATCTTCTTTAATAACGCTTGTCCAATTTCTTGTGTTACTAGCAATTTCCACCTTCCGTTCTCCTTACGATATAATTTATTATTATATACTTGGTATATCTTACTGAGTTTGTCATTTTTATTGTTGTGTAACCGGTCGATGATATTATTTAGTTTAACGTTGTTCATTTGGTGTAGTGTAATTTTTTTCAACTGATTTTTTAATGGTTTACCCAGTTTGATGTCAATTGCGTAAATTTCAGTCTCCTCGTCTCCATCTGGTATTTTCTAGTACATCTTGAGGGTTTCGACTAAGTACATCCGCTACGATATTGTCAGCACCTTTGCAATGTACTATCTCGAAATCATACTCCTGGATAGCCAGTATCCATCGTGTAATTCGGGAACAGTTTAACTAACATTTTTGAATAAATGTTAGTGCCTTGTTATCCGTGATAATGGTCAATGGTCGACCTAACACGTAAGTTCTAAATTTTTTCAAGCAATGGACTACGCTGAGCAGTTCTACTTCCGTAGTAAAATAATTTAATTCGGCACCTCTAAGCACACGACTGGTGAATGCAACGACCCCTATTTGCTCGTCTTCATCTATTTGATAAAGCTGACCCCCAATCGCATATTTACTCGCGTCAGTCTGCAGGTAAAATCTTTTATTTGGGTCAGGATGTCGTAACATCACTGTGTCCACGAATAGTCTCTTGACCTCCTTAAAATTATTTTCTAACTCTTCTGTCCATTTAAACTTTATGCCTTTTTTTAGTAACTTTAGCAGTGGTCTTGTTTTTTCTGCATATTGGCTTGTGAATTTGTTGTAAAAATTAGTTAGGCCAAGAAATCCCTTTAGTTGTTTTGGATTCTTTGGTCTAGGAAAATCCATAATAGCGGAGATTTTTTCTGTGGAAGCGCTGATACCTTTTGTAGACAGCTCATATCCCAGGTAACTAATTCTGTCTCGAAAGAATTTGGATTTCTTTAAGTTCACTGTGAGGTTCTCTTTTTTGAGGTTGTCCAACAACATGCGTAAGTGTTTCAGGTGTTCTTCAATGTTTTCTGATACACATAAACAATCGTCCACATATAGTATGGTGAATCTTTTTACTTCTTCTGTCAAAACTTTATCCAATCCGCGCGTCAGACTTGCTAAACTCGTCTTTAGCCCGAATGGTGTTACAGTGTACCTGTAGCATTTGCCTCTGTAGAGAAAGCCAGTGTAGTCCCAGGAATCTTCAGCAAGTGGGATCTGCCAGAAGCTGCTGGTGAGATCAATACTACTCATTACTTTCACTTTACCGCAGCTCGCCAACACTTGATCAATTGGTATTGCTCCCTCATGATCCGGAACAGTGACCGCATTGATTCTTCTTGCGTCTAAACACAGTCGTACAGTCTGATCTTTCTTGACTACAGTCACAATTGGGTTTATATATGGACTGTTTGCTCGTTCTATTACACCGCATCTTTCCATCTTTTTAATCTCTCCTTCCACTGCATTTTTATATTTTAGTGGAACTGGCCACCCTTTTAAGCAATAAGGGGTTGTGTCAGTTACCTTTAACCTGTGTACATATTTGTTGATTCTACCTGGTTGCTCACGGAACACTTGTTGGTTAGAGTATAAAATGTTCTCCAATTCTTCCTTTGTTTTAGAATCGATACCGGTTGTTTCTTCCAGTTTCTCTTGAATCGTATTAGCAATCTTTTCTCCGTCTTCCTCGAGTTCTAATGCCATTATTTCCGCACTTACGGGTTCTTCACTGCTATTATGATTATTCTTGAAAGTAATTTTATTATCTGGAAGGTTAATCACACATCTACCTTCTTGCAATAAGTTAATTCCAATAATACACTCCCTGATTAAATTAGGGACAATTATAAACACAGCATCAGTCACATACTCTCCGATTCTTACTTCGAGCATGATCTGTTGGGTTATCTTATTCGATTTCTTCCCCACTGCTCCTTTAATAACTAAATTAGTAATTTTTAATATAGGTATATTGCCCATACGATATTATTGGTATACCATTGAGTTGTATCTTCAATTCAGGACATTTAGTTTTATTGATTTCTTGATATTCCGACTCCTCTTCCATCAGAGTGTCCCTAATATCAATAAAAGTGGTACTGATTATCTTACAATTATCGCCTAATCCTACCTTATCTCTAAAATAATTCTTAACTAGTTTTTTGACTGGGCAACATTCTTTGTACAGCTTGGCAACTCTTTCTGAAGCCCTGGCTGGCAGCGCTAGCTCCGCGTCTGTGGGGAGGGAGTAACCCTACTTTGGAGTGAGAGAGAACACATCAGCACATCGTTGGAAACACATCAGCACGTCACACCCAGCGCCTGGCCTGCAGTGTTGTCAGACTGCCGTAAATCAACACCAGAGCGTGATGTAGCCACGAGAATGCCACAATGCTCGCCTTACGGACCTTTACCGTGGGACGACTTGGAATGGAATGAACATATTGTAGTATCTGACAGCGTTGCATGAACAGCACACGAAACGAGCTCCTATTGGCTCGCGCGACAACAAATAGAGTGGCTCGAGTAACATGTGGACTGGAAGGGCGAAGGGAGGCTCTTCAGCTTCGAATTTCGTCCGGGGACTTAGATAAAGTTGCCAGACTGTATGTATGTTTGAACTACTTGCTACCTGCGAGGTCCCTTGAGTGCCGCTTGTTGACGCTAATGTATTCATTTGGGATTCGTATACCCGTTTCTGCGGTGCTCTTTCTTTCTCGTTTGCCTCAGCTGTTTTCTTTCCTTGTCGCCACGGTGCCTTGTGACGTGGGGGGTTACTCCGCTCTGTCCTATTTTCCGGCCAGTGATTAGCATTATTTACGTTCCTTTCCTGCTTGGGCTGAAACTGCATATTACCCTCGCCGTTCGTTCCATTCTTCTTTTGTCACAAGGCTGCGAATTCCATTAACAGGTTTTGAAAGTCCGTAATGTTATTCACACCCCTCGTAATGCAGGCAACAGCAATGTCGTGACTGTAGTGGTGTGCTACTTTTCGAATTAGGTGTAAGTCTGACATCGGCGGTATTAATTGCCGGTTCTGTAAGATACGCCTTTCCATATATTGCGTCATGCTTAACTCGCTCTCCGGGCGATATTTCCCAAATTCTAACTTATCACGGACGGACTCTTGGATCATTTGATTCCAATATTTGGCTGTGAATGCGGTCTGAAATTGCTCAAAAGTGTTTACCTCATTACGTATCAGCTTCCACCATATGGCGGCTTCTCCGTCTAAGTGTCTTCCTATCCAGCTCACCTCTTCACCTGGGTAGTATTCACGGTGTATTTCTTCTAGCTCCTTCACAAACTCCATCGGATACTCTCCTTCTCCATTGAAGTTCACATTTTTAGTGTGTTCAATTATCACTCCTTGCTGCCTAGGTGTGCGTTCGATCTGGGCGATTTTATTGCATACATCTTCTTTGATTTTACTTATCTTCCCGTCGATTGTAGAACAGCTATTTTCGTAACATTCTTTCAGTTGTTCTATCTGTTCTTCATTTTTCTTCTTGTGCGTAATCATTTTATTAGTTATGGCTCTAATGTCATATGCGACACTAGCTTGGTGTTGTTGAAGCGACTCTTCACACTTCTCCCAATGTTCTTTCGCTTCTGATCGTACTATTTCCACCTCTTCTCTCACGACTTCTTTGACTTCTGTACGTAATTGTATTGCTGTTTCTCGGTTTTCGTTTCGGATTTCTTGTATTTGTTGTGCTACCTGTGTTTTGTGTTCCTGTAGTTGTTGTGTATATCTTTGTTCCATGTTGCGTATTCGTTTTTCTATACATGTAATGTTTTCTGTTATTTGCTGGTTATTTTCTGCTAATTGTCGTGTGAAAGTTAGTTTGAGTTGTTCTGTATTCTCTTCATTTTTCTTAGTATTTCCACTTAATTTTTCTATCATGTTCTTTTCTAATTTTCGTGTGTTTTCTGTCAGTTTTTGTTCTATTCTGTTGATGTTTTCAGTCATTTGCTGATTATTTTCTATTAATAATCGTTTAGTATTTTCTGTCATTTGTTGTGTAAATTGCTGTAGTAGCGTACTGATATCTATGTTTGTAGCTGTTTGTTGGGTTTCAGTCTGTGATTGTGTCTGTTCTGTTCGGACCGTATATCGTCGTTTTGTTGTCGTCCCCTCGCCTCTGACGAAACCTCCGGGCTTTCACTTTCCGTGGCCTCTTCCCATCCTTTCTCTCCCATTTGATTGTTAATATCAAATTCAATGTCGGACCCACCGTTAATTTCGTTACTGTCAGCCATTCTACTATTTGTACTACTAACCAATTTAAATTTCCTTACTTTACTGCGAGTTAATATTTAATTTTTACCATTTACTTATTTTAGCACGTATCTTATTGTAATTGCTTATCGTCTATCCCGTTTCATTCTGCCGAGCTCATTTACATTCAAGCTCCACAAAGTTGGGCGACAAATATTACTTAAGTGGAATTGTGCTCCACGTTTGAATGCGCCAAATATTATTAATCGTGGGTTTGCTCCACGTTCTAGGCGCCAAATATTACTATTCTCAGTTGCCCCATGTGTTCGGGCGTCAAATATTACTAACTCTCGTGACTAACCCCACTTATTAGTGTGGCAAATATAACTTTTACGTGTATAATTTGTAAGTAATTAAGTTCATCTTATTTAATGTAATAATATTTGGTTTAAAAGGTATTAGATGCTGGGCGCCAGAGATGTTATGTGATCTCAGGGGGTTTTTTGACATGGAATCCATAGGTATGTAATGTCTTACTTGCACGTTTCGCGAAAATCGACCGTTATGTTTCAAATGTACTTTCGGCATACCACTATCTCACGAACCGCTCAACCAATCCCAGCAAACCAGGTGTCAGGTGATCGAGTCACTCGGCCCCCTTCCAACAATAGTACTGAGAATTTTGACAACTGACTTCAGTCGCCTCTAGGCTTTGTCTGCGTGAGGGTGTTTTTGCGCCGAAATTTTCTAAATTGCTCCACTACAACTTAAATATCTCGGGAACTACAAGTCCGATCGCGAAAATACAAAGTGCGTTGTGATCCTCAGAACTAAATCTCTCCAATAACACCAATTACGAGTACCAGAAGCACTCACAGAAAATAATAACAACATTTGAACTCAAAAATTTGAAATGCCTCGACCTAAAAATAGCGATAAAACTCGAACCAAACATTTTAAACCGAAAACCGGCAAATACTACGCAGAGCGTCAACAGGCCTATCGTTTGAGACTAAAATCAAAGAAATCGGCCGAGAACTTAGAAAATAGCAACCATTTGAAGATTGACGAAAACCCGTCAGCGCCCAAGCGGCCCGCATCTCCGATACCTGGGTCATCCGGCGTGCTCCCAAAGCGACTCAGATCGAGCGTACGGCTAGCTAGCAAGAAAACAGACGATGAGAACATTAATAACTTGTGCTTCGACAACATTGGACCCTCGATGCTCTGCGCACATGCTAACGTACCGCTGTTTATTTTAAACCCTTCATTCCTTCCCAAAGCACAAGTCTGCCCATGATTCCATGTCTACCGGTAGTCCCACGACTACCAGGTTTAAATTTTTTTTGAATAAAAACTCTGCAGTTAAGATGCTAATAACTTTTAATTATTACTAATTCTTGTAAGACAATATATATATGTATATATTCAATGCCTTAATATTAACAAGATATTGACTTCTGACAACCATCAGATATATTTAATACAACTCTGGATTTGTCAATCCTAATTTACATTAATTAAATTGAGCGTTTCTAAAGTCATAAAGGGTAGAATAATATTACTAGCATCCAACTGCTCGTCGGTTCTTTTAGAATGAAACGGGATGTTTAGGGATATAGACGATACGACTACATAGAATATTAGTTAATACATAAGTACAATGAAACTGTTACTTGTGTTCAGGATTATCCATTCCATCTGCCGACAATGCCTTGAGTGAACATATATCACAATTTCACTTCGCACCATACTTTGCTTTAATTCCATTCACAATTACTTTCATCGATTCTTTACACACATCGGAACTCTGATTAAATGCTCCACTCGACTTTCGCGCACAAGACAAAATATACTGTGTTAGTAATTACTTCGAGTTCATTGATTTAAATAAAACTGCTTCTTACTTGCTGTACGCACTAATTAAATGACACTCGCGATGAAGACTCCTCTCATGCTTGTCTTTGCCGTACAAACAACGACCGTCGCGTTCCTCGACCAACACGCACTCAAATACTTCAAGACTTATTAAAGTATTTTGATATTTCTTTAATTCATAACAAGATTCTAAAATACACGAATAGTTTTCTGTACATTCCGATATATTACTTTCCATGTTGGTTAATCAAGCTAATATACTTTAACACTTTAAAAACTTATTAAAAACGAAGTTAAAATATACTAAGAGCGTCTTTAACACATACTAAGAGAAAAAGAAGACTTAAAAACTTCCTTAGCTGTACACGGGGTATTATTTATAGGGCTCACTATTTCTCTTTTCCCACCCGTTCTACTCAAATAATTCCGATAGGCTCATGACTGATTTCCTTGCCGGGAACTTTAAATTCATCCATTCAGGAACCTTAAAAAACTCGCGCTCTAAAGTCACGCTTCTTCTCATTGGTGTTTAGTCTGGGGAACGCGGGAGTTTCGCCACGTGTCCGACTGCTACACCAAGCGACGCGACTTTCACTAATGTTTCTCTTTTTTTTATCGCCTGATCCATTGTTTTTCCCAAGGTTGTCGTTCGTCAAAATCTAACGGGACTCAACAGTTTTATGATTTTTCGCGAACAAAGCATTTCCTTCTTTATGACTTTAGAAAGCTGTTTATTGTACAATGCGCTTTTATTCTGTTGCCGCCAGACTTACAATATTTCTGTGAGACGTTATTTTGCCTCAATCTTTTTATCAACACATTTAATTTGCTTAATAATAACTAAAAACATACATTAAATGATTAATTACGTTAATTACATAATATCGGCTTACGTGATCTACATTCACGTTATAGTACTTGCTCGAAAATGACGATTTGATAGAGAGCTAGCTTATGCATGATCAAACATGCATGATGCACGATTCCTTGACATCCATCAACACAACACACGATCCATCCAAACGTCGTGCGGCTTGAGCTGATAGTCTTGCTGGACTCATTTTTCGTCGTGCACATCCTTCAAAAAATACACGACGTGCGGATGGATGTCAAAACTATGCACTGTCGTTTTTGACTCGGTGTCCGTCATGACGTCCAGCAGCGGGGACGGTTAGTGCGTAGCTGGCTATAAACACACCTAAAAGACTCATTGCCAACTCTTGAAGTAACGTTCTTCTGACTACAGGTTTAGTAAAACTGTTGTTTTGTGACTTTGTGTTTGTTCTTTTTACAAAAAAAAAGAAAAAACAAATGGCCTATATTTTTAGTCATAAATGTCAAGCAACGTCTATAATATCCAGTAAAATATTGTCGCAAAGAAAGAAATAGGAGCAAAGGAGGTAATTGTAAGAATGACCTCTCTCTAAATAACTTGTAATGCAGAGTGTATTGGCATAGATGCGTGTTGACACCAACTAATAGTATGATGCGTAGTAAAATATAAATACTATAGTCCAGAGCATTGTAGAATCGACAAGTGCGTCATGGTGGTCAAGATTATGTTGTGTACCCTAATTTTAGACATTTGCTATTGTGGAGTCTACTACAGTGTCCACATAATAGTATATCAAAACAATCTAATTTGGAGTGAGTAATTGAAACAGTAAGGCTGTTCACATATATGCCTATATGTCTACTAAAAGAGAAAAGATTAACATGGTATGGGCAAATTAGAAAAGCATACAGTAACAGATGGAAAGTGAGAGTTATAGATTAGAGCCCAACAGGGAAGAAGAAGAGTTAGACTTCAAAGGTCCTGAAGAGACGAAGAAGGACTAGATGAGACTTTGAGGATGAAGAATGGGAAAAAAGAAGGGGGGAGATTGTGGTTCCCAGGAGAAAGGCAATGACAGTATTCACAATTAAAATTATTTAACTATGATTTCCATCTGATCAGCATCTAGGCCTATAGTGACTTGTTCGTTTGTTCTTTCATCCTTGGTGATAAGCATTAGTTTTCTTTTGCATTTATTTATTATCATGCCTGGCATCACAGTACAGTCATTTAAATTTTCAAACAGAGAACAATTATTATCCATTTATTTAAGACAAATAACAGAAAATGTTCTGTTACTATACATGAATATGTGACGTATAAATAATATTCTGCATCAAATACCAGTGATTCGGAGACTAGAAATCACTTTTTATCCTTATATAATCATCATCATCATCAACCCATCAATGAGTCCTCACCTCTCCCAGTTTGGTCATTCTGTGGTGCTGTCCTTACAGTTCCAGATGCCGGCAGACTCCACACTAACAAAATAATATTTTATATTTTTATAAACAAGAATATATTTTTTTTTTTGTTTTTGCAATATTTTGACAGTTTTAAATTATTGTCATCTTCAGAAGTACAGTGTATAAATAGATTGATTATTAATTTTTAAATCTAATATAATTATTTCACTACTGACTCGGAACACAAAGTTTTTTATGAGTAAAAACATAAAAGTTTTACCTTATAACCTGAACCGGTTTTCGCTTTTAAAAAGAAAACCAACTACAACTGACACACTAATACACAACTCCTCCAATCACCCAATACAACACAAACTAGCTGCCTTCAGAACCATGATACACAGACTTAACAACATCCCCCTAGATGAAAAAGACTACAAAGACAAACTAAACACGATAAAATATATAGCAGAATCCAACGGATACGACAGAATAATAGTCAGTAAACTCCTACACAAAACACAAAACAAACAACAACAAAGACAGAAAACAAGAAATTCATAACACTAACATACATCAACAAACAAACTGAAAAATAGCCCACAAATTCAAAAAAGCAGGATACAGAATCGCTTACAAAACTACTAACAAAACAGAACACATGCTATCAAAACACACACACAAAGCACAAAACAAATTCGATCTACCTGGTGTTTACAAACTAAATGGCTCAGATTCCAACAAATTCTACATAGGCCAGACAGGACGTAGCTTCAAACAAAGATACATTGAACACACAAAGGCACTCCACTCCACTACAGAATCCACCTTTGCAAACCACCTCATCGAAGCAAACCTGTTAAGAATTGTGTATGATATTTTAATAATGTCGTGGAATTAAATTGGCCAGGAAGGAGAAAATAATTGTGAATAAGCGGACTGTAATTTAATACATTTATTGTGCATAAATGTTACAAGTGAATTTAGATTTTGAAAGGTTAGCTAAGCCTTCTATGCATCATGATGTCTGAGAAATCACATTAGAGCAAAAAATTTTTACATTATAGAAATGAGGCGCAATTACGCAACACTCGAAGATACATGAAATGAAATGATTTAGGCCTAAGGCCAACATAATAAGTCGCGACATGAAAAGAATTAAGATGACAGCCAAACTCAACAAGCGTAAGTCACGTCTGTTGTATTCGGACGCTCAGAGCACTGTGTTATCATGTTTGCCGTTGCAAGCGGAATTGGAATATGATCAGATTAGCCAACCTTTCATTCATACAATTCCCACATTAAATACCAACATTATCGTCCATAACTGCCAGCAAAAATCGAGCGATTTTTTTGTAATACATTTTTAACAATTTATATTATAAAGAAAACACAAACATGTACGGTCTTACTAATAGATATCAACCATTAGTAGTTTGATGTCTTAATTATCGACATTGAAATGTTAGATAACAAAGATTATGACATTAAGTTGCTCAGAGATAAAACCTTAATGATAATGATAAAGTTAGACAGGCCACAGTTGGCTTGCAAACTGATTTATACATGAGTATAAACGTGCATGAATCAGCCGAGATGCATACAATACAAAACATGAATAATGAATAATCTGATAATGCTTGATAATGAATAATCTGTGTCTCATCCCTTGATGGGCCAGATATAAATTGCGAATATTTATGCAAGTCATGATTAATAATTTAAGCTAGTCAAGGCCAGCTGATTTATACATAATAGTATTGCATATGAAATGAATAGACAAGATTATTACAAAAAGTTATATGCATATAAAACATAGATTAAGCATAATGCTGTAGTATAATAATTAAATCGCTTATGCTATAACAAACAATTGCACGAATGCACAAATAAATTGACATGCGAAAATAGATTATACATTGTTGAATAGTTACAAGTATATAAATGTAATAACATGTGTGTCATAAGCACAAATACATGAATAATAATATATGTGCGATACATGATCGTAAAATACAAATACAAAAAAAAATATGCGTAAAAATATATGCGTGGTGCATAATCATAAACAATAGATGCGGGTACAATAATATGTGTTACATAGATACAAAGTATATAGGTACAAAATATGTGTGTTGCATAAGTACAAATTACATGAATACAAGGCATAAAATACAATATAATAGTACAAGTGACAAATGCAGTAAATGTGTTCGTACAAAAATGTAATGCATGTGTTGAGCAATTACAAGTAACACATGAAAATTCATAGAATAGTGAA
The DNA here is from genome assembly GCA_034769895.1 of Magicicada septendecula. Classification (NCBI taxonomy): domain Eukaryota; kingdom Metazoa; phylum Arthropoda; class Insecta; order Hemiptera; family Cicadidae; genus Magicicada; species Magicicada septendecula. The sequence continues at coordinate 418,130,546 of CM068369.1, forward strand.
ATAGCAATGCACAAATATCAATAAAAAATGCACAGCAAATATGCATACATGGTTTGTATAGTTACAAAATACATGTGAATATTATATAACAAAATACATAACATAAGAACCAATACCACCAATAGACATAATACATAAACCACTACCAATAGCAAATATGAATATACAAAGGACATAATATGTCTTACAGAATTATCAATAAATGTGAATACAAGAATGAGTACAGTACACTACAATGACAATATAATAAGTATAAGTATAATAACATAATGCATGTTTGTACAATTACAAAATACGCGCGAATTTGATATGAGATACACTATAATGCAATATCAATATATAACGTATTAAAAAATGTTTGTGACAGCACATATCACGATAATTGAAGTCGGCCAAACTATAAAACAATTAAGTAATGAAAGCTTGTGGCCAAGTAAAACATAACGTTGTGCTAAGTAGTTACATTGACATCGTGTCTAGGCTTCGTCCCGCGCTAGCAACAAACATAATTTGTGAATTGCTCTGCGAAAGGTGCCAACAGGCGTACGAACGTCAACTACCCTAATTAAATTGTCTGGTCCGGGAAATGTGGCTGTGATTATCCCAAATTTCCATGCTAATGGAGGCAAGTTATACTCGATTAGCAGGACCAGGTCACCAATGGAAACGTTTCCTTTAGCGAACTTCCATTTGTGATGCTGTTGCAATTGGTGTAGGTAGTCGCGCGACCATGATTTCCAAATAGCTTGGACAAACTTCTGGAGAAGTTGCCAACGGCCGAGACGAGAGATAGGAACGTGTGACAAATCAGGATCAGGTATTGCCGTTAATGGAGCACAGATTAAAAAGTGGCCAGGGGTAAGTGGCATTGGATCGTTCACATCCGATGAAACGGCAAATAATGGACGTGAATTTAGACAGGCCTCTACCTGTGATAAAACCGTAGTAAACTCCTCAAATGCGAGTATGGACTTGCCGACAACGCGGCGCAAATGATATTTCAAATTCTTTATACCGCTATCCCATAGCCCACCAAAATGAGGTGACGAAGGAGGAATGATTGACCACTTAATACCATGAGAAGTTGCAAATGTTGAATTGTTAAGGTGGCATCCTTGTTATGCCAGAGATTGTAAAGGTCATGCAAGACGTTGCGGGCCTTCCTAAAGTTCGTGCCATTGTCAGAATACAATTGGCTAGGTATGCCCCTACGGGCCATGAAGCGACGTAAGGCAGCTATAAACGCATTGGCCGTGAGGTCGGAAACCAATTCCAAATGAATGGCCCTAGTGGCTAAGCAAATGAATAGAGACACATATGACTTGGACAGAGTCCTAGATCTCTGCCCGCCATGACGGATCATGAAAGGACCATCATAATCCACTGCACAGAATAAAAACGGCCTGGAAGGAGTCACCCTGGGAGATGGCAAGACACCAAGCCTTTGAGCTTGATATTTAGTATTAAATCTGAGACATTTGACGCATCTACGAATGATGGAACTAATCACTATCTTGGCGTTAATAATCCACCAGCGTTGACGAAGTGAATGATGGACAAGTTGAGCACCAGCGTGGAGAAGTCGAATGTGCTCACTCTCAATTATGAGGCGAGTGATGTGAGCCGAAGGATGCAAGACAGGAGGATGCTTATTATCATAGGGTAGTTGCGACACGTATGATGCCAAACTCATCAAGAAATGTGTCAAGAGAAGACAGTTTACTCCTAATAGAGACAGAAGCTCCATTTCGAAGGCAATTAAGCTCAGTAGCGAAATGGATTGACTGGGATTGCCTTATGAAAAAGTTAAGGGTAGAATGAATTTCGGTAGGGGTAAGAACTCCCGGAATTTTCTCTGCTTTTGAGGGTCTAGCATTTTTGATAAATCGAAAGCAATAGGTGTACACACGGGTCAGTCGGTGCAACGAGGAAAAGTCCTTAGAGAGGTCAATAGGTAAGGTAGAAATTAGTGAAAGCTTGGGGGTTTGTTTCTCCTCGACGGAGCATTCAGGAAGCGGCACATTAGAAGGTGAAAAAGGTGAAAAAACATTGGCCTTAGAAGATTGAGACAGACAAGTAGGACGATGCCACCAAAGCGAACAATCGTGCAAAACGTCAGGGTGACATCCTCTTGAAATAATGTCAGCAGGATTATGTTGCGAATCAATATGATGCCATGTGTGGGTTTCAGTGAGACGCTGAATCTCAGCAACACGATTAGCGACGTAGGTCTTCCACCTAGAAGACTGAGCATGAATTCAATAAAGAGATACCATGGAATCGGAGTATAGGTGTACGCTATTGACAAAGGAATGGAGAGCAGGGGTGACCTTGAATAGAAGTCGCGATAATAACAAACAAGCACAGAGCTCATTGCGGGTAATGACACCTGTCTTAGTGGAGCCACACGAGATTTAGAACACAAAAGGTGACAAGAGGCCATTAAATCTTGATAAACAACTCTAATGTAAATGCAACATCCATACCCCTTTTCAGAGGCATCTGCGAATCCATGAAATTCAATTAACTTGGGCTCAGACTTGCTGCGTATGGAGCGTGGAACAATAATTTCACCAATTAAATACAACTTGTCGCATAATGAACGCCAATACGAATATAATTGCTCATAAATTGGCTCATCCCATCCAAGATTGCACAACCACAGTTGCTGCATAAACTGTTTGTAAAGGAAAACAATTGGGCCAATGAGTCCCAATGGGTCGTAGATACCCGCTATAATTGACAGGATTCTTCTCTTAGAAATACTTGACTCAACTGGAAATGACTTGATGTCAAACATGAATGAATCTGCAGAGTTGTTCCAAAGAATGCCCAACATACGCACATTGCCTTGTTTGTTTAATGGAAGTGACAAATTACTATGATCAGTGACTACATTTGGCTCATTTGAGGCCCATTTGTGCAGAGTAAAGCCATATTAACTCAACAACGTACTTAAGTCAGATTTTAACTTGATCAGATTAGAAATGGTGTCTGCACCGATCAACAAATCGTCGACATAAAAATCATTAATTATAGCTAAAGCAGCGTCAGGAAATGAAGCTTCATTATCCTTACCAATCTGAATAAGGCAGCGAGTTGCCAAGAATGAAGCGCTAGCAGTACCGTATGTTACGGTTCGCAGCACGAAATGTTTAAATTGTTCAAGCGAAGAATCACGCCATAGAATACGTTGGTAATGACAATCGTTATCAGAAACTAAAATTTGCCGATACATCTTCTCGATGTCAGCGATTAGAACATAATTGTGTGTACGAAATGGCAAAAGAATGGAGAAAAGATCTTGCTGGACATTTGGGCCCACTAACAAAATATCATTGAGAAATAGACCATTGCTAGTTTTAGCAGAACCATCAAAAACGACGCGAAGCTTCGTCGTGGAACTAGAATGTTTAAAAACGGCATGATGAGGCAAATAGTAGGTATTTGAAATCCTGGAATCAACAGAACAATCGTCAACCAGCGTCATGTGGCCAAGATCCTTATATTCCTGAATAAAATTTGCATATTCACGCGCAAGCTCAGAATTACGCTTGAACCTGCGTTCTAAACTTAAAAATCTCGCTTCAGCGGTAGCATAGGAATCGCCTAGCTGGGCATTATCAGAGACAAATGGTAGTGAAACGACAAATCTACCTTCACTATTACGATCAGTAGACTTAACAAAATGTTCTTCGCAAACTGAATCGTTAATAATGGGTGCATTATCAAGGACGGTTTCAGTCTCCCAAAACTTCTCAAGAGACGCTAGAATTTGATCATCGTTGTTTCTTGCCAAGAACGAAACAGCAGGACCCTTTGAATGACAATGCTTAGGCAAATTGCCTGCTAGAATATAGCCTAACTTAGTTTCTTGTATAACCGGAAAGTTAGGACCACGAACATATTTGTTAGCTTGAATCAAGTCTAAATAAAACTGCCCTCCCAACAATATGTCTATGTCAGCTGATACATTAAAATTTGTGTCAGCAAGGAAAATATTATCTGGGATATTAAAATGTTTTACGTCAAAAGATTGTGCTGGAAGTTTGTGGGTCAAAGTAGATAAGACTGCGCATTGAGCATTAAAAGTAAACCTTTGATAACGAGAAACAATACGAACTGATACCAAACTAGTAGCGCAACATGTTGCATTATTAATACCTGAGATTGGTATATTAGATTTAGTTAAGTTAAGTTGCAGTTTTTTTGCAAATGATGCAGTACAAAAATTAACTTGAGATCCTGCATCTAGCAATATTCGCGCAAGTTGCCTGTTACCAGCGCGATCGATAACGAATACGACGGCTGTAGATAAGATAACATTGTTTGCTGATTGCAGTTTAAATGAGCAGTAATTACTACTGCTGGCAGGACTGTGTTTTAACTCCTTATTTATATGAAGTAATGTATGGTGCCGTCTGGAACAGATCTTACATGATTGCTTGACCTTGCAATTAGGTGAAAAATGATCTGGTCTCAAACAATTAGTGCAGCATTTATGCTTTAATATAAATTGCCCTCGTTCCGATACGCTCAAATCGCGAAATTTGTCACACATATAAATTGGGTGACTTGCCTTGCAGTATGGGCATGAATAATTATTTGAAGTAGAATGGTAGCTTCTAAATACAGTGCTGCCAGCAGAGTTTCGTAACTTAGATTTTTCAGACTTATTGTTAAATTTTAGAATTGGTTTGTTAAGCTGCTGTCCACCTTCTAGCGGTAACGTGTTTTCTAATAATTGTCTACGGGCATTTAGAAATTGTATGACACTCTAAAAATTAGGAAGATTTTCAGAATCTATAGATTCTTTCCATAATTTAAATGTGGAATGATCAAGTTTTGTTGACAATAGCTGTATGACAATAAGTTCAAACGAATCCACTGACAATTGCATGGCTGTCAGAGAATTGACAGAAGACGTTATGGTATTTGTAAATTCTGCTAAGCTCTGTACAGAGTCCTTGGTTGTAGACTTCACTTCTAATAAATTTTGAATATAAGATTTAGCTAATATGAATTTATTGTCAAATCTAGCGGACAGCAAACTTAACGCTATTGAATAATTTTCGTTACAAATAGGCAAAGCCTTGATTAAATATAGTGGCTCATTTTTGAGAGATGAATACAAGTAATGTAATTTTTGCACTGAAGTTAACTCGGATCTAGCATGTACCAAGTCTAAAAATATCGAGTAAAAGTGCTGCCATTCGAGAATATTACCTGTGAAGCAGGGCAGCCTTATAGGTTTTAATTGAATGTTACTGCTTAATGTTTGAGATTCAGTCTGGATGTTGAAAGTGTCTATTAGTTGTAAAATCTTAGCCTCGGTTGAATATAAAAGCTCTTCAACCTCGACTCTGTCCTCTTGGGCAGCATTTATGTCTTTAGAAGTTAGTTCGATCTCAGACTGGACCTCATCATATTGGATGGAGAAAATAATTGTGAATAAGCGGACTGTAATTTAATACATTTATTGTTACAAGTGAATTTAGATTTTGAAAGGTTAGCTAAGCCTTTTATGCATCATGATGTCTGAGAAATCACATTAGAGCAAAAAATTTTTACATTATAGAAATGAGGCGCAATTACGCAACACTCGAAGATACATGAAATGAAATGATTTAGGCCTAAGGCCTACATAATAAGTCGCGACATGAAAAGAATTAAGATGACAGCCGAACGCAACAAGCGTAAGTCACGTCTGTTGTATTCGGACGCTCAGAGCACTGTGTTATCATGTTTGCCGTTGCAAGCGGAATTGGAATATGATCAGATTAGCCAACCTTTCATTCGTACAATTCCCACATTAAATACCAACATTATCGTCCAAAACCACACATACAAAAACATCAACAATAACATGACCATTCTACACGTACACACTAAAGGCCGAAAACTAAACACTCTAGAACAATTGGAAAAGTACAAACACATGAAAACAAATAAAACTGACATCCTTAACGAACAAACACAATTCAAATCACATGCATTATTCAAACATATCACACCCCACACACACAACATCGATCTTTCGAAAGTCGATACAGTCGCCAACAACAAGACGGACAGTGCTCCCAGCGGCAGCCTCTGAAGAAGCTTTTTAAAAGTGAAAACCGGTTCAGGTTATAAGGTAAATCTTTTACGTTTTTACCCATAAAAAACTTTGTGTTACGAGTCGGTAGTGAAATAATTATATTAAGTTAAGTAACGGACACGTCATGGACAACGAAATCCAAGATTTTAATCTATTTATTCTTGTTTATAAAAATATAAAATTGTATTTATTATTAATTTAAATAACAAGAATAATGTGAGTAATTATACACATGCTTATACAATGAATTATAATTATACACACATACATATATATGTACATATACATATATATACTATAACGTTACCAAATCCCATAGATTTGGGGTTATATGTAGAAGGTTTCAAAAATCAAATGTAAAATAAATTTAAATCGTTAGAACCATGTTAGAATCTCGCGCTGTAGCGAGCATTTACAGCAATTGTAAAGCGCCCGACGGCTATGTCCGGTGGCGTTATGTAAGCACACACACATCGTTATAAATTAGGGACACGCCCTAACTTTAAATCATTAATATTTCGGAAACGAATAAATATAGGCAAAAACCAAGATAGCCAAAATGTTTGCCGAAATATTAAGAATAGGGTGTGCAAATTTCAATGAATATAATTAAAGAGTTAATGAGATAATTAATTTTATTTAAATAACTCCCATAGTGAGTGAGCTAGGGGGTTCAGCTTTGAATATGTTATAATTATAAAAATTACTAATCAAATGTATATGTTAGAATAAGCATAACTTGGCTTGCAGCCAAGATAATCACAATACAAATTGCAACCGGACATCCGACCGACAATCGAATCCGGTGTATTTCAGAATATTAAAAATAATAACAATTCTCGAACTGTGGGAATTATTTTTCGTTCTCACGCAGTGAAGTGACTAAATTTCAAGTAGAAGGGAGAGTGTTTCAGCCAATCAGATCATTCTAAAAATTTTGAAGAACCGTTGGTTTCGGGCTGAACACAGACACTCTTCTGTAAGGACTCAACCTGTGAACAACACTCGACTCTCGACTGGAAAGACTCGAACAGTGAAGACGTTTAATTACGATCGTCTTAGACACTCATCTGTAACGACTCGACATGAAGACGAATATTCACCATAGTCTTATGTGTCAACAAACAGATCAACTGTAACGACTCGACTGTGAAGGCGTCTACGTACGATACTCTTATTTGTCAACAAATAAGCATACTGCGCAATACATCAAACTGTTGGCGTACGCATGTAAGAGATCGAACACATACTACGTGAAGTCACATCAAGAGTACAACAGAACGAGACCGTCTAGAATGTGGTACAAGCTGAAGAACTGACGACGCAGAGCGACACCCGAGACGAGATACACACGCACACGAGTGCAGAGTATCCGGACCGAGGGCCTGAAGCAGTTGTGGCAGTTAAACCACGGACGTTAAAACCATCAACAGTTGCAGAAGGAGCTGAGTTGCTGATTCCTGAACTTTTTGCCGGAATCCAGGACGCAGAGGAAATCATCCCCACTAGCTGATTGGACCAGGACATCGAGGGACCCCAGAGGACATCATCGAGATCTTCAGTACCAGGAAAGTAAAAAAATCATTTATACACTTTTTAAAAAGATCATTTTTCTTTTTACTTTAAAATCATTGTAAAGTTAAATTCATTCAGATGCCGATAAAACAGAGACTCTAAATTAATAAGAACATCAATATTGTGATAATCTGTAGAACACGTATAAGTTAAGTAAGAAGCAATAGATAAGAAATAGACGTAGATAAAAAGCGCTATATAAATCTTAACATTGAATTACTTAGAAACTTATACTGCAGTATATGTGAAACAAATCACAAGTAAATAAAAAACACGTTGAACTAGATTCACGGCTAATTTATTTCAGAGTATTTTAAAAGCATCTTGAAGTAGTAAAATCAGTATTAAAGCATTGCAAATTCCTTAATTAAATTATTTTAAAAATTAACTTTTGAAATCAATAAGAAACAAAATTCGTATAAATTCATATTCATAAGCTTTTCCTCTGAAAGCTAATATTCATTCAGAAAACATTGAACAAATTACTAATTACTCTTTTAGTACGTAAGAATTGCGTTAGATGTAAGTTTTTCATTTTATGTGCTATTAGAATAATAAACCCCAATTTTATACCCAACACTGTTTCGTTATTGCTGTACTCCAAAATCTACCAACATCACAAAACTATTCGAAATAATTATAACTGTATTCTTTGTGCTTTGTACATTTGAATTAACCTACTTGCGAATTCAAAACACAAATTCCTACGGCCTTAGTCGGAAGAAGACGCAAGAATGCACAGCAGGTAGGTCAGTTCACACTACAATCATTTATATGCATATACTGTATTGCATTTATTAAATAAATTGCAAGCAACAAAAATGTTGGGTCAAATGGCACAAACAACAACAATAGCCCAGAACCTATTAAAGCTGATAATATGGCTGTATATAGAAAGTTTGTTTTTGCAAAACAAATTTATATCAAAGATAAATTATGTACTATTTTACTAACTCAGGGATAACAAATAAAAGACCTGTTGTCTTAATTAAAATAAAAAAATTGATTATAAATTTACAACTAAGTGAACAGAAGCTTGAATAGTTACTTGAATAGTAACTAATATTATGATCATCTCGACTCTAAAATTAAATACCACAACGGTGTTGTATACAAGACACCTACTGTTGAAGTCGAAATCAGTCCAAGTTCTGTAGTCGCCAAAACCACATACTGCAAAATAAAAAAGATATTAATATAAACAATAATCTTAGTAGGTAAATGCTTTGTCCTATTGTAGATATGTTTAACTAAAAATGAACTTTTTTCATGTGAAACTTACTAATTTTATTGGACGCGTTTCGGCTTAGTATCCGCCTTCTTCAGCTTTGGTAACAGACTGCCACCATTTTGTAACGGTTGTGTGGAAGGTGAAGTGGGGGTGGTGTGTGGAGGAAGGGGATTGGCGCGGGGATTCAACTTACTGTTTGTTTTCTGTATAATTGTGTCAAAAAGTGTATGTGATTTATATTGTAATTGATCGTTGAGTATGTTGTTTGGTTGTGTTGTGTGGTGTTTATATATTTCGTATTGTTCAGTTTAGTGTTGTTCAAACTGAACAATACGAAATATATAAACACCACACAACACAACCAAACAACATACTCAACGATCAATTACAATATAAATCACATACACTTTTTGACACAATTATACAGAAAACAAACAGTAAGTTGAATCCCCGCGCCAATCCCCTTCCTCCACACACCACCCCCACTTCACCTTCCACACAACCGTTACAAAATGGTGGCAGTCTGTTACCAAAGCTGAAGAAGGCGGATACTAAGCCGAAACGCGTCCAATAAAATTAGTAAGTTTCACATGAAAAAAGTTCATTTTTAGTTAAGTGTTAGTGCTGTGAAAGAAGAGATGAATAATCAAGACAACTGTAGATATGTTTTTGAATTCCAATACATGCCAAAAAAATAACATTAACGCATTATTACAGAATACTGGACGTTGGGTATTATTGGGCAGAAAGTTTCTATTAGAATGGCAGATTAAAAATTAACATTTACAGTGTGTAGTAACTTATTGAATGGCAACTTGAAATATTTCTATAAAAAACAGTTTTTTCTTGCTATTCGAATCTTGCACATATACACCTATTGTTCACAGTTTTTTAATGCTTATTTAATAATTTTTCAATATATTTAATGCAGTTTTTTTATTACAGTTTCAAAAACAAATCAACAATATAAATATTAAAACGTGTTTGTGGTTCTGTACATACAAAAACCTAAAACTGAAATCGGCATTTGGAACACCACTTACAGCCAACCAATCCATAGCCTCTATGAGTAAACTTGTTTGTTAATAACCAAAATATTTATTATAATGCAGAACACAAGTATTTTAGATAACAATATAAAAAAAAATTACCTTATTGCCTGAACCAGTTTTTGTTCATTGCGAGCTTCATCAGAGGGTGCCATTAGAAGCCCAGCCCTGTCTGTACTGTTTTTGGTGACGGTACTGTTGTTCAAAACATCCTTGTGTGTGTGTGTGTGTGTGTGTGTGTGTGTGTGTGTGTGTGTGTGTGTGTGTGTGTGTGTGTGTGTGTGTGTGTGTGTGTGTGTGTGTGTGTGTGTGTGTGTGTGTGTGTGTGTGTGTGTGTGTGTGTGTGTGTGTGTGTGTGTGTGTGTGTGTGTGTTCAAACAGTATGTGTGATTTAAATTGTGTCTGTTTATGATTCTGATTCCATGCGTTTGTATATTTCTTGATGTTTGAATGTTTCTAGTTTTCGGCCTTTTGTGTGTATGTGTAGTATTTCCATGTTGTTGTAAACGTTTCTACATGTGTGGTCTTGATCTGTGAGATGGTTTGCAAAGGTGGATTTGATGCCGGAATGTAGTAATGCTCTTATATGTTCAATGTAACTTTGTTTGAAGCTGTATCCTGTCAGAATTTGTTACAGTTTGAGCAGTTTAATTTGTAAATCCCAGGTAAATCAAATTTGTTTAGCTGCTTATGTGTTTTTTGATAGTGTACATTCTGTTTTGTTTATGGTTCTGCATGCGATGCTGTACCATGTTTTTTTTTTTATTTTATGACTATATTTTCAGTGAGATTATTGACATGTGTGAGTGTTATGAATATGTTATTTTCTGTCTTTGTCTGATCTTTGGGTTTTGTGTAGGAGTTTTTTAATTATTGTTTTATTGTATTCATTGGCTTCTGTAAATATTTAATTGTATTTAATTGATCCTGATAGTCTCTGTCGATTAGTGGATTGCTGTTTAGCCTGTGTATCATGGATCTGAAAGCTGATAGTTTGCACTCCATTGGGTGAACAATCAGTTGAAATTTCAGCACCTATTGTTGCGCACATTCAGCAGCTACACCACACACAGTTTTAAATTCCATGCCTGATTTAACCATCTATTCAAAGATTACCTTAATAGGCTTAGTTAAGTTTATAGGATGGATTATATTGCAATGTTATCCATGAAGAAAATCAGATAACAATTTATGGCTTCCTAAGATATTTATAAATAAACACAAATGAAATATAAAAGATAAGTTCAGCTTTTTATGAAGTCCTGAAGCTTCTGGCTTTCAATCTTGAACTGAAAAATTCTTAAATACTAGGAATTCACTTTGTCATTTTAATAAATATAAAATTAATAATATAGATATAAAATTAATTCTGTTTAGTACAGAGTACTTATCACTGCACAATAAACAGTACAAGGTTAATAAATCAGTTTTATCCACAAGAGGTTAGGTTTTCAGGTTTGCAAAAAATTTACAGTATACAATTTTATTTTTGCACTCTCTCAAATGAATAATTCCTTTTATTTTAATTCATGTATGTTGTAAAAATGTATGTTGCTTGTATAGTAATCTGAATTCTGTAGTGTGGCCAAGTTCTTATTGCAAAAGTTATCTACTTGAACAGAGAGAATTTGAATTTTTCAGTCAGTAAATAAAACTTTCTTCTTCTTCTCCCCTTGCTTTATGGGAATCTTCTATTTTTAACCAATTTTACCACTTAGTACAATCTTCCTGTCCTAGTCTTCTTGGTCCTACAGTTCTTCCTTTACCTTCTGGATGATTATCTTGTGCTTTCTTGACTAATGTGTCATTATCCATCCTGTCAAGGTGGGTGTTACAAAATTATCACCTTTCATTTACCTGATCAAATACATTTATTATTTGCACATGTCTTGAATATTTACATTTGTTATTCTGTCTTGGCTTGTTTTTTGTCTGTTATTAAATACAACTATTATATTAACGACTTGGAACACAAAGTTTTTTATAAGTAAAACATAAAGTTTTACCTTAAAACCGGTTCAGGTTATAAGGTAAAACTTTGTTTTACTTATAAAAAATTTTATGTTCCGAGTTGTTAATATAATAGTTGTATTTAGTTAAGTAACAGACACATCATGGACAACGAAATCCAAGTGTCTATTGTTCTTCTCAGTTGTCTTTGTTTCAGCAATTTGTGTTTGTCTTCTGGCTGTTAAGGTCTTTCTTTTACACTTGAAAATGTATTGTTCCAGACAACATTTTTCATACATTGATATCCTGTTTGTTTTATTATTTCTCTTCCTATTGTACCATAGCTTGTTATCTATACCTCTAGACAGCTGACTTCCATTATCTGGTCCATAATTTTATAGTCTACTAATGACCTGCATTACACTAGCATTGCAGCAATAGTTGTAGATTTAGTTCTAGTTGTACAGATCACCACATTAGATTGTTTGCATGCACTGTTAAATTTGTTCAGAAACCTTTCTAGACCATCTTTGCTCTCAGCTATAAGAACACCATCATCAGTGTACCACCATCATGTTGAAATTAGCAGTAGGCTACCTGTTTTATATCCTTTCATGGTTATTAAGATTTAGTCTATTGCCAAGTTAAAAAGTAGGAGACTAAGTGAATCACCTTGTTGCAGCCCTTTTTCAGCTGTGATCAGTTGTGTTTGCCATATTCCCTGTTACAGATAATTCTTATGTTGTTATATGTGTGGACGTACTTTATGTTTGTCATAACTGTGATAAGTATTTTCCTCTTTATTAGCATTTGTATGATTTCTTTAAGTTTATTCCATCAAGTGCTTTCTTTATATCTACAAAACACTTGAAAGCAGGTTTATTAAATTCTAAGACTTGCTCAAATACTTGTAGATATAATAAAGGGCACATACATGTGCAGCACTTCCACAAGATCTTCCAATGCAGAGACCTTGTTCAACTTGGAAGTTTATGGATTCAATTTCTTGTGAATATTGTTACAACAATTACAGAACACCCTCGAACAGTTGAAAGTGTTGTTCTACACGTTTCTTGGCTAGCCGAGCAGGTCTATGTCACTGTCAAGGCTGTGTACTCAAGTACCCTCCGAGTGCTTGTTAACTATGCAAAGTATTGGTAATGGAATAAATCCGCTTATAGTCCAAGCCACGTATTTTATAATCAACTAAACGCTATGTAACTCACCGTCTGTGGCTTAAGTAAATGTCTTTATACAATTGACATATTTCGGGACACTTGTCCCATCCTCAGAATATTTAAAAAAGTCTCTTCATACCATCATACGATGGCACAGTCGTCAATATATTAAAAATATTAAAATCCACATAACACAAAACACAATTACACTACACAAAGTACGCACACAACAATTTTCGGTGTACACCACACGGTAACCGACAGCGCACTCATTTTACTGTGCTTTGTGTTATGTGGATTTTAATATTTTTAATATATTGACGACTGTGCCATCGTATGATGGTATGAAGAGACTTTTTTAAATATTCTGAGGATGGGACAAGTGTCCCGAAACATGTCAATTGTATAAAGACATTTACTTAAGCCACAGACGGTGAGTTACATAGCGTTTAGTTGATTATGCAAAGTATGTTGGCATGGAAAATTATTCTGGAACATCTGCAGGCTATATATAAACAACACCGGCTGCTTCGTTAGTTTGTTATGTTGGGCAATTTATTCAGTGCGGATCAAGTGGTTGTTGTGGAAAGTGACTATTGTGTTATAATTAGTGTGGAACTCTTTATAGTTGACATTATTATTGTGTGTGGATAAATTTAACTTGAATTACTGTATGAGAGTATGTTGTTGATTTCAAATTGTTATTTGTGACTCATTAAAGCTGGTAATTAGTGATTACCACTTTAGTTTGTTTTCCACTGTACGATCAGTCAGACCTTCATAACAGTGGTGTCAGAAGTGGGAAAGAACCTTTAACAGTGGAAACAGAGGGCACTTTGTACAAGACTAGTGTAATTTGTAAACGTGGATGCCAGTCAGATAATGGAAAATTGCCAGGCGCTGCTGCCTGAGGAACGACAAAAACCACTAATGTGGAATCAGAAGAACGGTAAAAAGCACTGTTGCTCGATTCAGAAGATCAACAAGACAAGAAATGTAAGCAGGAAGCAGGAGACATCAAAGCATTGATACAGGAACAAAAGCAGATGCAAGAACATACTACTGCAGAGTTGGGTCTCCTGCATCATGACTTGGGTGACTTACGAGGTGAGCTTAATAACCAAATTGCTAGATAATCTGACATAGAAGAATTGATGTCTTCAAAAATATCTATCTTCAAAAATATCGAGCCATGTCAAATAAAATATCTGAAGTAGAGGAAAGTGGAACAATTATAAAAGAGTCAATTGCAAATGTGAAAGATCAAATTAAATTCTTGGATTTCGTTGTCCATGACGTGTCCGTTACTTAACTAAATAGAACACAGGCACAAATTCAGTATATACAGAAAACCAACTACAACTGACACACTAATACACAACACCTCCAATCACCCAATACAACACAAACTAGCTGCTTTTAGAACCATGATACATAGACTTAACAACATCCCCTTAGATGAAATAGACTACAAAGACGAACTAAACACGATAAAATATCTAGCAGAATCTAACGGTTATGACAGAACAATAGTCAGTAAACTCCTACACAAAACACAAAACAAACAACAGACAAAGACAGAAAACAACAAATTCATAACACTAACATACATCAACAAACAAACAGAAAAAATTGCCCACAAATTCAAAAAAGCAGGATACAGAATCGCTTACAAAACTACTAACAAAACAGAACACACACTATCAAAACGCATGCCCAAAGCACAAAACAAATTCGATCTACCCGGTGTATATAAGCTAAATTGTTCAAATTGCAATAAATTCTACATAGGCCAGACAGGACGTAGCTTTAAACAGAGATACATTGAACACACAAAAGCACTCCACACCACTACAGAATCTACCTTCGCAAACCACCTCATTGAAGCAAACCACACATATAAAAACATCGACAATAACATGAACATACTACACGTACACACAAAAGGCCGAAAACTAGACACTCTAGAACAATTAGAAATATACAAACACACAAAAACAAATAAAAACAACATCCTAAACGAACAGACACAATTCAAATCGCACGCATTATTCGAACACATCTCACCACACACACACACAGCTTCGATCTTTCAAAAAACTATCTCGTCGCCAACAACAAGACGAACAACGCTACCTACGACAGCCTCTGATGAAGCCTTCTATAGGTGAAAGCCGGTTTAGGCTGTAAGGTAAAACTTTACGTTTTTACTTATAAAAAACTTAGTGTTCCGAGTCGTCAATATTATAGTGATATTTAATCAAATTAAAAGTGAAGTTGAGCAGTTCATGAAAATACAACCATGTGCTGCAAAAAAAAATGTACAGAACCATGTGCTGAACAGATTGTACCAATGGTAAAGACAAAAAATATACAGAAAATAAAACAATAGAGAAAGTCATTTGCCTGTCAGTTCATGTCAAAGCCCCAACATTTGATGGAAGCACTCACTGCATGACATATCTTTGGCAATTTGAAGTCACTCCTTCCGCAAACAATTGGACGGAGAAAGACAAGGCAGTTTCACTCATTCTTCTTTAAAAGGACTTGCAGCAGAGTTACTACAGAATGTGCCACCTGACAGCCAGAACGCCTATGCCGAATTTATAAAAGCTTTAGAATTATGGTATGGTGATAAACATTTTCGAGATGTGTACTGCACTCAGTTGAGAGCAAGGTGACAGCATTCCAGGGAAAGTCTTCAAGAGTCTGAAGCAAGCATGAACAGACTGATTAGACTGGCCTGTCTTGAAGCACCAGAAGATTTTTGAATGAGATTTGCAATGCAAACATTTACTGATGGTGTAAGAGATAATGAACTACAACAAGTGTTATGGATGGCAAGAGACCGGAATCCGGAATAGTGCGGATGCCCTGGTACCTGCTTTACAATTTTAGGCCACTAAGTCAGTGTCTGTTTGGGCAAGTCATAAAGTGAGCACACTAAAGATCATGATGGCACAGATGATGAAGAGGTAGAACAAGGAACAGAGACCCAATGATCAGCACCACAAAATAAAGTAAGAAAGGATGGAATACCGAAGTGTTATATATGTGGGAAACCTGGAAATCTACAACAAGATTGTCGGGTTAGAGTTCAGCAGCAGGGAAACAAGCAGTAGTCGGTACAATGGGGCATGTGCTGACTAACTGGAGGAACAAAGTTCCTAAACAATATGTAATTTCTACACTTCAGAAAAATAGCGTGAGCTTGTTAGTTACCGGATTCGTTCAAGAAAGGCCAACCTTGATTACAGGTGACACAGTTGCCACAGTATCCATTGTATGCCCTGATGTGATGAACAATCTCAAGCTGATCTGGTGCTCTTGCAGCTTGTGAACAGCTACTGGACAGCCTGTAAAAGTGTTTGGAAAAGTGGAGATACACCTATTGCTTAGTCAACTTGAATTTGATAATCAAGTACTTGTTGCAGACATTGTGGATGAAGCAATTCTTGGTGTGGACATTATGAATGCATATGGTTTTATAATCGACTTCAAAAACAATATCTTGAGAATCAGAAAAGAAAAGGTAATGCTCTCCACAACAAATACATCAGATAAATCAATGGACATGATAAATCAAGTTCCCGTAACTGTCCCGCCAAACTCCGAAAAATCAATCATGGTTAAAACTGAGGTAGATACTAGGGGCAACCAGTGCTTTGTAGTCAAACCCCAGGTAGTCAGCACACCAGGCACATTAATTGCCAGAAGTTTAGTAAAACATGATGAAACTGGAAATATACCTATTAGAGTGGCGAATATTTTGGATCAAAATATTACTTTACAAAGCAATATGCCGGTAGGTAAAATGTCTCCTGTGGCCTGGGTAGACGGAATGACGCAATGAAGATCCAGTGCTTTGGACACTCGAAAATTACTAGAGGAATTTCAGGAACTGTTGAACAGATCTTCTAACAATCTCTCAAGTGGTGAGGTAAAAGAACTCAGACAGTTTTTACATGAATTTAAAGATTCTTTTGAAGTTCGGGGCCAGTCACTGGAAAGAACCTCTCTTGTGCAACATCGCATCAACACCAGGAACACAACACTGATATGCCAACCTCCTCAAAGACCTCCATTAGCTGAGCAAGAAGAAATGCCTTGGTTAGTACAGGACATGTTGACAGAAGGAATAATCGAGCCTTCGTCAAGTGCTTGGTCTTTTCCGGTAGTGCTGGTAGGAAGAAGGGTGGTGGATTACGTTTTTGCGTAGACTACCAGAGGTTGAATGACATGACAAAGAAAGATTGCTATCCACTATCTCACATTGTCTATACACTCGACACGCTGTCTGGAGCTCAGTGGTTTTCCACATAGGACCTGAAGAGTGGATACTGGCAAATGGGTCTTGATCAAGAAGACAAGGAAAAGACCGCTTTCTTGACCCCAAACGGCTTATTCCAATTTAACGTCATGCCATTTGGACTCTGTAATGCACCAGCAACATTTGTAAGATTGATGGACCTGGTACTCCGAGGCCTGACGTAGAAAACTTGACATGGAAGCTAAGCCCGAAGAAGTGTTCTCTGTTCCAGAAGGAAGTACAGTATCTTGGCCATCTGGTTTCGTCAGTGGGTGTTAGCATGGATCCTAATAAAGTAGACACCATAAGAGACTTGCCAGTTCCAAAGAGTAAACACGAAGTTCGGAGTTTCCTAGAGTTATGCTCATATTACAGACATTTTGTGAAAAGCTTCGGTACTATTGCTAAACCACTACATGAGCTAACAGAATATAAACAAAACTTCCAGTGTCCGAGACAGTGTGAGCAAGCATTTAGGATTTGAAAATTACATTATGTTTGCAGCCATAAGTACTTCATTAATTACCTCTATGGGAGGGAGTTTTCACTATACATTGACCAAGCCGCGCTTGCATGGCTCTTGAGATTTAAAAATCCGGAAGGGCAGTTGGCAAGGTGGCTCAAACGTCTGTAAGAGTACAACTTCAAGGTACAACATCGGTGGGGGTGCCTACATGGTAATGCATATGGCTTATCACAAAGACATTCCCCGAAGACTGCCGACATTGGCACAGAAAGGCAGAACAAAATGCAAGCGAACATGTTTAAGCCATCACTGTAGATTTCCTGGGAGACGGCTGGACGACACAAGATTTTTGACAAGAAGAAATGACTGATGAAGGCATTGGACCGATCTTAACAGCAAAAGAGGAAGGTCGCCGGCTTGGCAAGATATCTGCCACGGTTCAGAAGTGCTGAAGGACTACTGGGTACTATGGGAATCTATAACCTTGGAGAATGTACTGCTGAAAAGGTCTTGGGAAAGTGCACATGGACGAGATGTGGTCATGCGGCTGATAGTTCCCCGAAGTAAAATACAGTCTGTTTTGAAGGAGATGATGATGGAATGTCTGGAGGTCATCTTGGCATTAATAAAACCCTTGGAAAAATATAGAATAATTCTATTGGCTTCATCTTTGCCATGACATAGAGGATTGGTGTTGGACATGTGAAATATGTGCTGCAAGGAAGGGTCCACAACCTAGAAGCAGGGGTGGAGACCAGTGGCAAGGTTACATGGAGGCAATTGAGGCAATGCCTACCCTAAAAATTCTGTAGAATAAAAATTATAAATACGTATGAACTACGTAATGTAACGATTATACATTGTTACTGTGACTGTCGAATTTATTAAGCCAAAATGTGCTTTACCGAGCAACCGCTAGATGGTGACAGGTGAGATTCGGCATAAAGCGAATGAGGCAACGTGAACTTGCCTCAGGGTTTTTTGTATACATCGTATGTAAGCAATGTTCTGGCAAGATAGTGAATTGCGGGGGAGGGGGATTGTCCCATGCTGTACACATAGAGCGTTGAGGCATGTCTCACTTCTATGATGCAAACAGTTAAGTTAAAGCGTGCTGTGTTGTTTATAAGTGTGCTTATTTTATGCGGTTATTAAAAGTGTGTCTGTTATTCCGCTGAACTAACAGATGATCAAGATTGTTTTTTGAATTGTTTGTAACATTAAACATATAATATATAGAAACTAATCAAGTTTAAAAATTTGAAGTTCAATCAGATGTATTATTGTGTACGACTTATACAAAGATTGTTCAATAGAAACACATTTAGAGCTGTAAAGCATTTTTTATTCAACGATTTTAAAAGAAGTCTCCATTAACATTAAGACCTGAGTTCCACTCTTGCACTAATCTGTAGATTCCCTACTAGTAAAATTCTTACGGCTGTTTGCGGAACTATTCGCTAACAGCAAACTCTACCTCAGCGTCCGATTTGAACCACCATCCTTTTAGTGATTCCTTAAAAAAAATGTAAGGTAAGATTTTGCCTACCCATTCATTAACTACTAGCTTCGCCACTAGTGGAGACAGTATAACATTGGACTGCCATTCGAGAGAATTGTCATAGACACTGCTGGACCTTTCCTAGTTACTGACAATGGAAACCAGCACATCATGGTTCTATTTTATTAAGTTGGTGGTAGCTTATGAAATTCTAAATGAGGAGGTTACCACTGTGGCAAAGGTGTTAGTTCACAACTTCTATTGCCATTATGGAGTCCCTATGAAAATCCATATGAATCAAAGGATGAATTTTGAGTCAGGAATGTTTGAAGAATTATGCCATCTACTCAGAATTCAAAAAAACCAGGACAACGCCTCTCCATCCTCAGTTCGACGGAATGGTTGAGAGGTTTAATAGGACACTTAAGCAGCATCTGCTGAAGGCTGTTGATGGAACTAAACAGATTGGGACCAGCATATACCATTATTCCAAATGGCACATAGGTCATCAGTACATGACAAAGTCAGCATGATTCCAGCAAAATTGGTATTTGGGCGGGAGATTCGTCTTATCTGAGATTCAGTTATAAGAGCTGCAGACTATTCATCACAATTAGAAAAGCAACTGCAAGAAATGAATCGCTTGATAAGAGGACAGCTGATGATAGAATGAAAACTCGATATGATGTACACAGCAATAGTGGGGGTTTCAAAGAAGGAGATCAGGTTTGGTTGTACAACCCAAAGCACTGTCGTGGTTCCTCACCTAAACTTCAATCTAACTGGGAAGGAGAGGCTCAATGTTGTCTATCGGATTCAACAGGAAGGATAGCAGAAATTGAAGGTCATCCACCTAGATCCCCTGGCGAAGTATTACCTCGAGAGGGTTTGCCAGTTCAGGACGAACAAGCTTAAGTAGGGGCAGTGTTACGACAATTATGGAATGCTCTTGAACAGACAAGAGTGTCGTTCTACATGTTTCTTGGCTAGCTGAGTAGGTGCATGTTTCTGTCAAAGCTGTGTACTCCAGGCTCGGCTCCAGGCAGGGGCGAACCATGCCACCGCCCAGGGCAGCAAATTTTAAAGGGCGGCAGATTCCGGGATGTTAAGTTTGAAATTGAGGAAAAAGTAAAATTATTCACTTTATTTCATCACAATATGTAAGATTAGTAAGAATTACTTTGTGTATAAAGTCAGCGGAGTTTAACGAAGAGTTGAAAACTCGTGAACGAGAGAACGTAAGGCAAGAGGAGAAAGGACTTCCTTGAAGCTCAAACTTATTAAAACTTATCTCAGATCTGGTATGTCCGAGACTCGCCTGAGTGGTCTGGCTATTATATCTATATAATATCAGTTAGCTGAATCATTTGATTACAACAAAGTCATAAAAGAGTTTGCCAGTGCAAAAGCTAGACGAGTATTTTTTAACTAAGGTATACGATACATTACTTTTGTTATATTTCAATCATAATTAATTTTAGTTAGTATTTTAATTTTAAGTCATCACATAGGCATACATTTTTATTGTCTCACGATTCCTTGTATTGTCTCTACAATTTTTATTGTAGCCGTTCGCCGCATCGTAAACGCAAAAAAGTTCTAGTTATTTGATAAACACAACAATGCAAACATTCCTAGTCGTCATTTGAAGGCAATCGTCGTATCTTTAGAGTAGGCCCACTGTGCGTGAATGTGTTCAGAGATAAAATACCGGTAGGGATGGGCGGCAGTCATAAATACTGCACAGGGTGGCAGAAGCGCTGGGGCCGGCCCTGGTGTACTCAAGTACCCTCTAGACCTTTCAAGTGCTTGTTAACTACATAAATTATGTTGGCATGGAAAATTATTCTAAAACATCTGCAGGCTATATATAACCTGCAGGCCAGCGGCTGCTTAGTTAGTTTGTTATGTCTGGTGATTTATTCAGTGCAGGTTTTTTATTCAGGTGGAGTTTTGGTCTTTCATATTTTGTTGAATAGTTCATTAGTAATTCATCTTTCTCTATTCTTCTTTTGTTTCAGGTTTGTAATGATAATCTCTATAAACTCTGTAACTAAATAGCACTATTACATTAACGACTCGGAACACTAGGTTTTTTTATAAGTAAAAGCTTGAAGTTTTACCTTACAGCCTTAACCGGTTTCTCCTTTAAAAGGCTTCTTCAGAGGCTGCCTCTGAAGAAGCCTTTTAAAGGAGAAAACCGGTTAAGGCTGTAAGGTAAAACTTCAAGCTTTTACTTATAAAAAAAACCTAGTGTTCCGAGTCGTTAATGTAATAGTGCTATTTAGTTAAGTAACGGACACGTCATGGACAACGAAATCCAAGAATTAAACTCTGTAATGTATGTCTGTATATTTATTGATTTTAAAATTTTATTTGTAGTTTTAATTGAATTGCTCCGCCCAACAACGTTGCAAACGCCAACATTTCCAAAACGCAGGTTTTGTTGAAACAACGTTGCAAACGACAATCTGAATAGTGTGGGGTATTTTTTGTTTGACAAAGTTTAAGTTGGGTGCTCTGAAATAAGCCTACAATCTCGCGCGTGTTTAGTTCCGCGGTAGCAACAACGTTGTAAGCTAGAGGTGGCTAAACTGTTATTTTAAAATACTAGGTATGAAAATACCGTTCCAAAAAAATAACAGGTACAAATACCTGTTATTATATACTATATATACATAACCTATATTATCCTTTGTAAGTAACTCGTTTTGAGTTTCCTGCAGGTCTCCTATGTAATACCTTCAAATAAATACACTGCAAGTAGGTTTATTTTCACCTAGATAAACCTATTAATATATTAATAAACCTACTTGCTGTGTATTTATTTGAAGATATTATATAACCTATACTATATAATTTGTTATAAGAAATAAATTGAAACTAAAAGTATTAACAGTGTTACTTTACACTGTGACTTTATTAAACTATTACTGTTTAAATGGAAATAAGAAACAAGAGAATTTATAGGCCTATCTCCCTTTGGGAATACCAATTTAAGTTTTCACTAGTAGTAAACAAACTAACATTGGTTAAACAAATCAGTTGCGAAACTCAGGGCAATTAAATAATTTAGAGTAGGCCTACAGGTAATACCACAAAAAATAATGTGAAAAAACATCAGAAACGTATAATAAAAACATAACAGTAAGCCACAAGAGTGAATGAGAATAAACAAAATTTTACAAATAAAAATAAAAAACAAATTGTAATAAATTAAATATAAATACATAAATAAAAACTTATAAATAATAATCAGAATGATAACTGTTGCACACCACTATATAAACATTATTCCGATTAGCGCTTTCAAGCTTCACAGCCCATCGTCCGATCGAAATAGACAGGAAATATGTAAAAACAAACCCTTCACCCCTCTCCCCACCCTGCTCACACACAACAAGCTATAAATTAATGACCCTTCCTCACCCCCTAAACCCTGTCCCACCATCTGTACAGTACATATTTTTCTAGCAAATTCCTTGTGTGTGTGTGTGTGTGTGTGTGTGTGTGTGTGTGTGTGTGTGTGTGTGTGTGTGTGTGTGTGTGTGTGTGTGTGTGTGTGTGTGTGTGTGTGTGTGACAGGGTGTGTACAGATGGTGGGACAGGGTTTAGGGGGTGAGGAAGGGTCATTAATTTATAGCTTGTTGTGTGTGAGCAGGGTGGGGGAGAGGGGTGAAGGGTTTGTTTTTACATATTTCCTGTCTATTTCGATCTGACGATGGGCTGTGAAGCTTGAAAGCGCTAATCGGAATAATTTTTATATAGTGGTGTGCAACAGTTATCATTCTGATTGTGATTTCAACCACTAACACAAATTCCTTCATTAAACGTCTGTTAAGATGTGCAATCGACTACAGGTAATGGACAACAACAATGAGGTAATAAACGACAACAATAAGGTAAGTAAAGTTTTTAAATATCTTAAGTTAAAAGTTAAATTGAAGAGGGTTTTAAGTAAAATATGGTTTAATAAACAATGTCTGGATAATAATGTCATCCCAAAGTACGCTCAAGTTAAAATTAAAAATAAGAACAGTGTAGCCAAAAAAGTAAAAAAACAAAGCGAGAAGTTGTGGATAAAACTGGAAATAAGGTCACTCTACGGCTTAATCAATAGATATAATAGGGAATTATATGACAGACACATAGAATTGTTAAGAATATACTCGTATGTAGAGTTAGAAGAAATATTATATAATTTTGGTTTGGGGTACGTAGAAAAGAATTGGAAAATAAAAATAAAAAAATGGTAGATAAGTTAAATAAATTAATAAGAAAGAACGAAGTAAAAAAGGAACACCTCTCTAAGAATAACTATGAAAAAAGAGTAATAAACCTTACAGAGGTAAATTTCAATACAGAAGAAAAAGAAATGTTAGCAAAAGGTTTAAAATACGCACCGCCACCAGAATTAAATCAAGAAAAAACGATTATTGAATGCGAAAGCATAATACAAAAACTAGGAAATGAAAATGATAAAAAAAGAATAAGGTGGGAAGTAGGGAATGTAGTAGATAAAATATTTAAGAAAAGTTTGTATAATTCAAAAAATGAACAAAAAATCAAATCAACTGTAACTAAACTAAAGAATAAAATAAAGAAGAATGATATTACAGTTACGAAGGCGGCCAAAGGAAATACAATGGTACTACTGAGAAAGGACGAATACATAAAGAAAACGGATGAATTTATAAGAGAAGGACCATACGAGGAAATAAAGTATGATTATACAAGTAAGTACCAGTCAAGGATAAAACAAATGATGAAACAGATAACATTATAGAAGAAAATAAGAAAAAGTATTTATTGGAAAGTAATCCAACAGCACCAACTTTTAAAAGTCAGGTTAAGATACATAAAGAAGGAAAACCAATTAGACCGATTGTTTCTTTTATTAATGCACCTATTTATAAATTATCAAAGGAAGTTAGCAGAGTACTGAAAGAGAAATATGAATTTGGGACAAAATACAACAAGAGAATAATATAAAATTGATAGAAAAATTAGAAAATATTAGGATTAATGTAAATACAAAATTGATATCACTGGTTGTTAAGGACATGTTTACCAATATCACAGTAAATAAAGTTATTAAGTTAATAAACGATAATAATATGGGAGAATACAGGTATAAAAAGCAGTTGATGAAAGTAATTAAAGAATGTGTAAATCAGAACTATTTTAGGTTTAATAACAAGTTTTATATACAGAAAAAAGGTTTACCTATGGGGTCTTCATTATCCCCTATTCTTGCTGAAATATACATGAATGATTTTGAAAAGCAATTAATAACTTCCACTAAGTATAAAGACAATATAAAATTATGGTCTAGATACGTTGATGATGTATTAGTAATTTGGGAAGGAAGCTTAGAAGAAGTGCATGAGTTTATTAAATGAGGTAAATAATAAGGATAAAAACTTACAATTTAAAGAAGAGATAGGAGGTAAGAAAATAAATTACTTAGATTTAAACACAGAAATTAAAGATAATGAGAAACTACAGTTTGGGATATTTAGGAAAGAGTTGTATTCTGATATAATTATACCAAGAGAGTCTTACCACCCATATAGATATAAAATGGCGGCAATCAATTCATTTTGTTACAGAGCTCAGAAGTGTTTAAAAGAGACCGAATCAAAAGATAGGGAGTTAAAAACGATAAAGGGAATTGTAAGGAATAATAATTATGACACCAACATAGTGGATAAAGTTATGAAAAGGGTTAACATACAAAAAGCTAAAATAGAACCAGAACAAAAGAATTATGCAGGGTCATTGACATACATAGGTTCACATACTAGAAAAATTATAAAATGTTTTAATAAATATGGAGTAGATATAGCTATTAAAAAATGTGAAACGGTATTTGATAAGATAAGGAATAAGAATATAGAAAAAATTCCAGTATTACAGAAAAGTGGAATTTATAAATTAAAATGTAAGACTGCAACAAAGTCTAGGTGAGACAGGACGGAAATTCGTATGCAGGTTGTCTGCCACAAACGTGGAGAAGGTAATAGAACTACCAATTCGTTATATGCAAGACATTTCATAGAAGACAACCATAAGTTTGTTAATCCTTTGGAAGAATACGAAATTGTAAAAGTAGTAAATAACACAGTTGAAAGGAAGCTTAGAGAGGAGTTAGAAATATTGAAAGAAAGAGAAAAAGGGTTAGACAATTTAATTAATATTAAAATTAAATTTGATAATGAAGAAATATTTTTTAACATGATTAAGAAGTAAATGAGAGAGGACAGATAGATAAGATTAAGAATTATATGGCATAGTACTAATTGGTTGTTTTAAAATAAGGGTGTGTGACTGACCCACGTGTGTGGAGAGGAAGAGGGTAGTTTAAAAGGACACACACACACACAACACTGAAACACAAGGAATTTGCTAGAAAAATATGTACTGTACAGATGGTGGGACAGGGTTTAGGGGGTGAGGAAGGGTCATTAATTTATAGCTTGTTGTGTGTGAGCAGGGTGGGGGAGAGGGGTGAAGGGTTTGTTTTTACATATTTCCTGTCTATTTCGATCTGACGATGGGCTGTGAAGCTTGAAAGCGCTAATCGGAATAATTTTTATATAGTGGTGTGCAACAGTTATCATTCTGATTGTGATTTCAACCACTAACACAAATTTCTTCATTAAACGTCTGTTATAAATAATAAGCAACAACAAAAGTAAATTAAATGCATTACAGTTATTTAAGGAACAGGACTAGATAAAGTGCATAAATGTCCATTACAACAATCTCATCATTTACGTGAGATGTGTAGTAAAGTTAAAATCACATTAATAAAAAGTATAATATAGCTTATCAACATCAACCACTCTATAGGTTATAACTCAATATAATTAAATACGATTTCACTAACTACTCGGAACATAAAGTTTTTTTGAGTAAAAACATAAAGTTTTACCAACCGATTTTAGTTACAAGTTGGTGACTAGTATAATATATAATTTATTAGCATATAATCTGTATTCTATATCTGCATATCACACGAGAATAAATGTAACAGCAGGATGAATTATTTCCTTTATTAAAAACAGCTTCGTCTCTTTGCGCAGAATGAAGTATACACGACGAAAAAGTGGCTCGTACTATATACTTATATTTCCTACTCGAAATATGCTTGATGCTACCTGTTCCTAAAATACTAGGTGTTCCTAAAATATTTGGTGTTACTAAAATACTACTGTTACTCTGGAACGCGTTGTTCCTTGTGTATCGGTGATACCACTAGTATTTGAAATACCTAGTATTTTAAATAACGCGTTACTGGCTGTTCCTTGCGTTCCAGCGATATTTTTGTACGCCTAGTATTTGGCCTTGGTTTACGTGATCTTGCGTACTTTTTGTGTGTGTGTGTGTGTCTGTGTAGGTGCGTAGGGGGTGTGTCTCGACTCGGAACAGCGAGGGCGGCGTGTCTCGACTCGGAACAGCGTAGCTGCGAATAACAGGTATTTCAACTTTTCAGTCACTGTTACATCCGTTCCACAAGAATATCGTTCCAAAATACCTATTACAGGTATATCGGCCCACCTCTAGCGCCTAACGTGCCTACCCAGTCAGGTGTCATGCTGTCACTTGGCGACGAAAAACGTTTAAACAGTGGAAGAAAAAGGAAGATTTGTGTGTCTTCGTGGAAGAATAAGATAAGAAAAGTTTCGAGGGACTCGGGAAATCCGTACGTATCATCACGGAAGAAGCCAGTACCAGGAAAACTGCCCCCAACTGAGGTAAGCTCAACAACGTTGTAACCGCCACCTGTTACAATGCACTAGCTCAGTGGGGTTCGCAACAACGTTTCAGGGGGTCCGCGGACGCTTTTTAGGAAAAATAGAATATACCGTAATTTCCTACGTTTTTTTGTAGTTTAACATCTAATTTTAGAATCTTAAAACAATTACTAGAAAATTCCAGTATTTTTTTTTGTGTGCAAACCAGTAGCGGTTCTAGCCTGGGGCCGGGGGGCCCAGGCCCCCCCAGATTTTTACCTAAGTGGTATGTTATTACATTTTAAAAAGTTTACAGTGAAAGTGTACAAGTGCGTTTGTTTTGATAAAACCGCTCACCATGGGTGACTGTACGAAACTGCACACAATACGATGCATGATGACTTACATACATGAAAAAGTTATCACTCAGAAATACGGTGTAACGTACACATCGGCTGAGCAGCACCAGATATGTTTAAAGTCAGAGATGAACCGACGAGATCAGCAATGCTTGGTAAAAACGTGGGACAGAAAAAAATTTCGTTTACCACTGCCACCTTGCGGTCAGACAGTGGAAGCTTATCCGGTTAATTCAAATGCTAAGGCGCGAATGTCCAGTTAGCTTCCACTGTCTGACCGCAAGGTGGCAGTGGTAAACGCAATTTTGTTCTGTCCCACGTTCTTACCAAGCATTGCTGATCTCGTCGGTTCATCTCTGTTAAAGTAGGTATAAAATTCATTCGTTTGGAATTTGCAACACTGTTCACCGATGTTGTTTACCTTAGTTCTCCGTCTCACGAAGCCAACGAGAAAGACCAGACCCTGGCGCGTGAAATCACGTGATCTTAGTACATGGGATTGTGAGCGTTAGTACATTAGCTGTGCGTCTCATTGCAGTGTGAAGTGTGATTGTTCTTTGGTGATAGTGTTGGTGATTATGTTGATAACAAAACAACATGGCTAGTCGTCAAAGTAGTTTTAGTTTCTTCGACAGGAAAAGAAGTGGCAGTAACTGTACCAAAAGTACGGATAACACTTGTGTTACACCAACATCAAAACAAACTAAATATGCCGATGACGCTGTGAGTACGTCTAATATTGTGCCTTTATCTAGTGAGACATGTGTTAGTGTTCATTGTGCAGGAATTCCAAATGATATTAGTAAATCGATTCAAGACGGGCCCCACCAACCTCGTAAGTCCAATTTCAAGCAAACAATTATAAATAATAAAGTAAGAAGCTTTAACAGTGCGTGGTATGACAAGTTTAAGTTTATTGAGTACTCTGAGCAAAAGGATGCCATTTACTGCTTTCCTGTCGCCACTTTGAGCCTATATCTGGAAACGCTGAATTAACTTTTACAAAACTTGGGTTTTCAAATTGAAAAAAGTGGGTGACAAACGTTTAAGACACGAAAGAAGTGAGTGCCACAAGCTGTCATTAATTAAATGGAACAGCTTTTTGATAAGTGAACAACATGGCACTGTCACGTCTATGATCAGTGCACAAAATAGAGATGAAATATTACGTAATCGGTCTGCTGTTGCCACTGCGGCTCGAGTGGCACTTGTATGTGCTAGACAGGACATAGGCCTAAGAGGTCACCATGGGACTGAAAGTGATGATAAAAAAATCAAATTTTGTGAATATGGGAAATTTTTTGGAAATCATAAAACTAGCAAAATTAGAGAGTGAAACGGCTAAAAATAATTTAGATAATTTGCCACGAAATGCTACTTACTTATCTAAGGATTCCGAAAACGAATTAATAAACGTGTAGGCTAATATTATATTAAAACATATTGTCAATGAAACCACAGTAATGATGGGATATTCTCATTGATTTTAGATGAAGCTAGAGACTCCAGTAAATTAGAACAGATGTCTGCTTGTATTAGGTATGTTAGTCGAAATGGTGTTGAAGAACGGTTTGCAGGTTTCATTCAGTTAGATGAATTAAATGCTAGGGCTCTTTCTGATAAAGCCTTGGAGCACCTTAGCTCGATTGGATTGTTCCCCGAGAAATGTATTGCACAGGCTTATGATGGAGCCTCAGTAATGTCTGGAGGTACAAATGGTGTTCAAAGTTTATTTCGTAAAGCAGCTAAGAACCCGTGTGTCTACGTGCATTGCTATGCACATCGTGTAAACTTGGTACTAGTTGATGTTTCTAAGACAGTTGATATTGTTGGTGACACATTTGGTTTACTAGAGGCCATTTACGCATTTCAGTCTGTCTCTTCATTGAGACATAATCAATTTATTAAAACGCAAACAGAACTTTATCCCGGCAAAAGAAGTTTAGAACTACCATTACAGAGTGACACTCGCTGGGTTTGCAAGTACAGAGGCATTAAGTATTTCCAAAGTTGTTTTGCATCTGCCAAACAGCACTTCAGTACTTTGCAACTTCCAACAATAAACGAGAGGCTGCGGAAGCTAAGGGGTTGTTAATGCAGTTCTGTAAATTTAAAATTATATTTGTACTACATATATTTAGTGACTTGCTAGAACGTACTAATGGTTTACCGATGATGCTACAACAAAAGGAAGTCGAATTTGGTACTGCTGTTAAAATAGTAAAGTCCATCATTCTCAGTGGAAGACAAAAGGTCGGATGATTATTTCAACCAAATTTGGGATAAATCAAGGGAGTTTGCTGAAAATGTAGACGTAGAAGAGCCAAAAGACTTTAATAATAGAAAAACTGTAGTACCTAAAAAACTGAGTGACTACTATACAACATTAGCCACTTGTTCATCTGAAGACCGGGACCGGGAAGTAGGCTCTCTTCCTTTGAAGACAAAATATAAGAAAGCTTACTTTCAAATTATAGATTCTATAAAAGAAGAATTCAGCTCTAGATTTCAGCAAAACGACTTTGTTTGTAATGCTGCAGACGCATGTAATCCCAAGAGTAATTCATTCCTGGATTTCAAGTATATTGAAGCATTTGCAGAAAACTACGAGGCATTCTTTAAAAATAGAACCAAACTGAAATCAGAAGTTGATCTAATTAGGAACATGTTTCGTGAAAACAACATGACTTCAGCTTCGACTACACAACTATTTTTTGAACTACAGAAAATGGAGATTGTGTTTCCGGAACTATTAACATTAATAAAACTTGTATTGACTCTACCCGTAACATCAGTGACTGCAGAACGTAGTTTCTCTTCTATGAAACGTATAAAAACATATTTAAGGTCAACAATGAAGACAGACAGACTTTCGAATTTAACACTTCTCCCTATTGGGTGGGAGCTAAGTGAAAAATTGTTACAAGATCCTGACGAAATAGTGAAGGAATTTTCAAAGATAGGCAACAGAAGACTCAATTTATAGGTAACGTACTATCATCATCTGCTCATATATTGTTTGTTATTCATCTGCATATATATTGTTTCTTATTATGTATAATTACAAATTACTTTTCTTACGTGCAAATATTATGTTTATTCCCATCTACTACGGTGCCCCCCCCCCCCACTTTACAAGCTCTAGAACCGCCACTGGTGCAAACTAATTGTAATTGTAAAAGTAACATGAAACTAATGGCTTTAATAATGTCTTTAAAGCTGGAAACAAATTGCTATCACGTCACGTGAGCTCACGTGAGATCAGAACTTGCCTTAACCCGTGAAATCGCAGTGCAGAGACACAGGCCTACGTCACGTCACGTCACATCACTTCATGTTACATCATTTCACGTGAACTCATGAGAACACTCGTGAACTCATGTGAATACACGTGAAGTCGTGTAAACAGTCGTGAAGGCAAATAAATTCTACTTAGTTGTGAAACATGGAGTGCTGCAGTTCTATTAGTTAAATATCACCATATTATTGACGACTCGGAACACTAAGTTTTTTATAAGTAAAAACGTAAAGTTTTACCTTACAGCCTAAACCGGCTTTCACCTATAGAAGGCTTCATCAGAGGCTGTCGTTAGTAGCGCTGTTCATCTTGTTGTTGGCGACGAGATAGTGTTTCGAAAGATCGAAGCTGTGTGTGTGTGGTGAGATGTGTTCGAATAATGCGTGCGATTTGAATTGTGTCTGTTCGTTTAGGATGTCGTTTTTATTTGTTTTTGTGTGTTTGTATATTTCTAATTGTTCTAGAGTGTCTAGTTTTCAGCCTTTTGTGTGTACGTGTAGTATGTTCATGTTATTGTCGATGTTTTTATATGTGTGGTTTGCTTCAATGAGGTGGTTTGCGAAGGTAGATTCTGTAGTGGTGTGGAGTGCTTTTGTGTGTTCAATGTATCTCTGTTTGAAGCTACGTCCTGTCTGGCCTATGTAGAATTTATTGCAATTTGAACAATTTAGTTTATATACACCGGGTAGATCGAATTTGTTTTGTGCTTTGGGCATGCGTTTTGATAGTGTGTGTTCTGTTTTGTTAGTAGTTTTGTAAGCGATTCTGTATCCTGCTTTTTTGAATTTGTGGGCAATTTTTTCTGTTTGTTTGTTGATGTATGTTAGTGTTATGAATTTGTTGTTTTCTGTCTTTGTCTGTTGTTTGTTTTGTGTTTTGTGTAGGAGTTTACTGACTATTGTTCTGTCATAACCGTTAGATTCTGCTAGATATTTTATCGTGTTTAGTTCGTCTTTGTAGTCTATTTCATCTAAGGGGATGTTGTTAAGTCTATGTACCATGGTTCTATTAGTTCATCAGATTTTGAAGAAGACTTGGAAAATGCTTGTGCTATTCTTGTAATCAAAAAATCAGTTAACAAAAGAAGGAGCTGGATACACAATATAAACTTAGAAAGACAAGAAAAAGGTGACTTTCAGAATCTAGTGTAGAAAATACAAGGAGATCCAGCTAAGTTTCAAATGTATTTCAGACTGAATAAGGTAGAATTTGATTATTTACATGATCTTATTAAAAATTATATACAAAAAAAGAACACCCATCTCCGAAACGCTATAAGCTCGCAAGAGAGATTAGCCATATGTTTAAGGTAAGCGTGAAATAAACGAAAAAAGACTTCACATCTTGTAAAAATTTAGCATTTTTAAAAGCATAAAATTTGTTTGACGTCTTTAAACATGAAATTACTGATTGGTGGTTATAAAAAAAAACACATTTTTAAATTAAAAAAGGAAACATACTGTCATTAATAATTTGAAAACCACCTAAGTTGATTAACATTCGACGATTGTTTTCTTCCGTAACTATGGTCTGTGATTCGAATGATTCAACTGCGTTGGTCATTTGAGGTGAGTACGTTGAATAACAGCTAGTTGATGCCGATTCTG
The DNA here is from genome assembly GCA_034769895.1 of Magicicada septendecula. Classification (NCBI taxonomy): domain Eukaryota; kingdom Metazoa; phylum Arthropoda; class Insecta; order Hemiptera; family Cicadidae; genus Magicicada; species Magicicada septendecula. The sequence continues at coordinate 418,162,908 of CM068369.1, forward strand.
ATGCTGAGTAAGTAGGAGGCCGTTCTTGTTTTGATGAACGTTGATTCATGTCGATCTGGGCTTGCAGTACTGAGTTGCTCAGCTGTAATTTAATTTTAGCTTGTTCCAGTGGTGGTAAAGTTTTGGTCATCTTTGCCATGCTTAGAAAGAACATGTCTGTTTCGTCCATTTGTTAATGACGTATTTTTTTCATGCCTAGCTTTTCTTAAATTTCCATTGTCTCTTAATAAGTTTAACATTTCACTTACATCCGTGTCTCGCCCATCTCGTTTTCTTTTCTTTTTTTATTACTTCCAAATGATCAGAAACGTCTTCATTTCTGCCTACACTAGTTTCTTCTAACACACTTTCATTGGGCTGTGTTTGATTATACTCAGCTTCATGTATTTCAGTTTCTGATCCCTGTGTACAAACTTCATCATTATTCTGGCTGTCCTCAGTAACCTCTTGTACATTCCCTAGTATTTTTCTTGTGTCTATATGAATGGCAAAAGGAATGCCATTTGATTTTCGCATTTCCATGTTGTAATTTTATTACAAACTTGCCCACTTTTCTTCTGACGACTCCTTTTCAGTGCATTTAAGAAACATCTTCTCAGTTTATCCCACGTTTCTTTCACCGTTTCAGCTGCAAAGAGAAAAAAGTAACACTACTTGATTACAGCTAGGCCTACTTAAAGTTCTTGTGTTTAGCAAAAGATTTGGAGTACTTAAAGGGAGCTTGAAGATACGTATGCTATGTTGATGGTTCTTGAATATTTCTATCCAATTTTTTGACAAATTTTTATCCTACGTACTTTTTTTAAAGATTTTTGTTGTTAAAAATATTATGCCCTTTGCCACAAATATTTGAATATTTTTGGAACAGATGGCTTAGAAGGCTACAGTTTGCTTTATTTTAAACGTAAATTTATAAAATTTAAGTTTGCAACTATTATTCACGTGAGCTCACGTGACGTGATAGCAACGTGTTTCCAACTTAAATCATGTCGCGTAGCAGATCTGTTTGCCAGCCGAACTGACTAGAGCGCCGCATCAACGTAGAACTAATCGTGCTGTTTTAGTCCACCTATAAGCACTCTATCTCGCGTATAAGCACTGTATCTAAGCATAACATTTTTCCATGTATCTGGTTTTACACCTAAGTAGCTGGATTTCGACACGTGTGGCTGGAAAGATAGAGCCGAGGTTGCAAAGTTAAGAAATAAACTTGATGTCGAGAGTAACTTCATATTGAAATTATTAGACATTAAACCTAATATTGCAAAGCTACGTTCAAAACAGATTCATTCTGCACATTAAACTATGTTTGATATCATTAATAATATTATAATTTTGCAAGTTAAAAGAATTTTGATTTTAATACATTTTAATTAAAATATAAGAGTTTGTAACATATTTACGGTTTGTTTTATTTTATAACAGACAGGGTCCATGAAATTTTTAATTTTTTAGAGGGGTCCGCGGACTGAAAAGTTTCGGAACCACTGCACTAGCTGACCCGGATAAAGTTTTGTCAGCTTGCGGTTGCTCCGCACTCATATTTTCGATCGCCTATTCCGAGAAGCGAGTTTGCGTGTGTAGGATGGTGTGTACTAGCTCTCGTACTTCCGGCTTGCGATATTTGCAAATGCGCACTCGCGTAAACGCGTTCCACAGTCGCTAAAACAGATTTCCGTTCCACCGCTTTCTTCATTTCTTAAGGAACTGATTTTAGCTGACAAAACTTTGTTCCGTGTAGAATACCTGTGTTTCTTTAGGGATTTGAATACTACCTGTTTATGTATGAATATAAAATTAAGTTAATCTTTTTTTATTTTGAAACTAATATAAAGTAGTTAAAATTAGGGCATAGCCATCCATGTATCTATTAGCAACAAGTTTTTATGGGTATCGATATTTAAAAAAATTTAATTTTTAAAATATTGACATAAAAATTCGAATATTTTCTGAATTTTTATTTTTTGTTAAGATTTATATAAAAGGATCTATAAATCATAGGAAGATGGTTATGCCAAAAAAAGTTTCAGAAATTTTAAAATTTTTGGAAATTTTTCACTAGAGAATCCCCTTAAAGAGACAACTTTCGACATAATTTTTGTTCCTTTCAGGGTAGAGTGTGTCGGTGCAGTTTTGATTGCGGGGACATCCTTCATGAAGAAAAACTAAAGCTGTTCCAGGATTTTCACAATCTGACCTATAATAACCAAACAAGATTTTTGGCAGAAACTTGCATGAAGGTGGTCGACATAAACCGCAGAAGGGTAAATGAGGAGCTTTCTACCCGCCATTGCACTGTTGAGTATTACATTCCACGGACAGAATCCAATGTTAGGATTTGCCAAAAAACTTTATGTAATATATTTCAAATCACTCCTCACCGCCTTCAGATTCTCCAACAAAAAATTAAATTTAAGAAGCCTTTAAAAGACGAGCGTGGAATACATGATAACAGAAAAAACAAAGTTTCTCATGAAACTAGAGAGCTAGTAAAAAATCATATATCATCTTTTGCTCAACAAGAAAATCATTATTCCAGAAACACTAGTAACAAGAAATGCCTCAATCCAGATTTGAGTAAGAAAAAAATGTGGAAACTGTTTTTGGCCAAAAACCCTGGAGTAGTTTGCTCCCTGCATTTGTACAGAGATGTTTTTAACAAAGACTTTAATCTTAGATTCGGGGTCCCAAGATCAGATACGTGTGCATACTGTGACAGATTGTATGTGCAGATGTTGTCAGCTAAGAGTGAAAATGAGCTAAAAGCAGTCGAAACTGAAAGTAAAATCCAACATATGAGAGCAGACCTAGCTTATAAGTCACTTGCACAGGACGCCTCAATCTCTAAAGAAAATCGAAATACTGTTGTAGTATGTGTTGACCTACAGCAAGTTTTGTTTTGTCCCAATCTAACACATAACAATGTGTTTTATCAACGCCAGCTGTCTTGCTACAATCTTGCAATAAGTAATCAAGCTAATAACAAATCTATGATGTTCTTCTGGGATGAAACTATAGGTAAACGAGGAGCAGCAGAGGTGTCATCATGCATTCTCAAGTACGTAGAAATACACTTCACACCACTGAAGCCAGGTGAGGCACGTGTTTTGATTTTCTGGTCTGATCGATGTATTGGTCAGAATAATAACTGGCGGATGATTGCCATAATGCAGCATCTAGTGGTGGGAAAGTACTTTTCATCAGTAGAACAAAAATTTATGACTACTGGTCATAGCTTCCTCCCATGTGACCGCGATTTCGCTGTCATCAAGAGAGCAAAAAAAGGGGCCAAAGTGTACATCCCTATGCACTGGGTAGAGGTAATTGCCAATGCCAGTCCCAGCAGGTTTGAAGTGTGTGTTATGGGAACAGACGACTTCAAGGATTTGAGTGTTGTTGAAAATTCTCTGCGTAAAGGAAGCTATAAGATTACTGAACAGGTCTGGTATCAAATAGCTTCTGATGACCCTACAACATTACGCGGCAGAACTTCACACAATGTGCTCCAGCCATGGAAAACACATAGCATTGCTAAGAAAGCTCAGGGAAGGGGCAAGAGAAACCTTCCACCAGTTGAAGTAGCGCAATTTTGCAACTTGTACGGCGAGCGCCTTCCAATTAACAGGCCAAGAAAAGTGACTTGGAAGATATGTGCCGATATATTCCTGAGGAATTTGTTGAATTTTATAATAACCTTCGAGGTGAATAAACATTGTTTTGTACATACTTATTTACATACTTTAATGTCTTAATAGCTATCTTGAAAGTTTTTATTTGTAATGACCAGGTTAATATGTTTATACTCATTTTCTCAAAAACTTATTCTGTTAAGTTGACTGTGTGTGTGTGTGTGTGTGTGTGTGTGTGTGTGTGTGTGTGTGTGTGTGTGTGTGTGTGTGTGTGTGTGTGTGTGTGTGTGTGTGTGTGTGTGTGTGTGTGTGTGTGTGTGTGTGTGTGTGTGTGTGTGTGTGTGTGTGTGTGTGTGTGTGTGTGTGTGTGTTAAAGAAATATGTACTTAAGAAAATTGTATTCATTTTATCCGTAGTTTCAAATAATATAATCAATAGGTACGATGTGCAACAACGTTGTAACCAACAGGTGCTTACAACGTTGTTGCTCTATAAGGAGGTTAGTTTTTTATATATTTCTTAAAATAAGTGAACAACAATCGTGTGGGACTGTAAAATACTCTTTTCGAAATTGTTACAATACACTACGGCTAAAAAACTAGCCAAAAGATATATACAACACATGAAAAACAGTTTTTACCGTTTTTTGAAAATTGTATTTTTGGGACTTGCAACGTTGTTGGGAGGAGCAATTCAATTGTACCAGACTTCAAATCAAGACACTATAAGCCTGTAATGGAAGTTGTGGGGAGTGTGTAACTGTTTTCATTCCCACATCCCCCTCATTCCGTTAGACTACCCTTTATAGTTTAAACAGTTCCCTGTGAAAATTTGCTTTGCCATGACCATCAACAAGGCACAGGGGCAGTCTCTGAAGATGGTTGGGGTGGACCTAAGTCATGTGGTAACCCACATGTGGACCTTCTCCCATGGCCAGCTGTTGTGTTTTGTTAATGGATGAGCTTTACTGACAATCTGTGCATTCTCTAACTAGAGAGTAAAATTCCCAAGTAGTGTATGAGTAGGTGCTTTAATTTTAAATTTCAAATACCATCTTTTGTAACCCACTTTTCTTTATTAGAAAGCAATTATTATTCTCAATATTCACAAACACACATTTTTATTAACTCTATGTAAAAAAAAATTGGTAAACCAATATGATTTCTATTTACACAAAGAGATTGTTATATTTTTCTATATAATTTCAGTTCCAAACTTTATTTTGTAATATTTTTCAATTATTTTTTAGGTTGCACCATTTATTTATTAACAATCAAACACCAATCAATAATAATCTGTCTCTGAGTTTTGATGATATGTTAGTTTTAATTGCAAACCTTTTTATTTTGTCAAATGAAAATCCAATAATAAAAGTAAGCACATTGAGTATAAGCTGGATTGAAAATTTAATCTCAGTTCTTTTCTAATCCATAGCAAAGTACCGTTATTCAGGTAAAGATCTGATAATGCTTACATGGAAGGAGGAGAGAATCGCAGAGGAATGGACGTATGGAATTATAGAGTCAATACATATGAAAGGTGATAAATTACTCTGCATAAATTACAGAGGTATTACATTATTCAATGTAACATGTAAGGTTCTCTCAGGTTTTATAAAAAACAGATTCTGTGCTTTATAACACAGCAAGACGAGCCTATAGTCCAAACCTACAGTAGCACAATACTGAAGGTTAGAAAAATCGCCGCACACATAATGTTTAACAAAACATGCCTCAACAAATCAATCATACCAAAATACGCACAAATCAAAATCAAATACAACAATCAGGCTGCACAAATAACACAAAATATTGCACAAAGGACACACATAAAAGAGTCCATAAAACAAGTATACAAGAAAAAAGATGCTCTTAACCTCAAAGCACTCACATTACACCTACAGATTGCCAACTATACGGACACACTTTCATGACCGAATTAATACACCACACAAATGACTGGACAAAAAAAAAACAAATACAAAACATACGGAGAAAACACGAGAGAAAAATAAAAAACCTCACACCAACCAGCACAAATATAATTCGCTAACACAAATTCTACCCTCATACAGTAAACCTCACGAATGTCACAATCACAAAAAAACGAACAAACATTCCTAGGTAAAGGCCTAAAACACAACCTACATTACAAACAAAACTCATAGCTAACACTGAAACAAATATACAAAACCAGCACCAGAACGCTAAGACACACTAAGACATAACATAAACAACATAATAGGAACACACAAGACATCAAACAACAAGAACCACACCTCAGAAATACACACAGCCATAAAACTGAGAGAAAAGGCACACAAACACAACATCACATTTGTAAAAGCAGACAAAGGCAACACGACAATCATTTCCTCTGATGACGTACACAATAAATACAAAACTTCATGAAACTGAACAACATTACAGAACTAAACCATGACCCCATTGACATATATCAAAACACAGTAAAACAGCTAATCAACAAAGCCAAACAGATAATGAAAAACAAACAAAAGCCATACCTGAAACAAATCCAACCATCAGTCCCTACCCTCCAAGTAGTTCCAAAAATCCACAAAGAAGAAATCCCGATCCGCCCCATTATCAACTACCAGAATGCCCCTGCATACAAACTTGCAAAACATTTAGACAAAATCACCAGACAGTAACACAAAATAGACAAAAACATTATAGTAAAAAACACCACAGAACTTGTAACAAAAATAAAAGACATAGCCTATACATCCCCATAATGCCACACTAGCCTCTTTCGACATTAAAAACCTATACACAAACATCCCTATCTCTGAAACAATCACCATCCTACAAAACAAACTCAAACAGAACAACACACCTGAAGAACTAAAATTCTATACAAGGGAAACAAAAGACAATGCGACTAACCAAACACAGGTACTAACCCACATAAACAAAATACACAAAAACATAACCTTCACTGCTGAATACAAGCACAACAATAGCATAAACTTCCTAGACCTCACCATCACAAAATTTGAACAAAGACACAAATTTAGTATATACAGAAAACCCACTACAACTGACACGCTAATACACAACTCCTCCAATTACCCAATACAACACAAACTAGCTGCCTTCAGAACTAAATACACAGAATAAACAACATCCCACTAGATAAAAAAGACTACAAAGATGAACTAAACACAATAAAATATCTAGCAGAAATCAATGGACACAACAGAATAATAATCAATAAACTCCTACACAAAACAAACAACAGACAAAGACAGAAAACAACAAGTTCATAACACTAACATATATCAATAACCACACTGAAAATTAGCCCACAAATTTAAAAAAAGCAGGATACAGAATCGCATATAAAACTACAAACAATACAGAACACACACACAAAGAACAAAACAAATTTGATTTGCCTGGTGTTTACAAACTAAACTACTCAGACTGTAACAAATTCTACATAGGCTAGACAGGACGTTGCTTCAAACAGAGATACATTGAACCCACAAAGGCACTACACTCCACCACCGAATCCATCTTTGCAGACCACCTCATTGAAACTCCACCACACATACACAAACATAAAAGCAACATGGATATTCTACACATACACACAAAAGGCTGAAAACTAGACATTCTTGAACAACTGTAAATATACAAACACACAAAAACACATAAAAATGTCATCCTAAACGAACAGACAATTCAAATTACACATACTATTCGAACATATCACACCGCACACATACACAACATCGATCTTTCAAATGACGGCGCCGTCACCAAGAACAAGACGGACAGCGCTCCTAGTGGCAGCCTCTGATGAAGCTTGTAATAAGCGAAAACTGGTTCAGGCTATAAGGTAAAAATTTTACACTTTTACCAATAAAAAACTTAGTGTTCCAAGTCAGTACTATTATACTTACAATTAGTTAAAAACAGATGGCCAAGTATTCTGAAGAAGTTATAGATGAATGTCAGTGTGGGTTTCTATTTAACCATTCAACCTCTGATCATATATTTATGATAAGGCAATTACACAAAAATAATCATGTGAGTACAACATAGATTTTTACATATTCTGAACACAGGCTTTAAACAGGTCTTTGATAGTCTGAACAAGAAAGAAATGCTAAATGATCTCCACATTGTGAGTATCCAACCAAAATACTGTATACAAACAGGGGTGGATTTACGCACAGGCAGACTAGGCACTTGCCTGGGGTGGCAAATTTTGGGGAGCGGCAAAATTTGAGTTAAGAAATTATATTACTCGGATATCTGGTCTATCCGAACTTAGATATTGCTCTGAGAATGTTTGTGAGTACGGCTGTCTCCAATTGTTCAGCGGAAAGAGCCTTTTCATGGCTTAGAAGAGTAAAAACATATCTCCGCACAAACATGGGAGAGGATCGCTTAAACTTGCTGGCGGTACTGTCAATTGAAGTTGACATATTAACGTCAATGGATTTTTCTGAAGTTATTGATGTCTTTGCCCAAACAAAATCTCGAAGATAACTGTAAATACTTTTGTTATAACTAGATTTTTCAAGTAATATGTTTTCAGTTTCATTATTTTCATATCAAACATTATTCAGTATTAGTTGCATTATTAATATTTCTGTGCTGTAATCTTTGTATACGATAAAATTAGCTGAGTTGCATATATAGTTTTGTTATAACTAGATTTTTCCAAGTAATATGATTTCAATTTCATTTGTTGCATATCAAACTAACATTATTCAGTATCTGTTGCATTATTATTATTTCTGTGCTGTAATCTTTGAATACGATAAAATTAGTTGAGTTGCATATATAACTGTACCAGTATTCCAGTATTTTCTGTTTGTCATTTAATAAATAATGTTTGTACCCATATTTTATGTGATTTTATTTGCTTTTCTCTTAATTTCTAACTAAAATTAATTATTTTCTTCTGACAAGTAAATATTTATATTATCAATGTTTATTTATTTTTACATGAAATATAATTCACCTGACAGTCAAAGGAAACGAGGCAGACAATCAAACTGGGGGGAAAGAGGATGTGAAATCGAAGAGGGGAAGGGAGGGGGAATGAGGGAGAGAGATAGGAGGGGGCGGCATTATCTGCCATGCCTGGGGGCGGCAGTACAGCAAATCTGCCCATGTATACAAAATTAATTCAAACAGCTTTTGCAAGCTCCAAAGCTACAATAAGAGTTTATGGAGAGTTAACTGCTGCCTTTGATATAAATGCTGGGGTACGACAAGAGGATGCACTATCCACTGTGTTATTTAATCTAGTTTTGAAAGTTGCCATTCAAAAATTAGATACAACTGGGTACTTGGGAGTTAAAACAACACAGGTGTGCTCCTATGCTGAACATAGCTCTCGGCAGAATCAAACAGGATTAGAGGATAATTTATTTGAACTAGATAGTAAGGCATGATAGAGGGGGTGATAATAAACGAGGGTAAATTACAGAACATTACAGTACATAAAAGTTAAAAGAAATGCAACAAGCCACAGTGCTAACTTAACAGTTGGAAATTACTTAAAATTACAGATTACCCAGACTCTTCTAGTAATGAAATAAAGTCCCGTATTGTATGTGTATGTAGGTGTTATTACTCCTATGAAGAGTTGCTCAAATCTGGGATACTAAGCAAACAACTAAAGCTAACCATATATTGAAGTCTTACTCAACCAGTAGTGGCATATGGATGCAAGGCCTAGAGGGTACTAATCCAGGTGAACGAACAACAGCTTAGAATATTTGAGCATAAAATCTTGCAAAAAATCTTCGGACTTGGGCAAACTGAAGATGGGTTCTGGAGGATGTGAATGAATTATGAACTTGATCAATTAATACATGATCCAGATGTAGTTTGGTTCATCAAGAGTGAAAGATTAGAATGGATGGGTTACAGAAGATGAATGGACGATAAGAGAACAACCAAACAAATTGTAGACAGGAAACCAATAGGTAGAATAATTAGAGGAAGCCTTAGGAAAAATGGATAGATGACATGGAGGATGATTTGATATGTATAAATGTGAAAGGCTGGAGAAGTCTGTGTGGTGAGAGGACAGAATGAATCGAAGAAAATGATTGAGCAGGCTAAGACCCACACTGGGTTGTGACACCAGAAGAAGAAGAAGGTAGGCCTACTCCAAACAAAGCTTTTGTCGAAGATTCCCTAGCTTCTAAGACCATAGACTTCTTTCGTTCTGAAAACCTGATTAGCAGGTGCTACTAGTTTTTTGACTTCTCACATGTGCCTATTGTTTAACATAATGATACTCTCCAAGTAGCAAAACTACTGAACAGATTTCTTAATATCTGATTCCAATCTTCATCTTTCCCTTCGTGACCATCTGTTTAATTTTTTTACATTTACCTTTAGTTCTCGGACTTCTGGCTGTTTAGTGAAATGGGTAATATTTTCAGCATACTAGGCATTTCTTTCTTTGAATCAGTACTGTCATAATTATAAAAAAAAAAATAGCTGAACACCCATGCTTCAGTATAGATTAGAAAAAAATATAAATTAAATTTTCAATCCAGCTTATAGTTAATATGCTAACTTTGACTATTGGACTTTTATTTGACTAAACAAATAGGTTTGCAATTGTAAAACGTTTAGGCAGGTTCAAGTTTCTAAGAAGGATTGCTGGTGTCTCAACCTTCAAGTATGTGGAAGTGCTGACCGATGCCTGGAGGGTTGAGGCTGTGCAGGAGCTTGATGTATAATGTACTCCATTGTTCACCTCCACTGCTGAATCTATTGATTGGTAAGTTACCTTTTTGACAGTGAAATCCTCCAAGAGTTGTTGATATTGATATGAAAACCCTTGTTGATACAGAAGAAAACCCTCAATGATATGAGCTGTTGAGTCATTCTTACTTGTTAAGATTACCCTCTCCCTCAACCAAGTCATGTCTTTTTCACTCAGTCTCCGATGATCGGGATATACACTCCACACTACACTTTGAAAATCAGACACCAGGCTACAAAGGTTGCCTACAATTTTTATTTTCTCATCCCTCTCTTTCAGATTGCTATCTCCAATCAGCATAGGTAAATCAGCATACTGCCTTGCCCTTAAGTTGTTGTTGAGATGAACCCTCATGTTTAGTCTGAGAGTAAGGACTCTAATCCACAGGCAAGAGGACTTGGCTTCATCAGCGGCATCCCCCATGGCATGACAGGTAAGGTTTGCCTGAAATCCCCCAGCAACAGTATAGTCACTCCACCCACCAGACTCTTATTGTGTCTGATGTCCTGAAGGCTTGCATTAAGTGTCTCAATACCTCCACTGTGAGCTATCAGGCATTCATCCCACACAATCAACACATAGACTCTCAGTATTTGAGCAATCTTGCTTTGTTCAGATATGTTAGAGACTAGTGTTTCAGAACGGTTGAGGTTGAGAGGCAGCTTGAAGGCAGAGTGGGCCGTCTTACCACCTTTCAGCAGAGTCACTGGAATACATGAGGAACCCACAGCAATAGCCAGTGGTGTAACTAGGCTTTTTGGCACCCAGGGCAAGGAGATCATCGGCCGCCTCACCTTTACAATTAAAAGGGGGCAAAAGAACAAAAATGAAGGCCCATCCAGTGAACAGAGTACTTAATCAGTGCAAATGTGTAGATTGTTGTATGCAAGCACGTCCAGCAAACATCTTAGGAATATTTGTTAAGTAAAAATTAAGAAATTACATATTGTAATATGTAGACTATAAGCAATGTAGTAATATAAAAAAAATATTACATAAAAAATTCTAATAAACGTGCAGATTCCTTGTAGGTCTAAAGCGCATCGTCAAAACACACTTCCCTTCAGTAACATAACAAACAAACAACTGCATTAAAAGTAATAAAAAAAATCACTTACCAATGTATCTTCTACTAATAAACACTTAATATTTATTGTTAATATTTAATAAATATTTAAAACGAGACATTTTAAAATGTAACTTTCCTGGTCTTAATTGCTGCAAAGTCAGTTATTAAATCACTATAATCTAAAGATGAAGCAATGTCGTTTTCAATTGAAAGTATCACTAGATTTGATACCCTGTCTTGAGATATTGTTGACCATAGGTATGATTTAATCAATTTAAATTTACTAAACAATCTTTCACAAGAAGACACAGACACTGGTAAAGTAAGAAACATTTTTAAAGCCGTTGCTAGTGTTTTATAGGCTTCTAATCCCATTGAAGAAATGTATTGTAGCAGTCCATGAGGTGTAAAGTCCATTTATTCTCTGTTAACGTTTGCCATTTTTAGTAAAAGTATGATGTCTTTCAAGTCACTGAACAGTTCTTCACTGTTTAGGTCATGTGGATACAGTTTTGCAAGCACTGTGCATTTATTGGGAAAGCTGTTCCTTACAATGTGTATCATTTACGTACGCCTCAAATTTACATAGGAAACCAAAGCGTTTTTCTAACTCTTTTATGTAAGAGAAACGGCTTGGAATTTCAACTGACAGTTTGTCCAAATTCTATTAGAGAATATCACATTTTTGCAGAACGGTTAATGCAGAATCGTCTGCATACTGCCTTGGCATCGTGCGCTTACTTCTTATCCTTTTTGTGATACTGACACCCCATTCATTACATATTTGCTCTGTGTTAGTAATGACGTTATTACACAGATCATTCCTCCAAACTTTTAATTTGTCCGTTAGTGTCTCCAGAAGTGTCAATGCTTGAATAAAGCTTATTCCTTTGGTCCACAAGATTTTCTGGATTTTGTCCATAGAAGAAAGAATAACTGTCCAGAAAAAGAGCAATGTCACAAAATTAAAGTTTTTTATCACATTATGCTGCAGCTGCCCTCATATCGATTGTTTCAGTCGGTCTATCCCTCAATTTCCCCAGTACAGCTATCACTTCAACCAGCTGAGTGAATATTGCTTTCACCATATCTGCTTTTGAACTCCACCTGGTATCACACCTGGTATTCATAGAGTAATATTTACGAAGTCTTTAAGAACACTCCATCTATGAGTTGAACAGGAAAAGAAGGTGAATAGACAGACGTTCTGCTGTCCCAAAAATATATTGGCTGAACATTCACATGAGCTGCATGAACTCCAACCAAGTTAAGTGAATGGTTGTCACAGGGAACAAACACAGCTAGTGGTTTCAAATCTAATATTCTCTTCTGAACTCCTGAATGGATATCAGCCACTGTTACAGCTTAATTTGTTATCATAACGAATGGTAATTATGATGCTTGAGTATAAATAGACTAATACTTATTATCATGCAAGGTTTATGACAACAGACAAGCTGCTGGCTATGCTTCTTTTACGAAAGGAATAGTCATATGAAAGAAACAAGTTGTTTGTGGTTTTATAAACTGAAAACAAACAGTTTCAAGTCTGTGCTTACTTTGCCGCCCTCCTGGCTATGCCGCCCAGGGTGGCTGCTCCCTTGCCCCCCCCCCCCCCCCCAGCTACGCCTCTGACAGTAGCTACTTTTCTATCTCTCTTTACTCTAGAAAAAAGATTGATTAATAGTCTAGTCAAACTAAGAAAAATGACCCATAAACCTGGGTAAAATTGCTTCAGAAGTGATTGAAGTGGTATTCAACTCAACAAATGATGCTTTTTAACATATCCAAAATCCGACCATGGGAAAGCACCTAAAAATCAAATTCAAAATGGCGGCCCTCTTTCAAACTTTTGATTACTTAGTTTGATGATATTTTGTAATATTTAGGGTAATGAAAGCACAGCCTTTAAATGTCAGTGTACATATGATTATATTTGAACAACATAGAAATAATTTTAAGTTTGGTGATAAGTGCAAATGAGTTTTTTTTTTTATTTTCATAATTAGTAGACAAGTATGAACACACTCCTTAAGGAATTAAATAAGTGATGTTGGCAAAACTAGTCATCTGAATCACAGTCATTGCTTTCTATTACAACGATATTGTCACATCCACTGATCTGGCACTCCCCACAAGAGGCTGAACAAGGCAGCCCATTCTGTTTGCATCCATATCGCATTGTTGCGCATTGCGTCTTACAAGAACAATGGATCATTTTCAGTAACCACTCTAGTGCTGGTGGCATATCAGACACTGTAGGGTAATATGAGTTTTCCTTAACAAAGCAACCCCATTCTGTAGCAGTTAAAAGTGTTTCTTTTGATTTCCAAACACTGATCTGGTAGTACGTATGAAAAGTGTGGTACTTTGCTGCTGACTCTGTAGGTGGGCAACGTGCAGGTGCAACAAATGATGTAGCTGCTGCAACTTTTCCACTAACATTCGATGACGAAGTGTTTGTAGAGAATCTCCTATCTTGCCGCCATATAGTAGTAACATAGCCTTATGTCCTACAGATTCAATGTCAATTTGTTGGCTTCCATCTGAGGAAAATACGTTTGCAGCCGTCTATAGCTGTTTATCCTTCATTAGTTTTTCCAGTGCTGTGGCTTTCCAATCCCAAAGACGGAAAGAACCAGTAAAAGCATGTAAAAACAAAATGTTGTTACAAATATCACTACCCAGCAAGACTTGAATTCCAAGAATATCGTACACGGGATTGGTAGATAATCCTCTTCTAATATCACTCCGGAAGTACAGTTTAAAACCATTGTTTTTAGCATGGTGTAACAAAAGAATCAACAAGTCTGTATCTTCGTCAACAGTGACAGTCATTATAATTTGGGATGATGATACTGCAGAATGAACAATATCGAAATCTGCATCTCCATCAGCATGTTGAACAGTGCACCCTATTTTCGTCAAGGCCTCTGATATGAGCGTAATAAAACGTTGCTTATTTGTATCATTTGTCAAGAAATTTTCTTTCTGCCCAACAAACTTCATACCAGAAATGAAATTCACAGTCTTGCGAATTTTGGAGGCGATGCGCCTTCTGTGAGTCATGTCCTTAATGGAAGGAGCACTATCGTAGCCATCGAAGGCAATAGCTCTGCCATAATTATGAAATGTGAAGTTTGCGTAGGAATTTGCTATGTTCAGGTATGTATCATCAGGCTTCCAAGGCACACGATGAAGTAGGGATCCTCCATCTAAAACGTACTGGACATTAGCTTGAGTTTCTGGAACATCTGCTGTGCACAAGTTACCACATTTTTTCAGTATTGCATGGGCTAACTGAGGCTTGTCAGCTTTTCTGAATAGAGTTCGTGATTCAAATAATGCTGGAGGGTAAGCACAGAGCTCATAATTTAAGACATCTGCAAGATTCATGTCACCAACTGTAGCAACAGTCATCATTCTCTGGAACAACAATGCTGGATCTATGTCAATGTTTTTTTCTGCACTTGTAACAGCAGATGCTGACCCCACTGTCTTCACTCTGTCGCTTCTTTTACCATAACATGTGTATACCGGTTTTCCAACCATTTTGTTTATAATTTCTGTGCCAACGGAATGTAGTTCATGTACGTTTACACTTGGATCAGTAGTAACTCCTGTAATAATATTTCTGAGAGATGTGTCACAATCAAATGGGGAAATAGGTCTCATGCATTCTATAACTTTTTGGAAGTCACTGATATCTCTGGATCGCCTGCTCTCCCCAACTTCTTTGTGCCGTTCCGCTAGTTTCAAACGAAACCCTGGAGTATTCTTGCATTGCGAGGTTGTAAAGACAACACACAGGCATTGATTGAAGCCAAGTTGCCTGCTGAATTTCTGTAAGTCCACTTCCTTGTGTCAACCCACCCCTGCTTTTAATAGACTGCATCAGCACTTGTTCTATCACGAGGTCACTCCCTAATCCTGCCCAGAATCGATCACTTCTTCAAACCACAAACTGTCCTTTCTGAAACAGTTCATAAACAGATGGATTATCAGATGGCAACTTCAACATATCCTGCAGGTACTTGTATCCAGATTTAAGATAATTGTGGTGACCAGCTGCTGCAACAATGACCAAGCATTCTTGGATTGCTTCTAAATGTAGTTTCCATGAACTAGTTCTATCAGCGGCAATCAACTTGTGTACGGTTTTCACCATTTCCTGATATGCCAACCACAGCTTACTAGTCTCTGATGATTGTAGCTGCAGTTTCTTCTTCTTTAAAGCATTAGCTGTCTCACACATTGTATCCGAAGTCTCCACATTCGCCACCGATTCCTTGCCTGACATGATACTGTCATACAAAGTCGAACCGTCTTTAATAAGTTTGTGGCAACTCCCGTCTTCATTACAGAGAAAAACGTCAGCCACTAATAAGGTAGACAGAGCTGCATCAACAAGCATATGACCACAAATAGCCCTGGAGATGGCTTTGCCAGTCATCATATGAACACAGCATTGGAACCATATATCTCTTGTAACACTTTATTTAAACCTGAACCCTTCATTAATGTCCCAATCGCACCCACAAGGTTCGTGAGAGTATGGAAGGACCCAAGCATTAATACTGTGTACTCAAGGTCTTTGTATTCATGAATGATTTGTGATGCTTTCCAATACAAAGGTTGGTCAAAAGTGCTATGCATGGAACCTTTTTATCATGTGCAATTTTATTCAAATATAGCAATGTTGACAATATGCAAGTCATGTCACTTGGTGCTATATTAATGATTGGCAGGAACCTAATAGATGCCTTTCCAGAGTGTTGGAGATTTGAGTTGTTGTACACAGTCTGCATCATTCCAGACCAATTGGAATGATCTTTTCCCGGAAACGACCAGGATAATTGCCAGAGGATATCAATTGTTCTGATGTTGGCACCAATTGCTTCTAGGTTATGGAAAGTGATATCCTTCAGAAGGTTTCTGGAGGATCTGTACTCTCGGATTGTAACATGGGCAATGTTCTTTATAGCACTGTCTGTAACATTATATCTCGGAACAATGGGTTGTAATTTACTTTCTGGTGTTATAGCAGCAATCATTCCCATGCCGTGAAAGGTATTATTCCCATCTAACGTTCGAATATTATGATCCACATTGTCTGCTGCAAACAGTAATACATTATTGTCTGTAACATCCTCTGAAAAACTGCTACTTGCTATTGCAGCATTCCTTTCGAATTTCATAACTTCTGTGTAGGAAGAACAGAAACCCAGATGATGGAGAACATCGATAATATAACGTGACCTGAAGTTGTGATGCATTTGAATAGCTACACCTATCTGCAGTGGGCATATTAAAGCTCTTGGGCGTATAGCTTGCATAATACTCTGGCCAATTGCATCAACTTTAGTCGAGACATCTTTCCCCACAAACAATTTTGCACAGAGCAACCTTAAACTGCCAGGAAGGTAATCCATAGTTTTTTCGGTAGTGAGATCATCTGTTGAAGGATATGTATCTTTCTTTGCCCGTTCATAAGCTTTCACATCACTCTTGATTAGTCTCACAGCTGCCTCTGTTATGTGTATTTTTTTATAATTCAGGATCACAGTCTTTTGACTTTTCATGGTAGGATATAAGAATTTGATCAGCAGTCTCTTTTAATGTTACAATGTCACCCTTTCCACTTTCACCAGATATTATAACACTTTCACCATAATGTTCTTCAAGCTTTCTTTTCATGTGTCTTCAATCATATGCTTTGCAATCACATTCTTTAAGATACTCTTCCATTTTAGAAATAAGATCCACAACAAGTAATTGTTCCTCGTCATTAGATTCAAGGTAAGTACATGTCTTCAGGAAAGCGTCTTGTTGCTCTTCATTGATTGGACGCTCTTGTTTCTGTCTCTTTGAGAACTGTTCGATATGTGCGTATTCTTGAGGAATATTTTTCCCACTACGAAAGTTTGCACTACATGTGTGGTGGTACACACAATCGGCAGCATGCAGATCTGAAAGGAAATATTCAATGCGTCCTTTTACCACAAAAGACCATTCATCGCAGCGTTTCTCATAGCATTTTTTGATGGTCTCAGCAAATTCAGATGTCCGTACCTTACACTGTTCTGAGTTCGGTTTGTACTTTGCAGAAAAATCCACAGTAGTTCCACAAAACAAGCAGTCAGTTCGAGCGAAAAAGGGTCCTTCAGCTAAATGGACACTTCTCTTTCCAATGCACGTATTACTTGTTGATTGTTGTTTGTTACATATATCAATCCTTTTCTTATCAGTGTGCGTTCTTCTGCATAACATATGAACTCTGTTTCCAGCAACGATGATATCGCTTCCACGGAGTTTATTGGCTGCGTTTATGCCATCAGCACCCTTCTGCATTAAAGTCACTGCTTCCTGGCCATCTTCGACAATTTTTTTTGCAAATACAACAATGTTGTCCAGTGGGAGCCATTTTTGGTAAACTTTACCTGAAACAAGAAAATGTTCTTTTAATATTATATCTATTAAAATTACACATTAGAAAACATTTCATCTTATACTACCAAATACGATAATTTAGAAAAAGGGCAGCCATTTTGAATTTGATTTTTAGGTACTTTCCCGTGGTCGGATTTTGGATATGTTAAAAAGCAATATTTGTTGAGTTGAATACCACTTCAATCGCTTCTGAAGCAATTTTGCCCAGGTCAAATCATAATTTGATTAGACTATAAGAAGGCAGCATCAAGAAAGAATACTCAACTACTTCCAGAATAAATGCTTCCTGTGACATCATTATACACCAGCCTCTGGTCAAAATTAAGTCTCGGCTCATTTTCAACAACCTACTGGTTCAGCTCATTGATGTCATAGGTCAGCTTTCTTAGATGTTCAGGCTTGGTTGTAGCATCCTCCTGATACCATATTGGTGTAGGTAGGGCATAGTCCCACAGAGGTTTGTCAGTCATATCAATCACAAGATCCTTGAGCAGAACCAGGCATTTGTTATAAATAAGGCTCGAACTTTGTTGGACATCAGTCTCCATTTGGCTTTTTACATCTTCTGAAAGACTATGTTTATGGTTTTCCCACAGAATTAAAGTGTTAGAATTTTGGCAGAATACCAACAAGACGGCAACAGATCCTGAATTTTACATGGAGAGTCAGAGAATGCAGCCTCCTCAAGAGTCAGATGCCAATGAGCATTGTCCACCAACAGTTCTCGAGCTCTGCAAGCAGATTTGAATGTGGGATAGAGAATGCTGTTAAACTTCTTCAGATCATCTAATGACGTAGGCCCTCGGACTTCATGCAATATGAATCGGAGGTAATAACACTTGGGATTGTTAGGATGCACCTCGTAGATTCTGTCCAAAAACTGGCCTGTCTTTACATTGTGATGGCCTTGCTTTGATTTCCCCTGCTTCCTCTGGCTGAATTTGTTGTTCTTTCATATACTGTACACACAGAGATAAACCCTTTTTTTCAGCCTCATAGTAAAGAAGGGTTCTTATGAAGCTGTCAGTTTTACATAAGTCGAAGAAGGCCAAAAGAGTTGTTTTTGGAAGGTTATTAACCATTCTCAAGATGAAGACTGAGGTACGTAACAGGAGGGAATGCTCATGCCTGCACAATATTCACCAAACAACCTCTAAATTGCTGATGTAGCAGTGGGGGTAGCACTTGCTGCAGACAATACTGACCATGCAAGAAGGGAAACTCCTGTTATAACTGCCTGAAGGACCATGAAAAATGGTTGACAATCTCATAAAGGGCAGAATCAAACTTAGGATCAGAGATTTCTGCACTGATGATTTTGTCAATGTAAGCTGGCTTGATCTTGTACTGCAGCCACAGTAAGATGTGAACATGAGGTAGCCCCTGTTTCTACCATCCGACAGTGTACATGTACCACCAACTTGGTCCAAAAATACAACTCTTCACCAAAAGATGGATTATTTTTTTATCTTCAGATGAAAGACTCAAGCAATAATCTTGTTTTATCTTGAGGCTTTTTTTGGATGTTCAAGGCTTCTTGTATTTTAGACCACTCCAGGTTACATGAAAACATGATGAACAAATCAAGGCAGCCATAGTGACACCCATGCACATAATGGTATCTACCAGTGAATTTTGAAGGTGATATGACTCTCTTGACAAGCTCAGATACTTGGGCATCACTTCTATTCAGGGCATCACCCAGTGTAATAGTTTTCAGACCGCAATTTACTGTGATTGTTTTGAATGTAATTCACTCTTTCTGTCATACGTGTATTGATCGTGGCACAGTAGAAATTGACTGAGGAGATTGTGGTGGCTTAAGATATAGTTTCCTCGGTCCTCTCTCTTCATCATGAGGTAGGAGTAGAAGTCTGAAGTGGACAGAGATTTTTTAAGTGGAACTTTGTATCTAGATCATGCTGGGAGTTATTAACTGAGTAGCCACCCTCACCACGGAAGAACATAAGTGGGTAGTGGAGGGCTTGTAAGCATGGTGTGTCTCGCTGATACATACCAGCTTGGTGTTCCTGCTGTGGAGCAAGATGTCATGCTCCTCAAACTCCTGACCTACTCTCATTAAAGTCTCCTTGTTCATTGTATGCATGTTACACCAACTCCTATGTGCATCTGGTGGCTTTCTGCTTGCGTGTATCACAATTCTGAAGTCTTGGACTTCTGGAACACTTTCCAGTGTCATTTAAAATCTCCGATATAAGGATTACAGCAGCTGATCAAGATCCGATATAAGGATCTTTTTTGCAGCTGATCAAGCAGCCAAGGTTTTACATTAGTGAAGTTACAACAGAGAGTTTCTCTCTCATCATCACCGACAAAGTAAATTTGTAAAAAAGAGGGGTTCTGCTGGGTTGGAGGCAACAAACTCCCAATTCTTGGTAAACTTGC
The DNA here is from genome assembly GCA_034769895.1 of Magicicada septendecula. Lineage (NCBI taxonomy): Eukaryota > Metazoa > Arthropoda > Insecta > Hemiptera > Cicadidae > Magicicada > Magicicada septendecula. Next base: position 418,183,227 of record CM068369.1, read on the forward strand.
CCATGAACTTTGTATGCATATAAAGCCTCTCTCCTGCACCTCATTAGCTTCAAAATAATTTGTAAGAACTGGCAGTACCCGTTATAATGTCTAATGTTAATAAAAAGTGTTCAGACTCAGGGTGTTGGTGGGTAAGGTGACTATGGAGAGGTTCAGGGACATTATAGATGGCAGGAAGTTGGGTTTTGCCGTTGTTATAACACATGCTGGGGCTTTCTTCTTCCCATTTCTTAGCATTATATCACTTGCAGATTATCTGAGAACTAATGGAAGTAGTTTTATTATTAGGGCAGTCAATGTTACATTACATTTGAAGCCTAATAAGGATTATCTTTGTAAGGAGTAAGTTACTTCTCTTTCCTTTTTTATTGTATTTCTTGACCACCACCTAACTTTTATTTCTGGATGTGTTTCTATATATTTTACCTGAGGATTGTTTTGTTCTTAAAATACCTTTCAACTGCTGCTGTGTGAACATCTGAATTTTTGTTCTACATATTTTTTTATCGCTTCCCTGTACCTTTTCTTTCTTGTAAAATCAGTGTACCTGGCCCATCATTTTCTTCCTCACTGCCTCTCACATGAGGATGTAACTGCTGGACTAAAGTTGGTATCAAAAGACAATGTGTTGCTGGGAAATGGAGATCGTAAGGAAATGGCCTGAATGTTGAATTATTCAGGTTCAATTGTCTCATAATGTCTGTCATAAGTACTGTTAGAAACAGGGTTCCCTTAACCAAACACCTCAGTGGGAGTACACATGTGGGTAGTTGTTGAATAGGAGGAGAAATAAACTCATCTGGAGGCAAGAGAGCGTCAAAGTGACTTCCAGGGGACGGATCAACGGGACTGAAGCCCCCCCCCCCAAGTGAGTTAAAAAATTGACGAATTTTGTATATCTCAATTTTTAGGCGGTTTTATTTTATATTTTTCAGTTGTGTATGCTAATTAGTAGTAGCTGTTTTAAAAATTTACAAACAGGTTTATTACACAGCATTAGGGTATACGTGTGAAATATGAAATATAGGAAAATCAGTTCAGTCAATAAATACCTCTTAACAATTTTTCAATAACGCATTTTTATTGTTATTACTGTTTACATTAATGGAACTGATTTCAGGATGTTATCATGCGTTTTCAGCAACTTTAAAGATAGTAATGTAGATTTAGTCTTAACTTTTTTCTTTTGTATGAAGCCGACCCGACCCCGGACCCCCCCTCAAAGCCAAATTCTACATTCTCCCATTAAATCACTAGAAAACTCGGCCCTTTTACACCCTTTTCAACAAACCTCACCAGCAATATACCATCACGGTACACCTGCAACTCATATGGGGATGTACTTTACTCTTTATAAAAAATTATGTAAATAACAGTTATTAAAAATGAACTTTGTCTCTGCTGACGTAGGTCTATAATATCCATTAACAAAGTATTATAAACTGCCAGGTTTGGTTAATTTATTTTAGCGACTTTTAAATCATTAAGAAGCTTCAGTCACACGAGTACTTACAGAACGTGTGAAGCATTTTCTGTATGCCTAAAAGTAAGACAAGAAAAAAAAATTCAGTGAACTATTAACTATCCAACAACCGTTTTTCGTATTGATCTTAAAGAGACATAACCTCAAAGCCAATAAATTTATTTGATTAACTACTTAAATCACATATTTATTATAAAATTAAATTAAATGGTTTACTTTGTTTTAATACCCATTGATTTTATAAAATATACTTTCGGCTCTTCTGTGTTAATTGTTTACCATACAGGACAATTTTGAAGCTTTTGAACAAATTTACCGCAACAAGCACGTGGTCGTGTCTCATGTCCGTATTAACAAGGCAGTGGATGTAGGAACACCAATCGCTTCTCAGTGACGTCACATATAAAGGCATGTAAAAGCTTACACCATTCGTGGAGGTTCAGTAACATCGCAGTTAACAACCAATAGGAAGCCGACACACGCGTTCAGAAGCACTTGAAAATTTCACTCATCATATGACCGCCGACCACTTTAGACAGCGTACTGATTAGTTCTGTGAAGTTAGCGTGAGGATTGTTGCACGGTTTCCTCTGAACCTGTAAATACTCGTTAAAATCGTGAAAAATGTCGTCAACGGAGAACCCTGCACCAATTTATGGCCCCTTTTTTGGAGTTATGGGTGCCGCTTCAGCTATTGTTTTTAGTGGTAAGTAATTCTGTATTTAAACCGTCTACTACGTTATTGATCAAGTCAAAACGTAGGCAAAATAGATATAGGCTTTGTCTCCTTTAGTCTAAAAATTTAATTTTCGGAATCATAATAATACAATAAGTTTTACTGTTTAATTGTATGACATGAGCATATATTTTACCGACGTTATGAATACTGTTATTTATTGTTACGTACTTGCTTGCACTTGTGCAAATTTTTGTTACGTCCGCCCCTCGAAAGTAGGTTGTACGTATTAAGTGAATGAAATTGTTAAGATTGGGTAATATCGAAGTGTCTTACAGTATTTTGAGTTACGTATATAATGGTTCAATTAGACTTGTTGAAGTCGTTCTGAAATTCGGATAAATGGGTGTTGCCTTCAGATAACCAATATACACTTTGTAGTAATAACGAAGTAGGAAAACGTGCATTAAACTAAAAAAAGCTAGCAAATATTATTGACAAACTTTTGTTGTATATTGTATTTCAGAATAAATGTTGACATTTCATTTTTGCGTGTGGTTTTGCCATATTGTAGTTTTTTTTGAGGAAGAAACACTTGTTTTTTTTTCGTACATAACTTTGTATGTTTAAGTTATACTTAACCTGATTGGATAGCGATCGTTACGTTCGTAAAATTTGAGTGGTGGTTAAAATTATGTATATTTCTCAGCAGCTTTCGTACGATTATACTATTTTCTTTATGAAACAACTGGGGTTTTCTAAGGAAACATATTGAACAATTTGTAAAGAAAAGTCAGGATTTTTGCCTGTTGTGTTAATAATTTGTACAAAGGAAACTATGTCTAGGATTAATCTGTGCATTTAAACGTGCTGATTCTATAAAACTGGGATAAAGATGAATATAATTTTGTATTTACGTCTGCCCATGGAAGATAATTAGAAGTTGAACTTCAGAATTGTTTTGAGATTTTGGGAAGGATACTTTTAAAATGTTTAATTTTGCACATGAGAGTAGCATTGGTTCAGTTGTATTTGTTATTTGTGTCAGGCCGGCCTTTAGTACATGTACTCACAATTTTGGTGGGTTAGGTAAATTAATTGTATAATATGATGGCAATTCAATGGAGATCATATTAATTTGAAAACATCTTTTTAGGTTATGTACTTGACATTGTATACGAGAATTTTGTGTATTAATTTCTTGAAATAACTAGAATGCATATACTCGTTTTTTACGTATCTTCTATTTTATAGGGTTGTCATTGTTTGTTTTTCTATAGAGCATGGTTAATTTATGGTACCAAAGTCATTTGCCATATATATTTTTTTATTTTGTAGGTAACTTGATTCTTTCTTGCAGAACCTCTATATAAAGTTTTCAAATAATAAATACTTCTCCAAGAATATTTTGTTATATTTTTATCTGACACACATTTCACAGAGTAAATCTGTATTATCAGAGGTTCCTGTATGAATTAAATTAACAATCCCTTTTAAGAATATCGGTATGGAGAACCATACATGACTTGCATATTCTAAGATTTATATTTAAAATCATTTTCGAAATCAAATATTACTATAGAAACTACTTCTTTCTACTTACTGCTTCAGCCTTAACCACAGTACTGTGGTCACTAACGTATACCACCTCACGTTATCGCACTCGATTTTCACTGATGATGGAAGTCGATGGCATTGCCGAAACGTCTGGTTTTGTAGAAAACATTGGACAACAGCCAAACATCCCGGGAAGGAATTTTAACAAAAACTACTTCTTTGTTGCCGATAACGTTGTACAATATATATAAAAAATTGCATAAAATTAATGGCTTGTTTAAGTTAATGATTGATCTCCATTAAGTAGTGCTCAAGTTTCCAAAGTTTTAATATTATGATGTCCGTAATTAAAACATCAGAGCAGGTTTAGTGTGTATGAGGGTACACCGTGGACAAAAACTTTCAACATTTCCTATTGAGCGTTGCTACATGCAAATCTACAGTGTATGTTTCACAGAACAAACACGCGAAAAAGAAGGAGTGCTCCGAAGTCACTCATGGACCCTCAGCATCTTGCAGAGGGTTCATTCCCCAAAGACGAAAAGTCTATCTATGAATCATTCCTCTGTAAACACGTACAGTTACACTGCCCAGCGATCCACAGGAAGCAAATCGCTATCCATGTTGGACACTTTCGGCTTGCACGCGTTATGTTGGTATGGGTTTCGGCACTTACCATTAAAAAGCGTGCAAATGTAAGAAAATAAACATGAGTGAGGCCAGAAATAACGCGAATTGTGTGTGTGTGTGTGTGTGTGTGTGTCTGTCTGTCTGTCTGTGTCTTCTCTGCCTTTTTATTGCGGTAGTCATAATAATAAAATGGAAACGTAAACATTACATAACTGAGATATGCTTGCCTGCCACGAACGATATATTATTTTATACATGTATATTAACTCATACATAATTTACATTAAAATGAAAAAATTATAATTTTATTGCCTGGCAACAAAATTATTTTATTTTTAACAATTACCATTGTTTCAAAAAGTTTAAATGAATTTTCAAGTACTTTACTGTTGTTAAAACGTAAAAGGTTGCAGGTAAACTACCCCTTCCCCTTAACCGATCTTCACCAAAATCGAAAGGCCTTGAGATCTCTACAATTCAGGGAAGTATGCAAAAAATTATTTGATTCTGTTTGAATTTGCGGCTGTTATCGTTTGCCATAGAAAATTACCCTTGATAAAAAAACGTTGCAGGTAAACTACCCCTCCTCCTTAACCGATCTTCACCAAAAACAATAGGTCTTGAGTACTCTACAAATCAGGACTGTATGCAAAAAATTATTTGATTCTGTTTGAATTTGCGGCTGTTATCGTTTGCCATAGGAAATACCCTTGTTAAAAAACGTTGCAGGTAAACTACCCCTTCCCCTTAACCGATCTTCACCAAAAACAGTAGGCTGTGAGTACTCTACAAATCAGGGCTGTATGCAAAAAATTATTTGATTCTGTTTGAATTTGCGGCTGTTATCGTTTGCCATAGAAAAAAACGTATATAAGCTGATTAAGCTTTGGAAGTGACAGTAAAATTGATTTCTTAGTAAATATAAATTTTTAATCATTTTTCTTTGTAATTGCTTTAGCTATATAACAAATGAAAGAATGTATAATGGTCTTCATTATAAAGTATTCAGCATCGAATTCTGTGGTAATACTGTAGTTATCTGAAGTTTATGTGTAACCATTTAAAGGATTTATTAAATTAAAAAAAAAAAAATCGATAGTATTCCACTATTCATTGTATCTAGAGAATCTAATTTCCCTAGGAATTCCATTGGACTTTAAAGCAAATAAAGTTGAAGTGCCTGCATTGTTATGGATTAGTTAACTTACAAAAGAACTCGTTTTGTAAAAAATTTAGGTCTAGTAAAATGTAGGTGTAGTTTATTTTTACTTCCATATTCCTTAAGGAATGGAAGTATGGTGATGGCAAAAAAAATCGTGTTCGAGATTATTGCAGATTCTGATTCTACTACACTCAAAACATGAAAAAAAGTCGTTTTCCGAAAAGTGTCTGTGTGTCTGTCTGTCTGTCTGTCTGTCTGTGTGTCTGTCTGTAGATTTTTTTTCTATGGCAAACGATAACTGCCGCAAATTCAAACAGAATCAAATAATTTTTTGCATGCAGCCCTGATTTGCAGAGTACTCGCGACCTATTGTTTTTGGTGAAGATCGGTTGATGGAAAGGGGTAGTTTACCTGCAACGTTTTTTTTTTAGCAAGGGTAATTTTGTTTGTTTGGCAAACGATAACACCCGCAAATTCAAACAGAATCAAATAATGTTTCGCATACAGCCCTGAATTGTAGAGTTCTCAAGATCTGTTGATTTTGGTGAAGATCGGTTAAGGGAAAAGGGTAGTTTACCTGTAACGTTTTATGTTTTAACAAGGGTATTTCCTATGGCAAACGATAACAGCCGCAAATTCAAACAGAATCAAAAGATTATTTGCATACAGCCCTAAATTGTAGAATTCTCAAGACCTATTGTTTTTGGTGAAGTTCGGTTGAGGGAAAGGGGTAGTTTACCTGCAACGTTTTTTTAACAAGGGTATTTTCTATGGCAAACGATAACAGCCGCAAATTCAAACAGAATCAAATAATGTTTTGCATACAGCCCTGATTTGTAGAGTACTCAAGACCTATTGTTTTTGGTGAAGATAGGTTAACGGAAAGGGGTAGTTTACCTGTAACGTTTTATGTTTTAACAAGGGTATTTCCTATGGCAAACGATAACAGCCGCAAATTCAAACAGAATCAAAAGATTATTTGCATACAGCCCTAAATTGTAGAGTTCTCAAGACCTATTGTTTTTGGTGAATATCGGTTGAGGGAAAGGGGTAGTTTACCTGCAACGTTTTTTTAACAAGGGTATTTTCTATGGCAAACGATAACAGCCGCAAATTCAAACAGAATCAAATAATGTTTTGCATACAGCCCTGATTTATAGAGTACTCAAGACCTATTGTTTTTGGTGAAGATCGGTTAAGGGGAAGGGGTAGTTTACCTGCAACGTTTTTTTATCAAGCGTATTTTCTATGGCAAACGATAACAGCCGCAAATTCAAACAGAATCAAATAATGTTTTGCATACGTCCCTGAATTGTAGAGGTCTCAATGACTTTCGATTTTGGTGAAGATCGGTTAAGGGGAAGGGGTAGTTTACCTGCAACCTTTTACGTTTTAACAAGAGTAAAGTACTTGAAAATTTATTTAAACTTTTTGAAACAATGGTAATTGTTAAAAATAAAATAATTTTGTTGCCAGGCAATAAAATTACAATTTTTTCATTTTAATGTAATATAATATTTTTCATTTAATACAGCAATAAAAAGGCAGGTAAGACACAGCCTGGCTGTTTGGCTGAAAATGATTTTAAATATAAATCTTAGAATATGGAAGTCATGTATGGTTCTCCATACCGATATTTTAGTACCTGTTTGATTTAAATGCAGTTGACAGAAGATCATTATGAGTATGTGATCACTTCTAAAGTTTATGTTTATGTAAACTTCATACAATTCTCGTTTCCTCGAATTTTCTTCAATTTTCTTTACTCACCTTTTTATATGTGTTGGAGTGTGTGTGTGAGCATGCGTATATTATTTTTATAGACAAGGACCATTTTTTATTTCTATATTTTCATGAACTTTCCTTTTTTTTTTAAGCCAAAAATTAAGATTATTTTAGTAACAATTATAATTCAACAAGTCAACAGTGTATAGAGTGTAAATATTCTTGTTACAATAAGACATAACAATTCATAGCTGTTCCGTTAACCATGTTAAGGGGTTAGTGTTAGGTTATGAGCACAATGAGTTGCAAACTGGAGGTATAAATTTATAATAATTGGATCCGTAGCAAAAGTATTAATGTAAAAACAGGAACTGTTAATATTTGTATATATGCTTTTTAAATTTACTGTACACTTAGTTTCATATATAGTGGATTTTTCTAATATTTAACCGTTACTTTGTTTTGAGAATATTGGCAACATGGTTGCCCCTTAAAACTGAGGGTGTATGATGTTTTTGACATATTTTTTTAACAGTTACTCTCTGTCCTGAAATTTAATTACTTTGTACAGAAAACAGTTTATCCCGAAAATAATGATATGTAACATGTGATTGTTACACTTTATACATAAATTTTTACTTCCATGTTCCTTAAGGAAATGGAAGTATGGTGATAGCAAAAAAAATCGTGTTCGAGATTATTGCAGATTCTGATTGTACTACACTCAAAACATGAAAAAAGTCATTTTTCGAAAAGTGTCTGTGTGTGTGTCTGTCTGTCTTGTGTCTGTAGATTTTTTTCTATGGCAAACGATAACAGCTGCAAATTCAAACAGAATCAAATAATTTTTTGCATTCAGCCCTGATTTGTAGAGTACTCAAGACCTATTGTTTTTGGTGAAGATCGGTTAAGGGAAAGGGGTAGTTTACCGGCAACAGTTTTTTTTAAATCAAGGGTAATTTTTTTATATGGCAAACGATAACAGCCGCAAATTCAAACAGAATCAACTACTCTTTTGCATACAGCCCAGAATTGTAGAGTTCTCAAGACCTATTGTTTTTGGTGAAGATCGGTTAAGAGAAAGGGGTAGTTTACCGGCAACAGTTTTTTTTTAATCAAGGGTAATTTTGTTATATGGCAAACGATAACAGCCGCAAATTCAAACAGAATCAACTACTCTTTTGCATACAGCCCAGAATTGTAGAGTTCTCAAGGCCTATTGTTTTTGGTGAAGATCGGTTAAGAGAAAGGGGTAGTTTACCGGCAACGTTTTATGTTTTAACAAGGGTATTTTCTCTGGCAAACGATAACAGCCGCAAATTCAAACAGAATCAAATGATTATTTGCATACAGCCCTAAATTGTAGAGATCTCAAGACCTATTGTTTTTGGTGAAAATCGGTTAAGGGAAAGGGGTAGTTTACCGGCAACGTTTTATGTTTTAACAAGGGTATTTTCTATGGCAAACGATAACAGCCGTAAATTCAAACAGAATCAAATAATGTTTTGCACACAGCCCTGAATTGTAGAGTTCTCAAGACCTGTTGGTTATGGTGAAGATCGGTTAAGGGAATATGATAGTATACCTGCAACATTTTATGTTTTAACAAGGGTAATTTTTTTATGACGAACGATAACTGCCGTATATTAAAACAGAATCAACTACTCTTCTGCATACCTTTTTGATATATACAGAACTCAAGGTCTGTTGATTTTGTTGAAGATCGGTTAAGGGAAAGGGGTAGTTTACCTGCATCGTTTTATATTTTAACAAGGGTATTTCTATGGCAAACGATAACAGCTGCAAATTCAAACAGAATCAAATGATTATTTGCATACAGCCCTAAATTGTAGAGTTCTCAAGACTTATTGTTTTTGGTGAAGATCGGTTAAGGGAAAAGGGTAGTTTACCTGCAACGGTTTTTTATCAAGGGTAATTTTTTTCTATGGCAAACGATAACAGCCGCAAATTCAAACAGAATCAAATGATGTTTTGTATACAGCCCTGTATTGTAGAGTTCTCAATACCTATTGGTGTTGGTGAAGATCGGTTAAGGGAAAGGGGTAGTTTACCTGCAACATTTTATGTTTTAACAAGGGTAATTTTTTATATGACGCACGATAACTGCCGTAAATTCAAACAGAATCAAATAATGTTTTGCATACAGCCCTGATTTGTAGAGTACTCAAGACCTATTGTTTTTGGTGAAGATAGGTTAACGGAAAGGGGTAGTTTACCTGTAACGTTTTATGTTTTAACAAGGGTATTTCCTATGGCAAACGATAACAGCCGCAAATTCAAACAGAATCAAAAGATTATTTGCATACAGCCCTAAATTGTAGAGTTCTCAAGACCTATTGTTTTTGGTGAATATCGGTTGAGGGAAAGGGGTAGTTTACCTGCAACGTTTTTTTAACAAGGGTATTTTCTATGGCAAACGATAACAGCCGCAAATTCAAACAGAATCAAATAATGTTTTGCATACAGCCCTGATTTATAGAGTACTCAAGACCTATTGTTTTTGGTGAAGATCGGTTAAGGGGAAGGGGTAGTTTACCTGCAACGTTTTTTTATCAAGCGTATTTTCTATGGCAAACGATAACAGCCGCAAATTCAAACAGAATCAAATAATGTTTTGCATACGTCCCTGAATTGTAGAGGTCTCAATGACTTTCGATTTTGGTGAAGATCGGTTAAGGGGAAGGGGTAGTTTACCTGCAACCTTTTACGTTTTAACAAGAGTAAAGTACTTGAAAATTTATTTAAACTTTTTGAAACAATGGTAATTGTTAAAAATAAAATAATTTTGTTGCCAGGCAATAAAATTACAATTTTTTCATTTTAATGTAATATAATATTTTTCATTTAATACAGCAATAAAAAGGCAGGTAAGACACAGCCTGGCTGTTTGGCTGAAAATGATTTTAAATATAAATCTTAGAATATGGAAGTCATGTATGGTTCTCCATACCGATATTTTAGTACCTGTTTGATTTAAATGCAGTTGACAGAAGATCATTATGAGTATGTGATCACTTCTAAAGTTTATGTTTATGTAAACTTCATACAATTCTCGTTTCCTCGAATTTTCTTCAATTTTCTTTACTCACCTTTTTATATGTGTTGGAGTGTGTGTGTGAGCATGCGTATATTATTTTTATAGACAAGGACCATTTTTTATTTCTATATTTTCATGAACTTTCCTTTTTTTTTTAAGCCAAAAATTAAGATTATTTTAGTAACAATTATAATTCAACAAGTCAACAGTGTATAGAGTGTAAATATTCTTGTTACAATAAGACATAACAATTCATAGCTGTTCCGTTAACCATGTTAAGGGGTTAGTGTTAGGTTATGAGCTCAATGAGTTGCAAACTGGAGGTATAAATTTATAATAATTGGATCCGTAGCAAAAGTATTAATGTAAAAACAGGAACTGTTAATATTTGTATATATGCTTTTTAAATTTACTGTACACTTAGTTTCATATATAGTGGATTTTTCTAATATTTAACCGTTACTTTGTTTTGAGAATATTGGCAACATGGTTGCCCCTTAAAACTGAGGGTGTATGATGTTTTTGACATATTTTTTTAACAGTTACTCTCTGTCCTGAAATTTAATTACTTTGTACAGAAAACAGTTTATCCCGAAAATAATGATATGTAACATGTGATTGTTACACTTTATACATAAATTTTTACTTCCATGTTCCTTAAGGAAATGGAAGTATGGTGATAGCAAAAAAAATCGTGTTCGAGATTATTGCAGATTCTGATTGTACTACACTCAAAACATGAAAAAAGTCATTTTTCGAAAAGTGTCTGTGTGTGTGTCTGTCTGTCTTGTGTCTGTAGATTTTTTTCTATGGCAAACGATAACAGCTGCAAATTCAAACAGAATCAAATAATTTTTTGCATTCAGCCCTGATTTGTAGAGTACTCAAGACCTATTGTTTTTGGTGAAGATCGGTTAAGGGAAAGGGGTAGTTTACCGGCAACAGTTTTTTTTAAATCAAGGGTAATTTTTTTATATGGCAAACGATAACAGCCGCAAATTCAAACAGAATCAACTACTCTTTTGCATACAGCCCAGAATTGTAGAGTTCTCAAGACCTATTGTTTTTGGTGAAGATCGGTTAAGAGAAAGGGGTAGTTTACCGGCAACAGTTTTTTTTTAATCAAGGGTAATTTTGTTATATGGCAAACGATAACAGCCGCAAATTCAAACAGAATCAACTACTCTTTTGCATACAGCCCAGAATTGTAGAGTTCTCAAGGCCTATTGTTTTTGGTGAAGATCGGTTAAGAGAAAGGGGTAGTTTACCGGCAACGTTTTATGTTTTAACAAGGGTATTTTCTCTGGCAAACGATAACAGCCGCAAATTCAAACAGAATCAAATGATTATTTGCATACAGCCCTAAATTGTAGAGATCTCAAGACCTATTGTTTTTGGTGAAAATCGGTTAAGGGAAAGGGGTAGTTTACCGGCAACGTTTTATGTTTTAACAAGGGTATTTTCTATGGCAAACGATAACAGCCGTAAATTCAAACAGAATCAAATAATGTTTTGCACACAGCCCTGAATTGTAGAGTTCTCAAGACCTGTTGGTTATGGTGAAGATCGGTTAAGGGAATATGATAGTATACCTGCAACATTTTATGTTTTAACAAGGGTAATTTTTTTATGACGAACGATAACTGCCGTATATTAAAACAGAATCAACTACTCTTCTGCATACCTTTTTGATATATACAGAACTCAAGGTCTGTTGATTTTGTTGAAGATCGGTTAAGGGAAAGGGGTAGTTTACCTGCATCGTTTTATATTTTAACAAGGGTATTTCTATGGCAAACGATAACAGCTGCAAATTCAAACAGAATCAAATGATTATTTGCATACAGCCCTAAATTGTAGAGTTCTCAAGACTTATTGTTTTTGGTGAAGATCGGTTAAGGGAAAAGGGTAGTTTACCTGCAACGGTTTTTTATCAAGGGTAATTTTTTTCTATGGCAAACGATAACAGCCGCAAATTCAAACAGAATCAAATGATGTTTTGTATACAGCCCTGTATTGTAGAGTTCTCAATACCTATTGGTGTTGGTGAAGATCGGTTAAGGGAAAGGGGTAGTTTACCTGCAACATTTTATGTTTTAACAAGGGTAATTTTTTATATGACGCACGATAACTGCCGTAAATTCAAACAGAATCAACTACGTTTTTGCATACCTTTTTCAACTAAAGAGAACTAAAGGTCTGTTGATTTCATTGAAGATCGGTTAAGGGAAAAGGATAGTTTATCAGCAATGTTTTATGTTATGTTTTAAAAAGGGTAATTTTTTTATGACGAACGATAACTGCCGAAAATTCAAAGAGAATCAAATAATTTTTTGCACACTTTCCTGACTTGTAGAGAACTCAACGTCTGTTGATTTTGGTGAAGATCGGTTAAGGGAAAGGGGTAGTTTACCAGCAACATTTTATGTTGTAACAAGAGAAATGTTTCCATGACGAACGATAACTGCCGCACATTCAAACAGAATCAAATATTTTTTTGCATGCATCCCTGAATTGTAGAGGACTGAAGGTCTATTGATTTTGGAGAAGATCGGTTAAGTGAAAGGGGTAGTTTACCTGAAACATTTTATGATTTAACAAGGGTAAAGTACTTAATTTTTATAAATAAAGTATCCTGATAAGAAGCTCATAATAATCCACTGTAGAAACGTAGATGAATTATCTATAAATGAAGAGGTTAGGAGAACGGGGTGGGGGTAATTATCTATTATTAAAAATTATAGTTGAAGGTGGAGGGGAGAATTTTTTATATGTGTACTATGTTATCGGCAACAAAGAAGTAGTTTTTTGTTAAAATTGCTTCCCGGGCTGTTTAGCCGTAGTCCAATGTTTTCTGCAAAACCAGACTTTTCCGCAGTGCCATCGACTGCCATCATCAGTGAAAATCGAGTGCGAAAACATGAGGTGGTATACGTTAGTGACCACAGTACTGTGGTTAATGCTGAAGCAATAAGTAGAAAGACGTAGTTTCTATTGATATATTTCATGTATGGTTCTCCATACTGATATTTAATATAACTTTTGTTTGTAAAAGAAAGTTGGGAATAACTGTTTGTATACGATTTATATAAAATAAGTCTTACTTTACAGACTTCATGTTCCATAAGGAAATGGAAGTATGGTCATGGTGAAAAAAAGTCATTTTTCGAAAAGTGTGTATGTGTGTGTATGTAGAATTTTTCTATGGCAAACGATAACTGCCACAAATTCAAACAGAATCAAATAATTTTTTGCATACAGTTCTGAATTGTAGAGGACTCGAGGCCTATTGATTTTGGTGAAGATCGGTTAAGGGGAAGAGGTAGTTTACCTCCAGCCTTTTACGTTTTAACAAGAGTAAAGTGCTTAATTTTGATAAATAAAGTATCCTTAAAAGAAGGTCATAATAATCCACTGTAGAAAGGTAGATGAAATATCTATAAATGAAAAGGGTAGTTGAAGAGGAAAGTGGTAATTTTCTATAAATTAAAATGGTAGTTGATGAGAGAGGAGATAATTTTTTATAAGTTTTACTTCCATGTTCCTTAAGGAAACGGAAGTATGGTGATGGCAAAAAAAATCGTGTTCGAGATTATTGCAGATTCTGATTGTACTACACTCAAAACATGAAAAAAAAAGTCATTTTGTGAAAAGTGTGTCTGTCTGTCTGTCTTGTAATTTTTTTTCTATGGCAAACGATAACAGCCGCAAATTCAAACAGAATCAAATAATTTTTGCATGCAGCCCTGATTTGTAGAGTACTCAAGACCTGTTGTTTTTGGTGAAGATCGGTTAAGGGAAAGGGGTAGTTTACCTGCAGCGTTTTTTTATCAAGGGTAATTTTTTTTTGGCGAACGATAACAGCCGCAAAATCAAATAATGTTTTGCATACAGCCCTGAATTGTAGAGTTCTCAAGACCTTTTGGTTTTGGTGAAGATCGGTTAAGGGAATAGGGTAGTTTACCTGCAACATTTTATGTTTTAACAAGGGTAATTTTTTCTATGACGAACGGTAACTGCCGCATATTCAAACAATCAAATAATTTTTTGCATACATCCCTGAATTGTAGTGATCTTAAGGCCTTTTGATTTTGGTGAAGATCGGTTAAGGGGAAGGGGTAGTTTACCTGCAACCTTTTATGTTTTAACAACAGTAAAGTACTTGAAAATTCATTTAAACTTTTTCAAACAGTGGTAATTGTTAAAAATAAAATAATTTTGTTGCCAGGCAATAAAATTATAATTTTTTCATTTTAATGTAAATCATGTATGAGAGAAAATATATCGTTCGTGGCAGGCAAGCATATCTCAATTATGTAATGTTTACGTTTCCATTTTATTATTATGATTACTGCAATGAAAAGGCAGGGAACACACACACACACAAAATTCGCGTTATTTCTGGACTGACTCATGTTTATTTTCTTACATTTGCACGTTTTTTAAATGGAAAGTGCCGAAACCCACACCAACATAACGCGTGCAAGCCGAAAAATTGTCCAGCATGGATAGCGATTTGCTTCCTGTGGATCGCTGGGCAGTGTAACTGCACGTGTTTGCGGAGGAACGATTCATAGACAGAATTTTCATCTTTAGGGAATGAACCCTCTGCAAGATGCTGAAGGTCCATGAGTGACTTCGGAGCGCTCCTTCTTTTCCGCGTGTTTGTTCTGTGAAACGTACACTGTAGATTCGCAGCTTTACTCTAAGCAACGCTCAATAGGAAATGTTGAAAATTTTTGTCCACGGTGTACCCTCATACACACTAAACCTGCTCTGATGTTTTAATTACGGACATCATTATATTAAAACTTTGGAAACTTGAGTACTACTTAATGGAGATCAAACATTAACTTATACAAGCCATTAATTTTATGCATATTTTTTATATATATGTGTACAATGTTATCGGCAACAAAGAAGTGGTTTTGTTAAAATTCCTTCCCGGGATGTTTGGCCGTAGTCCAATGTTTTCTACAAAACCAGATGTTTCGCAATGCCATCGACTTCCATCATCAGTGAAAATCGAGTGCGATAACGTGAGGTGGTAACGTTAGTGACCACAGTACTGTGGTTAAGGCTGAAGCAGTAAGTAGAAAGAAGTAGTTTCTATGGTAATATTTCATTTCAAAAATGATTTTAAATATAAATCTTAGTACATGGAAGTTATGTATGGTTCTCCATACCGATATTTATATGTGTACTGCGTTATTGACAACAAAGAAGTAGTTTCTATGGAAACATTTTATTTCACTTTGACAAAATTCTATATTTTTTTAGGAATTATCGAACCGAATCCAAGTAAATGATTGGAACTGTATAAGTACCCGCATTACATTTCGATGTTTTTAATATGCGATTGTATCGATATATTACGGTGTGGAAAAGAAGAAGTGTACTAATTGTAAATTGCCGTATTTCTTAATGTAAAGCAAAAATACGTGTTGTTTTCATTTGGTAGTAAGGTAATAATGGTTTTGGGTTTTTAGTTTACTGTTAAAATAAATAAAAGCTGTGGTTAGAAAACAACATTAAACGTGTAATACAATGTGTATAACAGAGTAACACTTAAAATAAAGAACCTAATGTTTTTAAGTTTACAAATTGGAAAAAACAACAGCAAATACAAAACGAAAAATACAAATATTTATGGTTAATGAAAAAACAAAAAACACTGTATTAAGGAATGACAGCATATGCTCTACAGATTGTACATAATGGATGTTTGTTTTGTGTTAGTCACAAAACGAGTACTTGTCGTAAAACGATTTTTACCAAAAAAACTAGTTCTGTCACAAAAAAGTGACATGTAGGCCTATAATAATAAGCAAGGGGTTTTGACCCTTGGGCCACTACCGACTTACTTCGAGTTGGGTTTTTCGTGGTTTTAGAAAAAAAAAATTTTTACATTACACACGTATTGGTTTCCATGTATAATTTCAGTTTTCATGTTAACCTAACATAATCAATTTTTGGTGTCACAGCCACGACTCGGTGATATATTAATACTACAGTCATTTTCCATTAAAAAATGACAAACGAACTCAATTGGAATCACCAGCCAACTATTTTGCAACATACAAAATTAAAATTTGTATAATTCTTTCACTACATAAAATTATGTGCGATATTCACTACATATTGAAGCCCAAAAATCGCATTATTGAAATAACTGCGGGTACGCATAAAGGCAGTAACAAATGATTTTATATATAATCTGAGAACATGGAAGTCATGTATGGTTCTCCATACCGAGTTTTTAATTTTTGTGGTAGGTCATTCTAAAAAGTTGAAATACGGGGTGGGCCAAAAGTCACTACCCATTGTAAACATTAAGATAACTTTAGTTGTGATCTTCCCATCGATTTTAAATTATGCGCCTTTTGTTTGTGTCTGATAGTTTCTTATGTAAACACTAGAGTGCAATTTTATTCAATCAAACAGCTGATGTTCATTTGAAATTGTTGATTCACGATTGTGAAAATGTTTACAAGTGCAGAAAGAGTTTTTGCTTTAGCCCTTTAACCCAAAAGTAGTGACTTTTGGCCCACCCTGTATATGTAAAATAAGCTGATCTATTATAAAGAAAGAATTTCGACAAAACTGAAACATCGAAACATGATTGTTTTTAGGCTTTAAAAATATAAGATTTCTAGACTGTGGGGAAACGAAAGTGTGGAAAAAATATAGTGTTAACATCACCTGGAGCGTTACATTTTTCGATGACGTTACACATTTTGTGGAATGACCCCCAGCGTAAAAACATCATGTTAAAAAAATATTTGTGGATTGTAATAAATTTCGAATGTAAAATATGTTGCAAAAGTTGATACAAAAGGTGCTCCAAGCTGTAAGTAGTTGCATCGTCAGAATTGATTTGTGCAAATAATATGTGTCACGTTGAACAAAGCTGTGTATTCAGCTGTGTGCAGATCATTTTATGGGTTTAGTTCTCTGTTTTCAAATTTGGTCCTTTACCACAGCAATAGTTCAGCGCATAGATCCCATGTTCAGGAGACAATATTCTGATGTTCACTGCTTGTTTTCTGCAGTCATTTATTTCTAATGTGTTATAAAAACTCAAGAAATCACGATAATAATAAAGTGATGAATTATAAGTCAAAAAAAGTCATTTTTCACTATTTCACTGCTCATATTAAGCAGTGATTATAATCCAGAAGAGTGAGAAATTGTGAATAAACAAAATTCTGTTTGTACAAATAACATTCAAGAAGGGAGTGGTGCAGGAGAGGGGTAAGATATTTCATACAAGGTATGCTATGCCTCTGATAATGTTTTTCAGCGGCTTGTTATTAGTGTGTGCTTGAGTGGATTACTGTGGAACTAAGAAAAATGTTTTGTTTATTCATGGTTTTAATCTCTGCGTCTGAATGTAGTTACGGTTAGAATTTATAATAAACTATCAGCATATCTGACCCTGTGGTATTAGTAGCTATAATATTAAACTGTTTAAAATATAAAATCTTGATGATATAGAATAAATTTTAACTTTCAGAATAGCAAATCCCTTGTATTCTGTACACTTTATAAACTTTTAAATAATTTTAATATTTTAAATATAAAATCTATATTAATTTATTGGGTATATTGAAATAATATAATCCTTCAAAAGTTTAATGGGTAATGATAGATAATGTTACGCATTCAGTTAACCCATTATATTTACCGGTTTTATGTAATTAGACAACTGGATTCAATGTTGTTTGTTTTATTTTTAGCCATATACTGTATATTTAATGATGATTTCTTGACTACTATCACTTTCAAAAGGACTTTTGAAAAAGAATGTTGTCTGATTTTGGTCTCCTTTCAGGAGAATAACATTATTATTTAACATTTGTTGTGACAGTCTAGTAGGAAAATTGGTTTTTTATATTACAAGGGAATTGTATTGATGTTCATTAGTAATTTATTAAGTGAGGTTTCAAAGTGATAACCACAGACAGATTTAAACTACACATTTTTGAATGGTTGCCAGTATTATGTCATTAAAAACAGACCAGCACAGCCAAATACTTTAGTAAAGCAAATGAGTATGGAAGTAAACAGAAGTATACTATAAAACTGCAGCAAACTTTTCTTGTTACTTTTTACTTTGGGTAAAAGTTATTACAGCTGATCATTGGCATTTTAATAATTCTTGCTTATAACAATTTAATACTAGACACAGAATTAAGGTCAGGAAATATTTATAACACATTGGAATATTTCTTCATGTGTTTGCTTTTTATTTTTCGGAGACGTCATCGGTTATAATTTATTATAACCTAGTGTAATGTCATTATTAGTGTTTTGTTAATTGTCATTATACTTCTGGTGTAGTTTTAAGAGTGGTAATTTTATAGATGTTGTAAATGCAACATGTAACGCATATTAGTATAGTATATAAGCTGTGCAGTTAAAATAAAAATAAAGCAGATGTTACTTAAAGCAGCGTTAGATAGGAAATGTGCATCCTGCACGTATATTTAGGAAACAATGAAAAGTAAATAACAATCATAAAAAGGCATGTAATAAATATGAAACCATAGATGAAAAGGAGGAGGCTACAAAGTTTGGATGTGGAAATAAAGGTCTTTTGTCATACAGCCTGTAACAGTATAAAAGAAAACTTTTTTAAATAGTAACAAAGTAATGAAACGGTCAGAAGTATTTGTAGGAGCAGTGCTGTGTACGAATTTACATAATGTAGGGTCTTAGTAATGTGACCTTGGTAACATGTGATTCTCTGGCTTTGTGGAAACTTTTGCTTGTACAGTCTGTCCAACAGTTGTGAATTATTCATTTATACAATGTAGATTCATTTAATGAGTCGCATGGATGGTGTTAATCACTAATATGAGTGAAATATACTTCATGATATTAGGTTTTTGATTGTTAATGCTTATTCTTTTGTAACTATCAAGTATCAGTTATGTGAATATAATTCCTGTCAGGTTATTTCTTTTGTCATCAGATTTGTTCTTCAGATCAACCATAGTTTCAAATAAAATGTAAAATTATCAATACCAAATTCTGAATCATGTGGTTGGAACAAAACTTGTATTAATATCAGTGTGTGGATTAACACACACACACACACACACACACACACACAATTCGTATCAGGATCAAGTTAATTATGTGAGTATGTTTAAAATAATAAATTAGTGGAAAGTGGCAATTGAATCACAGTTTAATTTAAATTTTAGGTATATTTTGACCTCTACTGTTGTCATAGTGAGAGTTTACCGATGTGATTATGGAAGGGGCCGTGTCAAACATGGTTTTAAAATGAACAAAGTACAGGGGTTGAAATTAAATACAAATCTATTTTTGTAGGAATATAAGTAAGTGAAATAAAACAGCATTTTTACTTTCACTGTAAATCCTTCCATGAATATGGTTTATGAGGCTTGTTAGTTTTTTTTCTAAATATATTGTTAGTAAAATATTGGGGAGGTATGCCCTCTTGCCACTCGCACTTTTTCTTGCCTGTTGTTTTATTAGCTAACATCCTGTAGTATAAGAGGTTACAGCTAGCTCAAGACAACAGCTAGTTGAGGTTTACAAGGAGCTACATCAAAAACTGCTGGAATGGGATTGATTGTAAAAAGCAGCAAAACTAAACACATGGTAATTTCTGCATCAGAAAGGAAAAGGAGTCTATAATATAGCCATAGAGGGTTAATAAGTGTAGATATCTAGAGAACATGATGGATAATGAAGGGTGCATAAACACAACAATACGTGACAGGATTCAAATAGGAAATAGGGCATGCTATGCTAATAGTGGACGATTGAGAAGCAAGCTCATTAGTCAGAACACAAAAATGAAAATATACGACCCTCATTAGACCAGTTGTTGCTTACTGAGGTGAGACGTGGACGTTAGCAAAAAAAGAAAACACTGAGACTGTTTGAAAGATTGTATGACATGTTTATGGTCTGGTTAATGAAGACAATGAGTGGGGAGAGTAAGTAAATACCAGGAGGTAAATGAGCTATGGAAGCATGATGAGTCATAAAACCCAATGAATATAATGGCTAGGTCACTAGAAATGGATGGATGATCAGCATATGTCAAAGTCAGTTCTGGGGCATAAGTGTATAAAATCAGAAAGAGGGGGGTTACATAGGATAAGATGGTTAGATGATGGGCTGGAAGATTTTAGAAGAATAGATGTGGGGATTTACACTGAGATGGTAATGGATACAAGACATTGGAGAAGGTTGGTTTTTGAGGCCAGGACTCATGATCAACTGTAGTGCTGAGTAAGAAGAAGATGGAGATGTTGAAAAGTTACAAGTTTGAGTCCAGTGGCTAGTTTAAATAGCGTCTATCCAGTGACAAAGAGACTAGAGACCTGTTGTATAGCCTAGGCCTAATGTATGTTGAAGTGTTTTACTAGTTATTTAATAGTATTCTAAACTTTGGGAATTTGGAATACCATTGAATTCTTTGTAATTGGTATAGGTAAGGCCATGAATACTTGTTTTAATAGGCATACATTTCTTGTTAAAAGAATTGCATTTCAGTTTCAACCTCCAGGAATGCTGGTATCCCATTATATTTGCCAGATATTTCAGCCACACCTGCAGTGATCATAAAGAAGATATTAAAATGAATTGATCACTGGAAATCAAAAAATGGAATCATGTCACTAAAAGGAGAGTGCTAGGTATAGTTACAGCATCTTGCAAATGTTACTTTGAACAGTCATGCTTATTTTAATGGAATCAATAATTGTCAAGATTAAATAAAGGTAAAGAAAAAGAAAGTGTTGTCAAAATAGTGTTCCTGAATTCAATTGTCAATGAAGGTTTCCAATCACAGAAACATTTGAGTTGTCGAAATCTGTGATTGCCTTTGAGACAGACTATCTATTAAAACACTACTAACAAGTAGTAATCTATTACAGCATGTTAGTCATAGAACGATCATTGCAAATGCCATAGGGTGTTGTATACTTTTCAGTACATGAAAAGTCTTCGTGTTCAGTACAGGGAAGAGATTCCCAGTATATTCTTAGTAGATCTGAACAGCATTTTCTTGGTATTCCTAGATATCTTAATAGATTTTTTTTTCAGTAGGCCAATATTTTCTTCTACCCACCACTTTGTCCATCCAACTAACTCTTTTGAAGCTCTTGTGAGTATCAGAAAAAACCCTCAGTGTCAACACATGAGATAATGAGATAGGATACAGACAGGGGTGGTGTCTTACATTCATTCATCATAATGTCATTCATATTATCCCTATAGGAGGGATGCCTTTTCAACTCCCAATACTATTGGACCCTTATGCGGTTTTAAAAGTTTTGATGAATGTTGCATTTTTAAAAATAAAATTGTGAGTGATCAGAAAACCTGTAGGGGATACTTTTATACCTATATATTGATGATCGAGTTTTATAAATAGGGACGAAGAACTCATGCTCATGCTCAGAATCCTTGGTGACATCAAACGGTGTGTGCAACATGGATACTACAAGATATTGAAGATATTAAATCATTCTGTGGTAATAAAGAACTAGACTACTACTATAAAAGTAGTGTTCTACTTGCATATGTTGATTCTGCATATATAAGTGAATCGAAAGGTGAATTCCTTTTTATTATTTATTGCAAAACCGTGTTCCTGCCTTCAAAATTACAATATTATGACACACATAACTTGGATACAGTTATAAATATATTAGGCCTACTTAATTTTTCTTGACTATGGTAATAGTAAGTGTGCCACCAGATTCTGCAAACTTACAAGGTCCGTTACACTCTGAAAACGGGTTTGACAACACATATACGTTGTGACAAGACATTAAATTTTGTCAAAGGCATTAGATTTGAGGGTGTAATAAAAGTTTATATTAAGGGTTGAAATAATGATCTGCTTCATTAATAGAATATTTCGTATGATTACTACTTTGGTACGTATAAAAAAACCATCATTAAAGGGATGTCGATTTCTTAAAATTATATGTTTTGTTCATATATTAAGAGATTCTTTTAAGTGTCGCTACAAAGTAATGATGAGCTAATTATTGTAATGTGTACATTGGTGATTTACAGAATTATTTACAACTAGCTTTTTTACCCACAGCTTCGCATGCGAATATTTGACTTTTAATATAATTTTGATTGTCTATATGGCATTCTGTCAGCTCCTATAACAATTTTGTACTCATTTGTCAAATTCTCTCCAAAGCTGTTTTCAACACTTGTATTATTTTAACTTGTACTAAATTATTATGTTGGTGCAACAGCCTTTGGAGATTTAAAAGTACCCGTTTATAAATGCTTTGGAGATATTTATAAAATACCTGTTAAATCAAAAACGCTAAATTCTTAAAGTGTTACTGTGTTAGAAGCATTGTATAACACATTAAACATTATGTTTTCCTCAATCATGGCTTTTATTTATTTCAGCAGTAAACTAAAAACCAAAAACCGTTGTCACCTAACCTCACAAATGAAAACAACACGTATTTTTGCTTTGGATTAAGTAATAAGAGAATTTACAATTAGTACACATCTTCTTTTTCACATCATAATATATCGATACAATCACAAATTATATAAAACATCGAAAATGTACTACAGGAATGGATAAATGTACAGTTCCAATGCCGCTAAATAGCTTTTGTTTATTTACTTGTTACTATGGTAATTAATTCTGGTCTCCATGGTATTGTTGACATCTTTAGTAGTGTTGTTTAATATATTTCATTACTTGTTCATTGCATCATCTGAAATACGTATAAACATAAATTTTATAATAGTTTACGACAATTGCAAAATATATAGACGTATCTGTATACAAAATTACAAAATATATCTATACAATTGCATATTAAAAACTGCAGGAATGGATAATGGTACTGTTCCAATTGCGCAAAATATCATTTGTTTATCTATTTGTTACTATGGTAATTAATTCTGGTCTCCATGATGTTGCTGACATTTTTATACATGTCAACGAAAAGTCATAAATAAAAGGGCCTAAATCGTGTAAACGGGGCAAAATATCAAATTCCAAGTTAGACAGTGTTTTTGAACAAAGTAATTTCTATTTAGGAATTTGCCATGTGTGATTTTTCAATGTTACTGTGATAAATGAATTCATTTTTATGTTTTTATGAGTTAATGTTTACAACTGTAACAGAAAAAGTTCATTTTTATTATGCAACAAATCCTGGTCCTCCTGGTTTGGTTTAATTAAACAATTCTAGAATTTGTCAGTAGTGGAATAGATACAGGTGATAATTTGAGGGAAAAGTTTTTGTACTTTAGCAGTTTTCAGTAATATGTAGCGGGAGAAGTAAATTTTGCTATTGAATTTATTGAGGCTATTGGTTTTTAATATTGTATTAAAAAAATAATACACTCACCCATGTTGAATCTGAATCAGGGATGTAGTTTATCTATCACCAACCTTGCGAACATAAGCTTGAAGGTGCTGAAATTTTGAAAGGCAGTGAGTAATTGTCTGTCTGTCTGTCTCATCTATCATACACACAGTCTTAGGCTTTGTGGTAACCATACGAAACAAAGAAACAGTTTGTTATATTTCTTAACTTTGAATGAATGTGGTATCAGGGGTTTGAAACACAAACTATAACAAGTGCTGAAGTGAGTATGGTAAAGATACAGCATCTCATTTCATTGGTATACCTCATTACATTTTCCAATAAACCTTAATAGCCAATAAGATAATGTTAATGCCCAGAGCAAGAATTAAGTGAGCCAAGTTTTCAGGATGTCATTTGAAATTGCGTTCCATTCTGCCCCTTACCTGATGCTACTATGGATACAAAGACTCAATTTGAAACGTGGCGAGAATACTTCAAATGCCAGTTTACATTCTATTGTGGGATTCATAAACACATCACAGATCAGTTTACAACAACTTTATTATTTACTGTTCTTCCAGTATTATCATCTGCAAGGATTAAAAACAAAAAATCATTTATTCTGGACTAAAGCAGATACATTAGTGCTAGTCACTACAATGCTTCTTTGGACATATTTGTTACTTGTTATTTCTAAAACTTATAAAAATGTTTTCGATAGAGTAATAATGGTTGTCTGTTGGAGTGCTATTATTATTATCCATTTTAAGCTCGGTAATATTTGATTAATGACTTGGCAATGGTATAATAACGTAAGTGTGTTGTCAAAACTGAATAATAAAATATTATAGTATAGACAAGACTTTTTTGTTTTTAAGAATTACAGAGTTTACAAATTAAGAGCACATTTTCAACAGAGTCAAGGCTCTATTTCAGAATTGAAACTTCTTTAATTGTGTTGTTCTGAAGGAGTAGATAGTCTATCCAGTGTCTTTAATTTGTTGTGGAAATCAAATTAAAAAAATGTGTGTGTGTGTGTGTGTGTGTGTGTGTGTGTGTGTGTGTGTGTGTGTGTGTGTGTGTGTGTGTGTGTGTGTGTGTGTGTGTGTGTGAACACTTACACATCACTTGTAATATTAGCCCTTGTTTAAGTTTTTGAGTTACAAGATTGAAGATTAGTTTTTTTTACTTGTAGAAATGTTCAGGCTTTACATACATCAGAACCTCCTATTTATCTGGGGAGATTTTTTTCCAAATAAAGTGAAAGTTAAAAAAAAAAGAATGTAATAAATAACTCGATTCACTTTCTAAAAATGAAGAATTGAGTTTGTCTCGCAAACCTTTTTGAAAGTCCATTATTGGCCACTATTTAATTATACTGAACTATTTAATTACTGTATTCCTTAACATTATTATAGCTCTGATAGAAGACATGGGAAATTTGCCAGATAATGGAAGGGCTGTAATACATGACTCACTACTCATCTCTGTGTTCAATAGTAAACCAATATTGGTGACAGTATTGCTACCTGCCTCCCATGTATGGTACAACTAGCAGTGTTTATGGGAACTTGTTAGTTTTTAAAAATCCAAATGTATTTTGAACGATTCCTTTATATAATGTGTGTGTGTATGCATCCACATTGGCCTTAACTTCTACCCCTAATATTCCAACTAGGGTAGTCACGTGCAATAATATCAGGAGCTTGGAGGAGAAAAGGCGAAAAAAAAGTTTTTTTTTTTTTTTTTACAGAATCCTATTTTCTGACATGTTAAGAACACGGTAATACCACTATCACATATATATTCGCCCTTAGTATTTTGTAAATAGCATTGAAATGTATGGACTGCATAAAACCAGCTGAGAGCTTAGTGCTGTAATACTGGAGGAGAAAGGGTGAATATACTGCATGGTGCCATACGTCAGCATGATTTTTGCTTAGGTTCGCCCTTTCTCCACCACGCTTAGTCATAGTCATACTTGACCTGACATGTCTATGAAAAGTTTGGTCAGTGTGATTGTTATATTGATGTGATTAGTTTGTTCTTTCTTATACTGCATACCTTATTTCTTTGTTATTCTAATAGTGTCTTATTATAACAGTGTCATTACAACAGTGAGTGTGAGTGTGGTTTTTTTATAAAATAGAAAGAAAAAATTTAGATCTTCAGCAAGTTATCATATCTAAACTGACGTGCAATGCTCAATACCACAGTTTTTACACAGTAGTATGTAATGTGATAAGAATTTGATATTAATATCTAGTGTTAAGTATACCAGTTATCAAGATTTTGAATTTTCATTCGATTAATTTAAATTTTAGAATAATCTTAAAAGTTTTTGTTTTTATATTATTTTTTTATTTTACTTATCATAATTATTTAAAAATAAAAGTGTAAACTAATTAGAATCTGTGTTTTTTTATACTGAAATACATATTCGCCCTTTCTATCGTGAGAGTATTCACAAACTTTAAACGCGATTTCCCAACACCATGATTTTGATATTCGCCCTTTCTACTCCCATCTCCTGATATGTTATGTTAATATTGTAATTATAATATGTTATGTAATATTGTAATCCTAACAATATAATTGTTACAATTGGTAATTGTAATTGTAACAATGTAATATTAAAACTGATAATAAACTGCAGTGAATTAAAACATTTTTAAAGCCATTATATTGGTATCCGCGTCACGGTTATTATTAAATATATTTACCTTGACCGTCTTTGTGACTGCTTATCTTCTTTCTTCTTATGCTAATGCATTTCGGATTATTTCAATCCATCATCAGAGTATAATAAAATCAGTCGATTATGACTTCGTTAAAATATTAAAAGTACACAGAAATATTCATATACATGTCCCACAAGTATGATTAACGTACGCGGATGTGAGTGCGCACTCGACACTTGAATTAAAACAGTTCAGTTGATAGCCAAATAAATGATCAAAGTTGAAGGTACTTACTTGAATGTTGCAGCAGAAGACAGTCAGAATTAAAGTAATTTTTCTTTTTAGTCTTTTGTCTTTTTAAGCAGTGACTCAGAAAGAAAGTCAAATACAGTTAAATTTTTAAAGTACGAAACTTAAAAAAATAAGGTTCTCCAAAGCCCAATAACGTAAAACCTCTGCAGCTTGAAGATCCATTGCATTACCCTTTGTTATTTTAATATCCTGACGGTAATACGTATTACATAGCGACTAATAGAAAATAAATAAATAATGTTCAAATAGTTTAATGGTTATGATCACTGTTGCAGTTGAATCTTTGTGTAGCTTGAATTTGAATCATTAAGAATGTCTAAATAGTATCACAAATTGTGAGTAGACTATATTTCTTAATTCGTTAGCGGCCATTATCATGAAAAATCAATTTATGTAAACTGAAGATTCTCAAGTAGAAATAATTAAAACTAATTGGTTTGGGTTTTTATACGAATCCTCTTGTTCAACCTTGTTGATAAATGTATAATTAATCACACGAGAAACTGTAATAGAAGTTGAATTTTGGATTGATAAAATGGATAATTTTTTATGGCCAGCACATGTTGATGGCTGATTTTGTCAGTACAAAGAGAATATTACTTTGTGGACTTCTATTGAATGGTTCGACATAAAGAACTATATTAGGCAGCTACAACAGGGAATATTTTTGTAATAGTTGTTTCAGTTGTATGAGTGTAGCAGTTGAACTTAATAAATATGCAAAGTCACAGTGGATAACATAGTCTTCAGGAGTCATGCAAATGTTTGGGCACACAGGTTATGCCATGTTATGTTAAATCTATTTTGTATCAGGTGTTTAGAGTACAGATGGATGGAGAAGTTACATGACAGATTATGATGTTTTTTCTTGTCCATGTGAAGATTTGGTTAACTGTGAAAAAATAAGCATGTTAATGTACATGACTGGACATGCTGTAAATACATTTTTAAATATACTTTATGGATTTAGAGAATGTATTTAATCATGAGACTGTTGTTTTGAGTCGCTTCAGCACCATAAGTTTAGTTGCTTTGTTAATAATTATGACATTAGCTCTTCAACAGTCAGCTAAACATAAATATTAGCAGACAATAGCTCATTGTGGTGAGCAATAAGGATGCAGTGATGAGTTAGTATGTTTGCAAAAAGCAACTAGAGAGGAAGAAATTGAACATGACAATTCTAAAGAGAATATATATGCAAAATGTAAGAATGTGAAAGGGTTAGTGTGAATTTGTTTACTGATAATGATTATTGTACAGTGATGTCAGTTTCAAAAAATTGAGGTGAAAACTAGAAACTAATACATGTGTGTGATCTATATAGACCATACTCTTTGTAGGATAAGAAAGAGTTTACTGTGATTTTGTTTGTCATTAATATGTATACGGTGATGTCAGTGTGTGAACATGGAGCCAAAAACTGTAGGAAGTAACTAGCTCATGGATTTTTCAATTGTATGTTCTACTTTAGTTCACAGCATGTGAATGTGAGCTAATGATGTATGCATATGTTTTCTTTGTGAGAATTGTATGTATATACAAAATTGTATAATGTTGTCCATTTTTGTTTGTTACAGCACTTGGTGCAGCATATGGCACAGCAAAGTCAGGAACCGGTATTGCCGCCATGTCGGTGATGCGGCCGGAACTTATTATGAAATCAATTATCCCCGTTGTTATGGCTGGTATTATAGCCATTTACGGTCTTGTAATAGCTGTTTTAATTGTTGGTGGTCTAGACGAACCAAGCAAAAACTACACCCTGTTCAAGTGAGTAACATTTTTTTATACTTAAAAACGAACTTAGGTTTTTTGATTTTTTTATAATCTGTTCGTGCAGAAGATGCAAGCATGCAAATAATTTCAAATTTTGTGAAGTAACACAGTTCAGATTTGAAAATTACAGATGTCTAAAAACGGTAACATTCTGTTTATTACAATGGTGTGCAGTGTATATATATTGTGTAGTCTGTCATGTTTAGTTTTTTAAAATATGTTTTTGTGGAGCTTTAGTTGTAAATATAAGGGTTTTACAATTGTGAAGGTATTGTCTGGGGGGATCTGTAGCAAAGCCTTACCTATATAGCTAAGAAAGCTAAGGGTGCATAGGAGAAGTCGTAAAAATATTAGTACTTTTCATTAGCGTTAGCGTTTATCGTTAGTTGAGACGGCCACTTTTATATTTAGCTAACCTGATCAGTGTACATTTCCCTGATGCTCAGGAAAAATTACGTTTTTCAATGTAATTAAATTGCTGTGGTTTTATGAAAATATTTTAAAACTTCTTGTTCCATAAAGAAATCATGAGTGAAAATGAAGAATTAAATGTATACACTTGTGACTGCAGGGTGAATAAAAATTGTATGACAGTGTCAAGTTTATTTGTATAATAGTTATGTTTCATCATGACTCAGTAATTTATTGTCATTTGTTGCTAGTAATTCTTAAAGCATTATTGTTGCTGCTGCTGCTGTTCATGGTGTTGATAATTTATCGATTTTGAGGCTTAAAGTTATCTTAACTATTTCATTAAAAGATGTATTTTGTTGTTGAGAATTTTATTATGGCATGCCTTGACAAGCACTTGCATTTCTTTAAAATAATTTGTTACAGATTGGGTAAGCATTTTTTACTTCCATATTCCTTAAGGAATGGAAGTATGGTGTTGTGTATGTTATGCATCAGCAAAGTGAAGGAAATTGGCAAATTTGCATAACTTCTCTTATCACTCCTTGTATATTTCAGTGTTTGCAAGCAAGTTGCTTCGTTACTATTCATATTTTATTTTAAACTATGCACATTCACACATAGGAACATAGTGTGTGCACATGTGTATGCACTATGGTCTAACACTAGTAGAATGTGTTGCTCTCTCAACAATATATTAATCTGGAATAGGAAATAGTCTTTATTTTCTAAAGTGTGCAAAGATCAAAAGGAACGTACGATGCAATTCATCTTGTGCTACATTTCTTAAAAAGAAAATTTAACAACCAAGAGGGTTTGCATTCTAGATGATGCAAAATGATTGATAATGATAATTTGCGTGGTATCACTTGAATTGAATCATTATGTATAACAGTTGGATGTATAGTTGATCTGTTGCAACTATAGTATATTTTAAATGGTTAATTTTTTAAAGGTATGATAAAGTTTCACATCACACATAAATGGATATAGTAAAAAGTACAGTGTGTATGTTCAGTTTGAATTGAGATGGACACCTTCATTTGATAGCTTAATCCTTGGGTCACCTGGTCTCTTAGTAAATTAACTTATCAGCTGTAAAAAAAGATAACATGCAAGGTTTAAGAAAATGTATGTACTGTAATTTTAGTAGCAGAAGTTGATAAGAAAGAATAGCTGTAATATGCTCCCCACCATGATGGCAGCCAGTCATATGATTGTACTTATTAACAGCAAGGCCACACCTTGTCACGTGGTTCAGGAGGCTTGTGACCTAATCTTAGGTTTTCACCTGTTTTAAAAGCAAATCTTTACCAAATAGATTTATTAAGTACTGGTATTTCTTTCTTTGACTTGACTGTTGGATGTGACACATATTTAAACGTTTAATAGTTCCCAGACAGGCAGTTTTTTAAAATTAACAGACATGAAAAAATTAGGTCAGAATGCTTGTTACAGTGTTGTTTGAAACATATTTTGCATGAATTTTTCTTCAAAACCAAAAAAATTGAATACAGTACATTCAATAAATAAATTTGTTAGATGTATCTTGTATTTACTGGTTATTTGTACTTTATTGAGGGAAATTTTTTGTTGCTTGTTCTTACGTGTGGATCATATTCAGAATTAATGTACGTTTTTTGTCATTATGAATACATACTCTATTGTTTTTGTTTAAGAAAAAACAAATCATGTAAAAATAAATAGCAATTCAGGATTAGCCTGTTAATGTTTTATCGACTATTATGTTAGTGTTAAAACAAGACTAACAAAAAAGGCTATGTAACATGTTTTTTTTTTGCGTCTTATAACAGAGGAATTGAACAGAACTCACAGTTTATTATTCGTTCACTGTTGTTAGAAATAAATTATTGAACAAGTGCATATTAACTTAATGTTTTTGTCAAAGCGAATTAATTTTGTACTGTACTAGTTGACAAGTGGGACAATGAATAATACGAATTTGGCTGACTAATGGCTTTCGTATAGTTGCTGAATATATTTTGCCAGGTCTTTGTGTTGCTAATGTCTTTTCTGCTGTCTTCGGTATGTTTTATGAAACGTCTTTCCCTCTTCTGTTATATGCCCTGATTACCTCATAATAGTAGGTAGTGTGCTATACAGAACACATTAAGTAGGAGTAACAGAGATTCACGCGTGTTACTAAGTAGCCAAATAATGTTTTTATTTTATTTGACGTATAATTATAATTCAGTGTGCATATGGACAATTCATTTTTAATATGTCTGAAAAGTACTGAATGTGTTTTAAATAATTTTCAAATTTGTATAAATTATAAGTTTAATGTTCTAATTATAGTATATCATCAAGTGGGAGGGAGCTAGAGAGGGGTATAAAAATTTACTTCACCAACCATCCTTTGTTCTGTTTATTTTGAACATGTTCCAAAAATCCTCATATTTACACCAACTGATCTAATCTGAGGGAAGACTTTTAAACAGGCTAATTGTGTATGCATTTGTATACATATTAATAAATGTGAATTACAAAAAGAAAACAAGTTTTTAAAATGATTTATAATTTTATAAGTTTTAAATAGATAAAAGACCAAACTCCTTGATTTTTGTTTATTTTATGTACAGCGGAATTACAAAATGAGTGTTGGTGTTCATGTGTTTCTAAAAGGTTGCTTTTAACGTTGATGCTGAATTACTTTTTATAAAATATTGACTTTCACTACCCAGGTTTTTCAGAAAATTGGAAAAAATATCTGTAGTGATGGTTATGTTTGCCTGTGACACCTTGTGGATTTGTTCAAAATGCAGATAGAAAAATTAAATGACCAATAAAATGAAGTAATAACCAACATTGTTAACACTTGTTTATATTATTACAATAAGTGCCGACCTATTGCAAACAACTAATAACAGCATTTTTTAACGTTTTTGAACCTTTGATTAATAATTCGTATATCTGGTTAGTGATAGTGATCTAAACATCAAAATAATGAACATAGTTTGCTTTTTGAAACACATGCCCACATGACTAAGTAAATAAGTAGGCCGTCTTACTGTCACTTAAACAAAACTGTTTTCTGTTTTTGAAAATGCTGGCATATGTTTTATTACATCGGTGAACATGTTTTATAATTACTAAACACATAATGTACCAAATAGGGAGTTTAGTTTATACTTTTCTGTCATGAGAAAACCAAATTTATCAAGTTTATTGGCTAACAATTTTGCTGCTGTGTGACGAATGTTAAATTGGCATACATTTTACCATCTTTTAGACATTTTAAGTTTTGTTTTCCCAAGAAGCTGGTTAACAAACACCAAGCAACACAGAATAATAATACTGATTGTTTATTGTGATTATATTCAATTAAAAATTCTGTTACTTAGAAGAGTGCACAACATTAAACATTCAAAAGAATTGTACAAAATGCTTTTTGGCTGTATGTAGCGACCACTGAATGAATTTGTATAAAATCCAGATATGGGATTTGCACTGAGAGTGTAATAAAATTTGTTTGTATTTTCTTGGTTGTTCTGTACAATAGCTATACTGATTTTATTATTAGAAACATCTTGTGATACATATTTCCAGATAATATGTTTTGAACAAAACATAAAATGTACTGACAAACTTAATTACTTGGGAAAATTGACAAACATTTTACCATGTTTTACACATTTGAAGTTTTGTTTTCCTGAGAAGCTGGTTTACAAACACCAAGCAACTAATACTGATTGTTTATTGTGATTATATTCAATTAAAAATTCTGTTACTTAGAAGAGTGCACAACATTAAACATTCAAAAGAATTGTACAAAATGCTTTTTGGCCGTATGTAGCGACCACTGAATGAATTTGTATAAAATCCAGATATGGGCTTGACATAGATGAGTAAAATACCAAGCCAATGATAGGCATGGGATTGGCACTGAGAGTGTAATAAAATTTGTTTATATTTTCTTGGTTGTTCTGTACAATAGGTATACTGATTTTATTATTAGAAACATCTTGTGATACATATTTCCAGATAATATGTTTTGAACAAAACATAAAATGTACTGACAAACTTAATTACTTGGGAAAATTGACAAACATTTTACCATGTTTTAGACATTTGAATTTTTGTTTTCCTGAGAAGCTGGTTTACCAACAGGTGTCAAGTTTTTAATGTTTGGTTTATGAACATCTTCATTCATGCTGCAGTCATTTTCTGTGATTTATTTTTTTCATATTTATAATGTTTTGGCACATGCATGCAGTCACGAGCATTCAAGATTCTGCATCAAGTTTCCTTACTATTTTGTATTTAAAATTCATCCTACTATAAGTTTTCTGAGTCTGGCATTTTTATTACAAAATGACAGCACATTGTGTAGACACTGGTAACATAAGGTTGTAACAGCAACAGGTGTAAAACAGATGTGGTTTGTTGTGTGTAGATGGGAGCATCACAGTTCAGTAGTATTTGATAATGTACAGTATATATGAAACAGTGGTAGGGTTTTCTGTTCTATAAAATTCCAATTCTGTTTCTTTTTTTTTAATTTATGTAAGAGCAAATATTTTAGTGCATAGTCAAATGTCTATTATGTCACACACAGTTTAATACTGTATGAAGAATTTGAGGTTAGGAACTCCTGAATCTATCTGTTAGTAGCAGTAGTTAGTAGATATTTGTAGGCTCACACACTATGATGTAAAAATATGAATCCAATCATTATAAAAACAGACAGTGTTAACAGTGTTTTGACCCCATACTTGCGCTAACATAAGATCAGCCAAAAGTATGTTACAAGATGGTTTTGCACTGATGTAATACATATTATCTTGTAATTTTAGTTGTTTTTTTGTTGCTAATAATTACAGATGGCTTCCTGATTATAAAGATCGAAATATTATTAATTGTATGATGATTGGAAATTGGGTATCACATGGCGCATTTCTTGTTTAAAACAGTATAATCTTTGCATTATCATCTTGGCTGATAAATATAGGTACTTTTGATAGAAGAAAAGGATAATTTGTAACTAACAGTTACCAGGAAATAAGTAGTGGATAAGACAAAGTCAGGAACAAATTTTTTTTAGTCAAAAGTGCATGACAACTTGAGAGAGAATGAGGGAAGTGACTCCAGTTTCAGGTTGATGTTCAGGTGGCTAAAATTAAATGTTCTAGGAATATTTTTATCTTATTATTCAACAAATGTATTCTATGCCCCTTTTATTTGCAGTCATAATAATATGAAAGAATTTTATTTACAGCAATTTTTCATGTAACTAGTTAATTGTATCGTATATTTTAATGTTAAGTTACAAGATGAGTTATATTATTTTTTGTGTATGCTAGTATATTTTTACTACAAAGTAAAATTATAAGGAACATATGAGACTGGAATATAAGGAACATAGGATCCATTCTGAATTCTTATTCCAACCTGGATGTACTTATATTTGTTATCTTCTCTAGGCATGTTATGATTTTGTAGGTCGTTGCTACATTGTTTATTATTTTTCCCTGACAAGCGTTACTAGCTGTATTGTTTAGAAAGAGTTTCCAGCAGAAGTTATTCAGTACTAGGTAAAAAAAATTTGATTTTGTATCATTTTTAGAAGTTATCATGCTAATGTATTATATTCTGTGTTTGTGTTAACAATTCTTGTTATTATAATAAGGGACTATGGGGAAGTTTTGTGCACTGCTATTGAAAAGGTGCATGTTAGAATGGATGTTGTAATATACATTTGTTTTAATCTTGATTTATCTCATTTATGCTGTAATAAATGTATAAGCAGTTTGCCACACTGGATTATTCTTTTCCAAAGTGAAGAACACATCTGCCAAAACAACTGTTCAGTACCACAAAATTAGCATAAACTTGGTAATAACTAAATGTACTTAGGAAGTTATCTTCTCTAGGCATGTTATGATTTTGTAGGTCTTTGCTACATTGTTTATTATTTTTCCCTGACAAGCGTTACTAGCTGTATTGTTTAGAAAGAGTTTCCAGCAGAAGTTATTCAGTACTAGGTAAAAAAAGTTTGATTTTGTATCATTTTTAGAAGTTATCATGCTAATGTATTATATTCTGTGTTTGTGTTAACAATTCTTGTTATTATAATAAGGGACTATGGGGAAGTTTTGTGCACTGCTATTGAAAAGGTGTATGTTAGAATGGATGTTGTAATATACATTTGTTTTAATCTTGATTTATCTCATTTATGCTGTAATAAATGTATAAGCAGTTTGCCACACTGGATTATTCTTTTCCAAAGTGAAGAACACATCTGCCAAAACAACTGTTCAGTACCACAAAATTAGCATAAACTTGGTAATAACTAAATGTACTTAGGAAGTTATTTGTAGGTAATATATGATCATATACGTTTGTACAAGATGTAAACACATATGTATTTAAAATAGTGCAACAGAAGAATCAAAATGTTTGTGTTTTATTAGTCAGATGAATATTGACTTGTCTTAGATCAATAAAAAACTAACAAAATAAGTAAGTTTAGTAAAGAATAACCAATTTGTATTTGTTTTATGAGTTATTCTATTTTTATGTCTATTGATTAATGCGTTGCTTCATATATATTGCTATACTGAGCAGTGTTTTGATGGATTGTTACTTTACAACAAAGAAGGAGCAAGACACTTCTATTATTCTGGGAAAGGATTCAGCCAGCATTGAATGGCAGTTTTATATATACACTTGTAATATAATTTAGTCCCCATGAGTACATGTTTTTGTGTTGTGTCTCTGATTCATTAGACTTTTCTCTAAATTAATTAATCGTTTTAATGGTGACATGACAGAGTGGATATGGAAAACATTTTTTTACTGTTTTCAGGGGTTTTGTTCACCTGGGAGCAGGTTTGGCAGTAGGTCTCAGTGGATTAGCAGCTGGTTTTGCAATTGGAATTGTAGGAGATGCAGGTGTAAGGGGGACAGCCCAGCAGCCTCGCCTCTTCGTTGGAATGATTCTGATCCTCATTTTTGCTGAAGTATTGGGTCTTTATGGTCTTATTGTTGCCATATACTTCTACAGTAAACAATAAAAAATTATACAAACTCAATACAAGAGATGCAAAAAATCATGATTCCTTCATTATTAAAAATAATTATTTAATTCATTAAAAGTACCATTGTTATATTTGTAGGGAAACATTTTAGAAGTGTAAATTAAATTTTTAATAACCTAAGCAAATGAAAAATGAACCTCATCTTTTTGTTGGGGGGAGAATATATTTTAATTTACAAAAAGAAAGTTTTAATACAAAATATGTAAGTATAAGCTAACAAATATTTTTGTTTGGCATGCTGTGTGTGTCAGACATAGCACAACTTTAAGTAAATATATATACATATTTATTATTATGATTACTTTTATTATTTTGTTTTAATTTAATAATAAATGTATAAATGTTGTAAGTTGTAATAGACAATGTCAGGTAATTTGTTGATAAAGAAAACAGTTAAACTGTTGGTATTATTTATGATTGTATAAATTAAAAGTAATATAGTATATGGAGAAATGTATTGTACGAAGGAGCGCTTATTAGGAATTTTATGAATACAACTGTACAATACTGTAAACTTGTTTATAATGGCAATTAAAGTTTTCTTAAAAAATATGTATATAATGGATTTTATTTATAATTAATTTTCCTGATTCGTTGTATTTGAATACAAGACAGCTACTTCTGGCAATACATTTCTAGATATCAAAGACAAATACTACTGTTTTTGGCTTAGTACCGTTTATAGAGATAGTTGATCAAGTTTTGTACAGTAATGGAGGAAACAAAGAAACACACACACACACACACTCAATACACAAACAAAATAAAGTATATTTGTGAAACACTGTATTTTCATAAAGTTTAAGTTGTTTCAACATGATGCCAGATTGTAAAATAAAACTATAGTGTAGTCAATAAGCAGATGTATATGTAAGCATCAAAACCTCCTCCCTGTAAAATATTTATATGTGAATATTGCTGTTTGCAAACATACATCAACAGAAAAAAAGCAGCGAGCCAAGCAGTGTAAAGATATTGAGATTATATATTCACCGAGAAGACTTGTGTAGAGTTTAGAGTTAACTATAATTTTTTTCAACAAGCTGATAGCATATTGTGTATAAGATGACAAAAATAAGTAATTGAGGATTTTTGGGGTTAGGGAAAGAAGTTGAGTTGTAGAAACAACTTTGTACATTCCATATGTTAATAATAATTTGATATATTTAAAAATAAAGTAACGCTATATAGAAATTTCCATTTTATTAAGCATAATAGCATTAATTATCATTTTTGTCAGTGTATTTCATCTTCATCGTGGGCCTACATTAAATATCTTCCACATTTTTTTTATTGGTATGTCTTTTCACATCCTACCAGTTGTAACCTACGTGTTACAACTTTCAGTTAGTTCCATTCTTTATCCATCTCTTTTCACCAGTCTGTGTCTGTCTGTCCGCTGTTCATTCTCTTTCATCATCTGTCTGTTGTTTCTAACATTTAATAAATGTATACAGTAATTGATGTTTAATAAGAAAGTAAGAGTTAATATGTGCATATATATGTAAGTAATTTACAATACTTACTTATCAGTGTGTGAAACATGTCAACAGAAGTACAGTTGAGTACGTTTTTAATATCTTTTAAAAAAAGGTTAGTTTGTATAAAGAGGTGACTGTTATTATATGTTAATTAATACATTAATATAATTGCATGCACCATGTTTCACACACTGATTATTGTGAGATCCATTTTGTGAAACGTGCGAGAGTGTTTGGTATCTTTCAGTTCACTGCCATCTAGTCATGGCTTGACACTATCTGGGTTATATGTACGTTTGTGTACATGTAACCTTGCAGAATTCAAGTAGCTAAAAAAGTACATGTAATAAATTCAGTTATTAATGGTAAATAAGTTAATTTGTTTGTGATTTTTATTTTATTTTTGTAGTATATATGTTAATATATATAATTAGTTATGTAATAAATTTAAATTAAATAGTTGCCTGTTGTTGATTTCCAGAACTTTTATTATAATAATAACTATATGTGTTGTACACAGTAAAAGAAGAGCATGTCTGTTATGAATTTTGTGTATGAAATAGAGAGAGTATTGTGTTAATAAAAGAAAATTTAGTGGAAAACGTTTATTAATACTTATTTGTTTATTCTTTTGTGCCAAATGATATAAGGTAGGTTGTGCCTAAAAAAAAACAAAAGACAAAAAATTATCAAGGGAAACTGCGAATAATCAAGCTTGTTATTTATTTTAAATGTTAGTCTATTTTATTATTGAAATAGGCTTGATTTTTAAACTGTGCGACAAACAGCTATAATTATTTTGAAACAGTGCATTTATAAGATAAAACCTGTCAAGGTGTAAGTTATTTATTCTGCAGAAGGACATCATATAACCTTTAGGAAAAAATACCATATTAAACATTAAAAAATCACAAAGGTGGTACTCTGTGAAGAGAGTATGAATATTAAGTTGTATCTACGAATATATTAATTTTAATGAAGAAAGTTGTGTTAGTGGTTGAAATTACAAGCAGAATGATCACTGTTACACACCACTATATAAAAATTATCCCGTTTTTTATATAGTGGTTATCCGATCGGGATAATTTTTATATAGTGGTGTGCAACAGTGATCATTCTGCTTGGAATATATTAATCATTGCAACAAAATAGAGAGAGCTAAGCCAAATGTCTTACAGACTGTTTCATTTATGCACTTTGAACACTACACTTGTGTAACTTACAAGTGTAGAAGTAAGTAGTAGAAATTTAATAAATGTTTATGATGGATTTTGTACTCGCTAGAATCACATACTCTTTTTATTAAATTTTTACACGATAACAAATTAAGCAAATTTAGTGATTAGCGTATACGTTACATGTATAGTTTTATAAAAAGTAATTTTACAGATTGGACAAACACAACACATATTGGACAATTGTAACAACACAAATTTAACTTTTAACTTTCTGTTGCATTTTGCAAGTGAAAAGTGGGTGCTGCCTTTACTAGACAGAAGTAAGTGGTTGAATGACAGACCTATACTATTATCAAATAGCGAGTGCCGAGTGCGGCTGGGCGAGGATCAGGCTCACTCACAAACACGCAGCCCACACACACATAAGCGCAGGTGATTACAACCAGCCGGATTCTCGCTGCATTAGTCACCTAGTGGACTTCAGTTGATCAAATGTTGATTTATTTTATTTGACATTTTATCTTAAAATGTTTAATATATATCAATTCTACACACCATTACAAGAAAAATGGTACCAAACAATATATAATTTACAAAATGGATAAGGTCACTGTCTTTATGATTCACACCTATGAATCATCTTACAGTCAATAATTTTGTACCAAACAGCTGATATTTTGGGCTCCATTTCAGTAAATTATAGATTGTTTGGTATCATTTTTCTTGTAATG
Organism: Magicicada septendecula; assembly: GCA_034769895.1. Classification (NCBI taxonomy): domain Eukaryota; kingdom Metazoa; phylum Arthropoda; class Insecta; order Hemiptera; family Cicadidae; genus Magicicada; species Magicicada septendecula. The sequence goes on from CM068369.1 coordinate 418,222,504, forward strand.
GTGTGTAGAATTGATATATATTAAACATTTTAAGATAAAATGTCAAATAAAATAAATCAAAGTTTGATCAACTGAAGTCCACTAGGTGACTAATGCGGCGAGAATCCGGTCGCTGGTCGTAATCACCTGCACTTGTGTGTGTGCGGGCTGCGAGTTTGTGAGTGAGCCTGACCCTCGCCCAGCCGCACTCGCACTCGCTATTTGATAATAGTATAAGTTGGGGTGAGTTCAGGCTCACTCATAAATATAGCTTGGCAATTTTTATTTCCACAGAATGAAAAATCAACTTAATGGGATACAGTGGAACAGCATGTAATCATTGTTACAATTAATTATTGTGGTGTCTATTGTTAAAATATAATTACTTTTAAGCTGTACTTTTTATAGTAAAAGCCATTTGGTATGTTGTCCCCACTGTTACTTTTGCCTTATATAACAAAGAACCTTCCGGTTAGAATTTGGGGGCCATGTAAATATTAAGATATATGTTGAACAGTCTGTAAATACTTATTTACTACTCTATGATGACTGCTGTTAGATTGCAATGATTATGAAGTTATTTGTTTTCCCGATCCTGAGCAGGCTACTGTATTTGTTTGTATAAGTTTTCCATTCAGAGTCATTTGGTATGTTATTTCTCCACTGTCACTTTTGTCTTAAAACTTTGTAAGTTCTGTAATTTTGTACAAGAGTAGGTAGTGAGATTCTAAATGTGTCAGCTCTGAGTTGGAGCAGTACAGGTTACTGGATTCTCATGTTTGGAACATTGTGCTGAGTGTTTGCTACATTGTAATAGAGCAGCAGCCAGAAGTAGACTACTGACCATATCACTGAAGTGAATTTACACACATTTATGAATTATAAGTGCCTAAAAAACTGCACCGCTTCAGGACCAAAAACAACAGAATATGAACAGAACAGTACTTATTAATAGAGACTAAGCTTCTTTGAAGTTGTGACATTAGCCCTCCATTTAGAACGTACAGATTATCTCAATATTTTTATACAGTAATAATCAAGGATTCAAGGTATAGTACAAAGCAGTATTGGTATTGATAAATGAAAGTAAGCTTTTACATTATCATAATTTTGCAGACTGTTAAACCGTGGTCTAGGGGTTGTTCATGTTTATCTCTAGACGTTTCATCCATACAGATGATGGACATCTTCTGTGGTGCGCGAATACTGATCACAACACCTACGAACAGAAATTGCGAACACTTTTCTGCCCCATTCAGGCAGTCCTATTTATATTCATTTTTTATTTAAAAAAAATGACCAACCAGCACCTTAAAAAAAGTGTAGGCCTATAAATATAAGTGCCTCAGCGAGACTCAACAGTCTTGTATTCATTCGCGGGTGTTTGTAGTCTGTCCCGCGCCACTGAAGATGTCCATCATCGGTGTGGACGAAACATCTGAAGAGAAATGTGAACATGGTCTAACAGCCCGGAAAATTGTGGAAATGCAATATTGTTATTATTATATTGGATTGGTAATAGTTTCAGTATCACCGGGCACTGAAAAGTTATACTCTTTTCAAATGATAGCAGCAGGTAACAGATGTAGACATATAGTGAAATATGTATTTGTTTCATACACCGGTGTGTTTGTGGATCAGTATCTCAGCATCATCATGTGAAACGTAACGAAAAAGTCTGCTGAGGATTCATCATAATCTCAAAAGATTAATTGTATATAATCGTTCTTTCGGAAGATTTAAAAATTATAATCACATCCCCGTTCGCAAACAGCAGTAACCTTTAGAGAAAAATTGCACGTAGGAAAGTTCTGCATTTAGATTTTTTCCGTTAGGTAACAAATTACGTTTTGTGCAACGCATGTGGCTGTGGATCGTAGTATTATTACCATCTAGTCGTAAGGAAGGTAGTAGACAGCGTAACATGTCTTTTCGGTGGTTCCAGTAGTTAGCTTGAAGATAGTGCAGTTCGACCTGTAATTGAATTCGATTGATACAAAATTTCAAAAATTTAGAAAGTTTCACATTTGTGCTTAACTATTAAATGATGTATTGCCCCATAATTGTTTTTTACACGCGGCGAAACCTGATTTTCCCGTCTTATGTCGTTTGATGCACCTAAAATCACAAGAGAAGTTCACAGCAATGGCAGCAGTGGAAATTCACACATGAAAACACCTCCACACATTGCGAACAAGCTTCGTAACAAGTAACTGTATTAATAAGACGTTCGCTGTACCAGGGTCGGTATAGATTGAAGATGCCAGGACACGTATTGAAGAACACTATATAAAACATTTGCACTGTTTGGGGCACGTGTAGATATACTGTCCCAGACTACAAACAATTCTTCGTAATTGTATTTCCAGAATCTTACCCGTGTGTAACTGGTTCCGTGATCACCAGCAAAAAATCGGCAAACATTACACCATAAAGTACTATACTTACACTGTACAGTTTTTAAAGTAGTAAAAGAAGTAATATTCACGGGATAGGACGATTCATTCATGTGACCGATCGTAAATGACTTGAATATTAACTTCTAATACGATAGTCATTTCGGAAGGACGCTCGTGTTGGCGGCAAGATAATATAATCAGAACGATTTTCACGTAAGTTGTGAGCTAGTTTTAATTAAAAGTGTGTGTGTGGGGGTACTATTCAGCAGGCTAAATGTTGACTGGTTCGGTAGAAGGAAAAAATGAACCAAGTCGGATATTGCTACCAGTGACCCCGAGGCGTTATTTTAAAGTTAATATTTTATGAGGCATTCAAATTCTTAATGTGAAGTTCGTTTCTGGACTTAACTTTTGTTCACATAAGCAAAGAAACTAAGAGATAACTAAAAATTCGAAGTGACGACAGAGCGACGGTTTGATGATAGGAAAATGCCAATCGAATTTTACAGTGGTGTAAAGATGTATTAAATAGTTAATTAAACTAAACATTAACTAAATTTACGAGAATCGATTCGTTTTGCTTTCGCTAGTAATTACGCCATTATCGAAGAACGAAGGTTATGTACGGTATGCATGTTTGCGCTCATTGTAATCCCAAAACTACTGCTCGGATTTTGATTAGTATGCGTCATTCGATTCGTTTTGATGGTTGGCATGAACTGTGTAAACGATTTCTCAGAAAACTGAACGCCAAACGACAGGTTGAAAATCTGGTAGCTTTGTAACTGTGTTTCGTATACACTAAGTTTTTTAAGTTATTGAAGTCACTGTTATACCAAATACTTTATTGTTCTTTATAAACGTGTATCCTTCAACAGCAATATACGATAGATCAGTATAAGTATGTTGCTAGTTATAAAATGCTACAAGTCAGATTTAAAAAGGAGTGCGATAATGCACAGAGTTATTGTCTTTTGAACAGTAGAGCCTACAAACTAAAAGATTTGATGAAGTGAACGGAAAAGTACTGGAATATAAAGAATACATATTTAGGTCATGAGCACGCTTATTGTCAAGAAGAGTATCATGCGAGTGTGAAGAAATGCCTATTCATATTATGTCAACAACATCTGTTGGGTGATAAACACGAAATATGACACAAATTATGCTTGATGCTTAATTGTTTTAAACACTATTTCTATATTGCATACAAAAATTTTTTGCACCGGTGGAAAGGTTTTTTGCCACTGAACGTCTTATCAAAATGCTGTCAGTGTAAGATAAGACAAGAAAACTGAAAAGAAGTGTGTTTGGTGTCCTGCAAACAAATATTACCGGCCAAATGTCACTCGATTACTAACTGGACTCAAGTACTTGGCCATCTCAAGTACTCTTTATTAACTGGACGCAATTGATGTCAATTGAATAGAGGGGCAATAATCACAATCGGTAAGATATCAGTGTTTCTGTATGAACAGACAACGGGTGTGACAGTTTTTGTAGACGTATTAATGTATTCTAAGCTCAATTCTCACAAGATTCATTGTTGAATATATATCTTGAAAATGTTACTTTGATGAAAGAAAACTGACGTACTTGTCACCTAGGAGTGATCAGTAATGCACAAGAGAAAACGTAATTCATACGTCCAGGCGGATCGTTGATATAATGTAATATTATAAAGTGTGTTGGCATCTCTAAAGAGGCACATCAAGAAATTTATGGAAGTTATTATTTAGGAGACAACATTGTAGATTTTGTCTTTTGTTAAAGAACAATAAGATAGAGGTTGGATATAGAAGATCGTCAGTATGGTACAGATAGACTAGATTAAATTACAGCATTGTCATGTGAGAAGACAGTACTGCAGAGCGTCAGTTATTCTAACTCCTTGGAAAAGAAACATTCGCAAATACGATATAATTATTGTTGTTGGCTTTCGTGTGAGCGTCTTTGGTAACGTTTTTATTTATTAATCGATTCAATTGTAAAAAAGTGCCTATTGACGACGTTTTGAAATGCGGGAATAATTCTTGCGCGTATTGAAAGGAAAAGAATATATACTGACAGTATCCGAAGCTACTCGTAAGTCGTGAACGTAATATGTATTCCCGTTTTTAATTTAGTAGTAGGCATTGGCAATTTTACATTCAAACCGAAAGATACCAGTACCGTGGAAATTTACGAATTTAAGCTTCATGTCTTTTATTTCTACTCCATGGCTATGTAACTCTAATAGCCATGGAGTCTTTCTCACCTGTTAAAATGAAACGTAATGTTTCAAACATAAAAAATAAAACTGAAATCTTGGGACAGACTTTCAAAGGGTAAAAAGGGCAGTTTTTGCCTAAATTTTATAACAGTAGAAGAAGTACATTAAGTTATAGTACATTAAAAACTAGTAAAGAAGTTAACATACGATAACTCGATGAGATGATGATGCTTAAGAAGAAAGAAAAACTTTAAGAACTAGTAATGGTACGTCTCTTAAAAAATATAGTTCATCCAGAAACATTTCGAATCAGCGCCTTCGCAATGCGAGGAAGCACTCGAGTGGTTTTTGAATAAAAAAATTAGACGGTCCTTCCGACTTTAAATTTCATTCCTACGTCATAACTATGTAATGCTGCTGTATAACAATTGCGTACCTGAAATGTGCTGCCAACTAACTACCATTAAACCCAACCCTTCAAAACCTTGAAATAGGGACAAAAAATATAGAGGCAGTAAAAGAGTTCAATATATCTTGGCACCCAGATAAACAGTATAACGACATCAACACTGAAATAAGAAGAATATATCTCGCAAATAAAACATATGGATTAAAAAAGCACCTGACGTCTAGCTTCATCTCAAGAAGCACGAAATGCAAAATGTACAAAACACTTATCAGGCCAGTGCTGACATATGGTTCAGAAACCTGGACAATGACAAAAAATAGCGAGAGACTTCTAGGTTACTGTGAAGGACGGATTCTAAGAACAATATTTAGAGGAGTACAAGAAAATGGAATGTTGCGCAGGCGCTATAATTATGAACTATACCATCTTTACAAAGAGCCGGACATTGTCAAGATAATCAAAATATACAGGGTAAGGTGGGCTGGACACAAAGAATGGAGGAAGGACAGCTTACGAAACATATTTTGTACCAGAAACCAATGGGTAGTATGTAGAAAAAGGAGAAGACTCCGAAGTAGATTCAAAGACCAGATAGAGCAGGACCTCGGAAAGCTGAACGTAAGGAACTGGAAAGCCAAGGCATGCAATAGGGAGGAATGGAATCGACTCTTGGAGCAGGCATCGACCCACCAAGGGTTGTAGAGCCACGGCTGATGATGATGACCTGAAATGCACGTATTCAGAAATTGTTAAGCACATTGTTTATACCATATTACGAACAGGGGCCGGACCCCCCCCACAGAGGTCGAAAAAAGATGAATTTTTAGCCTCTTTTATTTTATTTTTTTCTGCTAGTAATTTTTTAAATATACAAACAGGTTTATTACACAGCATTTCCGTATACATTTGTAGTATGAAGTATAGGAAAATCAATTCAGTCAGTATCTTCTAAACAATGTTTCAGTAACGCGTATTTCTATTGTGTTATTACCGTTTACTTTAATGGGATGTTATCAGACGTTTTTCAGCCACTTTAAAGACAGTGATGTTGATTAGTCTTAACTTGTTTTATCTTTTGTATAAAGCCGACTCGACCGGACCCCAAGGCCAAATTCTAGATACGCCACTGATTGTAAACGCTATATGCAAACTGACTCCATTTTGTCGTGTATTGTATTAGCATTGTTATGTTTTCGGATATCCGAGTTTTCGTTTATTTGAACTACCCTCGATCTCAATTAGTTAATCGACGCTCTGTAGTACTAACTGTATGTATGCGTGAGACAAAACTGTGTATAATAACAAACGTTTATGTAAAGAAACAACTGTGCTGGAGCGTGTGTATTATGTAAAAATGGAACACTCGTAGCAAATCAAATACACCTAAAAAATTCGGAATGTAGAGTTCGAAAGTGGTTATTATTTTAATTTCTATAATCAATATTCCTATTGCTTAAATTAAGTATGCAATTCGTGCGTTATAGCCCGATGCGTACTACACTTGTTTTTACTTCCATGTTCCTTAAGGAAATGGAAGTATGGTGATTTTATTCTTTGTTGAGTTCATGGTGCTTTTAGCAGCATTCTTGACGTTACCTAACGTTCATTCCTTCATTTAGCTCATTTTGTCAATGTACTGAAAACATCTCGCACGCGCGTTACACTTGACGATGTCGTGTATAAACGACGCAAATTAATACCTCTGTGACATCCACCGCGTCAGTTCCTCTCTCTTCTTGTTTTATTATTTCCATCTACTCAGTATACGACCTCAGTGCACTTCCTCTACGTCATAACCTCCTGAATAACACATACTACTTTCAATAGACTGGGAGGCCTATGTGTATTTTGTTTTTACTGATGGCATGTTAGAATTCTCACAAAGAATTTCTGTTTGTGAAACTCATGTGAACCAAAACTGGAAACATACTTTTCGTATCGAAACAACGGTCCTGGTTGTATTTTATTTGTTTCCGTCCATTACTTTCGTTCAGTCACTGACAATACATTCCCGTGAGCTTCATGAGCCTTTGGCGAGTTTACCTCACCCTCAAACGGAACAAGTATTTATTCTGTTTGTTCACAAACAAATAGAATATTCAAACGAAGGATATCTCGTAAATAATAATTAAAGGTAATAATTTTTAAAAAGGTATTAATTAACAAATCACGTTCCCAATCTGTGCACCAACTAAATACGACTGTAAGTTACTTGTTCTGATATGAACAATGTTATTTTATACTGAAGTGTAATCACCGTTTTCCCTGGACATAAAGATATTTTATGATTTACGACGTGCTGAGTTTGTAACTTGCAACATGGTAAAAATATATAGATTTATCAATAAATGATAGGGGGTTTCGCAAATCCGGGCCATGTTCATGATCCTTGGTTAAGGAAGTGCTTCCGAAGATATGTTTTCATGAAAAACAGGATTCCGGTTAATTGGATGAAGCGTACAACTTCGCGGAAGAAGAAAATAATTTGAATACAGTGATACTGTATAGCCTACCTCTATGCTTTACACACACACAGTACCTTCGCAAGAACTGCGTGTATGGTATGGGATTGTTTATTTATCTGATAGGGACACAGGATTACTTTAAACGAATATCGGACACACGTCTCTTGACATTAAGGATTTATGTTGTCATACCAACTTCGGCTTTGTAAGGTCTTCGGAAATTGGATGGACTCGCAGAACGTTTAGTTTCTCTTCTTCGATACTTAAGAGATTAATCAATTTACCAAGAGGCAAACTGCCCCTAAAAGCGGACGAACAACGTACGAAAGAAGTGAACTTCGTTAGAGATAGTGATGTTTCCCAAAGCTGACAGGTACCAGACCATGTTCTCACGTACGCTTCCGCGGCCGGTGTCCATTATGTTTTTGAAGTCTTCTTACGTTATGGACCGCGTCAAAAATGTCTTGTCTGACAACGTTTCACTCATATTACAATGAGTATCCTCAGGTCTAATGAGAATACTCATTGTAATATGAGTGAAACGTTGTCATACAAGACATTTTTGACGCGGTCCATACCGGAAGAAGACTTCAAAAACATAAAGGTACCAAACCGTTAAAATGACGGTTTATCAGAAATTTTGCTTTGAAGCGGACTGGTCAAGTGACATTTAATTACACTCGAATACCTCAGCTTACGTAGTGAACGTTTTAAAATTTATATCACGTATTTGAAGTTACGCAGTTGCTATTCGTACGTTACGTAATAGATTTTAAGGATTCAGATCGCATTACGCAGACTTGGTAGCCGCGGCGTCCTACGTGGACGACAAATAATCGCAAGCAAGTGCGATCGTGCGATTTTTTCTCAACGTCTCCCGCGGGGAAAAACTTGTGTCCTACGTAGGCACTCGCTTCTCGCAAGGATTTTAGCTCAGTTGCTACCATGCTCTCCGCCGAGAAACGGCGTAAGCTGTTGTTGCTGGACAGTTCAGTACTTACGTTTGCGTACTTAAGAAAATCAAATCAAAGGGTTCGAAGGGGATACGGGGAGATTAAAGTTTGCCGATTTTCATCATCTGTCTGGAAAACTAAGAGCTTATCCAGAACTATTCCAGCATTATGTAAGAATGTCTGTTGATACTTTTGACTACATTGTGAATACAATAAAAAGTGATTTTTCGTTACAAGTTACCAACTTTCAGCGACCAATTTCTATTGAAGAACGTTTGATCGTCACTGTCAGGTAATTAATTAAAGATTTATTATTGAATCTTGATATTTACTAAATAACATTTAATAAATGGTGTCTATAATATTTATTAAAAGTTATCTTGTACAGGCAGAATTAAAAGTTGCATACTGTTATAAATAGGTTTAAGTTAGAGTAGGTTAGGCTCTGGTACTGTGTGTGATGTAAATTCCATAAGCTAGGATGCTTTTACACTTCTGATATTAACATTTCCACAGACATGATGACGCCACCGATGCCTCTGGTCTGACTGAAGATCGCACGCACTACACTGCGGGCAATCACAAGTATCACAAGCAGGTTTGCGTTTAGCCACCCGCACGCGCGAAACTGCGAGCGCCGCACATGGCTGCGTTGTCCACGTAGGACATATCCATACGTTTGCATTTGTTTGAAATCTTTTGTTGCGAAAAAACGCACGATCGCAGTTGCGTGCGATTTTTTATCGTCTACGTAGGACGTCGCCTTATAGTGCTGAGATATGTTTCATTAATTACTGTGCATTACATTTTTTTCAACACGTTTTAGTACTTTGCCTGTGACGAGTACAGGACCGTGACCGTCTACTACATCGTTGACCACATACAAACTGGATTAATCATAGTACAAATGAAAATCAACACGCTAACGTCATCCGTTCGTTGATAGCACTGATGTGTCATCGTGAGCGCGTCTGGTATTTACGCTCCAACTAGTCATTGCAGCGCTATGCTTTATACAACAGAGAGTTCCGTTTTGTTTTCGTATTATTCAATCGCTAAACAATCAAACCATTCCGAATTACGTTTTCGCCAATTCTCTGGTGTCGTGTGTTTGGTGTTTTCCTGTTGTCTTCTGTTGTCTTTTTACATTAAAAACAACGTTCCTATACAGTTGCAGTAAATGTATGTCCAACTTTATGCCCCAACTTATGCCTATAGGAGCAATACCTGTATTGGTATATGATGGAGGCCTTGTTACTTATCGCGCCACGGTAAATAAAACATGTAGGCCTACGGTTGTAATCATTTTTACCAGTAGATTACGCGGCGCCAACACTTTTTAAAATATATGTCGCCAAAGGTTTAACAACCTGGAAAAAAATGCAGTGGAATGGGCATCCAAATCGACGATGACACCTGTCTATATACACTTCAGTTTGCAGATGATCAAGTGTTATGCGCAAATGACAAAGATGACTTAAAATACATGGCACGCAAACTGAAGGGAGAATACGGAAAATGGGGACTGCAGATGAATGTGGAAAAAACAATATTTGTGTATAGGAGAGGACACGACCGACATAGTATTGGAAAACGGTGAAATTGTAGCAAAATGTGAGAATTACAAATATCTGGGAATAAATTTTAACAAGGAAGGGACAGACGATACAGAAATAAAGTGTAGAGTAAACAAAGCAAGAACAGTAATTAAGTCTCTAAATGGAATACTGTGGAGCACCGAAATAGGAAAACAAAGGAAAATGAGAATATACAACACAATGATTAAGAGCACATTAGTATATGGGTCTGAGACATGGAGAATGAAAGAACATCTGAAAAGAAAGATAGAAGCCACAGAAATGGACGCCTTAAGAAGAATATGTAGAACATCAAAATTAGACCGGGTCAGAAACGAAACAATTAAGCAACAAATGAATATAAAAGAAACTGTTTTAGAACACATCGAGAAAAAACAATTAATTTGGTATGGGGACGTGCAGAGAATGGGGGAGGAGAGGTTTCCAAAGAGAGTGATGAAATGGATACCACAGGAAAACAGAAAAAGGGGAAGGCCAAAAGTAACATGGATACAGGGGTGTAAGGAGATCAATGAGTGTACGAGGTCTAACCGAAGAAAACTGCAACGACAGGAGATATTGGCAATTAGGCATCGGACAACGTCGCAGGACGTTTTAACCCGAATATAGATTACGATATATAGATTACGCAGCGCGGATTTCCTCTTTAGTAACGTATTCGACCAAACTGTTAAAATCTGGATTTCAAGAGAAATCTGTGGCAATTCAGTGCTTCCGGCAAATAATTTATGAATATGTTAAAGTTCTGACTCATTGCCGGGCTATTAGGCCGTGTTCAGATTCTGTCGATTGGAACAGTACTGTGGGAACTGGTGTGGCCGAGACGTCTGTTCCAATAGACAGCATTAGACCATGGTCTAATAGCCCAGCAATGAGTCTCGCCGGCCATGAGAGCGTAAGACATTAGATACGAATATATGTTTGAACAGAACATTCAAGCAATTAAAAATAAAAAGTTACAAAATTTACCTACGAAGTCGTATTGAGGGAAAGTACAGTATTAACGGTACTGCGTCCACGTTTTCTCATGCAGTTTATCTATGTTTACGATTTCTTTTTAGAATTTTCGTTTTTCAGAAAGAACTGTAAATACTGTGTTGAAACTTTAAAGGTAATAATCGCTATTTTAGGTATTTAGGTGGATACTGTAGGTATTGTCGTATTTGTAGGTCTATCGCGAGAATTGTCTCTATTCTTGGTTCTACAGTCGGATGAGACAATGGGGGAGATAGGGAAATACATTCCGTTTATGGGTTTTACGTTCGCTACTATTACGCGACTTGAAAACCTTGGCCGATAAAAATGAAGTACTAGATAAGGCTACAAAATGTACAGAGTAGTAACAGTATTTTAATTCTTCATATTTGGCATATTTTAAATACATAAAACATAATAAAACCATCACGCACACGATTTAGTACGTATTAAAATATAAACTGTTCGTAAGCAAGATGTTCTTACTTCTTAAAAATATTTTTTTTTGTAGTCCATATCACGTACATGATGTACATGCCATTAAAATTTAATAATATCCTTGTAATAACAAAATAAAAAATAAAATTTCGTATCAAATTAAACATTTTTTTCAGCCGTGAGGCATAAAAGTAGCCAGCGAGAAACTTTTTTCTTATTCAAGATAGACTAATACATTAAGCGAGTGATTTGTACAGAAAGATTCAAATTTAATTTTGATCTACTAGTAACTCCCAATGTTCTATCTTTATTGGTTTCCAAATTATTGAGCGAATGGTGCACATATACTTCAGCGGCCGCGAAGTACTTCTTTAATAGAAGTAATCTTTCTTAAGTCTAGTACGCACTGAGAGACATTGTCTCTAGACTCTGTATAAAGACTGTCTCTAGATTTTGTCTCAAACAATGCAGAGACAGTCTAGATACAAAGGAGAGACAGTCTCGATACAATGTATAGCGTCCGCATCTGTCAGTCCTTGTACGCAATATGTCGAGTGAAGTAGTTGCTGGTGTTTGTGCCTGTGCTGTAATTATTTTGGCCAAAGAAATGAGAAAAAAATCAAAAAAACGATGGTGGCAAAGACATCTGTTTTCAAGACATGAAGGTCATGCTAAAAATCTATTAATGATTTGAAATTAGAGGATGGACAAGGTTTTAGGAACTTCCTACGTATGACACCAACTGATTTTGAATTATTACTTAATATGATTAGGCCTAAAATAGCACGGAAAATACAAATTTCAGGCAATCAGTTTCTGCAGAAATTAGATTAGCTGTGACACTGCGTTTTTTGGGTTCGGGAAATTCCTATCGAAACAAGTGATATCTGAAATTATCCCCGAAGTGTGTTAAGCTATTATAAGCGAATTGAAAGGATATGTGAAGGCAAGAAATGAAATTCACAGTTAAAACTATATTTTTTTTATTAAGAAAGTTTCGAGTATTATTTAGGGGAATTAAGGGGGGAGTCTACCCTAAAAAATAACTTTTTTGTTTTACACATTACAAATCTAATCATACTTGTCCTTAATCGTGACTTCGTAAATAACAGTTAAAAACAAAATTAGTTATGTATACTATGCGCATATGTTGAACTATATGTATAAATATATAATATGTAAATACAACACTGTACGAGTAATATGGACCATATAACACTTTATTTGAAAACCAATGTACTGTTTTAAATACAATTTATAAAATCTATAAATATAAAATTATATTATAAAATCAATTAATAAAATACAAAAATCACTTTACTCTTCAATTCACAAATGCACGGAATGAATAGCACTAGGTGAATGAGGTAAATGGACACAACGTATCGTGTGCAGTCAAGCGGATACATGTGTTTTGTCACGTACGGATTTGTCTACATACTTTGTCCCAAAGTCTCCCGTTCTTATGGGAGACAAAGAGACACGCATTTTTTTCTACATTTTGTCTGTATACAGTCTAGAGACTGGCTAGAGACTTTGTCTCGAGACAGTCTCGATACATTATTTAGACAAATTTTAGACAGTCTACATACAAGTCTAGAGACAATGTCTCTCAGTGCGTAGGCCTACTAGGATTTAAAAATGTATTTTTCCGAAATACGAAGAGCGTATTTTCCTACGTTAATTCAGCTTAAATTTAATCAGTTCAGCACAAAATATGAAATCCCAGTAGAATGTGCCTTTGTAAGTAAACAAATTACAAATGCTCTTAATTTGTTTGGTATCAAATGGAGTGCCAAAAACACGTTTTGACGTAGTGTGCGGAGAGCGTACTGCTCATTGGAATCATTCCCGTAACGCTGTGCTTTGCGCAGTAAACGTCTGTGTTCAATTTATTCATTATAAAATAACTAACGCTTAACTTTATTAAAAAAAAAGGTAGGCTAACATAAATGAATATTTAAGTAGCGTGTAGTGTAAACTAGGAATTGAATTTAAATAAAGTTTGTTTAAGAACTACTTTTTGTACTATTTTGTACCACTCTGTGGAAGCAACCATTAGTGTTGACCTTTAAATTTGTTTCAAATCACTTGGCGATAACTTGCAATCTACAATGTAATTTATGTATATCGGCTGATAAAAATCTATACTACTCAGAATTGCAATCAGCAGAACCGTTGTGGCGTTTTTCATCAGGCATTTATTATACGTGGCTAAATTATTTTTTAAAATACATCAATGTGCTATAAAACACATACATCAATGTGCTATCGGCATGTCGATGTACACTTGATAAATATAGATTATCTTAAGAAATTAAGGTTGTCCATAGTGGGAAGATGTCATAACCTATATGGATACAAAGCGGGGTCAGACAGAGATGTATACTATACCCAGTTTCTTCTGGTGATGCTCTGGGTTATGAGAAGGGTATCTGGCTGGAGGACTTCTGCGTCCCATGTGTAACATTCCATAAATACAGACTGAAACCATTTTTGTTTTGTCAGGTCGTTTCCCAAGCACAAACGATCCATCATTTTTTCGCCCACGTTTCTTCCTTTTGAATTCTCTTAACTATATTTTCTTCACGTGAACTGGTAGCTAGCCATCCGCACAACCCATAACCACGTGTATGATTCAGTTAGTTTAGTTTTGGTTAACATCTAACATCCTGATTAGTTTCATATCACATCCTAAACAGTTGAAACTTCTAACTCGCATGTCACTATATATATAATGGATCCAATCCAAGAAAACCAGTCACTGTTTAGACCAACCATTTACCAGCAGCGTTTCGAGAAGAGAATGGAAAGAAAAACAAAAAACAAAAAAACGAGACAAATTCTCAAAATTTGGTACACTAACCTGTTTTGAATTCGTTCTCAAACGTTTTACTGGACTAAGATATTTTGTTTCTCTTTTATATAATTTAGTAAATTCTATATATCTCATAGATTATCGGAGAAGGTTAAAATTTTGAATGAAACAAAATTTGATGTTTAATTTGTAGGGCCTACAAATCCTTGTGTTTGATCTTTAAAAATACCATCTATTGTCGATACTGCTGTTGTTGAATTTGGTACCTATATAAGTGCTAAGTGTATAGATGATGAATATGATTCTCTCCTAAAAAGTGCTTTTCGGTTCAAAACGTTTCGGTCTAAGATTGTATGGCCATCTTGTTGTTGTTGCATTAGTAGGCCTATTGTCTGGAGCAGAGTTTGAGACAGTACTGGGTAAATTGGATGTAAAATAACCTCAATAAGTACGAAATACTTGAGACAAAAAATTATGAATTTCAAGAAGCGATAGAGTCGGGGAGAACCATAGCCGGAAACATTAGCAGAAAACATGGGATTGAAATAATTACAGTGACATAGTCACGTGGTATGCATGAAGGGAACAGAATATAAACAAACAATTGTTTAAAATGAGATGTAAAGTTGCGCAACCCATGGGCAGTATGAGAAGTAGCCAGGAAGCGGGGTAAGATAGTACAACAGATACACGTGCAAGAATATTCATGTCTCAAAACCTCACCACCGTGAGCTAGAACGAACGAAGAGGAAATAAGTAAATAAATATGTCCTTGAACGGCTTCAGTTTGTAGGTATAGGTTCCAGCTTCCTGAAAAGGCAGAGAACAATTTGTGACGTAGAACGACACAAACAGCGACGAAACATCTTTACGAACCTAGGTAAAGTCTTTATGTCACCGTAGTTTTACCTATATTTTTACGTATCAAAGACTTTATTAAGCCTCTAAAATGCAGTTTTTAAAATACAGTTTTTTAAATGTGATTCAAAGTGATAGAGGTTGAGGAAAATCCACACCAGAAGCAGTAAATCAATCAGGGGTGTCCACGGCATGGTGCAGTGGTGCAAGTCACCCACTGGAATTTTTGGGGGGATTTTTCAAAGCGATTTTTGTAATTAGTAATTTGTAATCTTTTTCCTTTCATAATCCCTTGTTGGAAATAGAAGTTACATGAATTTAAGCCAGTTGTGTAACCAGGGGCCCAATTACCCCCTTACAAGCGTCGTAAATCAAACAAATCAGTGAAGAAAAAGAATCCCAAGTTCGGCCAGGTTTTTACATTTCTCATAATTTAGTTATCGATTAGACATACTAGAATACCTTTTTGTATTGATTAAAAGAATAACATTAGTTTGTTGATTCCAATAATTGCTTAAATGGCTTTAGTTTTCAAAGATTTTCAAAAAAATAAAAACCCAAGATCCACCGTTGTCTGGGCGTTATTCCATAACCTCATATGGTGATCCCTCTACCAACGAATTTTCGGAGGAATTTTGGAATACTTGGGGGGGGATTGCACTATGGCCTTTGGGGGGGATGGGCACCTCTGAAAACACTCAAGGGTTTTGTTTAATCATACCAATCAAAATTAACCATATTTTAGCAAATATAGTTATCCAGCAGGCGCTACAAAATTTAAAATTAAAAAACTTGTGTTTAATTAACAAATTATTACAGTCCTGAATATTTAATTGTTACTATATCTAACGCAATATCACGTCGCACAGAAGCGATTACCGTTGCTGTGACGCACACACTGCAGGACTGACTCACAGTGCCTCGTCAGTTGTTGTCGTTACATACGCCACAGTGTTTATTACACAGATTATTTATTTATTCCATAACGCCTGTGTATTAGTAAATTATCGTCATCTATTAAACCTACTTTGTGTGAGCAATAACTTTGCTACACATTAGTCGTCTTCGGACAATCGTGTTCATTAGTATTAGTACGGTGCAGGTATACACGATATTGTTCTCAAAATTTACCGGAATCCATCACAGAAGGCGGGAAAAGTCGTCTAGAATACGTAGGCCTACTTCCAAACGCGTTTTACTGCCTTCCTCCGAGTTCCGCATTGATTTGACAATGAGGAGTTTAAACGTTGACGACAATGGATATTCTTGGGATGTCTTAAGTATACTCGGTGTATGATAGACAATTCGTGAGAAGAATGTCTTTTAACAGTTTACAATAGCAGATCTCTGGCGTATACAATTCGATCGAAGAAATACTGTAGTTTATAACTGTGAAACGGGGACACGTTTACACGGAGTCCTAGACAGTGGCAGGTCAGGATGGTCGAAATTATTAAACTATTGTTACGTAATGCGGGAAGAGTGTTACACCATTATAAAACATTCTACTCGGATGTTCCAGTGGAATCCGGCTGTAATGTTGTGTGCGTACGTGATCTCAACATGCGTAGCGAAACTTTTATAGATTTCGCTAGCCGTGGGCACTGTGTCAAGGCCGCAATCAATTACGTTCTAATGTAGCGCTGATGAGTAATATGGATGTTTCTGGATTTTCGGCGGGGTATAAATACAAGTACTCAGCGACGCTCAGTTCCAATTTGAGTTGCGATTTATTTCAGCGCGGTTCGAAGTATTGTGGCGAAGTGTTATATGTTTTATAATTGTGCAAGACTATTAGTAGACATTATTATTGCGTATGAACAATTTTTATTTGATTTGTTGTAAAAGACTATCTTGTTGATTACAAACTGTTTAATTCTGATAATTAAAGCTGGTGATTAGTGACATAATTGGTGTCTTGTATTTTGTTTTCCAATGTACCATATGGCGATCAGTAGACCGTCGTAACACTATCAATTATTTGGGGGCGGATTATAGGCTAAATTTGCAGTTTGTAGATTAAATTGGCAGGTCAGAACTAGACAAAAGTGAAAAGTCACTGAAGTGTTAAAAATTGTATGAAAAGAATAACGTGATAAGATGATAACATAAAAGTCACTATAATCTCTAACAAAGTCAGCTAGCAAATAAATTAATTTTAAATTAAGAGTATCGATTAAAAAACAGATGAAGTGGCAACAAAAAACAAAAATTGGTTACATAACGTATTTACTAAATTAAGAAATTAAATATTACTCTAAGAGCATTTAATGCTTCAAATTGTTGTAAAAATTGTATTATACTGCAACTATACTGACTGTAATTTAATTTCAGTACAAATTTAGTATTTTACCTCTTATTACCCATAGCATTAAACTTGTTTTTATAAAAGTGAGTATGTCCTGGCAGTGGCGTGGCGTGGGTACATAACACCTGTTGCCGGTTGTGATAGGCCTAAAACTTAACCTAAAAATTAATTCGAATTTTTTCTTGTACCAAGTGGTCTTTTTAGAGCATTTTCTATCATTCGCTGGGAGAAGAAGAGGGTCCCGGTTCAACGGGATCTGACTCCATTATACTTACACAGAATAAATCAGAACAGAATAATCGAATTAAAAATAATAAAGACAAACAGAGAAACACATGACAACTATTATCAAATAGGGAGTGCGGCTGGGCGAGGGTCAAGCTCACTCACAAACACACATTTAAGATAAAATGTCTAATAAAATAAATCAAAGTTTGATCAACTGAAGTCCACTAGGTGACTAATCGGGCGAGAATCCGGCCGGTCCTAATCCCCTGCGCTTGTGTGTGTGCGAGGTGCGTGTTTGTGAGTGAGCCTGACCCTCGCCCAGCCGCACTCCCTTTTTGATAAAGTATAAACGAACAAAACACAAATAGGTACGTAGTAACTGCTGCACGTCAGTTCCGAAAACGAACTACTGCTAACTGAGCGTTTTGCCGGTTTGTACAGCGGCAACACATTGGGTGGACGAATGTGTCCCCCCTCCCCCCACAGTTTGTATAGTGACAACTACTATGAGGTCGATTACCGTAAGCAGTATAACATTGCCGATGTCTGAACCGGCAACACAAGACGGTGTAAGTGCACTTCAGTTCGAAAGCAATGGTACGCTTTTCTTCAAGTTTCCTTACTAATATTGTTCGGATTTCAAATTATTCAATAACTAAAGTATTTATTATTTCTTTTATGAATTTGCTAACTGCTATAATGTTTTATTGTTCGACTAAGCTTTTCGTCATTACTGACATCTTCAGGTCTTAAACAACGTCTATCAACTGTACGTTGTAAGCTTTTATACTTTAGGCCCCTCCCCTTATGTCATCGCCCCTCCTATTGGTTCAGCTGCTACCGCTCTTCACGGGAACTTAGACTTTGTTTAAGACCTGAAGATGTCAGTAATGACGAAAAGCTTAGTCGAACAATAAAACATTATAGCAGTTAGCAAATTCATAAAAGAAATAGTAAGGATGGCTGCTAATTTAAACAATACGAAGAATAAAGTATTTATTCTGTGATATAATCAATAAGATTTTCTCTTATTTCCAGTACTGTTTTCGCCGGCAACAGCGGTTACATGGACGCCACCCTATTGTTCTTCTGTAACAAAATCGTTGCGAGTTAATATAATTTTATTAACACAAACTCTTTACTGTTTAAAACATTCGGCCTCGCCATCTGCAGTGTAAAATTGTTTTGGCAGTTGTTCGCCAAATAAACCCCGTACTGAGGTAGTCTTATGTTTCATCTATTGGGGTTATTTGGCGAAGAACTGCCAAAACAATTTTACACTGAAGATAGCCTCCGATGGCGAGGCCGAAACGTCTGTAGTTAACATCTTTACACCACGGCCTAACAGCCCGGCTAACGTTACTTTACACCACGGCCTAACAGCCCGGTTAACGTTACTTTACACCACGGCCTAACAGCCCGGCTAACGTTACTTTACACCACGGCCTAACAGCCCGGTTAACGTTACTTTACACCACGGCCTAACAGCCCGGTTAACGTTACTTTACACCACGGCCTAACAGCCCGGTTAACGTTACTTTACACCACGGCCTAACAGCCCGGCTAACGTTACTTTACACCACGGCCTAACAGCCCGGTTAACGTTACTTTACACCACGGCCTAACAGCCCGGTTAACGTTACTTTACACCACGGCCTAACAGCCCGGTTAACGTTGCTTTACACCACGGCCTAACAGCCCGGCTAACGTTGCTTTACACCACGGCCTAACAGCCCGGCTAACGTTGCTTTACACCACGGCCTAACAGCCCGGCTAACGTTGCTTTACACCACGGCCTAACAGCCCGGCTAACGTTGCTTTACACCACGGCCTAACAGCCCGGCTAACGTTGCTTTACACCACGGCCTAACAGCCCGGCTAACGTTTCTTTACACCACGGCCTAACAGCCCGGCTAACGTTACTTTACACCACGGCCTAACAGCCCGGCTAACGTTGCTTTACACCACGGCCTAACAGCCCGGCTAACGTTGCTTTACACCACGGCCTAACAGCCCGGCTAACGTTACTTTACACCACGGCCTAACAGCCCGGCTAACGTTGCTTTACACCACGGCCTAACAGCCCGGCTAACGTTACTTTACACCACGGCCTAACAGCCCGGCTAACATTACTTTACACCACGGCCTAACAGCCCGGCTAACGTTACTTTACACCACGGCCTAACAGCCCGGCTAACGTTACTTTACACCACGGCCTAACAGCCCGGCTAACGTTGCTTTACACCACGGCCTAACAGCCCGGCTAACGTTACTTTACACCACGGCCTAACAGCCCGGCTAACGTTGCTTTACACCACGGCCTAACAGCCCGGCTAACGTTACTTTACACCACGGCCTAACAGCCCGGCTAACGTTGCTTTACACCACGGCCTAACAGCCCGGCTAACGTTACTTTACACCACGGCCTAACAGCCCGGCTAACGTTACTTTACACCACGGCCTAACAGCCCGGCTAACGTTACTTTGAACATGTTGACGCCGGCCGTGATAGCGTTAGGTCAAAATTACCTTCAAGGAGGAGTATCAGTTGTTTCGGATTAATCGTGGTTATTGACTAATCGTCTGTCGACTGCGGTTTGTAATTTAAGAATGCTAAGATAAATCAATTGATTACTGTATCAGTTGTTTGAGTAGATATCCAAACGTAACGCATCGACTCTCGTGACAGTGTCGGCACGTATAAGGTGAGCATAAACACCTCAGGCGACCCACTTCCACTGCACACGTATTGTACTCTACGTATAGCCTACAATGCCGCTAAGGTCACCTTACGTAATACGCTTAATTACTTTTCACCTTTATTCAAGTTAACCCACTTCAGTAATATTCATTACCTGTAAAAAAAAATAACCTCGCTCAATAATGTTTGATTTAGTTCTACGATACACGAGACATTCTAGTTTATACACGTTATATTTATTGACAACGTTGTTTAGGTACGTACTAGGCGCGGCTTAATTTAGCAGTGAATCTATTGCCACTGACAGTAACGTTTAAAACCTTGTTGTCCAATCGATAGAGGTTTTCTCACGGTTGCGCGCGTAATCGGAATCACTGCGCTTTGGAATTGCTGTAAGCAACTCACTGTTTAGTAATATAAGTGATGCTTCTTATCGCTTCTCCATCTAAAGCCAGTAAGCGCCTCTTCATACATAATATAACGCTCTTGCCACCTTTGTCAGTGTTCTCAGCCGTCTCTGACAGGACAGAGGAAGAAGCTACATAACCTACATATTGATTTCCATATTTTTACATTTTATAATATTGTTGTTGTCATTATTGTTATTACAAATTAAATGTAATTCATTTTCATTTACACACTTTTACTTCTAATAATTAGAATTTAGTTATGGTTTATTACTGTTTAATTATTATTGATATAACAAAAATATTTTTGTTTATTAACTAATCTGCGAAAAAAGTACGAAAAAATTATAGAAAAGTGTAGGCTGAAGTGTAACTGATACAAAGAAAAAACAAGAAATAATCACGGTGTGTGTTGTGTGCAATACGTGATTTTTAAAGACTGTTCAGATAAGATAATTTTTCCTCCCAATTCTCGTTTTGGTATGTAAGAAGAATTACAACTCCTTCTTCCAAATTGTACTTCTTCAATTTTTACTTAATTTTTTTTTAACTTCTTGCGCGTTTTCTTATATTTACAACGTTAACCTAATTTAAACCGTTATTAATAGTATAAGAATATATTTTTTATTTTATATAGCAGTGTTTTGACAGATTTTCTATATTGGGACTTTGAGATAAAAATATAAATTAAATAATAACAAAATGTTATTTATTATTAATATTCATCAATTAACAAGAATCGTTGTAAGTAGGCCTAATTATGAATACAATTAACAATATGTGTAAATATGTTAACTAGTCATCAGAAATGTTAACTGTTCAGAGTAAAGGCAAAACAGGACTGATACTGACTTACTGTATTAATATTGGATGAACTGAATTATGTAATGATTTTTGTCACTACGTTGCAAACATGTTTACATCGTCCTCTTCTCTTTTTGTCTTCTTTGTTAAAGAAATTTTTACTTGTGCAGAATTTTTCTTGTTCTTGTTTCTGATGACTGTCCAGGAGTTACTGAGAGGAAAGTAACCATTGTGTAGGTCGCCATCGAGGTCTTACAGGTAAACTCGAGTAAAACGTTTTACTAGACGCGTGACGACGTCTATGGAACTACCAGAGTCTGGACTGTGAACGTCTATTCTCTTTCGGAAACCCTTCCAATTGCTTCTAGCGATCGGTCATTTTCTACTTTGAAACGATTGAAAACATACCTGAGCGAAACAAACGAAAGCCGACTAAATGGATTGGCATTGATTAATATTCACCGTGAGATTGTTATCAGATCATCCGATCTGTAAAAAAAAGGATTTTCCACAAGGCCACGACGATTATGTTTCTGGCCGGGAATTAAAAGCCATTGCAGGAACAACAACGCTTACATAAATTTTGTAAACATGAAATTCATATTCATTTCATTATGGCTTTCTCTTTTAAATTTAAAATGTATAATATACTTTTAAAACCTATTGTAAACGAATGCGTATGAAATGTTGCGGAAGGTGAGTCCAAACACGATAGAAATGTAACGAAAGTAATGGATTTATTAATTCTTCGTCTTTGGTTTGATTATCTATTACTCTTTTGTTATCTATTTGTATATATCGTATTTGGAATTTTTTATAATATTTCGGTAGTTGTCGATAACCTCTCCCCCTTAAGGAAACATCCTACGCCGCAGGCTTAATAATGTTTAAGCTCTCGTTCATGATTTTATTATACTTATCTTCAACAAGGATTTTATGTATAGAGTTGTTTCATGCGCAGAATACAGTCATAGTTCACTCTTCATTGCGCAGGTAATCTGTCATCGATCCACCCGATCAACGCTTTCCTTTCAATGTCACATAGGATAATCGATATGCGTACGGAATACATCGTAATGCTATTCATTGTGGACGACATTATTTGACAATTTTTCAGCGAAGGTTAAAATGTGAACGTTGTGAAAAATTTTCACTGAAATTAAATTATTCTTATACTGAAATGTCCAGAGCTGAAACCCGGACTTGTGGAAAAGAACGGAAGGAGTTCATAATTAAAACAGTTTTGTTTATTTTCTGACAAACTCAAACCCCTTTTTCAACTTACGTACTTTTCAAAATACGATATGTAAATAACTCATCTCTGATAACAAAAATTACTTCTGGTAACAAAGTCTGATACAGTCAGTGAACTAAATGATTAAACTATTATTACAGTGACTATAATACATTAATGTAGTAATGAAAGAATGAATTACAACTGTATAGTCCCATATCATAATCATTATGGTTTTACCCGATTGCCTTTGTTCAAAAATTTAATAAATTTACTAATTATGTTGAGTATAACTTATACAATATTTATTATACGCGTGGTATAATACAGTGCACAGTGTGTGTGTGTGTTTTAAAACATAAAATTGAAAATCATCTTTTAATATTTTTTCTGCAGAAAATGCTTTACATAAAAACTCTTTTGTTTGGATATGAGAAAGGAATGAATAAGTTAGGAAAAGGAAGAAGATGGGAGACCATTGCGCCTGATGATTGACGTCTCTACAGTGAAAGTACTGTCACAGCATCGTCAACATTTGTGAAAGATGCAGGTCGCGACCCTGCGAGATTCCATTGTCTCTTCATGCACAATCGAAACCGTTGAACTGTATATAAAACGTCATCGCTCTGACACACGATTACCCAGCATGGGAGTCGAGTCTGCGACTCAACGTTAAGACACAATACTCTCTGAACGAACGGAATATTCAGTTATTTAAAAACTTCTATATATAAAAATTTGTATGGCTTCAGCTTGTGCTGAAATCTGATTGGAACAGTGAGAGTAAAGCTGTTTGTATTAAATAACTCGTAAAAGTGTATCCATTAATTAATATATGTGTGTATTGGCAACCATGCATCAATCAAACCTGTCCGTAACTTTTTATTATCGGACTTCGTTAATATTTCAGTGTCATTCAGTAACGATGCCCGATTACGCTTATTGGAAACCACTTTCACAAAAAAGCCATTGTATATTTAAATACGATGACGGTTTAGTGTTATGGATTCACTCTCTTGAACTGTAAGAATTATTTTTATTGAACGAGCAAAGCGAGTTCTCAGTTTTAACTCGACGTTTGGAATTTATCTGTCTGTTTGGGGTTTGTCTCACGTTAACTTAGAATCAATCAACCAATTTTCGTAAAACTTGTCTATACTTTTATCCTACAGTCCTTGTTGTTTCGACATTGATCCCAACAAAAAGTAGAGGACAGAGTCAAACATTTTGGATGCCAGAACCTCTACAGTGGGTCACAATTAGGAGAAATTCGCAGAAGTCCATGTGGGGTATCAAATTAAAGCGAATTTTAACCAAAATATGAATATAATGTACAATTTTAGAAATTTGCCAAAAATGAAGATCAAAATTTCGAAAAAATTGTAAAAGTCTACGTGGGGCATTAAATTATGAAGATTTGTTCATAATACAAATCTATCAACAATTCTTGCAAATTTTGAACCGCCTTCAAAAAGTCTGTAAACAACGTGTGGAAAAAAGCTATACATATTTCTATCAGGAACATATATTTGTGAAAAGTATTCCACATAGGCCTATAGATATCTATGGAAGCATTCATAAACTGAAACGTTAAGACTAATTTATACATTGTCATTTAGGCATTACGGTTATAATTTAGTTAAAAATGTAACGAAGTATTCGTAGATTTTGAATGCTCCTTGCATTCATAATAATAAAAAATTAATAATGATGTCTGCTTTACACTATTGTTGTTGTAATATTTCTTTCCCTTTTGTTTTTTTTACTTTATATGGTACACAAATCCTTCATTAACACTGGCGGCTAACACTAAGAATTATACATACGAAGAAATTTACTCACAGCTTTAAAAAAATAAATCTTATTAATTTGATTGCATCTAGTAATAAATGTATATAATCGGAAATAGTGAGCGAGATCTGCAACTCAGGAAGCTTACTAGTTTAGAGCGGAATATGCCTATCTGAAAAGTGAGTTCTGGAATGAGCGATTTTTTTTTAACGTATTCTGAGCAGAGCAAAGAGCTGTCCTAAGTTTTCTATCATAGTCCATGGCAGGAACCCACAATTTTTTCCTTAAAAAAACTCTTGTTTATTTTTTTCATACAATATTTTTTAATATCTCCGCTTCTACCTACCAAATCAAAATAAAAAATATTTTTTCACTATGAATTTTTCTGAAAATCTACGAGGTTGGAAGTCTCTAGAGTGCGTACACAATCTAAAAAGTAATGATAAAAATCATCTCCTATAAGAAGCACTTGTAGAAGTGTTTCAAACCTGGAGAGAGAGGGATGCCAAGTGTGTCTGAAAATAGATCAGCAGGAAACTAAATTTACCCTACGTAAATGAATACATCAGAGGCAAAAAAAGCTATTCAGAATTGTAAAATCGAGGTTTATACATTTAAAGGGATAGCACATTGCACATCTATGTACCTGAGAACATACCTGAATAATTCAAACCATATAGACCTATCAGAAGAAATCAACAAGAGGATAATTGCTGGAAACCGACCATACTGTGCAGATAACAACCTTTTCAGATCCAATATAATCTTATTCGGCAGATATCAAAAACTTTAAACAGTTTAATAATAATAAGGAAAAATAATAAGGATAATAATTAATAATGGATGAAAAATAATAAGGAAAATTTATAGTAAAGGAAGAATAAATCTGGAGTATGAAGAACTATGAGATAGATGCTATACTAGGAGGAGATATAGTAGTTTTGTGATAATAATTGGAAGGCTGGTTAGATCGTGTGGAGAGAATGGGTCGATCCAGCAACCAAAGAAAATCCTGTGTGATGAAGTGGAAAGAGTGAGGCGGGTACGAAGTTCGAAAATGCAATGGCTGCAAGAGGTGGAAGTGGATTTCGGAAGAATAGGAACCAGGAATTACTTCAGGAAGATGGAGTGAGTGGAGGTGAAAGTGGAGGAAGCCAAGGTCAACACTGGCACTTTTGAAAAAGAAGATCAAACGAGAACAAATTTTTAAATCCCCAAGTATGTTGCACAAATTTTTATTAATTGACAGTAAATATACTGTTACGACATCACAGAACAATCTACGTGTTTACCGAACGTTCCAGAGGGATCCGGAATGTAATGCGGTGGCCTACGTGACACTTGACATGTGAGGCAGTATTACGTAATGCGGCACGTCTCATACGTTCGATGGTGTAATTCAGGAAGCATCCCAACGGTGAGTGTTTCTGCGAAGGTCGCGCTGAAGTGTCCTCTAGAATTTTCGACGGTTTGTTAAGGACGCATGTTATGGAACACAGTAGACTATAAATAGCCCAACCTGCTGCTTAGTTTTCAGTTATTGTCGGGCGATTACAAACGATATTACTGTGTGCGTTCAAGTGGTTATTAGTGAAGTGTTGTGTTTTATAATCAGGCGGTATATTGTAATACAATTGTGTTTTAATATTAGTGGACATTTTATGGCATGTGATCAATTTTTATTTGATTTGTTGTAAGAGACTATGTTGTTAATTACGAACTGTTTAACTGTAAAAAATTGAAGCTGGTGATTAGTGACTTTTTGGCGTCTTGTATTTTGGTTCCACTGTACCTACGACGATCAAGTAGACCGTCGTAACAATACTTATGTTGGCGACGATTACATATGCAGAATTTCAGAGCAAAATATTAAATACTAGAAAGGCCATAAAACACATTTCTCCCGAACATTGATTAGTCGATTACTCCGATTCTATTTATCGCACAGACTCTTTGTGTTTATAAATGTTAGCTATTTTATGTATTTTAAGGAAGTGAAAACATAAATTGTAAAAACGTTTAAAAATACAATTTTTATATTTATTTTGAATTGTACATTGCGGGCTGGACTCGAATGAAGCAACGTAGGGCTGAACCATTAATTTATAAAAATAAGCAGCTGCGTAAGATCTGGTATCTCTAAACCACTGTTCAAATTTTGGATCGCCCATTCCATCATGGTACTTTGCAAAATTCCTGCTAAGGAAGAGAATAATTCCTCACCTGGACGAAATAAAACAAATCGAAGCTCTCTCAAATTCGTTTCCTTCGGTCCCATTATAAATATAGCTTTAATGGAACTCGAGGTCCTTTGATAGTCGTGTCCCGCAATATGTTAATCTGAAAGAATACTATAAACGTTTACCCACGTCTCCTTAAGGTATATTTTTCAAGAAACTGTATTTCTTTTCTCTTTCATAAATTTTTTTCTTAAGATAGAAATGTCGCCAGTGATGTTATTCCATTCCTTTTACTCAACGCACTTCACTTTTTCGTAGGGAAAACCTAGTAGGTCTATAGAATTCAAGCGTTAATACGAAATGTTTTCGTACATGTTATTTCCGTAAAATAAATTGCACATTGAAAACTGTATTACCGTAAATCACAGTTCTTTTAAATCGTTATTAGACTGATACACAATCGTAACTGTGTTTAGTTATTGTCAGAAATAATAAGTTCCACACAAATTTCGCATTTTAAAGAAGAAAAAGAAAAGTTACCTAAAGAGTTTTGTTGCCATAAGATCGAATTCTGTAGTCAGCTGTAACCAAACGAAGACTATTGTCATTTAATGATAATGCCGTTTTCCTTGTCTAGTAGAGTAGTAGTTATATAATTTTTGTATTGTAATTATCTTTTAATGCGCTATTTATTGATTAAAATGGCAGGCAACTTGATAGATTTGTCTACATTTTACACAATATGGCATTTATCGTCCGCCATTTTCTTTTCGAAAAGTTCATGTCTTTGTGGACACTTAAAAATCAAGACAAGCGATTTGGTACCTCTTCTGTCAAAACTGGTCCAGCCGTTTCAGTGTTACAAGGGAACAACAAACTGACGGACACCACCTAAACACACTATTTGCCTAAAAGAGTAATTAAATACGATTACTCAACAGAATACGAAATTACTTAAATGATTATAAAGTTCACATAATAAAGTAAAACATAACTATTATAAACATGTAGCAATTATTACTCATCGGATCACTTCCAAACGTCCTCTAATACGATGAAACACTAGAAATATAGGCCTTAAGCAACTGTACTAATGCTTGCGTTACAAAACGCAGCGCTCGCATTTGTATGCCTAAGTAGTGATCAAATAAACGATTATAACTCAGTGTAACGCATTTTTTATAAATTATAAACTCAATTAAATATCACAAAAAGTAATACAGTAGTTATTAAAAAGTAACTTACGTAAAATGTACAGGCGTTATGTGCTGTGTCGCGTTTGTACGATTATGGCGCCAAGTGCTAGCCGCACGTTTACTTAACGCTCAATACAAACAGTTATATTTTCAAAACCAGTTAAGGTAGATACAAATTGAATAAAAATTAAACCCAACCAATTCTGACAATTTCATTCGCTTATACTAGATACTTATTGTATACAATTATTATTACTCATATTTCAGTAAACTGTTGAGATGTGCAATTATTGCTTTTATATTTTTTACAGCTTTGTTCTGATCAAATTAATTTAAACATTTTTGGATTGATGAAGAATAACTGTACGTGGATTGCTCGACCAAACATGAATAGGTGCGCACCTACCAACGCGTAGCCTATAGTGCAAATGCAATTGAATTTTAACAAGTGACGACCTCGTAGGAGGAACTTTTTTAAAGATCTGTTGATGAAGTACATGGTTTGAAACGCGTCACCAATTGTAAATAAGTCACAAGGCGGACTGAAAAGGTTAGTCCATATACGCAAATTTCCCTATTTGTCATGGGAATTCTGGATGAAGTATAATGTGTATGTGATTGTGAGTTGCTTACATACATTCAACAACAGTATCTCGTTTAGAATGACTTACACAATCACACACACGCTACTAAAGCGTTGATTAGTTTTATAAAGAAATGCAGGTATTGTAAAATAAATACATCGACAATGAACAGGTCAAAATAAACGTAAATAAATGAGTTTTAGGCCACCTTCCTTCAGAATCCTAATATAACGTTGTTACGAATTTAAAATATTTTCTTTTTTGGTAAATTTATATTTATTTTTATTTTAGATTGTACACTCAATCTGACTTGCTTAGATTTTGAGAAAAAATCATAACGAAAAATGTTATTTATTTATTTTTTTGATCCAATGTTTAAACGCCAAGATATTAAAACAATACGTCGGATACACACTAAAATTTTGCAATTTTTATAAAAAGTTAAAAGGGCTCTGGTAGAAAAGCGGGAGGCAGAATATCATCTTTGCCTCTCTGTCATATGTCGAAATGCTGTCCATATGTTGTTTTTTTGCCTCAGCAAATCATTAAACACTTTCTTGTTTGATACTTTCCTTAAATTCTGTTTTTATCAATGTTTCTAAATTTGAAAATGAAAAAAAAACAGCCATGGGAAACTTTTCTCTACTTTTGTACTTATACCATGGAATATTTGTCAGTATTCCTTCGTAGCCTACGTTCTTTATATTGGTCAGTAAATTAACATACAATGGGCTTAATCTATTTCTCAGAAAGAAAAATTAAATAATTTTAAAATCTTCCTGGTATGGAGTACTTGATTGGGAAGGTAACTTTGTAAATTTCTTGTGGATTTTCCATTCGTACAATTATAATTTAACCTTTCATTACTAGATTAATGTATTACAGTCTGTGCTTTGCTTTGCGCTGGGTAGTGGGCGTCTTTGCACCATGGCTTAATTGCAGCTTCCGGGATGTGCTGATGACTATCAGATGAAAACAGTGCTGGACTTTCATTAGAAACTGGTACCACTGGTTCAACAGTGCAGGACTTTCATTAGAAACTGGTACCACTGGTTCAACAGTGCTGGTACCTAAAGCTGGGAACGGACACGCCAACACGGTTAACCACAAGATGGTGCCGGAAATGTTGAACAATTTTATGCTTTAGTAGTACTGCCTCTGGTGCCGCCCGCATCGGACACGGTAGGCAGACGCCTTGAGGCGTCAGTCGTTCCCCGCGAGGCAGAGAACCTTCACGCAGGTGGTAAATGGTAACTAACACAACCAGTGTGTTAAGACATGCTTGGAGGGATGTCCCTGAGGAGCGAAGGTGCTAAGGGATATTTAGAATAGCGTGACGAGATTAACTTACGGGGGGGGGGGGTCATCAAGAGTTGCCCGAGAGCGCTTGGCCCTGATAGGGGGAGGTGGTGCAGACGTTCTAATGGTTATGAGGTGTGGGAAGTATTACAGTCATTGCATTTTAATCATTTAGTTCACTGAATGTATCAGGTTTTGTTACCAGAAGTAAATTTATTATCGAAGATGAGTCATTTACACAATCGTATTCTGAGTGTTTGGTATCGATAACTATCCGTAGAAACAGAGGTATTAAAAGGTGGAGGGTATCTGTGTCTACCTCCATCAGGCTCCACAGTGATGGCATTCTACATAGTAGTAATAATATTGCCAGAGGACGTCTGGAACTGATGCTGTACGCTTACCAACCGCCAGTGGTAGGGAGCTGAACAGGCGGGCCCCTACCTGGTTACCCGAAAGCACTACAACCGAAAACCGCAGAAGTCAAGAACTACCCGCGGCTTCACCTGCTGAAAGGGTATTGCTAGCTAATCGACCAGCGACCACCAATGCAGGCCTCAGAAGCCAAGGAATCAAGCGGATTTAAGAGTATAACAAAGATGTCATGCTTTGCTTGATGCCATGTACAGACCTAAGAATGACACAGCTATACACCTATACAGAATTCTTACACCTATAGCTACGTATAGAATGACATGATAATACTTACAACTTCATCCAGAATTTAGAGGCCACATCACTGAGCGAAAACGAGCCATCATTAGTAATCAACTCATGTATTCACAACAAGTAAGAGATATAATAATAATAATAATGATATTGTTTCAAGCTTAATGTTAATATGCTTAGCCAAAGAAGGCCAACTGAAGATTCAAGTATGTAGGCAGTAAATAAACACTGGTAGTAAGTAGTGAAGTAAATCAGCAGTTCTGAACTGTCAGCGTATGAAATGCGTTTGAAAAACAGAGGTCGTCGGAGACGGCGGAAACCTAAAACATTACAACTGTCGCTATCGAAAAAGTTGTTGTAAATAATAGTTGTACTTAATTGTTTGCATGTCACCATGTACAAGTTTCCTTTTCCTGACCTCTTCTTGAAGAGGTTCATTTTATGTTAGAGAAAAAAAAGTATCATGTTTTCAAAAATTTCGAGAAATGTAAATTCTTCGAATTTGGAGCGACTAAAGTGTCCGTGGAAAGTAAAATGTAAAACTGGCCGCCTTATAATTAGACCTAATGAGTAGAGCAGACGAATAGCTGTTATTTACTTTATTATCTCACTCTTCCTCGTCTTCTTCTTCATCTTATTTTCTTTTATTTCTTTATTTCTTCTTATTGTCTAGCTTCTTTTTCTTCCCTGTTAGGACGAGGCGTTGATCAATTCAAGCTTACTTAACATGTGAGCAGGTCTACTTTTTACGTAGACAAGTTTACAAATGTCTCCCGGTAACAAGTGATAATCTAATTTCTGAATATCTGTACATAGCAGAAGATTGACAGTTCCACAAGATTTGCATTTTTTTTTAGCACCGTATGAGTCGTGTGCGAGCGGGGACGTTTAGATCGGAAGCCACCTTGCACGTTTCAGTGTGCATGGCATATGGCATATGCGTCTGATCAAAACACACAACCGGTTTATTCTGGTTGTCACCGGAATTGCTTGGAATTATATATATAATTTCTATTGTGTTTTGATACCATTAGTCTTTGATAAAAAAGTAAAGTAAATTACTGTGCGTAGTTTGTAAGGTGCCTTTTGAGCGGCACCCGTATTATTGGCCGTTATTCAGATGGCAGTGTATACTATACAGCTGGCTACACACACACACACGAGGACATGTCTGAGCCCCAGTTTTGGTGATTTCCGGTAATCGTTATGCTCGCACAGCTGTCAGTAATGAAAAATGGACGTGATTTTGCTCACAATTGGTGCAGGTAACTCAGTATCGCCTGAGTTTATTTGCATTGAACGTATGTGTCTTTGCAACGTAAATTGTCACCGTTCACGGTATACGATCTATACTTAGCGTGTCGTCGACTAGCTTTGGTGGGTTGTTCCGTGAAACTGCAGCTATCACGTATTCACCCTACTGCCTGGATTGTGAACACAACCTAACCTAGCCTAACCCTATGCTAATCAAAAATACATATACAGTACTCATATACAGATCACGTATGACAAACAAAAAAACTTATATTCAAAATATTAACACACATGTAGATGTATAAATGTCATATATTGCATTAATTTGCTGTAAGTTAATTCACAATTACCAAAAATAAATAAATAAATAAAATAAACTGTAAATGTGGAAGACAACTGTAAAACCCATATGGACTATGGAGTGCATTTCTGTGGAACCGCCAAGAACAGCAACACGGATAAAATACAAAGGTTTCGAAACAAAGTTACCGTGCGCCGTACTACGTACCTAATTCAATAATACGTGTTTTGACTACACCCGCCGTTAAAGAAACAATAAACAAATGTTAATCTAAGCAATGTGTATTCCATATAATGTAAAATTCCATGTAGCTGAGGAAAAATCTATATTGGCCAGACGGGCCGCCTAATTTCCACAAGAGTCCACGAACATGTCAGGCATAAGAAGAGGTCAATTGTTGAGCATTCAGCCATAGCTAATCACATGGTAAACTTCGAAGATGTATCTGTTATAAGGTCGTGCAATAGGTATTACGAAAGAGTGGTCCTAGAAGCAATAGAAATTAATAAACAGAAGGATAACATCAATAGAGAACCAGTCACCCTAAGCACGACTTGGTACCCTTTACTTTCTGGCTTGACTGTACGGGAGTTGATCGACCTCATAAATAATGCAAGCGGAGTAACACAAACAGGGCAGGGTTCACTTATTGGACCACCCATCGCCACTTCTACACTATATAACTGAGTTCTCTTGTCAGCCTCATCGTCACGTAGACCTGAGGATACTCATTGTAATATGAATGAAACTTCTCATACAAGACATTTTTGATGCATTCACAACGGCGGAAGAATACTTCAAAAACGAACTAAACAATCTTGTTGAGAACTAATGGGGACACTCAAGACGAAGTCAGACAACTGACGAGAATTCAGTCCTCTGACTTACCGACAAGATTTGTTGTGAATTAATGAGTGACTTTACCAAGCCATAGTTGTCGTCTGTATGCATCTTAGTCATTCACAAGGTTATAATATAACCTTATAATAACCTTAATTATTATTGTCTCCGTTTTGCTTCACTGTGGCAAGCTTATTGGCTAAGCATCTCGTGAACTGTACTGGATTGATACCTGACAGCTGTCAGGAACGTAAACTAACCGCTCGATTTATGATGCAGTCCTACACATTCGCAGTTTTATGTATTGGTTTGCACTTTTCGAGACCCACTTCTCTGTTAAACGGATCGTGGTAAGAAAGAGAGAAGGCGGTCTGTCAGGGCTAGTTGGCGCAGCGCGGCCAGGACGCATCGTTTGGCCACAGACAGCAAGTCCCAAACATAGATTTAATGTTTTCATCGGCGCAGTTTATTTTCAACTCACGCTGCATTGTATTGGGTTGGCAAAGCGATCAGCCACCACGCTGTCTCAAAGGTGTCGCGACGTCAGTAGCGCACGCATACGCACGCACACACAAAACCCTACATACGCACTTACACCAAGTGGAATGCGGACAGAAGACTCGCTGAACGCTATATTTATCTCTAGTAAGCGAACGTAAATTTTATTCGTTGGCAGCCAGATTTGATCAACATTCAATTTTGTGTACTGGTTTTGTTGTTTTTATAAGTGACTGCTATCAGTGAGTAAGCTACTCTGACACCTGTAGACACAAAATGTGTTAGAAAAATTAATTTTCAGGTCGTGAATGTAAACCGTATAGTTATGGATTATTGTTGGAAACGGAATATAGAATACGAAGTTTGTCTATCGATTTTGATTGCGGAGATGTGAAGTACGAGGTGTTAGCAATAACTCGTATAATGGCAATAACTGTGTTATTATTTCATTATAAGTTTTAACGGCCGGAGTTTAACCTTCGCTTGTTTTGGTTTTCCGGGTGTTAAGGTCGTGGTCGGTTGATGTTTGATCTTCAGCCAGACTTTAGCACGACTTTAGCACCTGACCGAGTCCAGTTAGTCACTGAAAACGGGCTACCGAAGTTGTAGCAGAAACGTCTGGCTGAAAGATCAGGCAACGACACACCCACTGCCTTACAGCCAGAAAAAGCAACAGAAGAAGATTACCATTATAACGGACGAAACAGTAACTCTGTTAATTTTTTAGGCAACTACTGAAGAATGTTTTGAGGACTAAAAGAACAGAACTTTATCCCCTCCTCTCCCCTCCACCCTTCCTCCTCCTGCTCATCATCATCGACATCTTCTTCCCCTTCGTCCTTATCTTCTTATTTTTCAGTCTTCAAGGATCCTATGTTGGAACTCTCTCCTTTATTCCTCCATTTTTCTCTATCCTAGCCATGTGCGTTCACTTCGATTTGCTATGACTTTTCACTTCATCTCATCTGTGGCGCGTAAAAGTTAACAAAGCTAAGTCAATGCACGTAATTTTCACCGTAAAAAAGAAAACATGTCCGGCAGTATAACTCAATAACTGCCAACTCCGGAATAAACTACCTCAGTTTATAGGCCTTCTTCGACGGACGGCTCAAACATGGTGCAAACATGTCTTTCCAAATTGAATCAACTTTACCAGTTCATTGGGTGGAGATAACATCTAACACTGGAAAGTAAAGGTCTACTGTATAAGGGGCCATACTCAGACCTATTTGGGTGTACGGCATACAGATCTGGGGTTCAACAGAGGATTCAATCAGTGACTTAACCCAGCGCTTTCTGAACAAGTACTAAGAATCGTTGTCGACGCATCTTGATACGTCTCCAACAGAGACATTCCGATGTCCTCTGTTATGTAAAAAATCAAAAGGTCCAGTGTCAAACATAGTGTGAGAATTGCAACACATGTCAATGTTCTAGCTAGCGAACTAATGGTGGACACAAGTGAAGTTCGAAGGCTGAAGATACTAAAATCTTGTGACGTAGAAATAAGATTTCATCAATTTTATAAATGCTATCTTACTTTTCCATCATAGGCTGCTTATGTACTACTCTTTTCTTTTTATACTGTTCCGTTATAATTTAGTTGTTTTACAATTATTTTCTGTTATAATAGTTGTAGAAGCATATAATTTAAGATACAATTTCGTAATTTAGTCGTACAATCGTACTAATTTAAGCGGTTTTTTGCACTGGGAAAGCACTGCTCTCGTCATTTTTATATTGTCAAATGTGACGCTTATTATCTCATGATTGCTGAATAGGCCTAAAATCTTTTTAAAAAAATATCATCTGTGATCTTTCTCTGGATCATTAGTTTTCGCGTTATGCATTGCAAATTTTCACTTTAGTTTTGCTATCCTACTCAAAATATTGGTCTCGTTAATAACAACGGCATTGTTCATAATTATTAAAAAATAACTTTAGTTGCTCTTAAACACAGTAAAAGTTTTTTACATAAATTACAAATATACAATTGTAAAAGACACTTAATAAACAGAATGCTGCGATCTTTTTAAAGTTAATAATCCAGAGTTCTCTGATAACTTTGAATTACATAAAGTTAAAAATGAAATATGCTTTAATAATTATTTCCTTAGAGACTGTAAAATTATAATGGCGAATTTCATTTTAAATATAAATGATTTTTAAAAGTTTAGCAACGTGTACAGCTTCATGTAATATGTATCGTATTTCTTTACTGGGAAACCCTTCGTCTCTGCAGAACGCGTTGGCTATAAGTTTTCTTCTGCCGTAGCCAAGTCAGTTAGATTAAAATATAAACAAAGAAGACAGATTTTTTAACGGGGTAAACTGCAAAACTGAGTTTTTACTGAAAGTTTAGTTTTACAATAGACCGTTTTATTCTGAACTAGGTGGTTAGTTTTTAATGAATTATGTTATGTATTCCAATACAAAACAGCTGCTAGCGATAATAGTTACGTTTAAATTTACAAAATTCAAATTCTTTGGTGTACCTCAAGTGAAATTCAGCTTACTGAAGTATGAATTTGCAATGTCATCTCCATTTATTTTCTTATTTAAGTGCTTTCTTTCGATTTTGAAATTACGTTTTCACCGATCGTCCACCTTAAATATTACAATA
Source organism: Magicicada septendecula (assembly GCA_034769895.1). Taxonomy (NCBI): domain Eukaryota; kingdom Metazoa; phylum Arthropoda; class Insecta; order Hemiptera; family Cicadidae; genus Magicicada; species Magicicada septendecula. The sequence goes on from CM068369.1 coordinate 418,258,525, forward strand.
TCTACTGGACTGAAACCGGATCGATTTATCTAATATTATTTTGATTTGGAATTCACTATCAAAGCAGTTCTGCTAAGTGGATCGTTTTACACACGTAGGCTACATGTTGAACTTTGTAAAATTGCCGTCGATATATATTTGCTAACCATTTGTGCGTGAAAACGTAAGCTTTGAGGGGGTACGTGTACCGGAAAATAAGTACAAATGTAGAATAAGAATATCAGAGTGTGCCGCCCCTTGGCAAGACAACACAAAAATCGGGAACTAGTTTAATTCTTTACCAGTAAACTAAACCAGCTGCCGTTGTTAGTAAAACTCTTACTAACAAATTACAAAACAAGTATGATATAGGAAACTGACAAGGTTTGCATAAACTTATTCACTCACTAGGTATTAGCTAAAACATCTCTTTATTGCTATTGAAATATTAATCAAACATTATTCCTGATTTTAAAGAAAGTTATTTTAGTAAATAGTGCTTTTACTGCTTCAAATATCTTAATTATATTATTCTTGTTATATCAAAATTTATTCATATAACTGTTGCTTTTAATACCACGGATCCGGGTCTCAATTTTCTCAAAATTATTAATTTATCAATATATACATTACGGTTACTATTACTTCTTACAAAATTACAAAATATACAAATCTGATAATTTGTTCATTACATTGCGAAAGTTCTTTAAAGTTCTTTGTTACTTCTTATTAAGGGGAAATTTACAAAAGTTGTGGTTTGATATCACCTGAGGTTGTTGTTGTATTCTTGGGACATCTCCAGTCGTCTTCTACGGGTTGAGTACGTTGTTCTTGGTGTATCTACATCGGGTTGATTTTTAGTTTACTTGAAGCTCTCGAAGATAGGTTGTTTACTTGAAGTTCCAAATGTTGTAATTTCACTTTTCTTAGTGCAGATTCTTGTAGTTCACATTTTCTTTATTTTAATTACAGTTATAGTTCTCACTTTTCAGTACTACAGTCTAGTAGTTAACTATGTTACACTTACATTTGATTTTGTTTTTAAGAGATGTGTTGGCTACCTTTTTCTATTTTATTTATATATTTTCTCACAAACTCTAGACACTACATTATTCACAATAACAAGATTTCACGCTGGATATACTTCTAGAGAACTTACACATACGTATATGTGTACAACACCAAAACTCACGTCTACTCATTGCGACGTTCTACGGCCGAATGCGCGTACGGTTTAGGGGAGAGGGCTCAGTCAGCTAGGGCGTATTTACGCACTAAGAAAATAGTTCGTACTTTTCCTATTATTATTTATTCATTAATTAGAAGATAAATACTTTATGTTTATTTTATTATGACTTAGGGATTTCTTTATTTCTCTAGTCGCATTTCTTAATTATTCAAGTAATTATTATTATTATTCACTACTTAATACGTTTCTTGGCGTGTTGGTACTGGAAGGTTTCAAGTTGATACAGGAATCTGGGTATAGGTAAGGGTGTATGATACTCTTACTTATTAAAATTAAAAAATTTTAATCTGTGCGATTTTTGATACATTTAAAATCGTCACATCCTCCTGCACTTAACTATGAAAAACGGGGGGGGGGGTTTGAATAATAGAAAATCTAATAAACACAATTATATTTTTATCTTTCGTGAAATTCCCTTTCTCTCGTTTCTTAACATCTACCTTAATATTATTTACATATAAATAGACATTACTTATTTATTAATCTATTTGTTACTCTTGTTTCCCGTAACTTCACAATATAGTGGCCCGACTGATTACCTTGCATACTCTAACTATATTGGTTAGCTTTCTGCACTTTCTTTATCCCTTGTAAAGAATTTTCTTTAAGTGCGGCGCCATTGTGACTGTGTTACGTATTTATCCCTATATCTCTTAATACTACTACAGTAATCTAAAGTTGATCCCATACTCAACCTTAGATCCTACCTTAACACTAATTTCTTATTCTACTGAGATACGCGGAATTTCACAAAGCGGGAATCTTTATTTACATTTAAACAATTAGCAGTTACAATCTAAGAGGGGTCAAACACTGGACACATTGTGTTATACGCTAGGGTGATTCACCATTGTTTCTTCGGTATCATTTCCAGACAATAGGGGTGGCGTACTACAATATTTCCTGTACGAACGGGTTTGTCTCTATTACTGTCAAGCTGGGGGAATTATTTTGAAGAAGGCCACGACCGGGCGTTTACACGACTCAAATATACTTTTATTATTATTTTCTCTTTACTCATTTTACTTCTACACTTTACACTTTTATTACACGTTATTTTTATTCAAGCTATTATTAAACCTTTTTATTTAAAGTACTTATTATTTATTTTATTTCAAACACTTATAAACTTGAATTTATTTAAACACATACACATATATATCTTATTTCATATTAAGATTCCATATACAATCTTATCTTAATTAATCAACATAACTTATCTCACAACAATTAAATTCTCAGTATTGACATATATAATTAATTAAAACAAAACGATAATACTATTTTAGTAGAGAGAAATTTCATATACGAAAAGTTCATTGGTTTAACAATAGCACAAAGAGTCAGCTGTTTTGGGGAGTCGTCTAGTTGCATAGGGTGGTAATTCAGGACAATACAAAACAGGAAAGAGCTTGTCTAATATGGTTTTGTTTTCTTATGGGGAGGAGGGTTTATGAATGAGAAGGGTGTTTACAAAGGGGAGAGTTTACATTCCACAACACGTATTTAACATGAACCGACTGGTTTCTATCGACTTGCTTAATACGGCAAACTAGCGATACCAATATTATTATAACATAATTAAAATTTTACTCATTTATTTTTTTTTTATTTCTGAGTGAATAAATTTATGTTTGTCCTTTTTTTATTATCGTTAACGACTTATAAACTTACACAACAACAATTACATAATTATGTTGCAATTTTCTGTACGTGACACTCTGTAAACAATATTTTTTTTTTTTTTTACCAAGTAAATTACACAATTTTAAATTCAGCAGAGTGGCGCAATTTTGGTACTGTAAAAGCTTGGTACGACAACACATTAATCGGGTAGTAGTTTAATTCTTTACCAGTAAACTAAACCAGCTGCCGTTGTTAGTAATTACTAACAAATTACAAAACAAGTATGATATAGGAAACTGACAAGGTTTGCATAAACTTATTCACTCACTAGGTATTAGCTAAAACATCTCTTTATTGCTATTGAAATATTAATCAAACATTATTCCTGATTTTAAAGAAAGTTATTTTAGTAAATAGTGCTTTTACTGCTTCAAATATCTTAATTATATTATTCTTGTTATATCAAAATTTATTCATATAACTGTTGCTTTTAATACCACGGATCCGGGTCTCAATTTTCTCAAAATTATTAATTTATCAATATATACATTACGGTTACTATTACTTCTTACAAAATTACAAAATATACAAATCTGATAATTTGTTCATTACATTGCGAAAGTTCTTTAAAGTTCTTTGTTACTTCTTATTAAGGGGAAATTTACAAAAGTTGTGGTTTGATATCACCTGAGGTTGTTGTTGTATTCTTGGGACATCTCCAGTCGTCTTCTACGGGTTGAGTACGTTGTTCTTGGTGTATCTACATCGGGTTGATTTTTAGTTTACTTGAAGCTCTCGAAGATAGGTTGTTTACTTGAAGTTCCAAATGTTGTAATTTCACTTTTCTTAGTGCAGATTCTTGTAGTTCACATTTTCTTTATTTTAATTACAGTTATAGTTCTCACTTTTCAGTACTACAGTCTAGTAGTTAACTATGTTACACTTACATTTGATTTTGTTTTTAAGAGATGTGTTGGCTACCTTTTTCTATTTTATTTATATATTTTCTCACAAACTCTAGACACTACATTATTCACAATAACAAGATTTCACGCTGGATATACTTCTAGAGAACTTACACATACGTATATGTGTACAACACCAAAACTCACGTCTACTCATTGCGACGTTCTACGGCCGAATGCGCGTACGGTTTAGGGGAGAGGGCTCAGTCAGCTAGGGCGTATTTACGCACTAAGAAAATAGTTCGTACTTTTCCTATTATTATTTATTCATTAATTAGAAGATAAATACTTTATGTTTATTTTATTATGACTTAGGGATTTCTTTATTTCTCTAGTCGCATTTCTTAATTATTCAAGTAATTATTATTATTATTCACTACTTAATACGTTTCTTGGCGTGTTGGTACTGGAAGGTTTCAAGTTGATACAGGAATCTGGGTATAGGTAAGGGTGTATGATACTCTTACTTATTAAAATTAAAAAATTTTAATCTGTGCGATTTTTGATACATTTAAAATCGTCACAAGAGGAATGTTAGATCCAATATTATTATATAATACAACGAACTGTAAATCTTGAAAGGATTTTCTTCTGTGGGTAGAGGTGCAACACATGTAGTTTTTCTACAGCTAATTCTGTGATAGATGGAAGGATACGAAGATAATCGGAATCCCAGTTGAACCACTAAAGATTTTACCTTGTCCTTGAGATGACAAATTATCCCAAAATGCGTACGATTCAGATCAAGGTCAACGGTGTGGAGGATCCCAAGACTGTAAGGAACAAGAACTGATGATCTGTAACGTAAACCTGAAAACAACAGATTTCCGTAAATTACTAATAAAAAAATTTCCAAAATACCGTTATTTGTTTAACAAAGTAACTTTCATTTAGACGTCATTAATGGAGGGCTGATGACTGGACGTTGATTAAAATGGAAAGGAGAGAAAAATAATTTTCTGTATAATGCTACTTGTAACATACGTATGTTGTTCAATTAAGAAGAGTTGAAACTGAAATCACTGTGGCCTAAGGCCATGAAAAGAGGAATAGAACATTAGAATAACTGATCCTTTTATCTCCCGAGAAACGTGTGCTCTTACTTTTGATACGTAGTACTTTGCCCTTAATACAGTAATCAAGTAATATAGCAAGTCCACTTTGCCAGAATTAAAGAGAAATAAATAAAGTGTAAGTTTTTTTGTCGTTCGAAGTGAAGGAAGAGTTTCAGAACGAATATAATATAACACGTTTGTCATCATTCATTTCGATTCACGTAAGCCTGAGTTTCGATACTAAATCAATAAGAAGTTAATAATATAAATTGTTTTACGATAGAAATACAAACAGAGCTCTTGCCTGTTGTCATCGGCATTTTATCTTATCTTAACGTTTCTTGATAACACACTTTCGAGAGTGAAACGTTTGGAAGACGGTTGTTTGGGAGCGATCGTTAAACCGTTTCCTGTCATATTTGTCTAGCGACGTTCAGATTACAGGTTAAGACCTAAATCAAAAATACATAAAAGTACACGAATGTTAAATAAATGTAATTTCACTTGTAAGCTTTTGCAGTATTTATATTTAGAACCATCGTTATTTTAAGATTTACGTACATTTTGTTTTGCTCAACACGAAAGGTTTCGCTCATTCCTAGTTAAAGCGTCCTCAATGGCCGGACATGTTGTCCAGGCTTTTTACATACTGTTGAAAGGTGTTACACATCAGACTGAGGTGTATGTTTCTAATAAAACATAGAAATATTATAAAATTAGAACATTCTCATTAAATGCTGTTTCTATAACTTCTACATGTGCGGTTTTCTTCGGATAACTGTTCAATTGTCAATTGATGGTTCTAATATGGGATTTATAACTTGTCTTTAGCATCAATTCGCTCATCTGAGTCACAAAAGGCGGCTCCTGGTTTGGAACGTAGTTTGGCGGCTCCTGGTTCCAAAAGATTTTTTTTTTTTTTAATTTTTACGTTCTACTCCCTTAACGACTAGCGCTTACATTGTGATTTGCAGTTTTACATCAATATTTATTCTGGGTTTAAATTTATACTATAAAGCGTATTTCTAAGTCCTATAATTTTCTCTCTTTTGCTACACGTTTTGTTGTCGTGTTGTGCTTTTAGCAGCAGTAGTGCCTATTTGGACTTATGGCGTTGAGTTATAGGGATGTGACAAATCTAATACAAAGATTTCTATTAAAATTATTGAAGGTGTTAAAAAGATGTACCATGTTGCGTGACAGTCAGTTTTTCATGCGTATTTAGGTAGGCCTACACAGTTCGTGCAAGAGATTATGCGGTAAAAATAAAAAACAAAACAAAACAAAACAGTAAATACCACTATAAATTAGAAGTCTATGAAAATCCGTATTTGAAACCAGTTTTGCAGAAAGATGACAATAGACGTGTCGAGAGATTCCTGCCTACTGACCTGATATAATTCTGACCCAGTTCTTCAATACAAATCCAACAACTATAAGAGTTATTCTAAATGAAGAATTTTATTTATATCTGTATCAACAGACAAAGCAGAGAACAATACAGTACACACGTTTTGTGACGCTGCACTGAATGTAAGTACAGCCACTTGTATGTGGGGTAACAGTAGCCACACAAAACTCCAGCTTTGTTAATAACCAAATAACTATTTTTCATTTCCTTCACATTAAAAAGAATAATGATTCTTGTACTCAATTTTTCATTTATTTAAAACTACATTTGTATAGAATAAAATAACGTGAATAGAACTTGTACCGGTATGTATCCTTTCCATCGCCACATCTCGAAATCTCCAGTGACTTTCCCTCTTTTTCGGCTACTTTCCTGATGTCCTGTCACTAGATTTCGCTTCTTGCTCGCAGTCTTCTTTCTCTTAAATTTCATGTTATTTATTTTCCTGTCAAACTCAATCAAATGTATTGAGGGTGTTAGCAGATGTAACACGTTACATGTCAGCCAATCCTTCATGCGGATTTAGGTAAACAGTTCGTGCAAGAGATTATGCAGCAAAAAAAAAAAAAGTAGTAAATACCACATTAAATTAGAAGCCCATGAAAATCCGCATTTGAAACCAGTTTTGAAGAAAGATCACAACAGACGAATTGAGAGACTCTTGCCTATTGACCTGATACAAAACGGTATTACCGAATTTTTGTCGTTGGCTATTTTTTATTACATATTATTACGTATTATTACATATTACATTACTACATACCTTATCATGATATTTTACAACTCTATAAAATTAGCTTATAAAATATATTTTGCGATTGTTGATTAAATAAGTAAAAAAAGTTGTGCTTTCAGTCGTGTTCAGTTATGTAATACGGGAACTTGCTACGTAGGGCTTGCTGTCAGATTCGACGAAACTTTCAAGAGACGTCTGAACAGTGGTAAAAACTATTGCTAATATTCCGTTTGTAATATAGCTACCTCCATCACCAATGAGTCACAACGATCCGATAATTAAGAGATTAATCACTTCCGTCATTGCTCACTCAATCATAACCGAAAAAAAACGTTGCTCATGTTTGAGTTATCAACGTCTTAGCTATCTAATCTCTTGTCGAATGAATCTAATCTACGGGACGTTGGTGATTCCTTTCCGCCCGAGGTATAGTAAGCTTATCTGGAACGTTTCGGTGAACGTTTCTAGTTTCTTTTTGTCTAGATTATCACCGACGCGGTCACGAGAATGACATTATTACGTACATCAGTTTACTTTAGTTGTTATTCAAGAGGTGCAGAATATTCGTCGTTATGTGTATTAACTTGACGGCATAAGTAAAGTGCATGTGCAGCGGAGCGCGCGGACACTCGCACATCGTAATAAATATACACGTTAAATAGCGTGGACATATTTACAGTTATAACGAGCTAGCTTGGGATTCCGTGCGCTGTGGTAGTTACAAATACGTCTATGTCCGTGTAGTGTAGGCTACTACATGCACTTGCAACGTGTATGCCTGTGTGTTCAACAGGTGTCCGTGGTAGTGACCTGGATACAAACATCACTTTTACAGAGGTGCCTTTTATGTCTCTACGTAAACTACACAAACACCAGCCCAGCATTTGTGCCTAATTTTTTGCTTCTTCCTATGATATATTTACGAGCTCTGATCACAGTAGATTACGTCGCGGATATAACAGAAACTGATAGAGATATAACATTGTCTCTCTATGCACTATACACATGGTTAACTAAGCGATATTTTTAATTTTCACTGAGAAGGGAATTGGTCGTTATTTGGAAAGGCGAGACGTCTTCATTTTTGATCAGAATCCTTCATGAAGAAATGAACAGGAGAATACTTCTTGGACACCAACGTCCATATGTCCGTTGATTGAAATCGAAAGTATGCATTCTTGATAACAAAAGAAATCGCCGTTTTTCTTTACATATTTATCTGCAAATTTTTTGACCAAGATAAAAAGCGAAACATAGAAAAACCAAATAAAACCAACCCAAAAGTCAATACAAAACCTTTAAAAGCGAAATCTTTAAAAGTTAATGAGACAGAAAAATTGATGTGTTTCTTTGCCTGCGAAGGAACACGTGTTCTCTTTACCGCTCAAGTTAACAGGCCTACACTTTATCAATACAAAACGGTAATGTAATAATAATGCACAGCGATACACGTAAGAAGTTCGTGGTATTAGAAAGTAAAATCAATTTAAAAATAATAACTAACGTAAAATATTAATAAAAATTAATTACTGTAAAAAGCCATTCAATTTATATTCAATCTTCTGCATACTGTATCTGCCAAACGTACGTAAGTGCGTGGATAGTGATATAAAGGATACTTGCAGAGGAGATTTATTATTTTTTGATGTAACATATAAAACATATTAGTATGTAACATTATTTAACTATAGTAGATAATATAGCTGCACACAGTACTTTCTAATGTGTGTCAATTTCTATTAAGAATTTCTTGAGAAGATTCGAAGAATTTAGAGTAAAGTAGACCCATTGTTTCTCGTAATTACACGAAGCAGTTACACATTAAGTAGAGCTGAAGAAATGGTGCGGGTCGCAGCAATAACAGAGGAGTACAGAGAGCGAAACTGAATCAATTCAGACAGTTTGAAGTCTGAAGACGTTTGAATAAACCTTTTTAATCAAGAAGGTGCGTAAATGGATTCAATATGATGAAGCAAAGGAGAAGGCGTAAGTGAATACAAATAACATACATAAATGCTAGATTGTTGATTAGCAATGGTTGTTGATTATAATTTTAGCAATCCTAATATAAATAATATGAAATAAGTAAAATTAATGAACTGTATTCAATGAAATGAAAAGTGATGTTCAAGTTTTTGTCAGTTCAACTAAAACGTTCCTTCACTCTTTTTAAATTTCGTAAAAGTAGTGGTATTTATTTTTCATTTACCAGGGTACAATTATGAGAAATGTATACCAAATCTTGTCCATTATCCATCCGGATTCTATTCCTATCCAAAAATACAATGTATGAAGAGTTTATGAGGTCGATTCTTGCAAAAAAAAAAAAAAAAAAAAAAAACTTAAAAGAACTGATATTAACAGAGATGATAATTTAACGCTGAACTACCACAAAAAAAACCGGTTTTTACATTTTGGTAGTACGTCTACTACTGATGTGTACCGGTTAATGCTAGTAGCAAAAACGTTTCCTGAGAACAGAAGTAAAAAGGGGTTGTCTGAAGTTTTGTTATAGAAGATACTGTTTTCCCAGACCAAATGCTGTTGCAAGATATAACGCAAAATTTATTCCAGAATAATTTTGAGCAGAGACTGGGCACACACAAAACAGCGTGTAAAGTCTTGGAACAAGCAAATAATAAGAAACATGTAATGTTTGACAGTTTACATACTCAATACATATAGGCCTATATTACGGTGAATTGTAATGTAGTTCCATGACCGAGGTTACATCGACCTGATTATCGCTGATAAACGTGTTGCTTATTGGCCCTTTTAATTTGAAAGTAACTGGAACGTATGAGTCTAGGCCTGTGTGCAGTTTTATTTAGGAACCATATACTGTACAGTACTCTGGCAAACGTTTCTGTAATCACGAATGTGATGTTCCCGAACTGCTGGCTTGAAAGTAACTGGAACGTATGAGTCTAGGCCTGTGTGCAGTTTTATTTAGGAACCATATACTGTACAGTACTCTGGCAAACGTTTCTGTAATCACGAATGTGATGTTCCCCGAACTGCTGACTTGAAAGTAACTGGAACGTATGAGTCTAGGCCTGTGTGCAGTTTTATTTAGGAACCATATACTGTACAGTACTCTGGCAAACGTTTCTGTAATCACGAATGTGATGTTCCCCGAACTGCTGACTTGAAAGTAACTGGAACGTATGAGTCTAGGCCTGTGTGCAGTTTTATTTAGGAACCATATACTGTACAGTACTCTGGCAAACGTTTCTGTAATCACGAATGTGATGTTCCCCGAACTGCTGGCTTGAAAGTAACTGGAACGTATGAGTCTAGGCCTGTGTGCAGTTTTATTTAGGAACCATATACTGTACAGTACTCTGGCAAACGTTTCTGCAATCACGAATGTGATGTTCCCCGAACTGCTGACTTGAAAGTAACTGGAACGTATGAGTCTAGGCCTGTGTGCAGTTTTATTTAGGAACCATATACTGTACAGTACTCTGGCAAACGTTTCTGTAATCACGAATGTGATGTTCCCCGAACTGCTGACTTGAAAGTAACTGGAACGTATGAGTCTAGGCCTGTGTGCAGTTTTATTTAGGAACCATATACTGTACAGTACTCTGGCAAACGTTTCTGTAATCACGAATGTGATGTTCCCCGAACTGCTGGCTTGAAAGTAACTGGAACGTATGAGTCTAGGCCTGTGTGCAGTTTTATTTAGGAACCATATACTGTACAGTACTCTGGCAAACGTTTCTGCAATCACGAATGTGATGTTCCCCGAACTGCTGACTTGAAAGTAACTGGAACGTATGAGTCTAGGCCTGTGTGCAGTTTTATTTAGGAACCATATACTGTACAGTACTCTGGCAAACGTTTCTGTAATCACGAATGTGATGTTCCCCGAACTGCTGGCTTGAAAGTAACTGGAACGTATGAGTCTAGGCCTGTGTGCAGTTTCATTTTGGAACCATATACTGTACAGTACTCTGGCAAACGTTTCTGTAATCACGAATGTGATGTTCCCCGAACTGCTGGCTTGAAAGTAACTGGAACGTATGAGTCTAGGCGTGTGTGCAGTTTTATTTAGGAACCATATACTGTACAGTACTCTGGCAAACGTTTCTGTAATCACGAATGTGATGTTCCCCGAACTGCTGACTTGAAAGTAACTGGAACGTATGAGTCTAGGCCTGTGTGCAGTTTTATTTAGGAACCATATACTGTACAGTACTCTGGCAAACGTTTCTGTAATCACGAATGTGATGTTCCCCGAACTGCTGGCTTGAAAGTAACTGGAACGTATGAGTCTAGGCCTGTGTGCAGTTTTATTTAGGAACCATATACTGTACAGTACTCTGGCAAACGTTTCTGCAATCACGAATGTGATGTTCCCCGAACTGCTGACTTGAAAGTAACTGGAACGTATGAGTCTAGGCCTGTGTGCAGTTTTATTTAGGAACCATATACTGTACAGTACTCTGGCAAACGTTTCTGTAATCACGAATGTGATGTTCCCCGAACTGCTGGCTTGAAAGTAACTGGAACGTATGAGTCTAGGCGTGTGTGCAGTTTTATTTAGGAACCATATACTGTACAGTACTCTGGCAAACGTTTCTGCAATCACGAATGTGATGTTCCCCGAACTGCTGACTTGAAAGTAACTGGAACGTATGAGTCTAGGCCTGTGTGCAGTTTTATTTAGGAACCATATACTGTACAGTACTCTGGCAAACGTTTCTGTAATCACGAATGTGATGTTCCCCGAACTGCTGGCTTGAAAGTAACTGGAACGTATGAGTCTAGGCCTGTGTGCAGTTTTATTTAGGAACCATATACTGTACAGTACTCTGGCAAACGTTTCTGTAATCACGAATGTGATGTTCCCCGAACTGCTGGCTTGAAAGTAACTGGAACGTATGAGTCTAGGCCTGTGTGCAGTTTTATTTAGGAACCATATACTGTACAGTACTCTGGCAAACGTTTCTGTAATCACGAATGTGATGTTCCCCGAACTGCTGACTTGAAAGTAACTGGAACGTATGAGTCTAGGCCTGTGTGCAGTTTTATTTAGGAACCATATACTGTACAGTACTCTGGCAAACGTTTCTGTAATCACGAATGTGATGTTCCCCGAACTGCTGGCTTGAAAGTAACTGGAACGTATGAGTCTAGGCCTGTGTGCAGTTTTATTTAGGAACCATATACTGTACAGTACTCTGGCAAACGTTTCTGTAATCACGAATGTGATGTTCCCCGAACTGCTGACTTGAAAGTAACTGGAACGTATGAGTCTAGGCCTGTGTGCAGTTTTATTTAGGAACCATATACTGTACAGCACTCTGGCAAACGTTTCTGTAATCACGAATGTGATGTTCCCCGAACTGCTGACTTGAAAGTAACTGGAACGTATGAGTCTAGGCCTGTGTGCAGTTTTATTTAGGAACCATATACTGTACAGCACTCTGGCAAACGTTTCTGCAATCACGAATGTGATGTTCCCCGAACTCTTGACTTTACGACACACGTTTTGTGACGCTGCACTGAACGTAAGTACAGCCACTTGGTTGTGGGGTGACAGTAGCCATAGAAAACTTCAGCTTTGTTAACAAACAAGTAACTTCATTTCTTTCGTATTAAAAAGAAGTGGTTTTTGTACAGAATTTTTCATTTATTTGAAACCACATATCTACAGAATAAAATAACGTGAATAGAACCGACCATTCTTGTATGTACCATTTCTATCGCCAATATCTTCATTTGTTCCAGTGGCTTCCCTCTTTTTTCGGCTGCTTACCTGACGTTGCCCTTACCTGACGTTGTCCTCTCACTGGATTTCGCTTTTTCTCGGAGTCTTCTTTCTCTCACATTTTATGTTATTTATTTTCCTGGACTCATTGCGCCAATAAAACGTCTGAACCTGACTGTTGTGTTTCTATTGTTTCCACTTGTGTGGCCATTTCGAACACCGATATCTTTGACCTGACTCTTCTCGTCCTAATGAAGTGTTCTTAAATATTTCATTACAGATGCCGAAACCTTCGGCCCATATTATTTTCAGTACCGTACAAAACTCCACAGTTTGAAGTAGGCTACTGTTGGCATGAAGATGTTTTCGTACGGATGTATTTTTTCTTTCGCACGCAGATAGTTTCCCTTCTCACTACGGTGTATCAGTTAGATAGTATTTGTAACTATTATTAAATAATATTAAGCAATATTGTTATAAACAATATATATATAAAAGATCTTTACAGCTGTCGCCGTTTCTCCGTCCCCAACTTCCATTGTAACCTATTGTAGCGTGTAAGTTCTTCTAAATTTCTTGCAACCATTGCTTCCGCTACGTCATCTCGCCAACTCCTCCGTGGACGTCCTCTTTTCCTCCTCACCGGTGGTATCCATTCCAATATTTTGCGGGGCCATCTGTCATCTTCCAATCTTTTCACATGGCCAAACCAAGTCAATTGTCTCCTTTCTATTTCATCTAATATTGTCCTGTCAATATTCATCTCGGCTCTAATAGTCTCATTTCTAACCCTGTCTAATTTTGATCTTCTACAACTCCTCCTGAAGGAGTCCATTTCTGCTGCCATCAGTTTTTTCTTATTTACGTTTGAAACGTTCCAAACTTCTGCTCCATAAAGTATTACACTTCGCACCATGCTATTATATATATGTTTCTTTGTATTTCTGGTTATACTCCTTTCCCATAGAAGCGAATTCAGCGTTCTTATAACAGTTCGCCCCTTGTTAACACGTTCTTGAATTTCATTTTTGCTGCTTCCCTGTTTGTTGAAAATAACGCCTAAGTATTTACTTTTTTCAACACCTCTTATCCTGTCCACATCCAATTTTAAGTCCTTAACTTCTTCGTTGCCCACTATCAGGTACTCACATTTTGCCATGTTCATCGTCAAACCAGCTTCGTCATATTCCTCTTGTAACTTTCTGACCATATACTCGAGGTCTTCGTCATCCTCTGCTACCACAATCTGGTCATCGGCAAAATATAGAGTGAACAGATTGTCATCTCCTACTCTCAGCCACATGCTTTTACACTTCTTTGTCCATCTTATAATATATTTATAAGATACTGTATTATAGTATATTATAATATTATATTATTATATAATATATATTATTATAATATTATATTATATTATCTCGTATTATAAACAATATATTATTAAAACATATCGTCTTAACGTATCGTGACACCCTAGGCAAAAAAAGTTTATTCCCCCAAATGTAAATAAAAGTGAAGACCTATTTCACTTTCAACTTAATCTCCTGCCCTATTGATATGTGTTTTTGCTTTGTTTTGATGTCCACAGAAAAAATTACTGTTTTTTTTTCTAATTTATCTTGATTTAAAAAAGTAGAAGTTAATGATAAATATTAAATACAAAATTAGGAAAAATTGTTGAACAAGCGACGTGAGTCTCAGTTTATCTCGATTGTTTGTCTATCTATTTAATAGGGTATATCTCACGATAACTTTCGAACGCATCAACCGATTACTGTAAAAATTGGCACGCGTGACGGTTCTTTTACTCTGTAGAACCGTTTTTTTTTTTTTTTTTTTTTTTTTTTTTTTTTTTTTTTTTTTTTTTTTTTTTGATCCCACCCCCAAATAGGGAGGAGGGAAGCAAAAATGTGAGGGATTAAAAATTCGCAAAAGCCCGTGTGGGGTGTCAAATGAAAGGTACGTTTAACCAAAATCTGGTATAATGTTCATTTTTCAAAATAAAAAAGTTTTTAGTTGTCATAGTCTAAAACTTTGGAGAAAATTTTAATAAAATCGCAAACATTCATGTTGGGTATCAAATTACAGACTTTTTAAGTAAAATCTGAGTGTAGTGTTAAGTTTTGGGACCATAGGGCCCAAAAAAGAGATCAAACATGTGAAAAAATTGTCGAAATCCAGGGTGTCAGACTAAAAGGAATTGTAAACCAAATCCAAATGTTTCGAATTTTTAGTGCTTATTGCATGACAAATTGTTATATTTATAAAGAAATAGTAGAGTAACTGGGATTTTTGTAATTTTCCCATAATTAAAAAATTATTTAATATTGAAATTTATTTAATAATAAATGCATTACGTTCAAAATAATGAGCAAGTACTGCAGTTCAGGGGTCATAAGTTATTAATGAATAATCAATTACGAAAACGCTTGAGATTGCAAAAATAGAAACCTACGACGCAATTAAAGTCAACAAAAAGAAACAAACGATCACTTGATCGCTTTCACTGTGGTCACTTTCCCCGCTCTCTCAGGTGGATTCCCCTTTTCAGGGACGAAGAAAATCATGCTTAGCTAAAATACTAAAATTTTACAACTGCACTTTGTATATCGTTTGTTACTTATGGAGGCGAGACGTGGACATTAACAAAAAATGAACAAGAAACACTAAGAAGGTTTAAAAGCAAGATTGTAAAACGTGTTTATGGCCCGGATAACGAAGATGAGAATGGAGAATAAGAAATAACCAGGAGATAGATGCGCTATTGAAGCATGAGGACATTGTAAGATTCGTAAAGGTTCAAAGAATATAATGGCTAGGTTACCTGGAGCAGATGGATGATCAACGTATGCCAAAGAAAATCCTGAGAGCGCACGTCTATAAAAACAGAAAGAGGGGCCGACCAGGATAAGATGATTGGATGATATGCTAAAAGATCAAAGAAGAATGGATGTGAGGGGTTACACGGAGATGGATAGGAGACATTGGAGAAGATTGGTGTTGGAAGCCAGGGCTCACGTTGACTGTAGTGCTAAAGAAGAAGAAAACTTGATGTACCGTATTTTGTAACATCCAATTAGCAGCCCTAGGCATGTGGTCACTTTGCCGTCTCCCTAAATTTGGGCCTTGGGCATAACAATGTTTACGTGAAGGCAATATTAAACAGTCATTTATGTAGTTATATTGAAACATTTCATATTTGCCTACATATTTTGAAATGTCTGTGGTCATTAGTGTAATTGCGGATTAGAGTTAGGGAGTTTAGGCCTACTAGTGGTACAGAAAGCAGTTGGCTCTGGGAAACGGTGTTGATCACAATACTGGTAATAGAAGAACTTATTTTAAACAGTAATATTTGTATGAAAGCATTACGAAAACCGGATTTCGAGAGTTGAAATTCAGTCAGACTGCTACGAGAATTGAGGCAGCGAAAATAAAACAAATAACAGAGGTACCATAAAAGAAAATAGTAAGAAAAATGTGCAGAAGGACCATACAATCGAGAAAGAAATGAGGATGTCAGTGAAAGGTGCGAAGTGAATATTGTAGGAAACTGAATTGTAAGGTAAAAAAAGAACGGAATAATCATACTAAAAGAATGGAGGAGAACAATGAATAGTGAAAATATTCTGGGACAAGCGGTCGATGCAGAGAAAAATGGAAAGAAACCTTTCGGACGTCTCATTAGCTTATATTAGGTGAAGAGTAGGAGAAAGGGTGTTATTGTTTAAGCAAGAACCTTAGGGGACATATTAGGCCTACAAGTAACGCTGCATTAACTAATTTTAACATTTCTTTTCTTTCAGAACAAATATTTATTTGTTTACAAATTACTTACTTTTATTGTTCCAACAAAGTAAGTGTAATCGAGGAAAATGTGTTAATGATGTAAAGCTGCAAATTGGATTGCAGCAGTGTTACTATTTAGATGAACACTGGTTTTGGTTTAACTCACACTTTTTATTTATTGTTTCGACGAAATCTTTTGTCGAGGAATTCTCAGTGATAGTGATTTGAATGCACATAGTAGAATGGGCAAACGTTTTGGTGTGAATAAAAATAATTGACATTCAGATAAATCAGTGTAGTTCCTCACAAACGAAGAGCTTCATTTAGAGAAACAACATAGAGTTTACGTTGAAGATGCAGTGTTTATAATAAGCCTACATATTAACTAACTTACATCTTACCTTGAGCTTACGAACACATTAGAAGAGAAGGGCGATGATGAGGAAGAGAATCCAAGAGGTGTGAAACGGAAAGGCAGCAGTGTAGGAAACATACATAGGCCTACTCCGCATCTACAAAGGCGAAACGCACACGGAGTAGCAGTATTGTATGCTCCAGTACACTTGGCACTTGCGTTCGTGTATCTTATTAGGAACGTAAACCCGTACACAGTAATGAAACAATACGCAAACACAAAAAGATGAGAGAGTGCAGAGCTATTAACAAACTGAATACGCTGTACACGAACTGCAGAGAATTAGCGATAGAACGAATTATTGACACTAAAGTTGTCAGAGATTCACACTGGGATTCCCCCTTGAACATTAAGATTATCTTCCCAGATAAAACTATAATCTAATACTCGTTAATTCTGCCTAATAATACTAAACTAATAATGACAAATAAACTTAACAAAATAGAGAAAGTGGCAAGAACACAGAGCAGTAAGCGAGTCTGTACTATGATGGTTTTGTTCTGAATATTTATATTTAAGATTTTTGCACCAGATATTCATGCAAATATAACGATTCCTATGTAAACCGTAATTGTAAGTAACTGATGGCCATCTGTGTTGATATAATTTACTTGGAATCAGTAATGAATCAGATCAGAACTTATCAAAATTCAGAACTTAACAGATAAATCTATAAAACGTCTATCATTAAAAATGAGCATTTTATTGACCATTTAAACAAATTTGCGTATATAAAATGTGGTTTCGGCTACGAGTAGTAGTAGTAGTAGTAGTAGTAGTAGTAGTAGTAGTAGTAGTAGTAGCAGTAGTAGTAAAAGTAGAGGTAGTAGTAATCCAGCCCCTGATAACGACGGTGCTATCGATCTTCTTGCCAAGGGGGGGGGACCTGTGCACCTTAGGAAGGCAAGGAGATAGCAAAACACCAAGAGAGGCTCCGCACTTTTGAGAGGTGGGAAAAGGATCTTGAGGCGAGGAGTCGAGAGGGCGCTGTCCGCGATGCTGATCAAACGCGTGAGGCCGTAGATCTAGAGGAAGTATGGGGAGGTCGGTTTCTACCTAACGCAGCTTTTGAGAGGTCATGGAGACTTCCGATCATAAAGTCGGTTGAGCCATGTCTGCAAACATCGTAGGAACCATGCTGAGTGGGGAGGACGTCTGAAACCATGTGGCATAGCCGAGCCGAGTAACACAGAATGTCTGTAAAGTAGAACAATGTAGATGTTAGCCCACTGGGCGCAGAAAAATGACCTATACTGAAATAGTGTGATAAACGGTCCCAGGTTAGTCCTCGATCGACGCAGTCCCAGGGGGTTTAATGGGTAGTCAACTTGAAATGGGAGTCTCACACTTCTTGCGTAAATGCATTCCTCCACCTCCTTAAAAATAGTAGTAGTAGTAGTCTCTATAGCCGAGGTGAAGGCAGCCTGTTTGGATGAACACTCCAAAATCAAAATACCTGGTCCTCCAGGTTGGGGGTTGGCCGTGAGGCTGACGACCTCACCCTGTGAAAAAGCTATTGTTGTGAATGCTCAAGAGAAAAAAGACAGCCAACGAAACATTTTTTCTACCAGAAACCAATGGGTAGTAGAAAAAGGGGAAGACCCTGAAGTAGATTCGAAGACCAAATAGAGGAGGACCTCGGAAAGCTGAACATAAGAAATCGGAAAGCCAGGGGATGCAATAGGGATGAATGGAATCGACTCTTGGAGCAGGCCAAGACCCACCAAGGGTTGTAGAGCCACGGTTGATTGATTGATTGAGTAGCAGGAGCAGCAGTAGTAGTAGTAGTAGTAGTAGTAGTAGTAGTAGTAGTAGTAGTAGTAGTAGTAGTAGTAGTAGCAACAGCAGTAGCAGTAGCAGTAGCACTAGCAGTAGCAGCATCAACTAGTACTAAAAAACTGCTAGTAAAAAATTGCTTTAGTAGAAGCAATTCAACATTTTACTTTACAGTCTGATCTCGTCTCCTGGAAGCTCTGTGCTCGTTTCAATGAAGAAAGCGAGATCGGATCAAAGGAAAGACAGGTGGAAGTGGAAAAAGGGTAATTGAACGTAACCTTTTCCCGGAATATAGTAAGATAAAATTATTGTCAGCTGAATTAGTCAGAGGAAAATGCGTGAAGACGTACTGCTAGGGCCACGGTATGTCAGGCGTACGGAGAATACTCGTGAGAAAAAGTATGCGTACAAACGTGACAGCTATCTAATCAGAGATTTGTGTTTGTTTGCTACTGTTTGTACTGTAACTTGTGTACAGTCAACATCCATGGCACCGTCTTGTTGAGATCAATTACTCTGCCACAGTGCTACGACCCGGCCCCATAACGTTTATGCCGTTTATTTAACAATTTAATACTTAAACATCTACAATAAAATATATCGGTATACAAATATTCACGTATAGCGACATTGCTTTTAAGCGGTAGGTTACTTTTCATTAGGAGTAATCTAATGTTTCAGACGATTTTTAGCTACATAGATCGAACATCATCCTATAATTTTAAATTTATGATAGGCAAATTAAAGCTTCTACTATGGGTATATGGTGTATTTTTTTGTTTTCCGAAATAAAATAATTATACGCTTTTTTCAAGGTCCTCGTAGCTACGCTCTTCTGTCGTTTTGCAACGTTATCAAGTTGTTTAGACCAAGTATGTCACGGAAATCAACGATTTGGAAGTTATTATGAAATTATAATTTAGTTTTAATAAAAGCGGCATTGTAAATGTGTAGCCTATTTTCGTCATGGAGTTGGCCCGAAATTTTGACTGAGAGAGCGAACTGTGGGTCCTCTATCAGATGTGATTTTCTTGTTCATGGCGGCACTATAAGCAAGTACCCAATCTGCCATACATTTATAGGCACATTTTAAATACACAGTTCTGCCTTACATTTGAAAGTCACATTTGTATTTGTATTTCAAACGTGTGTTATCAGATTGAAGTGCATTTGCTGTATTTTACTATTGCAGATTTACTAATAAGGGTAGTAAGCTCATATAAATAACAGTATGATATTAGTTATGTCTCCTCTGCTTGTAACGTTTCGATCGTTACTTACAGATTATGTAAGGGAGCGAGTGAATACTGTGGAAACACTAAGAAGGTTTGAAAGAAAAATCGTAAGAAGTGTTTATGGCCTGGTTGAAGAATATGACGAATGGAGAATAAGACATAAACAGGAGATAGATGAGCTATTGGATGATGTGCTAGAAGATCTCAGAAGAATGGATGTGAGGGGTTACACTGAGATGGCAATGTGTAGGAGAGTTTGGAGAAGACTGGTGATGTAAGCCAGAGCTCACGTTGGCTGTAATGCTTAAGAAGAAGAAGAAGAAGAAGAAGAAGAAGAAGAAGAAGAAGAAGAAGAAGAAGAAGAAGAAGAGTGAATACTGGGAGAGATGCTAAATATCTGTTAAATTGAAAAATACAGAGTTGGCTATAAGATGTTTTTCATTAGTAATCATCAAAAAATATTATTTTTTTCTAAGGCGATTTATAGTCCACACTGCAAACAAACCATTTACTATGGAAATTTTAACATTGAAAATGTTTATAAGGATGTGTCGCACATTTGCGGCCGATCGCTGGTGCGTGATCGAAAATGGGAACCGGTGAGTTTCCATAGAAACTACTTCTTTGTTGTCAATAACGTAGTACACATATAAATATTCGCTTATGAATGCGACTACATTTAACTTATAATCTGTACATTGGTAAATGAAGAATGAATTCATTGATTGGTGAATGAACATAAATAGTCTATATATTTTTTTTAGATTTATTGAAGCATTTTCAATGCCCTTCACTGTGCCCGATTGGTGGAATGCCTGTAAATTTTTGCTTAACTTTTAAGTGTATTCAGTGAAGTTCATCTCTTGAGATTTTAAGTTAAAATCGATTATTACATTGTGTCACTGTTTTAACAGTGACGCTAACCCGTATTTAAGCAATTTATCAAATTTCGAACGGTTAAGAAATTTACGAGTTACTGCTTGCCCTGTTTTGAGCCACCTCAAGTTGTCCTTGTAGGTATTGTCAGAATAGTCTATGTCGGTTTATAACTTAGTATGTTGCCCCTATGCATTCACTAGCACGAAAGGTCGTATAATTGTCATTACAAAAATTAATAATTACAAACTTTGCACACGCACACGCACGCGCGCGCAACACACACACACATGTACAGATCGTGCAGCCTATCTTAGAGCCGAAAAATAGACGTACGAATGCTACCGTGCCGTTTGTTTCTTCTACCTCTTTAAGTGTACTGTTAACTGATGGTAATTTGTTTTATTTCACTGTGTAATAGTACAATATTCGTGAACTTTTAACTACCTTTCATTTAATAATATACTAGAAGATTGACTAGAAATTTATCTTACTAGTACTAGGCAATTTCAGTAAACCAAATACTGTTACTAAAAAAATCTCTGTTACAGCTGTTGCAAAGTCAGATACTAATGTTTATACTGTTTAACATACTGACAAGTATGGAAGACAAAAAAGGGAGAGACAGAATTAACCATAAATGAAAATAAAGAAATGCACGTGTAATGGAGAAACGTCACTTAATCACTACGGCACCGAAGATATTTATCGGAATATTTCAGAGACTGAATAAATATACTAATATGTGCATTAGTTACCGCGATCGAGCAGCAAATGGCTAGGAGTTGCAAACCTAAAAATGACTTTTTCCATATAACTTCCAAAGAAATAAACAATAACGACAATAAACTATAAAAAATTATAGGCCCCTAATTATAATATAAATTTACGCACAGTGGAAACGACAGCTAAGTGTATGTAACGCAGACGGCATGTGTTGCTTTCACTGAACGTACTGTATTGTAAGCTTATTTATCGTATTCGCACTTTCCTTGTGTTCGAGTGATTCGCAGTTGGACTGGTTTCTATCAGACACGAGTTTATCGTAGTCTGTATTTGCATTACAGATAGAACGACTGACCGTTTCATTTACACATGTCGTCGGCTTGTAAAAACGAAAAAGTAACACTGCACAGCGATATCAGGTGCGGATGATTATCATTCAACTTGAAGTCAACCTGTTGCCCGTAGTTTATGTCTACTTCACTTGTTAGTATCTGGTAAGGAGTCGTAGTAGTAAAAAAAAATAAATAATAATAAAAATAATAGCAAAGTCAAGTTCCAAATTTGATTAAGTCGAACTAAAATCCTAAAGTTCTGATATGAGAAGTCATGCACTCGGTGGTGCTGACACAGGCAGATACTCATGTTAATCCCCCCACTGCAGAGTATCGACGTTCACCTTTCATAATAAAAAAAAAAGAATTTTACTTCTTGAATGAAATACTTGTATGTGTATTGAATAGACATAACATTAGGAACATGAAAATTGTCAACGCGTAGTATGGCAATCGACAAAAAATAATCTGCGTGGACCAATAATTGTAATCATGTCGGTTGGTTTGACTCTCTGGTTCCTACATGCAAGACCTACTTAAAGAGCTATATCACTTTGGCTCCTACAATCACGACAAAATGTTGCGACAGCTCGATCAAACGAACATTTCTCCAGACGAAAATTATAAGTTTTTCAACGTCTTCGTGAATCGTTAAACGTTTCAGCAAAATATATAAATCTGTTTATCGTAGGAGATATCGATTTGTGTAATTCTGAGCTTGGGAAATTAAAATGAAACAACGTAAAAATTTTGAAGTTTAGAATTGGAGGCTCTTAGAAAAAACTATGGAATATCAAAAGTTCAACGCGTATCCAACGTCGTTGTCAGGTAAAGAATGAAGGTTAAAAAAGATGTCACATATTGAATAGGGGAAAAACAATTAACACTTTATGACCACCTCGAGAAAATCAGAGAAGGAGATGGCTACAGAAGATATTTTATTGATTACCTACAGTAAGATGTCAAGGTAGGTAATTAAAGTGAACGTGCGGTAAATGAAGCGATGGGGGGGGGGAGGCAGTCAACTAACAGAAGGAGGAACTTGGCAACGGCGAACCCTGTAAACCACACGCTGTATACCGTGGTGTTTGTCTCTAATCACAGCATTACGCGTGGAGGTAACTCCGGACTATGATATTCTGCTACAGAGCTACAGACGCTGTTTAGCCAAACGGACAGCCATATTTATCACAATTTTTACAAGGAAGCAACACACACACACACACACACACACTACGGAGTAGCAGGTGTCGTATCCTCCACCTAGAGCATGAAATCCGTGAAATCTGATGATATCGATGAATAAATTAATTAGTGCGTGAACCGGTTTCTAGAAGATTACCGAAGTTACCACGAAGCGAATGTCAGACTCTTGACAGGACCAAGTCTCTTTCCGGCACGCTGTACAGTTTGGGCGGTGTGCCATTCATAAGTTATTCACGGTCTTATTTGCTTTGTATATATGTCAAGCGAGAACAAATCTAGATCCAATCCCCTTGTTCCGCATACTTTTTAATTAAAACTTCCTGGAAAACTCGAGAGACGAACTGCCTAGCCTCACAAGTTTGGGTAATCTCACGCGACAGTATTGTCTCGTCTGTCTCAGTCTAATTAAATAAAACAATTAACGTGTTGTCCTTTGTGGTTTATGTGGGTGTGGGTATGAAAACGCAGGAGTTCGTGTGACGTGACGGCTCTCACTGATTGCCTGGCCAAACGGAGCAGACAGATCTCACGTGTAGATTATACGTACGTGTACATTATATTAATCTAAACATCGAGTACGTCCATTATCAGACGTCAACGTACAGTCTTTACCGTTACGACGCACCAACACGCTATAGCTAAATGACCGCTGTTAATATTTTTTAAATTTCAAACAAATACAGCCAGTTTATGATAATGCAAAGTACCACAGAAGGAAAATAAATAGGAAAAAATATCTAGTTTTATTGTCTTCAGTAACACGTGTACTAACAAAGTAATAAGTTTACATTATTTCTCATGTTCCGAAGACAATGAAATACGCTGAT
Organism: Magicicada septendecula; assembly: GCA_034769895.1. Taxonomy (NCBI): domain Eukaryota; kingdom Metazoa; phylum Arthropoda; class Insecta; order Hemiptera; family Cicadidae; genus Magicicada; species Magicicada septendecula. The sequence goes on from CM068369.1 coordinate 418,282,447, forward strand.
AGCTCGAAGAAAAAATCGATGCCGACGTAACTGAGATTTATAATCTACGATCTAAAATATTTAAAGAGCGTTTATTTAATTGATGTTGTGTTTCTGTACTTGGAGAGTTTTTTGCTGGCAGTTACTCTTGGCGCGAGCGCGAGCACAGCTTAATTTTCCAGTTAGGCAACCTTAATGACTATTGAGTAGTTCAAGAGAAGTCAGTGAGCCAAACATTAACTTATTATTTTTTGTTTAGTCAACGTAGTTTAGGATGTTGAATTTAAACTATCTGCCGGGATGTTTGGCCATGGTCCAAGGTTTTCATTAAAACCAAACGTTTCAGCAGCACTGTGGGCCTAACGTACGACACCCCGCGTTAGGGTGAATCGATACATCCACTGAAGATGGCAGCCACTGGTGCTGCTGAAACGTTTGGTTTTAATGAAAACCTTGGACCACGGTCAAAAAGCTCGGTAGATAGTTTAAATAGTTTTTATGATGACACCGGCCGTGAAAGCCTTCGAACAGTAGTTTAGGAAGGTATAACGTCAATGGTTGTTTTCAAAAACTTTCAATAAATCTGCATATAAAGAATATTAAAGAATGTAAGTTCTGCATATTTAATAAATTACTGTACCTATAGACTTACAGAGCAAGTCGTTGCAAAAAATAATCGATTACTAAGCAAAATAAATCTATACCTATTATAATAACGGAGCTATATTTGCATAAATACTGTTACCAATGGACTAGTTTTGCTGTTGTACTGTGTGTGTTAATTACTACTGGCAATTATAACATAAAGTTTGTGTATACCAAGGTACATAGGCCTTCGTACGAGGGTCAGTTGAAAACTTCGCGGAGCGACAACTGTAGGTTAGCGGTAAAACTAAAATTTTTCGTGTGCTGCAAGATTTGTATTTTATATGAACTCCGGTTAATTTCGAAATCTATCTATCAATTTATTCATTATTTAAAAGCTGTTTAAAATTGACGTATCATGCGTGTTTTGTAAAACGGACAAAATCAAACATCGTGGTGTGATTCTTTGTTAACAATTGTTTAGCGCCAACGGAAATTCATGACGAAATTGTAAATGTGTCAGGAGATGCTGCGACTTCATAACCAACGGTTTTTAAGTAGACACTTGAGTTTAAACGTGGTCGTACGACCTTTGAAAACGTGGTCGCACTTGACGCCCAAAAAATGCAACAACTCCAGATGCGGCAGCCATCTTGCACAACGGGACGCTTTTTACACCAAGTTCTTGAGTTAATGCACGTATGAGTTCATGTGTATGATGTACACGCTCATATGAGATGCCTATGATTTAAGGAACGTCATCCACTCCTCAATCTGCAGTCTTTCAACAACCTATGAAATTTTTTCAATAATGCCATTTTTTGTTGCACTTTTTGGACGTTCACTGCTGGGGTCATCTTCAGTGCTTGTACGACCACGTTTAAACTCGAATGTGCCCCACTTACCGTTGTTTCTGAAGGCGCAGCATCTCCTAACACATTTACAATTTCGCTTTGATTTTTCCATTGGCGCTAATACGTTTTTAACAGAGAATTCACCACAACACGATGTTTGATTTTGTGCATTTTAAAAACACGCGTGACAGGAAAATTCCAAATAGCTGGTAAAAAGTGAATAAATTGACAGATATATCTGGAAATTAACAGATGTTCACGCCGAAATATACGTCTTGCAGCACACGAAAGTTCTACTACTGAGCTATAACTGTCGCTCCGCGAACTTTTCAATTGACCCTCGTACCGAAATAATACGCACTGATTACGCACATCATTAAAAAGTCATTGAAGTTATATAGGACCGAGCCTGAGCTTCGAAAACCAACCGTAACCAAACATAAAGTGACAAATGATAGGTTTTAGTCCTCAAACGAGAACGGAAGCGTAGACGTGCTCACGAATCTGATACACACAGTGAAAAGATCGAGAGCTCTGATTATTTTTGTTTTTTACTTTTCTACTTCAAATTTTCTATCGCTTTACAATAATTACCCTTACAGTCGACTTAATTTAAGAGGTTCCCATATAACAGGAAAGAGTACGCTTCGTAAAATACGTTAAAAATGGTGAGAAACGTTTTACCAGCTGGTCCTACACTTCAGAGCTAATAAGAAACAATTAACTTTATTTTCTAATTTGTGTGACAGCTTCCACTAGGATGTGCAGTAAAGTTCGAAGAACAGTAGGTCAACTTTGTTGAGAAAAAAATCCAAATAAAATTCTATAAAACTGTGGCAGTGCTATTGCTTTTATACGACGGTGAAACTTGTGTAATCTGACAGACGGCGAAGAGTGTAGCCAGGAGAGGTTCACCCGATGCGACCGAATCAGAAATGAAGATACAAAGGAAGAACTCGGAGCATTCGCTATGGAAGAGAAGATTAAATAATATCGGTGAGAATGGCTGGAAAATTATTAAAAATTTTATGTTCTTTTTATGACTTTTCAAGTATGAGTCATACTTGAAGAATGCACAGAATTATTTAGAAAAAGTATTCACAGCCTGTGAATAGTGGATTTAACTACATTCTCGTCCAAGTTCCATCTCGAAATCTTGACACTATAATGTTTTTCCTGATTAATATCTAAGCGACTCACGCACACGCGTACTCAATTATCCTAACTCGAACTTACGATAATTATGCACATTTTCATGTGTCGCACTACATATTTGCACTTACAGAAAATTATTTATAAGTCCAAATTACAACGTTCCTTACCAGCTAAAAATACAGAATCCCATATAGAACTCTACATATTATATAGATACTCTCTGTTTATAATCATATGGATTATTCTAAGCACATAAACATCTAATTGAAACATAAGCGATAGGCTTTTCCGTTGCAATATTTATAGGCCTATCCAAGAACAACCTAGGTATATATCGTGTGTGCGCGCGCATGCTTTTCTAAAATCATGAAAATAATACTTTCTCTTTCACGCCGTACGTTTCATAGAAGCTCGTTCTACATCATGAGAGTCTCGATAAAATATTATTTTGAAACAAATGAATTCTATAATAATATCAACATGTATCAAAATGGCAATAGGAAATATTTCAGAATGAAAATTCTAGTAACAAAGGATCGCGGCAGTCACCAATCCTTACTGGACCTCTATAAATACTCCTAGCAGGGTACTGGCCCTTATAGGACGTCACGCAGTACCATCCACTGCTCTGCGTGCACACATGAATGCGAGTGTACGGTATGTATGAACGGAGAAAACCTCGGTTGATGCTGTGCGTTCAACCAAAAATCCGTTCCCCCCACAGTTAACACTTCCTGTCGTTTCTGATTTTTCTTTTTTTTTGTGCTTCCTTTTTACACTGACGACAAAGCGAGTGTGGGTGAAACGTACTTGTATGTATGAATGAGGGAATGAGGAAGGGTAGTGCAATATGTGAGGACTGTATCCGTATGGCGAAGAGTACGGACGCATATGGAGACGCTACATGCTCGCATGTACCAGAATTTGTTTATCGTTTTTTTTTACTTACGAGAAACTGGTTTCAACATATTCTGTAGCTTCTTTACCGCGTGTGAATAACAAGCATTACCTTGTACACATGAATAACGCTGTATGCATATGCTTAGTGTAGATATATTATTTTCTGAAGATTGCTACTAGATTTCCGTAGAGTGGTGAAGGATTACTAACGTGAGAGATAGCGTATCATATTATTTTTCTACAATAACATATTATCCGCGATAATTCAAAACAATAGTTTTGTTTGTTCTGTGTAAATTTACAACCGTGTATTACACACACACACACACACACACACACACACACACACACACACACACACACACACACACACACACAACGAATTTTTCATTGTAATTCTAGGTAGTTATTTCATTTACGTTAATATTTAAAACTTTGCCATGTAATTTACGCTACGATGATAGGTAGGCTTACAGACTCAAAGCATATGTACTAAGCGTACTCACTCAGAGTAACGCATAGAGAAGTCATTTCACAACCTTTCGTGTATTACAATATGAAAGGTCATAAAACAAGTAATTTCTCTGTTATTTTATTCTCATGCGCAGTTTTGTCCATTCTTCTATAAAAGTATTGTATTATTTAGTTTGTTACCGGTTACATTGTTTACCAAAGTATCTGTTGACAGAGATCCGTAGACATACACGGTTGTCTACAGAGCTATCGGTTCGTTTTTGGATCGGGTGAAGGAGGAGGAGGACGAGGAGGTATATGTCTTTAATTGTAATTTTCTAAAGTCGCTTCTAGACACCTACGATCCATTCGTTGGTCGGAATTTATTGAAATTGTCAATAAAACGATGAAATTAGAGGAGAGAGTTCCATAACCGTTTATATCGACTATCCCGATGAAAAGACTACGTTGTACAGTAGCACTACGTGTGTGTGTGTGTTGAATCTGTTTCACGTTCTATCCGACTTGAAAATGATAGGAACACGGAAAGTCAAGTAAAATAGAAAGCGATCAGCGTTCGCCAAATAGCAGGCACTGCTAATAAAAGGTGTCACGGTAGGAAAATAACTAACTGATAAGAAATTTACCACTCTTAAATAGGAAGAGAACTACTGCAGAATTATACAGTCAATAGTTACTAAAACATAAGGTCTAAGAACACGACGTGTGGATCATAACTTTACGCACAATGTGAAGAAGAAAATACGTATTGTTCTGTATTTGCATTCAGCGCCATAACCAAGGTGGCTCGGGATGGAGACATTGAGTGTAAGTCTCAAACCCTTAACCAAATTTTAACCGAATGTTAACTACTAATAACATTGAGTTATTAAAATTGAATTTATACAGTATATTTTAATCACCCAGAAAATAATGGGTCTATTAATATCATAATTTAAGGAACGAAAATATTTTTCATAACATCATATTATTGTTTATTTATTCGTATAGCCATGTTCTTACAAATAATTTTGAAGCTATTAAATTAGGGATTCATTTTATTCAAAATAATTAACACGTCAACCTACAACTGGAACAAAACATCTGAAACTTCTACAACTGTTCTTCATTATTTCTGAAACAAAACTGGTGTCTCTGGGATATTTTAATATTATTTTTGAAACGTATTGAAATACCTTCACAGATCTTTCGTGCAAATGGTAAGCGTTTGGTACTATGTAACCCTCCTGTAGGAGACTTTCCCTAACAAACTCCCAAAATCCTCTAGCAGCCATCTCTATAACTCAACTGTCGCTTTTAAACACACTGCTAATGAGATAATACTAATTTATAGCGTATGCATGCGTGTATAAAAATATTACAAAGGTTCTTGAGACAAGGCTAAAAATGATAGTGAAAACGGTAAAAAGTTTAATAATTGCAAATTAGGCCTAGCGAGAGTAAATAATATGGTGCAGATGATATTGTCATAGCGAGGGACAAAGGAAGGAACACTATGAACTGAGGTCTAGAGATCAATCAGGAAAAATTCAACCAGATGAAAGTAGACAGGAAAGAAAGGTACAGAGAGGGGAGAATGGTGGAGTTTGGCGGTTGTAAACTTCAAGAAGTATCAAGTTTTATATACTTGGGGCAAACGGTTAACAATCAAAATGAAGGTTACATTTCAACTACGCACATAATACACGCTGCATATAGTGCCTATTGTAGACGTAAATCTTTACTATGATACAAGAACATTTTATTTGATGTAAATACAAAAATGAGGCTTAATAAGACAGTTATTCAATCTATGGTGATACACGGATTGAAGACGGTTGTATCTCAAACAGTGGAAGGTGTCGGAGAGATACAGGGAGGCTGAGGAGGCATCAGGAAGGAAAATCATGAAGTCGGAGGGCTGAAGGTTATTAGAGTGAAACAGTGCAGTGAGAGCGAGAGTCATGAAAGAGTAGAGAAAGGAGATTGAGGAAGCAGAAAGCCTGTGAACCTACGATGGAGAGGGAAGCATGAGCTGAAGTGACTCATCACTCCCATTTGTCTTCATGATGAGTTAGAAGAGGTCGAAGGAGTGGCTGTAACTTAGTAAGTAGTGTAAAGCTGTTATGATGATGAAGTAATCTGATCATAACATCTGCTATAATTGTTTTTCTTGTATTACAATTTCTATAAACATTATATCCATGTTACTACTATTCATTTTCGAGATATTTTATACCTGTTTGTTTCCGTTTCGCTCAGACTGACATTTTTTGCATACTTAGGTGAAGGGTATTACAGAGAATTTGTGATATTATTATTATGAATATTATTAATGTGACGAAAGCTCAGATGACACTACAGTAGGTGTTGTCAAAGGGATGGAAACAAGAACGAGATTACATTGACGAAGAAAAGCTAAGTATGTGAGCGCACACGACAGTATTGAAATTATTTACAGGACATTAGAAAAAGAAGAATAAGGTTCCAGACCTTGAAATGGTGGGACAGTACAATCGCAAGATAATTTTGAAGAAGGGAATATGTACAAAAAAGTGTATCAGCCAAGGATAAGCTAAGGGAAAGATGACGATATAGTTTATGTTTGTGTGAAATTAAAAAGAGGCCTAACACCAAAAGGTATACACAAATATTATTATTATTATTATTGTTATTATTTGTAATATAGAATAAGTAGTTTATACTTATTTTATTGACTAGCTTATAAATTACTGTTAGCGTTACGCTAAAACTACCCACAAGCGGTACCACATAGCCTACGAATTAAATTTAGTTATATACGATTGTAACGCATAATATATGTGTTCACACACACACACACACACACACACACACACACACACACACACACACACACACACACACACACACACACACACACACACACACACACACACACACACACACACACACACACACACACACACACACACACACACACACACACACACACATTTATAATTTATTTTGTTATGAAGATGTCTGTAAAAATCTTATCAATATCGGCATCTTAAAAACGGATACAATTGAACGTATCTCTTCTGAAAGAACCAATCCCTTTGGTTATTGGTTACCAATAATCTTGAGTTATTTGTTCAGAGAAAATTCAATGCAATAAAAATAGTTTTTTTGTTTATATTGCTTGCCATGCCCATGTATACGACTGAGTACACAGATTACGTAGAATGTCGACTCTAGTGTTCCACATTTCGCTGAACATAACCTTCGATCTGACACGTTGCAACGTATCGTGTTTAAGTTGACATTGTTCGATGCAAACGGTCTTAAGATTTTTTGACACAGCAAGTTTTTGAAAGACGTTTATCCTACTGTGTGTCTGCCTCTGTTTACTTCCTTACTAGTTTACAAATTTGTTATGCTAAATTAAACGATATTACTTTTTTAATTTGTTTCTCTATTTCGTTCTTTTCTTTTCCATTTTAATTTTGAAACTGTGGCCCCAAGTTCTGTTCTCTCCTTTGCATACGTTATGTAGAGTGTAGCGATGCTGGCTGTTCACCTGTTCTTACCATGTATAAGTAAGGCGTTAGTACTAAGTCAACGCTTCCTACGTCTTCCTACACTTCGTTCTCCAGTACGCTTGTATAGGTTTGCTTGGTTCTGAATTAAAAATCAAAGTTTTCACTAGAAAAAATGCCTTCCTTCTGTTCAGTTGCATATTATACAACATATGGACCTATGGTATAAGTAGGGGGAAAATGACAGTTCTGACCAAAGTGCCGTTATTCCCCCACCACCACCGCTGGACCAGCAGCATCGACCAATCAAATTTCATGGCGCCTTTCGCGCGTCAAGTTCAAATATATGCCGTCTTTCGCGAGCCTAAATCACTTTCACTTTCTACTGGACCGCGAATTTCCGCGAATAAATTTTTTTATTTTTTTTTTAATTTGATATTTTTATTTTTTTAATTAAATTGATTTGCATATCCGCGAATATATGCCGCCTTTCACGAGCCTAAATCACTTTCACTTTCTAATTTCCGCGAATATAATTTTTTATATGCAGCCTTTCGCGGGCCTAGATCACTTTCACTTTCTACTGGACCACAGCATCCGCGACTTTTTCGCTGATCTGTGTCAAGATCCGCGACTTTTTCGCGTATCTGGACCACAGCATCCGCGAATATAATTTTTATTTTTCTATATGCCGCCTTTCGCGAGCTTAGATCACTTTCACTTTCTATCACTTGATGCATTATAGTGTATATATTAAATATATGATCAGGGTTACCAACCTTGCACGAGTTCAAATTTGTTATAATGTATATTAAATCTATATGATCAGGTTTACCAACCTATGGTGGGGGGTTCCGACTTGATGCATTATAGTGTATATATTAAATATATGATCAGGGTTACCAACCTTGCATGAGTTCAAATTTGTTGTGTGTTATAATGTATATTAAATCTATATGATCAGGTGTACCAACCTATGTATGGGTTCAAACTTGATATGTGTGTGTGTATTATAGTGTATATTAAAATATATGATCAGGGTTACCAATCCTGCATTATTGTGTGTGTGTATAGAACAGATCTGCCAACATTTTTCTTCGGTGGGAATTTCAAACTATATTATAGTCAATTGTTGACGACGACTTCGATATCAACTCACTCTCCCCTCCTCTCTCTTTGTCTCTAGACACAGTTGTCGATCACGATATAAACTCTCTCTGCATCTCGATCTCTCTCTCTCTCTGCATTGTTTTCCTAATTTTGACTAATGCACGAAAATACTTTCAGTATCGCTAACTTCTGAAAGTTTCCAACGGCGGACAATGACTTAAATCGACTTTCAAAACAAACACGCTAAGCTACCCCTACCCTTCCGTTGTAAGATACATCAATATATATAATAAAATACGTGAAGAATGCAATTAGCCTTCATACCTCATTGTGAAATCGATAATTGCGTGCATCAACATTTAAGAGGTGAGTAAACAGATTTGAATACGTTACGTAGCGAACATTGTTATTGAACTTACAGCACTTCTAATCAACATAGTTGGTGGAAATATTTAAACATTATCAAGTGCATTATTTATTGAAGTTAATACATGGCTTGTTCAAATAAGTAAAAACGTTGCTAAGTGTGCGCGTCGTAAGCAATTATACGGTATTTTAAATTAATAAAACAGTAATATTTATATCATTAATACTGAAACATAATTTTATTGTATGTGCAGATTTTATTTAAACGTAAAATTGTTCATGTGTGTGTGTGTACGGATTTATTCTCAGTTGTATGGAGCGGTACAGTTATTTTTTTACATAATTAGAGCACGGTACAAATTGGTTGAAATGACAAACACGTTGAAAGCCTTTTGTATATATAGCACATAATGTATATGACTACTTTTACAACTGCTATGTAGAGAGAAAATTTATTCAGACACATGTTTCGTTCAGCCACAACAGATTTTCTCAACGAATATATATATATATGTTTCCTTTAATTGAAACAATTACAGCAAAATGTTTACTAGTGTAAGAAAATTAATTATTGTTTGTAGCTGTTTAAACACAAACAACTTTTGTTGTTGATGACGTGATTTTCTTCACCAAAAGTATGACTTTGTACTGTTTTGAGCTCTGGTAAATTTATCTTTAGGAGGACGTTGTTCTCTGGTAATGTTTATTTGATCACATAATTGTTTTCTGCCAACAAACCGACTAGGTGATTGTAGATTTATTCTGTACTCAGTTTCCAAAATGTATCAATGTGTGTGTGTGTACGGATTTATTCTCAGTTGTATGGAGCGGTACAGTTATTTTTTTTACATAATTAGAGCACGGTACAAATTGGTTGAAATGACAAACACGTTGAAAGCCTTTTGTATATATAGCACATAATGTATATGACTACTTTTACAACTGCTATGTAGAGAGAAAATTTATTCAGACACATGTTTCGTTCAGCCACAACAGATTTTCTCAACGAATATATATATATATGTTTCCTTTAATTGAAACAATTACAGCAAAATGTTTACTAGTGTAAGAAAATTAATTATTGTTTGTAGCTGTTTAAACACAAACAACTTTTGTTGTTGATGACGTGATTTTCTTCACCAAAAGTATGACTTTGTACTGTTTTGAGCTCTGGTAAATTTATCTTTAGGAGGACGTTGTTCTCTGGTAATGTTTATTTGATCACATAATTGTTTTCTGCCAACATACCGACTAGGTGATTGTAGATTTATTCTGTACTCAGTTTCCAAAATGTATCAATGTGTGTGTGTGTGTGTGTGTGTGTGTGTGCGTGCGTGCGTGCGTGCGTGTGTGTGTGAAGTTAACATAGCTTAGACAAAATACAAACGTAAAGAAAGAATTTGATATGTACAGCTAACGCTTGAAGTATACTTTGACAAACATGTGTTTCTCGCTGGTTACTGCTAACATATTTTTAAATGATAATATAATGAAAATATCATGATAATATATTAAGTGATAAACAACGTGAATGTCTTTGTTTTAGTCGAGTATAATGTCTGGAGACAGTTTTGAAAGTTATATGGCTGAATGGATAGAAAGACGCTCCACTCAAGTGGAGCATAATAGAGAACTATTACAACGTCGTTCCACGACATGCCATTGCTATTCTCAGTCTCAAGGCGAGACAGAAGTAAAAAAAGAGTTATCAAATATTTACACTCAGTTTATTACCACCCATGCTGGTGGTGTAAATTATGGCAAATTTATAAAAGATTGGGTGAGTGAAAATTACGTACCACTCTTTCCTGAGTTGTAATATACTTATTTTGTAAATATACATTGTTAATATACATTTCATATAGTCTGTATTTTGTTTTAAATATTTTGGATGAAA